>OX608075.1:127177149-128559138 GCA_951509635.1 Eupeodes luniger | reverse complement strand
TCAATATTCCATCATAGTTGTCTTATAACGAACCTGGTAAAAGCTTTCTGAATTCTTTCAATTCGAATAATGCCAACAGAAGTAGATGGACTCCAAATATTTGAACAGTACTCTAGAAAAGGATAAACAGATTCCAAAGCATAAGGATTTGTAAATTCATTACAGTTTCTTTTAAGAAAACCAAGCATAGAGTTTTCTTTCGCGACAACATAATCTAAATGTAAAGAAAATGTCAATTTTGGATCAAAAATTACACCAAGATCACGAATCTCAGACTTACACTCAACATCTTGATCATAAATACCATAGTTGTGACACATTGGCATTAGAACACGATGAGAAGTAAAAACGAAACATTTTTATATAATAAGTGGAAGTTTATTAGTTTGACACCAGTTGTCTAAAACATTTAAATCATTTTGAAGATTGAAATAATCAGATGAAGTTTTTATTCGAATGAATAATTTTATATTATATTAAACAAAAGTGGCCCAAGATGACTTACTTGTGGAACACCAGAAATAAACTCTTATATTCCTAGAACAACTGCTTCCGAGCCTAACGCATTGTGTTCTATCTGTTAGATAGCAGCATAACTAATTAAGGAGCATACCATGAATGCCAATGGATTTAAGTTTATATATTAAAATTTGGTGACAAATACGATCGAAAGCCTTGGTAAAATCCGTAAATATCGTGTCAACTTGGAATTTTGACTCAAAAGCATCGGTAGTAAATTTAGAATATAGCATTAGATTAGTAGCAGTTGATCTTCCAAGAGTAAATCCATGTTGTTCATCACAAATTAATTCTTAAATATTGAAATACAAATAGTCTCTGACTATAAGTTCAAACAGTTTCGGAATTGCAGATATTTTACAAATAGCTCTATAGTTTTCTATCAAATTTTTGGGACCAGAATTATAGATACACACTTATACACATCTTCTAAAAAATATTTGATGTGATATGTCAGCTGCTTTAATTTCACTGGAAGTGATTTCAAAAAGTTTTCGAAGTTAAGAAAACACTTTCAATAGATTTTCAATCTATGTAGATTTCAATTTCATTTAACTCGGTTTTGGGAACTTATCTCATAACTTCAAAAAAAATGTAATGC
The DNA here is from genome assembly GCA_951509635.1 of Eupeodes luniger. Lineage (NCBI taxonomy): Eukaryota > Metazoa > Arthropoda > Insecta > Diptera > Syrphidae > Eupeodes > Eupeodes luniger. Next base: position 128,558,018 of record OX608075.1, on the reverse strand, counting down.
AAAGAAGAAAAAGGTTTTTGACATCTGGGATTAGAAGCAAAGTTAAATTGCTTTTCGAAACAAACATCTTCAGAACAAGCAAAAAAATTGACTTTAAATTGAATTCATCTTACTAAAAATTTGATAAGATATTTATATATGTACATACATCGAATGATTCTGTTCAATTCGCTTAATTGATTTTGTGAAACTGCTAAAAGAAAACTTCCAATTTATAAATATCGTGTCCAAGAAAAAATCCAAACATTTTACGATTTAATTTTCTGTTAGAAAATACAATAATAATAAAAAATATAACAACAACAAACTTAAAAATTGGTATAACAACATCGATGAACAAACGTTGAAAATTATTTAAAGTATTAAAAAAATTCTTGAGAAAATTTGAAATAAGAGAACAAAATATTTGAGAAACTTCTAGAAAATAATAACACAAAAATCAAGGAAAACGCAGCGAGTATTTTTTAAACAAGAAGCAATTAAATTTACAATTTTAAAACTAACAAGATAAAAGATGATGAAAACTATTCAAACATTAATATACGTTCCCACGTATTAACAACAATTAACAATATTGCTTGATGACACTACCAAAAACGAAGTACTCAAACTTCAATTATCAAAAATACAATTTTCGGAATTCCTTAAATGACAATTTTTCTCAATGCAAAAAATAATTATTTTAAAAACCATCAATGTAAGGTTATCATATCAGTATAGGTTGCATCCCAGCCTCTTTTTGTACATAAGAATAAGAAGCTCAATTTTTGGAAAATCCAACTAATCGGTTTTTCTGAAAAGTGAAATTTCATAATGAAATTTGTTCATCAGTGATTGCTGTGATCATTGACTGCATCATCCGGAGTATTCTTACAACATCCATCAACCATCACATCTTATTACAAACTCTGACCCAAAATAAACCTCATGTGTGTTAAATTAATCGCATTCTAATGATGATCCCAATTTATTTAAATTAAATCGATCTTCTACGCTGTGATGGCGTTGCAACGATTAAAAATCTCTTATATATTTAGCTTCTAATGCGCTTCTAAATTAGAAATTGAAAATCCACAAAACTACAAACATAAAAATACCAACCGAAGATAAATTAATCTGATGTTAGGCTCCAAGAAAGATGAAAACAAAACAAACAAAGAAAAGAAAAACTATCTTTTTTTCACATAAATAAGTGAAAAACCAGATACAATGTCAAACTCTCCAAAATCACTGATTATGCACAGTTCTCTACACAAATATATACGTTTTCAATAATTCTAAAGTGGCAGCAGGAATATATTTAAGAAGCAGCAGAAGAAGAAGAAGAAAAAGAAGTGTCCAGGTTGCACATCAGATACATTGCACCCTCTCACAACATCATTTATACAGCTATACACGTCAGATAAGCCGAACAAGTCCAAATAGATAACCCTGAACGGGATACAATTTTGTATATGATTTTCCTATAACTACAGCTATGGTCAAAATAATAGAAGCACAACAAATTTTTTCTTAATAATGTCCTTAGAACTTCTGTAAGGCAACAAATTTAAATTTCAACCAATTACATAATTTTAATAATACATATTATTATTTTGTTAATGTTTTTAAATTTTTGATCTTTAAAAAATAATATTGTTTGTCAAAAATTTTGGAGACCATTTTCTTCATTATAAGCTGGTCAAAAGGAATTTAAACTCAAAAAACAATACAACCGACAAAAAAGTAAGTTATTTTATTTGTTAATAGCTAATAACTTATTTAATTTAATTAAATCAGGAACAACCGTTCTAGTGTTGACTTGGCATAAAGAGGTTGGCTTTAGATTTTTAATTTATCAATTAAAATTACTGGTTTATAAAAGTCATATTTTTTTGTTTATCGCTTTGTGGAATATTTAAAGAAAAACTTAAACTTAATTATGAAATAAATCCTACCAAAAATTTGACATTTTTAACCAAACGAACTATTTCATGAGATTGGTATATACAAAACAATTATACTCAAAAGTAAGAAATGTTCCTATTTTATTGACCATAGCTGTATATATTTACATTATGTATTTACAAATACCAATCCCCCGTTGTGCAACCAAAAAGAAAAGAAAGTAATTCGGTTCGTAAATATGTGATAACTTTTCACTTTGCGTCTTTTCATTCAGACCTAAAGAGTCTATAGATACATAGATACAGATACCCCATGAAGTACTCTTTTTTCCCTGAGTCATTAAGGAACGCTAAGCAACATCAATACTTCGATGGACTGCACTAACCCAGCGGAATGAAAAGAAAGATGAAGATGGACCAAAAATACAAATGAACGAAACCAACACAAAAAATAAGACAATATTTGTATCTATTTTGTCCACCTAGCTTGAGACTAGACAAATGTACAGACCACAGAAGATTTCAAGCCTCAGACCCATAAACCCAGAGCCAGAGCCAACAGACATCGAGCGAGCGATGGATGGCCACGTAAATGAATGACGGGACCGCAGCAAGTGAGGCCATTTTAATCTATTTACAGGTACCATTATGTGTGTGTTCATGGAAAAAAAGGAAAAGAGTCAAACTGCACTTAAGATACATCACCAAAATAGATGAAGAAACCCAAAAGGATGGTCAATTGGTTCAGGTCCGGAGCATCATGTGCCATCATAGAAAAATTATAGCGTTTTCTGTCTTTTTGAATTTTGTAACAATTTCATTTTATTTAAAATAACATCACTTTCAAACTTCACAATTGTTCTTAATTAGTACCAAAGACAATTTACCTCCAAAATTACTTTTATACTAAATCCACTTATTGAAACATCCATATTTGGCCATGATCCGGGCCTGACTTTGAAGCAATGACATCATGATTTTTCCAAAATATATCATCAAACAAAATTTCATATATTCTCTCATCGCAGAATCAGGTGTACACAAGCGTGTGCACATACAATTCGCTCTGTATGAAAGGTGTTATAGCATATTTCACATATTAAGTGTAGCTATATTTTCAAGCTCTTTCACTTGTCCAAAAGTCCATATCACCGATTCTTAGCCATTTTTCAAAAAACACGGCATTATTGTTCGACTATGATTTATGTGGCAAATGTATCCACAGCTTTGTCACCTGTTGTAACTTCGAGACATTTCAAATAAGTCAGAGACAACAAACAAAAATGTACCTATACCGATAAACCGAAACTCGAAACCTCGTAGAAAGAATATTTGTATCTTTTAGTTACACACGTGAGTTCGTAAATGTATATATTCGGTTCGTGGCTAGATATAGAAAATTAACGACAAACTTTTATCTCGAGAACAATGACTGCTGAGGTGAACTTGATTGATAGTTAATAATACATTTTTATTTTCAGAGAACAAAAAACAAAAATCTGAAAGAAAATCAACAATAGAGCCCCACATGTGAAGTGAGTAGAGTAGTGAAGAGAGGCTGTGTCGAGTTGTGAGTGAGTGGATAAGACTTCATGCTATGAATAATATACGTCTTTTGAGTTTCTTTGAGAAGTATCTCCTTCTCACGCACTGCACTGAACGGACAGCCACTCCACCGACCGCCATCCAACGCCACCGTCATCATTATATGATGGTTCGGTGATGTTATTTGGCCAAGACCCAAAGATATTTGTGTATGTTTTCTTGTGTTCATGGGGGCAAATGAAAGATTGACTACAATTTGTAACTCTCCGGTCAGGTCCACAATGGGAGCCGTTTAAACTGAAATCTTTTTTTGATAGAAGGCCACGGAAGAACAAGAAAGTGATCATGTAGGGTCATTTCTCTTGGCCTTTTAAATCTTCTGCTAAAAAAAAGAAAAGAAAAACCAAAAACCATGCACAGCGAGAATTGTGTTTACCTCTCCTCCTCCGCTATACAATTCACCAGAAGAAGAGAATTCGAAAGTTTTTTTTTCCAAAAAAAGTATTTTTAGAATTCAATTAGTTTGGAGAGAAAAAAAACACAAACATAAGCTGCATAAAATCGAAATGATTTTGGATAATGCATTGAGTTTAAAATAAGTTTTTTCTATATCAAAGTGTACTGTTGGAACTTAAATTAAGAACACCCAAAATATATTCTCAACTATATATCTTAGCTGCCGATCTCAACTTCAAGACCAAATAGAATTGAAACAAAAAGTTAAAAGATTGATATTCAATTGCGATGAAGATAATATGTACGCATTGGGCTCCGGATGTACTGATATTCCAACACCGGTCTACAAAACAGAAAACCTTACATCATCTGTATATTTCTATCTGTTCTACACAGTATCAGAAGTGGGATCATATATGCAAATTCGATTTTTAATATATGTATTTTAAAACAACACAACAAAACTGCGTTGACGCTTATTGGAAATTCGCATTTTTGTTACTTTATAGATGATCTTTAATTACTTTGTCAATTTTTACACTGGTAAACAAAATTGGTTCTAATAACAACTAATATCAGGCATTTTTTCCATTATAAATTTTTAACGTTGTTACACTCTCTTTTCAGACCAAACATAAACATAAACTATAAAATATTGTTTGAAATAAGGTCGGAAGTAATTTCGGGCTCAAATTTAACAACAGTACCTTGATTTTCAAGACAAATAAATATTGTTAAATTCCAATTCCTTATTATAATCTTAAGACTCTTAAATTGTTCTTTGCAATACTTACGATAAACGAACTTCTTACTTATTCCAATCAATTCTCTTTTCAAATCAATAACCAACTCTCTCTCATTACTAAACAAAACACTCTAGTGAAAAGTTAAAAACGCTGTACAAATTTTCTAAATGCATGATTATCATCATCATGATGTTCTAAAGGTTTGTCCATCGAGAACCAAGATTGCGTTACTTTTCCTAAACACAAACAATCAAAAACGAATCATATTTATCTAAGCCCCTTTCCTACCCCCCCCCCCCCAAAAAAAACAAATCTTCTAATAAAAATATTATTTTTATTAATCATCTACGACACTACCAATGATGATGATCCTCCATTGAAAGACGAAATCATAGTCTATCTATGACTAAATCTGATATCTCGCATCATAACTTGTAATCAAAGTGAATTATAAATTATTGTATATGACAATGATATGTTTTTATTTTTCTCTTTCCCCTCTCTTCTTGTGGGTACGTGTGAGGATAATAGACTTTCCATATGTCATAATATCAACTATATCACAATTTATTGTTATATACCTACATACATACACAGGAATACAATTTTTTTTTCATCAAAACAAAAGAGCTGAGCAACAAACTTGATTTTCATTATATGATCATTTCCTTCTTGTGTGTAAAAGGAAGGGTCGTGTTTTTTTTTTTTTTGTTTTGTTCTCTTCGAAAGAGTTTATATCTTCACATGTCTTGTCTGGTTTTCATCTTCATCACCTTTCTTATGGCAAGGCACATGATTTTTCTTAAAATAACACAAACAACAAAAAATATGAAAAGAAAAGGTATAAGTTTCAAACATCACAAAAAACCAAAGCAGAGGTGTGTGTGACAAAGGAGAAAAAACCAAAACAAATAATATTAAAGCTGAAAAGCACATGCAATGTCACTGTCTGTCAAATAAAGATCAAGGCGTAAACTATTATCTTCATCAACATCTCATCATTACACCAGGGAATTGGTATAATTTGGAAAGTTGGAATAAAATCTTCTTATATTATTTCATGCGTTATCGAAAAAAAATATCACAGAGTGAAGGAGTTCTTAAGACCTTAATAGTTGAAGCTATTATCTTTTTTTTAACCAATTAAATAGATAGTTTAAGAGTAGAAGAGATTTAAAGAAAAGTTTAATCTGCGATATTTGCTAACTAAGAACTGAATTTACGGTGACTTTGTGTGGTTATTTAAATATAAATTTTACAATATTATGAGTATTAGAAAGATACAAATGCTCTTTATTTAGTTTATCACATACGTATATAAGGCGAAAGAGAACTATACCTACCTACATGTTGCTCGTCGCGAAGACTTCGAGCCATCAAACTAATCCCCTTCAATCCATCAAATTTTGAAGGCAAACATTGAAATTCTTTCCCAGCGACCGACCCGACCAATGGACGTTAGTGAGAATCGTCGTCATCGCATTCTCATCGATTTAGTTTCCTTATAAAATTATTGCTTTGGTTTTTATGATTTCAAGTTTTTGCATCACGAACTCACATGATCCTTGGTCACTTTATATTTCATCGTGGGTGAATAAAATCAAACTAAAAAGAGCGTTTTTTGACACCATTCATACCTGTCGTAAATCATGGATTTTCGTTTCTTTAATTCCTAGACCGAAACGAATCCATATGAGAATCTGACTTAAAAAAATTGATTCCTGCACAGTCCAGGGCGAGAACACATAAAGACGTGATTTAAGACCTCTTCCCAGACAAAAGATACATCCTGGGTCCAGGGCGCATTTTCTAGCTGTGATTGAGATATATTTTTTTTTTTTCACCACCACCGCCATCGCCACCCATGGAAAAAAATCCATCCTTTTCCTGGATTTCCTTCTATCTCAGCAAGGCACAGCAAACTGAACTACATCACACGCTGATCGCGCTAAGAAAAAACTCAACACAGAAACAGCGTGGGGAACTGCACCACCTTGTTGCAGCACGTTAGATCGAAATATTTTTCCCATTTCAACTCACTCTGGACTCTGAAGCCATTGTGACGGATTGATTTGTTGGAATTTTACAATTCTACAACAATTGAGTTCTAGATTCGTGCGGACACACATATTCCGATTTGGCCACGAGTGTAGGCTGTCCCACACTCGCTCAATATGCATATAGGGGTTCCCGTTCTGACCACTACGGTCAGAATATTTTATTGGCAACAGATTTTGAGATATGACGTAGGTTAGAAAAACATGACGCAGCAGACGCAAAAACAAACACACAAAAAATAAAGTTCTAAATTTATGTTTACACAAATCTTGTTCCGCGCCACATATAGTGATAGGCTTACGACGACGGACAACGGACAACGGACGACTCAACGTACCTACTTCCTTATTCAAAAGAACCAACACGCTGACGGATTTAGTAGCTAATAAAACAAAACAAAAAAGCCTTACAATATTTATAGCATTAAAACGTTAGACGCTGAGCTACGCTGTGGTCTAAGAGCAGTTTTCAATCGCCATAGTCGACAGTGTGTCATGAGAAATTATATACGTCGCACCTTAAAAAAGGATGCAACAACTAACACCCTGTAAAATAGCTGCGGTTAGCTGAGAAATTGATATTTTACGATCTTGTACATTCAAATTAGCTAAATAGCGACGATATTGAACCTTTTACAAGCATATAACATTAGTTTACCTATAAATCATAGTGTGATGAGTTCTAATGACTTTGGCCCGGGGCACAAAGTGAGGTCTATTTAATTGGGATTTTTAGTAACCACCAAAGTCATGGGGCTATAAAATGATTTTTGGAAATTTTGTTTTTATTAATGGCTTCGTGTGCTGATGCTTTAAAAAATTGACTTGGGCTACAAATCGAAAGATATATTTTTGTCTTCTTGTAGCAAAGCAAGAGGTAGGAAAACAGTTTTTTGATTTATTATTTTCCATCTTAGTTCTATGACGCTATTTTCTAATCCCTGCCACTTACAATCTTGATATTAGTTATAGCCAAGATCATTGTCCGATGTAAAAGTATGTTTATTATAAAACTTCAACTCTAACATAAAGAAGTGGACTTCTTACCACCCTGTCCTGGTAAAGTCTGTTAAGTCCAGCATTCTAATGTACCCTATTTACTTTTGGATTATCACTGGACAGATAATTTTGTTTTTTTTTTCCCCGATTAAGTTCCTTTCGCCTTAGTGACTTTTACACTTTATATTGTTCGAATTTTGGTTCAAGACGATTAACTTTTAAGCTGTGGGTCTAAAAGTCTTTTATAATTCCTAATCATTTGGAAGCGATCTTCAACAAATGCTGCATTCTAAATCCATCGATTCATCAATCTAGTGTGACTTCACTGCACGTGTTGGGTCAGGATTCACCTTTTAAAATAAAATTGAAAAACACATCTATACCACAACACGCGCAGAGTCCAAAAGTAGCAAAAGTTAAAATCTTTAAATGAATCAAAAAAGAAAAAAAAATGAAAGTATAGAGACAAACCAGTTTCGCTTTTCAACCATGCCCAGTTGCAGACACCATCATCTTCGTCATCTCATGAAGAAGCAGCATCCCTCTGTATCAACGAAGAAATACGGACAACAACGTTACAACACCACAACAGCGACAGCGGCGGCGGAGCGACTCGAAGAACGACCGACGAAAAGTCGACTTAGAGCGCGGAGCCCCTAAAACATTTGTTTTCTTGTTTTTCATCTTCTTGCTTTCGCTCGGATGATTGGAGCTCCACATCAGCATGACTCATTGATGGTGGTAGGCGAGTGTAGTAGGTAAAGGACATTCCTCTGGGTTTCTTGTTTTGATGATGTTTATCCCTTTTTTATTTCTCAGGGACTTTTCGTTTTCACGACCCAAAGGTATATGACAAGGGAAACAAAATTAAATAATAAAAACACAGAAAACTTCTCACCACCAAAGCGGGGAATAATCTTTATGCGCTTCAACTTCAACTTCAACGCTGATAACGCACGCGATAGAATCTTTTCTCTTTTTCTTTTTCTGGAAATAGGTATTTTTCTCAAAGAACCTTACTTAAACCAGCCTACCATCGAACTTGAACGAACACCACCTCTTTTCAAGGTAACCAAGTGGTGACTTTTGTCGCCATCATCCTCAGCGATCCACGATCCACGAGATGATGAGGTTTAACACGTTCATTTTTTCGTTTGTTTTTTTTTTTTTTTTTTTGGTTGTCTTGAGTCTAGTAAAGATTTTATACCATTTTGTGTTCAATATGGGAAATGACGCAACGATAATTGGTCTTGGACTATCCATAACCCTAGAAGCGTACTTTGTTTGTCGCTGCGTTGCGAGGAGTTAAGTTTTTCTATGTTGGATGGGAGATCTGTTCTTCTGTTTACGTCCAGCTTCAGGATTATTATTTTCCTCCAAAATATGATCAGGGGGGCAATCAGCATCCATTTCCACATGACCTGTGTATAATTATGTTTCAAAATGTATAAGAAACTGCTTGCGAATGAAACTGCTTAAAATGATCGAAAGGGTTTAAAGAGACTTCCATCGACTTGAAGACCAACATTTGATGGAAGCGCTGATTCTCAGGATAATAAAAAAAACTAGGAGACGCTGTGCAAAACGTTTATCATCTCGGTACTGCTCTATATTGCAGAAGCATGAACACTCTCCCAAGCGGATGAAAGTTCAATTGGTGTCTTCAAGAAAAATTTACTACGAACGATATTTGGTATAGATAGGCGAAATATCATTTGGGGGAAACACTGACACTTCTCAAAAACTGAATGCGAAGTGACATGTGAAGGCTCTAGTCAGCAAAATATTTAAGACTCAGCCAGAGGAAACTAGAAAGAGAATTAGGACTCATTTCCACCGTGGCGAAGTTGAGAGAAATGTCCACTAAATTGGTATTAAAAAAATGGAGGCAGCAAGTTAAAGAACAAGAAAACTCACGAAGTCTATTACTTGAAGTGAAATAGCACCTCGACACTCTTCCGCCAAAAAAAAAGAAGCTGTTACGCGTTTGATTATTAAATTAAATGTTCTTTCCTTAGCTTATGATATTTCTAAAAGGAAAAAGGAAACAAAACAAAAATTCAATAAGGCAGAAGATTTTTTCGTTCAGATTTTGCAGGCCTTAAATTTAAGCTTCTACGATTCAACTATTTTGTTGAGGAGTTCTGTTTTCTTTATTTCTAAATATTATTAATTTATATTGGCTCAAAAAACCTACCAAATTCAAGAACAAGAATTCAACAAAGTCCTACCATAATGACATAAAATATTTCCATAGGCATAATGACCATCATTCCATCTTTATGTCTTTTCTTAAAAAACAACAACAACAACAACAAAAAAAGAAGTTTCTGATAATCCATCTTTTCGTTTGTTGTTGTTGTTCTTCTTCTTCTTCTTTAAACCATATCATATTACCTACTGAAATTCATATCGAAACCATTAATCAATTATTTTGTTTCCAATCATTAAAAGAACAACAACAAACCATACAATAAACAAAAATCCACCCTGCTGTGCTCATTCTTCTAATGTTGGTTGTACTTCGACAATTTAATGACTCCACTTTGACCTCTTATCGATAGAATAAAATCATAGCTCCGCATCAGCTTCAGCACCGCACCATACTCGTAGCTCAGGCTCAGGTTGAGAGAGTATATCGGAGGCATGATTCACTTAATAGCTTGCCAGCCTTGTTAACGGTTGTCCCGCACATCAACTTACATTATTCGTGGGTAATAACAACTACCTGTCTTGGTTCTAGGTATAGCTTCAATGAGTCTTCAAAAAATAAGAAAAAAAAAGAAGACATAGAAACAAGTTAGTCAAAGATTGGCATGCGGAGAGCTTGTTTTCGTCGTCGCGTTGTCGGTCTTTGGGTCTTGGTCGTGATGATGTGAAACCCAAAAAATTGATTTGAAACCAATAAAAATGACAGAGTACATGACAGAGGTTGAAATTATTCTAAGAATACTCTTATAAAGTCTTGGATCGAAATTGAATTTGAATAAATCTGTCTTAACAATGATTTATTAGTATTTCGTGTGATACGTCATTTTTTTCGTTCGTTCGTCGGTTTATATTTTGATTTTCACTTAAGGCGTGAACTGTAGTTAACAAGTTTTTTATTGTTAAAATACATTTTATTGACATGTTGGTAATAAAAAGCTATCAAAAGGTTAGAAAAATTCAAATTATAGTGATTTTATTTTGTGTGAGAAAATTTATGTAGAAGAAAACAACAGTTTCTATTGATAAAATTGAAAACAAGAAAAAGACATCTTATATGAAATTGGGATCGGGCTAAAAAACTGTATTTCAAAATACTGTATAATCAAAATTATTTACTAAATTGTGTACTTCCAAAATTTATACCGTATTTCTTTCTTAACCAACATAAATGTTTTTAAATGTTTACATAATGCTGTCATAATGTGGATGTCAACTCACTATCAATATAATGTTCAAGCGGAAAGTCACCAACTTCAGAAACAATACCTTTTTTGGCTGTTATAAATACAAATTCAATGAAAGAAGGTCAGATGGAAGTTAAATATAAGAACCATGGAACCTTCCATTTCATACTTGTTTAAAAAAGGGTTGTTTTAGTAAAATAAAGTAAAGATTAATAAAATTAAAGTATTGAGTTTTTATATTTTGTATACCATAAACTTAAATATATTGTGAAGAACTTTTTGGTCCTTCGAGCCGGATCTCCCAGTTTTTGGGACAGACAACAGACTAATGCTAGGCATAGACTGATGCCCATGTAATTATTCGACTCAAGGGGCTCATGAGGGGTTGAATCAATCCCTCCTCTAGAATGACAATGATACAAATTTTGGCACTGAAATATTCAAATATTGTATCGGTAATGCTTGGAGTGTTTCCATCTGTCCAAGTAGCCTATTTTTTCAATTAGTAGGTTTGCTTCAGGGACTGTATGCATCGATGTGCCGATCATAAACTGTGCTGGTGTTAGAGCGTTACAATCATCCAAACTATCTGTTACCGGAAAAAAGGGTTTCAAGTTAAGACAAGTTTCTAATTGTGTTAGAAGCGTTCTGAGCTCCTTGAATGTCAGAGCTTGGTTTCGGGCAACCCGTTTTAAGTGGTATTTGATTGATTTTGAATGCACACTTTCTTAAAGCATAATGAGTAGAAAAATGAAACAAATAGGCCCAGTTTATTAGTAAGTTGTACAACCGACTTGTTTAAAATTCGGAACAATTAATTTTTGTTATGAAGAAAAGCTCAAATTTCTGTTCACAAGCATTGAGTTTTTCGGAATCAAATTTCAACTGTTTACCAGCTGCATTCAATGGTTGCTGGCTATGATAGTTGAGACTGTCAAACTGTGTTGATATTTCTGTCCAGTAAGCATTTAAAGTCAGAACAACTCTTACAAATTGTGGAAATTTGAATGAATGAATTTGTTCATAGAGCATTTTATGATGTGTATTGATTTAGCTTATTTCTAGTTCAATGTCTTCATTAAGAAGGATATATGCCAATCGTCAAGCCACTCACATATCACCATTGCATTCATTAAAATTGGCTGTTTGATGCTGCTTACACCTTGTCGAAATAATCGGTCCTTGTTTCTCTCAATTTGGGGAAGTGCTATTGAGGAACATTGACTGATTTGTATGTCTTTAATCTCCAAAATATTGCCAAAATGTAGTACCGACAAAACTGTGCAACTTGTCATACAGCGCGCTAGAAATAATCCACTTAAATGAACCCTTCGGTCTTGGGACTTAACACCCATCAATTACTTTTTGTGGAGCTATGTTATGTAAGTCCTGGCTTATGCTGCCGAACCACAAATTTTTGAAGTATTGGACTGATTGAATGGACTTTGTAACTTGTAGCCGCGGTGATCATAATGGGTGATTTTTTTGAGGTTAGGATTTTCATGCATTAGTATTTGACAGATCACGCGGGATTTCAGACATGGTGTCAAAGAGAAAGATGCTCAGTATGCTTTGAAATTTCATCATGAATAGACTTACTAACGAGCAACGCTTGCAAATCATTGAATTTTATTACCAAAATCAGTGTTCGGTTCGAAATGTGTTTCGCGCTTTACGTCCGATTTATGGTCTACATAATCGACCAAGTGAGCAAACAATTAATGCGATTGTGACCAAGTTTCGCACTCAGTTTACTTTATTGGACATTAAACCACGTACAGTGCGTACAGAAGAGAATATTGCGTCTGTTTCTGAGAGTGTTGCTGAAGACCGTGAAATGTCGATTCGTCGCCGTTCGCAGCAATTGGGTTTGTGTTATTCGACCACATGGAAGATTTTACGCAAAGATCTTGGTGTAAAACCGTATAAAATACAGCTCGTGCAAGAACTGAAGCCGAACGATCTGCCACAACGTCGAATTTTCAGTGAATGGGCCCTAGAAAAGTTGGCAGAAAATCCGCTTTTTTATCGACAAATTTTGTTCAGCGATGAGGCTCATTTCTGGTTGAATGGCTACGTAAATAAGCAAAATTGCCGCATTTGGAGTGAAAAGCAACCAGAAGCCGTTTAAGAACTGCCCATGCATCCCGAAAAATGCACTGTTTGGTGTGGTTTGTACGCTGGTGGAATCATTGGACCGTATTTTTTCAAAGATACTGTTGGACGCAACGTTACGGTGAATGGCGAACGCTATCGTTCAATGCTAACAAACTTTTTGTTGCCAAAAATGGAAGAACTGAACTTGGTTGACATGTGGTTTCAACAAGATGGCGCTACATACCACACAGCTTGCGATTCTATGGCCATTTTGAGGGAAAACTTCGGAGAACAATTCATCTCAAGGAATGGACCGGTAAGTTGGCCACCAAGATCATGCGATTTGACGCCTTTAGACTATTTTTTGTGGGGCTACGTCAAGTCTAAAGTCTACACAAATAAGCCAGCAACTATTCCAGCTTTGGAAGACAACATTTCCGAAGAAATTCGGGCTATTCCGGCCGAAATGCTCGAAAAAGTTACCCAAAATTGGACTTTCCGAATGGACCACCTAAGACGCAGCCGCGGTCAACATTTAAATGAAATTATCTTCAAAAAGTAAATGTCATGGACCAATCTAACGTTTCAAATAAAGAATCGATGAGATTTTGCAAATTTTATGCGTTTTTTTTTTTTTTAAAGTTCTCAAGCTCTTAAAAAATCACCCGTTACGTCAGAAATCATATTTAAAAAATAAACACAAAAATATCAACCATATTATAAAAACAGAAATTTATTTTATTTCCGAGTATCAGTAAGGTATTCGAGAAGGTTATAAATAGAGCTCTGTCCAAGTGGGCTGAGAACAACAAAATAATTCCGGATAATCAGTTCGGTTTTAAGGCGGGACATAACACTATTTATGCTGCGTCTAAGATTGTTTCTGATATCCAATGGAACAAATCTAAAATCAATGTACGGGTCTGGTTGTCTGGTTGACTTGGAGAAGGCCTTTGACACCGTATGGTTAGAAGGTCTGTATCTAAAGCTGACCAGACTTGGCATAAGTAAACCACTGTTGTACATGCTTTATGATATGCTTAATAGCAATGTAACATCTACCAAAATCTTTGATAGTATAAATGGTCCTTAACAGGGAGTGGTTAACTCGCCGATCTTGTTCAGCATTTACACCAGTGATCTGATAGCAAGTCTGACTCAGGCAATAGCGTATGCCGACGACCTAATTGCGTACAGAACGGCCCCAAAAATTGAGGTTATCAAGACCCTTTTGCAGGGTAACTTTGACAAGATTCAGCAATATTGCGATGACGGGAAGTTGAAAATCAACTTTCAGAAATGCGAAACTTTTCTTTCAGGACTCCGCTGTATGAAGCCTCAAGGAACATGAGAAAGAACTGCAAAAATCTAGTGATCGTTAGACCAAATCGACATCCACTGGCTAATAAAAGTGTAGTGAAGTACCTTGGCATCTGGTGGGATCAGTAGTTGTATTTTGACAGACATATGAGTGCTATTCTGGCCAGAGCTAGGGAAGCCTTTGCCCTGACAAAACGGTTGTTTTTTAGCAGCCATTTTTAGCAGTCATTTAAAGTTGTCTAGAGCGTTTGGTCTTGCACGGCTTACATACATAGGTTTAAGGATTAATTTAGGGACAGTCTGGGTGGCACCAAAAAAATTATAATGGGTTCTGTTTTTTTATTTCGATTTAAGTTTTATATTAAATAAAAAATAATGATAAAGATAACAAGTTTTTTTTAATTTTTTTGGTTTAAGATTAAGTTATTGTTATTAAGTATTAAAAATTTTTTCCGCAAAAGGCAGTAGTTATACGATAATGGATTAACTTTGAGCTCCCGCATAGCGCCAGTAAGATATTTTTAAGTCTTTGAAATTTACGCTATTTTTTTTAAAGATATTTTGACTAGCTTTAAGATAATTTTAATATGTTTATAAAATAATAAAAAAAAATATTTCTGCCTTTTATCATTATTTGAACTTTTCAAGCTCTTCAAAAAACTCTCTATACATTAACTCACAAATATTTTGTCTGTCGATATACATACATAAAAATGTCTCATGTTTTCCATAATTTTCGTTTGTATTTAAATAATAGTATGACAAAAGAACATCAATCTCGAAGCTCATAAGAACTCAAAGTTATTTTAACCGTGATTCATCATCCCACTTTGACATATTCCTTGCTTCCGTCAACGTCAATATCAACCAAACTAGGTCAAAAACCACACTTAGCTTTATGGTCGTCATTGTTTTCATAAGACTGATGGCAATTCAAGCCTCCATATTTTGTATGGAGTGCCATTTCACTGCAAAATTATTATTAAGGAATAATTTCTCCTCCACATAAATTACTACACCCATCAAAAGGCTCTGTTTCATATTCAAATGACTTCCCAACACAATATCAATTAACTTTGAACAAAAATAAATAAAAATAAAGAACAAACTAAAATAACATCAAAATGGAAGGAACAAAAAATCTCTTAACTCAAGGATCCCATATCAGACGTAAAGCCACAGCCAGAGCAGAGTAAACCGCACCCAGCACGATGCCCTGTGCAAAATTTAAATACCCCCGCATAGCGAAAACCCATTTCAATTTCGCATATGTTACCTGCGCGCCCTGACTCTGGCTCTGATCTGCAGCGCGCAAAAGACCTCAAGTGGCTCACCATCAGACACCGCGCCAACTTGGGGCGCGACACCATCGCGACACAGCGTACAGGAGCTGCGACATCTCAATCTACACATTGTATCTACAAACATCCATGGAGATGAACACCTTTTCTTCAATTTCTACCTCTCCTGGATGTAGGCTGTTGGGTCCATCGCGCGCCGCCGCGCCGCGCCGCCACTTTGCATTTCCTTCTTTTGGTGTGGTGTGGTATATTTCTGTTTATATCTTTGCCATCTTTTACCCCTCCTCGAGAATCCACTCAGCTCAGCTAGGCTAATGTCAAAACTCTTCCAACGACAAAAACAACACTGCTCCTTCTACAAGTTGGTGGCTTAGTTGGTAAGCAAATCAATAGCGAGATGTTCAGTTCTTGATAAAAAGAAAATAACTTCAATGACGCGTCGCGTCGCGGTCGTCCGCTTCGGTGCAGAGCAGCGTCGTTGTCGAATTGGACAGTGGGGAGTGGAACTGATGTTGTAGTTTGTATAGGAGTTTTGTGTCGTGCGATACAAATCGAGATATTTGCTTGCTCCACCTTATTTCTCTGGAAAACCACGCTCAGCTCAGTGCCAACTACTTAATTGCTTAATTAATTGGTGTATCCAGATCGAGAGGGAGGCCAAATTGGACATTATTCCAATATCCAATGATCGTTGTCATTACGATTGCTTCCAAATCGAACTGAAAACTCTGAACATTAACAACACGGTGCTGTGCGGCCGGGCGTCGCGGCGCTCGAAGATGTGTGTTTTCGATGCAATTCCGATGTTCTTAGGTCATGAACAGGGGCATTTATTTTATACCATTCAAGCCGAATGACCAACATATTGTTTGGTTTTATTTTAATTTAAAGCAAATTAGATTGACTGATCGCACGGATATATTTATGTACACTGGGTTTATCGTTATTCGTTGTAGCTAATGTGATAATTAATTGTGACGTGCTTCATAAAAATGCAAGCTTTTATGGTAGAAAACGGCTTCTAACTTGATCACCAGCGTTAGGCTTTAAATGGAGCATAAAGTTGGCAAATTTAGCGCTTTATTAAGATGTTTATTATACATTGAATTTTATGTAGAGTGAAGTTAAATTGTAGGCAAACGTTTTCCAAATCAATGAGTTTGATTTACGAACTGCGGCGTACTTAAGGTAGGTAATTTATGATTGATGAAAAGTTTATAGGGAACGAAGGAGTATGCTGACAGAATTGGAGCAGAATATTTAACCACTTTCGTAGGAGTAAAAAGGCCCAATAGCATAAAAAGAAACAAAAAATTTCATTTTGGTTTTAATTTAATTACTCATACGCCCCAAGTTGACCCTATTGATGTTTCTTGTAAATGAAGCTCAAAAGTAAGGGTTTTATCTATGTGCACTCCTTAACACCTAGGATAAGATTTCCAACACCTAGGATAAGATTTCCAAAATGGCATTAATTTGAAGCATTTTGCTGGGTAAGAAACAAGTTTTTCTTTTTCTAGTGAAAAAGACCGCTTGAGTCTTAGTCTTCTCAGCATTTATTTTAATTTTCCAATCACTTAAATATGTTGGCACATTATTGAAAGCAGATTGCTACTTGCTTACAGTGTTAAAACTAACTGAACCTGATGAAAGTAAACTTGTATCCTCTGTAAAAATAGCTGATTTACATCTTGTTAAACTCGGGATATCATATGTTAATATTTTATACAAAACATGACCAAGGACTGATCTTTGTGGTATTCCTGCGAGAATTTGAAATACTTCAGAGAAGCAATTATTTACTATAAACTTTAAAAAATCTATCATATAGGAAGGAATGTATTATTTTAACAATGAAAATTGGAAAATCAAAAACTAAAAGCTTATGTATTAGACCTTGATGCCACACCGTGTCAAAAGCATCTAATAAAACCATACCAGTGCTTTTTCCTAATGCAAAATCTCTTTTTATATCGTTCATTATTAGATACACTGAACAGTGCTATGACAGCTTCTGAACGCCAATTGTTTCTCTGTGAGGATGTATTGCAAATTTAAATGTGATATAATTTTATTTTTAACTAGCGGCCCGTCCCGGCTTCGGACGGTTAGACATAAATAGGTACAGATATTTAAGTTATAAGCATGCTAATTAAAACGACCATGAATCACTAAATAAGAAAAAAAATGTTTGTCCTATCATTAATACTCTTCGCAGCGTATGCGGTGAAAGACATTTTATGGCAAATTTTTTTACACCTTCGGTTGGTTTTAATAGGAATTTCAAAAGATTTCTGTAGTAATCTAGTACGAAATATAGCCTATGTCTATGTTACTCAGAGATAATGTAGCTTTCTAATGAAAAAAGAATTATTAAAATCGTTCCAGTACTTTTTGAGTTTATTCGTTACATACAAAAATACAAATCTTTCCTCTTTATAATATTATAAATGTAGATGAGTTTCTCAAGACATGTACTCAGAGAACTAACAAGTTTATGGTTCTGTAACCAAGGGCGGATCCAGACTTTTTATCAGGGGGTCACACGCTTAACATATAGACGAGTTTTTACTCACCGCTTAAAAATGTTCTTTAATGTTTTGTAAAGGAGGCTAACAAAATTTAAGTTTAGAAAAACGCTACAAAAATTCAAAAACCCAGAAAATGAGAAAGAATCTGATATCAAGAATTTTCTGTTTTAGTTTTAGTTTTTTCGGACTCAATTTTCGGGAATCTATTATTACTATCGCTATAAGTCTGCTTACTAGTAGATTGGAGCTGATCCTAGAAACCATTTTGATCTTTTTGGTACATTTATATTCTTGAAATTCGTGTTTAAATCTCAGTTTTAGAACATCTAAAGCAAATTCACTTCAAAAAGTAGATTTCTTTAATTTTTTGAGATCTTAAAAGTTTTATTCAACAGAAAATCAAAATTTGAAAGAAATATAATGCACGACTGGGTCACTAGAACTTGCAAATTTTTTCAAAAAAGTCTTTTTAAAAATATTTCCTTTATTTTACGATTTATAAATGTACCTGCAAAATAAGTTTTTCACAAAAATTTAAATGCCATTTTATTTCTCAAAAAACCTAGATTAAGTTAATTTTTATAATATACAATTTTTAAATTTTGTCTTCAAAACATTTTTGGTATGCAGTTATTTAGTGGTTATAATTATGTATTTTACATTTAAATTTCGTTAAAAAATATTCACCCTTTTGATATCTCAAGTTTTCTAAAAAAAAATATTTTTTTAAAATTAAAAAAAAAAAATGACATTTTTGATCATCATCAGTTTAAAAATTTGGTCATCGACAAGAGCTTGCACTGAAAGAGAAGATTATTGAAATCGGTCGATTAGTTCTTGAAAAAAACTTAAAATAAAATAACGGTTTTATGAGCGGTATCCTTCCGGAGCAATACCAAGATATTTTTTTCTTGAAGAAAATATCCGAATAAAGAAAAATAAATTAGAGAAAGTTTTTAAAAAAATCTATCGGGTCATTTTGTGAAAAAAATAGAATTTTAAACCAAAAAATTTTTATTATTTTATTATTTTTAGTATTAAAAAATGCAATAGAAAAACGCCTTAAGCTTATCGGCTGACAACCTTATTTCAAACTTCACAATGGTTTAGGCTGTAGGGGCAAGAACAGACAGACGGACGAAATCGGGGGACCCACTTTTTTCGACATTTCTACCATCGTAATTTCATGTTTGATTGGAAATTTTTTACGAATGCAATACTTGCCATAAAGTTCCTATTTGTCGCAAGTTTTAGAAATTTAAAGGCAACTTTATGTAAAATTGACGATCTCTTAATGAAGGTTTCTTCTTAAAAACCTGAATATTTGCTCTTTTTCTTATAAACAAATTTTATGAAAATAATTTACACCTTTACTAAAGTTACAAACATTTTAGTTGTTTTTGACTGCAAACCACTTTTTGGTGAATGTTGTTAAATTACTAAGAAATCGTTAGATGAAATCTATACTTATACAACTCAACTGTGTATCCTTTATGGCTCATATGACCCCCCCCTCCTGGATCACCCGTTGGTCAATTTGATGAATTTGTGCTAAGTTTTTAGAATAGGTCCAGTCCTCAGTTAAAAATGGTACTTTTGGCAACACAGTTTTAGGAAGTAAAATACAAATGTTGTTTCCTTATAAAAAAAAATAAATATAATGGGAGTCATATCCATTAACTCAATACGATTAGTTTTGAAGAGAAAGGAATTCCTACGAAACCCCCCCCCCCTGGATCCACCATTGTGGCTGTGGAGGGATTTTTTCATGGGTTTTGAATGGGAATGATTGTTGCTGTTTCTATTTCATTGGAAAATAAGCCATTTTAAAACAAACAGTTAAAACAGCAGCCACGGTTGTTAGTGCGTTGAACTGTCATGCCAGAGGTCTTGGGTTCAATCCCTGCCTGTGCCATCCAAAGTTCTTTTCAAAGGTACTGCGAGGAATTGACAAATCCTCCAAGAGTAATTCTTGTCACGAAAAGTGCTTTCTCAAATTAGCAGTTCGGATTCGGCTTAAAACTGTAGGTCCCATCGATCCCTGAAAAAAGTACTCACACACAGGAATGGTTGAGTGTTGTAAGTCACTTAGGCCATAGTTCTCAATGGACTGTCGTCACCTTATTTATTTTTTTTATTAAAAACAGTCTGTAAAAATTGAACACCTTTTTTGGGTAGGTTTTTCAAAATTATATTTTTATATTGAACCCTGGGTTCTTAGAGTTTTTAAAACTACCAAAAATAATTTTTATATCTTTTTCTGAAACTATGGCATCATCAATTTGGAATTGTTGAGATCTAATAAGTGCCATTGATTGCTCTAAAGCAGTTTCAATGGAACTACTGCTCACAACATTGTTACGTACTTGATGATTAATAGAAAAGTCATGTGATAAGACATTTGCTTTTTCAAGGTTTAAACTGAGTTTGCAGTTTAAATGGATTAGGATACTCCTATGTTTAAAGTTCAAACAAAATTAATTATAAGTATGATTTTAAGAGAATATACGAATTCACAAAGTGTTTTCAAGCATTCCACATTCTTAATGTGCTGTTGAAAAAAGAGTATCTGAATTTCATGACTTCAATTCGGTCGTACTTTTTAATATAAATATTGAGCAAAAACCGGTCCACTTTGGTCATCCTTCTATTATATTTATTTTGATTCCATTAGGATATGCATTATAAAAGATCTTTTGAGCATTATGCCATTCATCGTATTCTCTTGGATCTTGAAAATTAATATTCAGCCAGGAAGTTATTCAATGCAACATATTTCCTTAATATTAATCACAACTCAAGCTCAAAATAAGGTAAACATTTATCAAAATACTCAATTGCTGACGCTGTGCTGGCCATTATACAATATTCTCGTATATACATAAACATTATATAGACCAACAACCTGCATATAAGCTTTGTAACTTCTTCCCATAAAATATCTTCAAACAGCAGCTTGGAACGTTCATACAGATGAACAAGTATAGTTTATAACGTCTTGCCCTTAAATAAAATAACTAAACCTCAATAAAATAACGCCATGCGATAAAAATCTTTTATTTTGGCAGCATTTTATCTACATTTTTGCTCTAGCAACATGTATAGCCTTTAGTTAAAACCATTTTTGACCTATGATCCCTTATTGCTGGAAATATTTATGAGCTGGAGCACTATGCAACACTATATAGAAGTACTCGTAAGTGGCTTGTTGGGGTATTCCGGTGGCAGCATGTAGAACCAAATTTGTAAACTCTTCTCCTCACAGAGTTTCCATATTTGTTCACTTTGAAACTTTCCCCCATCAAACACATTTTTATGTTATAGGAACGGGTATGTTTAAAGTCTTTATTGTGATGATGTGGGTATATTACCTTTTTCATTCTAACTACCGTTAATTTAACATTTTACCAATGAGGAAAATAATGAATATAAATATAATATTGGCGGGTAAATTAATTGGTAAGTTAAAAAACAATAAACAAAAGTTTTGGTTGCACAACAATTTTACCTCTGGGATTGAGTGGAGCAGGAGCAGCTTGTGATCTGAACCACCGCTATACTGAATTTTACAAGACTTACCAAAACCGAGGAAATTACTCACTCACCACTTACCTCCGACCGTTCTTCATCTTGGTATGCTGTCTTTTTGTATTTGCTTATTTTTTAAGACAGTGCGGCGGTACTGTGGCGGCAGCGTCAGACAGGAGCTCACTGTTACCTCCTGCTAGGCCAGCAACGAAATCTTTTTAAAGTACCAAGTCACGAATTTGAATATATATATTTTGAAAATATAAAAATCAGCATGGTGACTTATTAAGAAATAAAAATAAGGAGAAACACGAGACGGGATGCTGAAGCAGAACGTCATCGTCGAACGACAATAGATCAACCCACTCGCATAGAAAATGAGAAATAAAATCTCAGCTATCGATAAGGAATCTGGGTCAAGACATTTCGACTTCAATTCGAGCCAAGAGGCAAACAAAACATTGCTGATATTGAACACTACACTCCATAAGACAATTTCAAAAGATAGATTAGTCGTCATCCTCCGTCAGGCTGATTTGGTATTATTGTGGAATTTTTAATCAAAATATAATGTATTTAATTTTGTGTTTGGAAAAAGAAATGTTTCCCAAAGACAATGTCTATGGGGTGTTTTTGGATCGTTTTCAGTTGTTCTACTTTTGGTAGGACGAGATGTTTATTTAGAAATAAAATCAGAACCGAGTTTGATGTTTTGGTCGGTCTTATAAAAATGTCAAGTTTGTATGGCGTTATAGAATTTTGTTTGCCGCGCATTTTGACTTCAAATGCGATTATTTTGATATCAACTAAGTTTATGTAACAATCAGTAAAGCGATACGTACTATTCAGTTCCACTGGTAACGTTGAAAGCTTTTAAAGAAAATGACTTAAAATTATTCATTCTCGGATAATGTTATAAACAACTTGACATTCTACAAAAACAGTAGTATCTCAAAAGAATAAGCTGTTCTACAACTTGAACACAATTTAAAAGGATGGGCGTTTTTTTATTTCCATTTAGGTGTTTTTGAACATGAATGCATTTGAATTTTTATTTCTCTAAAAGATGAATACTTAATTATTTATTGGCTTTTTATTTCTTTGCCTTTAATTCTTCTTATATGAGGTCGTGAGTGCAGTAGTTGCCTCCAACTTTTCATTATTTTCAGTAGAGCAAAATAAGACACACTTTTTGCAATATCCTCAAAAAATTACAGAGTTGTGATTCTATTTTAAACATCGTTAAAAATTCCGTTAAAAGTAATTTTAAAGTCATTTAGGTCAGAATCCCGCAGAGTACAAAATAATATGTTAAGATCGAGAAAAAATATTGGTATAAAGGATGCCCACAGTCACCGCCACAGAAGAAACGCATGGGTTACAGAGACCATTTGGATTCGATAACTAATGGGATTATTGAGAGACTGATTATTTTACATAGTATGATTGAGATCGTTAAGATGGTTGTAGAAGAATTCCCCTAAGTGATTCGCGCATTTTTGAGCTAGAGCAGAGCATGTACAGAGGAGGTGAAGAACTTTCTTCCTCATCCATACAGCTTCTGTGAAAGTCATTTGAGAATACGTCAGCCGCGTTGCGTACTTTCCTATTAGTCAAATCCCGGCTCTGACACCGATTATCCAGCTTAAATGCGATCTGCTTGGAGATATCAAGCACCTTAATGGCTTTAATTCTGTAGGCCTGATTTTTTTTGAGACCTGGTGATATTATTCCGCCTGATGTTTGCCTTCTTCATAGCATCTTTTATTAACAATAGTTTACATGTAGCGATTGGTATGCCAGCATTAGCCAAACGTGATAAAATAGATTGTACTGTACCATTTCTGGCGAGTTCATCCGCCTCTCAATTTCCTGGAATGTCTCTATGGCCCAGCACTCAACAAAAGTGAATATTAAACTGTTGTGCCATCTCCATTACAGATGATCGACATCAGTTATGGACTGCTTCAGAGTTTGTAGAGATCTGATAGCGGCCTGACTATCTGAGAAAATACGAATATCAGATGTTGATATCACGTTTTCTTTAAGCCAGGACAAGACTTCTTTTATCTCCAAAAGTTCTAATGAAATACGTTACACTGATTTTTAAGGCGGAATAAGAGACTTAATTTAATTCGTTCAGAGTACACCATCTACACCAACCCTTTCATTTGTTTTTGATCCATCTGTGTAAAAGTGGACTGACTCGTCTTCTAGGAGTGCCCTATCCTCCAAGAAAGGTCTGGAAGGTAAAGAAGTCCGAAACTTTCTATCGAATTGCAGTTGGGGGATAGTGTAGTATGTGTGCTTTCGAATTAATTCAAAATACTTAGAAGAATTACGAAGTTGCAAAAGTTGGTGTTAAGACACTGCGATGAAGCTTTGAGGCAAATAACAGAACTTGACCGAGCTTGACCGAGCTGATTACCGATGTGTATAAACAATGCGTAATTCGGAGTTTTAAGCCCCATTTATTACCAATAGCTTTTTTACAAGAAAAGAGAGCTTCAGTAGCTTTTTCAATTTACCTAGTTAATTGTCTAAAATAAGACCCAGACACTTAGCCTCGTCTGAGGACATTAATTGGGTTCCTTTAATATAGGGAGGGTTAAGATATGGTATTTTGTATTACTTTAGTTTCGGTGGGCTTACAGTCCACAGAGAGAAAATAGTGAAACAATTTTGGACTAATTTAGAAATTCCAACAATTGAATACAAATATATTTAAGTAAAAATGGTCAATTGGAAGATAGGAATTTGAAGTGAAGTTTAATTTGTTGCCTTCTCATGTTTCACCACATCAATACCTATTATCAATATTTGCCAACGGTTTTCGAGGCTTAATCGAAGTTAAACTCACATTTCATCTAAAATGTGCTTCCTTTATTTAAGTAGTGTTTATGTTCTTAAGGGGGTATTTTAGTGTAGAGACATGAATTTCACCCGGTTTTTGAAGCGGTGTATAAAGAAAACAAAAAATATTCTTATTATACATTTTTTTATCATTTGTTTATTGATTTGTTGTTCATACATAAAAAAATTAATAAAAAAAAATTAAAATTAACAAAGTTACAAGCAGTCAAAGTGGGGGGGTCTAAATAAAAGAGGGTGTCCTGGCGTGCATCCTACCAACCCTCCTGGTGATCTGAAAAACAAAAACCAGACGGATTCTTAATTATTATAGATGTCGCTATTGTTTCACCCTTGGATAAGTTAAAAAAAAAACTTTTTAACAAAATGGCTGCAGTTTGAAAAAAATATGTTCTTGTTGCATATTTTCCAACAATTCCGAATTTTTTAAAAATACTAAATGAGAAGTTATATTTTTGGGCAAGGACCACACGATAAAGAAATGTATAAAGAACATCCTCTCCAAATTTGAAGTAAATCGGTCTATTAGAACTCGATATATCCTTACCGCCGAAAAAAGTAGTTTCGAGAAAAACTCGTTTTGCTGCAGATGCACTAGTGAAACTGATTTCTTCTTCTACAGTAAATTGATTACATGAAAATCTCCTTTTTTTATCTGCATGGCCGTGCAGAACTGAATTTCGAAGATTTTCTATCCATTTTACAAAATTTACAAAATAATTATCACTTCAAAAATAAACACGTTGTAAGAGCTAGCACTTCCACTCAGTAAAAAGGTTGCCACAAAAGTAACTTAAAATGAAACTAAAAGGACAATATCTAAACAAAACCAGTTTCTATGACCTTCAATTCACTTGTGAAATAATAGGAATATTAAAAAATCATTTTAAACACATATTTTTGAATGTCTAAACTTTGGAAATATGAACAAAAAAAATTTTAATTTTTTCAAAATTCTACACTAGAATACCCCCTTAAAAATAAAATAAATGTATTTTGTACGGAATATATAATGTTTTTTATTCTCATTAAACAATATGCGATACACAACATGATGAAGGCTATTTATTTCATATTTGTTCATCTTTTCGAGATTCTACTGTATGAGTAATGAGTGATAGCACTTCTATGAGATTCCTCAGCTAAGTTTATAAAATTGCCTTAATGTTTACTTGAATTTCAAATCCACAAACATTGAAAGTCCGCTCCTGGCCCTGCTCCCTGATAAACTGTTGTTTTTCAAAAGGACAAAATTAATTTTGTTAAAATCCAAACCTTTTTAAATATTTTCTTTACACTCTCTCAAAGGAGTTAGTTAATTTTAGGACCAGTTATTAATTTAAGATGCCATACCTGTTACTCATCACTCACTCAACTGACGCTCTATTACCACGTCAAGAAAATGACAACAAGCACCTCTTTAAAATTGAAGTTAGTAGCCAATTAGTTAAATAATAGTCAATCTTTTAAGACTCAACAAAAATAAGTACACAATTAAGGAATACTAATTAGCACTTTGAAGTGAATATATTTCATAATTTAATCATCGTTTAAAAATTAGGTACCTTCTAAAAATCTCTAAAGAAAATACATTAAAAGCATTAAAAAAAAAAAGCTATGAAAGTCAATATAAGCTCGAGTGATTGATGCAAGATCGTGGCCTCCTAACTGAAACTAATTAACGTGTAGCTACAAACTTAGACGAATTCTACGAACTACATGTTTCTTTTTGTTCGTCTATCGTCTTTTTGCAATATCAATTTCCTACACTGGCCTACTTTAGTTTTGAGTTTGATTTTTCAAATATACAATAAATACTGAACTCCCTTTAAGGCCCCTCCAAGTCCATTGACAAGAGAATTTCTACCTCCAGACACACTCAGTCACAAAGTCAATTTTAAATCGATTGACACATTGAGTTACGCCGATGAACTAAATTCAATGCGAGATAGAACTCCTCATCGCATCGGTGTGGTCGGTGGTAAGTATGGCATGGCTGCGGCGGCGGTGGTGATGGTGGCTGAAAGCGGTGTACAGTGCGCAATGCGCATGCAACCGTTCCATGTTCGACATCCATTATGTGCACTAGAACTAGTTGAATTCAGATTTCAGCTTGAGAATAAACCTCTACTGTAGCTATAATACTAAAGTCTGAGGCCGTCATGCTCTATGGCCATGGTAGAGTTTCTTGTTGTTAACAAATGTTTTCCGGCCAAAACACACGCAACATAATCACATGCGTAAAACAAATCGCCAATATGTTGGCCCACTTTTCGCTTTTCGCTCTGCTGTACCTACCATAGTATTATATGAGGCTGAAATACAATCTGTTCCATTCATCACTCAAAAACCATAAACACACTAAGCTCCATTACCAAAACCCAAACAACAACTAACATCAGCGGCATTGGCTTAACAAGGCGCGCAACTCACTACTCACAACTCGCACTTCTCACCGTGAATTCGATCTCTAGCTTTGGTAGGTTAGGTACATATGTACATTCGGCCATGTGAGCAGATTTAATTACTTCTTAAACAGGCTATCCAATATCGGCTATTAAATCAACTAGCTACTTCCACTAAAAGCTATATAGAAGATTACCAGAGCCAGAGAGCAATGTAAAATAATTGTAAACATCAGCGTTTGACCCTGTGCTGATGTGTTCTTCAGTTTGGTTTTGGTTGCACTCATTTGGTTTCGGATGCCACTTCTACCACCCTTCTTCTCAAGTGCTATTATTTCATTGAAATCTCAAGCCTATGCGTAGCAGCGTACAGTGAAACAAGATCTAGTTTGGAAAACTACTCTCTAGTCGCCCACATCGATCGTGTATCGTTTCGTTTGGGAGATGCGATGCAATGCGATGTGTGATTACGGAATTATTTTCAATGATCATCAATCAGGGCTTTAGGTTGGGTTGGGATTGAGGTTTTGAAAAGAAGAGGCTTTGAAGGTGAACTTTTGAACGAGTTGCCAAAACTCTGTGGTTTTGATTTTTAAATTGAATTTTTCTATTACTGATACTGTGAAAAGCAATCATCTTTGGATATTTGCCAGTGATACCACTTTTTGTTATTTGCGACTTAGGAAAACTTGGTTAAGTGAGGCAGCCTAGTTCCTTGTATTGAATTACACCTAGCTGAGATTGCTGAGGCAACCCTAGAAGGTGCAAAAATAGGCAAAATTGCTCAAAAATGAATCAGTATTACAACAATGGGATTTTAATAAACATTTCGGTTACTTAATAAAAGTTTTGTTGCTAAGCAATATATTTAAAAATGACTTCGAAATGTAATACAACAAAGACAATTTTTTGCAGGTATAATCTTTTTGGAGAAATATTTGTTATATGATATAGGGGACCAATTGAAACTTTAAATATTCTATGGCCATCATTCGGTGGTGAGAAATTGAAAGTCATGGAAATGAAAATGTTGCTGACATATAGAAAATGTTGCAAACGGATCTGATCACACATTAAACTTTACCCTCAAAAAACCTCAAATATCTTAACTTTTAAACTGTTCGTTTTCCGACTTTAAAATTTATCCAAGAAATCTTCAATTAAATGGTAACATTGGTTACCATCATACAAGCTCAAGGTGCTACCAACTTATTCTGCAACATCATCAACTTTGAGCTAGATGAAAGTGCAACAAACAGCACAGCACTTTCCCATCCTTGGGCGAGGTGTGGTTGTGGTACACAAAAGTGGATTAAGTCAATAGCAGAAATACATATACAAAACAAGCTCAAGACCGCTCCGGTTATTTCAATCAGAGTTGGAGTCACAAAAATAAAGTCGTTGTTTTTGTTATTTGTATATTCATTTCTATATGCATTCAAATACAAGAAATAAATGGGACAATTCTCTGGTGACTTAATTTATTGGATTGGAAATCGTGTTAAGTGTACGCAGGTGTGAGACGGAAGTGCAGTGCATAGGATACCCGCTATGGAGAACATAATTCTATGATTAATTTGAGTTGAGATCATAAAATTGTGACGGAGACGACGACTTACGACGACGGTAGCATTGGTTAACTCTTAACCGACCCAGAGTAGATGGTCAGGCCTTGGCATCAGAAGTATAAAATCTTCTTTCCTTTCTTTATATAAATGATTAATATTTTTGTTTTCAAAACTACTGCAAGGAATGTGGGAAACCGTAAATTGCAAAATATGGCTTTAAAGATAAGAGATCTATCCTGATTGGGATTTTAGAGAGCGTATAGCAAAGTTTTATTTTAACATAGCGTAATGTGTCAGACTTGGGAGCTATTAGTCATAATTCATTTTTGTAGGTAGTTTTAAAAACTTCTTATTTACCATGTACTAAAAGTGGAGATGTTGATAATGGGTTTGAGTTCATGCTTTAGGATAAATAAGATATTACTCGTGTCGGTAGTGTAGGTAAAATTGGAGTCTTAAAATGTTTGAATTTTTGGAAAATGAATTTTTAAAATTTTAAATAAATCTCAAAAGATTATGGACAGAAGAATCTTAAAGTAGTATTAAAGGTATTGCATTTCACAGTAAGTCCGAAATTTGGTTAAAGGGTAAACTGATGAGCAATCCTAGAAGAACGGGTATTGCATTCCACATTCGTGTAGTACGACTAAAGAAAGAATCTCTGTACTTTACAGTAAGTCCGAAATTGAGCTGAAGGGTAAACTGATGAGCATTCCTAGAAGAACGGGTATTACGGTTGAATTCTTTGAGGGGAGGAATGCAACTTGCTATTTCATTCGACAATTGCTTATAGAAGTAGCAATAAAGTTATGACAGACATGGAACCTTACCACGGTGCTCCAGAGATGCAAAAGTTTCAGTTAGACAACGGTCACCTAACATTCTTAGGGCTCTATTTTGAATTCTGTCCAAGAGACTCAAATGGGTTATAGGAGCACCTGCCCAGATATGGGAATTGCACTCGAGTTTCGGACGAATATACATAGGCTTTATAAATTATAGCCAGATCAGAAGGGATAAAAACTTATGATTTATTACTTCTCAGAACTTCAAACCGTTTATCTCAATACATTCATTTTTTATGTTGGCCAATCTCAGACAATTTTCAATACATTCAAATTTTAATATGTTTTGGATTCCTTATATTGCTTAGTACCCATGTTATTGACAGTTGTCTGAGGATTTTGTTTTTCAATAATGGCGTTGTTTTCCAAAAAGTACGGACCAATCACGCCGCCGCCGCCGGCCCAAAATCCACTCCAAACTGTCATTTTCAGGATGCATTATCACCTGGTGAACCTCGTGTGGGTTGGTGTCGTCCCATATGGGGTCATCTTCCAAACGATTCGAAGCCCAGCCAGCGAACCAACGGCGTTGTCTATGGTCATGAAGCCGTTAATTTAAAATAAATCGTCTTAGTGTTTGATTAGTTCTCTTTGGCCTAAGCCATTTACCAACATATTTTTAAACGTAAGCTTATTTAAATTGTCTGAATTATCATTAACGTGAATTTTCTGTCAAAAATAGAACTTTTGGTTATCAGGTTTCCTGCCTAAAAATGAAAACAATAAAAATAAAATGTTGCTGCTAATATTCTATAAAATCAGATTTCCAAAATGTACTTATTTTATAAAATTGTAGCTCTATGGTAACTAGACAAATTTGAATTCCTTTTCTTTTAAACAATACATCTGAACACGCCTAAGCAAATCAAACATACCTAAATTTGAGAACCAGACCAGACCTAAATGTCAGATATGAATATAGCAAATTAAAAAAAGTTAAAGTATCCATTTTGTAAATTTATCAAAATGTTTTAAGATAAGTTAAAGGTGTTAAATTTGAATAAAATTAGAAAACCATTTTATTAATTTAGACCTGCGTTAATGTTGTGCCTTTGAATAATATTTCTAGAGATTGAAATTTTATCCAAAATTGTCGACTTGAGCTTATACACAATTAATATATAGGGTATATTCATAAACGTCAGCCTAGCTAAGAACTGCGTTATCTGCATTTATAATGTCAGATTTTCGATCGATCTAACCAAGTCGAACTGCAGTACCTACCGTTCATAAACGTCAGACTGTAGTCAGCGTGCGTCGGTCAGATTGTGCAGCTGAATTTGTTTGGCTGCAGAAAGAGCGGGAATTATTAAAATAATTTTAACAACAACAAGAGGGACAAAGCCGCACTGACTCGTAAAGAATGTAAGTAATGGCAAATATTTTGTTAATTTTTTAAGCTTAAAAATTGTTTCGTTATAATTTTCTTTTCTTTTCCGGTAAGCAACTCAAAAATAAAGTTCAACAAAATTTGTTTGGCAGCCATTTTTCTTTGACGTTTATGAACTCTGTTTACATACAAATCGGACTTAGTTAGACCTTTTTGTTTACTGTAGACATTCTGCATTGGGAGTGCGTTCACAAATGCATCAGAAAAGAAATGCGATTGTACTAGCGCAGATTTTCTGCGTTTATGAATACACCCATATTTTTTTTAATTGAGTTACTTTTATTTTGTTTTGAACCATTTTTAGACTTTTTTTTAAATACATTCAAGTCAATCATGTGCTCTATTAAAATACCTACATATAACGCATTTTAGTTCTACTAAAACTATTAAATCATAAATCCAAAATCAACAGAGGTAGATACAAACAATGCGTAATACAACAGAAATAGAAATATAATTTTCCTGAATCATAAATCAGATTTAAGCTCATAAAAACCAATAAAGCTGCGACAGGAAACTGATCAAAATGGCAAAAAGCTGCTTTCAAAAGACCCCGATTACTTTGAGCCGTCTACAAAACACTTCAACAACAATAATACAAAAAAAAAACAAAACTATACGCCAGACATATTGGCCATAAGTGCATATTGTCTGAAGTATCTGCATCTGCATAATACGCCATCGAATGGCGGCACAAAGTACCTACTCTCATACTCGCGCACTCCTTTGGGATTTTGAGACTTTAAGACTGAAAGTGTTCGAGTTCCAAAATTTATTTCTGTTGTTCAGTTTTTAAATTTGATTTCTGCGTGGAGCTTGGTTTGGTTTATTTTTATTGGCGTTTATGCATCGTGGTCGTTTTGGTTTTCATTTTCATTTTCGTTGTCAGGGTGCGTATGTCATTCATTATAAAAACTAAACCAAGCGGAACTGGTGGTGGCGGTGTCATTTCAGCGCAGACTGCAGGCTCTAGACACACGTGTCGTGAAATATGACATAAGAGTGTCTTTGCACCGTCATAAGAAGTTGCATGTGGTCCGTTCCTAAGAGATATTGTGCTTTGTGTGGTAAGTTGTTTGTAGCCATTTGGAGTTGAACAATTGACCGCCCACAACAGTCTA
The DNA here is from genome assembly GCA_951509635.1 of Eupeodes luniger. NCBI lineage: Eukaryota > Metazoa > Arthropoda > Insecta > Diptera > Syrphidae > Eupeodes > Eupeodes luniger. The sequence goes on along the minus strand of OX608075.1, from coordinate 128,525,957 downwards.
AGTTATCAAATTGAATCTTTATATTTTATGCAGTAGAAAAAGTTTAAATTAAAAAAACTAATGAATAAAATCTCTCGAAAATAAATAGTCCCACAATTTCTTCAACAACGATACCTAATTGATTGACAAATTTCTCCAAAGGCCTTACATCCTTCCTCGATCAAAAACAAATTATTTCCGTTTAAGTTAATTTCTCGAGATGTTCATGTGGAATTTTTGGCCTCCGTCGCCAATCCGAAAATGGTAAATACTATAATTAGGACCTTCACATTTACCCATAAATCACCATTCTCTAAAAAATATTACATACTATTTTAGGAATCACTTTCCATTTAGTTTTATTTTCACTTTTGATGTGTCGTATCTTATTTGCGATCATAATTCATAAGTCCAGGTGGCTACTTTCGTTACCCAGCATCACAGCATCAGCAGCGCACATCAGACAACAAAAGCTCTTCCATAACACTTTCACTCTTTTATGGTGCTGATGCATTGTTCATTCTCCAGCGTGAGCTTGCCACCAACCAAACCGTCCGTCCGCGTCGTCGTCGGTCGTTGGTTCCTGGCCAGACCAGTCAGTCCGTCACTCATTCTCCTCAAAGGCATCTTCGCAGTTTATACCAACCAAGCAGAAACCCCACACACAAAAAACCAGCGCCCCAACAAATGCCTGTCTTCGTCATCAGCCATTGCGGGGTCTCCTTTGGCAACCTCAACACCAACGGTTTCTCGAGGCTCCGTCAGCAAATAAAGAAAATCAATGATTGAAAAGTTCTCGTTTCAGGTTCAACTGCTGGCTCTGTCTGGTTGCTGGTTGCTGCTGGCTGCCACTGCCACTTCAATCTGACGCAAATTACAAAGTTGTTAACAAAAAAGTCCAAATCCCAAGGAGAAGGTGCGGAGCTATAAGAAATGTTGCACATACTTGCGAATATTTTTATTTTTTTTCCACACCGCCGCTGCCGCCGCTCCGCCGCCGCCGTGAATGCTGCCGCGGTCCTGATACATTTTGTATCTTTGAGTTTCCCGCCAAGCTTAGAGAGGCGGGACAGTCATATGGTCAAAATCAACTCAACTAGCAGCAGTGCAGCGGTGTGGTGGCTAATAGCTGATGTTTAGTCTGGGAGAATTATTTTGGGTATGAATCTGAGTATCGGTCTATAAAAATAAAACTCGTAGACCGAAAGTAGTTTCAATCTTTTGCGACAATTTTTTTAACCATAAACCAAACGTTCTTTCGAATTTGAATCAAACGACTGACCGATACTTCTACATGGATAGTTGTGCAGCAAGGCTGGCACGGCACAGAACAAATTGTTGTAAATTGTTGACCGTCGTCGTATAGTCAGCGCCAGCAGTCGGAAAAAGAGGTCTCCCTTTAAGTTTTCTCACTGGTCCATATGGCTTGAGAATTCAACAGCGACAACAACAAAAAAAAAGTCAAAGTGAAGCTAATAGCCATTGATGCATTGTTTTCTGGGGCAATAAACAATTTACCATTTCAGCCACTTTAACGAGCCTTTTAAAAGTTCGCGGGTTAACCATATAATGTTAAATGAATTAACCAGCGCCTAGAATAGGATCATTTTGCTTTGTATAGGTAAGACGGATAAGAGGCGAAGGAAAAGGAGTACCTATGTAAATGCGAGTACAAATTTGCTTGTTCTCGTATGAAATAGCTAAGAAGGTAAGGTATGGGCAAAGAACTCAAGACATTCTTATTTTCTGCGTTAACACGCAGCGATATGTTTGTTGGTATTTTGAATATTTTTATTGTGCGTCTCGTAATAAAAATTCTACAACTCAGCGGTGGTCAAGAAGTATTGGCCCATAATATGGTTTAATGTTACTCCGTATATAGGAATTAATAATAATTGTCACGCTTAAGTTATAAGGAGCATTAGTGAAGTTTGTTAAAATGTTTCGATATTATAATCTTCTTTTTAAACCTTATTCATGAAACTTCTTAAAGATTATACTCCAGAAATATAATAAGAGTTTATCAATTATCAATTGGCGCCATCTGTCAAATCTTTTGCATATTATTCAGTTGCTTATGCCAAATCATCATGGCAAGTTACACGATTAAACAGTACGTTAAAATGATAAAACTTTATAATCAAAATGAGTGTTGGTTAACGAAACGTCACAATCGACTCTTCAACGTTTGGTGGCCAAATTTGAGACGACCGGTCCAGTAAACAATCAGCCAACACCCGTACGTTCAAGGAATGCAAGATCGGCCGAGAACATCACCGTGGTCTGTGAAAATGTACAGCAGAACCCAAGGCAGTCTATTCCTCGCCGTGCACGGGACTTGGGCTAACACCCGTACAAGATCCAACTGACCCAAGAGCTCAAAGAACATGACCATAGACAACGCCGTTTGTTCGCTGACTGGGCTTCGAATCGTTTGGAAGAGGAACCCAATTTTAGCCGGAAAATTATCTTTAGTGACGAGTCGCATTTTTGGATGAATGGCTGTGTTACCAGGTGAGATGTTCACCACGTGATAATGCATCCTCAAAAAGTTACCGTTTGGTGTGGATTTTAGGCCGGCGGCGTAATTGGTCCGTACTTTTTTAAAAACAACGGTAGTGAGGCGGTCACCGTCAACAGCGAGCGCTACATAACTATAATAACTAATTTGTTATGGCCCAAATTGAACCATATGGGCCTAGACGACATGTGGTTCCAGCAGGACGGTGGTGCTACGTACCACACAGCAAACGCCATTCCATTCCATTTCAACATCTGTATTTTTTAATCTTATTTTGGTACATATAATATTATATAATAATAACATGTCAAAATGAGCTAAATCTATTAATTTTACATTTAAAATTCAGAGTTAAAAAATATTGAAAGTCTATTTTCAAAACGCTCAATCTTTTTTGACATCGCTTCATAATTTCAAGAAATATTTATAACTTTTTAAATTATAGCAAAATTGATTTAATAAAATCAACAATTACTATTTCTATACACAATTTATAAAACTACTGAAGTGAATGACCATTTATTTTGAGGTTTTAAGTTGGTAACGCTGAAATTTGATACCTGTTATTAAAAGGTTTCGTAGTAGTTGTTAAATTTTTTGGATGATAACGGAAAAACAATTCTGAGAAGTTTCCTAGGTCTTATTTCATAAAAATTGACAGATGACAATTTTACAAATTTAACATACTTGTCTGACAAATCTGTGTTTCATAAAAAATTGATAGGTGACAAATTTATCAGAAAAATACAATGACAGATTTGTCATGACATTTTTTTTCATTATCATATGCTGACAAATTTGTCGTGTCAAAATGATGAAATAATGGGTGATTTTTTTGAGGTTAGGATTTTCATGCATTAGTATTTGACAGATCACGCGGGATTTCAGACATGGTGTCAAAGAGAAAGATGCTCAGTATGCTTTGACATTTCATCATGAATAGACTTAATAACGAGCAACGCTTGCAAATCATTGAATTTTATTACCAAAGTCAGTGTTCGGTTCGAAATGTGTTTCGGGCTTTTTTATCGACAAATTTTGTTCAGCGATGAGGCTCATTTCTGGTTGAATGGCTACGTAAATAAGCAAAATTGCCGCATTTGGAGTGAAGAGCAACCAGAAGCCGTTCAAGAACTGCCCATGCATCCCGAAAAATGCACTGTTTGGTGTGGTTTGTACGCTGGTGGAATCATTGGACCGTATTTTTTCAAAGATGCTGTTGGACGCAACGTTACGGTGAATGGCGATCGCTATCGTTCAATGCTAACAAACTTTTTGTTGCCAAAAATGGAAGAACTGAACTTGGTTGACATGTGGTTTCAACAAGATGGCGCTACATGCCACACAGCTCGCGATTCTATGGCCATTTTGAGGGAAAACTTCGGAGAACAATTCATCTCAAGGAATGGACCGGTAAGTTGGCCACCAAGATCATGCGATTTGACGCCTTTAGACTATTTTTTGTGGGGCTACGTCAAGTCTAAAGTCTACACAAATAAGCCAGCAACTATTCCAGCTTTGGAAGACAACATTTCCGAAGAAATTCGGGCTATTCCGGCCGAAATGCTCGAAAAAGTTACCCAAAATTGGACTTTCCGAATGGACCACCTAAGACGCAGCCGCGGTCAACATTTAAATAAAATTATCTTCAAAAAATAAATGTCATGGACCAATCTAACGTTTCAAATAAAGAATCGATGAGATTTTGCAAATTTTATGCGTTTTTTTTTAAAAAAACGTTCTCAAGCTCTTAAAAAATCACCCGATATAAAATAAAACCTTCGCATTTATTTTCAATTTTAATCGTTTCTCGACCAAGTTTTGTCGATGTTTTAAGTAGCCGTACGCCTGCACTCTTTCAATTTTAGAATGTCAAAGTTTACAAAATTGTGTTTAATTATTAAAATATGAAGTGCATACAATATAATAAAAACATAATAAATATCATGGGTTTTAAAATGAATAACATTATCAATATAAGTGTGCTAAAGTTGCTTTTAGAAAATAAAGTTATATCAACACTTGACCGTAACTTAGTTTCCTTTAGCAATTGTCAACTAAATACTGACAAATATGTTAATTGTAATTTGTTTTTTATTCAATAAAAGAATTTTCAGTATAAATTTGTCGGAAAATTTCTGACAATGTGGAAAAATACTTGACATCTCATTGTCAAGACAATTTCTTTATGAAACGAAAAGATGACAACTTTCGGATATTTTCCTACAATTCAACAAAATTGTCATATTGCTTATGGAACAGATTTTGACAACTTTCAAACTGTAAATTAACAAATTGTCACCTTTCGCAATTATCAATGTTTATAAAATAGGCTCTTGGTTGCGTGATTTCACGTTTTGGCAACGTTAGTTGTCAAGCAAGATTATGTGATTCGATACCATTATACAGTGTCGTTCGAAAAATGTTGGTCAAACTTTTTTTCGATTTTTTTTTTTAATTTTGTCAAATTTGTTGAAATGGCAAAATATTTTTTAATAAGATTTTGTTTTCTTATGCGGTTCAAATCGTTTTATGATACAATACAAATTTTGAGATTTTTCTAAAATGGTCAAGGGAGCAAAAAGTGATTAAACCGAAAAAATGAGTTTTTTAAGCACCTGCCTCATTTTTAAGGATAAAAGAAAAATACTTTATTGGTGCCTTTTTTTGTTTTTATTATTGCTTCCCAGAAACATCTTGTATCTAATTATTACTTTGTTGGACCTCCTCTTGCTTTTATTACGGCTGCACATCGGCGAGGCATTGAATGAGATAGGTTTTTCCATGTGGATACAGGTATCGTGTTCCAGGTCCGGGTAAGTAGTTTTTCTTAATTCATCAACTGACTATGGATGCTTCTTCGTAACCTCAAGTTTCATAATAGACCAAATATTCTCAATTGGATTGAGATCTGGACTGTAGGGAGGCCAACTTAGTACATCGATATTATTTTCTTCGAAGTACTTTTTAATCTTAGAACTAACAAAAAAAATCCAAATATTTTTATAGTCTTAACTTTTTTTAAAGCTTAATGTTAGTCAGTCATGTTTAAAATAAAAACAAGTTCATACTTACAATTTTGGCTGTATGACAAGGAGCATTGTCCTGTTGAAAAATGAAACTGCAATAAGTGTCCCCAAAAAGCTCTAGCATCGTGGGCTCCAATACGTTTTCAAGGACTCAAAGGTAAACTTTTGAATTGACTTTGGATTCTAGAAAGCTCATTCTAACTTTTTTCATCACCAGAGAAGCATCCCCACACCATCACACCTTCAGTTTTGAGACGCAACCGCAAAATGCAATGAGAGCTAAGTCTTTCTTTCAGTTCTCTTCACGCAAGGATCCTCCCATCTCCAACATGAAGCTTGATTCATCAAAAAAAATGACATTGTTCCACATGTCTTGAGTCCAATTTAGGTGCTCCTGAGCCCAGAGCAATCGTTTTTCTTTGACTCTTTTTGGAAAATCCGGCTTCATTACCGGCTTGAGTGCTCTAAGTCCAGCTTTCACGAAACTTTTTCTCACTGAGCTTGACGAAATTACTTTGCCTGTAGCTCGACACAGATCGTTTTTGAGGTCCACCGAAGTCCTGAACCGATGCCGACAATACCAAAAAACTATTTTCCACTGGGGTCGTCTTTTTTGGCCTCCCTGAGCCTCTTTTCCTGCTAGTAGTCCCGGTCTCACGATATTTTTTCAAATTCCATGCCACAGTTTGTTGAGCAATATTCAGTCTCTTAGAAATTTCACATGTTGTCAAATTGAGACGTGACAGGCACAAAATATTGGCTTTATGTTTCGAACTGATTTTTCCCTTTTTTTCCACAAAATCACTTCGGTTGGTATTGGACTACTATCACGACCCAAATGCAACTCGTATTGAAAATAACATCAACTTTTATACAGTGTTTGAATGACATGTTGGTACCTAGTGCAAAAAAACCCGTAGCCTTCCTAAATTCCAAGAACTGATCTCGAAAAGGGTAATAAAATGTTTGGCCAACATTTTTCGAAAAGCACTGTGTTTTTCTTTGGGAATTCGAAAAATACTATGTTCACAAGAATAATTCTGGTCTCAAGTTAAAAGTTTTTAAAAAAATTTGATTTCAATCAAATCCAATCAATTTTTGAAAAGTAACTGCTGACATTTAAATCGAATTTCTGAAAAACTTAAAACCCAAAACCCATTTTAGGACTTGTTTTGTTGTAAGCATAGTTTTGCCGGAACTCAATAATATTTATTTGTTTACTTCCACTGTCTACAATTTAATTGAAAAACTGCGAACCATATCACATTTTCTCGTATTTTTTCAAATATTGGCGTTGAATTCTCAAAATTATTTCTTCACATTTTGGCTAAAATCAGCAAACATTCCAAGAACGTCAATAAGCAAACTTGATGATATTTCGTTTAAAAATTGTTTAAAAACTCATAATGATTATTGTAAATGACTTTTATTCTTACAACTTGATTTATTAAAACACATTTCAAATGTCTATCGGCAATCTTGTATTTTTCAAGCACTTCTCGCGACTTTATAACCATCACAGCTTAGTTCAGCTAAGCTACGAGTATAGCTACCACTCCATCTGAGCATTGAATTCGTGCGCCAAACTATTAAACCGACAAACTAATAACAATAATTTATTGTACCTGCCAAATTATATTCAACAAATATACAATGCCCAAATTGGTTTTATCACAATTTAAGATGCACGAACTCCCATGGAATCGTCTTGTCTCTTATATTGCAAATCGGTCAGCAGTTCTTCGTCGTCGTCGTCTTATGCAGAGTCTGAGCAGTATGAAGCAGTATCAGATCAACACTAGGCCATCGCCATGATGGAATTTGTTTGGTGGTTAAGTAATAAATGCTCCTTCTGTTTTGTTGCTTTTTAAAATATAATGTTGGATATATCACATCTTTGGAAGTTCATGTTTTTAGAAGTGAAAGATTCAATGATTTCTGAGAATGACAATTTTTGAATGTTAATGTTTGAATGTTACTTCTTCACTATTTTACCAGAGCCTCAGTCAAAACTAGCCCCACTGCGATACATATTACTTCATAACTTCATCTGAGAAGTTCAGGTTATTGTTTATTTCGTTGAATGACAGCAAGTGCTTTAAGCGATCTCAAAACACTTCTAGACTCTATTTGTCCAGAATGACTGTGACTAATAACACTTCTCGTCAAACTATGATGACCACATATTTGCCGACCAAGAGTTTACATAAGTCCCTCCATCACTGGAGCTGCAGGAACCCAAGACAATTGCTCATCGACACAGGTTCCTATCTCTATATACCTTTGCGTATTTGACGTGGAAAAATTAAGTTGGCGCCAATGTGGTCAGAGCATTTTGCACACAAAAGGTTGCTGTTGTTGTTGTTGTTGCTGCGTTGATGTTGCTGCTATCTGTGACTGCTTGACTGCTGACTGCACTGAGACAAAAGGAATGTGTAGATACAGGTGATGGATTCTTGAACTTCTGCGATGTTGGCTATAGTTGTTTGTTGACTCAGCACCAGCTTCAGAGCTCAGCACATCAATTTACAATACCACTCATGCTTCCTGCTTAACGCTCAACGGCTCAACCATATTGGAAGGTGGATCGAGCATGAGAGGTGACATTATGAGCGAGTTTTCAGTGCCGCTGCCCTGATTACGCTGATGGCCCCAACGAACAAAGTTGATTCATTGTAATTATCAGGTGGACTTAATGGCTAACAATCAATATGTTTATCACCCCTGAATTTGGTCAACGGGCGGATTGTTTCCTGCTTTGCAGCGTTATGCATTTCGCGGGTGTCCGTTCCGTAGTTGTGTTGTTTGTATATTGTCAATTAGCGAAGACTTATACCGCTCTCCGAAGCACCACTTAAATGTGACTTTTTGTTCTTTTAATTCTTTTTGTTTTGTTGGTTTATTTCTTCTTTTTCGTTTGCTGCCTTTTTGTTCAGCTTTATGGAGACGAGCACATCTTTATCAGTAATTTATCAAGGGTAGTATTTCTTGGGAAGTATTTTTTATTCATTTTAACATCAAGTTCTTCGTTTTTTTTTTTTTGATTTTGTTTTAGTTGTCGAAACAAAATCGACTGTTAAGTGGTCGTTATTGAAAAGAAGTCTTCGGTGACCGCGATTTCGGCAAAGGTTTTATACTTGGGATATTGTGTGTTGCACAAATCAATTCGTTTTTAATGGAGCGCAGGCATGGTTATCTCTTAGAAGACGAACGAAGGGCAAGAGGTGCTAATGTGATGAAACCGTAACGCAGATATCGAATGCAAGCGGAGCTAATTGATTTTTGATGTCCCTTGTACCGAATTCAAACAAATAAACAAAACAAAAATCAAAGAAATACCCAAAAAAAAAAATAAACTTCGATTGTATCGAGAATAAAATGTGCCCAAAATTTGGTTCCTTTTTTGTGAGAACTTTTTTAGCTCGGATGTGGAATGAAAAATAAAAAGAATTTTCCAAAAGAGTTCTAAGCTAAAAAATTAAATACGAGGTTTTCATTCATATCCTAAATGTCCCTAGTATTTCATTTTCCAAATTTGTAAAAGTTTCTTTCATAAGTATTTCTTTTTGCTAAAAATTGACGAATCCTCTTAGAATCGGTTTTTTCACAAAATATGCTTCTAAATTATTCGTTCCGATTCAAATTAAAAAATTTAAGGTCCCCTCCATCATTGATTTTTTTTATATAATTTGCCCACAGAGTTGATTAGAGCACTTCTATTTCTTGATGTGCGGTTAAGAAAGAAATCTCAATAATTAATATTATACTTAGGAAAATACATTCAAGGGTAAATTAATTGACATCCCTGTAAGTGCGAGTATTTGGAAAAAGTAAACGCTTCTGTTACTATTCTATAGCCTATAATTTTCAAAGCTCTGTTTTTGCTTATGTCTAAAAGACTTCATTTTTTTCTGAGCATCTCTCCAAACAAGAAAGATACATTCAGGATCAAAAGTGGTGAAACAGTCGGAAAAAACCTAAGCACCTAGCAGCATTTTTGATTATTCCATAAGAGGTGATCTGTGATCCACATACCGAGTACTGGAAGTTTTTTACAGTATAAAGTGCATAAAGAGTGAATCTTTTCTGAACTCTTTCGATTCTCAAAATATTATTTTCATAAACTGGAGACAAGACGATACAACAATATTCTAAAACCGGTAGAACTATAGACATAAATAAGGTCGTCTTCAAAGTATAGGCATCCTTAAAATCTTTGGAGTTCCCCTTAAAGAAACTTAAAAGTGAATTACCTTTAAATACAATGTAATCAACATGAGATCTTAAGTCAATCTTGAATCAAAAATCACCCCAAGATCATTTACTTCAGTTACACTCAGAAGACTAACGTCATAGAATTTATATTCAAGTTTAAGTGAAGATGTTGCTGTGAATACTTTTACATCATCAGCAGTTACAAAATTTAAAAATAGGAGGTAAATTATTTATAAAGATTGTAAAAAGAAGTGGACCCAAATGACTGCCTTTTGGAAGACCCGACACCACATCTAGAAGATTTGAAGGACAATCATCTATTTTAACAGCTTGTTTTCTATCAGACAGGTATTAATCTAACCACTGTAAAAATGAAGCATTCAATCCTAACATCTTAAGCTTTTGTAGGAGAAGAACATGATACACGCTGTCAAAGGCTTTAACAAATTCAGTATACAGGACATCAACTTGTCTACCCTTTTCAACATGATTATAACAATAATTTGCAAATAGACTTAAATTAGTACACGTTGATCTACCCTTTACAAAACCATGTTGTTTTTGAAACAAGAAATTATTGACGGCAAAATAAATTCTTTGGGTGACAATTTTTTTCAAAAAGTTTAGAAATAACAAAAAAACTTGATATTGGTCTATACTTCTTCACCAAGTTCTTAAGACTACTTTTATAAATGTGATCTATATAAGATATTTTCCATTCTTTAAGAAAAGCACCAGTTTGTAAAGATTTATTAAAAATTAAGGGTGAATTCGAACATTTTGACAAAAGAAAAGGAGGTTTTTTTGACACAGCAATTTCTTTTAAGCTATCCAAAACATTCTGTTCTGAAAAGCTTTGTAGTTTAATATCAATCAAAGGAGTTGAATCAGTATACAAGTTGCTGATATTTGTTAAAATATCACAATTATAAGAAGTTTGAAAGAATTGAGCAAATAGGTCACATGAGATCTGAATATCATTGGATGTAAGTTCCTCGTATCCCATACATTGGCGAAAAGATGAACAATTTCTTCTAGAATTCAAAAATATCCAAAAAGATTTCGAATTATGTTTTATATTTGAATCAATATTGATAATATATTGCCAATACAAAAACTTGTTGAGAAAATCAAATTCTTTTACTAACTGAAAAAATACAGCACGATCTTCCGAAAAATTTGTTACTTTGTAATGCTTAAATGCCTTATTCTTAGCAATCTCTTAATTCGTTATTCTTTTGTTAAGCTATGGAAGCTTAAACGACTTTTTCTTAGTTCAGGTAGGAACAAATTGTTCAATGCCTTCATTAACAATACTTTTTAAACTTGTAAACATATCCTCTAGAGACTTGCCTTCCAATACCTTCCAGTTACCCGTATTATACAAATTGTTTAATGCCGTGAAATCTGCCTTAACCAAATTAAATTTTGTTTGTTTTTCGAGAGAGGCAGAAGCACAATTATAATTTTCAAAAATGGAAGAAATAGCCTTATGATTAATGGAGTTAGTTTCCTAGTTGCAAGTTCTGATCGTTAACAGCGACATTAGGGATGTGCTAAGCATTGACGACTAGAAACTTCATTGCTAATAATTCCCCATTCAATAATAATATGAAGATATTAATTTAATTAGCGAAGACAGGTTCTCAATGTTGGAACGAATACGGTTCTGTCATCAACGAAACATTTAAATAGATCATTAGTTAGAGGCAGGAGTTCATTTATAAATATAAGGAAGAGTGTCGTAGACAAAATGGAACCCTGAGGTACCCCAGCATTTATTTTATAAATTTTAGTCAAGTTTCCAATCCAAAGAAAATCAGATACATCAATATGAAACGCACGCACTTCCGATTCGAAAGCTTAACGCCGAACTCTATCAAATTGCTAGGCTCTGAATTTCCACAAGCCGTAGCGCCACCAAATCTTTTAATTTGTATTTAAAAGTACGTAAAAGAATAAAGCGTGCGGAAATTTTAGAGTGCAGGTAAGCCACTGTTTCTAATTCACAAATGCAATGATAGATATTATATAGAAAACCAGTAATCTTAATTTTCCTAAAGAATACAATTATTAACACATTCACTACAAATAAAATATTTAACATGAATTATCAAATGATTCATTTGTGTTAAATCTTTAGTTACACTTAGGCGTATACGCATTTTTTTATTTAGTTATTACTTGAACTAATTTTCCTGTGCTGTTGTTTTGACGGACTGTTGCGCCACCTAATCACAATTTAGTTTGGTAACTAAACCTTAAAAGCCTTCTAAAAAAATCTGAAAACTGCATCGTTCCTAGAAAAACGTAGATTTAACGTTCTTAATTTCACTTTATTTGGACACAAAAGAGAAATTAAACACAAAGCCTTTTCTGTGATAATTCCTCCTGCTAGATAGGACTTTATATCTGTTAACATCTCTATTCTTACAAAAAAAGACCAAAAAGAAACAACAGTGATTTTTCAGCAACCAGCTTCCCAATCCATATAGCAAGGCCAACAAAAAAAAATAACACCATCATCACACCATCATCATCAATTCCCACATTACCTTCAACTCCAACCGCCTCTACTAAGGCTGAGACTGAGGCCGACACAACACTCGCTGAGTCGATTTTGCTTGGAAAATTCACCGTTATACGATCTGCAAGCTTGTAACTCCATCGGGACTATAGAGGTATACGAGTCGAGCATATACGCAGACGCACCATCCAAACATCGCATCTTTCACATTGGACCAACCGCACATCCCATATAAATACACGATCAACGACCGCGACAACATAAATAATTTGATCTACAAAATAGTACAAGTTCAAAGACATAAATTACATAATATTAGGTTAACTCACATCACACTAAAAGCTTCCCAGTTCCAAAGCCAGAGCTATGAAGCAATAGAATAAAGCAGCAGCAGCAGCAGCCAACACAGCACCAGCCTCTGACATCTTAGTCCAAGATCAGATGCTGGTTTGTTGGTTCGCTGGCTGCAGATTTGATATACTCGTACCTACCTAACCTATAGCTGAGCTATGCACGTCTAGAGCAGCAATGAGACACCGCCGCGCCGCCGTCGCATTGCCATGGCCATTGCCAGCCGTGAATGCAACTGCTGCTGCGGCCGGCACCACACCAGGAAGACGGACAGTCAGACGACGACGACGGTGAAGAAAGATCGGTGGGTCTTTTTTGTATGCGTATCTGCTGGTGGCGGATGCATCCTCAATCCTCATCCTTTCATATAGAAATTGCAATAAGTTGCAACAGCGCAGCGCAAAACGCGCACGGTAGTAGCTGGCGAGATCATAGATCAGAATTTCCAGCCGTATAGCCGAAGATAGACGGCTGGAAGTCAACTTGGTCAAAACCATCCGCCACACAATTGAATTCCATTACAAATATTTATAAATGGTGATGGTGATGGCAATGGTGCGGGACAAGCTCTAAAAGAGAAGAGAACCAGTACCAACGCGGCGAGGAGAAGATTGACCGACCGGACCGATGCGACGACTACGACTCCGATTGCACGAATAGAATCAGACGCAGACGGTAGGTAGAGGTACACAAGTACCAGCTAACCAGGACAGACAGAAAACGAACGATTAAATTTCCCAATTAAGAAGCACTTAAAGACATCATGCGAGGATAACCTGTCAAAAGAGATTTTCGTTTTTCTCGAAGCGCTTGGCGCTGTCAAATTGTGGTCTACCTCTGACGAATACTGAATGAAATGTGCGCACGGCCATGTCCATCTCAGGGATACCAACGGCATTGCCATATATAAAAAATAAAAATAACAAGGGTCGTTATTAAGCTTTAAAAGTGAAGCTAGAATATGGTGGCACATAAATTGGCAATGAGTCTACATGACCTCTTTAAGTCTTTTTGACAGTTTTTCGAGATCGGGATTTTCATTATTTTAATGAATATCTAAAATACATAGTAGCTTTCTTTGATTTTATTCAACATTCTTGCAGTAAGTAAACAAAGTTTATAGGCAGAAAGGAATGATGGCAAGACTTAGAAGTTCTACATCTACTTTAACGTTTATGTTGATGAATTAGGTTGTAACTTTTTATATTTTTAAAACTCAAAACCTTCAACCTGGCATCACTGTTCGGGAGCACATCGCATGGCAAAAAGTAAATAATCTTCTCAACCGGCCTCGGTCGGTCACTCAGTAAGTCAGTCATGACGTGGTCTAACAGAAAGTCTGCTACAATCCTTTCCTATCCTATCCTATCTATCCAATCCTATCCTACAAATGGAAGCTTGTGTGACTCTTTTGACAAAAGAGTTGAGTTCCTGTTGTTCTATAATAATTCTCAAAGACATCACAGAGAGATTCCAACAGCCAACAACCAGATGGAAACCTCGTATGTGCAATCTATGAAATCACTGTCTTCAATTACGTTTCCTTATCTCTCTTCAGGCTTTATGCAATTGTAATCTTCATCTTCATCTTCATCCTGATTTTTTCTTTGCTCTTAGAGTTTTTGATTATGTTTTGAAAAATTTCACTCTCGAATGAGCATCAGGTACTTCTCTACTCTACCTTTAAATGACGACTCGTATTTGGGCTTGGATTTTGCAATGGTTGTCCTGACCAAAAGTAAAACCAGCTCCCGTTGTATGATGTTCACTTTCAAAACGTATTCGTGCGGGGTTAGTTTTTATTGTTTACGTATTTTATTAAGTCGGCAACACCAGCGAGTTTAATCATCTACAACATCAATTCAATTCAATTCAATTCAATTGCAATGAACGGGGCGCATTCTTTTCAAATCCAAACAATGAGGTGTGAAGTACAAATTAACGGATGGATATTGAGGAACCCTTTGTGAGAGATGGTTTTAGGTATAGGTATTATATTATTCGTGTGTTTTTGAACGAGTATTATATGAATGCCCTTTTTATTGTCCATCAAAACCATGACTGAATGGCATTATTAAGGTTGGTTTGTTGCTGGGAATTCAATTGTGAGAATATAAACAGTGGTTAACTCCTCGATTCATTTTCAACGTTCTTATGTGAAAAACAAAGTTTTATTGATTTAGCATCTTAAGAATAATGGTTCAGAATCTTAAACAGCCATCTATTAAGGTCTTAAAGCAATGTTGGGATTTTTTAAATATTAAGCAATTTTTGGAATAGTTAATTCCAAACATTTTAATACGGTGATAACTAGTAGAATAATTTTATTAGAATCTGAACATTTCTAACACTTCTGAAAAGTATACAATGTATGATTATTTCGGTATATAAATACGTCTCATTGTCATTCTAGAGGAGGAACTGATCCAACCCCTAATGAACCCGCAACCCTGACTCGAATGCCTACATGGGCCTCAGTCTCTGCCCATCAGAATTAGTCTGTTGTCTCTCCCTAAACGTCCGGCTCGAAGGACCAAATGTTTCGCCGAAAAGTTATTGAAAATAAAGACTTACCTTTATCTCTTACGTTACAAAATGTAATAATTTTATTAATCTTGAATATTATTGACACAAAGTATAAATTCACAATTATGGTGAGTGTAAAACATTAAAATGAAACATGACTAGAAAAATTTGACATTGAAAAATAAAGGACTGGTTGGCACTAAGGGTGGCGTTCGGTTTCTCAGCTCTTAAAAACAAAGCAAAGAAAATTAAATATGAAAAATTTAAAAATTAATTTAAAATGTAAGAAATTCAGGAATCATATAAATTTAGCAAATTACTTCAATTTTAATTTTGTGATTTTAACTTCAGTAAAATGTCAAAAGATAGTAAAGTGTATAGACTGAGTTGAAACGCATTGCTTCTACAACTGTCAAAAAAGCAATTCGTGTTGTAGAAACGGTATTATCTTTGTGATGGGGTTTCTGGTTTGGTGCAATTTTAAAGTGAAGAATAATGGAAAAAAGAAAATTTATTAGCATTAATGATCATTACAGGGTGTATTACAAATGAAAAAGAAGAAAGTGTTAAAAAACGTAGAACTTGGACAAAGAATTGGTTAAAAAATAAAAAAGATTTTCAAATGAAAGACTCGTAAGATTTATGAAAAGAAGTGCACCAATTGACTTTGCAAATTTTTCGAGAATGAATGTGAAAGCTTTTGATGAACTCTTACTTCAAATAACTCCGTTGATCAAAAGAGAAGACACTTTTATGAGGGACGCAATATCGCCAGAAACGCGACTTTACATAACCCTCAGATACCTTGCAAATGGTAACTATTTCGAAGATCTTAAGTTTTTTATGCAGTTTCGGCACAAGCAATAGGAACATTTGTTATTGAAACATGTGAATCCATAATACATAAATGTATTAAGGGAATACATAAAGGTACGTTTTTTCTTGTTTATGCTTAGATATTATAAATCCCTAGCCCTATATTTTTGTGTTTATTTTAGCTACCCTAAACAGCTGGTGATTGGAAAATAGAATCCGAAAAATTATTTAATGTGAGTGGATTTCCACATTGTCTTGGGGCAATTGATGGGAAGCACGTCGAAATACGGAAGCCACCGAATTCAGGATCTTTTTACTTCAGTTACAAGAAGACACTTAGCATCGTTTTAATGGCCATCGTTAATGCTAAAAGTGAATTTTTGATGGTGGATGTTGGAAAAAATACCCAAAACTCCAATGCTGGAGTTTTAGAGCACACAACGTTTTCCAAAATGTTAGAAAGCGATTCGCTCCATTTGCCAGATGCTGAAGAACTTGTCACGGGTTAAGAAAAGTTGCCGTATGTATTCGTGGCAGGCGATGTTTTTTCATCAAAAGAGCATATGTATAATTAAGCCATTTTCAGGTACACAATTATATCCGCAAGAGCTGAATTTTAACAAATGCCTTAGCTCATCAAGAGTTCGTGTAGAAAATGCTTTTGGTATTCTTAGTCACCGTTTCCAAGTTTTACTAAAGCCCATTAACTTGCGACCCGAAAAAGCGACAAAGACAGTCTTGGCTTGTTGTTTTCTCCACAACTTTTTGAAACGAAAGAATGGACCAATTTATGAAGCTCTATCGTCCAACGAAGACGTTCTAATAGGTCTGGAACTTACCACATCAAGAAATGCTACGACTATCGCCAAAAGCATCCGCAGCAAATTATGCGCAAACATGAACTCAAATATATCAAACAATTAATTGAATTTATTCATTTCTTAATGAAAATAAAAAAAAAATGTGTTGGTAAAAAAAATGTCATTAACAAAATTCTCTGCCTTTAAAAAGTTCCGATATGCTGGAATATTCGTATTCTTTGTTTTGGGTTAATGAATCCTGAATATTGTTTTCTTTTCGTTCTTGAGTTCTCAAGGAATTTTGATCTAAAATCAAAAATTTTCTGGGAGCAACTTTTTGACTTCCTTGTTGGGTCAAATAGACATATTTTTGTGGTAATGAACTGCATGGAGGTGATGACTTGGAATGTGATGGTTGGATTAACGGTGATTGAAGAAGATATGGAAATGGGTGGCGATGGTGAAAAATGTTTGTAGCTATTTGTAGTTCTTGATGATGATGGCGTTTCTGCGTTTAGGCCTAATTTCCTAAAACAAAATTGAATTTGAATTTGAAAAAATTCTTAACTTACAAATATTTACCTTTAACGCCTCAACATCGAAATCTACTGTTGAGACGCTTTCGGAAGCCTCTTCTTGGTCTCGAAGAAAATCCAACTCGTAAAAATACCATAACGAGGGAATATAAACATTTTCTCCCCCAGCTCCAGATTTTAGGAAATCGGCTACTTTTTTCATCTCCCTATACCGACGACGGTAGCACGTTCTGATGTTGATTATTTTGTTTTTAATTGTGGCCATGGTACCGTCAGGGTCAATTTCTTTATACTTCTCTAAAATTAAATCCCATTCCTAATTTTTCTTCATTATATTCCGATGTTCGGCGCTTTTTATTTTCCAAAAAGCTGGATGATTTTAAACTATTTGGAAAATTTCTTTCCAAATAATCGTGTTCGCGTTGAGAGTCATTTTAAGCAATAGATCCACTTGCTTTAAATTCAAAAATTCGACTGACACTGTTTCGACAGCAAATCAACCAACTCATCCACATGCCGTTTAATTCAGTTGAAGGACTTTATATTCAACTTCAAAAAAATCAAACACCCATTCAACTGTCAAATCGATGAAATGACAACGCCACACATAGGTTGATTTACATTTGATTTGATTCAGTTGACAATTGAGTTGAACTGTGTATGGTGTGCTTAAGATACGAAAATCGTTTAAATTTTGCAAAACCATATTTTTAGCTTAATAACTTACTAAAAACGTTGTATCATGAATGTTTGGTGAAATTTAACAAAATTGGCTACAAGGCTAAGACTATTAAAGAAGTTAGTGAAAATATGTACATATGTCTGATTCAATTGTTGCGAAAAGTCAAATTCAACACTTTGGAGGATTGTTTTTGTTAGTATTTATTTTCAAAAGTAACAAACGTTGGAATTGTGTGATTTTATTTTTAATTAAAAAATGTTTAAGTTCCAAAACAAGCCATAAGCAATTTCATCTTCGTACAAACAAGCAAGATTTACATATAATAACGTTAGAACTAAAAGTCGTGTTACTGAGGTCAAATTAAGATCTAAGAGTTGGTGTATTAGTATTGGCCAGACAAAAAATCCCTCAGATCTTTGTTGAACCATTGTGGTCTCCAGACTTTTTGTTGGGACCACCTTCTAGCATCATACTTATTTTTGGAAAGATTTCAGAATGCCCTTCAGTGACAAAGATGAGACGGGCGACATGTGAAGTCTGACATTTTGGTCTCATATGGAAAAATACGTATTTCGGCAGTTGATAAATCCCTTTTTTCTCTGGATTAAAAATTGTACGAATTCAAGTCTGAAACCTTGTCCCTGTTTGAACTTGTAACGCAATTTTTTGTTTTGCTGATGACAATACTTTTAGCTTTTCATAGCTCTTTTTAGACCAACATCCCTCGTCTTCGGAACTGCAACGACAAAAAATAATAAGGTCATTAAATTCTGACCTAAACAGCGTTGCACAATGGGAAGATGAAACCGCATAGAATTTATTGCTTCTAAGATCCAATGCTGTCTTGTATCTAAAGAGATATACATTATACATCCCTAAAAGTCATCTATATGAGTTGCATTTGCATCAAAGAATTTGAACAGCTCTTGTGGAACGCCATGAAAGCAAAAACGCGGAAAAATGGGTTTCCAAAGACGATGCAAGACATTTTTCTTTCCTTTTGATTTGGCTGCATTCTAAAAATCTATATACTATAGCTAGAGTATGCCTCTCATCGTCATTCGAATATAGATAAAATGTTTCTTTTTTCACCTTTTTTATAGTTATTCTCCTTCAACAGTGCCGTAACATTTACGCTTCTAAGAACTGACACCTTTTTATCCCCGATCTCAAATTCGGTCGTACCACGAAGTACGGAGGTTTGTTCTTAAGCTACACTATACGAATGTGAAATGCCCGTACGAAACTATCTACTTTTATTTCATTATATTTTTCCTGATTTCTCTTTTCTAACCCCTTTCCTTTTTCCACTGTGTCCTTGGCATATAAAAGGTGTCCCTTCTTTAATGAGCCGTTTGAAAGTATGCTTATTATGGAAAACAAAATATAAATATGTTGCCAAAAAAGTGTCTTCCTACTGCTGCTTGCATATTTTGAGCTTTTCTTGGCCATTTGGAGCAGTACATTAGCTAGATTTTTTTCAAGCAGAAGTAAGCTATTTTTGGCACCAGTTTTTTAGCTCGTGTGATATTTTTGGCCATATATTCCAAATGATATTTTAATTCATATTTAATGCAAATACTCTTTTTTCAAGGACAATACCCTTAGACTATTTCGTTTGTTATTTTGTATACATATGTATTTGAACTATTTTCTGTTCCCAATATAGATTTCTATTTATTTCATGTCTTATTTTTGATGAAGCGACAAATATTGTAAATAGAAACATATCAAAATATGCAGCTATTAACCTCTAAAAATGAAACCTGAACTCTTAACTTCAATCACCCAAATCCGTTAACACTAAAATAAAGGAAAACCAAATCTCATCAAAAACACTTGCGATGTTCACGACACGACACATTTTTGACACTCACGTAAATGCTAGATTTTATTACTCCTATATCTTAATAGAACCTAACGCACTTTTACCAATACCTCAAAACCATTATGCTGGCATTACATTAATGGCATCGTAAAAATCCTTCGAAGTGGTACTCGACTCGCACTCGATTATTATAACCTGCGGAATGCAGTTGATCCCCCACCAGACAGCATTAGTCCCAGCATCAGCACAGCGTAGTGCGTACAGAACACCGATAACCAATTTTGGCGAAAGCAAATAACCAATAATATAACACACCTATATCTTGCCAAGTTAGTGATGTCGCTGTCTCTATGCATGCCAGCCCACAACGCCGCAGGTGCCACCGCCACCGCCGTCCGGTCGGTCAGGTGGTTCTGCATATCCTTGTACTCAATTATAAGATGTGTATTTTCTTGTACCCCCAGTGTCACATTAGGATACAACAAAATAATGCAGAGACTAAATTCAGTTCGCATGTCTTACCACCACGCCATCAGCTTTAACGCTTCAGCTCAGCATCACACTCGCACCCATGAGCAAGACCCAACACAAATATCGAGGCTCCATAAAGCCGAGATTTATGTAATTGGACAGTTTCTATTCTGTACAAACTTTCCGATTTTATTATGGCCGTCCATAGGTGCGATTCCGATATAGGTTACGCTGACAATAATCTGCTCTACGATGCGCTGGCCGGACACTTTTGCGCTCATCGTTCGTTTGCACTTCGGAAATGTCACTGTGGTGCAGCAAACAGTCCGCGGGACGTGTAATACGCAACGCATCTGCCATCAGGTATCGCGTCGCGGGGAAACAACCATTCAAAAATGGAAACTAAATGAGAAGAACACGAAGATGTGTTGCTGCAGGTGGAGACCGCACGTATGGAGGACAGTCGCAGAGTGAATCGAATACCGGAACATAAAATCGTTAACCAACTGAATGACGCTTTTGATTTTTTGTGAAGCGCGCGCCTCGCCTCGCCTCGCTTCGCCCAACTCAACTTCCACCTTCTACATTCGGTGGCTGGGTGTAGCAGCGTAGCGGTGGTGGAGCAGCGTGGATGAGAATGATATTTAGTTGTCGGTTCTGGTGTCGCGCTGGCTGGTGTCTGACAGTCAGCGTTTGCTTGTTTTACGACAATCTTAACCGGAAAGTGCACAATAATTTTCCAATTTTATTCTTGTCAATGAAGAAGACATTTTATGCGTTATCTCTTAGATTTTTATGTCCTAACATCTCTGATTGTGCTGTGCAGTCAAAGTCAAAGTCAAAGTATGGTATGTGGTATCATCAGTGGGTTCAATAAATTGAATGAAAGTTCGTGAATTTTAATCCGATTGGTTTCTTCTTTTTTTTTCAAAAATTGTGTAACTTTTCGATATACGAGCATAGAAAACATCAAATTCAGGTATAAACATTCAACTGAGAATGAGGTTTTGAAAATTTCTAAAGGCTTTTAGAACTTACACAAAATGGTATGACATACAAACAATACTTCTCTTTGTAAGCAAAATCAATTAAAATACACATTTTCTCTTTCAAAAAAAAAAAAAGAGCTTAAGAATTTCAAAAACTTTTTTAGAAAAACATTCAACATTAAACCGTGTCGCATATGCGTCGCCACGATAAGAATTTTGATGGATTATGGCATTTTAACATTCTGCCGGTCGTTTGTTTTCCTCTCCAGAAGAGACATTGCACGCTATCGATTTCTTAGAGAAATAGTAGATGCATGGCATATCAATGACTTGGACAGCTTGTGTTTATGGGAAACCGCTTGCATGCCTTCGATTCTATACAAATACGTCGCTCGTCGTCAACGTATAACCGTCTATCTCGATTACCCGTAACCGCACAAAATCCTACGTTCGTACGAACATAAATGCATGCAATTTTATAACCATCATCGCAGTAATACTTAATAATCAGCAATCGTGTATTCGTATCCACCACCCAGCACCAGCACTAGCACCAGCAGCGGTTATCAGTAAGTTGATCAATGGTTGCGGCATTCCGAAACACTTGGCATTTTACAATTTTACAATAATTCTCCTAATTAAGTCAGCTAACAGGTTGCTTAAGAGGTGTAAGATAGGCACATCGGTGACAAGTGAGTTAATTAATTAATTAATCGCTATTTCCCCTGAGACTGAATTTAAAAGTTGCGTAACTTGCAGCACTAGCAGCAGCAACACCACCTTCTCTCTTTCAAAAATGTTATCCACATAAAATCCTTGTTGAGTATGGCCATGGCGCAAAAGTATGCCATACGTCTGTCTGTCTGTGGGAACTGGGAACCTGCAGTAGCTTTATCGAGCGTAACACCACCGATTTATAAACTTTCGATAAAATTATGAAAAATATCTTTGAACTATCAACAGCAGTCGTCTGCACCAGATAACAAACAACAAATTTAAAAAACAACAACAAGAAACTTGAAATTTATCATTTTTTCAGGTTTCTTATTTTGAGGCGCAATTCAGTCATAAAGCCGACGACGACGCGACTATGAAAGGTTGCATTATAGAACCGTTTGGCGGCTTTAAATACGCGTCACCACTCATAATTCGAATCGCCATCACATACTCGTACATGATATGAAGTTGGGCCTCCTTGGCAGCAAAAGTCTTAGACTAGAGCGCTCTGCCAATGCCCAGTGCCCAATGCGGTGCGGCGGCTCAACTGTGCGGCGTAATAATAATTAAGACGATAATTAGTGGTAAGTTATTGGATTCAATAGAAGTCACGTTCGATAAGATTGTTGCCTATACACGGCACTGTCGTCATTATACATTACGGACTTTGTTTGGGTTGTTATTTATCTTTGTCCAACCTTGTTGTCTGGCTTACAATCATTTTAATGTTTTTTTTTCTCTCAAAGATTTTGAAGCTGCCAGACCAATTTGACTTTTGAATGATGAGTGTAACTGCTAACTGACTGCTTGGCTTCGAGCTAGAAGCAGTTATAAGAAAAATTTGAAAGGTATAACTCACATTTGAAATGCAGTCATTGAGATAACATTGACAAGGATATTACTACATAAAGATAACTAGAGCAGTGGGCATATGAAGTGGTCAATGACACCAATACTTTCACTCAAATAAATTGGTATCATTTGACATGAAGTTGAAAAGTTGTTTCCTAGTATTGAATTTTTCAATTTTCAAGCTTCAAAAATCTTTTGTTCCTTAAAAGGCCAATAGTTGGTAGCTTTGTGGCTCATATTAACATTAAGTAAACTTAAAACACCCTCTCCAAGGAAGTTAAGAAAGAAACTTCATGTAATTGGCAATACCTTTCTAAAAAAGAAACTAAGACAAAAGAGCTGAGCAGCGAACTCTGAACATAATTATAATTATGTTTGTTGGTTAAAATTGCTGTTCAGTTCGAATATATTCATTTATATCCCTTTAAGAGGTAAAGTAGCAAAATAGTTATCTTTCAAAGAAACTATAATAAATTGCGTCAAAAGCTCATTTGCTAAAAACAGAGTCGAGCCAAAAAGGGAACAGAAGAGAACCCCACAAAACAGCTATAGACTTCTAGTAATCTTCTTCCTAGACATCAGCAGCGCTTAGCTCTTGGCGGTGTCTTCGCGCGCTTGATTGCAATGCAATGCAATGTAACATCTTGGGGCCAGAGTGTGTAGCTCATTTTGCTTGGAATAAAACAAACAAACACTCATCGCACAAAACCGACAGATAATTCCTTATTTGATGCATACCGCGCACTGCACAGCACTTCTGATGGGACATTTGTACCCCAAGTCATGTAAATTAAATTGGTTAGAGAAAATAAGCAAAATGTATGGAAAGATGATAACTGAAGCTAAACGAGCAACAACTGTAAATAACCCAAGTGTTGTTTTCGAGTAATTAGGCAAAAAGTTCACACCAAGCGTCGCGTTGCGTCAGCCTTCAGCTAGCAGCAGAAGCATATGTTCAAATTGCAGCAGCAAAATAAAATGAAGAGTCTTTTCTAGCTGAAGTCCTGAGCGTTGTGTTGCACATTCCGAAAACATCATCCGTAAGGTGCAAAATTTCAACATCTTGCTCCATCTTCCTTTCTTTCTTTCTTTCTTTCTTTTTCCCTATCACCCCTCCTCTCTGTGTTAAACTCTTGATCAAGTCTTATACAACAGCCTGTTGGAATACATTGAATTTCACACTTGCCTCCTGGCTTATGATAATAAATTGCAAAATTACATCCTCCGCGAGTGGCAGGGCAAGAGTGCCATCGCATCGCATTGCATCGCGTCAGGGACCAACAACAACAAAAAACAATATAAGATACTGATGAGAAACCAAAGGCAAGGGTTCAAACAAAGTAATAATTTTGTAATTTTTATGACATTTGTCGTGTTTAATAAATAGCCAACAATTTTCAAGGTGTGTTTACACAAGTATTGGATATGCTTAATGTGACAGCTATTACGGTCGTAGTTGGGGCAGAATGGTGATGGCAGAAGGTTGGGGGCAGTAATGGAATGGTTAAATAATCTTGTTCAGAGAGAATGTGGAGACACACAACAACGATAATACAACAACAACAACAAAAATAAGACAAAAATAGATTAGTGTGCAAACTGTCCATCAATTGGGAAACATTACGAGCATTCCTTTCCCTTCAGGCAAAACAGATTAAGGTAAGATCTACGGTCGATAATAAAATTAACTTAATTGAACGCGAACGGAACCATAAGAGGAAGTGTTAAACTGACTGTCTTATCTATGTTGAACGATGGTGAGACAAGACAAAATTTCAATAAAATTCATGGTGTGTAAGATAATACTATTTTTTGTGTCGTTTGAACTAAAATATCAGGATTTATCGTCTTACTTACACATTTTATAGGGATAAAGTTGATTATAAAATATATGGAAATATATTTTTTTGTATAAACTTTTATTCTATCCGCACTCTTGTCTGCTAAGTTACCTAGTTCGAAAAAGTATGATGTTTCAGAATCGTTTTTAGCTTTCAATATTTCATGATAAATATGTTTTTTCATTATTATCAAATGTATCTTCCTGATAACCTTACAGAACTTAATAATATATTGCTAACAAATTTACGAAGTTATCTGTGGTAAACAATTTTTTTCTTAAAATCCGTTAGAGAAATCCTGAAACAAAATTATTGGATTTTGCTTTTTCTTGAGGCTCACCGAAATACAGTATTTAAAAAATACTGATTCTGCATAATCATAAAACTATGTATCTTATATTTAACACTTTAAAATACTTTTAATTTAGGATACTGTATATCAAAGTGGTGCATAAACAAAAGACTGTATTTTAAAGTAATGTTTCTTAAAATTCATTATGCAATTCTATTCTTTAACAAAACATAATTTTCCTAAAAGAAATCATCCATCACTTCATGATTTTTGTTTTGTTTTCGTCCTCATGATTTTTTAAATACAGTAAGCAATTTTTAAAAACCCACTATTTATTTGAGACATAGTAATTGCACATTTTTTAACATCATAAACACAATGTTTTAACCCATTCCAAATATTTTGTAACGCAGAATTTTCACCTACCAGATTTTTGAAGTACAGATTTTGACAAGCCATATTTTTGAAATACAGAATCTTAACTAAAAGGTTAAGGTTTTTGGATCTGAAATACTGTACTCGTCAAAAAAATCTGTAGGTATAACAAAACAACATTCTAATAAACAAAATACTATAGGACAAAATTCTGGTTGGACAAAATTCGGTTCTTCAAAATTCTGCAAAAAATCTGAAAAATAAAAATAAGTAGGATACAAAAGTGCGTGAAAACAGAATTTTTAAAAACATAATAGTTCCTGAGAATAATTTATACATTTCTTTATTATCTACAACTTACCAACATTTTTTTTAAAAAATCATGTATTTGTAGTTGTTATAATTTTTAAGTGTTAAGTTGTTTTTTTTATTTTAAAATAGATCGATGTTTTGACTTTCCATTCTTCATTTTGATATGTTTTTATAAACATACATAAAATTAGCTTTGTCTAAAATTATGCATTAAAATTAGTTATCAACTCCCTAATGAATTTTCATTGAACTTTGGTCCAACATTTTTTTCAGATTTTCAAATCAATTATTTTGTTCTACAGAATTATTCGAAAAAAAAACTTTTTAAGGATAGAGTATTTTTGTATGCATTTTCAAAATGTACAATGTTTTGAAGTACAGAATTTAAGACTTAAAGAATTATGAGTTAACAGAAATATACAGTATTAAAAGAGTTTTGAAGAACAGCATTTCAACCTACTTCTCCAAATAGAATTTGGAAAATATTTTACAGTTCTTTAAATACAGTATAATGACTCAAAGAGTATTTCAATTCTTACCAGCTTTTAAGCTCAATTTTCATTATTTATTAGAAGAAGATTATTTGTTGAATATACAGTCATAATTCAAAAGCTTTTTTTTAAATAAAAATAAATGTTGTGAATCATAGTGTCAAATATCTGCAGTTTGAATCATTTACTAAGGCAACACATTTTTCTCCCCATATAATTTGGCTGTTATCTACAAGACTTACGTCCAAAGCTTGACTACAGCTCTCATTTCTGAGTGGTGATCCTGCATTCACTTCGCTTGAACATCGTCGTAAGTTTTCTTGGCTAACCCTTATGTATCGTTACTTAAACGGTTTATGCTCTGAGAAATAGTCAGCTGTATTTCTCCCCTTAAACAGTTCAACCGTAATACTCGCCCTTCTAGGAATACTCATCAGTATACTCTCAAGGCCAACTGCAGTCGTACTGTCAAATACAGAGATTCGTTTTTAAGCCGTACTACGCTAATGTGGAATGTCTTACCAAACTTTGATGTCTTTCTCAGTCATTGCAATAATCAGAAATTCAAAACCAATGTACACCGGCATCCGGCACCGGGTAGTTATGTAAATTAAATGTACTCTGTGATTGATAGAAGCGAAATGTTCCAGCCATTTTAACAAAATTGTAATTGTTTATGTTATTTGTTGCTTGTTTATTTGATTGGATGCAAAATAACTTCAGGTATCAAGTTTTCTTACAGCTTAAAAGGATCTACCATTGTCAGCTGAAAACAATTTAATTCCGAAATCAAAAATTTCACTGATCTTTCTTAACGATAATGTTAAACCATGGCCACCAAACCAATAAGAAAGCAAAAACCAGAATTATTAACTATACGAATAATATCTCCGACGCGAGCGACGTCCAACCCTGAGACATGAACAACTTACTGCATAAGGAATTTTTGTTAGGTGTCATCGAAGTGAGTTTTAGGCATAATGTTGTCGACGACACTAAATTCTGTCTCAGCTAAGCCAAAACCAAAAAACAAAAAACAAACATCAACAAAACAATAAACTAGTGTTAAAGAAGTTGTCGTATATAGGAAGAATAATCGCGCCATGCTACGACTATATACGACATACGTAGTTGTTGAACTCTAAGAGCTAAAAGTCCCCATTTCCCGTCCAGCACACCAACCAACCCTCTTCACATCACTTGACATATCCACCAAACCACTCTAACTCGGCCAATACCTAATAATACCACAACCGGACTGACCACCATCAAGACCAGACCAGACCCAGCTTATACGAATATCTATGCGAAACACCCAAAAACCCAGTGCAACTTTATAATGGCACCAATGTTTGGATTATAAACTTCCTCCGCACAAAACTTCTCCAGCAGCGTCTATATATCAGCTTGTATTTGGTGCTATGTGAGATTGTTTTTGTAACCGCATTGGGATTGGAATTGGGATTGGGATGTGTGTCAGACAAGAAAATAAACATTAGACCGGTGACAAATTGGACAATGCTTTTATAAGGACACTTTTGTATTCCTTAGTTGGAATCGAACAAGGCGTTAGAATTCAAATTATAGACTTCTAGCTTTGGATCAAGATTACACCAATCTCATAAGATGTATGTACGTATATATGACCAAGTGACGACGTATACGTACATTATGTATGTTTGTAGGATATAGGATTGATTAGAGTCACATGTTGCTATAAATGATGCCATAGGCTTATATGCAGATGGATAAACATGTGGAAAGGAAACGGGTTAACATATTAACTTAGTGTAAAAACACACTAATCTTAAAAAAAAAACAGAATTAAATTTCTTAGGTACAAGAATGTTCTATAAAACAAACGCGATGTATATGTATACTCAGTACTCACCTCATCATCGTGGGGTTCCTTGTAGGACATAAGTAAATTGTGTTGCCTTGAAAAAGTGCAACATTGTTGCGCGAAAACCTGTGGCGATGAATCTATAAGGAGTAAACACATAAATTATAATGTGTGAGCATTGAATATGGTTTGGTTTTGCTTTTGAAGTGGAGTATTTCAATTCTAGAACCGACTTTTATATACATTTTTAGATTAAATATTTTTCACCTAAACAACGTTTTATATGGATATAGAAAGGGCTTTGTGTGGGCTTTTATTATGATGGTATCGCGTGGGGAGAGGAACTAACTACACTTGGTCATACAATGGAGATGTGTAGGGAAAATCATTCAATCAATTGATTTAAGATCAAAAACCATGATTTTGGGTAGAAAAAAAAAACTTTGAACAAAGTTATGCATCGGCGATTTAAATACTTTATAATTTATATATATTTGTAATATATTGATGGAAATAAATAAATAAATACAGTTGATTCTCGTTAACACGTTTTCCAAGGATACTTAAATATTAATTTATTTTTCATTTTATTTATTACATCAATTAGAGTTAACAGTATACTCAAATTGACTAATGAATAACACAAGTTTTATTTAAAATATTATATTATAAACTAAGAATGGAAAGTTAAAAAAAATAGACTGAGCATATATTTGAATGTATTTCTATTAATATTTATTATTATTATTAATACATTCTTTATTTCTCGATAATTTTTTTACATTTTGTTGATATAAGAATTGTAAAGCTTGACAAAAATTTTGCCGTCTGCCTAATTGACTTATTTCGAGTTTTTAATAAAAAGAAAGAAAAGGTTAAAGTTTCTATTAATATGAAAATTAAAGTCAATATAATTTGATAAGTTATTAATTTCTCTAACACTTCGAGTTAATGGTTCGTTGAAGCCATAGTTCACTCTATGAGCGTTTTCGCGAAATAAGAAACGATTTCTTAAATCACGTGAAGGAGCGTATAGATCTATGAGAGCTAATAAAAAAGGACAGTCTATGTGGTAAGATAAGATGTCATGAATAAAAGTTATCGCATACATCTTCCTTCGGTTCTCTAGTGACTGGATACCAATAAGTTGCAATCTTACAATATAAGAGGGCATTTCAATGTTCCATCTTAATTTATTAAACATATATCGTGTGAATCTTTTTTGAATTACTTCTATTCTACGGTTATGGATGTTATAAAAAGGATTCCAAATGATGCAGCAGTATTCTAGAACTGACCGTACATAACTTATAAATTTATTTAATAATGGAACTTATTTGTTTCTTATTTAAAAATGGACGTTACGTAAAAACAAAGAAATGCCTTCTATTTAGAAAACATAGCCAACTAAAATAAGGGAATGCATTTATTTTACAATTTTATTAAAATATTTATGAGTATTTTTAACTTGCCTATATGACAAACTTCATAAATCTCATAAAAATATTTATAATCAATGTACCTGTATTTATTTTAATGGTACCAATTGTATGAAACTTATTCTACAATTCCCTGGAAAATTCATAGATCCTATGAACAAATTCGTAAATATTATGAAAATATTCATAATCTATTATTTGAACGACCCCATTTATAGATTTCATATGTACAGGATTAGTTGATTTTATTGATATTGATTGCATTAAAGTATTTTTCAATAAACTTTGAACAGCTCGAGAACTTCAAATAATAATAATATTAATATTATGATCTGAATTAAATTGTATGATATTTATTTTTCAAATATGATTTTCGGCATATGGTTGGCTATGAGTTACATATTCCATTCGATTAGTCCAATTTCTTACTACTTTTTAAAATAAATCTGTCCAATAATAAGCCGCACCAAACAGTCAATTATAGTGGGATTGTTTCGTTAATGGGTTGATGATTGTCTTCGGTCCATATCCGACAATTTTTCTTATTGACGAAATTAAGCGAATCATGCTGAATTGCTAAAACTACCTGTACATCAGAAGGTCTGCAAAGTTTGACATTCTTAATTGTCAATCCATAATCATTATTTTATCGCTACTTCCATAAGCAATGCTCTAATGAAATAGCCAGTTGCATTCCTCCCCTCAAACAATTCAACCGTAATACTCATTTTTTTAGGAATGCCCATCAGTTTACCCTTGAGCCCAATTTCGGACGTACTTTAAAGTACAGAGATTCTTTTTTTAGCCGCACTACACGAATGTGGAATGCTTTACCAGACTCAATATTTCCCACTCATTACAATGTGCAGGCATTCAAAACCAATGTGCATCGGTATCTCCTTTCAAATCCTATCCTCCCTTCCTAATTACTCGCACTGTGTATAATCATTATAAGGGTATTCATATCCCCTTGAGTGCGCGTACAATATAAAAAAAAAAAAAAAAAAAAAAAAAAACAACCACCGAAACTTCTAATGAAACTTCTCTATGAAATGTTAAAACTATTCCTAAAATTGAAAAACCGTATGCCATTTGTCAGGCTATATTAACACATGAAAATTTCATCAAAATTATGAATTTCTATAATAGTTCAAGGGACAGGTGATTGGTTTTTTAATGGTACCAGAATTGTTATTGTTAAAAAAATTCAAGTATTTGGAAGTTAAAATCAAATCTATCTGCGACTTTGAGATTTCTTTATTTTAAAAGCAGCTGTACATCAAATAAAACTTATAAATAGTACAGGATTTAAATTTATTAATTATAAATAAGAATATATTTACATAGCTTAAAAAATTGAAGAAGATTAAACAAAAAAATAAAAAAAAAAAATTAAATTAAAATTGTCGCAAAATGAAATAAAAATGAGTAAAATAAAAATTGTATTTTAGTTTAAGTTTGAGAAATATTCAAAACAAACATATTGGAACTTTCTGTTTTCGTTTCTAGATCCCATAGCCATAGGGGTAGCTCGGACATAAATGAGAGAGGTGAGTCCTTATTTGATTACTTACTAAGCACTAACCTACTCATAAGTAATATTGGTAATGAACCCACTTTTGTAACCAAGAATAGGAAAGAGGTACTTGATATTACACTTACCTCTGACTCGATCCACAATCTGATTTCAAACTGGCATGTCTCAAAAGAGAATTCCTTCTCTGACCACAAATACATTCAGTTTGAGCTCAGAGATGTGGCAAACATATCTACGGGTTTTCGCAATCACCGTAATACAAACTGGGAACGATATAGGGAGGTACTAACACAATTACTTGATTACAACCTTCTTAAAAGCTCCTCCAGTAAAGATGAACTAGACTTTTCTGTGAATCATCTCACTGAAGCCTTCAATGAATCAATGAGAATTTCATGCCCTATAACCATTATAAAGGGAAAAAAGAAACCTCATTGGTGGCGTAAAGAACTAGAACCATTCAGAAAGAGTTGTCGCAAACTCTTCAATAGATCTAAGTACACTAGATCTCCTTCTGACTGGGACTTATACAAACAAGCTCTAAAGCAACATAAAAAAGAATTAAGGAAGAGTAAGAGGTCTTCTTGGAGAAACTTTTGTGGCAAAATAGAAAATACTTCAGAAGCCTCAAGACTCAGGAAAATTCTCTCAAAAAGTCCAACAATACCCAGTGCTTTAAAGACAGATGCAGGCACATGGACTATCACAGATGAAGAATCTCTGAATCTGCTATTAGACACCCACTTTCCAGGTAGCTCTAACATACTTAACGACTTAACATCAGAGTCTCAAGCTTCTACAAGCGATTTAGTTGATCTAATAACGCGAGAAAAACTGCAATGGGCCATAGATAGCTTTGATCCATATAAATCTCCAGGACCAGACGGAATCATCCCGGCCGAACTACAAAAATGCTCAGACATGATCATTCCACCATTGGAAATCATTCTGACAAGCTGTCTAAGGCTGAGATATATTCCCAAAGCCTGGAGAATGGCAAAAGTAGTCTTTATTCCTAAAGCAGGGAAACCCTCCCACGTTAACCCTAAGGATCTACGACCAATCAGCCTATCATCCTTCCTTCTTAAAACCTTGGAAAGATTGATTGAAATTTACATCAGACATAACCTAAGACCATGTCTCATTTCCACAGCTCAACATGCTTACTCTAAAAGAAAATCAGTAGAAACAGCACTTCATTCGCTGGTACGCAGTATTGAATATTCCCTCGATTACAAAGAATATAACCTAGTAGCTTTCCTAGATATTGAAGGAGCTTTCAACAACGTCAGTTACCAGGCGATCACGACAGCAATGGAAAAGCTGCAATTAAAGAAACCACTCATAGATTTTATTAGTCTCATGCTCAAAAGCAGGACAATAACTTCAAGCATGAGAAGTTTTACTACCACCAGATCGGTGCATCGAGGTACCCCCCAAGGAGGGGTCCTTTCGCCTCTCTTATGGAACATGGTAGTAAACGACCTTCTAACATCATTAGAAGCAGAGGGTTTCAGGGTGATTGCCTATGCTGACGACGTTGCAATATCTGTATCTGGAAAACACTCCCAAGTTCTCTCGGAACTCCTACAAAATGCCTTGAATAGGCTAACAAAATGGGCTAAGCAATGTGGCCTGGACGTCAATCCACATAAAACAGAACTAGTACTCTTTTCAAGAAGGTACAAAATTCCTCAGCTCAGCCCACCCAAGATTAAAGGAATACCATTAAGGTTTTCCGACCAAGTTAAATATTTAGGCCTCATTTTAGACAAACAACTAAATTGGAAGGCAAATATCGATGAAAGAGTAAAAAAGGCCACTGTAGCGCTTTTTACTTGCAAAAAGGCCATAGGATCAAAATGGGGCTTCTCCCCAAAAATAACCCACTGGCTATACACTTCGGTAATTAGACCGATACTCACTTATGGAGTTGTCGTATGGTGGACCGCACTGGACAAGATGGTAAATCTAAATAAGTTCATCAAGGTCCAGCGGTCAGCAGGTATGTGCATCACAGGAGCACTTCGCTCAACACCAACCGCAGCCCTGGATGTGCTCTTAAACCTAACACCTCTTGACATCTTCTCCAAAATGGTGGCAGCCAACTCATGTGTGAGGCTTAGAGCCACCTCTCAATGGAACAGTAACAATACTGGACATACTATCATTCTAGACAATTTCAGATCTATCCCAGATCGCTTAGACTATACCACCCCTAAAATGGTATTCGGTAAAAACTTCCATGTGTCCATCCCTTCAAGATCCTCCTGGGAAGAAGAGAGACCCCTGGAAGACAATGCGATACACTTCTATACAGACGGTTCAAAGACCGATTACGGAGTTGGAAGTGGTATCTATTCGGAACAACTGAATCTAAGTCTATCATATAGACTTCCCAATCAATGTAGTGTATTCCAGGCAGAAGTAATGGCGATTAAAGAGGCACTATCCTGGCTCAAAGAAAACGTTATATCTTGCAAGGATATACGGATCTTCTCGGACAGCCAGGCCGCTCTTAAATCTCTCGCGTCTGTCTCCACAAACTCACAAGTAGTCCACGATTGTCAATCATCTCTGAATGAGATGACAGAACAGTTTAATATTCACCTCATTTGGGTGCCGGGCCACAGAGACATTCCGGGAAATTGTAAAGCCGATGAGCTCGCCAAAAATGGAACACTTCTGCCTCATGTTAGACAAGAACATAACATAGGAACACCACTTGCTACATGCAAATATCTTCTCAAACAATATGCTCTAGAAGCAACAAATGCTAGATGGTCACAGAGTACCACCTGCCTAGCAACCAAGCAAATATGGCCAAGCATAGACTCAAATCGGTCAAAAGGCTTGATATCCTTGAGCAGACAAAATATAAGCTCTACAATTGGAGTAATAACAGGACACTGCCTCATAGGAAGACATGCTCTGAGGCTAGGGGTCTACACAAATGACTTCTGTAGAAGCTGCATGGACAAGGAGGAAGAGGAAACAGTCCAACACCTTCTATGTACATGTCCAGCACTCTCCATTAGAAGGAATAACTTTCTTGGCAATTCCTTCTTCGACAATACCAGTGAACTGGCAACGATTGACACAAAGTGTCTCTCTAACTTTATTAAAAGCACAAAATGGTTTGTTTAAATTCATTACTCTCCCATGAGTAACCTCATTAGTGGTATCACAATGGACCCTTGAGGTCTAAGTGTGTCAATGACATCTAGACAGCCACTCCAACCTAACCTAACCTAGAGCTCAATATTAGCTAAATGCAGACAATGACCTTTTCGCGTAAACGCATTAAAACAGCCCCCTTCCCTGATCACACAAAACTTCTTTTGACCCACCCCCACTCATAGTTATAATAAGTTTACATTTAAATTTTTTTAAGCTAGTTTTGAAGTTATACTTATAGCTTGAATTAAGCGTAGGGGTTAAGCCCTCAATAAAATTAAGAGCTTAAGACTTTCAAATAAAACAAGAGAGAAATATTCTTGAAATTAAATTTGGCATTTATTTTTTAAATATACATATTTCCTGGTGTGCTACGAGTTGCATAGTACATCCGATCATTCCAATTTCTTACTACTTACCGATTACTAAATCTGAGCGATGATATGTATGTTTCGTTAATACAATATTGACGTTAATGCTTATTGACGAATCTATTTAACCAAAAATGAGCTCTATCGCTAAACACACATTTTTTGACGAAATTCGCTATCAATTCCGAGAACAGGTATATTTTTAATGATTCTCGCTGAACGATTTATTGAATTAATTGTAGGGGTAAGCGATTGGTTCTTTAATGGTAGCAGAATTGACGTTGTTATAGAATTCAAGTATTTTGCAGTAAAAATTAATTATATCTGCGACTTAAAGAAACTCATCGTAGAAAAGAAAACTGCACTTCACAGAGCTTGATCAACATGAATGACGTGGCTCAAGATTTTTGGCAAAGAAAATGTCACACTTTTAATCCCATTCAAATTTTTCTAAAGTGTCGTAAGATCAACGCTGTGCTATGCTATTCAAATCTTGTTAATAGATGAATTTGAAAAATTGGAGGAATTTCAAAGAAACTTTTTAACTTGCCAAGAAATATCACTAAATTATATGTTGTCTATGTAGAAATTGCTTTACAACACAATCAGATAATCCACAGTCAAAAAAATTGTCTGGTTTTCGAAATGGTACAATGAAATGGCAAAATTTCGCTATAATTTACGGAGTAAACTTTAATGGAATTTTCAAAACGTCATACAACTTAGAGAAGATATTAACACAATCGTACAACTACAAAAAGTTGCAGCTCGAAATAATCTAATCTAAACAAAATAATGGTCTTCGCTAGGACTTTAAGTGGTCGAAAAATTAGAGGATGGAGATACAATGATACTCCTCTTGAAACAGCAAAGGAGATAAAATATCTAGGCCTGAAACTGAATGTAACATTAGATTACAGAAAACACTTATGTGAGAAAACAAATCGTGCGCAAATCTTAGTATATATGTATAACATGGAAAAATACCTTTTTGAACAAACGTTTAATTGTAAAATTAACTTTATACTATGCTTCTCAAGCTTATTAAGCAGATGAATATGACGACATTGAAAAATATTGCAGGAATTCCCTAAGGAAATATATGTAGAAACCGGGCTACCAAAAATATTATCAAATACTCTTAAGTTCCAAACTGATTACCTAATCAAAATCTGCAGAAACTTTCCAAATGCAAGACTTTCGAAATAAAAATGCTTTTATATGAGTTGCAAAACAAGGACTGGTGGCTTACAAGATGGCACTCTATAGCAAATGCTTGTAGAGAGACATTAGATGTTGAGTTAAACAACATAAACCCTTTTAAAGAAAAATTATACTGCGTTATACGAAAGAAGGGGACTTAATTCGACTCGAGATAGAAGCAAAGACTCGAGAATCTAACAGCAGGATAATTAACCGACTGCTTAATTACAATCTGGGTGGCAGAAATTACTTCCAAGATTCGCTAAGCTATGAAGAAATATCTCTAATATTTAGGCCAAGATGCGAAGTTCTTCGATTAAACAACAATCCTTAAAATTGTAGTTTTAAACAATTTTGCACATTATGTAATTTAGAATCGAAGGATGATTGTCTAAGCTTTTTCAGTATATGTCCAATATTCAAAGGGCAAGGGCGTAAGTAACTACCTACATCCTAAACGAGCACGACTGAAAAACTTTAAGCAAGTATATAAAAGTATGTTAATAAATGAATTACTTACTTAAACTAATTGTTGAAGAACGTGATTCTGAAATCAGAATTATCTACTCGTAGCTCAATCTCAACCGTTCATCTTAATGATTTAAGCTAAAAGGTAATCTCGCTTCTTTTCAACACAAGGTGTGATCTAATCCACAAAATGGCAAGCTATACAACGGCAGAAGAATATTTAACTCCTTAACGTTGTAAATGAAAATTGAATCTCTATATGAAAAATTAATAACTTTTTATTAACTCACGCTTCTGAAGTCGAATTAATTGGTGGAATCGAGTAATTTTTTTACACCAGGAGTACGAAAAGTACGACAAACTGGTACTTCCTTGAACGATTTGAAAACTAACAGTCTAACGACTTTTATCGTTAATTTAGCGGAATCCTTTAAAATTCAAGTCCAAGTAATTCAAATTTGTTTTTATTACTTCCTGGACTTATATTCATCAACTTGAGAGTATACTTTAAATTGTACAAAATTTAAAGTTTCTTCATAAAATATCATATAGGTATGTATGGAAAAAAAATGCAATTTAACCTCTGAGACTTTTCAATTTAAATCTTTTTTTAAAATAAAACCTTACCGGATAAGCAAAATTAAAACAGAAACAAAACATGGATAAGCAAAATAAGTATGCCCGATGTAACCAACTCGTATCTAGATAAACTCTATAATTTGTATCTTCCCATAGGATGAAAAATTACCACAATATCGAGCTGATTTAAATTAATGGCGGCACCTCTACCTTGATCTAGAAAATACAATGCCTTCCTCGAAACACGGATCATAAACAACAATCCACCATAATTATTCTTCTTATCACACTTCCTCCTAGATTCAGCTCTGTGGATTGCATATGGACGATGAAGATACATACTCCTAGGAACAGAGTGCAGTGCATCTGCATAAAATATAGTCGCATCGGTAGCCATTTTCTTTTTTCGAAAGTAGTCTCAGCATCAGCATCAACATTATTTTAACAAAGAAGTCGCTTCTTCAACGACGACGAACGTCGCGTCGTTCTTCGTCGTCTTCGTCATCGTTGTCGTTTTCATTCTCATTGTCGTCCATAACATGCATTGATCGGACGAATACATCAATCGCTTAAATTGCAACAACGATGTAAATTGTCTTCGTGGTAATTTTTACCTGAGGGCGTCTTAAAAACAGATATGCGCCCCATTCCGAGGTCGAGCGCCTTTTACATCGTCGTCGTCATCGTCATTGCCATCACCATACACATCGACATATTATAGTTGCTGCATCATCAGAAGCTTAAGCAGCACCAGAAGCAGGCAGGAGCGCAACCAACATCTTTGTCGTTTTATCCTTGGGATGATGGTGCGCGCAAGTACCAATCTTGCCGCTCTCAATGCCAGTATATACGCGAACACAACAACCTGATTATTGTTATTAGCGATTATTGATATTCATCCGGTCGAAAGTTCTTCAGGATAAACCATCCTTCAAGGAGCATTGAATATTGCTATTGCTATTGATACCCAGGTGCCTATATAGTGAGCTCCAGCTCCAGCTCCAGCTCAAGTCTAAATTCAAGCCCCTTTGCCCATACCCATGCCCATGCCCATCTCCCAGCCTCACCATCATTGTCCCCTTTTTTTTTTGCATAAAGTGCGTTACAGTGCCCAGCGCGTAATTTGTGGTAACGATTTTTATCGGAGCCTTTTGATTAGGACACCAAAGGTCTAGCAATGTCTTTTTTTAGTTTCATGAAGTTGGTTTTGTATATGCAGATGCCCTCAAGGTACACTTGATCCATGGTACCTTCAGTTGGCTACTTCATCTTGTTCCTGTTGTTGTTGTAGGGCAATTCGATAAAGCATCATTATGAACATTTAAGTTTATGTGTGCGTTGAAGCTCGAAAGAACGTATAAACTTTATCTATGGAACATCAGTCTCTCTCTTTGGTGGTTGGCTGGCTTCAGCTTCAGCTTCATCTTCAACTTTGTCTTCAGCTTCAGTTTCAACATTAGCTTCAGTTTTGGCCTGGCAAACAGTGGTTACATCGCGCGAACAACCTCCCAAACGCAAGATAATCATAATGAAGATCGACTTGAAAGGGGTTGAACTGCAGGCGAACAAGTTGTTTGGTCGTCCAGTTTGTCTGATAAGCATCGGTACTTGCGGATTCTTGGTGCAATTCAAAAGGGTAATGAGTGGTAACCGCATTATGGCCTTTAATTTTTAATATTTTTTTGTCTTCTTTTTGCCAATTCTTTCATTATTTTCTTATCTCTCTCTCTCTCTCTCTCTTACTCGAGAATATGATATTGGTAAATGTCATTGAGTTTGACATTTAATTTGACATTAAATTTGGGCAGTTTATATTTCTAAGATTTTTGAGAATTTTATCAGTCAAATTTCCTGAAAATAATCAAATTAGCTTTGCATTGATTGTCATCCTTTTTGAATCTTCTGATAAGACATTCTTGAGAAATCGATTCATAAAAGTTCTTTTCTCAGATTTCTGACAGCAAAAGTGAGAAATTGGTATCAGAAATTTTTTGTATGTTTCTAAGTACCGAAGAATCTTTGAGATCCTTGAAATATAAACAGGCCAATTCTTTTAAATAAAATAAAGTGAAGTGAGTTATGCACTTTGGAACAACTAGCCAATTCTTCATCGAATCCATATCTTCGTTATTAGAAGATGTCATAATTTGTCTATATATGACAGCAAACGTCACTTCTGAATTGATAATTGTCAGAATAAAAACGCACCATGTAATCAAGACACGAATTAGTGAATTCATTTAAATTTTTTTTTGCAAACTAATTCTTCGACAGTGACGAATTTTGAGCCATTTCCAACCCAAGAATCATTCGAATAAATGATTGTTTCCACCATTTCTGACAACCCAAAACGTAAGCCATGCCTTTTCAAATTTAATTTCTTCAATAGAAATAGAAATACAAAAGGCCTAATATCTTACCCAAATAAGGTGTTGTCTATATCTTCACACCTTCTAATAATTTAAATGAAGGTCTAAGAATCGTTTCTTTTAAAAAATCTCAAGAGATTACAACTTCACACCTTTAAATTAGACAAAGATGAAAAAAGGATATTTGGATATCAAAACAATACGTACATAAGTCAGTTAGAACCTTTTGGCCTTATGGGGTATAGAGTAAATATCACGGAGAACAACAAAAGGTGTTAAGATATTTTCCGCTTCTTGAACCTAGAGGTGAAGGTTTTAATTAACAGGTGGTCAATAATAACTTGGATTTGGATTAATTGGAGCAATTTCAAAGGTGTGATTTTACATCTTCAAATTTATTGGTTTAATCAACAATCGAAGATAGGTTTTCTTTTTTGAGTGCCCGCTGAAGGGAAACATGATTTTTGTATTTATTTGCAGTTAGGTTAGAGTTCCAAAATTATTTCTAAAGCCGTTTGTTAGATTTTATAATAATTTTCCGCTTGGTAAGTTAACCATGGGTTTTAAGAATTTCTGATACCCGTTACTTGTGACTTTTGATAAATTATTCCCCAGCTCTTTTTGGACCTTGGGTTAACTCATTTGCTACAAATTTCAAAACTATATGCAACGTTCAATGATTCCTGAGCCTGGGGTATAAGCTTAAGAGCATCGAATATATAGAATTCATCATTTTGATATCATGTCATGATAGCAGCAGTGCTGTCTCAAATACCCAGTCAGTCTGACATCCATCCATCTTCATTTGACACCAAATCGCAAATCAATGTGTCAAAATTGACTCGCCAATAATTCGAACAGGTATATCCCTGAACTGAACGCCACCGCTGAGCTGCGCTGCTGGTGCTGGTGCTGGGTGGCTGACTGTTTGTGTGGCACATTTAACACTTCATTGACATGACAGTTCCACTATGCCCCGCACACAAAAATTTAAAATCACTTTTAGACTTCGAATGCGAATCGATACGTCCGTCGTCGTCGTTTGTAAGACAAATCCAACCTATACCATGGATATACCAAGAAAATGCCTCTAGGAGTTTAAAATAAGTATTGGACACCATCAAGCAGTTCGCGTGCTATCGAACATTTGTTGAATATACATATGTATAAGAAAAAGAGAGGGCAGAGTTGAGTTGGAGATTTTGCACGTTGCCTAACGTTTGCACTTTCACGCATAATTTTTTAACACAAAAATAACACCGAAACACAAAAGATTGGTTAGTTTTTTGTTTTTCCCAGCAGACAAACAGACCCCAAACATGACAGATCCAACAATTTCCATCAATCACTTTTCGAGCTTTTGCAACAACCAATGTTCACAATAACGCTAACGCTAACTCTGACTCTGAATCTGACGGTACAACGTATATAAACAAAACATTCAAAGTTGATGCGGGGTCCTTGTTTTTAGGTTTTAAGGTTTTTGGTTGTTGGTTTGATGGCTTCCTTGTGTCGTTTTTGTTGATCAAGATGAAAGCTATTAAATTAATTATAGCGAGGCTCGATGACCAAATCATTCGCACGCATAGGTAAACATCAAACTCTTCGGACATGCCAAAGCCTCATGCCTTATAAGCGCGCCATCCAATGCATGCCGGGGGTATTTTTCGGTATATTTTTAGATGATTTATTTTGCAACATTTCGCCAACACAAAACGATGGTAAAAGCATCAATTGTGATGGTTTTTGATCATCTTAAGATTGAACCCAAAGAGTTGAAAAGTTAGGCATTATCTTGAATTTAGATGTCAAGTTTTTTTTCCTACAAACAAAGTCAAGTAAGTCAAGTCTCAAACTTCGTATTTGTTTGATCATTATGACCAAATCGATGTTTACTTAATTGATCTAAAATTTACCTCGGGGCTTACATTACTGCCTAATAAAGATTATTTATATTTCTTTAATCTTTTGGAATAAGGTTTACTCATTTTAATAACCTTTGATTTTCTTATGAGAACAAACTTAAATCTTTTCAAAAATATGCATAAGTTGCACTTCGTTCAAGAACTGCAAATCTAAAAAAGGACATGTGCCTGAATGTTTCTAAAATTGCGAACTTTTAAAAGATCTTCTACAATTTTATATCAAGTTATTCTGAGAACAGTGTAAGCTCTTTTCCAAAATGCGGTTTTGTTTGTTTGTAAATAACTGGCACTCAAGGGGTTATTAATACCCTTAACATGTTTAAAGTTTAAACACAGTGCGAGCTTTAGGAAAATAGGGAAAGATTTAAGAGGAGATACCGATGCACATTGGTCTTAAAGTTTTGAATATCAAAATGATAGGGAAAAACAGAGCTGGGTAAAGCATTCCACATTCTCGATGTGCGGTTAAAAGAAAGAATCTCTATACTTGACAGTATGTCCGAAATTGAGCTCAAGGCTTAACTGATGTGCATTCCTAGAAGTACGAATTGTTTGAGGGGGGAATGCAACTGGCTAATTCGACAGAATACTGTTTATAAAAATATCGGTAGAACAACGAAAGGCATGAAACATTGCGGCGGTGTTCAAGTGCCGTTATTGTTTCGGTTATAGTTCTATCGCCTATCATTTTCAAAGCTCTTTTTGAATCATGTCCAAAATACTTAAACTTATTTAAGGGGCACCTGCGCAAATATGCGAGTTATATTCAAGTTTTGGACGAATGAAAGCTTTGTAAATTACAGCCAGATCAGAAGGGGTGACACATTTCTTGCACCGTCCGTTGGAGAAATCCTAAGCACCTAGCAGCATTTTTGGCAATATCGAATATGTGATCATTCCATAAGAGGAGATCTGTGATACACATACCGAGTACTGAAAGTTGATTAGTTTCCTGAATGCAAGTGCCGCTCATGGATAGCGGCATCGGGGGTGGGTTACGCTTTAATAACAGGAGACAGCATTGAGTTTTCGAAGCATTAAATTCTTCACGGTTTTTGATTCCCCACTAATGCTGTCGAGATCAGAATTGAATGAGCTTATCATACACTGCCGTTAAAGTTCCACATCCGAAGGAAAAGGATATGAATCTAGAAACGAATATGAAAAGCTGAGGGTACTGTCGTCAGCGAAACAGTT
Organism: Eupeodes luniger; assembly: GCA_951509635.1. Classification (NCBI taxonomy): domain Eukaryota; kingdom Metazoa; phylum Arthropoda; class Insecta; order Diptera; family Syrphidae; genus Eupeodes; species Eupeodes luniger. The sequence continues at coordinate 128,483,699 of OX608075.1, read as the reverse complement.
TAATGGATTAGAAGTGGCAGACAAGAGATCGTTTATGAGTACACAATATACAAAAAAAATATGATGAAGAGAGTCGGAGACAAAACAGAGCCCTGGGGAACACCAGCATTATTTTGTGGTTTTCAGACTTGAATCCATCCAATACTACTTGTGTTGAACGATCTGAAAGGTAATTACTTATCCAATGAAGCAGGGATTCATAAAAACCGAAAGCACGCATTTTCGATAAGAGAGCCTGATGCCAAACCCTATCAAATGCTTTTGAAATATCAAGTAGGTACAATAATCTTACTTTCTCCAAAGCGATGTAAAGATTTGCTCCACTGTTCGGTGAGATGAACCATGAGATGAAAGATAACCTCTTCAGAATAATAGCGGGGATACCATCCGGACCAGCGGATTTATGTATGTTAAGATCTTTTAGGACTCTCGCCACAGTACGAGTGCGAAAAAAGATTGGCCCCATGAAATCACTAACGCGCTTGATGACAGGCGGAGTCATAACACTCACTGGCAGCGTTAAATTGGTGGCGAACTGCTTAGCAAAGAGATTAGCTTTCTCTAAAGAAGTAACAAAAGGAGTGTCATTGACAAAGAGCGTAGGAACCAAGGAAGAGGAAGAATTAGTCATGTTTCATAGCAGAGCAATGCTTCCAAACTATGGAAGTTTACTCTGAACAAAATAAATCTGTTTGCGAAGTTCATAAAGCACTTGGTTCATTTTACGGCCTTTAGCTATAAGTTCATTTTTGGTTAAATCAACAAACCTATTACTAAATCAATTCGGTGATGTGGTCCTATTCATATAACTCAAAGCATGTTGATTAATGTTCAAGAAAACGAATATTTAAGCCACCAGATTCCAGTACCCGTGGTATGATGGTTAGTGCGTTGGACTGTCATACCAGAGGTCTTGGGTTTAATCCCTGCCTATGCCATCTAAAGTTAATTTCACGTGTACTGCCTCTTGCGAGGAATTCACAAATCCTCCAAGAGTATTTCTTGTAGTGAAAAGCGCTTTATCAAATTACCCGTTTGGATTCGGCTTAAAACTATAGGTCCCCTCTATCCCTGATAGTAGTACTCGCACTCAGGAATGGTTGATAGTTGTAAGTCACTAGGACCTAGTTCTCAACGGACTGTTGCGTTACCTAATTTAATGTATTTATTAGATTTATTGGAAAGAGTATAGTGAAAAAATTGGACTGATTGATTGGGCTTTGTAATTCGAAGCCTCGGCAGGCATAAGCTGGAAATATTATTCCGAAAAAATCTACTAAATAACTTATTCGAACAATATTGCTGTACATTATTATATTATTGGAAGCTCTGCCATCTCTTAAAACTTCAACCAATACTTGAAAAACACCGGTCCCTATTATGTTAGTGAATTTGTCGGCTTATTTATGGAAATTGTGTATCATAGGCCCCCAGTTTTTTCCAAGAGTATTTATCTTATGGGTACCTACTATACGATGCGTACCTACTCATACACAGCGATTAATGTCGGTAATTAATTGAACACGCATTTTATACAGTACATATTTACCTAATTTCTTACATCCATATGTACATAGGAAATACAAGATCAAGATTTTTCTCTGTAACTAACGACTGCTTAATTGGCACAAGATACCATCATCTTCTTTCTCAGAAGAAATAAAATAAAAACTAAAAAAAAAACTTTCCCAATCATGTTCGTCCATCATTTGCAACGGTCGCTTGACACTGCAAGAATTCTCTCGGCGGCGACGGATTGGTCCATCCATCCGCCATCGAAGCCCAACTTACCATAGGCTTTCTTCACATTTCCACTGATTTGCGCGCGCGCGCGCGATGGTTTTGGTTGTGGTTGTAGTATGACTTCTGCGTTTCTGTTTGCATAAAATCTGAATGTCGCGGATCTCGATTCTTGACAACGACAAGAGGGAAGCGGCGTTACGTCCGCGAAGTCGGTCTTCGGTACATCTCATTTGCTGCAATCTCCATCGTCCTCGTCGCGTCGCTAACGCTAAGGTACCTTTAAAGCTGACTTTTCCTCCGGGCGTATCTCGGTTGGATTCATCAATGTTCGACATGTTTAGCACATGATTATGAGGATTGCTGTAGTTTTTCTGGTTTTGTGGGCTTCATCCAGGCCTCTCTCCATTTGCGATTACCACGTTTCTGCTTTCTACGTTTTTGTTTTTGTTTTTGTTTTGTGTTACCTGTCCCTGTTGATTTGATTGTGCCAGCTACTGCTTCTTCTGCCTCAAATAATGAGAATCACAATCGTGATGCATTTCCACAGGCAGGTACACTGTACAGTGTGTACCGTACCTACTTCTTCCTCCTCTCATATGCTCCGCCCTGTTTCCAGTGAGCAAATTCACTGCAATTTTAACAGCGCACCATCCATCCATACGAAGACGAGTCTTCGCAAAAGACTCATGATTCAACCCCAAATTACTAAACTCGAGATGCAATGGAGAAACCCACAAATTCAAAATGGACGATCAACTGATGTTGATTCCAGACCCAAAAGGATATCACATGGCCGCCTAGCATGGTGTCTGACACTTAACGTGTCAGCAATATGGGATTATATATTTCAGAACGTGTTCTCTGTTCCAAAAAGAAGCGTTTTACTCTTTTTTCAAATACCATTTTTGGTGGCAGGATATTTTTAGTTCATCCCTCCAATGTTATCCATGTACACATTTTATGTATATGGATAGGATATGAAGCAGAAGGAGTTTTGTTTTTTTCTTAACTTATGCTTCAAAGGACATCAACATGTCATCCACACCTGTAGAGAGAGATCAAAATAACCTCTGGGCTCCGGTAAAACGACAATGGCAAAATTTATATGTAAATATGGCTGATTTTTTAAATAAACTCAAAATGGCGGCAACATGCACAAATAACACCAAAACATCTTCCTGTTGCCGTTTGGGATTTTGAGAAAGAATGTTGCTTCACTTAACACAAAAAAAGATTTGAGTTAAATGTTTTCTTTATTCTTTTGCATCTTTTTTAAACAGGTGAAATATGAGCTGAGCTGAGTAGAACAAAGTGGACAAGGAATCAACTTGGTGTACCTATATTTGAATGAAGAAGGTGTTAAGAATCAAATTACCTAATATACACAGTGCAGGCGGTGCCACAAAAATATGTCTTCATCATAATTTTGGAATTCTTTTGTTTTTTAAATTTATTAGGTAGACTTGACAAAATTTCAGATCCCATGTCACATTTCATGTATTTTAGGCTGTTGGAAAAAAAACAAACTTAAACTAAGCCGAAAGCCAATCCTATTTTTATATCTTCCTTCTAATGGAATTAAAATTTGTATATGAATGCAAAATTAGAAAAGAAAAACTTAAACTATTCACAAAAAGTTGCCTTAAATTAGATGCTAAGTTAACATTGGCAAAATGGGTCCGTTTTGTCAAAAAGATAGGATTTCTTGCTTCTATTTCTCGTTTTAATTATCATCGGTTTAGTTACGATATTAATTTGACTGCCTTTTATATCCACAAGACAACTAAGAGTAAACAGAAAATGGCCATCCCAAGTCTAAGACTCGTCCAATAGTATAAGGTAACAATTTCTGAACAGGAATGAAGCTTAAAACTAAGATTCTTATGGAAGCTGAATAAACACCTCAATGTTGTTTTAATATAAAAGTGTTCACTTCACTTCACTTACTAGGACACATAAATTCATGGATTTAAGCAATTTAGAAAATATTATCAATCAAATGTTGACTTATCTTCGAAAACTTTGTGTTGAATTCGCTTCTTATTTTTTAAACTTGTAAATTTATATGAGTAGTACCCGTGGCGTGATAGTTAGTTCATTGGACATCCAAAGTTTTTTTCACGGGTACTGCCTCTTGCGAAGAATTGACAAATACTCCAAGACTAATTCTTGTCATGAAAAGTGCCTTCGCAATTTAGCCGTTCGAAATCGCCTTGAAACTGTAGGTCCCCTCTATCCCTGATAACAGTACCCGCACACAGGAATGGTTGAGAGTTGTAAGTCACTAGTCCCTAGTTCTCAAACGACTATTGCGCCACCGTATTTTTAACTTCCCCTAGGAAGTTATTGTAATACTCGGTCCGATTTGTCGAATTGAAAATTTTGACATTTCTCGACGTTTCAAGGTCCCTAGAGTCGAAATAAATTTTTTTTAAAAAGATGTCTGTGCGTGCGTGTGTACGTACGTTCATTTTTTTTTGTCGTCCATAGCTCAAGCACCAGAAGAGATTTCGACTTCAAATAAATTTTGTTATACAGGTAATAATGCAGAAAGATGCAGAAAGGATTCTCAAAAAAATTACGTGTATGTTTTCTTTTTAAATTTAAAAAAAAGGTAAAAATTTTGGTTAACCCAAAATATCTCACGAACCAATAACGCTAGAGACTTGAATTTTATATTATATACTGTTACGCGATACCAAACAAATATATTTTTGGAAAAAATTAAAAGTAACTTTTTTTTTTAAATCAAATAAATTGAAAAAAAAATATTTGCCACCTCGAAAATTTTAGGAACAAAAAATGATTTTATTTCCAAAACAAATTTTTGCAACGAAAAATAACGTTTTTAATATCTGGTAAAATTTTGAGAAAAATCTAATTAAAAACTTAAAAATATATTACTCAAAGTTGGTAAAAATTGATTTTCGACTCAAATATCTTTTCAAAACTTTGAGATATTGGCTTTAAACTAATTTTCTCTTTTAAAAAATATTTTTGTCAACATTCAATAAAATTTTTCATACAAAAATAAAATCAACAAAAAATAGTATGCAAAATTGGTAAAAATTGATGTTCGGTTCTCGATATCTCGTGAACAATAGAAGATATTGAATTCAAATTAATTTCATTCATTCAATTTTTATTTGTTTATATAAGAAATAAAACTTTTTAAGAAATGCTACTAAAATTGGTAAAAATTGGTTTTCGACTAAAAATCTCGTTAACAAAATTGATTTCGAAATCAAAATATTTCATTATATGCAAAATATTGTTGGTAATTTTTAAATTCTTAAGATTAATTCAACTACAAACTTTTAAGCAAGACAAATCGACAGACGGGATGGGAAGTTATCAGTGTTTGTCGCATCCCAGCCTCTTTTTTTTTAATGGCATTATTAACGTTATGTCAAAAACAAACAAAATGAAAGAAACAAAGCCTGGCTTATATATAATAGGACAAGGGCTGATGAAGATTATGAAATTTTTTAAATCAAAAAGGACTAGTTACAGAGTATTCTAATTCTTTATATGAAAGTTATTATTCTAAAATAGAAAGTGACCTTAAATCTTATCCAGATAGTTTCTGGAAATTCGTTAATTGTAAAAAAAAAAACAAGTGGCTACCATAACTTTTTGTCCAATTTATCGTCAACTCTTCATGAGCGTAGGCTATCGCAAAAATGTTTGCAAACTTCTTCAAAAAAGCTTTTACAGATACCAACGCTCACAACATTTCTTACTCTTCGTCGTCTGAAGTGAATTTTCCTCACTTGAATTCAATTAATTTTGAAATAAGCGATGATGTTGTTGCGCAGATTATCATAAAATTAGATGATTGTTTTAGTCCACTCCCTGATGGTGTACCATCCTCCATCTTAAAAACATGTGTTGTTTATTTATCATATCTGTTATCGTTATGTGTTCTTCTTAATGAGTCCTTAAATAGCTCGCCTTTTACTAATATCTGGATTCATTATATCTGTGCACAAGAAAGGCCCTAAAAATGAATTAATCAACTACAGACCTATAGCTAAATTATTTGTGATACCGAAACTGTTCGAGTCTTTTAGTATGTAATGTGCTTTCCTTTCATTGTACTTCAATTAACAACAACTTCTTAAATTGGATCTCATCGTATTTAAAAAATAGAATTTCGTAATGAGTATTCGGATCAATTTGTTGTAAATTCTGGCATCCCTCAGGGAAGATATTTAGGTCCCATTTTATTTATTTTATTTGGAAATAAATTGTGTTCGATCATAAAATATTCGTTCAACTTCTGACTCTTTACTTCTGCAAGAATACTTGTTAATATTTAGGGAATGGTGCATTAAAAATCTAGTCTAGTTATGAATGTTAATAAGAGTATAAATCCATGAGTTTTACACGCAAAGAAGTTCACTTTGATTATTTAATTATACGTTTGAGAAGTATTTATTTTCTTTAAAGATTCATCGGAAGTTAACTTCCATTTATTTCGAAAATAAATTAAAATTACTTTCTAGAATTCTTAACATTCGAAAACATGTTATATGTTAATGGTTAGTCACGTGATTTATGTAGCACACTACAAATCATTTGGCTTACTAATTAAGTTTTTGTGGACACAATGGTTTACAAAAAAAAAAAAAAAAAAAAATGCATAATTTTAAAATTGACTTAATTAATTAATTAAATATCCAAATCAAATAAATTATTTTTAAAAAGAACAGACACTAAATTTTACCATGCCAATTTGAAAAAATACAGTTTTGAAGCTGCTTTTGTAGCCAAAATGAAATTTTACCATTCTTTTCTCAATAACTTAATGTGCTTTCATTTCCTAAAAACTAAAGATTTTGTCAACCGATTTAAATGATTCTTTTTTTTTCTTCATCATAGTCATCTTAATAATAGGATAGTTAAAAAACCACAAATTTTTAGAGGAATTCAAGCAACATAGGACATCATTAGAAAATAAAAAATAAAATTAGCGAAAAGTCCTGGTAGCTATCGCTCTATCTAGTTTTTAATTATTGATAATGTAATTTATTTATGTTTCAATAAAATTATAATAATAATAATAATAATAAAAAAATACTTTTAAAAATCAGGAACAGTAGGTTTTACTGAAAATTCTACTCGGAGAAAGAAACAAAAAGATTAACTTGTTCGAAAATTCTATCGAAACTGATACTTTAGATACCCACATACTGTACTAGATGAACTACACTTCCTGTCACATGAATAGGGACAAGATTTTTTTCGTTTTTTATTTGCCGATATTTCTTAAACTCTTAAGTTTTTTTTGAAAAACCCAAATGTGGAATGAATGAGGTATTTATTAAATTTATATTGCAAGCCAAAATGTTTGGATTAAGTCGATATGACAGTTTTTCCCGAAGAAGTTCATAAAAAGTACTTGTTTGTTTTTCACTTCAATATGGACAAGATCTAAATTTACCTGTAAGACCCTTTAAAACAAAAAATCTTCTGGTTTAGGTAAATCCTGGTTTTATTGAATTTTTAGTAATTTGTGCTGCCTCCTGATTTCTGAATTAATTCAAGTAAAACCTGTGGTGTGTGGATTCATAGAGTGCTGTCAGATAATTTAGCGAAATTTGGTCCGAGGACTGTTTTATGGCTTCAATATTCTCTTCGGTTTTTTGGTATTGCCGTTCTCTTTTGTAGACTTTTCTTCGAAGCCAATCCAATCCAATCTTTTGCTGTCCGTGCTGTTATTTTTGTTGGAAAGTCCATCGTTGTCCACCAAATAATTCAGAAAAATACGGAAAAGCTCGTTCCAAAATCGATTTTTAAGTGCTTGCAGTCATTTTAGAGCTTTGAAAATCCAGCATTCAATGGTGTTTTTTTCTTCATTTTTTGGTGTCGCATATGATCTCCTCCTTGGTTAAACCCTTTACTATGCCTATACTTCTTGATTCTATCAAATTAATACTCGTACTAAGCTCCTTAACAATCAGAGTATCCTTTTATCTTATTTAAAGTACGCTAATAGGTAAATTTATATCTTGCCCCTTTTCATGTGACCATATCGGCAAAATTGTATTTTGTTTTTATATTTCGACATAACTCGTGAATTTTCGATCATCTGAAAAAAAAAAAAAAACGAAAATAAAATTTTCTAAAAAATACTACTTTCAAAATTGTTCACTCCTTGTTATCGTTCAAAAGTTATATTACATTTGTAGCTTAAAAAGGGTTGTTTGATTCATAAGTAACATAAATATCTTTTTCTTGTGGCACAAATACCAAACATTTTGTAACAAAAATTGAAGAGCTCAAAAGATCTTACATTTTTTGTCTTAATAGTTTTTTTTTCTGTAAATAACGGTCCTCTCTCCACAGCGTCTTTAAATACAAAATAATTAAATTTGTCTATGTAAGCTCCGAAAAAACAACAAAAGCTAAATTAAGGGAGAGTTTTGGACATTTTCTATCATTGTCATTGCCGAACACAATTTTAAAATTTGTTGTTGTCGACTTTTGTAATTTTTCAATACTTTTATTACTTAAATTTGAATACCAAGTACTTAAATTAAAAAAAGGAGGATTTTTCAGATTCTTGGGTGGCCTAATCCCTTAATATTATAAGAAGCAGTACAGTCACTGATACAATTTTGTTGCCTTTTCTTTGTTTAACAAACATGTGTAATAGAAAAATACACATAATCAAATTCAAACCTTAAAACGCCATTAATACTAAACAACGTTTCTAAAAACAGCAAAACACAAAAAGTAATTAAGAATTTAGAAAAAATCCCATAAAACTCCGCTGAAGTTCTGTTTATTTCTTCTTTAAGGTGACATTGAAATTTGATTACTCCTTTCCTTATTTTATTTTCAACCCTCCAACACACAGTAGTGTGAAATGTCGTTCGCATAAAAATGAGCATGCATTCAAAAAAAAGAAATCTTAAAAACGAAACTTGAAACAACAACAACAACAAAAACATTCAAAAACAACAACTGGAAACCTAAACGAATATACAAGAAGACTGATTGTCACATCCCATCATGAGCTGAAATTATATGCAAAAATAAACTAATAGTGACAATGAGAGAGAGAGAGGAGCAAAGCAGGGAGGTAGCAGAAGCAGTAGAAGAAGTAGAATAAGAAAAAGAAGAAAAGAAGAAGTTTCAAAGTTCCCCCAAATCTGAAAACACGAATTACAGCTAGTGTGTGTTTAGGGGATAAATGGGAATATGGGAAACTAACTGAAGACACGCCAAAACAATGAAAGGTTTCAAAAGAACCCAAACTACCAGAAGCCAAAAGCACGGATCACATCCGATGTACATATACAAGAACATGGTCAGGCAAAGAGCTGCTAAGGAATCTTTAACAACAAACCAACAGCAACAACAACAAACATTTTTGAATTGCTTTTTTTCTTCTTCATTTACCACGTTGACGTAGAAAACTACAAAGATGATTATGATGATACACGTCCAGCGACAATCTGCACTACTGCTGCTTGGTGGTGTCCATCTATCAGCTGCTGTTTCCTGCGGCCCGCATCCCGGAATCCACTCTCAGACACAGACCTCAGCGCTCAGCGTCAGCGTGTTCTTGCAAAATGGTTGTCACAACAGTGGTCTGACACCAATTTCTCGAAACCCACAAGCCAAAGCCAAAGCTGAAGCTAAAGCCAAAGCGAAAAAGAGGGCAACAAGCAAATAAAAACACCAACAACAACAACAATAACATCAACATCAACATGAGGAGGAAGATGAAGACCGATCAAAATTATATATGAATGATTTAGGTGGATTGCCAGCACTTAGCCAGTTGGCTTCTCTCACTCTCATGTTGGGACACATGTACACATTCCAGCTTACACAGGTCCCTGCCGACTCTGGTGACGGTCGACGGAATAGGGATCAGGTATAGGTATATAATTCAGAAGGTGGAAGGTATAAAAGGCAGCAGGGACACTTGACCATGACGATGAAGGCAACGACGACGATGACGATGACGGCAACAACGGCGACGGCAATGAAGACGAAGATGACGACGATGATGACGATGACGACAACGACGTACGGCAGCTGGCAATGGCAATCATTGACGAACGACCACGATGACAATGGAGGAGAAATGTGAAATTGAAAGAGTGAGAAGGACTGCGTCTGCGTCTCGCTTGTCTCGATCTCGATGTTAATGGTATGGTCGGGCTCCTGCACTTCTTCTTCAGCAGTCATCATCGTTTGAGCCATCTAGAGAGACTGTCACTGGTTGGCTGCAGGATTGATGGCGATGGTTGTGGATAGAAGACTGCACTTCTGCTGCAGGAATTGTTTCCAGTAGTTGATTACAAGCGTTTGATTGCACGTCGCGTCTCGTTGTACACATGTAAGAACAACCTGATAGTTGGCTGGATGTTCAACCGCATTCGGTTGCTGGAGCCGAGCAGCGCGGCGGCCTCCACCAATTGTCGTTCTGCAAGTGGGGTATGAAATTACATGGCGAGGCTAAACAAAAAGATAATTATCACTATTTGGCCACCGCCCATATTTTTTTGTTCGCTCTATCTTGAGGAGTAATTTGCGTCGTTTTACCACCACCTCCTGTGGCAAAGATTTTTTTTTTTTGCTGCTGCTACCACAGTCTTCACATCAGCAGTGTAGTGTGGTTTGGTTTGGGTTTAAGTTTCAATGATGCCAGTTGGTAGTTAAGTGTAACGGGTTATTGGTTACATGTTTCAGCAACAAATTCTCTTCTCTTGCAGCTCGAATCAACAACCATCAAGAAGTATAGAATCCATTGGATAAAGATTCCAGGTCGTAAAAATAATAAAATATATGAAGATATGTGACGTGTTTGCAGTGGTTAAATTTCTTGCATGAGTCTGAGCCTGGTGACCATGGCACCAGCCGTAGTCGCATCAGCCACAGCCACAACCAAAGAAACATCAGCAACAACACAGCAGCAGCAAAAGAAGAAGAACATATTGAACGATGGACAGAAGACAGAAGACAGGCCAAAGCAGATGTTGTTATTCCACCTGAGTGAGTTCTGGCTTCTTCTTGCGACACAGTGTACTGGAATAAGTGAAGCAAACCAACAGCAACAACAACAAAACAGAAAAAAGAGGACTGTTCGCAATGAAGATATGCAAAAATGTGTTTGTGGCACATATTTTTAGATTGGTCGAAGAGAGTTCTCTGGGATGTGGTTAGATTTTTTCCATAATGGAAGCTAGGGGCTTGGCTATTAACAACATATAATTATTTATTTATGAACGACATTTTGTTTTACAGGATTCAATAATATTGCAATATTAAGATAATAGATTTAAATAAAATATACAAATAATTTTCTGAATTTGCACAAACAAAATTAAATTTGGTATAAGAGACAAAAGAGCTGAGCTACGAACCTGAAAAAATTTGTTTAAATCAGTATTATTTTAATTTTGTTATTATAAAACATCTGTTTATTAATATAACAAAATAGGTTTTAATAGCATCGAAAATACTTTCACATACAATTTTTTAAGCTCTTTATTTGGGATAGCTAGCTTTAATCCAAAAAGATCAATTTGATTTAATCGAAGTTATTTTATGTTTCAAATGAAATAAACTTTGGCAATTATTTAAACTTTTTAAATATTTCAAAACTGTATGTTGTGTTCTACTAAAACTCGAATTTAATTTTATTGAAACCAGTAAAACACTTAGGTATTCATAAAACAATCTAGAAATCATTTGAAATAAGAAAATTTCAAAAAGTAAAAGAAGTCGTTTTGTTATTATAATATAATACTATAATGGCGCTTAGATCATTGATGGTAGGAAATATAACAGTATTCCAAGTAATATTGTCGTTTAGTTTATTTCCATTTATTGAATATTCACTATCATCAAAGTTCAAAAAATCATTACAAAACATTATACTTTTAGAAAATACAAAAGAAAACAGTTCAACTTTAAAATAAATTAACTTCTCAGATAACAAAATTGGCAGATTACTGATTCAATTGGTTTTCTGATAAGTCGCCTTCTTCATCCGTCTCTGGTAAAACATACATATTCTTTCTCGCTAACAATGTTAATGATTTCTTGGTATTTCTGGATATACCGTTCGGGGACAAACTTCTTCTTGAATAGAGTTTCTAAGTCCTTTTTCTTTGGCCCTTATATTGGCAGTTTTGCAGTGTATAAAATATCAGTCTCTTCAAAATTTGCAAGACATTTAACTTGATTTGAGTTCGGCACAAATCTAACGTGTATAAAGGTGGTTCCATGTCTCCAGACTTAAATATTGAATATTTGATGTCAGAGGATGACTTAGAGATTAAAAAAAATGTTGGATTCAGATATTTTAAAATTAGTTTGTTCCTAAGTTTTAACTCCCTGCGTTGGAAAATATTTCAAAGCGTCTTTCTTCCAGCCGCGAAAATCATCTTTGGTTAGTTTTATAACCTCGAAAGGCCTTGGATCATGGTTATCCATTCCGTCCGCGTCCAAATTGTTCTTTTTTTAGACGAATCGGTCGTGAATCGGCAGTAGTGCGATGGGACTGTTGGCAAGCTTTCTATAAAACTGCAAACAGCTGCTTTAAGTTCTTCTTAATAAGCATTTGCGGGAATATTTGTACCTCTTTTATTCTTAGGTGATGTATTGATTATAGTGTGGAGTGAACATTTTTTCTTTGAAATTCTAAAAAATACCCCCCGCAAAAGTTGTATATAGTTATAAAACTAATTTTAAGAATTATTATTTTTTTTATTTTCACCACTAGGGGTCGCGCAAAGCAAAGAAAAAAAATGTATTTAAAAAATGGGGTTAAGTGTATGGGGTTTCCTACAACTTTGAAATGTATGAACGAGTTTAAGAATGCCCTATTTCTATAAAACAGACCTTTGTTATTCTATTTTCTTTTTAGCAATTTTCTTTTTATTATAGGTACCTATATTTTAATTCATAATAGAATTTGATGGGTTTTGGTATAATGTTCTACATAATCAATGTTTCTGAAATGTTTCTTTCGTTATTATTATTAATTTTATTTCTGCACTTCTGCAGTATTACAAAATTTAATTTGGAAAAGAATCCTAGTTTCCTTGCACCGTTGCTTGAAATAAAATTTAAAACCAAAAACTTAGTTGCCCGGCATTAGGCGTCATTTTAATAATTCAAAATAAACCTAACCTACAATCATTATTGTTTAAAAAAAAGTAAGTTGTTGAGATGTATGTACGACGTACGTCGTACGATTGCCTTGAAAATCGAAATCAATATTTTACTGGAATTTTTTTCTAGAAATTAAAGTCAGAAACTAAATTCAGAATGGATACTCGCTCACAGAGAAAAGTTTGCCAAGAAATCTCCTTGATGAAGAGAATATCACTCACAGCTTCGAAAATCATGCAAATCTATGTACGTTATGTCTTCAATTTCAACGGTCGGTGAGTTCAGTGTTGAGAAAAAAATTTAAAAAATAAACGAGAAAAGGACTGCACTTCTTAAAACACCAAAAAACAGAAGGTGCATTTGAGCTGCAGTTAAGCGATTTTAAGAACGATGGCAAAAATCTCTTTGACATATCAGCTTGTAAGTGCATTTATTTGAAGTGCTGCTCCTGTTCAAAAGAAAAAAAAGTTCCAGTAAAAGAGCGTTCCTTTCTTGAAGATCAAAGGACTCAAAGAAAAATGGCCATTGGCACAGTCAATGTTATTGAAACCAGTAAGCTTCAAAAATCCCTCGCAAGAAAGTTGACGAGTTCTTCAGCTTCAAGCTCTTCCAGCAAGCCGACGCAATTCATCACTGAAACAGAGGATACCGAAATCTACTCTTCAGATGCCGAATCTGTTGTGATTTGAATGCCACAAGAAAAAAAAACACGGTTAGGCAATGACGCTCTTTTCAACACCAACCGAAAATGTCTCCCTAATGTTGCGAAGGTGGCAGACAGATTCAGAATGTCTGATAGAGCAACAGCAACAATGGTAACAGCAGTTTTAAGAGACTACGGTGTTATCCATGATATGGATCAATCAAATATTGCTGACAGAAGCAAAGTAAGGAGGGAAACGTCAGAATCAAGGAAGCAGTTGATTAACGCATCTATCCGTGAACCCTGAGGGATCTATTTTGATGGTCGCAAGGATTCAACAAAAACGCCTCGTGGTAATGTTATTGAAGATCATATCGTATTGATTGCAGAACCAGAATCCAAGTACCTTGGTCATATTTCACCAGAAAATGGAAAATCCGAAACTGTTACAAATGCCATAATCCAGTTTCTTGAACAAACTGGTATCTCAATGCACAATATTAAACTTATTGGGTGCGACGGAACCAATGTAAATACCGGGCTAAGAGGTGGAATTATTCGGCAAATTGAGATAAAAATTCAACGCCCTCTGCAATGGCCTATTTGTATGCTCCACGCAAATGAACTGCCTCTTAGACATCTATTTGAGAAGCTTTATGAAAAAACATCTGGACCAAAAGCTTACTCTGGTGATATTGGAAAAGATCTAAAGAACTGCCAAAATGTATGTGTTGCTCAGTATCAGACAGTTCAAATTAACTTACCTGATCTCCCATTGTCTTGCCTGAGCTCGGATCAAAAATATTTTTATGAAATATGTAAAGCTATCAGCAACGGTGTCCGTGAAGGATCAATTTTCGATAAAAATCCTGGAACGATGGTGCATTCAAGATGGCTTACGACAGCTAACCGCATTCTTCGAACTTATGTGTCAAAAGAATTTCCAGAAGAGCCATTGAAGCAGATAGTCGAATATATTGCCAAAGTTTATTCTGTTATGTGGTTTGAGATAAAATCTCAGCCTTCCTTCGTATATGGTGCCAAGCACTTTTTTAAGACAATTAAGTTGGCAAGGTATTTGCCAGATGATTTAAAAAAAGTAGTACATGCTGTCTTCGCTTGGAATGGATATTTTGGGCACTGTTAAAACATTTTAGTAGCTATGTTGTTTGATGATCGCCAAAATATTCGAGAGCTAGCTCTTCATCCAATTGCAATAATAATGAAGAAGTTTTCCGACAATTTCAGCTTCCAAACTTCCGTTTTGAAGCAGATGAATACTACGAGTTGATAAATTGGTGGCAAATTGAAAGAAACCGTTTGACTGAACCTCCTTTACTAGTGGGTTTTACTGAAGAAGACCTTTGGGACATTGTGCAACAAAATGAAACCAGTAAGTCAAATCTATTAAAACAGCTTCCATGCCACAGCCAAGCAGTTGAAAGAGCGGTTAAGTTGGTGACCGAGGCTTCCCAGACTGTTTGTGGGTTTAAAAACATAGATGGACTTATTAAAAACACTTTGATGTCTCGAAAAGAACTGCCATATTTAGAAACAAAATTTAATTTAAATTGCGATGTGCGACCCCTAGTGTTGTTTTCAAAACTAAAAATAATTTTTTTAGTTCATAAAATGATCAAACAAATTTTTTGCTGGGGGTATGTTTTTCAAATATTTTTTCAATTTTTGTTCGATTAAAATTGCGATGCGCCACCCCTAGCGGTCATTTTGGAAACTAAAAACAAAAATTAAAGTTATTAAAATAACCCTATACAACTTTTGCAGGGTGTATTTTTTTCATATTCTTATTTTTTTTTATATAAGATCACTCCACCCTCTATTTAATGCAATTTTTTTTTTGTTCAAGAGCGTACGACACAACTCGGCTCGAAATATTTAGGGTCTTATGAATGGCTTTTTATTAATGTATTAGCTTAAAGCAGAGGATTTGTCTTCTTTATTTATCTTAAAACCTTTCTTCAAGATATGTATAAGCAGAAAAATAAATTATAAAAATTACCTAATTGTTACAAAAAGTACTAACAAGGCAATTCTAATCGACCGATAAACGTAAATATAAATATAAATCTCAATATCAAAATATTAACCTTAAAATTAACAAACAAAATTATTATTCATTTATGCTGACTAAACCCATAACCTCATTTCTTTTGTATTGAAATAAATCAAAAAATGAAAAATTTTAAAAATTATATATTATTTTATTTGTATATAAAATGCAATGTTTATCTTCATCATTTCTTACAAAAACCCACATAATTTTCTTAAATTATATCTCGCGACCATCTATCAAACAAATTAATCATCACGCATAAGAAGACAACTTGCCACAGCACCAGAGCCATCCAAACAGCCAGCCAGCTAGCCGGAAGCCACACGACAGATCCTCCCAATATCCAGCTGGGACAATAAATCCAAATGTCTATATAAATTAAATTTAACTTCGATAGGTTGAATTGTTTGGTCCTATTTTATATTTAACATTTTTTTTTTCTTGTATATTTATAAATGGTATTTAGTTATAGTGGTGGTCCTGGGAAAACCCTATATAAATTACCTTGAAGTGAAAATAAAATTATTTAAATGCACTCGTAACTTTGTGATATTTATTGTATTGAGTAGGAAGATATTTTGTACTGATTATGGAGGAAATTATGTATTTTAAAATTATAGATTCATTTCTAAATTGGAAAGAATATTTTTTTTTTTTTTGAAGTTAGAGGGCTTCAAGGGAATGTTCATTTGTATCATGACGTATTTGTATGATGATGTCTTGTGGTCAAAATGTAAGTTACCGCATACTCAAAAATTCACAAAATATTAAAACTATTTTAGAAATTCTCTTTTCATTTTTCTGATAGTCTAAGAGTAAATGTTTTTTTTTTTGTTTCTTAAAGAGATATTGATTTATTTTTGTTTAAAACATTTAAACGTGTTAACAAATAGTTATTGGCTTAACGAAGTCATTTATTGACAAAATTATGATTTGTTAAATGTGTGAAAAAGTATCGAGCAATGAAAAATGCAATAGAAGCATAATAAAAAAAATTCAATTTAAGTAGGTAATTGGTTCATAGGTATTCAAGTATGAACGGGCCCGGCGAACTTTGTTACATCCCAATTTCACGTCTTCAGATAAACTGCAGAGCGATAGTATAACTCATATGAAACAATGTACAATTTTACAAAACAAACATTCAAATTTCTAGAGTGTTTTGGGAGTTTTTCACTACAAATTTCTTTTTTTTTATATTTTTAAAAGCCATTCTTTAACAATTTGTATGCAAATAAATGTTCAAAAAATATGTGTTTGTTTTAATCTACTTAACAACTTATGTAGCCCTCCTATCCTTATGATTTTTATCCGAAAACAGGTAAACTTTTCAGACAAGTAATCAAAATGTTTCGCTCAGTTTTCTTAATTTTTTCTTTCAGCAGAATCTTCTTACAGCAATAATAAACACAAACCAATTTATAAATGAATAAATGTAGTTGTTCCATACTCATTTTAAAAAAATATGCCCTTATTGTCAAAATACATTAAATGCAGCAATAGTTTTGTAATAAATCATATACCAAATACCAAAAGAGGCAAACAAAAACTATTTCAAGCTTTTTAGACTTAAATTCAGAAACACAAAATGAAATAAAATTTTACAAACGACATTTTAAAATATTTTTAAAAGATTATTCGTAAAGCCCCTACAAATGTCTTACTTTTGTACCAAAGCCATTGACCTACAATAAAAAAAACCTTAACAACCCTTGAACGAAGCCAAATAACACCACCCGATGGAGTCTCCAACTTCATGCTGAAGAGACTGTCCAACGTGTTCGTCATATTCCTGACCATCATTCTCAACAACTGCCTCAACAACCGCTACTTCCCGCAAATGGCAAACATTGTGGCAATCCCAAAGAAAGGAGCAAGGAACCAAATCAATAACTACAGACCCATCTCCCTCCTCAACAACATCATCAAAATTCTGGAAGAGGTCATCCTTAGAAAACTGAAAATTTTCAGCTTCGAGAACAACCTGATCCCGGAATTCCTGTTTGGCTTTCGGGAAAAACACTCAACACTTCACCCGCTGGTTAAATTTCAACACGATACCGCAGCCGCACTCAACCGTGTTTCGTGTTTCCGTTGCCTGCTTCTTGGACGTCGAAAAGGCGTTTGACAGCGTTTGGATCGAAGCGCTCACACATAAATTAAACCTACTTGGTTTCCCATCCGGTCTAATTAAAATTAAAATCGTAAGAGCAGGAGTAGCTCAAGGCTATAAACTTGGACCGTTCCTATTCAGCTTGCTGACCAGCGACCAACCCGCATCTAGGGACTGTGAGAGTATTCTTTTCGCCGATGACTCGCTCATATACACTTCATCGAAGTCCCCCATTATTGCAGCCAGGAAGATAGAGTCCCATCTTAGCAGACCGTATCACTTCTATAAGAAATGGGGAATAAGAATTAACACAACGAAATCGGAGCTAGTCTGTTTCCGAAGGTCCAGCAACGGTAGAGGTCTATCGTCGACAAGGTGCAGAAGTATTGCAATCTCACTCCCAGATCGATCAGCGATACCAGCAAAGAGAAACGCCAAATATCTGGGTATTCACTTCAACGAGTTGTTAAAATTCAACCCCCACTCGAGAGCTGTCTTAAGAGAGGCTAACTTGGCACTGCACCGCCTTAACCCACTCCTCAAAAGAAAAACGGGACTCAGCCACCCAACTAAATTGCTAATTTACAAGCAATTTTTACGTCCCATCATCGCCTAGAGCTTCCCGATGTGCTTCACAATTTCAAAGACAGCCATGATGGAACTTCTCGTCTTTAAAAGGAAAATCGTACGGAGATGCACTGGACTTTACTTGAACTACCAGAAGCAGAGACACTTCAGCAACAAAAGCGTCTACGGCGAAGCCAAAATAATTCCCTTGGACAAGTATCTGTTCCAAACAGCCAGGAAGATCACGGGAGGATTGAACAACCACCAAAACGAGCTAATCAAAAGGATGAACTCCCAGCATCGTCACCCTGAACCCAGATATTTGGTGCTATGGATATACTGAACGAGGAACTTGAGTCCACCATCGAAGAAGGAGATCTTCAATTTTACGCTGACACGGAGTCAGCTTACCATTGCGGCTAACAGCCTAACAAACAGGCAACAGGGCCTGAACACACCGAGGATTTATTAATTTTTCATTGAGTTTTTTATCTCACATTTATCTCACATTTCTTTAATTTCTCAAAACACACAATGTATAGGGTTAGGCCCCCTAAGTGCCAACAAAAATCTTTTATCATTAAATATTTTATTATAAGTTTAAGTTAAGACAATTGTAATATATTGTAATGTGTATACACTCTTTATCTCTTTTAATATCGTGTAGTAGCATAGTAGAATAACATCGTGAACATTCAGCGCCAACAAGAACCTGAAAGGGGGCAACACCTAGTGACTAAGAGGAGAACTCGCTTCGTTAAGTATCGAACACATTCAGCGCGTACAAGAACCTGGAAGGGGGCAACACCTAGTGATAAAGAGGAGAACTCGCTTCGTTAAGCATCGAGAACATTCAGCGCCTAAAAGAATCTAGTAGTTTCTCGAACCGATTTGAGGTATATAAATAGGCACTCGGAAGCGAAGCGATTCATTAGTGATTGTGAACTGCGATAAAGTAAAGATTGTGTTCGAAAAGTAATAATTGAAAGTGTTGAATAAATAAATTTGGAGCGATTTAAATAAAGTAAATTGTTTTTTATTTACAAGTGTGAATAAGTTTTAATTGTCGGACCAAGCCGAATATTACAATATTAAAAGTTCAATAAAGATAAAAGTCCAAAAAAAGGCCAAATAACACCTCACGATTTTTCCAAAGAAGTATTTTACCTACATGCAACTGTACTTCAAGGACTTTAGCCATTTTAAGTATGTCGATTCGCACGCATAGAAAAATCGGGCATTTCAGTAAAAAAAAAAAACAGCACTGGGTCTTCGATATTCCTGGATTTAGAATACAGAAACAGCTGCAATTATTCCCACACAAGCCTCTCAACATATAAGAATAACTATATAGACGTTCTGGATGCGGTATACGCAATTTAAGAATCTACGCAAATAATGGCACCATACTATAATATGAAGTGGGGTGCAATAATACAATTCTTTATTGAACCACTGAAACGACTTTATAAAACGCTCTCGAGTGCAGCATCACTGGATATGCAGTATTGCAGCGCGCACCATATCAACATACTCCTTTCCCTTTTCCACGGCCATGGTCTGAGGTCACTGGAGCGTCCCGCTGCGAATTAATCGTTTCCAATCGAATGTTGGGGCCGCGGACCATATTTTACTGTCTGATTAATATTTCGAATCGATTTGGTTTTGGCTATATTATGCTACATAGGTACGCGCAAGAAAAGAACGTGCCTCGCAAGGAGCCCCAAAACGCCTGCAATAAACGGCCAAACGAGAGTGCGCGCAATGGAACAGCAGCACTTCGCGCGTTGTTTGTAGTTTGCCTACTTCCAACAGGCCATCACCTTGCTCCACCATCATTGTTGAGCTTGAGCGGTTTCACGCTTTGCGGTTAGCGCTTTTGCCTCCTCTTATATAGATAGGTTCACCGGTACGGGGCAGGGACCGCGCATAGTAGTTATAAACGTTGCAGTCGCGCATGCCCCTGTGGAAGATATTTCATTTTCTCTTTATATTTTTATTTTTTCAGTCTCGAAAGTTTACATTGCATTGCGCAAAATGCATTCGCGCGTATTTGGACAAGTCCAAGGATTTCCTATGGCCGATTGAGGTGTTATTCGAAATATTGCATGTTCACCAACAGCAGCAGCAGCGCTCACATTATCGTCTCGCTGGCCAGGCTATAGCTGAAAGCTGATGGGGAAAAATGCTGAAGAACTCTTTTATTCAATAGAGGTGGTAAATTAAGGCAGCATTTCGTGTGTTTTTGGAATGAGTTCCCACAATTAGGTGGCAGACAACAATGGCGGAAGCTATGCCATCACACCACACCAGCACTAGCAATAGCATTATCAGCCAGCCAGCTATAGCACCTCCACCACCGGATAGTTAAAGAAGCCAATTATCTTGTCCGTTTGGATTATATCTCGGTAGAAGAATCAAGATATTTCTCGGTTTTTGTACACCACCCCGCACTCTTTTCACATAGAAGGGAGTTTATTTGCATTCATCAGTTCATCAGAAAGGTTGCAGAAGGGGGAAAATGCATGCGGCAGCAACAGGTGTGGCAATTGGAAGAGTTCATTAAGTGCGACAGACAATGCAGTAAAGATGCAGAAATTATGCACCACCAACCAATGGGAATTTTAAAAGACAAACTCGAGGAAATAATAAGAAGGGTTTCAATTCCAGAGGTAATAAAGTAGGTTCTTAGAAAAAATCCACATGTGTATAAAATAATGGAAGCACGCTATATAGTAATGGGGTCTTGTTTGTTTTTATTTTTGTATAAGGAAGATTAATTGTTATCCCAAACGAATAAATAAGGAAATAGTTCTTCTAAGTTGTAAAATTTCTTCGAATTATTTCTTTTTTCATACAGAACCAGGAAAATAAACTGAAAAGAAGTCAGATTAAACGCTCTCTTCAAAAGTTTTCATTTCAAATCGTAACTTCAAGTTTATGCAGGTTCGAACCTGGCAGACAAGATTGGAAGCCTCTCTTATAGTTTACATTTAGATCTGCTTGCAGTGCTGAATGTTTTCAAATTAAGATTTAATGTGATGTAATTGCCAGAAACGTTCTTGCTGCCAACGTTCGTTGAACGTAGAAAATTATCAGATGTCGTTATTCAAAATAGCGTATTCTAAGACCTCTCCTAAAATGACAAAGAACTCATCTCAAAAATATGAAATACTAGGAAACCAACTTATTGAAAGAAATGGTTTTTGCATTCGATTATTTCGTATATATTATACCCAAATCATTACCTTTAAATTCAAAGTATATTTTTATCGAAATAAAATGTAAATTTTTTCGATAAATTACAAATTTATATTTGATTAAATCCAGTGTGATAACTGGAAAAAGGACTCTTACTAACGAAATATTAAATATAATGTGACGATTAGTCCATTAAAATAAGACCATTAGAAATAAAGTGCACGACTGGGTCGCACGAACTTGCTCCTGTATGCAAAGAGTCTGTTTAAAAAAGTATCTATGTATATAAGATTTAAAAATATACCTGTAAAATAAGTTTGTCTTCAAAGATATAAATGCCATTTGATTTGTCGTAAAAACCTCCATTTTTCAATTTTTTTGGGAGGGGGTTACATTCAATACAGTTAAAATAATTTAAAAAAAAAACTAATTTAAGATTCAAAATTTTACCTGAAAAATAAATTTGTCTTCAAAAATTTAAATGCCATTTTATAAATCAAAAAACCCTTGATTTTTCAAATTTTTTTTTTGAAAATCGTTGGAGCGGTTTTTTTTAAATTAATTTTTTATATATAAAATTTTTCAATTTTGTTCTAAAAATATTTTTGGTATGCAGTTGTTTAGTGATTGTAAATATACGCTCTATATTTCAATTTCGTAAAAAAATATTGACCCGTTTTTGAGATATAGAATTTTGAAAAAAAAAAATTTCAATTTTTTTTAAAAATCCAAACAATAAAAAATTGCACTTTTGATACTCAAATATTGTTAAGGCAATATAAAATCTCGTTCAGAAAAAAAAATTATTGAAATCGGTTCAAAAGTTGCTGAGAAAATTAAAAAAACAAAAAAACGGTTCTATGCAATACAAAAATATGTTTTTCTTATTAAAAGAAGCCAAGTTAAAAAATAAAATTTTAGAGAAAATTTAAAAAAAATCTATCGGTTTGTTTTTGAGAAAATTCGAATTTTCGTTTTTTGACCAAAAAAATTGTATGGGGGCCACTGTTAGATTTGATCTTAAAAAAAAAATGAAAAAAACGCCTAACGCAAATCTGCTCAAAACCTTAACTTCCAAGTTTGAACTCAATCGACCCAATGGTTTAGGCTGTAGGAGCGTGGACAGACAGACAAAATTGACCGGACGGAATCGCGGGACCCACTTTTTTCGACTTCTCTACCATCGTAATATCATGTTTGATTAAAATCTCGAGTTCGAAATTTTGCACGAATGCAAAACTTGCCATATAGTTCCTATATGTCGCAAGTAAATAGGGGTGAACTTAAGAATGAGCGAAAATACGTTTTTAGGTAGAATAATATTAAATAATAATAATAAATATCTTATTTCCATATAAAATTACATTTTAGATAAGTTTTAGTAAGTTGTCATTAGGCGAGTTTTTTTGGCACAGCTATCCGTATCTGCAGTGGGAGCTTCTATGTATTACAAATACAACACGCAGCTGAGGATAAAACTTAAACTTAAATCTTGCTGCGGATAAAAAATTAACATTTTTTCTAGTATCGATACTCGATCGGAGAAAAATTGAATTTCTTAGGCTGGTAACAGGGATAATCGGATAAAAAAAAGAGTCTCGAAGGCTTTGTTCGCAGAGTGCAACGCACTTTAAGTGCGTTCTCTTATTTAAGTTTATTTTGAATTAATATTGGAACGCACAAATCAAGGAACGAGTTTCATATTTTTCTTCTGTAATGTCGTTTTCTATTTGCGAGATTTAAGGTATAACTACAACGGCCACTTTTTGCAAAAAGTGGGAAATTTACAAAAGTAATTCTTTTCTTTGTAGCGCCATTTGAATTGGAAAAAAAACTACAAAAGTTGTTTCTGACATCAGAAAATAAGCTTTCTGCATCACTACTTTTAATTTTGGGGTTTAAAAACTGTCACAAAATGAGTTTGAAAATTTTGACTTTTTGCAAAAAGTGCTCGTTATAGTCATACCTTTAGAGTCGAGTCAAATTTGTGAATCTGACAGCTAAAAGAGGTGGTGAAGTGAAGAAAAGTTTAAAAATCTCCGATTTCATAATCTATTTGAAACTTGAGATTCTAAAAAATGGATTCGTGATTCAAAAATCTAAATCTCGATTTTTATCAAAATTCACACATATGTAGGTACAAGCACACGCACTTTCAAACACACTTCTCTGTTTGACATTTGTCTGAACATTTGTTATTGTTTTATTTTAAAAAAGTTAAGTTTATATATGAAAAGATTTCGTAAACAATTACAAAACTAGATTTCATCTTCTATTTGACAGGAAAAATATGAGATTTTTACACAAAAAAATCAAAAACAATTAGAAAACTACATAAGTTAAATATTTTTTAAGTTTTTCTGACCACAAAATTAAAAACAATGATGGAGAATTAATTAATTTTTGATTTAAAAATCAATTTTTGTAGTTTTTTTTTAAACAAATGGCGCTAGAAAGAACACAAATTGTTTGTAATTTTGTAGATTTACCACTTCTTGGCAAAAGTGGCCGTTGTAGTTAAGTAGGTTATTTATATAAATTTTGACAGTTTACGCGGCTCCAAGAGTACCCCTATTGTCAAAATTAAACTTCAAAAGTCTTCCAAATTTCACTTACGAATTTCAATTTCGATCTTTCGACCCTACATAAGAACTTCAATTTCATGAACGACGACTGACCAAATCTACGAACATACCCCAATATGTCAGAAACTTATCCGGAAGCAAAACCAAAATAACAAATCAAAGTTTTAACAAATGCAGATTAATGTACAAATGGAAAATCAGGAAAAAAGGTAGATTATCATTTATTTAAAATTATAAATCAGGTATATAATAAAATTCTTTTTTAAAATATGTAGCATCAAGAAAAAACCATATACAAAGGTGGAGACCTAGGCCTTGCTGGACTTCAACGCTTGTTTTGTTTTATTATCTGACAGCTAGACAAGTCTACCAACTTAAAAATAAAACAGCTGCGGATGGGCAACTGCGGATACGTTTTTTTGGGAAATCGAATTTGGCTGCAGATAGTGATGCCAAAAAAACACGCCTATTGTTTAGTGTACAGAGATATTATAAGTTAAATTAATCTTACTACTGAAACATACAATTTTGAAGACACAAGAAGAATAGAATTTTAGTGGTATATCACGTAGCAAGTCAAATAATCAGTGGGTTTTCACTGCTTTGGCAGTCTTATGAGTTTTTGGTTTGTGTCTCCTATTTTCTTTTCAATGGTTATATCACAAGTTTGTTGGTGCTATGTTGATGTTGGGTAGAACCACGAAATACAAGAAATCATTTTAAGGATCCTATTTTGAGATAATTGCAACTTTTTAACATGCATTTTAGCGCATTTTCCCTACGTGGGAGATCCAAACAAAATAAAAGCTGAGTAATGAATTTCGAATTATTAAGGGGTACAATAATCTAATTGGTAGGTTTATCGTATTTAAAGTGTTTTATGTATATTCCTTAAATGTCAGTCTCTAAAGTCTTATCTAAGTTAACACCTAGGTACTTTACATAAGTAACTCAAGGAATATCAAATGTATTAAACTTCAGATTTGAGCTGGGTAAAAAATAGTCCTTCATTTTTCCTGTGAAAAAGATAGCCTGACTTTTCTCTGCATTTATTTTGATTTTCCAGTGTTTATATTCTTCGAATATAATATTAAGAGCATTTTATATGTTATTGAAAATAGAAGAAGCGTATTCACCTAAAGTATATACAGCAATATCATCTGCGTACATTCCAAATGCACAATTTTGAAGCCTCGGAAAATCGGAGGTGTAAATATTGAAGAGAGTTTGAGAAAGACAAGATGCTTGAAGAACTCCCGAGGGAACATTCTTTAAAGAGGAACTGAATCCATTTAACATAACTTTAAATTTTCTAAAGGTTAAGGAACTTTGAATTATTTTTATCAGGTAATCTGGAAAATCGCTATTCATTAATTTGTAAATTAATGCATTATGTCACACAGAGTCAAATGCTTTTTCCACATCAAGTAACATAAAGCCAGCTGATTTCCGATCATCAAAGTTTGACGTGACATTTTGACATATTCTTGTTACTTGTTGGAACGTATTATGTTAATTGCGGAAATCTAACTGCTAAGGGGAAATTATATTTTTCTCGTCAAGAACTTTCAGTGTTGTAGAAGGTATAATTTTCTCAAAAATGTTGCTCAAATTGCCAGGCTTACGAGATTTGAGAATCGGAATTGCCTTTGCTAATTTCCATTTAAAAGGAAAGTATTGTAAGTATGAAGCCAATAAGAAAAAAACCACTATTTGGCAGCTCCTTAATTGCTTCATTTTTAATTTTATTATTGCCAGATGATTTTTTGCTTTGAAGATTGTAAGCAATAAAATCAATATTCAAAATTCAGTGGAGATTATTTCACACACAGGAAAACTGATTTTGTTTTTGTTTGAATTAATTTACACTTGCATTTAAATTACATTCATTTACATTTACATCAAGCAAATATACTTTTGCAGCAAGTAAAATTTGGCTCTATTAATTTAATCTTTAAAATTTCTGAACGTTGAACTTTTCATGTCGTCTATTGGTTGGGCTTACGAACAATGATTGCAACAAAAATTTTAGGAAATTATGTGCTTGACAATTTCGATCGACGTTTCAATACCATTGGAGCTTTAGAAATAGATCAAGAAGTATTAGCGACATTTGGCTGGCTATAATCTACGAATTTTACAAAAGCGTTTATATAATGTTAATAAAACTAAAAAGAAGGCTAACAAATAATTGGCTATTGTTATTTGTTATCAAAGCATTGTTCGATCTGGCAATATTGTAAGATCTACCATCTGTTAGTAACATAACTTAAGACTGAAAGCTTCGACCATATTTTAACTCTAAGGCCGAAAACACTTCCTTTTCTTTTCTTATGGTAACAAAGACAAAAGCATTATCAAAATCAACTTTGAAAATCTTTTATACTTGCTTCGAATTCACTAATTTTTTCCAGTATTTTCGGAAAGAGGAAAATATGCTTCCTAGTTTTAGAATCGGATTTCCCATTTGATGATTTAGAGTTTTCTTACCTGACATAATTTAATAATAATAATTAAATTAATTAAAATTAATCCCAACATCACTTTATCCATTCTTAATCTCAATGAAACGACGACATAAACACAAGGCATATATGTATGTATATACAAAATCAAGAAGTTCAAAATGTTTTAATATTAAAACCTTACCATTTCATACACCAATCTTCAGTAAGAGGAAGAAGCCCTGTGACCAAAATGAGTCTGTCACAAGCTGATAGAGAATCTTACTTTTCTAATTTGTTTGTATAGATTTTTTCCCACATCTCTTTATAACTTCACAACCTGTTGCTCATTACCAAAAGCCATCTTCAACCATCTTCATAGTTATAAGCTTATTTTTTTGTTTGTATTTTTATCAAACAAAATATTAATGATTAAAGCCTAATTGGTGTCCAAACAACATCATTTAATTTGCATCGATTTGATTAAACGTTTTCTTAAGCTTCAAGTTATATTTGAATTCGGATTCACTTCACACTGAAAGTTACCATCGAAGTGTGATTAGCTGAGATTTTCTCACCGCTTATGTCACCAAAGCCCACATTTCTTGTGGTTATTCTTCTTCTTGTTTTTTGAGAAAACATAAACCTACGATTTTAAGAGTTTTAGAGTTGATGGTTGTTTCCTTTGTTTTGTTCGTTTATTCGATTTCTATTAAAAGAAAAAATTCATTTGGTCATGGTTAATTTTTTTGATTTATATGAAATGCTAATTTAAAGGCGGAAAGAGAGGTGGCTGATTAAACACTTATTGGAACTTAATTAATTAATCCAATTTGCTATATTGATGGTTTGTTTTGATTTCCAATGACCAATTGGCTTTTATCGATCGCGTTTGAGGTTTTTTTTATTTTTCTTACAACAAAAGAATCATACAAAATATTCATATAGATACATTACATACATATGTTTAACATATATACAAACCACGCGAACATGTACCGTAGCTATGGCTTGTCTTTAAATTGAAGGTTGCGTGAAATCAATCTTTCACGGATTTGGATTCGATGACTTTTTGATAGAAATCTATTTGGGTTCGATCGTGTTTTTAACTGGAAATCGAATTTAATTGAAATATGAACATGAATAGGCTTACAGTAAGAAAAAAAAAATGGGATTGGCCTTTTGAAAATAATAATCGAACAAAAAGTAGATTAATTTAAGAATTTTAGGACAAAAATTGTTTTCTAACTTAATGTGATGATATTTCTCAAAGCACGATTGAGTCAATGTTGAACTTTTGGAGTTTATATAATCGGTTTGATTTTGCGACTTCTCCTAGAATCCAAAACTAAATCAATATATCTTTTTTCGTTCCCGCAACAACCACCATTGATATTTTTAAAGGACTCTTAAGAAAGTTAATTGTGGCTTTTAAATATTGCAAAAATAATTTTCCAAATCATCTAATCTTTGTACTATTTCGCAATCCAGCCATTATTTTAAAATCAATAGAAACTTTGTCTGATATTCACGATAAGGGCCTTATTTTAAAGATAATAAAAGTGATTTGAAAAACATTATGAGTATTATTGAAATAACACCTCATATATTTTAGATATTACAGAAAAATAAAAAGTCTTTTTTACACCTAGTTTAACGAAAAATTAACTTTGGACCGCTAAAACTTCAAAAGATTGAAGTCGTAGCCCAGTTTTTGTTGGTTTTTGTAGGTTTTCAATTTTGTAAAAATAAATTGTCGATAAAATATTAACAACAATGTTTTTCTTATGATAAAATAAGTTTGAAAATTTCAATATCTGTCATATACACAGAAGGAAAAAAGTCATCCTATTGAATATTTTGGTAGTCAATATGACTATTTGATAGTCAATTTTCAGCCGATAACCGCGATAGTCAATAGAACAATTTTCGGTTGTTAATTTTGGGGTCCGAAATTTTTTTACAATTTGGTATTCAATATGACAACTGTAGTAGTCAATATGACAACTTTGGTTGAAGGAAGGAAACTCCGGTTGTTGTATTGACTAATGTGGTAGTCAATACGACAACTGCGGTAGTCAATATGACAACTGCGGTAGTCAATATGACAATTTTTGTTGAAAATCGAAATCTAATTTGACTATCGGGTAGTAAATATAACAATCCTCGATAGTCAGTTTTGGTAGAATATGACCACCAAATTGTCATATTGACTACCCAAAATTGACAATTGAAAATTGTTCTAATAAGGTTATCATCTTGATTTTTTGGTAGTAAATACGACAATTTCGCTAAATTTAAAGTTGGCTATCGACGATTGTTAATATGACAACTTTTTTTTCTGTGTAACCAATTTGTACCATTTTTAAAAGTCATTTCTGCATCTTTTGATGATATAGCTATAGACGAAACAAAGAGACAATTCTCTTAAAACCTGGGTTTAGATTCTTAGTATATCTTGAAACGTCGAGAAACATCAACACTTTTAAGTAATATTTTTTATGGAAAAAATCCAAAAACATGATTTTTAAGACTTTTTGATCAAAAACACTATGCAGCAATATTTTCTACCAATTTTCTTCATGCCTATCATAACAGCACGAAAAAATGTTATTGTCTTTTTTTTTTGTAGAAATACTTGAGTACAATGTGTACCTAAAACTTTTATTTCAAACAAAAACTTATAGTTTTCGAGTAATTAAAAAAAAGTAGTGTTCTTTCACCCCCTCCTCATTTTTTGTTACCTTCCAAAACAAGAAGGTTTTTTAAAGAGTGTTAAGGACGTAGAAATTAGTCTCTTCAGAAAAATTCGGCTTTATAGGAATTTTTTTCGAAGCTTTCTTGCATCTGGCGAAAAAGTTAGAAAAGTTAAGTTGACCTTTTTTCTTCAAAAAATAATAATTTGATACCTCGAAATTAATAATTTAAAAAATTCAGATAATTTCTGAAAAACAATTCCGTAAACTGTCAAAATTTTCTGAAAAAGGCACTTGATCTTACTTCAACGTGTGTTAAAAAGAAACGTCGGAATAAAATTCGAAACAGCTGTTCTGAAAAATTCCCCGAAGCAAAAATCTTCCGAATCCTATAGAATCAGAGGATTCTTCGTTCCGAGCAGATACCTCGTTAGAGCTGGATAAATTTTGTCCAATACAACTTGTTACTTAAACTTTATTTGGCTTAAATATCATATAAAAGAATATAAGATTCAATTTGTTTTAACTACAACAATGGGTAGGCCGCTTCCGAACCGCTTTCTGTATTTAAAAAATAGAACAATTTTATAAAGCACTTAATTTTTACAACATAATGAGTCCAAAGGAAAAAATACGTTTCATAAACGTTCAATCACCCCGGAAACGGAACGTTTCCTCCCATCATCCATATAGTATATTCCATATTCCAGCAACAATATTATTCCTTTCTAATTATAGTTATCAAACAAAAACAAAGAAAATAACAACAACAACAATATAAAACATTGCAAATATAAATATCTCCAGAAAAGGGACAAAACACAAAAGAACATCATCATCGTGAATAAGAAAAATATACGTAGCTACATATAAAGTTACAAATGCCAAGACCTGGGTACATCCTATTATGGCACAAAATCATAGTGCAGCAGAAACAGAATGCAGATCGACAACGCGCCTGCATGCATTGGGATCGCATCGGGATCGGGATCGGGAGGATTGTCGAATTGAGAAAACAATTTTCACCCGTGTACCTTACTTGCGGCGGCATTGGCAGTGGCAGCAGCAGCGGTGCAACGCAGCCGATGCAGCAACTATGTATAAGGCAGCAACAGAGGTGGTGGTGGTGGCGGCGAAGCGGCTGCACACACCAGAACCGATCTTTTCAGGTTAAGGACATTATGGAAATTGTCCCCTGCGGGCCCAGATGGCCATTACTCAGTTATATCAGAGCCACCGCCCAATCGATCAGCCGACGACTTAATGTGACTCGCTTCATAAAAAAAAGCCTCACACAAAAGACCAGAGGTACAGCAGCAATGAAGATGACGATGACGACTACAACGACGACGAAGACGACGAAGCCAACGACGAGGACGACGACGTCGAGGATGCAACTCAACAACGCACCATCATACAACAGGTTCAATGCGCAAGTAGTCTTCAGGCGTTTGCGATGCTATCATCTGGGCTGGTCCCGGGAATTTTATATTATTCCTTTCGTCCGTCGTGTAAATGATGACGAAGATGTCCGCTTTATAGTTTTTTTTTTTTTCTGTGAATGAAGAGTTGGCTAGTTTCTCTCTTTTAACAGAAAAACAGCACCCTATGTTTAACATATTTTTGAAAAAAGCTAGGTTAGAATTCAAACATAGAAAACGTCAAAAAGTTCGTGAATATTCGACAGAAAGTTTTGTGTTCGAAATGATCATACCACAGTATAGAAATATCTTTAAAGGGCCCCTTTTAAGCCCCTTCTAAGGTTTTAAGAACTCGTTTCTTATGATATAATAAACAGTTTTGTCAAATTTTTCATTTTTTTTTTGGAAATTCTGACAGTTTCATCAAAATTTTGACAAATTTTATGTTTAGGGAAGAACTTTCCTCTTTTTTTCTTCCCATTCAGACTTGTAAGCTTGACAATAAAGCAAACTTAACACTTAAATAGTTTAATACAAAATATGCCTAACAAACCAATTGTACCCTATAAAAGCAATAGGGTACATAATTTAATAACTCAACGGTGCGCAAAACTTATGAATGGCGACGAGGCAGCAGTTTGATCAGCAGCAGCAGCAGCCGCAGCGGTGATGGCTGCAAACGGGCAGTAGAGTCAGCTTCGACTTCGGCTCCGCGGCGGCATCAGCAGTAATAACATCCGTATAGCTCTGCACTCATGTTGATGCGAATTGTATCACAAGTCATTACCAAGATTACATGAGACACGCCCATTTCTTGCACTGCGTCGGGCCGGGCCGGTACGTCGGTCGCGCAGTAACTGATAGACGCATGAACTCCCGCCAATTTATGCGTATTCAAATCCAGGCATATCTTCCCAGCAATTCCAAAATTTACGTTTACGACTGCGCGTACGCGTACTCATCGCAAATACATACCTTTAAAGAAGTCGATATAATAGTATATGGCAGGTTTAAGGTACTTGCCGCAATAGCTGGCATGATGGTAGGTGGATCGCCCCTTTTCCTCAATAGCATCACAAACCCCAGTGATGAAGCATCGGGTGTCGTGCGGGATGCATGCATGAGCGTCATAAGGTAGAGGTGAAATTATGACACGACGCAATTGGGGAGCTTTTATAGATATGTTGTTTATAATAAACATATGTACAAATTCTTTGGGTTCGTCGGGCAACATTGGGGAGATAAAAGTAGTGCAACGCCGGCCACCACCGCCGCCGCTCGTTGTTTAGATGCCGCTTGCGATAGTATTTACTGGGCTTAGGAATATCTACAATATATTCCAAGCACCCCACAGAGAGTTTTACTATTTTTCGAGAGATTGCCTTCGAGGAGCCTGATATAGCAAGGACAAGACAGGACCCACCGCACATTGGCAGGATTGTTATTTATTTTGGCTTAAGCACTTGTGGCATAATTTAATTGAGATTAACGGATATCGCAGTGGAGCGGTGCTCTAAAGTTGCAGCATATGGTATATCCGACGACTAGGGTTGTTTATTTTAATGTTCTCCAATTGAAAGTTGTATATTAAAAATAACGAGTTAAGTGCCACAAGGCATGCGAATCATAGTTTGGGCAAAACTAACATTTCAATAAATTGAAAATTCGATCTTAATGTGTAATTTACGATTTTCAAAAGGATATAATGGGTGATTTTTTTGAGGTTAGGATTTTCATGCATTAGTATTTGACAGATCACGCGGGATTTCAGACATGGTGTCAAAGAGAAAGATGCTCAGTATGCTTTGACATTTCATCATGAATAGACTTACTAACGAGCAACGCTTGCAAATCATTGAATTTTATTACCAAAATCAGTGTTCGGTTCGAAATGTGTGATAAGGCTCATTTCTGGTTCGGTTCGAAATGTGTGATGAGGCTCATTTCTGGTTGAATGGCTACGTAAATAAGCAAAATTCATTTGGAGTGAAGAGCAACCAGAAGCCGTTCAAGAACTGCCCATGCATCCCGAAAAATGCACTGTTTGGTGTGGTTTGTACGCTGGTGGAATCATTGGACCGTATTTTTTCAAAGATGCTGTTGGACGCAACGTTACGGTGAATGGCGATCGCTATCGTTCAATGCTAACAAACTTTTTGTTGCCAAAAATGGAAGAACTGAACTTGGTTGACATGTGGTTTCAACAAGATGGCGCTACATGCCACACAACTCGCGATTCTATGGCCATTTTGAGGGAAAACTTCGGAGAACAATTCATCTCAAGGAATGGACCGGTAAGTTGGCCACCAAGATCATGCGATTTGACGCCTTTAGACTATTTTTTGTGGGGCTACGTCAAGTCTAAAGTCTACACAAATAAGCCAGCAACTATTCCAGCTTTGGAAGACAACATTTCCGAAGAAATTCGGGCTATTCCGGCCGAAATGCTCGAAAAAGTTACCCAAAATTGGACTTTCCGAATGGACCACCTAAGACGCAGCCGCGGTCAACATTTAAATGAAATTATCTTCAAAAAGTAAATGTCATGGACCAATCTAACGTTTCAAATAAAGAATCGATGAGATTTTGCAAATTTTATGCGTTTTTTTTTTTTAAAAAAGTTTTCAAGCTCTTAAAAAATCACCCTATAGAATGTACCTTCCTTCCTATGAATGTAAATGGAGAGTTTGTAGTTGTAGTTTGTTTGATTTTTCGTATCAACCTTGGGAAGTAATTTTTGTATGTTGAATAAATATCTACATTTGACAGTTTGTTGACAGATAAATATTAGTTTTCAGTCAAATTTTGCATTCAAAATTAACCCTGTAAATTTGTGTTGCTGATTCTCAGCCCTGAATGCATGACAGCTACAAAAGTGAAAGAATCAGGACTTAAAACAATAGCAATCTGACAATAATTTAAAAAAAGCACTTCTTAATAATATTTGATGATCAAAAATGTCAAATTTTACAAGTTTGATTTTTTAAAAAACATTTTTTTTAAATTCGATATGTCAAAAACAGACCAATATTTTTAAACAAAAATTTTAAAATATAAATAGAATTTTTTGATACAGGAGCAAGATAGTACAATCCAGTCGTGGACTTTATTTTTAATTTTTTTTTTCTGGTAAAATCGAAAGAGTCGTTTTTGAGATTGTTTTACATAATTTTTCTTTTTAAATCCGAAAACTAATTTAATTTTAATATGTTTGAAATCAATATTGCTTCATTTTCCAAGAAAAGTAATCTTGGAAGAATTTAAAACAAATCTTGGGAATTTTCATCCGATTTTCCGAAATGAACAAAACTTTTTTGTAAAAATTCTATGATATTTATTGCAAACGAGATTTAGAATATAACGTCGCTATTAAATAAGCACCAATATTTTTGGTAATCAAGAAACAGCGGCTTACGGGTATTTTGAATAACATTAGCGAACATTTCGGTTTTTGTAGAAGCTATTTCAGCTATTACATACGTCATACATACATTAGGGTTGAGTTCGTCAATTTTCTTCAGCTTGCTAGCATAAACATAACTTTTTAAATAAACCACCAGAAAAAAGTTTGGTACCGTTGAAGCTAGAGAACGAGGAGGCCACTCTAAATCACCATTTTTTGAGACAACCCGTTCTGAGTTTGGTTAAAGAATGCAATCTTTTGGGAATTCAATCTTTCAAAATCATTTATTGAACTTTAAGTATATGCATTCTCTTTGAGTCTATGCATTGTTTTACACAAAATATTCTTAAGTGGCCCATATACCTCACACACCAATTTTCAGTGTCAGACACCAAGAGACTAAAATTATTATTTTCCAAGTATGTATGTGCAGTGAAATTTAATTTAAAAATGCAAAAGAATGCCAAGACTTCATGTAAAGGCAAAGAATCGATTAATTCTCAAATGAATGCAATCAATTGATTGCAATCAAACGATTAGAGAACAAATGATTACAGACTTTTTAAGGTCAAAT
Source organism: Eupeodes luniger (assembly GCA_951509635.1). NCBI lineage: Eukaryota > Metazoa > Arthropoda > Insecta > Diptera > Syrphidae > Eupeodes > Eupeodes luniger. Next base: position 128,449,093 of record OX608075.1, on the reverse strand, counting down.
TGTTGGTGATTGTAAAATTTAGAGTGCCAGTCTTTAGTTGAATTTAATGAATGCAATCTTTATATTGAAATCATAAAAGATTGTGTTCTAAAAAGATTGCATTATTCTACAAACCTAAATTCTACAAGGTAAGTCGTCTTTATGAAATTTCCACTAATATTTGTAGTACCAGTTCTAATTCACAATTTAAAATGTGAACCTATTATTTTGTAAAACATTTATTTATGTTCAAACCTTACACCCCCTTTAACTAATATTTTCTTTAATCTTTCAATTGATAATGGATTTACATAGTTTGATAGTTTATCCAGAGTCCAAGACAAATCCAAGTCACGAACGACGGACGAGTCGAACATCCACAAAACTCCAAACATCTGTTTTTTTTGCTGTTTCTTCGTTGACTATACTCGTAGCCCTTCCAAGGCTCTCTCCATCAGCTTCAGCTCCAAAACAATATTCCCTGGCTTGGCTGATGATCGTATATACTGCCGTTTCCTGGCTGCTGGCGATGGGTAATTTATGTCATGTTTGTACAAAATGACTTTAATTTGCCATGACCAGGCCTCTTGGGGCCGTGGCCCCTCTTCATCATCTTTATGTCCGTGGTATACCATGTGAGTTGCGCATTTCTTCTTTTTTTTGGTTTGGTCGTTGGGTCGTCAGAAGGGAGGGAGGATGAGTGTGGTTGTTGGGCGCATTGCAACCTGGTTGCCGCCACTCGCGGTTGGCATTTTATTGTAAATTATTGACAATAACTTCGACCTGGTTTTAGGGGCCGAGTTCATTCGCATTGAAGTGGACATAAATTGAGTCTTATATCTGGGATCAATGGAAATATGGGGCGTCACACATATCGTGCGCTGGTTTGGTATGTTCCTATGTATAGTACTCTGAGTTTGAGTGCATTATGGGACTTAGGCTCCAAGTCCAACGCGCACAGCAAACTCCTTTGTGAGGAGGCGTTGATGTATAAACGACTGTCAAGTCACACTATACAACCTGGACAAAGCTGTCAGATCGCGATTTCATCTAGTTTGTGGGATTTTGCTGCATTTAAATAATGTTACTCTTTTGCATAATACATCTGAAGTTTACATTCGCCAGACTTCCCCAACTTAACTTAACCGTTGGTACTAAAAATTCCATTTGACACTTTGTTCACAGAGGGCGAGCGTTTGCACCGAATACATTTTGTTTCCAACTTAAAGCCGCTATAACTTGTTAATTGTTCATTAATTGGATAGCGATCAGTGGGATGCATGTTGCGAATGTCTGTTATAGCAAAGGTAAAGGTTCATCCTTGAGCAGGTTTAACGTGGTCTTGAGTGCGAAATCAAAAGTAAAACAAGCTATTATCGTAAATTAAATTCGATGAGTAGGCATCAGAGGTTGTTTTTTTGAAACTATATTGACGTCTTAATATTTAAAATCGAAAGAATATAAGGTATTTTTATTCCTGTACCAATTTAATTTTGTACAGAATTATTTTGGTGTCATTGATGGCTTCGGATTAAGAATTTTAAAATTCGCAATGAATTTATTCTGAATTAATTTGGGAAACATTAATTTGAGCCATAAAATTGGGATTTAAATATAATAATCCAAATGAGAAGAACGTTAAGTGTGGCAAGATGTTTGGGTTTTTGCAAATGGCATCAGATCAACCTATGACTCAATATCTTTCCAGTTTTCGGATGTAAACAAAGCAAGACTACCTTTGAAAGATGTGTGAAATCTGGGACATTAACAAATTAATTTTCTTAAGGCACCGCCACTTTTACCAACTATATACCTTCCATGTACTTATTCAGTAGATCAACTGCCATCTTTTTTGGAGGCTCGAGCCAATCTTTCATATCTTGTCATGTGAGATGTTAGTCACTTTAAGTAATGAATGATTTTGAACCAAAACAAAATACGGTATACATTTAATTAATTGTTACACTTTGATTTCAATTGTGCAACATTTCAACTAATTTGTAGTGTTTGTTAAGCTTGTATTAATCACTAATTGACATAATTAATTGAAAACTTCCATGATTTCACTCATTAATCGTTTGGTCTTCAACATTCAACATTGTTTTTAAGAGAATCAGTTTTACAACCAAATAAACAATGAGTCCAAGTTGAGTATTCTAGCATCTAGCCGCTAGCCATTCATTACTTTAAGTCACGGACGCGACGGAATGGTCTACAAACGGCGCGGCGACACCAATGGACGTGCTTGGCTTATTCATTAAAAAACAAAACCGTTTTTTTACAGCACTACGTACAATATGTAGTGAGTACTTGTGTTTTGTTTTTGTAGCAAATGTTAACACAAAAAGTGACCCGAACATAATTTGATCCAATTAATCGAAGTCAAGATTGAGCGATAGTTTCACCCAGTTAAAGAGGTCAACTTTATGTTTTGAGGTTAGGTGCAACAATGTTGAATGAAAAATTGAATTAATTTGTATCAAATAGTTGTAGATTTATTTATCCGATGAAATGGAAATGAAAACAAAAGAAAAACTTATTGAAATGGTAAAAAATAAATATAACAATTGATGGAGACAAATTTAATCATCAGAAAGTCCTCAGCTAAAACAGAGTTAAACTCTTGATAAGCTACTATAATATTTAAATACATGTTGGCGGCGGACGGTAATATAGGGGCGCAATTTTTGGATAAAGATAAGACTGAGAAAATATACAACTTTTTGTTTTTTGGAAAATGTAATCTTGGAAAGACAGAAAATTGCGGTTTAGAGGAGGAGTGCTGATGAAAATCATATAAGATATACTTAATATAGGATGTTTTTTAAGCCGCCTCAGGAATTTCGATAGTTGTTGTCTTTGATTTGACAGTTGAGAATGTCACACTGTGTGACAATTTTTCAGTAAGGTTTTTTTTTACATTGGGCACGTACTTAAGGGGTTATGAATACCCTTATAATGGTTAAACACAGTGCGAGCAATTATGAAGAGGGGATAGGATTGGAAAGGAAATACCGATGCACATTGGTTTTGAATGTCTGCACATTGTAATGAGTGGGAAACATTGAGCCTGGTAAAGCATTCCACATTCGTGTAGTGCGGCTAAAGAAAGAATCTCTGTACTTTACCAGTACGTCCGAAATTGGGCTCAATTTAATTGAATTGAAATTAAATTTAAGAACTAAATGCCCTACAATTGGTTTGGTTAAGCTTTAAAATTATACTTTTTCCAAGGTTTCTGATGGCCTTAGTTACAATCGGACTTCATAATTAATCTATCACGTCATGTATTTAAAAATAAAATCTTTTATGATACGAATAAAAGATATTAGGCTTTCTGAGGCAATGTGCATTTATGAAGAAGTTTTTTCCCAATACAATTTGTCATGATTTTCCAAATCTATAATTACTTTTTTTAATATTTCGTTTCAATATTTTCAGTACCTTATTTATTCTTAAAACAAAATCCTCATTAGTTGTGAGTCATTACCTGCCTTACATAAACCTTAAAATAGCTCAGTCTTATGGTTATAACATCAAGTTTTTGATATGTATACAAATATTGTTGAAAACAGATATTTATGAATTTAATCGCACATAGTTAAAATTTGGAGTTCGGATTCGGAATCAGCACCTAAAATTAAGTGTTAGACGAATTGTTCGGAACCATTATTGAATTACAATTAAGGTTTTTCATAACTTCAGATAGAATGAAATGAAGGCTTATAAGTCATTTCCTAACTAATGAGAATGTACACGTACAGAAACCTTGTAAGATTCTAAAATTATTTTATGAGGTGTGATTTCAATTCAAAATGACAAATTCCTTTTCGAAATTATTGTTTAATTTTAATTTTAATTTTGCTACCAAGATTATAATTGTAAAAAAATGAATTCCAACAATATTTCTGTCTTGTATTATTGTAAAGAAAAGTTATGAAAGTCTTAAAAAATACCCTATACATACACAGAACAAAAAAAGTCATACTATTGACTATTTTGGTAGTCAATATGACTATTTGGTAGTCAATTTTCAGCAGATAACCGCGATAGGCAATAGAACAATTTTCGGTTGTCGGTAGTCAATATGACAAATTTTAGTAGTCAATATGACAACTTTGGTTGAAGCAAATTGAAACTACGGTTTCCAAATTGATGAATGTGGTTGTCAATACTACAACTACGGTAGTCAATATGGCAACGGTGGTAGTCAATATGACAACTACGGTAGTCAATAGGACAATTATTGCTGTAGTCTGTAGTCGGAAATTTTTTTTGAAAACCGAAATCGAATTTGACTATCCGGTAGTCAATCCTCGATAGTCAATTTTGGTAGCCAATATGACAAACAAATTGTCATATTGACTACCGAAGTTGTTCTATTGAGTACTTTTGTTGTCATATTGACAACCCAAAATTGACAATCGAAAATTGTTCTATTGACTATCCAGTAGTTAATTTATTAAAATAAGGTTGTCATATTGACTATTTTGGTAGTCAATGCGACAATTTTGCCAAATTTCAAGTTGACTATCCACGATTGTTTTTTTTTCCTGTGTAGGTGGCTCTCACCTCCCTTATTTTTTAACACTCCATAGTAAGTTATTGCAATCGGTCCGATTTGTCGAAATGGAAATATTGAAATTTCGCAACGTTTCAAGGCCCCTAGAATCTAAATAAAAGATTTTTAGGGAGTTGTCTGTGTGTGCGTGTGTACGCACGTTCGGGGAGCTTTTTTTCGTCGTCTATATCTCAAGAGCCAGCAGAGATAATAACACAGAAAAATGCAGAAGGGACTGTCCAAAAAATTGAGTGGTCGGTTTTTTTTAAAATAAATAACTGTCACCTCGAATGTTTTTGTGATATGGGAGCCACGGTGGAAGGAACTCCGAATTCTTCTACTTTTGGTTTGCCTTCAAGCTCAAGAAAAAGAAACTTCGAGGAAGAAAACAATTTACCCATATCAATATGATGATGATGAATCGCCCAGTTGAAGATGAAGTTAATAAAATATTGGATGAGGTAATTTTGTTAGAAATGTTAACCAGAGCTAGAATTGCAACAGAAAAATAATGTTGAACAAGAAGCGGACAAAAGAGTGAATATTCCTTACAAGAAGTCAAGAATTTTTCGACCAACAAAAAAAAAAAACAGAGAGCCATACCAACAGGTACAATTTTAGAAAAAGAATTAGAAATTCAAAGGGAGCTCTGTAACAAGATCGATGATGCCGTCTTGTGAATGAAGCGTCACCACGAGCAAATGGAATCAAGCTTTAAAAAAATATGTAGATCTATCGGCCTCCTTCGGCAAAGATGCGCAAACAGGCACTTATTTTAATAAAAGAAGGAACGGCGCTAGGTTTCTTTGCATGAGGTAAAAAATTAGAAAGTGCTTCAACCAAATATTTAAACAACGGCTTGCCAACTCTGTAATAATTGTGAAATCTGTGGATCAAAGCATAAAAATGTGATGATTGAAACGAATAGCTATTTCGACATACAGTGCTTGTGGTAACTCCAAAGGATTTGAATGATCTCTTAAACCATATCGTATGGTTCTCGTTTCATTTCACTTTCTTTGTTGTTCTTCTTCTAATAACAATAACACTGATAATCTTTCCATTTTTATTACATAAACTAACTTCTTTGTTTTTTCTTTAAAATGAAATGTCAAAATAGTCGAATGCTATGTTCGAATATTTTTTTCTCATTTTTATGTTGGTAAACTTGTTTCCAGGGAAAAGCATTAGCCGATAGGGGGAATGTACTGTCGAATATAGTAAAATTCCGTGGAAGAAATATTTCCCAAGCAGAAATAGATCATTTGGGTCATAGAAACCACATTTTCTATTAGTTATACAAACAATTACAGGGACATCATTTTTATTGAGAACAGTTCTAAAACTCAGGTTACATTCATATGGGACAAAACAGCATAAGCTATGCAATTTTTACAATGTCACCACAAAAAACGTGAGCATGGTCTCGCAAAGCTTGACAGGAACTGGAATCAATGAAGAAATTGCACAGGTGTCATATCATCCTGCTTTGAATATAAGAATGGAGGGCTTCGGAATCTATTCCAATAGAATTAGAAATTCTAGCTTTTTCTTATCTTAAACATGCTGATCTTATTACATTGAGTTAGGTAAATCCCATCAAGCTTATGACTTATGGGAATAAAATTATAACTTAGCTCCTGTTAACGAATTTATTTTTAAAATCCTTTCTTATACAATTCTCCATATAAGAAAGACCAAACCATACATGATTCAGATGCAAAGAAACATGTCGTATTTCCACATCAATTTCCTTTAAATACCCCAACTTAATGTCAGCTTAATCAAACGCATATATCTTCTCGAGGGACATCTCAAGCTAACAATGAACATTTCCATGTCATGTTTAACTAAATTACAGCTGTCCAAAATTGACTTCGATAAATACAAAGATAGCACCGTGCGTCGCGTCATATGCACCAAAGCAAACCAAGCAACAAAATCAAACCTTTACGGAATATCAAAGTTTGATTCGATCCATAACACAATAAAAATAAAAAAGGAGAGCATCTCCGAAGAAAAAGCGAATATATCAAACTTATCGCTGATTCAAAGATTGAAATCAGCATAAGTTGTATAGAAAAAAAGATGCACAAAAATTGCACCAAAGGAAATCCTGAGAAATCCCTTGTTGTTCGGTAATATCTCATTGGGAGACGATTAAATCCTTCTGGCGATGCAACAGGTCGCCCCTGCTTCACTTTTCATTTATGTATCTTTCTTTTACTTTTTTGTTGTTGTTGTTTTGTATTTTTGTTCTGATGCTGGTGTAATAACTCCACTGTGTTGCCGAATAATCACTCTGCGCGAATGATTGATCAGGCAGCGATTGAAGGATTTTAAGAAAATGTGTTCGAGATATAAATTAACGTGGACCAGCCTCTGGCGCATGATTCCACACCAAGATCAACCAAATGTATGAACATACATATATTTTTCTTGGACCAAAAAATAATGAATTTTTTCATCCTTTGGGAATTCCAAAATAAACTAAAGTTGATGAAGATACTGGAAATAAAATTTCGTTGACGAATTATACACTAAGCAAATGAGGATAACGTGGGTGGTTTAGGTTTGGGGGTTGTCAACCTTACAAAGATCTTTTTTTGACATTGCAAGACATTAACAAATTTATAGAAGAGAAGGCCAATTTTTACGAAAAAAAAACGAGAAAATTTAAGGCGTTCAATGTTTAAGTCTTTTGTGGTTTTATTTATATTTTTATAATGCTTAATAATGTTCTATCGAAACTTATAGTAGTCCAATCGAGCGTGGTAAGGCATTCCACATTCGGGTTGTCCAGCTAAAGAACGAATTTTCGTACTTCATGGTAAACTGGTGGGCATTCCTAGAAGAGAAAATACTTCAGTTACAATTTCCTAGGAAAATAATGCAACTGGCGATTCCACTAGAACACAGCCCATTAAAATATTGGTAAAAAAGGGTTTGAGTTAGTGATGTTATTGCAACAAATCATTTTAAAAGCTCTTCTTTGAATACTGACCAAATGACGATGCTAGCAGCTACATATAGTCCTATAAACTTACTGAGCTCAATAAGCAAGCTACTAAAAAGAATAATCAAGGAAAATCTTGAAATTTTTGCCTAATTATCAATTTGGATTCAGAAGATTCCATAACACCAGCCAACAAATTCTGAGGATTAAAAACCATGTGAAAGATAAATTTAATTCCAAAGAGTCGACAGCCTTAGTACTTTTGGATATTAAAAATGCTTTTGCGACACGGTCTGGCACGGCCAATTTAACTTTCCTATGGCGACAGTAAAAATTATTCAAAGCTTTTTAAGCTTGAGGAACTTTTTAGTTAAAGTCCAAAGCGATACGTCTACTGTCCATAATAATCCATATGTAATTCCTCAAGGAACAGTACTTGGTCCCATCCTCTTAAATATGTTTGTCTCTGATTTACCAAATCTTGGAAGCAATGTAGGTATTGCAATGTTTGCTGATGACACGACTATTTTTACATCCGACACTTATTTTCTGGACGTCTATCATTGCATTGCAAATAAATCTCTCTTCAAGAGAAAAATACTTTTTTAAATGGAGGATTAAAATAAAACCTTTAAAAACACAAACTTTTTGGTTGACGAGGCGCCGAAAATCTTGTTTTCTCCCAAACAATGTGCAACTTCAAATGGGCTCAGTGAACATAGACTGGTCCGATCATTGCCGATACCTTGGCAATAGCAACATTTTTGAACTTCATACAATTTGTTACGTTTAACTAGTTCGGAGCTACTTTTAAAGGGTTCAGTGCATACAGTACAAAATTCAGAGATACACAAGTTTACTTTAGAAGTACGAAAACAATTTATTTACAATTTATTTTTGCTTGCAATATGTTTTTTTTTGTAAATTCTGACAAAGACAAACGCCACCTGACACAATACAAATTGTTTCAGGCTTTTTGTTCTTTAAAGTTCTGTATTGCGTTGACACTACTCTCTGATAGTCTCCAAATATTTACCTACAACCGCCAGGTTCCTCACAACGTGCAAATAAGTAAACAGCATCAATTAGAGGGGTAGATTGAAAGAAATAATCGTTTACTCCAACTCCAGAACGGAGGAGTCTAGGAGACCGAAGTTCTGCTGGCCAAAAACAAACATCAGAATGCGTTCCATTGTCAGAACAACGAAGTGACAATGAATCAGCAACAAAGCCAACCCTGACGCAAAAGCAAATAACACAATGTCTTTGGAGTTGCAATATGGAACTATATCTGACTTCGACTGACAGACACAAGTCTGTCCGTCCATTTCAAGCGATGCAAATAAAAATAAAAACACACACCAAAATATGGCCGGCCGCCCAGTGACAGTTTCAGAGATTGAGAGCATAGCGTAGGCATCCATTTAGCCAGGTAATAAAATTTGTTTTAGCATTAGACCATAACTCACTAGCTTTTGTAAAAACTGGCTGGAGCGATCGCGCAAACTATATAGGAGTACCAAGGAGTATCGAGCGCAACGATGACGATGTGAGACTTCGCTTCGCAGTTGCGGTCGCGCAGTTATAGTTGATCCGATGGCGATGCGAGAAAGTGACCAAAGGCTGCTGGTATTCTCATATGCAAAACTTGACGAATAGCCAAGCGCAGCGTAGCGTATGGCACTGCGAAACGCAACGCACAACACAAAAATCCTCACAAAAACCCAAGACACTCTTGATACATTCGGAGATTTATTGTTCGAATGTGTCGCACATAGATCACTGACCGAACGCGTGGCAACAACGCGCGCAACCGCCAAAACGAACAAAAACAAAAGCTATCTGTCTGCGGTTGAGCTGTGGCTGCGGCATACAGCATTCTGTTGCCTTTGTTGCCCGCCCACACTATGCAAAACTATTCTCGGGTCAGATAAAAGTTAATTCAAATCCTTCAGCACACATTTCCCCATTATCTCATGTGCCGACTGACACTGCCCACTCGGGCAAAAGGGTTTCGGTTTCGGGACAGAGTGTCGCCTCCATATAGGATTACGGGAGCATAGTACCTCTATATATGCCATCAGTTCCGGGCCGGGCCGGGCAGCGATTCGGTGCGAATAACTGCTCTCTGTTTGACAAGGTTATATACCTTAGATCAAATATATTATTTTTTCCAAAAGATTGCGCTTAGATTGATCTCTGGAAAAAAGTCCACAAATCTCGTAGAATTTCAATAGCCTGATGCGGCGATGATGGCAAAAACCCGTCATCCTCATCTGGATGCATTATGTAATGCGGTGCCGGTTTTGTGCCGAAGAAAAAGTTGTTTTGGTCATCGGTGTCGCGAAACAAGTGACAAAGACCCATCATCATCACCGTCAGACGAAGACGAGAACGAAGACGCGCATCAGCAACGACAATCGACTTGTCAAACTCCATCATCGGACTCAGACTCGGAATCGGACTGGGAGTGAAGTCAACAAGCTTCGTTGCTGGTAGACATGTCAGAGCAAGGAACTTTCTTGTAAGGCCTCTATACAAACCCATCAGAATGATGCATTCGTTGTTTGCTTGTTGGCTTGTTAGCTTGGCCAGCTCAACATCTCAAAATCGATTCAGACATGGGTAAATGGCCAAGCCAGCCCAAGTAAGACCAGGCGGAGGCACCAGCCACCAAGCACTGCACTGGGCGAAGAGGCCGATAACAGAGATATCATGCGAGTATGCGGTGCGTCTGTAAACAGTGCACGCACTTGATGATGACTGCCAACAAGAGATTTGGCCGCTTGCTCATCTGCAGCAGTTGGTTCATCATTCGCGTTTTATATATTTTTTGTTGTTGTTGTACTTATAGGTATAAGCATAAGAACGGTGTGGCTTGGTTCACTTTTCAACATAAGGATGTCCATCTGTGACAAATGTGTGTCACTAGGGGCCTTAAAAGTAAGAGGGAGATAGATGGGCTCACCTTCACATCAGACATCATCAGATAGCTAGAAATTCACATAAAGCGGAGTTCTCACTGCAATATTAATGCGTTAGTTCATAAATGTCAAAATAAATACTTATGAGGATGTTCTAATTCTTCAGGGCAGTTGTTGGGTTTTTTATATTGATGATTCAACGATCTATCGATTCGTAAAGTATATTCATTTCACGCAAAATAGAAAAATGGTACCATCCTACTTTTATTTTTCACGTAATGGGGAAATTAAAACAAAATAATAAAGGAATGAAATAAAACTCCCAAAAATCACTTATGTTGCGAAGTGCTAAGCTTAGTTCAGACGAATAGTGGCACATGTTAAAATATTGTTAAATCTGTCAGTCCTATGACATTAGCTGTCAATGAGTTGACAATAGCCAAATACCTTTCAATAAAAACTTGTGTGTTCACACGGTTGTCAAACTTTATTCTAATGTTTTGAAATTTGATTTTTAGAAGATTAGCTTATTCAATTTTAAATCTGATCAGAAGTTTATTCAATATGCAATTAAGAAACTGTCAACTTCTGTGGTCTGTTCCTTTTCTAACAATATGTTCTTATTACGTCAAGTGTCATTGTTACCAAGTCTTGTAATTTGTTAGAATCACTAAGAAATGTCTTTTGTTATAAATTCTTGATTTGTGAAACTACTCATTTCAAAAATTAAAACAAAACTGTTTATATGACTTGCGTGAGAAATTTAATAGAAATTGATGAAGTGATAAATGTCAAAAATTAATATTTAAAGCCTAGTACGCTGCTGATGCGAAACGAAATTTTTCGGTGGTCTCCAAGTGCAGGGCGAAATGAAAACGAAAACCACAGCGGAAAAATATTTGTGGAGAGTTCTGTCTGGAAGTTGAATTTCACTGCTTGTCTTCATCACTTGTTGCACATCACCAATAACATCCTGAATTTCCGATTCAGAAATGCAATGTTGGAACACATTAGACAAATCTATTTTATTTTAAATCAAATATAAATCAAAGTCAAAACACCGAAAGTCACGAGTAAACAATTTTTTTTTGTCAATAAAAAAATTAAACGTCGAAATTTCGCAAGCAATTAATGTGCTGGGCAATTAAATTGAGAACGAAAAGAGTGGAGAATTGTACTAAGAAATCTAGTACAGCTCTCCACTAAAATGTCACTTTTCGTCGTCCAGCAGCGTACTGAAAAACGAAAAGCACAGCGAAATTTTTCGTTTACGATTTCGTCATGTCATTTTTGTATGGGAATTTTCGTTTCGCATCAGCAGCGTACTAGGCTTTAGAGGAAACAATTTTAAATAAAAGAAATTCGTCATTTAAAATCAAAATACAAATTTTCGCTCAACAATAAACCAACCAATAAATAATTGTAAACAAATAATTCACAAACAATTAATTTTGACAGTTCTACTCTTTAAAATTATCTCCTGACCTGAATACTGAAATGGTACAAATCATTACTATTTGAGATTTGAACAATAAGTTTAGTAACAATGTGATGACTTCACTTAACGATCTTGATATTTAGGAATGACAACAGTTAACAATTGTTAACAAAATTTGTAACCATTGTTGGAAAAAGAACAGATTATTGACTACTTCCAACGTCAACTCACAATGACATTTCTGATGACAATATCAAACTTCTATAAGTTTACACAAGATATTTGGAACAATTCTTCTACTCACAGATGTGACAATTGTCTAACTAAACTAATCTCCTTAGAACTAATACTTTACTGATTAACCTTATTCGTCGACCTCGTATCCCAAGGAATACTAAACCTTTATTCACCTCTATTTCACCAACAACAAATATAAGGCTTTTTCAATAAGTGCGGGTAGATTTTGTGTGTAAATGTCGTGGCGTTTGCTGTGTGGAACGTAGCGCCCGTCCTGCTGGAACCACATGTCGTCTAGGTCCATGTGGTTCAATTTAGGCTATAAGAATTTAGTTATCATCGTTATTTAGCGCTCGCTGTTGAAGGTGACAAAATTGGGGTCCTCTTCCCAACGATTGGAAGCCCAGTCAGCGAACAAACGGGGTTGTCTATGATCATGAACCTTGAGCTCCTGGTTCAGTTGGATCTTGTTCGGGTGTAGGCCCAAGTTCCAAGTCCCGACGCAAAATTCGCCAAGTTGAAGTCTTTCACGACCGCGGCGATGTTCTCGGCCGATTTTCCGTTCCTTGAACGTGCGGGTGTTGGCTGATTGTTTACTGAACCGTTCGTCTCAAATTTGGCCACCAAACGTTGAAGAGTCGACTGTGAAGACTGTGAAGGGCCACCACGTCTACCGTAAAATAGGCGCAATGCGCGTAACGTTTGTTTGAACGGACACTCATTTTGATAATAAAGTTTTATCATTTAAACGTGCTGTTCAATCGGGTAACTTGCCATGATGATTTGGCATAAACAACTGACTCGACAGATGTCACCAAAACAAAACGACCGCCAAAGGACGCCAAAATCTTCCCGCGCCAATTTAAAAACCCTATATTTGATTTCGAAATATGCTGAGTTTTTAGGAAATCAATGTTAAAATACTGTGTTTGAAACAGATAAATATTAAAAACGTCAAAATTCTATCGGGAATGATCTGTAGCGTTGCTAAAAAATAACCTTAGGTCGCATTCCCTGATCTGTTTCCATTTTCTCACTTTATTATTGATTCATATCATAAGATACTAAATTAAGAGCATCACACCGAAAGCCTGACCAAAACTCCCTCAACTCTTTGTCACCAAACAATTGCAACAAGATTGCCTTTTAGTTTTATTGGGTACATGGAATGTTGTCCACTTCCCGAAACGCTCTGGGCACTTGTTGCCACAGTGCGGCATCATTCTTTTCGTCATCGACGACGCGGACACACGGTCTGATTTATTAGCTAAATTACACACAAGCTGTAGCTGAATCTGAAGAATATTGTGTTCATTTCTTCCGCTGTGCCTGTTGTGTACAGAATGTGGTAAGTGATGCATTTTTGATCAAGAATGAAATCAAAAAAGAGAGTGGCTCCGAACACCCTGGTCTCAGTCACAGTCACAGTCCAGCATCGGCATCAACATCAAAATCAACTTGAAACATGCAAAATTCCATTGACTTTCGAGAAAGCTCCCTTTGGAGTAGTTGCATTTCGACGCATGGCGGCCGGCCGGTGGTGGTGCGCTAAGACCGACAACGCTATGCGACGATCGGACTTCAGAGACCAACCAAACTAATATACTCTGCAGAGATGAGTATTTACTTCATATGTAGCAGATCTACTTCATTAATTTATTTGTATGTATCTGCTACGTAGCAACTTATTTCTACTTCGTTTTAAAAATTTTTCTAACGCACAAAATTTCATTTAAGATGTGTTGTATTGATTCGTTTTTTGTTAACTGAAAAAACTTCGTTTTGATTTAACTGACAAAAAGTAAAAATTGTTAGAACTTTTGGATCCAAAAGTAATACAAACTAAAACATATCCGACAATCCTTCCACTTTTGAATGAATTTCCTTATTTTGATAATAATGTAACAAACATAGAAACTCTGAATTCCGAATTAAGAACGCTTATGGTTACTAAAAGTATAAAAATGAACGACGACAAAGATGTTGTTGAGTTTTGGACGTGTTTACACTCTCAGAAAAATATATTGGAAGAAGATATGTTTAGGGTGTTGCCCGACTATATGCTTACACTAGCTAGTTTACCGCATAGCAGTACAGCAGCCGAAAAACGATTTTATTAATAAGGGAGTTTGTGGCTGGGCTGGAAGATTTTGAACCTCCCAAGAAGTTATTACGATATTTTTCAAAGTTTAAATATGTTCAGGAGGGCTACGTATTAAGAACCGATTAAAATCCGTCTTAATGTGTATAGGTTTTTCATGAAATAAATAAATAAATAAATAAAAATCCTTGTTATATGCATATACTTTATAATATTTTATGAATTTGTGTTATGTTTCCCTTAGAGAAGAATCTAATTTAATTTAAAACAGAATGTTCCTATTTATTTCAATGTAATAATTTACCTACATAGTATGTACTATATATGTACATATGTACCTTATTTATGAATTTGTGAGACTTGTTCTAGTCAATGTATGTTTTCGTTATATGGATGTAAAATAAAATGAAAATAAATTTGTTTTGTTTGTATTTTTTGTATTTTTCATTATCTGCTACATATTTTACAAATCTACTTCGTTTTTTTGGGCAAAATGCTTCACTTTTCGGGCTTAGCATTCTCATCCCTGATACTCTGCCGTGTGTGACTTGTGACTTGTGTGTCAGTAAAAGTAGTCATTCTCTCAAACCCAACCAAACCGAACCGAACGCTTCGTCTCTGTCGGAGTGCATACTGTTTACGTATCTGCAAACAGCAACGTTTTCAAATTAACCAACCGACGACGAAGGCTAAGATGATATATGCCCGAACCCGACATTACCATAATGACAATGTACAACATCTCGAACGGATGACGGACGTACGGTCTGCACGCACACCGTGCGCTTATTTATGACCAATTATAAATCTAAACGCTGCATTTTATGGTGGGCACATCACTGGGCAATGGGCACTATTCTCTTCCTCCTTTTTTTCACAGCTCTTTTCGTGATGCGGTGAGGAGTTCGATCGGTTTGGTATGTGGGACAAAAGTGGCGCACGGTGCGGGGACTTTTGTAATGTAGAGAAAGGGAGACAAGTTTGCGACAATTTCATCATTTTTAATGTACCTATGCAGGAGATCTACCTTACCTACTCAAAAATCAAAATCGAAAGATCGATCTTGAAAAACTATTAATGGATTGTAGATGCATACTTTTTTGGGACATGCAGAAGTAAGAGCCTCGAGATGGAAGAGACATTAACGGTATTTAATATAAGTAAATTAAGTGTCGTGTTTGCTCTTTTTGCATCATAAACGAGTATGACTCGATGTTACTTGAATGTGCTAATTAATTACCATCAGCCATGTTGCTAAGTTGTTGCGAATTCGCTCGATATAAATTTGGTTAATGTCTTTCTTTTTATCTTTTTTATTCAGCTTTAATTTTTGTCTGATTTGCGATAGCTTACACGAATTGCTGCCAGATCCTTATCGGGAGTTCTTAATTATAACAAATCACCTCTCGATATCAATTCGATCATCATTGCCAAAATAAAAACACAAACTCGTACTCGATTATACGCAGATACGAGAATGGTATTGAGTCAATTGTTGGAAAATCAATAAAATCAAATAAAATTAATGCAGCAATCGTATCGATGATGATCCAGTTTTAATTATACGTGAAATTTATGGTTTGCAGTTTTAATTTGATTTTTATTTTTCAGCTTTTATGTAATGTTATAAATAATGAATTGTGTTGAAATAAGATTTTATTCTTTGTATTTTAACAATTAAATTAATTTTAGTGAGTTTAAGATTTTCATTGTTTAAATAGATAAGCAAAATGTAGAAATATCATGACTTCATCTAAATAAGAAACTTTTTAATAGCTGAACTAAGCAAATAAAATTAAATTAGTCTTATATGATAGTGACCTATCAATTCGGTTACACAATTTATTCTATGCCATTAAAATCAGGTAAAGATTTGGGAAAGAATATAGAATATAAATGCGCGTTTTTGAGAGAGGGTTTGGAAGAAGGTGTTGGTGCACATTGGTTTAATATTCCTGGGGCTCTATTCTGTAATGCGTTTTGAAAGCCAATCCGATTCGAATCTGATATTCGATTCGTTTCGTACTCTATAAAATGTTCGAATCGAACAAAACAATCATCTAGTACTTTTTCTATTTATGAAATAGATTTTCCGAGTCTCGAAGTATTTCTCATGAGATGTGTCAAAGCAAAAATACAAAAAAAAAATCAAAACAAATCACAAACAAGACGAGGAAGTTGAAATTAATTTTTAAAGAGAAAATATAAAATTCAATAAAAAGTTAATAAAAAGTTAATAAAATGGATTCGGTTGCGCTGTGGATGGATGAAGAAAATAGAGAAGAACGAGTTGAACGTAGAACAATACGCGATAAATCAAATATTTTTCAAATGTGTGATAGAAGATAAACATAATGCGTGAGTTATTTTACTTTTATAACCATTGCTTTTGTTTAGTTTTGTACAGAACTTTAGACTATCAATATCAACAACCGCTTTCAAGTACATATGTATTGAATGCTATTCGAGAGGAACTGTCTACTCCCATGGGAAATGCTCATTTTGTTTTTCCTCAATATAATTTTAATGTGGCCTTTATAATCTGCCCATACCTATGTATACAAATTACAATAATTTAATATTTATTTTAAAAAAACAGTTTCAATACAATCTTACTTTTTTCCAGCAAACACCGTCTCGCATTGGTGGTCCTTCCTCATTAAAAGATGACGATAGTCTTTCCCACAGATTGTTTGAAGTGTCTCTGGCGTCCGAGGCCTTCAAACGTCCCTTGGCTAAATCGGGATGGCACACATGAATTCCACCATAATTTCAAATTGCTTTTGTTTGGTATGCACATTTTTCGCAGATGAGTTCCTGTAATGAAATTTATTTGCTTAAATTTTGAATAAAATTATTACATATTTCCTTACTTACATTTTATCTATTTCACACAACTTAACATAATTTTCCTTTTGTGTCCTTTAAAAACGACCTTAGAATTGCAATCCATTACCTCTCTTGGTGAAGAAACAAAATTTCCGTTTGCAAACGCTAATGACATTCGGAAACGCATTGCCAGGTACGAAAAATCTGAACGCAGAATTGTCATTCCGTTAGTACTAGATTTCTTATCCGCATTAGAAATAATAGAGAGTACAAAATATTCGTTTTCGAAAATATTTGTTTTCGAAACGCATTACGCACCTGAATATTGCAATGACTAGAAAAGACAGAGTGTGTTAAGGCATTCCACATTCGCGTAGTACGGCTAAAGAACGAATCTCTGTATTTGACAGTACAGCCAAAGTTGGACTCGAGGGTATACTGAGGAGCATTCCTAGAAGGGCAAGTATTACGGTTGAACTGTTTAAGGGGAGGAATGCAGCTGGCTATTTCTCTAGAGCATTGACCGTTAAAATAACGGTAAAAAAGTGTTAGACAAGAAACCTTACGACGATGTTCAAGAGAAGTAAATGAACCTATGATGGTATTATCTAATGCTAAAGTAAATTTTTTGAGCCCTTAACAATAGTAGCATTAAAATGGTTATAATACT
This sequence comes from Eupeodes luniger, assembly GCA_951509635.1. Taxonomy (NCBI): domain Eukaryota; kingdom Metazoa; phylum Arthropoda; class Insecta; order Diptera; family Syrphidae; genus Eupeodes; species Eupeodes luniger. The sequence goes on along the minus strand of OX608075.1, from coordinate 128,431,398 downwards.
TAAACTATAGTACATATGTATGTATATGTATACGACCTTGGGATAAGTATAGTCCTAAATTTGTATTTGAATTTCAAATGACTTTCTGCGTGTTTTTGAAATCTGATATAACTGATTAAATTAAATTACATCTCAATATTATATCACTGCTTAAATTAATTTGGCAACATGTTTTCTTACAAAAACCCAACCAAGTCTTCCTAGTTTTGATCAATAGATTAATGACAAAATGTATTCATATATTTAAAATAATATAACTAATATAAGCTTAAATTAAATCATCCAAAGATGATCTAATTTATGTTTCGTTAATTTAAGCTGCATAAATATTTATTTTATTTATTGAAAATACATTAACGATTAATTTTATTTGATGAATTATTCATATTAATAAATAAAAACTTTAAAAACTGGATAATATTCTTTATTATAAGAATGTATAAAAGAGTTATAATTTGTTTCACTTTATTTTACAAACTGTTCTATCAAAATCTTAAGCTGGTCATAGACACGACAAAATGGTGCGAGTAAAATTGATGATCACAGACAATAAGAATCTGAGTTTTTTTTGTTATATTTTTACACAAAATTTTTCCAATGGTCGACAGTATATTCCAATTGTTTTTAAGGGGAAAGGTGGTTGCTTGATAGTTTGCAGTTTGGAAGAATAAATAAGCGCTTTGAAAAACAATTAGGTCCATCTTCAATCATTCAAAAGCAACTTTGTCCGATATATTTGATGTAGGGATTATTCTTAACGTTGTTAGAATAGCTCTACAAAAAAGGTTTTTAGAGTTATTAAAAAAAAGTTATTCGAGATATGAAGAAGTCCTGTTCTTTCTTTTTCTGTTCTGTTCTTTTTTAAATCTGTAGTTTTTGAGTAATTAGCAAAATAATTTTTTACTCCAGTCTTAAAAGCGAGACAATTTCTAGAGACAACTTTTTTATAAAATTAACTTAGGTCTAGTGACTTATAACTCTTAACCACTCCTGTGTGCGAGTACTTCTGTCAGGGATGCAGTGGACCTACAGTTTTACTACTTATTTCAGAAAGCACTTATCATGATAAGAATTACTCTTAGTGGGTTTGTTAATTCCTCATAAGAGGCAGTATCCATGAACAAAACTTTACATGGCACAGCCAGGAATTGAACCCAAGACCTCTAGCATTACAGTCCAACGCACTAAACATCACGCCAAGGGTAGACGACTTTGTTGATTCACTCCACCAAACTTAATTTTTCAATTTTTTAGTGAATTTCGAATTTTTGGGGACTTATTAGTGGGTACAAATTTTGTCATTTACTCTAATTCCCAAGTTGGTACTTAAATAAACTCGAATATATATATTTCACGTGTGTACGGCCTGCCTTAGACTCACTTCAAGGCTTTTGTCACACTCTTCAAGAGAAAAATATGATCTTTATATAGCTTTACAATAAATTCTGTATAATTTCAAAGAAAAGTGATTCAATAGCAATATAATATCAAACTAGGTATGTCTTACCTAGATCATTATATGCCTAAATGTTTATATATCTATAGACAATCTATCGAATAAATATGACTCATGACATAAATGTCATAGAAGTGTGAAATGTACATTTATTTGTAAAGTTGGATTTAAATTGTTAAAATATAAAAAATATCGTGCCTTATTTGTATGACAGCATTATTTATAAGAAAAAAAAAACACTTATGCTAATATATAATACTGCTTTTGAATAATTTAGAATTTAAGCTTGAGACAAATCGATAAACGATATATTTTCCATTTTTAACTATTTAAAATAGAAGAACTTTAAAATGTTAATCACTGAATTTCTCAGTAGTATCATTGCTTCACTGTTTAAGCAACAATTTATAAATCATTTTATTTTATATAAAAAAACTACATAAAATTGTAAACAAAATACACACCAAACAAGGCAAGTCAATAAAACGAATTTGAATATTTATAAACAAAAATATTCGCATTGTTGTGTGTTGCTTTGTTCTGGATCGAATCATTAATAAAATACCAAATGTATTAATCCATACTCATCCAATATTTGAACAGGGAAACAAAGAACCAATTTGCAATTTCTTTAACCAAACTAACAGACAGAATTTAAATCGATACTTAACTACAAGCGTGTGTATTTTTATAGGGCTGTGAATTTTATCTGATCACCAAATTTGCACTGTAATGTGTGCAAAGTGAGAACGGCCCATAAAATCACATCATAAATATATCAACTTTTAATTTAAATCAATCTCAATAACAAATTGTTATATAACACCATCAACCCAATGAAAAAGTCATCACCAGTGCGCTCTCAGATCGATTGTGTTCAAATCATTTGAAATTTTACTTCCCATAAATTAACATTCGAAACAGATAATCAATTCCTTCAACTCTGATTTGGTTGCTGTCAATAAATTCATCTTAATGTGGTAATAATTAAATCGAACACAATCCAGTCGACACTACCGACATTTACCGACAGTGTTGTATATGTCAAATGTCTACACTGTGATGCCACCATCGCATTGCCATCGTCATCGCCGAGCAGCTTACAGCTGCTGTCAACTGTCACGTCACGAACTACTGTCGCATGCTACTGAATTTCTTTTTTTCTCCAGTTCTTCCAATTTCGATGAAAGAATCGATCACTTTACACTTCACTTTATTTCATGTTCATCCCAAGATTGATCTCTAATGAAAATGTACAGGTATTAGACTTTTACGACTACCGTGACAGGTCTTAAAATACCCATCGAGGAAATTGTCAAACTGTTAATGATGCATCATAAAACTTTTAAAGAAGTCAGCCACAACCTTTTTCGTTAGCTTTTTTTAAAGGGTTATTCAGTATTTGTATATTTATTTTGATATTAAAGTCAAACAAAAGAACTCGAATTAACAATGCAGAGAGGATATAGCACCAAAAATAAAGCCATAAAACTCATTTTATTGCCGTTTTCGTAGAAACACTTCATTGGAGTCCTAATGTGGGATTCTACATTTTTGTATTTTATTGCAGACTTTGTAAAGATGACAGATAACTTATTTTTATTTTTCATTGGGTTATAAAGGACAATTTCAAGAATAGCAACAAACCGACAACGACACCGAAACCGACAACGGTGATGATGATGGCGATGGCTATGGTGGTTTGAGATGCTTGCAGGGGAGAAGTGATATAAAGATGAGGAGTCGGGTTTCGGGTTTCTATAATATCCCGTGGCTAGATATGGGTGAGTGAGAAAATACGGGTGCAAAGTCACTTAATTATTTTAAGGTGTGGATAAGATGAATAGATGACTCATAATGGAATGGTGTTTGCATTCCTGTTAATAACTTAATCAAAAAAGCTCATAATGCAATAACTAATAGAAGAAAACAATACTGGTCTTGTTTCCAAGTACAAACTCAGTGTTATTATCCATTAAAGGGAGAAGTTAATTTTCTTTGCAAATCACAAAAAAAGAGCAATTATACGCTTTGATGGCCTCGTCTAAGCCTTGAATCAGACTATAAAGTATTTTTACTGATGTTTAAAAATATGTAACTTTTCTGCTGACACGCAGAATTGCAGAATTCTAAGAATTATAGTGTCGGTGAGTCAACTCGAAGCATTGCCCTTTGGCAATTGTTTTAAAACTTTATTATGAAACTGACCGGATGAACTACATTATCGATTCCGAATTTCTATCAAAGAACTGTCTAATATTTGGATAAAATCCTAACCAATCGTATATTAACGGACAATTTTTACGTGAAAGAAAACTTTAAATTGTTAAATTGTAACGATGCTTTTAGAAGACTTTCATCCAATATTGGAAGATATCGTGTATACTTATGTAGCTTAAGACTAACTTATCATTTCTGTACTTACTTATCTGAGCTGTCAGTTTCTGACACCCAAACGTCATGTAATTCAATAAACAAAGAAAAAGAGAAACAAAAACAAAAACATAAAGTGAAATAATTTAATTTATTTATTTATTGATTTTAACAATAAACGAAGAATGGATTCCATTGCATTTTTTCTACGACCTCTCAGATCTTTAAGTACATGTAAATTGCATACGATTTAATGGATTCAGCAAAAATGAATTTCCTTACAGTTCGAATTAAGGAGTTCTGGAGTTTAAAAAATTAACTGAAAAAATTTTAAAAACATTAAACATTCTTTGTGTGTTACCAGTGACAGTGGTTAGTGCGTTGGACTGTCATGCCACAGGTCTTAGGTTCAATCTCTGCCTATGCCATATAAAGTTTTGTTCACGGGTACTGCCTCTTGCGAGAAATTGACAAATACTCCAAGACTAATTCTTGTCATGAAAAGTGCTTTCTCAAATAAGCCTTTCGGATTCGAAAACTGTAGGTCTCCTCCATCCCTGATAACAGTACTCGCACACAAGAATGGTTAAGAGTTGTAAGTCACTAGGCCCTGGTTCTCAACGGACTGTTGCACAACCTAAGTTAATTTTAATTGTAGTTTTAAACATTCTTTATGACAAATGTTGAACTTATATTTTTTAACTTTCGCTCTAAATTGATGCGAAAGACATATTACAGAATTTGTATCGAGTCGAGGGTTGCCATTTCAATAATAGCAGTTAATTGAAATCAATGTCGGTGGTACCAGAACATTTTACCGACACTTTTTCAACTCTCTTTCATCTGATTCAGAAATAGCAGAATTTTGTAAAATAATTCGACGAATTCCTTAATAGTTATGTTCATATATTTTGAAATTGATTTATTGTGGTTTTTTAATAAACTTTTGGCATAACTTATTTAAGCTTGCTTAATCTCTTTAAAAAAAATCGAAAAAATTGGTCAAAATCATTCAACAATCAAAAAATCTGATACTAAAATAAAGATTCCCTATATGACATCCCTGGCGTATTACTACCAGAAACGTATGCATATGAATCTTTTGACTTCCACGCTATCTTCGATCTTTTTCTCCTGAACGTATCCCTCATTTCACCAACTCCAACTCCCATCTATTTCTGAATCGCAATTAACTCGTCGCTTGACTCGCGATAGATTTGATCGCGCACTACCTTGAATGAAATCCAATATATTTACATACTAGAGATCGATATGGCGGCCATCTAAGGTATGGCGATGGATGGTGGTGCGGGGGCCACAATCTTCGATAACAACCTTCGATCTCATCCGACGCGACGACACCGACGCGCGAAGCAAAGCGATACGACAACGAGACGAGACCGCAAAGCGATCCAAATCGCTATGCCAATTAAACCATTACAACATAGTTCAGGCAATTAATGCACATTCAATGCGTTGTCGTGTCGGTGTCGGTGTCTGTGTCGGTGTCGGTGTCGGTGCCGATGCCGGTGTCGGCCGTTTGCTAACACCTGAGCAGTGTTGCGCACAAGCTAATTGAAATCATTACACTCGTAAAAATGCTAATTCAATTAGCTCCAAAGGAAAGGTACTGCGAATCCCGTCAGACATCAGAGTGAGGCCACGGGAAGAAAGAAAGAAGAAACACTGACAAAAAGGGAAAAACCAACAAAATCTTAAAGAGAAGGAGCCTGGAAAACAAGTATCCACATCATCATACCATCCTATCCCATCCCATCCCACATGGCCAGAGCTACATCTACATCTTGTTGTGGCTTCGGCTCTGGTTCTGACTTTGACTCCTTCCACTTAAAGCGGCTGCACTAGCGTGTTGTACATTTGAGCTGCTGCACTATTACCAGAAGTGACCTACAACAAGTATCAAGCTCGCGAACGATATTGATTCGGCGAGAGTAGCGTATATGCAAGGAGATATCCATCGGAGATGCCAGAACAGCTACAGCACACCAAAAGCAACAGCCTCCTGCCTGACCAAGGCACGACCCAACAAGCTGTATGCAAATGTTCGACATTTAAACATGCATGTCGTTCTGAGCGGGGGGCCAGGACGTCGCGTCGCGTCGAAGCGAGCAATCGCAGTCACAGTTTTTGTATAGTTGAGACCGCCACCAATTGAACATAAGGCTCACATGGAAGTCGAAGTGCTTTAGCTGAAGCTCGAGCTGTAGCTGGACTGCTTCCAAAATTATCAGAGGTCGCCTTATGTCCTCTACTCTTGTACAAATTTTCATATTTGTGCTCATCCTTATCGACGAAGGATCTTAATTTGTGGCCAAGGAAGCTAGATGCATCGTTCTGTGTACGAATACCGTGTACCAGTGCCAACTTGAACAGCAGCGTAATAAAAACGAAATCAGAGATGCACACACATTTCCTGTCGGACAACATCAGGCTCAGAATCAGGCAACGACCTAAACGAACAAAGTGTGAAAATAAAACGGCTGAGGCAGAAGACGACGCACGGACGACGGAAGACGCGACGCGACGCATGGACGGGTGCGGACGGTGGAAGAGCGGATGCAACGTACTCCTGCGTCGCTGTACACACATTTACCACAGTTTGTTGTAATGACCACCTCGGCCACCCTTTGTGGTCGATGCATCTAAACAATTTTATGGTAATTACCTGAGTATCGATGTCTCTGATCGCTTTATTACACAGCAAACTTGCTTAGGGTGGGTTGGGGTTCGTATACAAGTACTGGGTCCATCTCGGCGCATCGTCCATACAATCCCAGCCTTCTTGCAACATACCAAAAGCAATTTTGTATAAGACGAAATTCACATAAACCAGGAAGCACCCACCAGGGGCAGAAGGAGCAAGCAGGCCGCTATAGTTGATGATGGGAAAACTTCTTTGCATATCTACCCTGCCTGCAATTGGCTTTGAATCGACTTCGCGCAACTCTCTGCTCGACTCGACTCGCACTCCATTCGACTTAAGACTCCTCGCTTTATAGATGCATGCAACCAGATGTGAATCGTTTCTAAGTTATTAGTGGGTGTAAACTTGTGAATTTACGAGTTGATGTTGCAGAAGTTAGCAGGCGCTGCACGATGTGCGATGGCCACCGCCGATTGGAATTTGTGTGCTAGTTAGAGGAGGCGCCAATGCAATTGGACGACTTGTAAGATTGTTTCAAATTGCTCTTCGTCGAATGAAATTCAAAATGATGGTGTTTTTGGGCTTTCTTGAGATATGGAAACAATAATACAACACTTAAAAAAGTCAGTTCTTGAGCACAAAGTTCAATATGTGAAATTGAGATAAGATTTTAATCTCAATCAATGTTTGCGATTTTAGAAGAACACAGGTATTGATATGAATTTTTATGAGTTCAGATCAATATTGATGTGACTTCTTATTCATTGGATTCGGGCATCTCACAAATCTGATAATTTTTCAATCCTATCTCTTTAGAAACACCCGAGGAATGGCATCAGAAGATGATAAAAATTCTTGATACAAGAATCAAGAATAAGTGAATCAAAGTTTTCATGTTATTTGATTTCAGATTTTAGTTTAAGTTATGAGCAAAAATACACGGAACCATGTAAAAAGTTCAAAAGAGACCCAGACTGATGTTTTTAATAGCTTTTATGTTCGAAATGATACTTTTAGAACACTTTATAGTTTTCTACGTTGATTTTAGAGTCAGATTCTATGAATGAATATTTCAGTGTCTAAATATGTTTCATTGCCATTTTAGAGCAGGAACTGATCCAACCCCTCATGAACCAGCAGCCCTGACTTGAATGCTTATGGGCCTCAGTCTCTGCCTAGCATTAGTCTGTTTTCTGTCCCTAAACATGGGAAATCTGCAAATCCGGCTCGAAGGACCAAAATGTTTTGTACAAAAAATTTAGTTTGTGGTATGTTAAATATAAGAAAACTCAACTCTTCAATTTTAATAATCGTTTCTTTATTTTTATAAAACACCCTTTTTGATTCTAGAATTAAACGGAAGTGTCAATGGTTCTTATATTTAACCTCCATCTGATCTTCTTTCATTGCATTGGTATAACAGCCAAAAGTATTGGTTCAGCAGATGGTGACTTTTCAATTGGACATTCTATTGATGGTGAGTTAACATCCACATTATGACAGCATCCAACATACATAGTAACTTAAAAAAAAAAGACAAAAATGGAACTACCGCAACCAAATTTTGTTTCAAAGTTCAAAATTAATTTTAAGTCTTTCAAGAAGTTATCTGTCTAATTTCCGTGCCGTAATTGTCATTTTCAGGTTGTCAAAATCAGAAAAACTACCACTCTAGTGGTTTTCCCATTAATCAATTTTTTCACCCTGAACTTAACAAAATATTCCCCACTGTTCATTCAATGGTGGCGCAACAGTCCGTAGAGAACCACCGCCTAGTGACTTACAACTCTCAACCATTCCTGTGTGCGAGTAATTGCTGGGATGGAGGGGACCTACAGTTTATATGCCGAATCCGAACGGCTAATTTGAGAAAGCACTTTTTCATGACAAGAATTACTCTTGGAGAATTTGTAAATTCCTCGCAAGAGGTAGTACCCTTGAAAAAAACTTTAGGTGGCACAGGCAGGGATCGAACCCAAGACCTCTTGCATGACAGTCCGAAGCACTAACCATCATTCCTCGGGCACTACCACTCATAACTCATCCCAAAAAATATGAAATACCGGGAAACTTTTTTTCCAACGAAACGGTTTATGCATTCGATTAGTTCCTTCAAATACACAAACCAAATTTTGTGTTATATGATTTACCCAGTATTTCATATTGTTATTGTAATGAAAAGTTATGCTTTTCAAATAAATATAAATTTATATTTAATAAAAATACAATTAGCATAGTCTACAGAAAATTCTCTTTCAAAACTTATTTGATAAAATGAATTCAGTGTGAGAGTCGAAAACTGGACCCCTTACATTTTCGTTCAAATTTCTCTTCTTATGTTGAAGATATTTGTATTACATGTATTTTAAAGAATGCCACTTGGATGCAATTGATGAGGTAACGAAATTCAAAATACAAAAAACACTTTTACAAATAAAATCAGGACTGTGTTTATTTGAAAAACAAGTAAATTCCTCATTTCAGGATGATTACTGGTCCTTTTATAATTCTTTAAATTATCGTTTAACACACAAAAACGATTTCAGGAAACTACAAACCATTTTCTTCAAGTGAGAAATAAATCAAAATGTATGTTAAACTTACAGAAATGTTCATAAAATCTCGTCAAAGTGTCAGAGTTCTTAAAAACTACAGTAACTTATAACTTCAAACCAAGCTCCAACGAGTATATCTTTCAGAAGAAAAAATATTCCACTCCTATTCGTAAGGTTTTAATATTTAATACTAAAACCAGCTGTGACATTTAAAATACCAATATTTTGATTACTCTCGATTATTTGAACAACAATTTTAAAGTCTCCACTTGGAAAAACTGAAGGATAGAACGCCAGATCTATTGGATAGCGTCTCACTGTTATATCTCCCTGAAATAAAAACCACGACACCAAAAAGATTAGATGCACACACTTTTAACAAAATTTGACGCACCTTTATAGGACAAAGATCTGGAAAATGTCCATAATATTTCCACATTGGCATCATGCGACTTACGACATTGGAACGTTCAGTTTTATCAAGAACTTTGCAGAGGTCTTCTTTCGAGTCAATATTGAACATTTGATATCGGCCACCTTCCTTTTTGAAAAGGCTGAATCTTATCTGGGAAAATATTGAAAAATTAGATCGAGTAATAGTTTGCATGAGTTGAAATAGCTACCATAAGTTTGTTAAACTCCTGAGGGAAAGTGCAGTCAAAGTTCATGACTTGCATTTTTTCCCGAATCGTCCCAATTGAACAGTTCAAGTTTGTAACATAGTGCGGATGTCCATAACAGTTGAAGGATTGTATGTGAATCGGAATTACTGCACACTGCAAAGAGAAATATGCTTGAAAAGAATCCGAAAGCGGAATTTTTAAAAATCGAAACTTACGGCAAATGACACCTGCGTTAGGAATAAAATCCAGAGCTCAAATTTAGGCATAGTTAGATGAAATGTTGAATAAGTTCATACCTGGTTTACAAAACGCTTGTTTGTAGCGAATTTGCTTTGGTTCAATGAGTTTGGGTATTTTTTAATAAGCTTGGTAATTATTTTTCAATTAAAAAATTGTAGATTTTTGTAAGTATTTATCTGACTCAGCGTCACACACGCTGTCGCCGCGCCGACCAACGACGACGCCTCACAAATCTAAATCAAATCTTGTCTTTCTCATGGCAATGTCAACCATCATCGCCGAACAACAACGCTGATAATTTGAATTGATGACGTGAACCTTTTGATTGAAAGCCGTCACTAATGGGACAGTGCACGGAAGTCGCTCGTTCCAATGACAAATTGATTATTGGGACACAATTTGTGTGTTTCTACTTGTGATGTGTCCCGCAAAAGTGCGTGCAGCACTTACAATTTCATTACCTACGTTTGACGCCGCCGTTACCGTCGCGTCGTTGCAGTCGTCGAAGTCGTTGTTGTTATTGTCGCTGTAGATGGCACTGTAGTTTGACATCAGAGAGCGAGTGAGCGCGGTGATGCTCTTTGAACGCTGCTTACGTGCTTCATCCACAGAAATTCCAAAAGCAGTATGAACAAGGAGAAGCAATAAGGTATTCCTTCTTCTTTTCCACGACGACGACGACGACTACGGTCGCTGTTATCTCGGACGAATTCCTTGGCCAAGAGCACACACAGCCCATACGACTGAAGATACGAGACGATGGATGCGACAAAAACAGGAATAAAAACTGGTAACGGACCATCGCATCTCATTGCCGCAGTACCACATTGGACTTGGACATTTGGTTTGGTGCTGAATTTCTCTTATATATAATACCATAGCTTCCTGCCCCCAAGTCCCTGGGTTGAGTATCCGCTGCTTTGCTTGGACCGTTTGAATAAGTCGCGAAGATACATTAACATTAAGTGTGGGTTACTGATAAGAAAAAGAAGTTCCATGTTGCGTTACGACGACGACGATGTGACGCGACGATGACCACAACCACATCGACAACGACAACGACGACGACGCGACGATCATGAACGTTAGCGTTGCCTTTGCCGATGTGGTTTTATGCATGCATTTCTGACTACTAAGAGGCTTTTAAGCTGCAAAAGCAATGGATCTTTTTTCACAACCTATCTGGTTACTTGTTTTAGTTAAAATTTCTTTTTATTTTGTGATTTTTTATTTTATTATTAAGTGCGAAAAATCTTTAACGATCCTAGAGAAGGTGATCTGGAAGTGGTTGAATTCAAGAGTTTAGAGCTTAAGTAAGATTTATAAACCCAAGTTAAAACCTAATTCATCAAGAGTATTGATGATGAAAGCTGAAATAATTCGCTGTATTCAATATCGAAAACATAGTCCCAAAGTTTGTAAAACAAATAATTATATAATAATTTTATTTAACAATAAACTATGCGCTTCATGATTTTGTCATGTTTTGTCCTCATTATAAGTTTACTTTTTTGACTCTAATGATAAAGTATTTAATTGATTAAAATCAAAATATGTTTCGTTGAATGATCGGAATAATTGAGCTTAAAAACGATAGATAAATAATTTTCCCCCAGTAAACAATCATTCGTCACGAATTTTACACAAAAATTCGTAACAAGTTTTTATTTGAAAATTGAAAATTAGAAAGACTTTATTAACAAACGTGTGCCAATAGTCAGTAGTGTCAGTAGTCAGTAGTGTCAGTAGTCAGTAGTCAGTAGTCAGTAGTCAGTAGTCAGTAGTCAGTAGCCAGTAGTCAGTAGTCAGTAGTCAGTAGTCAGTAGTCAGTAGTCAGTAGTCAGTAGTCAGTAGTCAGTAGTCAGTAGTCAGTAGTCAGTAGTCAGTAGTCAGTAGTCAGTAGTCAGTAGTCAGTAGTCAGTAGTCAGTAGTCAGTAGTCAGTAGTCAGTAGTCAGTAGTCAGTAGTCAGTAGTCAGTAGTCAGTAGTCAGTAGTCATTAGTCAGTAGTCAGTAGTCAGTAGTCAGTAGTCAGTAGTCAGTAGTCAGTAGTCAGTAGTCAGTAGTCAGTAGTCAGTAGTCAGTAGTCAGTAGTCAGTAGTCAGTAGTCAGTAGTCAGTAGTCAGTAGTCAGTAGTCAGTAGTCAGTAGTCAGTAGTCAGTAGTCAGTAGTCAGTAGTCAGTAGTCAGTAGTCAGTAGTCAGTAGTCAGTAGTCAGTAGTCAGTAGTCAGTAGTCAGTAGTCAGTAGTCAGTAGTCAGTAGTCAGTAGTCAGTAGTCAGTAGTCAGTAGTCAGTAGTCAGTAGTCAGTAGTCAGTAGTCAGTAGTCAGTAGTCAGTAGTCAGTAGTCAGTAGTCAGTAGTCAGTAGTCAGTAGTCAGTAGTCAGTAGTCAGTAGTCAGTAGTCAGTAGTCAGTAGTCAGTAGTCAGTAGTCAGTAGTCAGTAGTCAGTAGTCAGTAGTCAGTAGTCAGTAGTCAGTAGTCAGTAGTCAGTAGTCAGTAGTCAGTAGTCATTAGTCAGTAGTCAGTAGTCAGTAGTCAGTAGTCAGTAGTCAGTAGTCAGTAGTCAGTAGTCAGTAGTCAGTAGTCAGTAGTCAGTAGTCAGTAGTCAGTAGTCAGTAGTCAGTAGTCAGTAGTCAGTAGTCAGTAGTCAGTAGTCAGTAGTCAGTAGTCAGTAGTCAGTAGTCAGTAGTCAGTAGTCAGTAGTCAGTAGTCAGTAGTCAGTAGTCAGTAGTCAGTAGTCAGTAGTCAGTAGTCAGTAGTCAGTAGTCAGTAGTCAGTAGTCAGTAGTCAGTAGTCAGTAGTCAGTAGTCAGTAGTCAGAAGTCAGTAGTACAAATATTTAGTTAGTCGTATAATGTACAAAGATGGTTTGAAAAAACTGACAGATTTAGGGTTTTGGAGTATGTTCGTTGATATGTACTTTTTTTTCTTGCTTTGTCTGCACTAGGCTCAAATTTTAGTCTTTAATTGCCACTTTTACATTAATTAAAAAATAAAAACGGTTTAACTTTAAAAATTATTTTTAAACAAAAACCGGGAGTACCAGCTTTGATTCTACTCATTAAAAGAGGTCCAAGAAGTATCATTTGAAATAAAATATTATTTGTTGACGATGCCGCTGATACTAGCATGGTATGCTATAAAGGGTTTTTCAATAAGGATTTTACGTCTTTCCCAACCGAACGAATGCTGCTTAGTCCATCAGCTTCAATTCTGGAGTCAATGTGATTGTAGATGATTGTAAATAAGATCCTAACGCAAAATACGCCTTATTAATGTGATCTGAATGGTGACCAATTCTTAAGAACGTCCAGGATTTGACTAATATTTATCGTTTACTACGGAAGCAATATTTTCGACACTTCGACTAAGGAGTTGTCTCACTGACACGGAAAGAACCTACAACTCTCTTAGAGTTGCGATCACTGACTCCGAATTCGGGTAGGACGAATTTTTTGTTCGTTCACTTTACTATGATACAAACGTTGACTTTACTGAACATTAACAATAGCAATTTTATTCATTGGTGAAATTGATTAAACAAAAGTTGTTAAGTCCCTATTAGAAAATCCGATATTAGTGAGTGTAACGATGTATTTGTTAACTTGTGTTACTGTGCTAAAGGTTACCAATAAAACACGTTGAATAAATAATTTGAAGCATATACTTAATTTTCTAGATGTCAAACCTTGAATGATTTGTATATTTTTCTCTATGACCCAACAGTAAGCCTTGTCAGAGTTTTTACAAGGTAACAGAAAAATTACCACCAATGACGAATTATTTCTCCAAAAATACTTGGATTATATCTTAAAAGTGGATGAAATTATATCGAAATCTTTTGAGATTAGGTCATAATATTAAACTTGTAATCCTCCCCAAATAAAACGACATTAACATTTTATCAAATTCGACTAAGCTTTGTTGAGTTTTCAAACATTTAATTCAGAGCTTTCATCAATTACTAACCCTACTTAAGTTTCTATAAATTTTGAATGAAATTTCAGAAAATCAACAACTAACTTAAGATTCTCTAAAAGTAACAATAAGTTTCTGATAAACCTTCAATAAACCAGAAACCTCATTTTTTCACCTAAAAAGTTCCTCAGACTCTGAAAATACACAAAGTCAATATCACCAAAACATTTACTCACTTGTTGGAGTTGCAGACAAGCATTTTAAAATTCTACACAAAAACCGTTTAAGTTTGACAAACCAATGATAAATTCCAGAAATATGTCCCTAAAAGTCACAGTCATTGTATAAGGACAACAGCCAAGAAAAAATCTTGCATCACAGTTAAATAAAAGAAAAACTGTAGCAATTGCAGAATTACGTCTGAAACATTGTAGGATGTTAATTAAGAACACAAACAATCAAAAACAAACCAAATAAATGTCTCCCAAAATTCAACACAAATGTTAACTTCGACTGGGAATGGGAACTGGGAAGGAAAATTCCCCGAATTGGTGCACGTGCAATGTTTCCCGTGTAATTTAGACTTAAGGAATTTTCATTAAATTCATCGTACTCTCTGCAGTATAAGGAAGGCAGGAAGGTCGGTATTATCGGCAATATACATATAGCTGCTTTAACAACGACGTCAATAATGGTAGTTTATTTTTATTTCAGTAAGCTTCCAACTGTGAAGTCCGGGTATATAAAAGGTGAGGTTGAACGTGCCCCAAGACGAAGCTGTATACGATGCCGATGAAGTGCCAGTGAATGGGATATAAAATTCAATCATCGTAGCATTTAATATGTTTGGTGTGACACTCAGTGATGCAGCAAGAATTATTTTCCACATCTATGAGGAGATACAATGTTGCAAGTTGCAATCAAACTGCAGGTAAAAATATTAAAATTGAGTCAGAAACGTTCGAGTAGTTTTGAAATTCGCATAAACATTTTTGTTTTCTATCTTTTCCAGGCTTACTAAAACCCATTAGTACAAGCCTTTCCATTCCCAAGATTTTCGATTACAATTATTACATCTCAATGTATGTTAGATGCAGTGCGTACACCCGCAAATGATCAAATCAGTTGTAGCCGTTTCGATTTCGGCTTCTGTTTCGCAATGGCAATCAAGACACCACCAACCACACCACCCAGCTCCATGACTATCTCCACTCCACAGATACGAGTGCTATTGCTAGCATGAAAAGAAACAACTGTCAGAATTGCATCCGACATCAGAGACGGAGACCACAAGTCAGCGTAATGTTTCAAT
The DNA here is from genome assembly GCA_951509635.1 of Eupeodes luniger. Classification (NCBI taxonomy): domain Eukaryota; kingdom Metazoa; phylum Arthropoda; class Insecta; order Diptera; family Syrphidae; genus Eupeodes; species Eupeodes luniger. The sequence goes on along the minus strand of OX608075.1, from coordinate 128,416,259 downwards.
TACCACAACGAGTGCGTATCCATTTCTGGTTGTAAAAACTTATGTTAATTCAACAATGTTGCTGTTCGTTTTGTACGAGAGGCGAGGGGAGGGGAGCGCAGCTTAGCGTAGTTTGCAACGCTCTAAAAAATCTCCTAAGACATGATGCATCAGCATCAGCATAAGTGTTGGCCGGTGTAACTGCGTTGCATTTATCGGTGCGAAAGTGAAAATCCGAACTCTCAATCAACACCAGTGGCATGGCGGGAAAAGAGGTTTTAAGTTTCAAGACACGATTGTGAAACTTATCTATATACGTACGAGAAGCTTTATAGCTCTGCGAACTGCAAGTAGTTCATCAGAGAAAGCACCCACCAAAAGCAAAGTGTGTAAAATGTACAATGTACATAACATAACATAACATAACACCATCCTCTCTAGGTGGCTAAATGGCTTGGTGGCTTGGTTATTGCAGAGCCACACCAACTTGTGGCGCACTTAAATATTCATTGCTGCAGAAACAAATGAATTCCTGATCACTTAACAAACTAGATTACAAATTGACCACAAGAGGTCTCACATATATGTAGGAGAGCCTGGATGCAAGTCCTAAATTTATATAGGTTGTATCTAGTCCGTGATGCGTCCAAATAAGAGCATCACGCTGCCCGCGCCGGCCGCCTAGACAAAATAATATACATATATACATAATATACATATACACAATCCAGCATTTAGGGGACATAAATCCCCAACGGATTGCGGCTGCGGGATGAAGATGATGAAGAGACGGACAAATACGAAAATGTACGGACACTCGTTCCGTTCGTTAGTGTGGAACATTGAATATCCGCAAAAGGAACGCACAAAGCGTGCGAGAGTGTAGTGTTCACGTCATGGTCTCTTGGAAGAAATTGCTACATTTGGATTGGAGGGAAAGGGGACATTATATGCATATGTTAACATAGTCTGTACAAGATTACAATTTTATTTGCACAGATGAGAAGTTAGACAAAAAGAGTGAAGAGTAGGGATGAGTTCGACGACTATAACTATACTCGTATACATAAGGAATTCCAAAACAGAGTGCCGTGATTCGGTGATGTGATTTTTCAAGTGTCCTCTCATTTAATATTAAAGATCTTAAGTCAACATGGATAATGTAGATTATTACAAAAAAGTTTGAAAATTCTTTCAATTTCAGGAGATACAGAATTTGAGAATTAAAAACTCTTTTAAAATTGGAAATTCCTTAGGAAATTCGACGAATTACCGGAAAATGGTAGAGAGCGAGTTTGACAAAGTCATTTTCTGAAGAAGAATAATAATTCAACTTGATGTAGAAGAGCAAATCATTTTACTAAATGGGAGTTTTTGTTTAAATTTATTTAGCTTTTCTAGCTACATGACTTAACAATGACAGTTCGTATAAGCAAGCAAACTTTTATCTAGGGAAATGTCAGAATTCAAAACTAATATGAATTAAAAGAACCATTTTGTGATTTGTCAAAACACCGAAACATATGCAAACTTGGTAAGATGCTTCCGACACTGAATTTTGTGGCTCAAATTTCCTCAAAAATTCTGCAACTTTTTTTTTCGTACGAATTCGAAGTTGTGTAAAAAAAAAATATACCGTTATTTTACTTTTAATTTCTGAAGAAAATTAAAACCTTTGCTTTATAGTTGACAAGAATTACATATTTAAATTTCAACATACAACTTTTCCTCTTCATCAAGTTCTTGTGCTGGAATGGAAATTGTGTCCATAAGCTAAACAAAATATTTAATTTCATCAAAAATAATGGTAATACTGCCGAAAATTGTGCCAATCATTAATTTAAAGCCTTATCATCATGATCCCGTCACCTGAAATCGGACAAAATGTCGTCCAAAGTCAAATTCCCCATTTAAATAGCCGTTGTATGGAGTAGTGCATTTTTATAGTTAACCCAGAGGGCATGGTAAAAGATGGTATGACGCGAACGTCCAGTGACCAGTCCCATATTAAAAGCAACAACTTTTCTCAAAGAATATATAATCTGCGCACACGCAGCAATGGCCATTTTGCTGCGTGTGCTTATTGCCATTCCTGGACAAGCCAAACCGCAAGCCGACTAATCGAACAACCGACAGAACGACGACGAAATGACGGACGCGACGCGACGCTATGCGACACGATGGATGACCAGGCGACAACCTGAGGAAGAAAAATCTCTGTGAGATCGTTCAGCTCAGCATTTGCGCGACTTGACTGGATTGCATCGGCGCGGCGGCGGCGGAGCGGCTGTCGGTTGTTGCGGTTGTTGGTTGTGCGGTGTGCGCAGCGCACACGTTATTCCAGAAAATGCGTGCAACATCAATAAATTTGTTTGCAATCAAATCAAATGAAGTGATTTATGTGAAAGTCGCCCACAAAACAACTCTGCGAGCACTTAGCCCATGGACAGGCACAGGATGAGCATATTTACCTTTAGAGTCTGTTTTGAGTCAAGAAAGTGTGGAAAGGTGAGCAGCTCCAGCTATCGGTGTATTCTTATGGCGATGCCTGCACGGCGCGCGGTGGAGCGGTGGAGTGTGGTGCGTGTGTTCTTACCCGATCCCGATGCCGATGCCGATTTCGATCAGAGCAGCGATCGGCATTCGGCACAGATGACTCGAACAAGCGGGACTTGTGGAATTATGAGGGTTATTTGCATTAGTGTTTTGTTTATACATAAATAGATTGCGTTTTGATTGCTTAACAGGTGTCAACATATTGGCTTTTTTTTCGCTTTGAAGTCGGGAATGGGGGTGTAGACTGTAGAGTGTTGTTAATGCAAATGACATCTCTATAGAAATCCTGTTTGTTAACTTGCTCTGTTTGTTTTGTGTATTTCTTTTTCTTTGCTCTTCTTTTTCTCTTATGGCGATATTCTTATCTGCATTTCGGATTAAATTTTAACTGAAAATATTTTTGCGGTCGATGTACCCTACTTAAGCGAATGATTAACGGGGTTTGGTTCCCAATTTTCATCATGACTTTTAAAACCTCAGAATCGCAGAATTTTCATACAAAATACAAATCTGCACAAAATGGGTGCAGAAAATAAGGAAGTTTGCAGAATTTTCGGAAATTTGTAGAATATGTAGATTTTTCAAAAGTGACTCATATCGATTTTAAGGTTTTAACTTTCATCTTTCTTTGTATTCAAAAAAAAATCTTTCTTTTCTTATAGATAAACAAAAGAGTTGATGTCAAAACCAGATTAAAATTTTCTTTTTCTTAAGAATGCATGTTTGTATTTATTTGTGAACTAACTTGATTTTGAATAATTTAGTCAGCTAAATTATCTAATCTGCATTCTTTGAATTTGGCTCCGAAAAAAATTAAAAATATTTGTTTATTATTTAAATCGATCGCCACTTAATTTTGAGTCCATTTGTGTGTTATGTATTTTCCATTTTATATATATAAGGAAATATATTCAAATAAACAACAACAAAAAAGTGAATTAATTTAAGTTCAGGCTTATCGAATAACACGGAGACCGACCGACCGATCGACCACTCGACGAACGCAACGGCACAAACATTTTACCAAAATAAAGGCATTTTAACGATGGGCCGGGCCGTACCGTGTTTTGATAGTCCATGTTCACGTTCAATTAAGCAATAAACAATCGAGCAGAGATTAACAATTTATGGAAATAACCCACCACACGCACCGCCATCGCCAGGCACCTTAAGTGCTAAATATGCGTCGAAAACTGTCGATAACCATTTTCACCTAATATTGATTTATCGCATCCAAAACTCCAAACATCGACTCTATGTTCAGTATTTTCTTTTTTTTTTCTAAACAAAGCTTCTGAACTAAACACAAAAAGAATATAATGCATACAAAAACAAGAAAGTTCACTGTGATCGTGATGTCGTCAACTTGGGTGGCTGGAATGCCTCACCTCTAAGTAGGGGGAACTAAAATGAAAATTGCTTAAATTAGCCTCTGGAGCGGCCCATATATAATTAAACGATTAATATTCAGTGTCGCACAGCCTGTTTCAAATCCGGTCAAAGCCATAGGCCAACACCTTTAATTTGAGAGATTAAACACTGCGTGGTGTGTCGTAACGGGGCAGAACTGATACACGCACCAGCATCAGCTTCAGCATCACCATAGAGAGACCAACACGCCTTGTCATAATCATAAGCAAACAAAAACCCAAATGAAGAAATCGGAGGTCTATTGAATTGATACATCCCGATGGCGATGGGAAATCATTTCATTTTCTATTTCTATTGTTGACCATTTTTGGTTTGGAGTGGAACCTCGCGACCGACTGAGTGGTACTGGCACAGGCACACTTGATGTCATCATAAATGAACGAGTATAGAAACCTCATCTCATCTCATAGAACACCACTTAGAACTCGGGCTATAGTCAGCAGTCGAGTCGGACCACACTCATTGAACGCGTGAAACCATATCCATTACCGATGGTTAAACAAAACATCTACTGGGGCACAAACACACATGCTCTTATGGATAATATATAGAATAATCATATACCATACTAAGTATAGACGAAGCAGCAGAACAAACGAGGAGGTATAGGAGGAACCTATAAGTCGAATATGGTCTTTGCTATATTCTCATTGTGGTATTATGATTTAGAAAATGTAAATAGACGATCATAAATATGATTTTTATATCTGAAGCACAGGCATTTACATAAATTCTGTGATTCTGAGATTTAATCCCGCCCATTAATCAGCACCAGGGAACATTGTGGAACACCTACTTGAACTTGCGACTCAAGGCTGTGCCACCGCTTAATACGAGTATATTTACCATATTCAAAGAGTGGAGGAATAGGGATTTTTTTTATTCTTAGTCATCATCATCACAATAAGTGATGATCAGTGTAGAGTTGTCCGGATGCTCTTATAGCTTATGTGAATTTTGATAGACGTGTTTGTTTGATGATGGGGTATGGAGTTGATCGTCTACGTCTAGTCTCACTTAACGACTATTGTCTACTAGGCTATGGGTAAATATGAAGAGTGTTTATTTTTATGTTTCGTTAAACACTCTTTATTTTGATGTTCTGTCAACTTAAAATTTTGCTTATAGAAACTTGCAGCTCTCAAATATCAACCAATAATTTTAGCATGTTATTTGACGGTAAAGGCGTCTAATCCCTCTTTTATATAGACTTGGAAGGCTGTGATTAATTTTTTGAAATACTAATGATTTTGAAATGGAAATGGCCGAAGTGAGTTCTAAAAGGGTATTAGTAGTTCTTAAGTTTGGTCGGAAGCATTGTATAATTTAAATGAATTCAAATATTAATAGATTTATTTATTTAAAACTTCACTTTAAAAAACTGTGCAATATTTTCCAATTCAAATCATTTAATAATTCTATCGTTTCTTGGTGATTTAATACTGCACTATTAAAATTAAAGCAGTCTTCTATTTTAGTTTACCTAAGTTATTTGGATTGACATTAAGAATTTCTCCACAAGTATTGGCAATATTCTGCTACTTTGTAGCCCACCAATCCATATTGCCAGGTCCAGGCCTGATGCTTAAGTGTGTTGGTAAACAATTATGCAAGTACCGATTCTAACTAAGCTGAGTAGTTAGGAGTTCTATTTGGTAGATTAAAAAGTTGTTTAATGAAATTTCTTTATACGTTAGTCTTTGGTGATTTCAAACCGGTGACCATTGTGGAATCAACTGCTTCTAAAAACACTGTGAGATCTTTTGAGTACCATAATTTTGGATTTTTCGGCAATTATTATAAGCCCTCATGTATTGCAGTATCTTGATAATCGGTTTAACATGAGCTGTAGATTTTTTGGTTTCTCTGAAAGAATGACAAGATCGTCTGCGTACAGCAGAACATTTATTGTACAATTAGCGATCCTAATTCAACTGAGCATATACTTGACAATATAATTTATAAACAATGCAAACAGCAAAGCCCTCAGAAGGCATCCTTGTTTAACACCAGTATCAGTATCAAACCATTGTGAAAACAAAGCTTATCAAAGCTGTCTTAAAACCAAAAAATAATTTTTATATCTCGTCTGGAACCAGTAACAACGCCAGAAGATATAACTTCGCACTTAGTATCTACCAAGAGCATACCTTGTAGCTCAACCATTAGGTTTACTAAGATCAGTAAACCAAATAGCTTTGTTTCCTCTTTCATAATATCAACGAATCCTACGTTCTTCGATTCTATTTGCAATACAAATATATGGCCGCAGAGACTTTGGTCAAAGAATTTACATAAGTCAAAAAACTTAACAGGCTTACCCTCTTCTACCAAAACGTAAGCGGAAGTAAGACTGCTGACATTTTTCTTAACTCCCAATCATTTCCACATAACGTATTCGTTTTGACAGAAAATTGGTTTAATTCAAGCTTTTCCGACACAGAACTTTTCAGTGAAGAGTTCCAAATTTAAAGAAATGATCGTCATGTTGGTAATGCAAAGGATTTAGGTGGAGGTGTTCTCCATAGCGGTAAAAAATACACATTTCTCGTCTTCTGTATTTTTTCCGTTTGAACTATCAATTGAACTGGTCTGTTGAAAGTTAATAGTACAGACTAAGACTATTTTCATTTTAAACGTTTATATTCCTCCAAAAAGTTTAGAGTCTATTTATAGCGAACTCTCCTTGGCATTAGACTTTCTTATCAGTTTGTCCTGCTCGGACACCAATATTTTACTTCTAGGTGATTTTAATTTACCACATATTGACTGGATTCCATCCGAAGACGAATGCTGCCTTGAAGCCTGTCTTTTTTCTTCACAATTGGAACTATCTTTTCTCGATAAAGTCCTTCTTACTGACTTAGAGCAAACAAGCTGTATTAAAAACTCAAAAATCGAATTCTCGATTTAGTATTTTCTTCTGACGCTATTAGTACTCTTGTTCTGGAATCCAGATCAACAATTACTAATAAATATCACCCCCCTTTGGAAATTTTTGTTGACTTAAGTAATCACCTTACTGAACACAGTTATTCCTTTGATTGCTTATATAATTTTGACTTCAGAAGAGCTAATTTCCAGTTGTTGTCTGAAGATTTTACCATTTCTGGAATTGCTGATATATTAGCATTTTTTTAATGTTGACCAAGCAGTTTAAAATTTTTATAAGATCCTTAATTACTGTTTGGAAAAAAATGGACCTTTAAGGAAATCCAGAAATACAAACTTTAGCCACCCTTGGCACACGAAAGACTTGCGTTTAATGCGTAACAAAAAAATAAGGCATGGAAAACTTATCTCAAGACTCTGTCTCCAATCAACTTCTCTTTTTATGTTGAACTCTTTAACGAATTTAAGTCTCTTTCTAATTTTGTATATGCTAGTTATGTTACTGATATGGGCAACTCTTTGAAAGAGAATCCTAAAAAATTTTGGAAACTTGTAAACTTAAAGAAAAAAACAGATGGCTTTCCAGTTAACTTCACTTAAAAGAACCTTTCATTAGATAAAACTGTTGATATATGTAACGCTTTCGCAACAAATTTCCGTGAATCATTTGTTAATAGCCCTAAAGAAGTTGATGAAGTATATTTACATAATCTTCACTCCTTTTCGCAAACTAGCTGATGTCACATCCCTGTGCTACAGAGTACGGTCCTTGATCTTTTATTCGCGATGAATGATGACTGCTCAGCCCGTCCCGATAGTATTCCCCCGATAGTATTTAAAAAGTGTAGTAATGCTTTAGTTGAACCCCTTACTTTCTCTAAAAACAGGCAAATTTCCCAGTAGATGGAAGAAGTCATTTCTTACACCAATTTTCAAGAAAAGTATCAAGGCGGATATAACAAACTACAGGCCCATTGCAAAGCTTTCTTGCATTTACATTCCTAAATTGTTTAATCAAGTTGTTTGTGAAAGTGTAGCATTTTTTAGTAAGAATCTAATTTGCGAACAGCAACATGGTTTTGTGAAAAAAAGATCAACCGTTACAAATCTCCTCACATTCTCAAACATATGTTCAAACGCTGAAGCTTTTGACCAACTTAACCACGGAATTATATTATTTAAACTTAAAGCTCATGGTTTTCCACCATTTTTTTAGCTTGGATCAAATCATACCTTGAAAACAGATCCAATGAGGTAAAATTTAGAAATTGTCATTCTGAACCTTTTGTTGAGGCGGAACTCATCACCTGAGTACATTTGGCTTTATACATATTAACTTCCATAGAACTAACTATGGGAAGAATGAAGCTTTAAGTCCAATGAGCATTTTAAATAACTGAAATTGTTCATCGATAGATTTAAATTTGAAAATTCTCAAGTGTAAAAAAAACAAAGATCCATCCCATATCGCTGAAAATAACTGATTTTTTTAACAAAGAGGGGATAATGCCGATTGTGTTGTTGAAAAGTAATTTTAGCTTATTAGTAAAAGTCAGTGTTGCATTTTTAAAATACTCATAGGGAATTCCATTTTCACCTGGTGCTGGCTTGGCTTTTTGAAGGACGGTTTTTATTTCATTAGTGTCTATTTCAGAGTCCGAAGTTTCTTCAATAACCAAGGGTTCTACATAGTCAAAGGATAAATTAAACTAATTGGACAGAATTTTTTTGGGAATTGTATGATAGTTGAGGACACATTTGTACCAATTACAAAATATAATCTATTTATATTTTTGTCTAATTTCCAGAAGTCTTTTGATTTTTTCACCTGACTTAAAGATTTAACTTGAATATTTTAAAATACTACTTTTTTAAGTGGAGTGATTGTTTGTACCTGGAGTTTGCATTAACGTACCATCTTCTTATTTCATTGGTATAACAGTTTCGTAGTGCTTGTAGAAGTGCGAATAATTCATACAATCTTTATAAACCCACTTATTATTGGATTTTGAGAGTGTTAAGTTCGTGAAGAATTTGTGATACACGAAATTATATTCTTTGAAAAAAATCGATATATTCATTAGATGAAGAAGTTCCGGCTAAATAGATATCTAGATTATTTTTATAGGTCTATTATATCCCTAGAAAAATTCAATCAGAATAATAACAGCCTTGAATCTCGAAATATTTGAAATGGTATTTTGTTCTTAAGGGAATGTTTCCATAGTTTTTGACATATTACTTATATTCAAAACAATTACATTTAAGCATCTAAATTACACCATATGCCATATGAAACATGTTGTTCTGGAAGATGTTTGTTGTTAAAATATTTGTCCATAAGATTCTGAAATATGCCGGAACTGAAGCTCTTCATTATTAAAATATATTTAGTATATACTTCCACAAACCAAGAAATTTTTAAAACTGAGTAAATAAAATTATTCGAATTTGTTTTATATTAAATTGTACAATTCTGCAAAATTTATGCGATTCCGTGTTACCTTTGAAACCTGATTGAAAAATCATCTAGAAAAACATAGACTACAAAATAAATATTAATCATTAATAGATGAAAAATGTTGTCCTTCAATTTGGGGCTCATCCAGTTGTTAAAAAAAAACTTTTTAATGCGTTTCACCAACTTTTTTGCAATCCACACTTTAAAAACAAAATTTTGTACTGCAGATATTTTGTACTAATTAATTTAACCTTTATAGGATCCATTTTTAATTTGGTATCATAAACAAAATTGGGTAAGTAAAAGAGTAATTATCTGATTGATTGCTTAAGAAAGAAACAAGTATGGCAAGAAATTATATGACTCGATAGCAACAATTTTATTCCCCTATCAAGACATCCAATTATGCAAAATCTTCTTTTTTTCTTTGAACTTTTCGTAGACTTTAACAATGTCTTTTTATTACATTTAATTACTTAAAGTTTTTTTTTTATTTTGATCCAATATAAATTGAATGTATAAAAAGATGTGAGGTCTTAAAATTGGGTTAGTGATATCTCAGAGTTCGTTCTCCAAGACAGAGGTATCATGAAAAGATTTGGATTCTACCTTTTGTTGGCACTTGCACTAAGTAGCTTTAGTTCCGGCCAAGTTGATAATGAAGTTATTCGGGATATTTTGATTGAAGGCTTCAGGGCTTACAATGAAGAAAATACAAAACCAGTTGATGGTAAGTTAGCCAAAACCCACACGACTAATTTGAATGACGATAAACTCGCTATATTTCCTTGCAGTTCCTTCAGAAAATGATTCGTTTGATTTTATCATTGTTGGAGCTGGTCCAGCAGGTTGTGTCCTGGCCAACAGACTTTCCGCAAATCCTAACTGGTCTGTGCTACTACTGGAAGCTGGTCCCACGGAGAACATAGTCAATGAAATGCCAGTACTAGCAGGTTATCTACAAGTGTCAGAAGCCAATTGGAATTTCTCGACCACGCCCCAGAAGAACGCTTGCTTTGGTATGAACGACAACATTTGCATCATTACTCGAGGAAAAATGCTCGGTGGATCAAGTGCTATAAACTACATGATCTACAGTCGTGGAAATCCGAAGGATTTCGACAAAATGGCACAGGCCGGCAATGTGGGATGGTCTTACAAAGATGTTCTTCCGTACTTTTTGCGGTCAGAGAGAGCGAACTTGGAGTGTTATGAGGATACCCCAAACCACAATACCTCAGGTTTGCAGAGTGTTGAACATGTGAGGTACAGAACCCATGTGGCGGATGCTTTTGTAAGAGCATTTGTAGATTTGGGATATCCAAAAATTGACTATACTGGGGAACAACAACACGGCACTGCTTACGTTCAGGGAACAACTCTCAATGGACACAGACAATCTGCTGCCAAGGCGTTCGTTTTGCCTATTCTTAATGAAAGAAAGAATCTACGTGTTTTGACCTTTGCCACTGTCACAAAGATTCTGATTGATGATTCATTTTCAGCTTATGGTGTTGAGTTTATCCACAGAGACAAGAACTACGTAATCAAGGCCAACAAGGAAGTAATTTTGTCTGCAGGAACCATCAAATCACCCCAGCTACTGATGTTGTCCGGTGTTGGTCCCAAAGACGTGCTCAGCCAAATGGGAATCAAACAATTGGTGAATGTTCCTGTTGGAAAAGTTATGTACGATCACATGTCCCATATTGGCCCGACTTTCACCACAAACAGTACAGGCTCAACATTGTATTTTGACCGAATTACTTCTGAAGATGTTCAAAAATTCAAAGCTGGCGATCCTTCTACAAGAGTATCGACACTCACAGGCGTAGGAGCCTTAACATCAATAAAATTGCCATTCTCCTGTCCCGACGACGATCGCCCAGATGTGGAGCTGTTTTTTGTAGAGCTAAGTATGGCCGTTGACAATGGATTTGTTTTTACGAAAAGCATCAATTTCAAACAAGACTCCTACGACAAAGGATTCAAGCCTTTAGAAGGAACAGAACATTTCACTATTGCCACTATGTTATACCGTCCCAGATCATCCGGAAGTGTTACGTTAAGAGACAAAAATCCCTTAAGCCCGCCAATTATTGATCCCAATTACTTTGCTGAGGAATATGATGTCGAAATTATGCTAGCAGGTATTAAACAGGCTCTTCGAATTGCCGAAACACCTGCCATGAAAAGAATCAATGCTACATTGTATTCAGTAAAGATTCCTGAATGTGAGGAATTTGACTTTGGAACTGATGATTACTGGAGGTGTTCGATCAAAGTATTGACATACAGCCAAAATCATCAAGTGGGAACGTGTAAAATGGGATCTGCAAATGATCGAACCGCAGTTGTAAGTCCCGAGTTGAAAGTTCATGGAATGAAGAGGTTGAGAGTGGCTGATAGCAGTGTTCTGCCAGCACCTCCAACGGGACACACACATCCGATTTCGTTGATGATCGGTGAGAAATTAGCCGATATGATAAGCAAAGAGTGGCAGCATAAAAGTTGCTGAGTTTTTTTTAATATAGAAAGGAAATTGTATAGTGGACATGACCAAACGGAATCTAATTTATTTTTTCAGAAGTGTGGTTTGTTGCGAATGCGAATATAAAATAAAAGACATTTAAAATTAAAATAAATCAATTTTTCGTAATTTCTTTCATTTTTTCATTAACATTGCAAGTCAGAAGAACTAGTTGACTGCTTTAAAACTTTTAGACTTTCGAAATGGATTTCGAAAGTGGTTGTTCATATTCAATCATATTAAAATCTTTGCATGCATACAGCCTCATAGAAAAATATTCCACTTATACTTAAACTTTTCTTGAATTAATTCTATTAAACAAAAAACTCGTGATCATAAGAAATGATTTCATCAAACAGCACATAAAATTTTACTATATTCAATTTTCTAAAATGTAGTACTTACAAAGTCTAACCCTATCATCTTATGCATTTTGTTTTGATATCGCCAGAAAGTGACTTTCAAATGTTAAAAACTACTTCATAGATCATGCTCTGAATAAAAACAAAAGAGCTGAGCTTAGAACTTTAACGAAAACCAGACAAGATAATAATTCCTCTTTCCTTTATAGGGTCCTCGGGTCATTTTTGACCCATTTTAGGAGTAAAATAAAGATTTCTCTTAAACTAAATTTCTTATGGACTTGATGTTTCATTGCTTTTTCTAAAGTTTTAAAATTAATATATTTAGCTTATAATTTTATAAAAATCTTTGTTATTTTAGGACGTACAGACTTTTTTACGTTCGCGGACCTCGGGTCAAAATTGACCCTACTGTATAAATAGAGTGTCAATTAGATTTTCTTGTTTATTTGTTCTCAGTTATTGTTGTGTACTTGCATTGTTTTAGTAACGGGGCTTTTACAGAATTCTTTTTTGACATTTAGTGACTAGCACATGTTTTTGTTTGCAAGTTTGACAAATTTTTTCCTATTGAAAATGAGCGATAGTAAAAGTGAATTTTCTTTGAGAGTTTCGGATGAAGATGAATCATGTTCGGAATTCGAAGATCTTGTTGAGGAAGCTGATTCATCGGATAGCAACTCTAGTAAGGGTGAAATTGCATCTGTTTCTGGCCAAATGATTAAGTCAAAAAATGGCCTAATAACTTATACCAAAAAGCCCTTTGAAAACATTGCCGGAAGAGTCTAGAGAGAAAACGTTATAAACTTGTTGCCATGATTGACACGTTATTCGTCCTCAAGAATCACAGCAGAAGAAATTTCAAGCTTGGAGTTATTCTTTCCACCTCCTTTGGTACGTATGATATTGGTTTTTACAAACATATGGAACGCACATTTGATGAAGAGTGGACTGACATTGATAGGACGGATTTGTTTGCATTCATTGGATTTCTTTTACTGGCTGGTGTTTTTCGATCGAATAACGAAAGCTCTGAAAGTTTATGGGACTCTCAAAAAGGAAGGCCAATATTTGCAGCAACTATGTCACTGAAGACATTCAAAAAATTATCAAGAGTTATTAGGTTCGACAATAGAGAAACTCAAAGAGAACGACGTTTGTTAGATAAATTTGCTCCTATAAGTGAATTGTGGAATCATTGGGTTGAGATTTTGCCGAAACTTTATAACCCATCCGAAAATGTTACAATAGACGAACAACTGGTAGCATTTAGAGAGAGATGTCCTTTTCGACAGTATATTCCATCAAATCCTGCGAAGTACGGAATCAAGTTTTGGGTACTTTGTGATTCTGCAACGAGCTATGCTTGGAACATTCAACCTTATACAGGCAAAGAACTTGGAAGTACACCGGAAAGAAATCAAGGTATGCGTGTAGTTCTTGATTTGGTTGTAGGCCTAAAGGGGAATAATCTAACGACCGATAACTTTTTCACGTCTTATCAACTAGACAAATATTGCTGCAGAAACAGATTACACTCGTTGAAACAATACGCAAAAACAAACCAGAATTGCCACCAGAAACTGTAAATGTAAAAGGAAGACAAATTTTTTCATCAAATTTTGCCTTTACCAAGGATAGTAGTTATCGTGTCCTAAAATCCAAAAAAAAAATAAAGCTGTAAGTCTTCTAAGAACATTTCATCATGACTCGAGAATAAGTGATCATGCAGATAAAAAACCAGTAATAATATTAGATTACAACAAGTGTAAAGGTGGTGTAGACACATTGGACAAAGCCGTAAGTTCCTACACTTGCAAAAGAAAAATAAAGCGATAGCCCCAAGTAGTGTTCAGTATATATCAGCTTACAATGCTTTTGTTTTATTTAAATCGGCTAACCACGCCTGGAAAGAAAACTGTCTTGCTAAGCGACGATACTTTTTGGAAAACCTGGGTATGCAATTTATTACTCCTTACATACAAAAACGGAAAACTCTACCTCGAGCCCCATTTTCCCTTGAAATCGCAAATAAAATACGAGGTGCATCTCAAAACGATCCACAACCTTCTTCATCAACTCAGACGGAAAACAATACAAGAAAGAAAACAACAAAACGAAGCCGATGTCAGTTATGTCCAAAAACGGATAATAAGACAGGTCTAGTTTGCGATAAATTTATAAGTAAAGAACATTCTAAGACTATCACTTTGTGCCCAAATTGTAATAACTGATTCTACTTTCATCTTTCAATCTTCAATAAAAAATTGTTAAAGTACTAATAAGATTAAAATGTAAACATACTTTTTTTCAAATTCAATAAAATCGTAAAATACAAACTTAAATAACATTTATTTTCATTAAAAATATAAAAAAAAATAAATAATTAACCATACTTGTACTATTTAATCAAATACTATACGGACAAACACGACCGGACATAAATATAGAAAAAACACTAATGGGTCAAATTTGACCCGAAGATCTTTTACGTTAGTTACTTTGAGGAAAACAAAAGAGCTGAGCTTAGAACTTCAACAAAAATCATACTAACAACTCAAAATAATTTTATAATCCGGTCTGAAAATGTTCTTTCTTTTTGACTCGGCGAAGTACTGAAAAAGTCAATGTATTTAACAGTTATTCATTTTCAAATCCCGTTAAAGTTCTTTCTGAATAGTACCTATACACATTAATTTTGCGAATCTTTTTTTACTATATGTTCTAAGTTAACTCTTGAGTTCATTTATGTTGACCAAGTTTCATGCCCGTAGACAAGTTATAACAAAACCTATTTTAACTCTTCCACTTAACTTCCTCATTTAAATAAACACTCTTAAGAAAAAAAAATAATTTGTAGCCGAAAAAAATAAGAAAGCATTTATTAACTTATTTGTCACTTCGTACGTCTTAATAAAACTTAATACCCACTCTTTTACTTCAACAACAAAATTGTCCCAGCAGCATCTATTACAAATTGAACACGAAACAACTTCTTGGACAAACTACCATAAACATAATAAACATCTATCCGAATTCTTCCACTTAGTTCTATACGAGAACTAATTTACCATCAAAGAATAATTTATTTTAAAAGAAGCAATTCAGCTGTAAGAAAAAATATTTCATAGAAACCAATTATAAACGGTTTGTCAAAGTATTCCACTTCATTTTCATCTTATAGGAACACTTGCGTTAGCGTTTGAGCTTAAAAAGGAACCTTATCGGGAAAAATGTTTACCTGGTCGACGACGACACGACGACGACGAGTGCGAGGACTTATTGCAAAATGTATTGGTATAATAAAAATAAAAACAAATATTTCATGGGAGTGCACAATAATGTCGATGGAAACACGGTCGTTATGTCTGCAACTTCATTACACGCATCACACAACAGGTATCGGTATGTACATATGTATACTCACATAGGTGGTAAAGGAGTATATATTTAGTTGCACTTCCATCTTACGCTTTATGGATTTTCCATTCTCGGGCAAGCGGAAACGCTTATTAGGTATTAAAACCGCCCTATTGGCCACCCCTTGTCTCCACAATTCATACCTATTACTTATAAATTCCAATTCTAAGCAGGAATACAAAAAAAAAAAGAGGCGTTGATAATATTTTTGTTTTTGTCAGACGCACGTACACGCTGTATTCTCGAACATATATTGACAATCTCATTAAGGGCCACACCACAAACACCTTACTTCTTTGACAGTTCATGTTTTCTATTTTTGTGCTTAGGCTTAACATGCATTTGCAGCATTAGCAGCAGCGGCATTGCAGCATTACCAAGGCTAAGTTATTAATCATAAACTATCTTTGCTGACACTTTGTCAGGATTGCCAAGTACCTAATGTCTCCAATGCCCGATGAAGCAGGAAGGCAACTTAATTGAGACAGTCCCGTCGCGGTCGTCGCTCGTCTCTGTCGTCGTCGTAACATTCTGCTCGTCTATTTCTAAATTAAAGAAGTCACCTCACGTCATGCAATCAGTCAGTGGAGTGGCTGGGTTCGTCGATTTGCCTGATGTCTGATGGTCCTCGTCTAGCTAATACGGAAAGACGAAAAGATACTCAAAGACTGAAAGACTCAAATACGCAAAGACGCACGCGCACGCACTCTTCACTCTCTGACAGTTTGGGTGTGAATCGGATTCGGTTATCGGTTCTCTGTTATCTGCCTACATGTTGTACGACATAATGTTGTTCTTAGTGGGGTGCTTCAGCCGGTTACGGTTACGGCCACGACTATACGACTACAGGCAACAGTTGCGGGTTCATGACTGCGGGAGTGCGGGAGTAGGTACATGCATACCTATATCTTTGATAGGTAATTGTTTGTTTAGAATATTTATATTTTTATATTAATAACGTTCGTCGAATCCTTTATCTCTTCATAAATAAAACTGACGTTATCTTTTGGTTTGCATCGCAACTCGATGAGCAAAGACGCACAAACGCTCACCGTGAAGAAAAGGTTTGGTTTGGAAGTGGAGTCAAGTTAATTCTTTTTTTTTTCCCTTATTTATGGAGAACATTAAATTGGTGATATTTGATGATGATGATGACACCGGATAAGGTATCAGGTGTCAAAACAAATATGTATATTGAATTTTGTCTCTGTATTTGGCTTGGAGGGGGTGATTGTTGTGAGATGATTTAACATTTGAGAAAACTGAATTATTTATTAGATAAAATAAAGGGTTTAAGATAGAAAAACATGAATTCTTGTGTGGATAAGAAAAATGCTAAAATTATTCAAATTAGAAATGGAATTATTTTCAGATTTATTGAATAATATATTTTATATGTTTATAGAACCTTCACTTTTTGAATATGATACTGCGAAGACGTGACTTTTAGTTATGTTTCATTTTACGAGGTTCAACTTGAAATTATAAGTTGTTATGTCATACATTTAAAATTGCAATCAAAATGGAAATCATATCTCATTTATGAACAAGGTAAAAAGCCAGGATAACTTTTGTATCTTCATCAAAACAGTAAATCCATAAATATTTAAACTCTACGACAAAAGCTGGTTGACTTAAGTTGAAGAAATAAGAGTGTCCCTTTATAAAAACTCTCCACTCATGAAGTGGCATATCTACAACCGATATAGCTTTCTTACTCAGCTTTATACAAAATTGGTAGAAGTGTCATCACAAGCTGAAAGAGGAAGAGAATGGACTCACTGGCGATTTCAGTTCAAAGATTCCATTCATTTGAACTTACTTTGAGACTGGGGCTTGTAAATTTGTAATTATCAATCTTTTGACATTTAAAAGATTGCAGTTTAAAACTTAATGCATTTGAAGTTGTTGCATTTATTTGAAGTCTTCGTATTCTTTTACATTCTTTATATCAACCTGGTTAATAATGCTTGATTAATTAGGATAGGGTCTGAGCTGTATTTTGGTCTGTATGCTCTATTTTCCTAAGAATCTAATCCCAGCTTGAAGCCGTTAGATTTGTATTTTTTGTACTTTAACTTTGTCAATTATTTGACTATAGCGTATTTTAATGCAAGGAACACTTCGTTGTTTAGAAGTTAGAGCATTCATTTCAATTGCCAGCAACTGAAAATCATATCTCATTTAAGAACAAAAAAAAAAGCTAGAATAACTTTTAACTCTATCACAAGAGGTGGTTGACAAACATCAAAGAAATAAGAGTGTCCATTTTTAAAAACTCTACAACCGATGTAGCTTTGTTACACAGATTTATACAAAGAGTTGCATCTCAAACTGACCAGTGAAAGGAATGCACTCGTTTGTGAATGCAATCTTTAATGATTTCAATTTAAAGATTTCATTCATTTGAATTTACTTTGAGACTGAGACTTTAAATTTTGCAATCACCAATCTTTTGAAATCGAAATGATTGCAGACTAAAACTTCATGCATTTAAATTATTTTAAAATGTTATCTTCGCATTATGTTGTAGTCTTCGCATTCTTTTTATCAACCTGGTTCATATAGCTTGAAAAAATAAACTGGGGTCTAAGCCGGATTTTGGTCTAAAATAAATAAAACAAATTAGGTGGCCCAACAGTCCGTTGAGAACTAGGGCCTAGTGACTTACAACTCTCAACAATACCTGTGTGCGAGTACTGTTGTCAGGGATGGAGGGGACCTGCAGTTTTAAGCCGAATCCGAACGGCCAATTTGAGAAAGCACTTTTCATGACAAGAGTTATTCTTGGAGCATTTGTCAATTAGTCGCAAGAGGCAGTACCTGTGAAAAAACTTAAGATGTCACAGGCAGGGATCGAACCCAACCAAGACCTCTGTCATGACAGCCCAACGCATTAACCATCATGGCACGGGCACCACTTTTTAGTCTACATGCTCTATTTTCTTCTTAAGAATCTAATACGGTTTATCTCACCAAGCTCTCTTATCGAAAATGCGTGCATTTGGTATTGAAGAATCCCATATTCGTTGGGTTAGAAATTAACTTTCGGACCGTTCAATTCAAGTAGTATTGGATGGGTTCAAATCTGATATCCACAAAATAAACGCTGGTGTGCCCCAGGGCTCCGTTTTGTTTTCGACACTCTTCCTTATTTTTATAAATGATCCTTTGTCTGAAACTTCTAACCCTCTAAATTGTTTCGCTGATGACAGTACCTTCAGCTTTTCATATTCGTTTTTACATTCTCATCCTTGTCCTTCGGATGTGGAATATCAACGGCATTGTATGATAAGCTCATTAAATTCTGATCTTGACAGGGAAATCAAAAACCGTGTAGAATTTGGCGCAGAGACATAGGGCCCAGGGACATAAAGCCCAATTATTTTTTTGGGGCTTATGTCTCACTTCGTAGTGACATAAAACCGAAATTGAATTTGGGTCTTAAGTCCTACTCAAATATGACCTAAGTCCCAAATTTGTTTGTTAAAAATGGGACATTGTCCCCAAATTTTTTAGAGCCAAAAAATAATAAAAAGTTTTTGTATTTCAATACAATGAACAATAGTTTTTTGATACGGTGATAATAAAAAAATTAGGAAAAACAAAAAAATAACCAAAAAAAACCAAAGGCAGGCGCCAATATCAACAGATTTTTTGAATAAAAGCTTTAAACTCCACTTTTCGGGGTTCACACCCGCTCACGCAACTCCGTTTTTCCGCTTAGGGTATGTAAAGTCGCCAGGCAGGCTCCTATAACAAATTCTTTCAATAAAAGCACCTGTGGATGGCCCGCTTCGCGAGATCTCAGGATTTAAACTCCACAAAACAAAGTCTTGTGGTATTGAAGTGCTCCAAGTTTTGTCATTTGGTGATTCTTATTAAGTGGGACATTAGCCCCAACATTTTTATTTGGGGCTTCGGTCTTACTTGGGTGGGACTTAGGGCCCAAATTAGATTTCGGTTTTATGTCCCACCGAAGTTAGACATAAGCCCCAAAAGAAAAAAGTTTGGCGTTATGTCCCTGGGCCCTATGTCTCTGCGCCGTAGAATTTAATGATTCGAAAAATCAAATCTGTCTACTGTCACAAAAGCGTAACACTCCTCCAATGCCACTATCCATGGGTGGTATAATCATTATAAGGGTATTATAAGGGTATTCATATCCCCTTGAGTGCGCCCACAATATAAAAAAAAATGCAAGAAACACTTCTTGGTTTAGAAGTCACAAGAGCATTTCAATTAATTTCAATTGTCAGCCTCCTACTGAATCTTTTATAATTTTCAAAAAAACGAAAAACTTCAAATAACATCACCGTTCAAATTCCACACTGAAACACATAAACAAATACCGAAAATGTCTACAAAATCTCATAAAGCACACATTTTTAAGTACGCAATAAATTATAACTTAATTTGTTGGAAAACCTATGGGCTTCCAAGCAATTTACCCCCAACTTACTTACCAATGCCTACAGCCTTCTAGATGGCTGATTACTTTATGCCTGAGTGACTGCGTCAGCTAGAGCAGCCTCCACTTCCATCCACATCCACAAGTGGGTGGCTGATACTCATGAAATTATATTTGTTTTTTTTTTTCTTTTTCTAATTTTAAATCCAAACTCGATGCTATTGTATTAATTTACCATAACCGTTAACGATCACCATACCGACATAAACATGCCGTACGAATTAATTGAAAAATTTACTTTTAACTCCTTCTGGCATCTAATTTCCTCACATGGCGGCACTCAGCATAGGCACAAGCCCATAACCGTATGTCCATATTCGATTGTTGAATTAATTTTTATCGTCGGGCAATTATCGTACGACATTTTTAGTTGTAGCAGTCGCAGTCGTTGTCGTGTCGATCGTTCGTTCAAGCCACCACAGCATCGCCGCACCATGCACCACCACTATATACTGCTTAAGGTCGATTTATGTATGTTCGAGCTTGGCAGGACTCCGGCACTGGGGACCGAACGATGGAATTCCTATGAGCTTCAAAATTAGTTTTCATTTAATTATATTTCGATGCCAAATGGTCAACCAGCTAGAACCCTAGAATGGGCTATTAGACAAAATGTCGTCACCATAATTCATCAGTTGGAGTTGCATTGTTGAGTCTCTGTTGCTGTAGCTGATGCTGATGCTGATGCTGATGCAGGCGCTAGTAGCAGCGGAAAACACCTAGATGAAAAAAGTGGTACAATTAGCATGGAGATTTATTGGCTGGATCCCGATGGATGACATCGAGTGGACTGGACATGGAATATGAAGATCATAAAGCGTTCTTGCCCGTGCGTTTGTTGATGGTTGCTACCTCAAGGCGTTTTAAGCCAATTTGGAGCAAAGTCCAAAGCAAAATCAAAAGCAACAAGCCCAGAGATAGACTGATCTATCAATAATCACAAATTACTTTTAATTGTTGCGATGTTGTTGATTCTATGCGATGTGCATCATCATCATCAGTGTTCCTGGCTCAATGTACATATATTGTTTCTGAATGGTTAAAATAATGCGATCGCTTTAAGAAATGACGATGAAGATGAGTACGAGAGACGTTGGCGGCGGTGGCGGCAACGGCGACGACACAGCGATAGAGAAACTAGAAAATCGTTTAAGTTGGTTAATCATTGTTATGGTTTGATGAGTTCGTTCTGTCGTTGTCGTGCGCCTGATGTTGCACTAACAAGTTTATCGAGTCCACACGAAACACGAAGGCCATAGGTAATAGTTGTGGAATGATAATTGGAACCCTGCTTGGTTTATCAGTTTAAAAGTCGAAAGGAACATCATCGTTGGTGTTTGTTTTAATTTTGAAATACATTTTAAAAGACATGGTAACTTTATCATTTACATAGGTGACACTTAACTCTTTTGCTTGATTTTCTATACAGATCTTCAATTGACCCTCCAGCAAAAGGAACTCTCCATAAAAGCTTGCCTTCGTCCTTAATTCGCAAAATGTCTGATGTAAACGAAATTATTATTAGTTTCGTTTGTTTATTTTATAATTTTTGTTCTCTGATGCTCTTATATAAATAAATCTTGGTCCAAAACTGTCAAAAGTGTCAATTTTTTTATGAGCTCAAAACTAATTAATGAAATTATAATATTTGGCGTATCCCTCACCTTTACTTGCTCAGAATACTTCTATTCTGTTCTTTGTTTTGTTTAAGGGGGAAGATTAGCGCGAAAAAAGGTACGTCGTTTTCAAAAAAGTACGGACCAATTACGCCGCAACGTTTGCGTTAACGATCACTCATATTTTCATAATAAAGTTTTATCATTTGAACGTACATGAACAACTAAATAAAAAACAAAATATTTGACAGATGTCACCAAAACAAAATGGCCGCCACGGGGCTGGGTAGCAAAATCTAGCCACGCCAATTAAAAACTCTTTATAAACACGCTTTTACAAATATACGATATTTGACCATAATTGTCAAATTTTATTCCAAACCACTTAATTCAAAAATGATCATCTTCAGAAAATTTATCATTATCATAGCGTTGTTGAGTATTTTTCTTAAATTTTGAATTTTGTTATTCTTGTTGCACTTATGTCGTTAAGGTGTCCTTTTTGAGACTTTAAGCTTTATAACTTTAATAATTAATACACAAAATTTCAATGTGGTTCAAAAAACAAACTTTATTTTCAGACAGTCATTTTGAAGCAATTCGGCCCTTGCTCTTACAAATTTTTAAAATTTCCTGGGATTAGAGTAGAGACATCTTGAAATTCTTAGGACATCTTTTATATGAATCGCACCTTTCAAAATACAAACACATACTTGCTAAGAGAAGATTTAAGATTGATACAAGGTTCGAAAAACCATTGACATACAAAAAGGATTCAACCATTCCTATGTGCGAGTCATGTCAGAAATGGAGGGGACCTACAGTTTTATGACGAATCCTTACGGCTAATTTGTGAAAGCACTTTGACAAGAATTATACTTCGAGGATTTGTTAATTCCTCCGAAGAGGTAATACCCGGAAGAAAAAAACTTTAGATGGCACAGGCAAGTTTTGAACCCAAGATCTCTAGCGTGAGAATCCTAAGCACTAGCCATCAACCATCACAGCATTTAAGTAAGTTATTAAAGAAATGGTTATTTCTAATTCAAAATGGTTAAAGCATCTTATTCCCTTCTTACATTTTACTAAAGTAAATATCAGAAAGTGACAGCTTTATGTTTAAGTTATTTGCTAGATCCAGATGACTTTTTTGACATTTTAAATTAATATTTTCGTTCCCCATATTTTTTGATTTGTTTGCTTTTTTTTTGAAAGACCTGTCACTGTTTGGGTGTGTGGGATTCTAATTAAAGAGCAAAGGATTAAAACTTTTGTACATATAGTTTTTTTTTGCAATTTGAACAAAGAAAGGGGTTTTTACTACCCCACATGTTTAAAGTTTAAACACTGCAGGCGTTAGGTAAATAGGGATGGATTTAAAAAGAGATACGCAAGCACATTGGTGTAAGAGTTTTGAATATCAAAATCCGAAGGAAAACAGAGTTAAGCATTTCACATCCTTGGTCTGTAGATCTCTGGTTAAAAAATAATCTCTATACTTGACAGTTGGACCAAGTATTGTTAACTTCCCATAGAAAATTATTGTAATGGGTCCGATTTGTCAAATTGAAAATTTTGACATTTCTCGACGTTTCGAGGTACCTAGAGTCGAAATAAAATATTTTTAGGAAGATATCTGTGCGTGCGTGTGTACGTACGTTCGTACGTCCGTACGTTCGCGACGTTTTTTTCGTCGTCCATAGCTCAAGAACCAGAAAAGATATCGACTTCAATAAATTTTGTTATACAGATAATAAGGCAGAAAGATGCAGGAAGGGCTCTGAAGAAAATTGAGTGGCTGGTTTTTTTTACCATAGTAGTTTAAAAAAAAGGTGAAAATTTTGGTTAACCCTAAATATCTCATGAACCAATGACGCTAGAGACTTGAATTAAATTTTATATTATATATTGTAACGTATCACAAAACAAGTATATTTTTTGAAAAAATCCAATTAACGGTTTTTTTTATAAATCAAAAAAACTGAAAAAAAATTTGTCACCTCGAAAATTTTACGACTGAAATATGGTTTCATCTCCAAAACAATTTTGTGCAACGAAGAATAATGTTTTTGACATCTGGTAAAATTTTGAGAAAAATCGAATAGACAGTTTTTTTATAAAAAATAAAAACCTAAAAAAAATATAACTCAAAGTTGGTAAAAATTGAATTTCGACTTAAATATCTTTTCAAAAACTTGAGATATTGGCTTTAAATTACTTTTATATTTCAAAAATTATTGTTGTCAACATTCAGTAAAATTTTGAAAAAAATCGAATTGACAGTTTTTTTTACAAAAAATAAAAACCAAAAAAAAAACAATATTAAAACTTGGTAAACATTTACTTTCGACTCAAATATCTTTTCAAAAATTACAAATATTGGCTTAAACTTATTTTATTTCACAGAAAATATTGTTTTCGATTTTCAGTAATTTTTTTATAAAATTGCAACAGTCCGTTTTTTCAAAAAAAAAATAATATCTAAAGAAAATTTGGTAAAAATTGATACATATAGACAAAATTTTAAGCAAGACAAATATACAGCCGGGATGGGAAGTTATCAGTGTGGGTCGCATCCCAGCCTGTTTTTTTTTTAAATATTGGTAAAGATAATTATGTAGTTCCATAATATTTTGAAAATGGAAGTAAACACGATTGGATAGTGAGTGGAATCAATTAAGATTAAACTTAAGTTTCAAATTAAAAAAAACTAGGCCAAAAACAACTTCAAACTTGGTTGCTTTCGGTTAATGACTTTTTTCCAAACCAAAACTTACGTTTTTTTATTTTGTCTTTTCATTTACTTTTAAAAATTCTTATATTTTTAAACCCATTAATTTAAATAGGGTTTTTTATTGGTCTAAATCCCACGTCTTTAGGGAATTCGTTGCTTTTTTTTTATTTTTTCTGTCAAAATAATAACCAACGATGACCACCATCAAAGGACAATTGACCAGCCTACTCATTTCAGATAATTGTTGGGAGGCCATTATTATTTTTCTTATACTTCATTATATATATAAACCATAGTCTAGATATAGACCCAGACGTACGTATGTGTGTAGTATCTCATACTTCGTGCCATCAATAAAAAGTCACCAGATTCTAATTTTATTGCACGCCAGCAATTATCTCTACAAACCAGCAAACTAGAGCTCTCCTTGAGAAACCGGCGAGGCAGCGCAAGCACGTAGGTGGCAGTTGTGGTGATGGTCGGTGGTGGTGGTGGTGGTGGAGTTGGTGGTGGCAAATGGCAACTGGCAACTGGCAAAAGCAATCCAAGATCTGGCTCAATCTACGTTGCTGTCGTTCGTCTGTCGTTTCACATCGTTCGAAGGCACATCCTCCAAAAGTGCTACATAAATTCACCATTAAGGTTCCTACACATCCTCTATGCCTATATTTTTCCGCCGTTGACATTTATCGTCTTGCTTGGTGATGATCAAAATCCAAAGGCAAGACGAGAGGAAATGCCACAGAAAATCTATGAAAAAGTCCGTATAAAGAGGTACCTAGTCTGTGGCTGTGACTTTGGAAGTTGCTGATGTTGACCATTGCGCAGTTGATTTGAAATTTAACTGCTGCAACTGCAGCCAAGCCTTCACCTCCTCGCCTATATACCTTAATAAGTAAGTTTTAGATAGATCAAAAGCCTTATTTTCGAAATCATCATCACCATCAGCTACAACCTTCGTTTTTAAATATAAAAATTTTCATGTGGCACCAAGAGATATGTCCCACCATAAATTTCCTTTGTGGGATTTTCCTCGGCAAGGGTACGCTTGCTTGCCTTTTATATACTTATAGGTACTTTGCTACAGGACAGCAGCGGTGGTGGCGGTAGAGTGCGTGCGCATGCGTGCGCCCAGGACTGCTTATTGGGTTGAGTGATAAATTTAATTTTTATGTCACGTCATTTAATGGCAGTGGTGCGCAACTCATAAGTGAAAAGTTGATAGTGAAAAGGCGCAACTGGATGAGACGGCGCGGCGGGGATGTGCTGTGCTGTGCAATTGAAACAGCGCAGCACAATGATTCGACGCAATAGCGACAACGCATTGATATCGTTTCGTTGTTGTTTTTCTTTTTACGGGCAATCTCAGTTGTCATCGATTAAATTGGATTTGATTGCAAAGTTTAAACATTTTTATTGTGCTCTTGGTGTATGATGCTGGTATTGATATAAAAGAGACTTTTGTAAAATGCACTATTTTTATGTTTCGTAATACTAAAACTGAATGCGTCAAAAGAGGACAACGTAACTTTGACACTGATATTTGGATTGAAATAAGTATACTGAAATAAAAATAGAAAAATATATTTTTTTATTTAAAACTACAATCTAGACAATTTATTATTCTAACTAAAAAGATGAAGGGTGTTTTTTTAGAGGTAATTAACTTTGACCGTCACGCTTGGCTTGGACGTAGGCTTAGTCTTATTTGGAGATAAAATGTCGGCTTATTTTTTTAACATTTGTTGCCGCGTATAACGCGTGGTTTCGTGCTTTTAGGCTTGGAATAGTGACTTCAGATATTCTCACAGACAAAAGTTAAGCACCCTTCGCACAATCTTCAAGGCCAATTCACAGGTCCGTAAAGTTATCAAACGTTTCCTTCAATTAGTCAATTGTACCACGAGCTATGCGACACATTGCGCCGTCTTGTTGAAACCACAGGTCCTACACATCACGTTTGTTCAATTTATGAACGAAAAAGTCATTAATCATGGCTCTATATAGAGATCACTGTTACTTTCTAGCCAGTATCGTTTTAAAAGAAGTACAGACCAAGTAATCCCCTAAGCCCATAAAATACACCAAATAGTCAGTTTTTGTGGATAAGTGTGTCTCAACATACCCTCGAGGATTATTATCATTACACTGAATTCGACAGTTTTGTTTATTGGCGTTTCCCTTAAATGTTTGACAATAGGCGTGTTTTTTTGGCATCGCTATCTGCAGCCAAATTCGATTTCCCAAAAAAACGTATCCGCAGTTGCCCATCCGCAGCTTCTTTATTTTATTTTTAAGTTGGTAGACTTGTCTAGCTGTCAGATAATAAAACAAAACAAGCGTATAAGTTTAGCAAAGCCTCCGCGCCGTCTCCTCCTTTGTCAAGGTTTTTTTCTTGATGCTACATATTTTAACAAAGAATTTTATTATGTTCCTGATTTATAATTTTAAATAAATGCTAATTTACCTTTTTTCCTAATTTTCCATTTGTACATCCATTTAAATTTGTTCAAAGTTTGATTTGTTATTTTGGTTTTGCTTCCGGATTAGTTGTTGATATATTGGGGTATGTTCGTAGATTTGGTCAGTCGTCGTTCATGAAATTGAAGTTCTTATAGGTGGCCCATTTATATGCAGGGTCGAAAGATCGAAATTGCAATTCGTATGTGAAATGTGGAAGACTTTTGAAGTTTAATTTTGACAGTAGGGGTACGCGTAAACTGTAAACATTTGTATAAATAACCTTTACTTAACTACAACGGCCACTTTTGGCAAAAAGTGGTAAATTTACAAAATCGTGTTCTTTCTAGCGCCATTTTTAAAAAACTACAAAAATCTGTATCATTGTTTTTAATTTTGTGGTACGAAAAACTTAAAAAAATATTTAACTTACATACTTAATTCGTTCTCTAATTGCTTTTGAAATGTTTGTGTCAAAATCTCAAATCTCTGGCAAATAGTATACCTATGATATCTAGTTTTGTAATTGCTTACGAGATCTCAGATATAAACTTAACTTTTTTTAAATAAAACAATAACAAATGTTCAGACAAATGTTAGTGTGTTTGAAAGTGCGTGTGCTTGTACCTATTTGTGAATTTTGATAAAAATCGAGATTCAGATTTTTTAATCTCGAATCCATTTTTTTGAATCTCAAGTCCCAAAAAGATCATGAAATCGGAGATTTTTACACTTTTCTTCACTTCACCACCTCTTTTAGCTGTCAGATTCACAATTTTGACTCGACTCTCAAGTCTCGACTGCAAAAAGTCAAAAAATGAACATTTTCAAACTCATTTTGTGACAGTTTTTAAACACCAAAATTAAAAGTTATGATGCAGAAAGCTTATTTTTTGATGTAAGAAACAATTTTTGTAGTTTTTTTTTCAAATTCAAATGGCGCCACAAAGAAAAAAAAATTACTTTTGTAAATTTCCCACTTTTTGCAAAAAGTGGCCGTTGTAGTTATACCTTAAATTTCGCAAATAGAAAAAGACATTACAGAAGAAAAATATTAAACACCATACAGCAACTACATACATATATAATGTGACTCGTTCCTTGATTTGTGCGTTCCAATATGAATTCAAAATAAACTTAAAAAAAAGAACGCACTTAAAGTGCGTTGCACTCTGCGAACAAAGCCTTCGAGACTCTTTAAGTTATCCGATTATCCGAGTTACCAACCTAAGAAATTCAATTTTTCTCCGATCGAGTATCGATACTCGAAAAAATGACAATTTTTTTATCCGCAGCCAAATTTAAGTTTAAGTTTTATCCGTAGCTGCGTGTTGTATTTGTAATACATGGAAGCTCCCACTGCAGATACGGATAGCTGTACCAAAAAACCCCCCTAGTATTAAACCTTTAGTACTCCTGTGAAGAAATCACTTAGTATTGATTCTACTATCAACCGATATAATAACCAAGTACTAGCTTGTATTGAAAAGAATTCGAAACGAGTTTAGTTGATACAGAATTGAGTACTACTTCTAGCCCCGTTCTTAACGTTAGTACTCTCTGGAAAAATGGGCTGTCTGTAAGTTTTATAAAGAAGTTGTAAGCAACTTTATTAATATTTTTGTTCTCACTGCAATTTGAAATGAAGGCGTTTGAGTAAGTTAAATTCGGTGTATCGGAACAATTTGTTCTTCTTCATGTTTTCTCTAAGTCTTAGACTTCTCCCTTCAACTTTAATAAAAGTTTTCCCTAGACCACAATCACCAGTCAAACTAATCGTATTTAAGCGTGCATCAGTATCAATAAACCAATCCACAAATAGCTGGGCATCTTTTTCAATACTCAAACGTAGGTTTAAGTGCATAATTTTGCAAAGAAGCCACAGAAATCATTTTTCAGAATCTACGCAGCTATAAAATGAGCCCACTCTTAAATAAATCACTCAGCATGCAGAACTACTTTTACCACCATCACACTATAGAAATTGATTGTGGTAATTTTTTAAGCATGATGTTTTTGAAAAATTGCAACAACAAAAGTCATAACTCCAAACCGATTTTTCTTCGTGAAAGAACTGTCATCTATATATTAACCGCAAATACAAATCTGGTGTAATAAGTATGTACCTTCAAGTCAAACATTTATGTTTTGGTAATTCAGCTATCAATTTCTGTGGCATTAGTTCTACGACTGATGACTGGTGAACATCACAAGTTCTTCTTTTTCTCATTGTTCAATAAAATCCAATAATCCAAAAATGCACTAGCAGAGGTGATAACTTTGAGTAGTGCTGAATGAAAGAACCATCTTTCATCACCATTATAACCAAACCAATGCAAACTCCTTAGATCGCTGTGCTGCGCCGCACCGTAACGCAGTGTGTTGATCGATGTTCCTTTGTAAGCCGCACGTTAATATGTGAAACTTGATACTCGCTTGTTGTGTCAACTGCTATTCCATTCTCTTACAACAAGTCACTTAACGCCCGCCCGGGACCGGGACCAATCGACCGAACGACGCGGCGGTGGTGGTGGTGGTGGTATGGTAAGGCGATGGCGTTTACATTTGCATTCAACTGGAGCCGACTACAACGCGACTCGATGCATGGGACCATTCCATTCCATCGACAACAAGGTGATGACTCATGATGGTTTGTTTATATATGAAAGAAAACATCCAAACCCGTCCCCCAGCTCCAGCTTCAGCTTCAGCTCCAGTTTCCTTACCATGATCATCGAGAGCAATGATGTGTTAATTGTTAAAATGGCATTTTTAGCAAAAGAGCCATAAGAAAAAGGAGCTGCGAAGTTGAAGCTTTGTGGCAACTACATCATAGCAGTAAGCAGTTATAGACAAATGTGTTAATTTGTGGTTAATTAACAGAAATGCGGTTTGCAATGCGCCTCCATCAAAAGGCGAAACGGGATACAAAAATATTGCTTACACAATACATTACACTTTGGGTGTAAATTCTTCAGTGGTTAGTGTCAATTTACAACAAATATAAACATGTAAAAGTTTTAGATAACTATGCAATGCATCACAAGGAAGACTGTAAGGCCTTTGTAGAGTGGTGCATAATTTTAAAAAGTATACTTTTAATTTTCGCATGAATTAAGGTTTAAACCTATTGCGTAGCTACTTACATATTTCGAAGCCATAGGTGAGGTTAAAGTGGCTGTTGACAGGAAAATTCAAAACTTAGACTAATAGTTGGGACATTTTGATACCACATGGATCTTAAAATCTACCTTACTCGTTGAACCAGTTAGAGCTAGCTATGAAGCGTTTGAGACAAAAGATGTCGGAATTTTATAGATAACTTGGATCGTTGTAGTAAAAGTCTCCAGGGTGGAGTATTCGTCTTTGTGACAAGGCAGGACATAAACATAGAAAGTGTCTCCTATCTTCTTCTTCTTCATCAGCAAAAATCGTTTGCAGGAGCTCCAAGTCGAAAAGCATGCCTACCCATTAAGCAATGCCCTGTAAGGACTCCTATAAGGGAGCTTATGTGGAATCTACTAACCGAAATGAGTTGCTTAGAGCATTTAGCATCAAACATTGGCCAACTAGTTTAGTTGACCGACAAGTTGTTTTATAAAAACATCTGTGGTTTGTTTTATTTGAGGTATCATGCTTTAGCATAAATTACAAGTATATAGGAATATACCGATGTTGGATTTGTTGCCCATCAAAAATAAGGTTGCTTTATTTTTTTGCAATTTCGTCAGCTTTGCAATTTCCTAGAATGTCTCTATAACCAAGCACCCAAATGAAGTGAATATTGAAGTGCAGTTTTGGGATGTTAGTCAGCTTATTGGGATAGCAGGTAAAATATCTGAGAAGAAGCGTATATCGGTAGTCGATGTCACGGTTTCTCTGAGCCAAGAGGGGCTTATTTGATGGCCAGAAGTTCTACCTGAAACACTTACAGTGGTTGAGGTAGATTTATTCTGTCGGAATACACTCCTCCAATAACCCAATCATCGATTTCAAAACCAAATTGAAAACCATTTTCCAAGCAAATTTTTTAAACAGCCCAAGCATCAATCCAGATTTGACATAGAACTCTAAATGTCATTTCTTTGTGGATGTTGCAGCAAGATTAGAGAGGACCAACAATTTTCATGTTGAATTATAACGGTTTTTCAAGTAATTTTCTTAGTTTAAAAAAAAATCAATGCCTGTAAAGCTATACTTTGAATTTTAAGGCCGGAACACAAACAATCCACGAAATAATCAAAAATCACTTTTTCTCAATATTTACAACATACATCGATACAAGATACCAACGGCCGTTCCTGCAATCAGACTTTAAGTTCACTTCAAATATTGTAACCAAAAATCATTTAAACCGACAAAGATTGAAATCATATTTCTTCAAACATCATTTTAATGCAATGAATTGATTGCAATCTTTGAGACTTTATGAATTTTTTTGCATTGAATGCTTTGTAATCTTTTGGTAAAAGAATGATTCCAATCTTTTCTAGAGTCAAATGAGTTGTGATGTGATTGCAAAATCTTAGCTCGCAATCTCTGGGTAAAGTTAATCAATAAAGTCTTAAAGTAGAATGATATGAGGGATTTATAATAAAAGACTGAATTCTTTTACAAACCTGACTCTAAAGTAAATTCCAACACTATTTTCCCGTTTTAGCAGATCTTTAAAAAAAAAATATCATTAGCTTCAAATCGACATCTTGCGAAGCATAGTCAGGCATAGTGTGGGCTTGCTTCCTAGTTCTTGAATTTCCTTTATTGTGAACTTAAAAGGGCATAAATGATTGTTTTCTGGGTTGGTGAATTTTTCCCTAAAACGTTTTGCTCAAGCTGAAATCTTTAAACCTAAACTTTCAACAGCTTAGTCTCCAAAGACAGAATTCTCATCTCAAAAACTATAAAACACATATTTTTAAGAAATAAATCATATAATTAAATCAGTACTTAAATACATTTTGGACATTTTACTTGAAAATTGAGAATTTCGTAGAGATTTGGTGATTTTATCGTGAAAGATATTAAATTCTTATGGAAATTTTGTCCAAAGGTAATTTTTTGGAGAAGTTTCGTACGCGCTTCTCTTATATGTCTGTTCTTTCTTATAAAATATCCACATTGAATTTGTCCATAGCGTTATTTATTTACAGTTGTGAACCGTGTTCTGTCCTTAAAAAACGAAGAAGCGACACTGATCATTGAACTAAGTAGTTTTTAGGAATTGCTGGAGGATTTTATAAAGAATTAATTGCTGACTGAAAAGAATCTGAAAACAAGCATTTTTGAACTATCGGCTTTGAAAAATAGATGTTCTCACAATATAATGTTTGATTAAATTCGAAGAATAGACTTAAACAAATTCTTGTGTAAGGAATTTACTTACCACACCGACCGTGATAGCGATTAATATCTATACGCATCTTTTAATCGTGGTATGATTGCTGGAGAAAAAAAAAATAAAACTATAGCTTCCATATGAATTAATGTCTTTTCCTAGTAAATCCACTGCCCGTGATGTAGTTTATATAAACGTCAAGAATTCAACAACAGCATATTTTGTCAATGAAATCCGACCGTTGCGGAAATATTTGCCTCGCTTAAGGCGGCAGCAAACCCGCCGCGCTCATAAAAGGCAATAATACATTTTAAAGCGCGCAAAACACTTTCATACTTTATGTCAATATTTTCTACATAAACCAATTAGCTTAACACTTAGTGTCAATCATGGTTCCATGTTACATCCCAATGCAACGCAACGCTGCTACGAACACCGCAGGAAAATCAAGAAAATCCGTGCTGTTTCTGTTAATGTTGATGCTGTGACTGCGAGAACTGTGATGCGGCTGTCCATCTTGTGTTCTAAATATGTCACTTCATGCAGAACATCATTTCTTAGGAAATAACACTCTGGCTTGAAAGGAAACAAACAGAACAACAAAACCAATCAAGTAAAACAACATAAAAACACGTACAAGGCAAACCTGGTGCAGTGCGGTGCGGTTTGGTGCGTTGCGAAAAGCGACGGACAACGGACGACGGACGCTGACGTCTAAAGGACACAAGGCACAACAATCATCAACTGCACAAATGGTGCTTCCGTAGCCGCACTTGAAGCCTTATAGCCCTACGAAGACAAAAGCCAAGGCGACAACCTCGACCACGACAACAATCGCTCAGCCATCATATTCCGATCGAAATGCCACAAATACTCAGTATGCACTTCATTTGTTGGTATTATAATTAACTTCTGAGAAATATAGATTTCATAAATTGGAAAATGTTTTCCGTCCTTGTCGTCGTCCGTCGTAGCGTCGCGTCGTCGTTGTCGTCGTCATCGTCGTCGTAGTTACTTTGTTGCCGGCTATTGCAAAGCAAATGCTTCCATCATGTGGAACAACATGGTTGGGATGGTCTGGTCAGGCGATGGCGATGGAAATGGCAATGGATGGCATGGATGGTGTGGTGTGGCATTGGCGTGGCATGGTGCTACTATACGGCCACAATAGACACCGGTCTGGCCGTTTTGTGGATCGCAGTTAAAGTTGCACCGCACTTTTTTGTCGACACTTTGTTTTAATATATTTTTTCCGTTTTGCTACTCCGTTGACCACCATTACCTCCGCTCAACGCCACTCGGCCCACCGTGCGTCGCCTCGCAGCCGCACCATCGCCGCCTACAGATCACAATGTAGAGGAGCGGGAGAGATAATTATCGCTCATTTTTATTATTTATTTAAAAATGCCAGAGACAAGCGGTGAAATTCCCCTGACGACAACGAAAACAACAACGACATCGACGAAAAACACGTCCGTGCGCACGTCTTCGTCATAGTAGCTTCAGTCTTCGTCATAGTCGTCGTCGTTCGTCGCGTTTTATGCTTCGCTGGGTAAGGCCAAGTATTTGCTTCTAGTTACTGACTGGAGTCCAACTCTATTTCACTTGAAGTTCGTGAGAGGAAGCCTAGGATACTCCGCATCCGCGTAGTCTACTCGTATGCGATACAAACGGAATCTTATCGTCTTCGGCAATCGCTATTATACTGATGGTGAGCGTTGTGTTCAGACTCTCTCTCTAGTGCCAAAAGTCATTGGCGATGTCCGTCTATCTGTCATTTTGTCGTGTCGTTATTGTTCATTTTGTATACAATGTAGTCATATACACAAAATGAGGACTCGCGCTCAACAGATGGTTATGTTTTTTAATTAAAAAAATAAAAACCTATTAAACAAAATTCTGATATGCTGATACTTATATACCTTAACAAGATGTTAATCCTCTTTGTTTCTCTAGGATAGGAACCGAGCGTGATTGACTGATAAATGAAAATCATATGAAGCCTTATTAAAAATATGACATCAAGAAGCCATTTTTTTTACCAAGAGTTGAAATTTTCGAAATTTTACTACTTTTTTATGGAAAGTTATAAATTTTGTAATCTAATGGAGTCATGAAGGATGATTTGATATTTTTAAGGTTGACATAAAATTATTTTTTCAAAAAAAGGTCCATGCACATTTGTTAAAAATAGTATTAAAAAAAAAAACACGTATACGCCCAAGTACACATTAATATCATACATAATAACCTCTTAAATATTTTATGTTTTGAAAAAAGAAAAAAACGTTTTTATTTTAAATTGATGATCAAAGTCAACGTTATGTTTTTCATGAAGAACAGTTATATTTATTATTACATTTTCAGTTAACGAAATCCTAAATTTATTCACTCGCTATTAAATTAAAAATAGCCATTACAAAAAATTTATTATGAAATTAATTAATATTCATACGAATTTTTGTTGTAGCAAACGCAAAGATTTTATAATCAATAAGTTCTAAAAATATAAAACTTATTTTAACCAAAAGAAGTTTAGATTCGATTTTCCACTAAAATATAAAAATATCATTGTTTCATATACAAGAAAATTGAATAATATTTTTGATGGATTATTAAATTTGTATTGTGTTCATTTAAAAATTATGACAACAAAAAAAAATCAATTTCAAAAACAGTATTGAACTGTTTTTTAGTCGTGTATGTATATCCAAAAAAATGTGTCAAGATTTTTTTTCGTCAAACTATATGCTCAATAATTAGATGGAAAACTTGTGGCCTTCAAAACAGGTGCAGGAAACTAAGTCCTGGGAACCTATTCCACTGAAGGACTTAGTTCCCACTCTAGATGGAAACTAACTAACTCCGCCTTTTATGGGAACTTTGTACACAATTAAAAATATGGTCAGGGAACTAATTTTTAACAACCGCTTACAATTCTGAATATCGCAATTGGTGATTCTGCAAATAATCAAAAAAAATCGCACGATTTTCAACAAAAATGATGACTTAGAACTAGTCAGAGTTTGCAGGAACCTTACCAAATATTAAGAATGATAACAAGGTCCCATTGTGAATTATTTGTTTTTATAATACTCGCACCTTCATCTTTTTTTCCGGAAATAGATTTCCACCTATTGTGAGAACTAATGCCCCTTTGCTAAAGTGGTTTTCGTAATCACTGAGTGGAAACTAAGTCTCTCGGTGGACTAGGTTCCCGAGGACTTAGTTCCCTGCACCTACAAAATAATACCAATTTTTTGTCAATCATCAAAAACATTCTTTTTTAAGACTGAATATTTCTAAAAATTCGCAAACTTTATGTGGAGGTTTGAACAAATTAAAACTCATAATCTTCGTGAAATTGGTATTGCTAAGAATATAAATTCCGCTTTTCATAATTAAAATAATGTGGATGAACTTGATACAAAATTTATTCATCTACTTTTTCCTTGTCTTTCAATAGTTTCACCCCAACATTCTCAAAATTATGTAAATGCTTAGGGAAAAACACATGCTCTAGCCCTAAAGCTTCGATAAGCATTACTGAAGACATAAAGTAAGTTTAAGACAGCAGATAAATAACTTTCCTCATTCTCCTTTATCTTGCAAAAATCTTTAAACGGTTGACTACTCTAATTTCTGTGGAAAATTATCAAGGTTGTAAAAATCTTCAAACTCTGCAGTTGAACTGGTTTACTCTTATCTCGAAGGTCGAAAACAAGCTGTTAGTAAAATGTAAATCTATCAATTTTTTTCCATTCTAAGAGGGGTATTCCACAAGGCTCGATTCTCGCTCCTCTTCTATTTACCCTCTTTATCAATGAACTCGCTTAAACAATTTCTGAATCAACCATTCAACTATAAGCTGACGACGTTCAAATGTATAAAAGTTGTTCTTATGGACAAGCTAACAATTGTGTCATCGTAATTAACAATTCAATGCTGTTATTAGTTTGAAATTATCGCTTTACTCACACAAATTGCGAACAATATCACCATTTTATCGCATTTTTTCTCAAATCCACAAGAAGCCTTTAAAAAAAAAGAAAAAACTATCGGCAAAAATAAACTTCCAGTTTTGTAGATTCAAAGTTATTTATGTTTTTATTTAATTTAAGAAGTTTCTATTACATCTAGTCAACATTTTCGAAAAAATCTATTTTTTCGACAGATTCTCAAAATATGACATTTCAAAAATGTTTTTATGAATATTTTATGTCAATACGTCCGTGGTCTGCGCGACCAAACTTCAAACTTTGAATGTGTGTTTTTTTGTTTAAATCGGTGACCACGTTATCTTAAAACTACTGAACCAATTTACTTTAAATTTTGGCATTATTTTTTTATATTAAAAGGCAGTCCTTCAAAGAAGGATTTTTTCAATACATACATACATACTTTATTTTAATCAAGAGAAAATAAGCTACAAATCACGAAAAACGAATCCAGTTTTGTAACTTGGCTTAGAAATTAGTAAATTATTACGACTTTTTGTTTGCAATGTCATAAAATGAGCTTTATAAAGATATTGACTCTCACAAATCATATTTCACTACGTTTGAGCAGCAATAATTTGATTGAGGAAAAAATATTGCCAAAAGCGGAACTCCAATTTTATATTAATTTGTATTAATTTAATGTTTTTCTTTATTGTACATTTTAGCAGGAGGTTGTAGATTGACATTGTTTTCTTGTAAATTATGAAATAATTTTTTTAAATGCCTACAAATACAAGTGGAAAATTGCAACCCTTGTTTTCTCAAACTCTGATCAAATGTATCAGTTTGTAAAAATGACAATCACAGTTTTGATACTTACATATTTTTTGTTTAATTTGCAAACTTTTGAGTTGTAATTTAAAGCAGGTTATTCGGCAAATCGTAGCTTTTTAATTAATTTACTTTCCATTTTCAAGCAATCCTGTCGAAATGCAAGAACAATTTTTCGCAAAGATAACAATCTTCGTTAGTGATTTACAACATAAACTTATTGATTTCCGTATTCTCAGTAATAGTTTTTCAACTGATAGTGCTACGAATTAAAAAATTCTTGTATTCTTAAATTGCACCTTTTGAATATCAATTTACTTATTTTATCCAGCATTTTCGTCGTGATTTAAAAATATTTTTAAGTAAATGTAAAAACTATCATTTGTAATTCACAAACTTATCAACGTTTTTTGTGAATTCAAGAGTGAAGTTTTGTGTTTTTGAAGTTTGTTGGTAATTGGAAAACTAAGAAGTGAAAATAATTTCGGTCTTGTCTATGAAATCTGATTGAGCAATTCAATCAGAAAATGCACACCTTTACATATTTTCCGTTTCCAAAGCATTGTATTTTTTTTGTACTAGAGAATAATATATATGTATGTATATATAAAGCAAAAATAATATAACAAATTTCTATTTTTGTATTGTTTTTAACTTATTTCTAAAAACAAAAAAGCTAGTAAAAGTAGAGTAAAATTAAAATAAATTATAAAAGTTTTATTAAATTCTTACTCCAAGTTTTACTTACTTACTCAAGTATTTTTGATATTACATGTTTGAAAGTTTAAAGACGAATCGGCCGTAAGCTATTTTATTTAACAAGAAAGGTTTTCTTTCGAAAGTATTTAGGTCAAATATTTCAATATCTTCTTTTGTGTGGGATGTACAAAAACATTCATAGTGCTTAAATATATTTTCTAATATGACTTCCTTAACTATAACATTATATTTTTGTATCAAAAAAAGCAATGTCGACAATTTTAAAAAACAAATCACTTCTAAATACATTATAATTTATTTTATGAACATTTGAACTCTATTTCTGAATAAGATGAAATTTGATCAAAACAATCAAATGAAACAGGATTGATATTAATAAACTCGAAATAGTCAATGTTTTCTTTAATTTTCAGCAACAAAATGAAGAAATGAAGCCAACTTTATACTCTTAAGCTTCAAGCAGACTACATTGTAAAAATAACCTCACATTGTGATACTACCGTTAATTCAAAAAATGCTTCATTAAGAAAAAAGAAACAACGATTGGTGGACGATGAAAAGCAAAAATATTGGCTCTTGTTACAATAGGACTGAAATTTCAAGAACAATTTTACTCCTTAGTAGATACAAATAAATGAAGGCTTCACTCGATACGCATTGATTGAACTCATCTACATAAACAGCCACCCACAACTTTTTCTAAATAACAATTTTTCCAATTTTGAAACACCAAGAACTTTTATATCAAAAAAATGAAAATTTTAAAATGCAGGAAATATTAGAAATTTTAAGCAGAAGAAACTGGAAATAATTATTTAATTTTCTAAACTCTTATATTAAATATAGATAATAATGGAGTATTTTTGAAGTTAAAAGCTATCTTAAATTCATAAATATACTTACACCATGTAACTAAACAATATCTAATAAATGATTTTTTTACTTTTTCCAATAAAGTGATATTTCGAGGGGGGATCAATTTTCACCACCGACATTTTTTTTTCAAAAATTGGTAATTGTTTTAATCCTTCCATTAAAACTAGATAATATAATTCCAAAACGTAATTCATTTGGTTAGATAACATGCCTTTTTTCGACTGCCATAACTATTTGTAACCCCTTCACAACTCAATAAGTTTTAAAAACAAAACAGTGCAGAAATATTCTTCGAAATAATTTTGTAATATTATTATCATGACATTTATTTTTTAAGTATGATTTCCAGCATATGTCCTTTGTTCACTCAATCAGTAAAATTGTTCATTGCTTTTTCCAAAAAAAATCTAGCCGATGATGCCGACAGCCTGTAAACTGCACCGAACACTCATGGTGATTCGATAATGGCTTGAGGATTATCGTGGTTCCAAGTAAGTCAATTTTGCTTAACGAGGAAGACATGTAACTAAAAATGAGCTAAATAGCTTAAAATGTATGAAGTGCGCTATGAACTTCGCGAACAAATTTGTTTTTTGTCAAAGTAAATTTCCACAATTTGGAAGCGTTATAGTGAATTTTCTGCTGAATAGAAATTTGACATTTTTATGCAGCTTAAAAAACACCCTGTATTACTGCAAACTTGTCACAATCTAGGATAAGTTAAAAGCTTTTTTGTTTTTGAAAAAGTTAAACACTCTTTTTGGCTTTGGTACTTTTTGTTAAATTTAAATATTTACATGAGTAAATGTTTAATTGACAATTTAATATTCAAATATTAAAATAATCACTAAAACGGTAATGTATATCTCCATCTGAGTATCCCTCACTTCCCTTGTTCCAATAAAAAAAATACAAATATGTGTACAATATCTACGCAACTATCAAGTAAATGCCATGCAATCAGTGGAAAACCAACCCAAAAACAACCAGCCTAACACAAGATTTATTCAATGATTTCGTCTTTAAGTCATTAAATAGTTGACAGACACACTACGATCGAAACTACTAGCTTTTACATACTCCTATATATGAAGGTACATATGTAGTATGTATAAAGCGTATCTTAACTAACGAATCACATTGGTCTACACTCCAACTTCGCATAATATGATCGAGAGCGAGGCTTAAAACTTATCTCAAGCATAAGCGCGTTGCTAATGACGCCCGTACATTTCGTCTAATCTAGATTCAGCTGTCACATGTAAATTACGACCAAACCAAGCTGTGCGTTGTAATGTAATGAGTCTTTGACGCCAATTCATTTTGCTTGGGGCGGTTTTTTTCTCCTATATCTCCTAGGTACCTTACCTACACCCGGATTGAGATTTCTATTCGAATAAATACGACCATACAAAATCCTACTTACATATATGCGAACGGATTATTAGAATAGGGGTTTAACTTGGTTTTAGGTTTTTCAGTTTTCGTTTTTCGTTTTTTTTTTTTTCTTTGAACAACATTCTTTGGTGTTTATTAATAATTCCAGCTGCAGGGCTTTGATCCCCTTGTTTGCAGCCAATTTGTGCCGAATGGGGGGTCATGCTTTTTGATTGAGGCTACATCTGGGTCTGCTACGCGGTCTGCTTCTATATAGGTGCCCAACAACTCACAACTGGTTGCGATTCCGACAATTGAGTCATTTTTATCGTATGACCAAAGTAAATTTTATAAATGATTGTAATTCACCACACAGTTGTTGACGTTGGCCTCTATCAACCGGTCAATTGTAAATGTCAAATATTGTGAACATTGTCTACCGAAATATATCACCCACGGTCTTAACATGACGCACCACTCAATTCGACAGACGATATATAAACCCCAACAAATTACAACCAACATATGTTGCTCCATAAATAAACTATTTATCGAAGTTTAACATATGGAAGTTTATATTGGCTTGATCAAATCCCGCCTCTTTGAGTCTTTCAGAGCTTAACAAAAAAAAAGAAATTCAACCATTTTGTGTCGAACGTGTATAGATACACAAAATACCCAAGTTAAGATAGAAAGGCCAACAATCTAATAATTGCCAGCAAATCTTCGTAAAACAGATACAATATCTGATGAGACCACACTGTGTGACACCCAACACTTTACCCAGTCGATGTCAAATAAAATACTTGACGAATAACTCGTGTTTATCACGCCACCAAAGAAACACATCTCATTCTCTATGATGGTCGGCTCTGGGCCCTATAAAACGTCTAAATTAATGCGATCTCCCTGATATTTGCATTTGCCATGCCGGCCGCGCCGCCGCTTGATTCGAGCCGTGTGGGCTTCCTAAAAACTCAATTCAAACAAGCAGCCTAACCCAAGAACCTGAAAGCTGAATCTGGCCACACTGTGTTCAACGACTCGAACGTCCAGAAGAAGAACTAAGCCCCGTGATTCATTAATCAGTCGTTTAGTCTATTATCATTGAAATTACCCCAACAAAATCCCAAATAGACATAATTTTTTGTATTGTTTAGTAAGACAGGCCCATCTGGCATGGATAGTTATGACGGACCCCTTCTCAGTTATTATAGCCGTTTAACCAAATTAAGATCTTGCGATTGGATGGTTCAGCTATCGGAGGTGGTGCCCGGTGAATTTATATCAATGGCGAGGTGACAAACTATATAAAACATGACACGTTTTGTTGTTTAAACTCCAACTCCATCTTCAACTCCAACTTAGACTTCGACTCCGCACCGACTACGACTTCGACGGTGACGATGATGATGCCGACGGCTGATGGCACGGTGGCGATTTAGTCTGCTTCTTGGGAGAAAATTGAGGTAATCGATTGTTTACTTTGAATATTTTACATTTTTTTTAAATCTATGTGGAAAGAAATATTAAGTTATTTTATTGGTATTGTATTGAAAAATGTCAATATATTCGTACAGGGTGGTCCAAAATTATAAATGGTTCATTTGAAAACTTTAGAAATATTTGTTTTTTTTTTTGTCAAATGGTTAACTACATATTTATTTTGTATTTATTAAGTTTCAAATTAAAGTTTAAGGGATTAACCAATATTCTAAGAGCCAGCGATAAAAAATTCAAGTCAATTCCAAACATTTCTAAGGCATCCCAAAAGATTGGTCTCGGGTGTAGAACAAAAGCCAACAAGTCTGTCTACTGTGACAAAGATGGTAAAAATTCAACTTAAAGGTGTGAACAAATCAATCATAGTCAAGACATTTTCAAACATTTTTCATAATTTGCACGTAAATGCATTTTGGTCAGCTTTAAGTCAAATTCAAACATACAGATTATTTCGATTGTACCACAATTGTTACAGAAGAGTTTAAAGGTGCCAACAAAATTACCTAAGTCAAGTCATTTGCAAAACATTTAGTCTATCGCCGCCATTCGTTTAAGACCTTTTCAAGCATATAAATGCTAAAAATGACAGAAGAATATTCCTTGACGAGATCCTGGACATAAACCCTTAAAGTTTTGATTAATATACATAAGTTCACTTCAGAAAAAAAGTCTTAAGTACAATGCAAAAAAACTTTCCTGAAATTTCGTAGATTGACACAAACTTAAGTACAAAAAATTATTGTTACGAAAGAAACTTTCCAAAATTTGTTAAGTTTTTTTTTGGGTTATTGACTTTTTCTCCAAGACATATTACCCAATCTGAAATCATCAAACCTAAAATCTACTAAAAAAAATACTTCATTAAGTTTCATTAGACGTGTTTTTTTTGGCACAGCTATTCGTATCTGCACTTTTTTGTAAAAAGTGGGAAATTTACAAAAGTAACATTCTCTCTAGCGCCATTTGAATTTGAAAAAAACTGCAAAAATTGTTTTTGACATCAAAAAATAAGCTTTCTGCATCAGTACTTTTAATTTTGGTGCTTAAAAACTGTCACAAAATGAGTTTGAAAATGTTCACTTTTTGACTTTTTGCAAAAAGTGCTCGTTGTAGTCATAGAGTGAATCTGTCAGCTAAAAGAGGTGGTGAAGTGAGGAAAAAGTGGAAAAATCTCAGATTTCATGATCTATTTGAGACTTGAGATTCCAAAAAATGGATTCGAGATTCAAAAATCTGAATCTCGATTTTTTTCAAAATTCACACATAGGTACAAGCACACGCACTTTCAACACACACTTCTTTGTTTGACATTTGTCTGAATATTTGTTATTGTTTTATTTTAAAAAAGTTAACTTTATATGAAGAGATTTGGTAAACAATTACAAAACTAGATTTCATCTACTATATTGCCAGGAAAAATCTGAATTCAAAAGCAATTAGAAAACGACATAAGTTAAATAATTTTTAAATTTTTCTGACCACAAAATTAAAAAAAAAAAAACAATATTACAAATCACAACATTTTTTTGCAATTTCGTAAATTTACCACTTTTTGCCAAAAGTGGCCGTTGTAGTTAAGTAAAGGTTATTTATACAAATGTTGAAAGTTTACGCGGCTCCATGAGTACCCCTATTGTCAAAATTAAATTTCAAAAGTCTTCCACATTTCACATACGAATTTCAATTTCGATTTTTCGACCCTGCATATAAATGGGCCACCAGTAAGAATTTCAATTTCATGAACGACGACTGACCAAAAACTTATCCGAAAACAAAACCAAAATAACCAAGTAAGTAATAAAATAAGACTTGAAGTACTCTGGGCTAAATGCTTCCACGGTCATCAAGAAAGACTCAACAGTAGCATGTTTGACTTCTTCCAATTCTGCTGAGTCTTCAAAGCTAAGGTCCTCAAAAAAGAAGTTCATGGCAAACTCGTTTGCGAGTCGCTGTTGCTTGATTCCACTAGGGCTTCTAAAATCTGCAATAATTTTAAAACGAATTAATTATGAAAATCTATTTTCTTTATTTCTCTCACCATATCTTCTCGTGAATCTTCCATTTTTAGCAATTTACTTTGGTTTATAAATTAATTATACGT
The DNA here is from genome assembly GCA_951509635.1 of Eupeodes luniger. Taxonomy (NCBI): domain Eukaryota; kingdom Metazoa; phylum Arthropoda; class Insecta; order Diptera; family Syrphidae; genus Eupeodes; species Eupeodes luniger. The sequence continues at coordinate 128,372,663 of OX608075.1, read as the reverse complement.
AAAAACAACTCAAAAATAATCTTGAATAAAATTCGGTTTTCCTTTGTTTTTGTTTTATTATCTGACAGCTAGACAAGTCTACCAACATAAAAATAAAATAAAACAGCTGTGGAGATGGCAACTGCGGAAACGTTTTTTTGGGAAATCGAATTTGGCTGCAGATAGCGATGCCAAAAAAACACGCCTATTGTCTCCAAAAGCTTTGGGTGAATATTTTTATTTTCTGAATGAATAATCCATTTGGCAAGTATTTGGGTTAAACTGAGCCAAAAAATGGAATGCTTTTGTTTTTTTAAATATTATTTAGAATGAAGAACAAAATATTATCATGCAAATTTTAGCCCATAAACATCGCTATTTTATAATTTGTATTCATTAACAATATTATACGTGAAAAACTTCCAAGTAATTGATTTAAGAAAAAAGTATTTGTACATATCGAGCCCTTCCCGCCATTTTATCGTAAGCGACATTTTCAATAAAAAAGACAACTTAATTATTAAAATTTGCTAGTAACACATAGAGCCTTGAAGGCTATTGTCATGTCTTAACTTAAGCATAATTAATTATTTTCAATACTGATTTTGGGTACAAGTTGTTTCAAGGACCAGCACTAAGTTTTTGATTTGTCGTTTACGATAAAATTTATTTTGGCGGGAAGGGCTCGATATTTTTTAAGAAAATTAAATGACCTACAAAGTAAATACGAATTCATAAATTCATATTCATGACTTATATTTTTAGCATTTTAAAATTTTGTTAATGACAAACAAGGAAACAAAACAGATTTTGAAAAAAGAAATAGATCCCCTGAAGAAAGGGTCTCCAACACATTTAACGGCCAATTTCTTGACAAAGTTCTAGTCTCTAAAACTCGGTGTATTGATCAATTATAACTCGATTGAGTTCTTACTTATTTCTTTATCAAGTTCTAAAGCTTTAGAACTCTGATTAAGATCTCAGTTTGATTTTGATTCAATTTATTAGACCCTCAAATTTGAGCGTCTAGGATATTAGAACTCGGTTTAGTAATGTTTTTATTTCTTCCAAAGACCTGATTTTAAGATTCATTCGATTTCAGATTAAATATCAGACCACACGGACGTTTTAAGTGCAATAATTAAATATTTTTAGAAAATGCATAAACGTGGACGGTTTGGAAAGAAGTCATAAATAGGATAATGAAGTCATAAATGGAAAATGTATTGGACGATGACAGTTTCATAAAGTGAAAAATTTACATGAGCATTTAAACCCGTTAAACTATTTACTTTTCGTTTTACACATTTATAACATCAAAAGTTGGGATGGGCATTATGCATACATATAAGCGTTTATATATAAGAGCTATTTAAGTTATAACTAAACTTTTAGTAATATTGTTGCATTTTTCGTCTCGACACAAATCTTTTGGCTGAATCTACTGAAAACATGTTTTCTTGAAATTTTTAATATAATACTTTCTATCATTCAAATTTTATGCATCATATGATATTTTAGAGATTGCAGGAATTGAAATTTCTTTTGATATTTATTCGAGTAAGATGTTCAGTCTAACACGAATATACATACATATGTACATACATATGTATGTGTACATTTATCAAAAAAGAATAATTTTAAATAACACAAATCTTAAACGAAGTCAAATAACACACGAAAACACAATTTTTGTTTCGAACAAAAATTAAAATTTTAAAGCCAAGTCTTAAATACAACAACAATTTAATTTTGTTTATAAAATGTCAGAATTTCGAGTCAGATCTAGCTACGGGGTGCTATAAAAATATCAAAATACGCGTTAGAACTCGGTTCGATTCAACCGAGATCTTAAAATTCCTAGAACTCAAAAATGATTTTAAACCAAGTTCTACAGACATGATTAGATGTAAAGAAATGCTTGAGTTATAAATATTTTTAAAATGAAGTTTCATAGATAAACCGAGAATGACTAGATCGAGTTTTTATTTTATTTTAGAACTTCGTTAAGAAATTGACCCTCAATTCTTCAAACGTAATTAACAATAGAAATTGAGAAGAAATTAGTTTTCAGTTTTTTGAATCAATATTTCCAACTCGATGGAACAAGTTGACATTCAGTATTATTGAAAATCATTATGCTACAAATAAAATCATGAAAAGTATTGTAATTTTTCTAGTGAACTCAAGTTAATTCGTAACATTTCAGACACTTGTATCAGTAGTAAAAAAAAGAGTTCGAAGATCAGCTCTTTTATTTAAAAATATTATTGATTCAAAAAGTGGATAGAAGTTAATTTTTTATTTTATTTATTTGCTTAATCAGGATCAGTTGCAAAATAAAATTAATCTGCCCTTTGAAATTCCACTAATCAATAACTTTATTTCTGCAAATTTTCTTAGCGAAACCGCACAATTCAATATAAACCAAATTTGTTATACATTTTACAAAGCAATTTCCAAACGACTTAAAATACAAGCAATCATTTTACGTCCCCTTTAAGCAACTGAGGCATGTAAAGCTGGAGCTTTTTTTAGTGCTAATTTAGTTTTATAACCTTGGCTTAGCACCAAAATCTCGCCTTAACATTTAAAATTGAACAAACAAAACTAATGATCGTGCTCTACATATTGCGGGATTTAACTTTAAAAAATGTCAAAAGTTTTGGACGCTTTCTAAGATCAACAAATTAAAAACAAAAAGAGCAATAATGGAATATTTCAGTGCTATTTTTGAGCACAATAATTGGGTGACATTAAGCTGGAAACACCAAACGTTTGAAAGGAAAATATTTTTGTTTGGCCGCGATTAGAACACTACATTACCACAAAAAGAGCCCTTAACTCCTTCAGTATTTGAATTTCAATTGTGGGGAATCACCACTTTTCGTACTTAAACATTTAAATTATTTGTGTGAACTTGTGTTGTATATTTCAGCTAATTTGAAATTTCTTAATTCATGAATTATTTTGTTATGTATCTGAGAAAGCTTATGTTTTTAGAATCTTAGTTTCTCGCTGGGTGTATTTCGGTAACGTAAAAAATAGTTTTTCACTGCTTTCCAAGTAAGGAATTTAGAGTCGTTGGATTTGAATATATAATCTTTTAAGTTTTAAGCACAAAAGTTCTTATCTCTCAATTTTTTGCTGAGTAGATGAATGAAAAATTATACTCCATAATTATTTGAACTCCAAGGATGCATGTCTTTTATATTATTTAAATTCATTCATGACTTTTAACTTGATCTCTCATCTCATTGTTAAGCGAAACACCTAAGCTCAAAAAAATGTAACGCTCTTTAAAACATTTAATGAAGTTCCATGGCCAAGTATAGAGAAGTAGGTATACAGTTTCGCTTGCGATCTACTGATAAATAAAAAGATATCCCTAAGTTCGTATACATTATGGATGTACATAAGTTCATATACGAAAAACCCACACGTCCAATGTCATTAAAATCATTAACACGTTTTCATATCTTAAATACCAGAGCTTCCGTAGAGACCTTTTAGACTTTTTTTCTCTCTGATTTTTTTTTCTTTCTGAAAAGTTATTTTTCCAAGGAAAACACTGTGTTCCTGTGATCCTCTTGTGCTGTCACTTTGACTCGCATATAGATTTTGCAAATTCATGTGGTGAAACTGTCTGACGTCTGCCGACTAGACCATCATAGACCGATATTTTTCCTCACTAAAACTGACTCAAGACACAAAAAGAATAGATTCAAAAGCAACAAAAAAAGAACATTCTACTTTGCCCAGAAAAAGACGAATGGCTTCGGCGTTGTCCGGCTGTGGTGGCAATGTGGAAATGTGGCAAGTGGCAAGCTAAAAAGCAAGTGTTCGACCCCATTTATGTTTCGAGGTATTTTGTTGTTGTTGTTAATGCGTGTTTGCCTAGATACCGCTTAACATACGCATCACTAGTCTAACATTTGCTGACGATGTGTATACGCGTACTGCAAAAGTCCATCCTTGGACAAAGTAGCATTGTTTACATTACCAGCGATGTTATACAAATGTTTTTTTCTTCCATTTAAGACCACAATCTTTCTTTTATTGAGCTGTTCAACAATTTTCCTCAAACATAATGTACACTTGCCGTTCAGTTTTTAAGCTCGGGATCTGAACCCAAATAAGTATTGTACCACAAAGCGGTCTAAAAAAACTCTCAAGCCTTTAACATCACTGCTATCTGAAAAAGTGATTGAAAATTCAGCGATGTGATGCGTTGTTGCATTTAGAGCAGATGGAAAGGCAAAACTCAACTCAGACAAGCTATAACCTTGTTTTGTGCTGGCTGGAGCACTGAGGTACGAACTACGAAGACGCTGCGCTTATGAGGATGATGCGAGGCTGAAGCTGAGACTGAAGCTGAGGATGACGATGAGAAATGAAAGTGATTTCTCATTAAGAGGTGCGAGGTTATAAAAATGTGCAAGGGGGGCCGCTCTGATGAGGTTCCATAGTGCCATATCGGTCCGGATAAACATTCCCGATCCCGTCTGCGGAGCGCGGAGCAGAGCGGTGCGGATGAATTTTCATTCGTCAGCATCAGCATCAAACATCAGCATCTATGTTTACAGTACAAGCAAGGACCATGCTAGGCATGGTGTTATCAATGCAGCGACATCGGCTCAGATTCCGATTGAAACATCGATTAAATCGTTGAAGATGGAGATGCTGATGCAGTCTCGACATAGAGTGTGGCATTTGAACTATTTGGGAGTTTTTATTTTTTGTTTCTTCTGCTGCTGCTTCTGTACACTTACGCTGTTGCTGTTTCAATGTAATAGTTGCTACTTTTGCTTTTGCTGTTGCTGCTGATGATCATAAGGATGATGATGAGGATAGGGATGGCTTCTCAAAGATCCTTGTGCGGTTTGTTATAAATGTTTTCTTGGAAAAGTTATGATTCTAAAATTAGTTTCGCAATTAGTGTTGGGAATAATGATTCTACAAGAACTGAAAATATGTTTAACGAATGATTTTTTTTTTTAAATGATCTTTTGTTGTTGGTGCTGTAGTGGCAGGACAATATTGCAACACATGAAAATGTTAATGTAAATATTTTCACGTACGTAAATTTCACACAAACTATGGACTGGCATTTTGTATATTGGAAACATATCAGAAATATACGAATAACTATGGCACCAATGGAAATTTTTAAAAATGTATAGCAAAATAGAATTATGGTATTTTTCTTATTATGTTTTACCTATTGGAATTTTTTTGAATGTCTGAATTGAAGATACACACTAGTGTTAAATTATAAGCAAACTTTTGTAAATTGCTTAGAAGGTCTTTAGTTGTAAAATTTTCTTAATTTCTATTAATTTACTATCAATTTCAATTTTAGTCTTTACTGGTAAAATTCTTATTGCAGTCGGACTTGTCACAGTTTGTACAAAAAAAAAAAAACCAAAACAAAACAAACCTAAATCTCCGGAAAGAACCTATTTATTTGAAATTTCCAAAACTTAGAAGATTTAGAAAGATTCTTAAAGCTTAAGAAACTATTTGCTGATTTTATAACATTTGTAAAATGTTAAGAAATAGATAAATGCAGAAACCTTGTAACACTAAAATCATCTTTTAAACTTAACAGTTTACTAAAAATGAGTTTAACATTTTACTACATCCTTTAAGATTTTGTATTAAAATTGAAAAATTATTTAAAATCTGATTTAAACTAAAAACGTTTGAGTAACATACTTATACTTAGGCGCTAATTAATGTTATCAGATATTTTTTTTAAGAGCTTGTGAACTTTAAATAATAATACAAGATAAATTATGTTTATTTCACAAGTTTTTTGATTCTACTGAAATTCTACTCTTGAATTAGCTGGTGCTGAACTTTAATATAAACTCAAAGCTGAAAAACTCAAGTAATGTAAATGTGTCCAGTTTTTAATGTTTCGCAAAGTTCTTAAAAGTGATAAAACTAAAATAAACCTATTTGGGTCTGACTGTGGAAGAAATATAATGCGTCTTCTAATAAAAACGGTAAAACATGAAGGCTGTATAGTATCATATGGTGTGGGGTTGCTATTCTGGGTTTAATGTTGGACCTATCTTCAAAATTCATGCTATCATGTCCGTTCCATTTTGAAATTGTTATTGTTCCGTATGCTGAGCTGAGGACAATAGTTAGTTAGTTAGTTTTATTGACTTCAAAATTTTAATACTGTTCACAATTAACAATTTTGAAAATAATTTTGTATGCATTAAAAACTTTCATTGATTCTTCATGTTCTGTATCGTAAGGCACTCAAACAATATTGGTATAAGGCTTTCCACCCTCGTTCTCCATTCATCAATTTTATGGTTTCCTCTGGACTGAGTTGAGTACATCAATTCCAAAGTATCTTTTGCGGAATTCTTTCAGAATTTTACAAAATTCCAAAAAATGAAACACGTCTTCACGTTCTCTTCGATTGCATAGATAACACCATAGAGGAATATCTGGACGGTGAGGAATAAAGTTTAAGCTGAGGAGTTCACCTCTGACTTTAAAGATTGTACTGATTTTGCGTATGGTGGGTAGGTCTTTTTTTCCAAAATGTGGTTAATTTTACTGTAGTAAGCACTGTATAATGATGATTGCGCTTCTTGAGTTAACTGTACGTACATTCTGTTTCCGAGTTTCATCAACAAATCATCAAATTATGAACTAAGCGAAGAAAGGTTATTTTCAGTTGATATTGAAAAAGTTGTTGAGCAATCGTTCGCCAATTTATACCACTCACCTAGACATGCTCATCTAGAATTAATAATGTGACTTAGCACAAGCTTTGGAATGTTTTCTCCCATCTCCATAATTCTTGCCACATAATCAAAGTGTAATTTGAGAGTATCCAAGAAAAGGGGGTGCAGCATATAGTTGGGTGTCGTACTCGGCAGCCTTAAGGTGTTTTGATGAAAAAACGAAGGAACTTTTCTATTGCATCGAACGACATGTATCCCCACACTTGCGTTCCGTAGAATTGCAGTTGCAGTTGCTCGAAACACTTTGTATTTAGCAGTATGTGAAACGTCATTTCTGAAATAACAGCTTCTCCACAAGTTACACATTGCCTGCTTAGCTTCCGCTACTTTTGCTCGGAGTTGTCTATAGAGATTCAGGTTCGAGGTAATCAATACACCCAGATACTAGTACTCCTAAACTATTTCTACGACTTCTTCTTGAAAAGTCAATTTTTTCATTCATGATTGCTACGAAAACTCACGTTGGCCGTTTCAAAAATGTTGTTGAATTCAACAGTAAGGAGTTGTAGAAATAAAATTATGTCCTCCCAAGGAGTTTTGCCATCTTTAGAATTTTGTATATGTAGCTGCTTCAACTTCGGATAGAGAAAATGGAGAGTTGAGGACAATATGTCACTTAGATAGCATTTTCAGCAAGATAACGATCCCCCAGCCAATGATTGAACATTCAAAAGGAGAAAAAATGTCTCAATAACAAATACAATTTTACTTCTCAGAACATTTTGTTTTAGAAAATAGTATTTGAAAGGCAAATAATCAAATTTCATTAAAAATGAATTAGTTCGTCAAAAGATATTTTACCAAATGAAAATTTTTCTTGAAAATGATTGAAATAAGCCGTTTTTACAATCCTGAAAACAGACTTCTAAATTCAACAGAAATCTTTTATCCTGAGTCGACTTAAGCCCAGCCAACACTTTAGTCTCAATAAGAGCCCCCGCAGACTGCAGACTTTTTATCTCTAAATCTACAGAAGAAGGTTTTGGAAATAAAAACGTATTTTGTCTATTTAGCCTAAACGTTCCTAAAAAACGTGATTAACTTACAATAAATTATTGATTTCTGCTAAAAGTTCTCAAAACACTTTGCTTGAAAGTATTTCTATTCATTTGAAGATAGACTTTACAATTAATTAGTTTAAACACTGTTAACAAACGAGTTCTTTCTGTTCATAGTTTTGCCCTGTGTCTGAGAAAGATAATGTCTCTGTTTCTAAGATTTTTCTCTGGAACAAAAAAAGGTAAATTATTCCAGAACTCTGTTGAAAGTTTTATACCGTTAGCAAAATCTTTTTCAAAAATTGTACATAGCATTCTTGTATTGTTTTACAAATATTTGAGATCAATTAAGGCGCACCTTAACTTAACAGAGGGTAAACCTTCTAGCCAATTTAAGTTCTTCAACTCAATTTCAACTTGTATAGGTAAAAAGGACTCCATACAACAGAACAATGTTCGAGTAAGAAGTGAATACGATTTAATTAATAATGTGTAATGCAAAAAGATAACGAGGAATCAAAAATAACGTCAAGGTCTTTAATTTCAATAATAGCGAATAAAGTTTTGTTATAAATCACTCTTGATTTCGAAGGAAAGACTCTAAAAATTAAGCATTTGAAGACATTCAAATCGAGTTGGTGATACTTACACCACTGAAATAATTTATCAATATCGTTTTTAAAATGTATATTTTGTATATTTGTTGGTGGATATTTGATGGTACATTTTTAAATCGTCTGCAAATATTAGGACAATTTCTTAACTCTCAGAGATCTGGAATGACGTTAAGGAAAAAGTTAAAAAGTAGGGGACCCTGATCACTACCTTGCGGAAGACCTGATAATACAGCTATACAAAACAGCCTTGGTGTTGTGATTCCTTTGACTGCAGAACTAAAACTATCATAAGCTGATTTTTTAAACAGCGTTGGTATTGCTAAAAGCTTGGACACATGGTTTTCAAAATTCTTAAAGCGAAAAAGTACATTTTGGAAATTTAAATAATATGAAATAATAAATAATTTAAGACTTCTTGATTTATCCTGGGTCTTACTTTACTTTTTATTAGTTTCAGAAGTTCCTTTATTTCGGTAATGTCTTAACCGTCTTTATTTATAACTCCTTTAAATTATTATCAAAATAGAGGGTTTTTCAATAAGGGCGGGTAGATATTGTGTGTAGATGTCGTGGCGTTTGCTGTGTGGCACGTTGCACCGTCCTGCTGGAACCACATGTCGTCTAGGTCCATATGGTTCAATTTGGGCCATAAGAAATTAGTTATCATCGTTATGTAGCGCTCGCTGTTGACGGTGATCGCCTCACTAACGTCGTTTTCAAAAAAGTACGGACCAATTACGCCGCTGGCCCAAAATCATCACCAAACCTGGTGAACCTCGCCTGGGTTGGTGTCTTCCCATATACGGCAATTTTGCCTGTTAACACAGCCATTCATCCAAAAATGCGCCTCGTCACTAAAAATGATTTCTCGGCCAAAATTGGAGTCCTCTTCCAAACTATTCGAAGCTGAGTCAGCGAACCAACGCACGGCGGCGTTGTCTATGGTCATGAACTTTGAGCTCCTGGGTCAGTTGGATCTTGTACGGGTGTTGCCCAAGTCCCGACGCAAAATTCGCCAAGTTGAAGTCTGCGAAAGGCCGAGTTCTTGTGCACGTCGAGGAATAGACTGCCTCGAGTTCTGCTGTACACTTTCACGGACCGCAGCGATGTTCCCGGCCGATCTTGCGTTCCTTGAACGTACGGGTGTTGACTACTTTATTGTTGACTGAACGTGCTGTTCAATCGTGTAACTTGCCATGATGATTTGGCATAAACAACTAAATAATAAACAAAAGATTTGACAGATGTCACCAAAACAAAATGGCCGCCAAGGGGTGCCAAAATCTACCCGCACCAAAAAAAAACCTATATTTTAAGTACCTTCGAAACCCTTCTCAAATTTGTGTGTTTTCCGAAATTTGACATTTTTCTGTATTCTTTTCATAACTGATTCTGACACGACGGCACAAGGAATCAAATGAATTTCAGCTGACCATAAATCTTATCCATATATCCTTGACCCGAATAATTACATATATCGAAACCAAGTCTTAGATCACCCTGTACTGTCAACATAATATATTTTGTATTTTAAGCACGATTCTGCTACTGCACATATGGAAAAACCTTATCTCTAAATTTGCGTTTAAAAATACTGAAAAATCAGAACCTACAATCTTTTTGCATATCCCAAATTCATGGAATCAAAAGTCTTCTTTTCTGCAGTGACTCTGACACTTTTCATTGGAAAATCGTCCTTCATTGGTTTGAGTGTGTCTTTTATTGAGTCTTTGGTGATGAACGAACCTCTCTTTTCTCAATACTCACGGGACAACAACAACGACGACGATGACGCGGACGGATGGCAAACAAAACACGCACCAAAATCAACGTGCGATCGTATCAATCTCCACGTTCACGTACATATTTTTTCTTTCAATATTATTTTAATTTTATTTTTTCGCAGTCCATAAAGGTGACGAAAATTAGAATTCCAGAAACGTACGATTCGAATAAACGGCTTTCGAGCATTATTCATTTATATGACTTACAAAAGAAAACAAATCAAACAGGCTCGAAGCTTGGAGCTAGTCCATCAACCTGGCACAACGCACAAACTTGTCATATTCCATTATGTGCTTCCGATTCAGGGATCCATTCACAGAAGAGACCATGGCGAGGGAGAATCAAATGAGCAAATTAGGTGCTTGGCGAAACTGTTGGAACTTGGAAATACGTAACGTAGGATGGGACTCTTCAGAATGAATACAAATTAAGATTGAATATGATGATGGGAGGAAATATGTGAGAGCCTTCATAACCGACGACGAAGGATCGTGGTTACCGCCACAAAATGAGACTTTTATTCTATTCATGCAAATATGGCTACTGGTGGCCGGGGTTCTATTTTTATAGCCTGATCGTACTAAAATGCGAGGCGGTTCGAGTCAAACGCAAGTAAAATGAGCATAATTTTTAAATTGACAATCGATTTTTTTCGTGCTGACCGAAGTCACCATCACCCTTTACTTGAAGGAATGTGTCGTTCCAAAGGTACATATACGCGTATACCTTACCTACCTTATACGCGTGCAAGATCGGGTAAAAACTCTTCTTTCTTGTCAAAAGTACAACAAATCAAACGTCAATCAGTTTGGCTGAATTCAAATATTAAAGGTCTTTAAATTGCTTACCTATATTATTGTAAAGGCGCAAAAGGACAACATATTTTCATACTTAAACGTTTCTTTGAAATATGACAGTCGCAAATGTGTCAAAACAATTGCTTTGTACGCGCTTAATTGTTTGGTACCTAGACCTAGTGTAGATAGGCACTGATGAGTTATTATTGGACTTTGTAGTGTTAGGCGCTTGGTTAAAGAAAAAAAGTGACAGCAATAACTTAACATTAATCAAATGTGGCTTGAGAATCAATTGAATGCAAAACCATATTCTTCTATGTAATTATAATTATGAATTCAAATTCCTGATGGGACGTCTATTTAATAACTCACCCTACCTTATTTTTATCTGACATTACGATTAGCGCAGAAAAACGAATGTGACTCACTGTGTAGACACTACCTTACCCACAATAATTTGGTTGCATCTATGTAAAATGTATGTGACCTTTGTTGAAAACCTGATAATTACAATTACAACCTTTTAGTTTTTTCAAACGAAAAACTTCTAAAACTGCTTTCATTCAACTTCATAAGAGATACCAAGCAGTCCTCCGAACAAAAATCTACAGGACCATGAAGCTGGAAATACGACCATCGAAGGCTCTAATTCCAGCTGAGCTCAAAAACCTTTTACCAATCACAGGTGTTCAAATTTTTGAAGAAAGCTAAGTAATCCATCAGTAGTCCAAAACAGCAGAGTCACAATTTTGTTTTCGGGTCTTTTCCGAAGATTCATTAGAATGAAGTCCAAATATTACAAAATCTCATTTCCGTACTACAAACTTTCTTGGACACACATTTTCCAACCTAACATCCAAAGTTCAAAATGTTTAAACAAATGACAGCAACGCAACGATATCCTTTGAAGGGTGAGAAAGTCTAGAGAATAAATCCTACATATTTGAATTGTCCGCAATAAGCTCCAAAAAGTAGGCCATGCAATTTAGCAATAAAAATTGAAATCAAGTTAATAAGCCCAAAAATATGCAATTAATTAGTTAATTATTAATTTAAATGGTTTGTGTCCAAAATAACAATTTTCGGAATAATACATATCTAATACTTAACCCATATTTCCCAAAGGTATGCAATAACAAGCAATTCTTTAATTTCGAATCTACTACATTTTTATTAGAGTATCGAAATTCTGACAGTCTTTGATTTATGTCAAAATCATCTGTTTCATAAAATATAAGTTTTTGTTTAATTGAGCATTTAGGAGGATTGAAATTTGTTTAATTCTATATTTTGTATAAGTTCTTGTTCTTATTTTTAAAGAAATAAACATGGATATTTCCAAAGTACCACACGAAAAGAAACTCTACTTGTGCCGATGGTATTTTAAAGGTAATTATAAAATAATAGGAAAACCCGTGCAATCTTATCAAAAACAATTCTCACACAGCTGGCTTCGCTCTACTCCCCTTTGTTTGGGCAATCAACTTCTTTTGGTTCTTCGATGAGGCATTCCGCAAGCCTGCTTACAAGGAACAAACTGATATCAAAAAATGTAAGCACCTAAAACAAATATGAAATAATTATTTTAATTAAACCATTTAAACCAACATTTTTGTAGATGTGATATACTCGGGTATTGGAGCATTTGTTTGGCTTATTGCCATCATAGCTTGGGTTTCAGTGTTCCAATCGAAACGTGCCGAATGGGGAGCAACTGCTGATTACATGAGTTTCATCATTCCTCTAGGAAGAGCATAAAGAAAAGCAAACAAAAAACAACATTCCTTTCATCATAATGTAATATTTTTATTTTAAATCCTAATAAAACACTAAAACAAAACTACTGTGCTGCTTCTTGATTCTCTCCTTTAAGTTTGTTCCATTCTTCTTCGAAGAAGGCTTTGTGAATGGTCAGAGGGAGTGTCTTCTGTCGCAAATAGAAATTCTCATTACCCTTGGATGTGTAGGTATCATCGCCAATGAGGGCACGCAGAGCCATATTCTTCTTCAAAAGTTTGTCATAAAAGCGTCTTCCAGCGTCAACGAAATCGGGTCCCAATGCGCTCAACTGCTTGTCTATTGATGTCTCATAGAGAACTTGGTTGTAGTCTTTCATGAATGACCAACTTCCCACACCAAACAGTCCAAGAATCGCGTACATCACCAAACGCAGCTAGTAAACAAACGAAAATGGATATAATCTACAAGTGAATCCAAATGAAAGTAATAAATCTTACAGAAATAGGCTTCGCCAGCAGGTTCATTCTCTGGTTGAGGTAACTTCCAACGCTATACACTGCCAGAAAGGATATACTGGGGAATGACGAGTTAAGAAGAACTCGTTGCGTCTGCATTTCAAGAATTGTTTTGCACATTCCAAAGATTTGTTCGTCTTCCTTAAGAACGAGTGCTTCCTCCAACATCTGGCCACTTTCGGAACCCCATTTGATTTGTTCGGTGCGGAAACGAATCTCGCTACGATCAATGGTGTCGATGGAAGTGTACGAATAGTTCGTTGGGATGCCAATGATTCCGCCATATTTGGATTTAGTTGACCCTGCGGAGAACATATCGAATCCATAGACAGTAAATGGCTTCAGAACTCTACGTTCATACGCTGGGACATTGAGAATGTTCATTGCTCTTTCGAGACGTTCTTTAATCTCCGGCGGAACAGGACGAGGAATGCCATCTCTATAAAAATACTTTGTTATAGTTGATGTATCAATTTTGATTTAGAAAAAGATTGCAATTACTTATAGCACTGTACAAACTCCTGATATTTGTCCAAAAAGAATGTGTGAGGTATGAAATTACCAATGAACAGGCCTACAGTAGTTGTGCCGGCAGCGAAAAATACCAATTTTCGACCAAACGGAGTGGTGAAGTATGAAAATAATGGTTTGGATGCTTTTTTCCTATTCATTATTTAAGTTATATTGTTTGAAAATTAAGAAAAATTTAGTTTGAGTGTTCTTAAAATGCAATTATAAAATAAAAACTTGACTAGGTTAAATATTTTGGAAGAAACTTTGACAGTTCTTTAGCGAGGCTCGAATTGTGTAACATCTTCATGCGAAAGTACTGTTTGATAACTCGACATTATTTGGGAATCAGTTCAATTTTTTATAATTTTCTAATATATCTCAGGAAAAATATTTATTCATTTGCAAATATTTTTAATTATTTAAAGAGGAATAATATGAACGGAAGTCTTAATTTCTTTAGCATAGTTAGGGAAGTGTCTTAATAGAACAGGTTTAAAATATTGAGGCAGATAAACACATTAAATAATAACATACAAAAATTCGGATTAACTTTATGTTTGCCTTAAAACCAACGTATTTTCAATATAATATCAAAGAATCATGCATTGCATCCCTTTAAGCCACAGAAAATGTTAAAATAAAAATAACCGTGTGTTATATGAAAAAAAGTGAAAATGAAAAATAATATTAATAATAGTAGGTATAGAAATAAATATTTCCTCGACCTAAAATGGTGATTAGGAAGATATATTTAGAAATATAAATCAAATTAAACACTTTACTCCAAGTTCATAAAACCAGTAAATATTTGTTTGCAGATGTTTCACGTTTCTAAACACGCTTAGTTCTCGAAATAGGAAAAATGTTTCATTTTTCCACATGAAGTGAAAGTGAGAGAAAAGGTTTCTCTTTACACTGTGGAATAAAAGATCTGTTTATATTTCGCATGCATATGAGCACGGGCTAGTTCGACTTACTGCATAATTTAATACTAATCAAGATTGATTATACCAACCTCCCACTAAGCCATAATCCCATATCTATGTATTTAATAGTACGTTTCCACCAACAAATAATCCGAGATTTAAGGCAAGTGATTTAAAATAAATCATGAGGTGTTTACACCAAAGAAAAGGAAATTAATTTGACGTTTGGTTTATGTCATAACAACCAAACTTCAAATTATTCTCCTTTCGAAAAGAAAAAAAATATGTATTTGTTCACTCATCATCTGTAAGTAATTAGTTTTATTATATTCTTGAACATATTTATTATTTTTGTATACTTACATTTTATTTCGTCTGTGATTTCTTGAAAGTTGTTTATTGTTTTGAATTTGAGTCATATGGAAGTGAGACAGATAGTTTTTGTTGACATTTCCATCTGTCAATAAACAAAATTGGCGTTTAAATGGGTCGGTTCAACAATTATTCTCCGAAAAAAAAGTTTGTTTGATTTGACAAACTAATGTTTTCAAGTAGATTTCAATGAGTTTTATTTGAAATCTTCATTTGAGGAGATTAAAATTTATATGGTAAATCTTCGAGATTTCAAGGAGATTTGTGCCAAATCTAGCCAAATCTCGGTTTAGTGCCCGGTGGAAACGTAGTATTAGATTGAATTTTTGCAAACCTGGTTAAATAAAACCAAGATTAATTTGTAATCTCTAAGATTTAGGAAATACATTTGTATGGTGGATCTTAAAATCTTTTCCTTAGAATACAAATTCATTTTTATTTCCAAAAAAACGTACCTGAGGAAAAACTTGACAAAATTCACCCTCTAATAAAAGTTCCTTAATGTTTCGAATCATTAATCAATTATAACTCTGACAACCGAATTCATGCAACTTTAATTTGATAATTTCACACAAATGTCAACTGATTAATCCACTCAGTACAAAGGAGTTGAATAGATTGTAAATATGTTTCTATTGAATACTTGTCAGTTAACAATCAGACTTTGGTATTCTTTAAAAAATGGTGGCTAAAGTCTTACCAACGCAAAAACCAGTAAAAGTTCAGATTTTCCGCACTACGACAATTACCTACTTCTTTAAGACCATGCTTATTATCAGTCAGATATTTTGTGCTGCACCGTTGTTAAATTGCAAACGATACTTTCTAATTAAACTTCACTTTATATGGAGCACATTGATAGTTCTGTGCATTATAGCAGCTTCATGGTCCTTGGAGAGGATATTTGAAGTCAATATGACAACAATAAAAAAGGCTCTCTACTTCAGTGAGTACTTCGCCGATGCTGCTCTGATTGTGCTGACAATTATTACATGCTATTATCATAACGATTGCTATGAGACTTTTCCAAAACGAATTCAAGAACTCGAGAAGAGAACTCAAATCTACAAACCAAAAGCCATCCATCAAGAGATCACTCACAGAGTTTACAAGAAAATTATGAAAATAGTTGTTATCGGAGCGTCGCTACTTATTTCAACAACGTTGATTGATTTTTTCTACAACGCCGAAGATCTCTTCATGTTCCTTAAAAGTACCATCGTATTCATTTTACCAAATATCACCATCTTCTTGTGGATTGGACAATACTGGATTCTGCTAACATTAATACTGACTCGATATGAGGTTATAAATTCGATTCTAGAGGATTTGAATAGTCCGAAAATTCAACACACAACCCCTTGTTTACTTTTGGCAGAGGTGATGAAAGGACATGGGAAGCCTCGTAGCAACGTTCCAGCTATTCTGGAAGACCTACGATGCATTTTTGCGCACTTGGAAGTACTTGTTGGTGATGTTACTGATGTGTTTGGTCTTACAATAACTGCAAATTTCCTGTCAGCTTTTCTAACACTGAGTGTACAAATTTTCGTTCTATACAAGATGCTAGAAAGACCTGAAGAGTGTACTTGGTCGTCAGTACTTTATGCCCTGTTTTGGGTAGCATTGAATACTTTAAAGTTTTTCGTGATCCTCTATGCAAATAGTTGTCTTTTGAATGTGGTATGTGAAATTTAAATTAAAAAGACTAGTAGAACAATTGGTTTCAAATTTGGTACATGCTATATTTTCTTTTACCTTGAACTATCTTTAGTTTTTCAAAAGCGATGGTTAAGCCGAAAAAACTTAACGAACATTTAATTTTAACGAAAACTGCTTACTGAATCAAGAACGAAACATTCAGTTTGTTGCATCTAAATTATTCACAATGTTTTAACTTTTTCGTATGATATATTTTCAAATAGTTAAAAGTTTAAGTGGCAATTGATGGTATGGTGATTTTAAAACCAAGATTTTTCTTCGTTGTTAATCTTATTCTAATCTAAAATAGCATTGTAAAAACAATGCAAAATTGTTTATTATACAAACTAAAACCATTTTTGTTCTCAGAAATCTCAAATGGGGATAATTTTAAGTTGTTTCGAAGGTGTTGAAACTAAAACCGAAGAAGCTATCAATCGGTTTCTCATGCAACTGGTTGTGAGAAATAACATCCAAATGGCTTGTGGAATAGTTGATCTTGATATGGAATTAATTGGTGGAGTAAGTTTCAATATTTTCATTAAAAATATTATTGGTAATTATTGTTATTTCTTATAGCTCCTTAGTGCATTATCAATCTACGTTATTTTCCTCATTCAAATTGACCTGGGAGAAATTATTTTAATTACTCGACCACCATCAAATATCACTTCAACCAATATTCCAATAAGCTCTTAAAAGACTCTACAAAATCTCTAAACACACAAATTTTCTTCTACACTATAAATCATATCATTTAGAAGAAGGGGTGATAGTATTCATTTATTATATTTAACCAGAAATCAATTAAACCATTTAATGGAATGATAGAACCAACCAATACCTATATAGTTAATTAATTACCTTTGAGTTAGTGGTTGATTTTTCTAATAGTAGGTACTAAGTATTTGTTCATAGTGTTTCAATGGATATTTCGAATAAACCGCTAACGCTAGCCTTAAGCTTAGAGAAGAAGTTGCACAATGCTGTTAAGCCACTTCTTATTGTTTCTCAATTTTTTTGTGTTGCACCAATTGTCGACAGCAATCTTCAGCCGCTAAAATGGATTTCTTGGAAGGTCATATTGCACCTTTTATGGTGTATTTTTACTTGTTTCTATATCCTTTCAAGTATTTACTTTGAGTATTTACAAAGAACAAGTCCCCTACGGACTGTTCAAAAACCTCTGTTTTTCAGTGAATACTTTGTCTTTATCGTCCACATTATATTCCTAATGCCTGCTTGCTACTTCAAGCACAAGGTCTTTGCTCATTTCGTCCGAACTACAGTCTCACTTGACTGCAAATTGATAGAGTTTGGCAAGAAACCAAGCTTCCGAGTCTTGAGAAGGTTCACATTTATTCATCTGTGCTTATGGCTACTCTATGTTGTAACAGTCTTGGCATTCGTTTGCTTGGTGGATGGTATGAATTTTCTTCAGACATTTAATTGTCTGATAGTTTATTTGATTCCAAATGTCATAATTGGGACTTCAATGTTGCAATACTATCTTCTACTTTATGTGAGTTACCTTCGATGGCGGTTTCTCACCAAAATTATCCAAGAATTCAAACAACAATACGAATCGGACAATCGCATCGATAAATTGAAGAACCCCGGAGAAATTCTTGATGTTTTGAGGGGGATTTATTGTAGTTTGGAAGTATTTACAAAAGAAATCAATTCGGTGTTTTCATATTTCATATTGATAATATATTTTGGATCTTTTATCAATTTGAGCTTGAATATATTCTTCGTATACAAGTGTATCGATGATGAGAATGTGATGGAAATAGGGTTTTTCACTTATTCATTTATTTGGGTTCTAATGCATATGGGGAAAATGTTTAGTGTTTTGTATTATAACCAAAGGATTATTAGCGAGGTAAGATACTTCGAAAAATTATTCAAAAATCTAGAACACAAATATACTGATTTGTTTGATTTTAGAAGGACAAAATTACTGTTTTGGTGAAATACTTGAATCCACACAATTTTGAAATGGAAATAACTGTAAGAGAAGTATTACGAGCGGAGAGAATTTTATATTCTATATTTTTTTAAACTTTAGCAGAATAACTGCCTGTTTTTCTAAAAACGGTACAGTACTATTTTTATCTGATACATTTTGAAGTACGGTCAAAATATAGGTCCAGCTACTCCAAGTGCCAAGTTTGTGGTTGATTCTTGTGAATTAAAATATTGTAACTAAGGTAGAATGTTTTCTGCCAGTATTAGGATTTAAAATTTACTTTAGTTCCTCACAAGCTGCTTTTTTAATAATACTGCAAGATAAATTATTGTGCATTGAATTTTCCCGTAAAATCTTGAAGTTTTGATTTACAACAACTTTAAGGTAACATATCTTAAAACTTGCAGAGTACTTTAGTGATCGTAAAGAGAAGTATGTGGTTTGAGCTTGAACTTCACCTTCTCCAGATTTTTGACACCACAGTATAATTCTCCTTCCAATTTTTTGGACTTAATTATTGAATATTTTGGGGTGAGTTTATGTCCATTAATCACTGCCTATTAAACACACAAAATATCTATTAAAAAGCTTTTCTTAACTCCCTTTTTCCACCATTGACTCACTGCGTGTGTGACAGTTTAGTTTTAAAAAATGAATACCGCAAGAAAGTCCTTTGTATTTGCGTTTAATCTAGAATCAAAACTATACAAATCCATTCGTTTATACCTTCTGATTTCAAAAGTATTTTGTGTAACGCCTATTGATATTGGTGAAGATTATCTATTAAATTGGAACTCCTGGAAAATATTCTTTCACAGCCTTTGGTATATTGCAGTTTATATTACAATTGCCACAAGTGTCTACGTTGAGTATAGCTTTTTCAATATTTCACTTCCAAATATTCAAAAACCACTGTTTCTAAGTGAGTACTTAGTATACCTCATCCATGTTCTTCTCATTATGGCAGTTGGTTACAAAAAGCACTCGAGTTTCCCAAAGTTCATTGAATCCATTGTTTCCATTGATCAAAAATTAATGAAATTTGGCATCAAACCAAACTATAATCGACTGAGAAAGTTTTCACTGATGCATCTTCTACTTTTGGCAATCTACGCTTCAATTTCGGTAATTTTGAATTATTACTACGGTAGAGGAGAAACTATTGGCGCTCTTCGAAGCCTAACAGTTTATGCTCTTCCAAACCTTATTATTGGATTATCGATTATGCAATACTATCAATTGATGTATGCAATTTATTTAAGATGTCAATCACTTGTCGAAGCTATGGAGGATTTCCACAATAAATACAATTTATATCCATTTAAAATAATTATTAGAAGTTTTAGTATTTTGTACTCGAGTCTGGAAATATTAACAAAAGAAGTGAATTCCGTGCTATCATATACGGTGCTTCTAATTTACTGTGGATCCTACCTCAATATAAGTATCAATATTTTTTTAATTTATCAAATTTCAAATCAGAAAAGTGAAATTAATATCGTGTTATTGATGTACTCTATTACTTGGGTGGCGATGCATGCTGGAAAAATGTTTTTAATTTTATATTATAACCAATTGATAATTTTTGAGGTGACTAAGATACTATATTTTGTTGAAACACTAAGAAATTCAAATTCAATTTATTTTTTACTGATTAGATGCAAAAAATTAACCTGATTCTAGGCAATGTCCAGCCCCAAAATGTGCAAATGGAATTTATGGTAACGAATATTTCGTATCATTTCTTGCAATAAATCAATGATAGAATTATCTTATCAGAAGAAAAGTTGTCACTATTCTTAAAAATTGAAGATTTTTACTCCAAATCAATTATTCTTGAACAACAATGGTGTTATTTCAATAGTTGTTCATTTATTCATTATTAAAATTATATAGAACTTTACCTAATTACATATTGTTTTAAGTTTACTTATGTTTTTTTTTCAGATTAGAAGATTTCTTCTCCAATTAATGGTTAACACGAGATCTCACGTTGTTTGCAATATTATGGATTTAAACTTGTCCTTTGTAACGTCGGTAATTTGTATTAAGTTTTTTTAACACTAAATACGTTTTTTTTTAATAATAAATTTTGATCAAATAACAGCTGCTCGTCAATACTTCGGTTTTGGTAATATTTCTAATTCAATACGATGTCACATTTGAAGCTCTAACAAATACACATAGTAGTGCTTAGTTTTACAAAAATGTATTGTACATTTTATTAACTATTGATAAGTACTCGTATGGCAACATAATAAATAATAATAATCACTTAGAAGAATTGCTTTTCATTACTCACCACGACGAAATTGCGTTACAATGGATCCATTAGCTGTAAACAATGCTGACAAAAATTCATTGCCATTGTTTAAAAAAGGAAACACAATCAGGAGACTATCAGTTAATTGTCTACATTACTCAGTAAAAGAATTAAAATAACGATACTTTTTCAAACCAATATTAAACAATTAAGTAAACAATACTTTTTTTGTTCTGTTATCGAAAAATCCAATCACATTTGTTGATATCTTAATGGAAGCCTTTAAGACACTTCCCAATAAGCTGAGTTATACTTTTGGACATTTCACGTGCAGTGGTTTATAATTTAGTCAGCATGAAATTTTCACTGGGAAAACCTCTGAGGGATGAATTGTCATCTATTAGAAATGCCTTGTCTTCGTTTTGGTGTCGAATTATTCCCCTGGGAAAAATGATCAGGGGAAAAACAATGCAAATCTTGGAAGAAATAGGAGATTCTAGTGGAATTCTAGCAATTAGACTGGTTGCTAATCGTTCACTTCACTGGAGTGAAAGGTGAGTTCAGAAGAAACATACAACAAAATCATAATCTTTACAACTTTAATTATTTTTCAAAGGGTCTTATGGTTTACTTTGATAACTCTGTCAGTTTATGCCGCTTACCTCATAAGCTCTAAGCAATTACGACGTTATAGGATCTCACCAACAGTAGTCTCATTGGATCGTGATTATCGTGGCTGGAAGGGAACAATGCCAGCAGTGACACTTTGCTACTACGACCATCTGGACTCGTACAAGGCTGATGAATTTATTCAAAACAAATGGAATATATCTATTGCCGATGAGGAGTACTTTTATTTTGTGGAATTTTTGTATGCTATTGTTAATGCCACAGCAAATAATTATGTCGAATTGGCACGTTTTGCAACCGATGAACGCTTTGAGGATGTTGATCTGAATGAGGCACTCGCCGAGGTTTATCGATCTTTCGATCAGACTTTGACAAGCTTTAATCCATGGTTTAAGATTCGTGTGAATCCAATAATGACCGAGAGGGGGCGTTGTTATGCTATTAACTCACCATTATCGGCTATTCAAGCCGAACGGAAAGAACCGTATGTTTGTTTTTTTTTTTTCATGAACTATTTTATTACATTCTTTAATTAAGCGGTTCAAATACTTCTTCCGTCATAAAAGATGATGAAGTCGGAGAATCTTACGAACCATTGATTTGTGAATTTGGAAAACAAAAATGTTTTATCAAAATGGATATATCTGAAAGCACTGGAACTGTAAACGTTCAAAAATTGTATAAAATGTATTAATTTTGTTAGTTTTAATTTTCTATAGATCGATGTGCATTCAGCTTTTGAAGTTTCTGGAAGTGATGTCAATGTTATTGCTCTTCGAAAATCAGAAGAAGTTATTGCTACCTACAAAATATCGGAAACAGTGTAAAAATTTCTTTTTAATTTTTGAAACAAATTGAAATTAGAATATTAAAGTTTACGTTTATAAATCTTAGGGCAAGTGAAAAACTCAGGGATCTAACTCCGAAACAGAGAAAGTGTGTATTTTTAGACGAACACATCGCACAATTACCCGTAAGATAAGTACTCTATCTTAATAATTGATACATTCTTAAAATCATGTTCTTCTACAGATTTATACTAAGTCACTGTGCCTTGCACGATGTAGAGCAGTTATGGCTCTCGAGATGTGTAATTGTGTGCCATTCTTTTATCCATATGTCGGTGAGTTTAATTTTAAAGTTTGAAATAATTTTACAAAAAATGTCAAACAGCGTCTGGCAGGCCAGCTAGTAAAACGAAAATATTTAAACAAAAATTAAATAATACTACCTACCTATGAACATAATAATGACAAATTTTGTTTATTGACTTAACAGAAGGACCCAGTTGCAATCCTGCTGGCTTTGAGTGTCTCTTGGACTTCAAGTGGCCTGTTTGGGCTCTTCATATTTGCAACTGTCCAAGCACTTGTACCGAAACGCAATATACCATTCAATCTATAAAACGAAGGTCATGGTATGTCTCCAAATTATTCATAATACCTCCACAAATTTAAAGAGTTAAAGAATTGCCTACGGGTTACAGGGGAGCAAAAGACGCAAAACAAGAAGGAGTTACGTCAACCTTCCGCTGGGAGGTAAGTCCCCCCAAGGTCCGAATGCGAAGAGATGTTGTATTCAGTTTTGAAGATTTGCTTGGTAAGTCACACATTTTCGATTTTTTTTTGTTTGTATGACTATTCTCTTTTTCAGTGTCCTTTGGTGGAACTCTTGCACTTTTCTTAGGCTTCAGTGTCCTTTCAATCGTTTACATCGCAAACGTTCTTATCTATCACGGATTTGAAGGCATTTGGAGTATAACTCGTTTGTTATGGAATTTCTGGTACAGACCACTTCAACAACTTGTTGCAAGATATAGAGCAATAAACCAGGTGAATACGATTCGCATGAAGGCACAAAAACTAAGAAAGCCAAAAGTAAATCCAAGTAGAAATAATTCATCGAACGCCCTTTTCGAGTACTTGGAATAGTGGAATGGTATTGGAGTCGGAGTGGGAGTGGATATTAATTTGCACTTCATAAAAACATAGAAATGAGCTTTATAATAATATTATAAATATTTTCATCCGTGGTTTTCCGTATTTCTGGTTTAGCCTTGATTGCGTGATGATATTCAATAGGGTTAATTATGTTGTGCGGATGGATATCCATGTACACATCAATATTCATCATCAAAACACTTCAATTATACTCGCTAAAGAGTCCAAAGAGTAAAAATATGTAGATGCGGGAAGGTGTTTTTATTTATGTTTCTCTTACTCTTCAAACGGCTTCAAACCACGTGCTCAAAACGGAATTGATTTACTACAGTCTAAAAGTAGAGCTACCAAGAATTACGAGTATGTTGTATTTTGAAAAAATGCTTGAGAATTTTTACTTGTTAATTTTTGATGTTAAAATTTAAATGATTTGATTTCTTTGAATTAATATTAAATTCATGTAGTTTTGTGGGCTATAAGTTAATTAAATAAATGTTCAATAGTTGATTAAATAATATGACGCCTATTTTTGGTCATGTTAAGAAAATTCAAGCAGTTGAAATCAAGGGCGGATCCAGACTTTTAATCATGGGGGGTTACACACTTAAAATAAAGATGAGTACCGCTTAAAAATTTTCTTTAATTTTCTCTAAAGGAGGCTGACAAATTTTAAATAACTTAATGTGTATCTTAACCTTACATTTACATATTTCAAGGGCTGAAGTGAAAACTTTTGTTATTAGATTATTTTAGAACACTGAGGTGCAGCAAGGTATGATCCAACTGTTTAATTTGGAACTGCTCTCTACATAAAAAGCATTTTAAAATTCGAACAGGATTCTAAATATCCCACATTCAAGGGTTAAAATGCAGTAGTTTAGAGGGTTTTGAAACGTAGCTTTTTTCAAAAATAATATATTCTGTTCTTGTTGACATTTCTATAAATGTAAAGAACGCTAGAAAAATATAGAAACTCATAAAATGAGGAAGTTTTCCAGAAAAATGTATTCTTTTCAAAACAGAATCTGATATGAAGAGTTTTCTGGCTTTTCTTTACGTATTTTTTCGGACTTAATTTTCGGGAGTATATTATTTGGATCTTAAAGGAGTCAACAAAACTTAAAATTTTAGAGAAACAAATATTTGGTTCTTGAATTAAAGGAAAAAGGTGCATTTAGGAACATAATTTCTCTAAAAATTAAATAAAGTTGGGAAAAAGCTTAGGTGTGACACTCACAAATTACACGTTGCAGAATCTCTTTGAACTTCAGTTCTCGAGAGATTCAAATAGATATGAAACATTCATTGTTTTTCAATTAGCCATTTTTTGTTGTTTTTGTTGCATTTATGTTCTTGAAATTCGTGTTTAAATTTCAGTTCTAGAGCATCCAAAGTAAATTCACTTCAAAAAGTAGATTTCTTTAATTCTTTGAGATCTTAAAAGTTTTTGTATTCAATAGAAAACTCAATTTTGAATGAAAAAACACTTTAAGAAAGCCTAACATTATTTATGTGCGGCAAAACAAATTAGACGGGATTCAAGACTTGCTTCAGGAATTTTAAGGCAAATTAATATCGAATTGGAGATCTCTTCTTCAAGGTTTCTTCTTTAGAACCTGAATAAGCGATCGCCCTGGATCGATATTATGTTCTTGGTACAATACTCAGTTTAAAGTAGTATTTTTAGCAAAGCTTAAAACAGTAAAATACAAATTGTAGGTTCATATATAAAAAAATAATAATTTCAAATATAAAGGGGTTCATATCCATTAACGCAATACGATAAGTTTTGAATTCAAGGGAATTATTACAAAAATTAAACAAATTAATCTCGCAGAGGAAGGGGTGGCCATGTCCCCTACGACTCCCCCTGGATCCGTCATTGGTTGAAATATTAGTTTCCAAAAACTATAAAAACTAGAACGCTAAAAATATGTTTTTTTTTAATTAAACTCAAATTTTAAATTTATTTAACATGCGAAACATTTTTATTATTATTTTTAAAGCAAACAAGTGATTGGTTTAAAAAAATAATTGAAATACAAAATTTTTTTCAAACTTTAACTTCATCTTATGAAAATTATAAATGTGAATCAGTTGAGTTGTTTCTTAGTTTTTTTTTATTTTATTAACTTTCTATTGGAAATTATTGTAATGGCTCCTAGTTGTTAAATAGAATATTTGACATTTCTTGGCAATTTAAGGTCCTAAGAATCCAAATCAATGGTAAGTATGCATATTCGTACTCCCGGGATATCTTTTACAGTCGGCCATGTTCCAAGAACTACCAGCGATATTGTTTTTTTTTTAGTTATGGTGCCGGTTATTTAGCTATCATTGGTTTTCATCATTGAAAACAAACATTGAAATTTTTTTGACAAGTCGTTTATAGCTATCCTTCAATCCACCGAAAAATTGTTACTGACGGAATTGTGTAAAATTGTAACACAAATCAGTGGAACGATTCGTTTCACTTTTGAACATAAAAGTATCAGCTGTTCAAGAAAATTAATTTCCGTCCGGAAAATAGAAAATACATTTTTAGACAAAAATAAATGCGCAATTACACTTTTTTTCTCAAAAAAAAATTCTTCGTGTGATTTCCGATCGATCAGTATTATAATTTGTATTTCTAATCAAAGGAAAACACCGTCAAATACCGATTCAAACATTTTTCCGAATCGATTTCAATGATAGCTATAACTGGCCCCTAAGCAATGAATAAAAGGGGAAAAAAATTCGATGTATGGGTCCAATCCTTATTTTTTAATTTTATTTTCATAGTGAAAGGTTGTAATTAAGGATGGGCCATCTAGTGGCTTCTTTTGAAATCAAAGGTTATTTTGACACTGGCAGCTATTAATAATAAAGAAGTCAGTTTTATACCTTCGCGGAACTAAATGAATTTCACGTAAAAACAACTAACGTTAGGAAATATTGAAAACTTATTTACAAAGTGAGTGCAGTGAAGCTCCAACTGAGGGTTATTTGAAAAGTAGTTTTCGTCAATATGAAGCACACACCACACTTGCTGTACGCAAAATTGTCCAAAAAGTTCTTGAGATTTGTATACGCTAATAATGATGGATACCATTCATGGTCCCACGAGTCGTTTGGTGTGCAGTTGTGCACAGTCAAGAATTTTGCTGCTGTAGACGAGAGTTTGGAAACACTTATTGTTGTTGTTATTGTTTCACTTTATTTGTATTCTTTCCTCAACTATTAAATGTTGCTAAAGTATTGACGAGTTCCAAAATTGTGCCATGTAATGATACAGTGTTAACATTTTTTATCGTTGGTTTCTTCTTGTCTCTTAGACATAGATAAGAAGAACACAATCCCTATGTCCATTCAACTTGAATATCTTTACTTAAACAAAACATATTTACCAGAAGAAGAACACTTTAATTAGAACACAATGATAGCGATTAAAAGCACTTATGAGGTGCGTCCACTTCAGAAGACTTATTTATCAACAAGCCTATAAAGTATTGTTTGTAGATTCCATTAGATATGATATGATTGTTTGTTCATTACGAAGATTAGTTGTAATTCCCATTTCTTTATGCTTCAATTAATCATTATGAAGCGTGCAAGAAAATCAGCGAAAAGTGACGAGCACTGCAACCAAGTCTTGAAAAAAAAGCTTCTAACAAAATGTAAATCCATCAAATCTAACCAAGCAGTATAGGCTTTCGAATATAAAAACCAGGTAAACAAAATCAGGGTAACACAGCTAACTTGCATTCTCACCTCAACTACCTGGTCAATATGATATGCACATCGATATACTTTTTGTTTTATTAACATGTTACCAATTGTACCATTGCTGATATTTGATAGATAATTATTCTTCCGTCCTAAGCAATAAGGTAAAAGTGGTACCTTAGTAGGTCGCTAGGGCTTGAATAATCACAATCGAAATAGACTTCAACGAGATACCTCATAAGCGCTTCATCTTGTGATATAAAATTTTAAAAAGTGACTTGGCCTAGGTTTTGTAAATAAAGTAACATAAATAGATAATCTCGAAGGCAGATAAGAATTTTATCTTTTTTAATCATATCAAAAAGTCTGATGGAATAGAATTGAAATCTTCATTTTGTTTCATAGTTTTAATAGTGTTTAGATGCTGTCTAAAGGCGTACAGCGAGCGTTTTGTTTTATGTGAACTTGTTGAATAAAAAGTGAAATTTAATACAATAATAAAAATAAAAACCCATTGCTTGAAAATGCAATCAAATCCAGATTTGTGTCTAGAGTGGAAAAATATAAATTTTTCAGTGCCAACCAACGAAGGGAATAATTTTAAATTTTGGCACTCCTGCCAAGAGCAAAAGGAGATCAATATCCTGCACGATGGTGGGAAGAATCTCAATTACCCGTCTACTTAAAAGAAATCAATATTTTAATTTTCTTCTTATTCTTCTTCAAGTAAGTGGAGGCATGAAGACGGGAGACTTAGTGGCCATTCTGGGAGGTAGTGGCGCTGGAAAGACTACCCTCTTGGCTGCTATTTCACAACGTCTGCGTGGTAGCTTGACCGGGGATATTGTTCTCAATGGAGTGGCAATTGATAGGAAGGAAATGACTCGTCTCTCCAGCTTTCTGCCGCAATTTGAAATAAGCGTTCGAACTTTTAGCGCTTTCGAGCACCTGTACTTCATGGTAATAATATGATTTTATAGCCAATTGGATTATCAGTCTTTATCGTTTTATGTAGTCTCACTTCAAAATGCATCGAAAAACAACCAAGGCTCAGAAATTACAGAGAGTCAATGATCTTTTGAGAACGGTTGGTTTGACTGGATCTGCCAATGTTAGAATACAAAATTTATCTGGAGGTGAACGAAAACGCCTGAGTTTGGCTGAAGAGGTTGGCATATCATAAAATTTTTCAATATTTTCTTTCTAAATCTTCATCTTCTTCATCAGCTTATTACAAACCCGCCTTTTCTATTCTGTGATGAGCCAACCACAGGATTGGACAGTTTTAGTGCCTTGAGTGTTGTTAAGACTCTTCGTCAACTTTGTAAGAGACAACGCCAAGGACATCAGAGTAGTTCAAGATCATCCTCCAGTAATAGTACCATCATACAAGAAGACTTCAGTTCGTCTATTGAAATGGAAGTCATTAGCCCCTCGTACGATAGTGCCACCGATATCTTGCTGGGCGAGACTTATAGAAAAAGTGTGATATGTTCCATACATCAGCCTACATCGGATATCTATGAATTGTTCACCCACGTTATTATCATGGATGCCGGTCGTGTTATCTACCAAGGGACTACAGATGACGCTCAGAAGTTTTTTAAAAAGTAAGTAAATATTTACATAGCTCCGAATTTATTCATTATACTGGGTTCGTGTGGATTTCTTATCTTGTGTGTAAGATAAAAATGTTACTACTTCACGCTGACATTGTGCGCAGTATGTAGCAATTTTGTGAGAGATTCTTAATTAAGAAAGTTTGTCTGTAATTTAACATTGATACACTTATCAAATTGTTGAGGTAGTTTTATTGAGTATAATTTAATTTATATTTATTCGTTAACAAAACTTATCATTTCAAAATTTAATTTATTTTTGTCTTCAAAACACTGCATGTGATTATATGAGAAAACGGAGTAACACTATGAACATACAGAATCAACTGATGACTTTTTTTATAAATCAAATAACTGAACAAAAAAATATTTGCCAGCTTGAATACTTTAGAAAAATATGATTTAACCTCAAGAATAACTTTTTATAATGAAAAATAACGTTTTTGAAATTTGGTGTAATTTTTAGAAAAATCACAAAAATTAAAAACTTAAAAAAGTACGCCTAAAAATTGGTACATACTTTGATTTTCAACTTGAACATTTTGGAAACAAGCAAAGGGGTTGACTTCAAACTTGTTTTATCTGATACAAAATATTGTTGTTAACTTTAGGTAAAAGAAAAAAGTTAGTTGACAGTTTAAATTACAAAAAATACAATTCTGCCAGAAATGGTACAGTATTTAAGATTAATGTCCCGAATATGTATCAAACAAATATTCTAGAAAAAAATAGAAAAAATACTAATAATTTCGTAAAAATAATTATCGATTTCAATATCATTTGAACAAAACAAGGTATTCACTTGAAAATAATTTGATTCTAAACAAAATATTGTTGTTTACATTTGGTCCACAACCACTAAATTGGTTTCACGTCCGAATATCTCGACGAAAAGCTGCTTAGAGAATTTTTGATCGCATACTTTTCAAATGTTGAACTTAAATGACAACCTAGCATATTGCAAAAAGTATAATCAGTTCAAAAAGGAACAATCCGACGTTATCATCATGTTGGGTCTTTTTTATTTCGAAATCTAATTCAACTGTTACAAGTCGAAAAGGGCATGTTTTAGAATAAGACAAAATATACTTTGACAAACTTTATTTACTTTTTTATCCTTATATTCGAATTTGTACACCCAAATTTTTACTTCTTTCAGATTAGGCTTCAACTTCCCTCAGAACTGCAATCCTGCGGATTTTTATTTAAAAACCATTTCCGATAGCCACAGTACAAATTCAAATAATGGAACCGCTGTCAAGCTAAGATTTGATTCTGAAGTTTCTGGTCTGTACTCCGACAGTTGGCTGTTACAAAAACCGTATAGCAAACATTATCTACAGAGGATCAATAATTTGTAAGGATTTTAAAAATCAATTTAAAAATATAATAACAATTTATGGTAATTATTTCAGCAAAAAGATCTCATGGTTCTATCAGGTCTATCTCTTAATATTGCGTTTTGGAACCGAAGAGACTCGAAATATAAAAGAGGGTTTGACAAGCTTGGCATTTTATATGGTAAATTAAAAATAAACAAAAGTTTATAAGATTGGAAAGATTCTAAACAGCTTTCTTTTGATATTTCTTAAGATAACATCAGTAACCTTATCAGTCATGTATTCCGGAGTAGTGGGACTTAATCAGCTCTCCGTGCAGGACATCACTGGTTCAATCTATATTTTTACCACTGAGGTCATATTCACAGCATCGTACGGAGTGATGTTTTATTTCCCATCATCATTGCCAATTATTCGACGTGAAGTTGGCGAAGGAACTTACAGCTTGTCCGCCTTCTATGTAGCCACAACAATTTCAATTATCCCGACGGCTTTCTTCAAAAGCTACTTGTTCTTTGGTTTAATCTATGCATCCGTCCAGTATACTAGGGGTTGGGCAACATTTATCACTATGGGCTTTGTTTTGAGTCTTGCAGGAATAGCGGGCACAGCTTATGGATTTTTCATATCAAGTATTTTCGAAAAGGACAAACTTGCTTCGGAAATGGCTGCTCCTTTTGATTTGCTGTTTCTAATTTTTGGCGGGGCATATTACAATGTTGATTCATTGCCATTCTTCAAGTACTTATCGTTGTTTTTCTATTCCAACGAAGCTCTTATGTACGATTATTGGGTTGGTGTTGAAGGCATTGGTAAGTGGATAGGAGAGCACTTGGTTTATTTTTTTTTGAACAACCAATCGATCAAAACTACAGTTTTTTTTTATATATTTCAGAATGTTCGCAAAATTTAAATCATCCCTGTGTCCGAACTGGTATCGAAGTACTTCAGCAAAATTCATTTAGAAGTCAAAACTACACTTTTTTGTTTGATTGTTCAGCACTTGTTGTTCTGGCTGGTATTTTTCATTTAATGGCGTATTGTTTTATAAGAAAATATGTAAATAGAACAGGTTACTATTAAGAAAAAATATTTGTATACAACTTACTAAATTAATAAAAAAAAGTGTTCCATTACGAGTATTTTCAATACTCCTTTTTTGTTTTGTATCTTTTCGATTTGAAAAAAAAGAACTGCCCCAAGGTACCTATTTTTAAAGTTCGTTCACTTTTTGTCGCGCTTGGGATTATTTTATCTTTTCATAGCATCGAACCACTGAACCACTCCCCAACATTTATTCAAAAAATGAAACGAAAAAAATGCTGCTAAATAAATTTCAAAGCGCAAAACCAACCCAAAGGAATATCAGAACAACAACAAAAAATTAATACAAATCAAATTGTGCGCGCATGTATAATAAATATAAATTATGGCAATCGAAAGAATTAAAATGCCACGCAAAAAGTATCTGAGAATACGCGAAGGAATAAGAAATAAGGCTTAGTTTAGCTCAGTATCTAAAAGATACTCGTAAATGTAGTCACTTAGCATTTCACCAACGACAAACGGACGGACGATGGGTGGGGATGGGGCAAAGGGTTATGTTATGTTATATGTGCTTCCTTCAATTGCGCGCCTATTCTTTAATTTATCGTCCCCATAGTCATGTATTTCTATATAGAGTATGTTTAGCATCTCTTGAAAACATAAAGACTCAATGATTATTATTGTACCTTCAATCGTATCGCGAAGATACTTTTTGTATACTCTTGCGTCTTGCCTATAGTCGAATAAAATTTAATTTTATAATGAATATATTTCTTTTTATTAATCAAAAACGTATGGGTTATAGCTGATTGGTACTTGTGCATAGTCGTGTGTTTATTATGATGTAAGTATTTTTTATTTTTTAAATCTTTAAGATTCAACAGACTCAATGAATTTGTCTCATGCCTTTTGCATAACAAATATCTTTGGATGTTTCGAAACTTTGAATTATTTTTTCATGACGATGATATTTAAAAAAATGTTTTTGAATTTTAATAATAAATTAAAAGTAGGTTTGTATGCAAACTATGTTGAATTTGTCTTGTGACTTTATATATTTAATAGTTAAAAAGGCTTTATTGTCTTGAAAATGTTTGTTTAGGAGAAAATCTAACCCGATATTCTTATCAAATTGAAACAGAAAAAAAGTTAGTATATGTCACTTTATAATATCTGTAGTTCTACAGACTTCATTTTCAACTTAGGTTTTTAAGTTATTTTAATCGGTCCGATTTGTCAAATTGAAAATGTTGGCACTTTCGGCGTTTCAAAGTCCAATTAAAACAAAAAAACTTCTGGTTGACCACCCAAAATTTATAACGACCCAATAACGTTACCGACTTTAATTGAATTATAATTTACACATTATTCAAAATTCAACGGATTTCAAATTTTTTATGAATGGAAAAAGCTGAAAACAAAACTTTCCAATCTCGAATATCTTATGAACAGAAAATAATATTATCGAAAAATACCATTGTTGACATATAGTACAATTTTTATAAAAATTTAATTGACAATTGTGTTTTAGAAAAATGTTAAATTCAAAGAAATATCTACTTTAAATTGGTGAAAATAGATTTTTTATTCAAATATCTCGAGAACGAAGAAAAATATTTAATTCAAACTTATTCAATGGCGGATCCAGGGGGGGGGTCATGGGGGTCATGGTTCTTAAGAAGAAACCTTGAATAAGAGATAATCAATTTTATATTAAGTTGCCTTTAAATTCCTTAAACTAGCCTCCAATTTTATTATTAAATTTTTTTGACACATAAATAGCGAACATTGAAGTGATTTTTCCTGGCGACATATAGGAAGTATGTATATGGCAAGTTTTGCTTTAGTAAACAATTTCGAACTGGAGCTTTTAATAAAATATGACATTACGACTGTAGAATAGTCGAAAAAAGTAGGTACCCCGATTCCGTCCAACTGTCTGTCTTTCCTGGCTCCTAAAGTCCAAACAATTGTGTTGATTGAAATTAAGGTTTTCAGCCGATTAGCGTAAGGCTTTTTTTTCATATTATTAATACGAAAAATAACAGCATACAAATTTGTTTGTTAAAACATGTGATTTTTCTAAAACTTTCTCTCAAGTTTGTGTTCTTAATTTGGCTTCTTTCTAAAAGAAAAACATATTTTGGTATTGCTCCAGAAGGGTACCCCTCAAAAACCTTTACTTTGTTTTTAAGTTTTCTCAAGAACTAATGGACCGATTTCAATAATCTTCTCTTTTTGTGCAAGTTCTTGTCGATGATCAAATGATCAAATTGATGATGATTTTTGATGATCAAAAATGTAATTTTTGTATTTAAAAAAAAATATTAATTTTGTTTACAAAACTAGATATCTCAGAAAGGGGTCAACATTTCGTAACGAAATTTAAATGTACTTTATTTAGTGCTTTTTTATTTTTAAGACAAAATTAAAAATTTGAAATGATTATTAAACAGTCTTTTTGGAAGAAATTAAATAAATCTACTTTTGAAGTGAATTTGCTTTGGATTGTTTAGAACTGAGATTTAAACACGAATTTCAATAATATAAATGCCCCAAAAACAGCTAAAGTGACACTTTTGTTAAACCAATGGCAAATTGAAAAACATAATAAACAGTTTATATCTATTGATATAAAAGCTTTGAATCTCTTGAGATTTAAAGTGAAAAGAGATTCTGAAAAGTGTAATTTGTGAGTGCCACACTAAAATTTCTTCCAAACTTATTTTAGAGAAATCATGTACGATTCCCTTAAATTCAACAACCAAACATTTTTCTCTCTTCAACTCTTAAGTTTTGTTGACTCCTTTAAGATCAAAATATTTTTAAAACGTTCACGCAAATCAGTAATTTCTTAGAATTTGTCTTCTAGCATCAGCTTCAACCTACGAGTAAGCAGACTGATAGCGATAGTAATAATAGACTCCCAAAAATTGAGTCCGAAAAAACTACGTCAAAAAAAGCCCTACAGTTCTTCATATCAGATCGTCTCTCTTGAATTTTTGTGCGTTCTTCGCATTAATAGAAATCGAAACAAGAAAAGTGTATTTTATTTTTGCAAAAAAAGCTACGTTTCAAAACAATTTCTTACATTTCTGAGTGAAATGCACCAAAAACCCTCTTAACTATTGTGTCTTAGCTCTTAAATATGGCATATTTAGAAAATTGTTGGAATCTTGGAATGCTTTCATATGTAGGGAGCCATCCAAATTAAATAGTTAGACCATACCTTGCTGGACAACAGTGTTCTAAAATAATTTGATAACTAAAGTTGTCACTTTAGCAATTGAAATCTGTAAATGTAAGGTTAAGATACACATTATGTTACTTAAATTTTGTTCGCCTCCTTTACAAAACATTAAAGAACATTTTTAAGGGCTGAGTAAAAACTCATCTAAGTGTGTGACCCACCCTGATTAAAAGTCTGGATCCGCACTTGAACTTATTTCATGCTTTACAAAACGTTGTTGCTAGAAATTTGGTAATTTTTTTAAGAAAAATCCAATTGAAAGCATTTTTACATAAATCAAAGTTGTGTCAAAAATGCTACTTAGTTGATTTAACTTTCCGGATATCTAGACAGAAAACAGCTTTAACTTGAATTTTTTGTAAAAACAACCTTATTCAGTTTTTTAAATGACAATTTGGCTTACAAAAACGTATTATTTTCAAGGGCACTAATAAGAAATTATCATTGTGGTTGGTTGGCATTACAGTGTCTTTGTTTTAATTTTTTTAAACAAAAATAAAGGGGAAATACATACAAAATTTTCATTTTTATCGAAACAAAAACAAGAGTTAATAGTTGAAAAAAAAAACTGTTTTCCGAAATTATGTAAATACGTAATTTTGATTTTCTGTGCTGTAGTCAGAAATTGCTTTACAAAAGTGAAGACGTCTAAGCTAAAAATGGTTCAAACCAATTATGTTGTTTCTGTTATTACCTGGGATCTGAATTCACCATAAACATTATGACATAACTTCTGAACAAACACTAATTTATTATTATACAAATTGTATGTACGAAGGTTATATGGAGGTTACGATAAAACAAAGACTTGTATAAAGTATAGATTGTGTAAAGTAAAGATTGAGTTTTGTCATTTTGGTTTTGGCTCTAAATTAACATTTATTGCACAAAAAATTATTGGTCCTTCGAGCCGGATTTACAATGTTAAAGACAGACAACAGGCTAATGCTGGGCGGAGAGTGTGGCTCATGTAAGTATTCGGGTAATGTTTGCGGGTTCATGAGAGGTTTGATCAGTTCCTTCTCCAGAATGACAATAAGACATATTTTGGGACTGAAATATTTATACATTGCATCACTTCAATATATTTTTCAAAATAATCTAACGCCCTTTATTACTATTTTATGGAAAAATACTCACAACAGTGTTGAAAACAAACACAGAGACTAATTTTTTTTTAGTTATACATAGGTACCTACATTATTGTGAATACGAAATTAAAAAAGATCAAGAGATCATCCTACGACTTGCATTTCTAAATACTATAATAGTTTAATAAAATTTTGTTATGTTACTTATTTATTTTATGCCTTCACTTCCAGTTTATTAAACATTTAAACAAAATGTTGTCACTATATTTTTGAAACTTATACATGTTTCATTTAATATCATCTATCAATTTATAAATTTTTCACTTAAAATCATCTCTAGATAAACGTAATAATTCTTATTCCCTTCAAAAACTTGCATAGTCTCCCACAAAAACTTTTCTTGGGGTATAAAATCGATATCTCCATTCCCATCCCATGGACAGAAATACAAAATAAAACCTTAACTAAACTAACTTTTTATTATGTACATATAGATAAATATGATTATAATATCCATCCCACACTTTGCTTGAAATTTTAAAACATCCAATATATCCAATTGTAGGTAGGTATCTGAATCAATTGCAAAACCACCCCAATTGGATAGAGTATTATAGAGCAATTGCCAGGCCAAGCCAGTCCAAGCCAGACCATACATAAGTACATTCATACATAGATACATATAAGAAGCAACCCGAACTGAACTGAAATGCATTTGTTTTATAAAAACCAACTGAACTGGCAAAATGAAAATTTATTTAAGTTCGCTCATAGAGATAAAGATAAAAGAGAAAAATATGCACACACAAAGAAATTAAGAAGAAGTAGATACAGTACGTCCTAAACTCTACAGTACAGATACAATATTCCATAAAAGATAGAAGATAGATACTAACTAAAGAAGACGACGAAGAAGAAAAAGAAGAAGGAGTAAAAGACAAACAAATACAAAACTGAGAATCGACCAAAACACAATACAAGAGAAGATGCGATAAAGTATATCAAACTTAGGTCACAACACAGCATCGTCGATTGGTTCTATGCCATCCATGATAAAGCACAGAGCTCTACAAAACATTACCTATTACTATTATCTCAAGTCTCAACCTATCTACGAGTATACTCGTCTACATTCTCAGAACTCAACGGAGAATCTTATATCCAAATGTGCATTCCTTTTAGTTTTAGTATCTTATTTCTTTTACACTAAGTCTACATGCCACACCAACCCACCCCCAAACCTAACCCCAACCTCAACCTCAACGCCCTCACCCCCACCCTATCTTCAAAATGTAAACACATAAGTGTACAAGAACAGCATACCTACTTCTGTAGATTCCCAACTACGAGTAGAGACGACTACGGAGACGATGACTATGGAAACGACGACGACGACGATTGCACGTTTGTATCTTTGTATCTTTTTTTAGTAAAATAACAAATCGAAGGAGACGCAGTCGTTGATTTTAGTTTAGTACTAATTTAGTGTGTGTGACTTACTAGTCGAAGCAAGACGACTATTCGACTCAAAAACGAGCCCAACAACAGTGATTATGGCTTGAAACTGATTCATAAACTCTTGTATAATATTCGTTTGTTTTGTTGTTGTTGTTGTTGTTGGTTAATGTTAATTTGGTTCTAAAACTGTCTCGAATTTTCGTATCTAACCGGCAATAATCTCAGGTACCAGCTGTCATAGTAATCAAAGTTTCGGCATATTACAAAATAAAGACTTATACAACAACAACCAGAGAAACCACCCTTCTTTGACCCAGGAGGGGGTTTTTATCTAAAGGATAAGTGTGGTAAGTGTGTAGAGTGGTACTTTTACAACCCTGTTTAGATTTTAAATACCACAAACAATATCTTCTAGGGTGAACAAATTTATAATTTAAAAAGCATTTGTGTGTGTTTGAAATTTAAATTAAACGCTTTTAATAAGTATAGGCATTGGTACTTTGAGTTGTATTTTTTTATAACATCACAATAATTATAAGGGAGGAAAGTGAGTTTTTTTCTTTTTTTGAATTTTGTTTGTAGACGTATATCTTATGAATTTTTAATATAAAACATTTTTATTTTTCTAATGAGAGTGATTCTTAACATAGAGAGTGATTCTTAAACTACATATGTAGGTACATGATGAATGAAATGAATTGGGATCAATGAAGGGCAGCGTACCTATGTTTTTTTTTTATTTTTATTTTGTTTTGCTTTATTTTTGATTTTAAAAATCTATTGCGCTGAATCAAATAGAAAATATAAATCTCTCTTTTAGTGTTCTCTTCATAGAATTATGGATTGTTATGTTAATGCAATGCATGAGTGTTGCCAAGTAAAAAAAAAAGTTAGTGAAAACACCAAAGAAATGAAATTTGTTTTATACAAGATACTTAAGTTTTTTATATTTCTACAATATAAATAATTTAAGGTTATTTAAAACGTAGTTTGTATGTTCAACGTATCAATGTATGTTAATTTAATATACAAATTATTAACGTAACTATAAGAAATTAAGCAAATAAATTATTATTGTTGTGGAATTTGTATTAAATACAATGGGTATTGGACTTTAGTAAAATGCGTTTCACTCAGCTACGAAAGTTGGGCTCATTATTTAACGTAACTTTATGGACGTGACTTAGATGAACTTTTTCAATATTTTTATCACATATTTTTTTTTTTAATTTACATATTATAACAATTCTAAATATATGTAGAAAATAAAAATTACAATTAATTATGAGGATTTTACGCAACAAAAATGAAATGCACGACTGGATCGAACGAACTTGCTCCTGTACCCAAAGAGTCTGTTTGAAAATAATACCTACACAAAAAATTTTCCTCAAAATTATAAATGCCATTTAACTTCTCAAAAAAACTTAATTTTTCAGAATTTTTTTAAAATCGTTGAAGGTTCTTTTTTTTAATTTTTTATAAATATCATTTTTTTAATGTTTGTTTAAAAATATTTTTGATATGCAGTTATTTAGATCATATTAATATACATTTTATATTTGATTTTCGTAAATAAATGTTGACTTGTTTTTAAGATATCGAATTTTAAAAACAAAATTTATATTTTTTTAAAAATCCGAAACAAAAATGTTGACATTTTCGATAACTAAATATTATTAAAAGAATATGAGAGCTTGTGTGTAAACAATTTTATTGAAATCGCTTCATGAGTTCCTGAGAAACTTTATTAATAAAATACGGTCCTATGGGAGGCACCCATCTGCAGCAAAACAAAAATATATTTTGCTTATTGAAAGAAGCCAAGTTAAGAAACAAAAATTTGGAGAATTTATTTTCTGTTATTTTTGATGAATGAAAAAAAATCTTCTAACGCGGATCTGCTTAAAACCTTAATTTACAAGTTTGAACTCAATCGACCAAATGGTTTAGGACGACTTCTCTACCATCGTAATGTCATGTTTGATAAAAATCTTGAGTTCCAAATTTTGTATGTCACAAGTTAAAATATTTTGAATTAAAACAAAAAATGATTAAGAAAATTGTAAGTAGTATAATACAGTACACACTTGTTCTAAAAACAATAATAGTTCATTTAACTAACAAATTTATTATGGGGTCATTGGGGCGTATACTCATATAATTTATTAATTTTTTTTTTAAATTACCGTCTTAAGCCAATGGAATATTTTATTCAGAAAACTGAAAATATTGAATAATACATTAGCTCTTATTCGGGACAACTGGCAACACTGAAATCAAACTATTTCTCTTCGTGTCTGTTTATGTATTACTGTATTGTATAATTAGAATTATTGCTCTATCACTTTAGGTCAGGCACTCTTAATTTTTGTTTTGTTTTTGTTCTTTTTTTTCTTCATAAAGATAAAATCAAAACAAAATGAAAATATTCTACAGAAGAGTGAAGTCAAGAGTATTGTTGGTGCCACAGCCAAAGGCAGAGTGCAAAGATCCAATTGCTATTAAAGTATATAAATGTGTTGAGCCGGCATTTTATTCCTAATAATTTACACACGAATAGCAATACTAAATTTTACAGTATCTTACCGATATAAGACATCAAATGTAGAAAAGATGAAATTTATGGGTTTCTCTTTTTTAAACAGACATTTTTATTATATCACTTAATGAATAAAAATATGTACAATTTAGTTGAATAATTAAAAAGCCGATGTGAGCTAGTTTCTCGTATACACCAACCAATAGCTTACCAAACCCACCCACCAGGCGCTGTATGGTGCCATTGCTACTACTATAGGGGTGGGGGGAGGGGAATGATGTACCTTTTCGGAGTAAAGTAGGGGAACATGTCCAAGAAACTGGTGCGGTAACCCCTCAACTGACACCTTCAGACAATTTTGAGCTGCACTTCGCTGAAGTCTTACTTATCATAGGTTTTTTTTTATATTGTGCGCGCACTACAATGGTTATGAATACCCTTACAATGATCAAACACAGTGCGAGCAATTAGGAAAGGAGGATAGGATTAGAAAGGAGAAACCGATGCACATTGGTTTTGAATATCTGCACATTGTAATGAGTGGGAAATATTGAGCCTGGTAAAGCATTCCACATTCGTGTAGTGCGGCTAAAGAAAGAATATCTGTACTTAGCAGTACGTCCTAGCAGAACGGGTATTACGGTTGAATTGTTTAAGGGGAGGAATGCAACTGGCTATTTCACTAGAGCATTGTTCATAAAAATATAAAAGCAAATGTCTCGGTAAGAGATCGATCTCCTATCATTTTTAGAGCTTTTTTTTCGATTCTATCCAGAATACTCAAGTACGTTATTGGTGCACCAGCCCAAAAGTGAGAATTATACTCGAGTTTTGGACGAATAAAAGCTTTGTAAATTATAGCCAAATCAGAAGGGGTAAAAAACTTCTTACATCGACGGAGAACACTTAAACACTTAGCAGCGTTTTTGGCGACTTCATAATAGTAATCACATTTACTCCACAAGAGATGGATTGTAATGCACATACCTAGAACTGAAAGCTGTTTAGTCTTCTTTTTGCAAGCACCACTCATGGAAAGTGGCATTGGGGGAGGGTTACGCTTTTGCGAAAGTAGACAGCATTGAGTTTAGTTTTCAAAGCATTCAATTCTACACGGTTTTTGATTCCCCATTGAACAATCCTGTCAAGATCAGAATTTAATGAGCTTATCATAAGCTGCCTTAATCAAGGGAATCACAATTGATTGTTATTTAGCTAAAAAAACAACCTTCAGCTCACTTACCTTACCTACCCTAGTTGTTAGCTTACATAAATATTTATTTTTTGGAATATGTAAATCACTTCAAATAAGAACTTTTATAAAATAAAATGCTGAAACTTACAAAGCCTTTATTAGCTTGAGTATGTTTTATCGATAATATTATGAGAAATGTTGTATCGAACTCAACTCTATTTTCATTCACCCCTCAAACAATTTTTCCGTAATAATAGGACTTCTAGAAATTCCTAACAGTTCACTTAAAGGTCTCTTTTAAGCGTACTGTTAAGTACATTTTTCAGCCGCACATCAAGAATGTGGAATGATTAAATAACTCTTTTTATTACGTTTGAACTAAAAAAAATCAAAATATAATTTGACGAAATTAAGTGAATTTATGTTCAATTTTTTACCATTTTCAATCATAATGTTCTGTTAATTGGTGTATATCTCATTAAAAACAAGTATAACTCTCAACTGCACCTTGAAAAAATTGGAATTAAATTAAGAAATATCCTATATCCATGTTGTACTATACAAAAATTATACTTTTCTTTTAAATTATCTCCTATCCCAAAAATCTCAACTACTCCCCATTGGATATATGGCAAAGGCTCAAGACTCTCCACTCCATCAAATCTTTTTAAATGCTGGGAATAGAAAAAAATCTTTAGCTGAAGTTATGTAAGCAAAGCGCTATTTATGAGAAATTGCTTTGTTTTATTATAGATGAGGAACTTATTAGTTTTTTTTTATTTTTTAGTATAAAAGAAAAATGTGTGTAATTATTCTAATAATTTATTTATAAATTAAGATTCATTTTATTTGTAGACGACAAAGCTTAAACAAATAGAAATAACTTAGTTCATGGAAATGTTCATGTTTTTGAATTTTCAAAGGGAATAAATTAGAGCATTAGCTCAGATTTTTAACTT
Organism: Eupeodes luniger; assembly: GCA_951509635.1. NCBI lineage: Eukaryota > Metazoa > Arthropoda > Insecta > Diptera > Syrphidae > Eupeodes > Eupeodes luniger. The sequence continues at coordinate 128,330,933 of OX608075.1, read as the reverse complement.
TTAATATCGGGTGTTTGTTTTGAAGCTAGAAACTTTAAATAATGATACAAGAAGACATACTGTTCAAATTGGTTTTGCAATAAATTGAAGGTCAAGTTGCGCAGTGTTATTGGAACAAAGTGTCGTGGATTTCAAGCTGATAAATTTTTGAAAACAAGATATTAGTCAGCATGGTTTAATAGCATTTGCAATTCAGCATTCATGGCAGATCCTTCATCATTTCGAAAGGAATAAAGACTGTTAGAGCCAACAACTCGTAAACCTCATCAAACACTCAAAACTATCAGTAATGGCTTGAGGATTTTTTGTCTCTATATTTTTGCTTATTATACTTATTCACAAAGCCAATTAAACCAGATATGATCTTCATCAATAAACAACGTAATATAGACGAAGTGCTCTAAAAATTTCGAGAACAGATATATTTTCTTTCAAAGTTTGCATTTTCCTCTGTCAAACCAAAGACTACAACACTCTCAAGTCCTATAATATAGCAATTAGCAAAAGATTTATTCTAGTGCAGTGGACATGATATAGAAATGGATTAAGTGAGTTCAAAGGTTTTTGAATTTAGAAATCTTCTAAAAAAATCAAAAGATCTGCCTCATATGATTGAACTTTCAAAAAACATACGCATGCATTCCAACAATACCTTTCAATATTAACTGCATTGCCTTAAGTGCTGTAGCTCTATATGTATGACCAAGCCTACCTATAAGTCATCAAAAAAAAAGACAACAAAAACGTTGATGTACATTGTACGTTTTTTCAATCATAAACAAAGATTGACAACCGTGAGTGAATAAATGATTTCATTTCTTTCAATTTCAAATTTTATTCTTTTCCCCTTCATCTTGTGGCACCATTTATACAAACTGAATATGAGATTTTAGATATACGAAAGTAAATATGTAATATAAGCCTTCGTTTTCGTTTTGAACAAAGACTTATTTCAAAAAGATACAAACATATAAGTATCTTTACGTCCTATATGTATATGGATAGCTTCTGTATGTAGGTTTCGTAAGACTATTCACACTAAGTCTATTCATCCCTTTCGATTAAGGCTTCACAATAGATGATACTGTAATATACTGTTTCATTTGGGGTTCCTCCCGCTCAATATTTTATTAATATAATCAAGAACCAAGTATAAATCTATTGATGAATCTTACAGATACATTTATTTATTCGAATCAACTTCTTTCGTCCCGGGTGCGGCGCATCCGCTCCCACCGAGCCTACAAATACTCGTACTTAAAACGGTGGCCTTAGCTCAGTTAATGAAATTTCTCTTTTACTCGTATTTTCAAGCGTTCAACTGACGAACGACGACGATGCGACGCGGACGGATAGATAGATTTATAGGGTGGCTGGATAGATTCATAGATGGATGGATGGATGGATGTGAATAGAATGATTTCTCTGAATTTTGATTTGTCCTCAATCAAATAAGTTTTCGTTCAGGCATCGGGATTTTATGGAGTTTAGACATTGAATATTGTGCCTCTTATGTATGTGCGTTTAAGCCCGCCAAGTCGTTGTTGATTTAGGGCTGCATTTTTAGTAGGAACATTTATACATATCTAATATCTATTATACAGAAAAACATATACCTTAAAGGAGTGGGAAGGAAATTTTGAAGAATTCACGTTTTGTGATGATAAAATGCGTAGTCATACTTTTTGTTCTTTCTTTATACTTTCAACCTCACCCCCGCCTCTGCCAACGCGGTCTTATTTTATACTTTCGTAAATTTAATGATGTAATTTAATTTTGGTTCTTCTCATTTTAAAATAAAAAGGGGAAAGGACTTAAAGAATTTTATTCGGGTTCGTTATGATGGCGATGAGATGGTGCTACATACAAATACTTACTTACGTTGGTTTTTATCTTTTTATTTTTTCGAATATTCTTTTTAACTTCGTTTTATTTTTCTTTCTTTCTTAACTTTAGAATGAATAGAGGTAGATATAATTCGTTTTCTTTGTGTTGATGATAATTTGGTTTTTGGTTTTTTTTTTTATTTGATCAAATTAATCCTTTTATCTTAGTCTGACAGAAGAATTTGGTCTTTTTATTTTTAAAAGAGTTTTAAAAAATTTTAACTTATTTCAGAAAAAAACTTTATGTTTCTTTGGATTCTTTAGAAACGCATAAAATAATATTTTTGAACAATTAATATTTATAATGTTTATGGTGTCTGACAAGGAACTTTTTATTTTAATTTTTACACCATGAGGGCATTTTTAACGGTACTGAAAGCTCTGTGTATTTTCAAAGACAATTTGAGTGCATTACTATAGGTTTGAACGTGTTTGAAGTAATCTTAAAAGTTTTAATAACTGTTTTTTTATGAGGTTTATATTTCATTTTAGTAGTTTGAATAATAATATTACTTTAATTCAATTGAATAAATCATAAATAGCCAACATTGTTGTGCAAAATGAAAAATGGAGAAACATTTTTACTTGCGACATATAGGAACTATATGGCAAGTTGTGCATTCGTGCAAAATTTCGAACTCGAGATTTTAATCAAACATGATATTACGATGGTAGAGAAGTCGAAAAAAGTGGGTCCCGCGATTCCGTCCGGTCAATTTTGTCTGTCTGTCCACGCTCCTACAGCCTAAACCATTGGGTCGATTGAGTTCAAACTTGGAAGTTAAGGTTTTGAGCAGATTTGCGTTAGGCGTTTTTTTAATTTTTTTTTTAAGATCAAAACTAACAGTGGCCCCCATACAATTTTTTTGGTCAAAAAACGAAAATTCGAATTTTCTCAAAAACAAACCGATAGATTTTTTTTAAATTTTCTCTAAAATTTTATTTTTTAACTTGGCTTCTTTTAATAAGAAAAACATATTTTTGTATTGCTCATAGAACCGTTTTTTTGTTTTTTAATTTTCTCAGCAACTTTTGAACCGATTTCAATAATTTTTTTTCTGAACGAGCTCTTATATTGCCTTAACAATATTTTATTATCAAAAGTGCAATTTTTTATTGTGTGGATTTTTAAAAAAATATTGAAATTTTTTTTTTCAAAATTCTATATCTCAAAAACGGGTAAACATTTTTTTACGAAATTGAAATATGGAGCGTATATTTACAATCACTAAACAACTGCATACCAAAAATATTTTTAGAACAAAATTGAAAAATTTTATATATAAAAAATTAATTTTAAAAAAAACCGCTCTAACGATTTTTAAAAAAAAAATTTGAAAAATCAAGGGTTTTTTGATTTATAAAATGGCATTTAAATTTTTGAAGACAAACTTATTTTTCAGGTAAAATTTTGAATCTTAAATTAGTTTTTTTTAAATTATTTTAACTGTATTAAATGTAACCCCCTCCCAAAAAATTGAAAAATGGAGGTTTTTTCGACAAATCAAATGGCATATAATATATCTTTGAAGACAAACTTATTTTACAGGTATATTTTTAAATATTATATAGATACTTTTTTAAACAGTCTCTTTGCATACAGGAGCAAGTTCGTGCGACCCAGTCGTGCACTTTATTTAATAACACTAACATAATAAGACAAATGCGTATACGCCCAGAGTATCTTTATCAATGTCTCAAAGAAGGAATATATTTAAACTTTAGTTCTTAACTTTTCATAAGAAGTAATATTGTAAATAGTCCGATTTAGTTAAATTAAAATGTTTGACATTTCTAGACTCTGAATACATGGTTTTTAGAGAGATGTGCATCCACACGTTCTGGACACCGTTTTTCATAGTTACATATCTCTAGAACCTGAAAAGATATCGACTTCAATTAAATGTTGCCTTACAGATAATGCATAAACATATGCGGAAAGGACTTTTATTTTTAAGTTCAAACGAATAAATATAAACTTATATACAGATATTTTTTTGTTATTATGAAAAATAAACCTAAAAAAGTCATTTTTATCACCTTTTGTTAATTTACAAATTAAAATTGATATTACTTCCGGGATAATTTTATCCAACGTTAGAATAATGTTTTTGACATCTAGTAGGTTAAAAAATTTACTAATCAGCAGTTTTTCTTACAAAAATTAAAACCCATAAAACTACTGCTGAAAATTGATTTTTGATTTAAATATCTTCAGAATAAGAAATTTATTGTCTTCAAACCTTTTTTTATTATTATTATTATGTAGTATTATAAGCTTTTAATGCCTCAAGTAATTTTGATTACATTTTAGTTAATTTACAATTTTATTTGTAAGCCTTTAAAAAATTTTAGATTCAAAAATCGTGACAATTTATCATTTTTTTTATATACTCGTATATAAATATTATTTTTTTTTTAATTATTCTGTTTTTTTGTTAAAGTTCAAAGTTATTAAAATTATTAGTTTTAAACTGAAAATTAATGTAAGAGAAAATAAAATAATTAATTAAAAGTAATAAACATTGGTTACTGGCATAAGCCTCTCCCAAGGCTCCCCATGTGTCCCTAGTTTTGGCTTCGTTGTACCAATTTATACTTATTTGTGATAGATCGTCACTCCATCTTTTTTTTGAGTCGTCCTGCTGGTCTCCTGTTCACTGGTCATCATTTTGTTGTCATGTTTGTTAATCTTTGGTCATGAAATCTAAATAACATGACCTGCTCAGCTCCATTTCAGCCTTCTCCTTAGCTGTTCAAGTAAGGATCAGTATAATAGCAGAGTCGAAGGTATATTTCATTGTGTCTGCACTTGGTCCAATTGTAAAATATATTTAAGGCTCCAAAATTGTTTCCAGCTATTTGTGATGCGTCTGTTAATTTCTTGGTCCTCAAATGATTTTAGTTGTCCCAAATATATGTAATCTTCTACGTACTCTATTTTTACTTCGTCCAACGTTGTATCGTCTTTGGTGTGATTCGTCATAATTTTAGTTTTCGATTTGTTTTTTTGAAGTCCACAATTTTTACACAAGTTACTTTGTTCCGTCAACATGTCTTGAATGTGTTGTTGTCTAGAAATAAGAACTGTATCGTGTAAGAACCTTAAAGTGGCAAGAACTTGTCCACATATCCTTATTCCATCTTTTGCCTTCTAGCAAGTTTTTTGGAAAATGTCTTCCAGAACTGAACTAAATAAACTCCTCTTGTTATATTAAATTTGCATCATATATTCTCTGTTTTTATTCGTGTCTTTTTATTTTTGTATGTTCTTAATCGTCTCTACTATATTTGGGTTTATGTTTTGATTTTTCAGGGAAGACCGTATCATTTCGTGTTTAACCGGAGTCTAAAGTTTTACTAAAGTCAATAAATAAAAAATAAACTGGTAGTCTAAATTCCTTGCATTTTTATATTAACTGATCCATTGTTTGGTCTGTTGTTGAGAATCCTTTTCTAAATCCAGCTTGTTCTCTTGATTGATTGTTATTACATAATCTTCTTTGAGGGTCCTGCAAAGCATTTGGAGAAGAGCTTGTAAATTGTCGAAACATTACTTTTGTATTAATGTTATCGTTGTTTCATTTCATTCTTCAGGGATTTGTTTTGTTTGTACTGTTTTGTTCAAAATGTTTGTTATAATGTTTGAAAGTTAGTTTTTTCCATATATTAACATTTCTGATGTGTTCCATCATTTCCGGGGCAATAGTCTTTCTTGAGATATTCTATTGTCCTTTGATAACTTCTATGTTGTCTATTGTATTTTCTGCTGTGATAATTTTGGTCGAGGTGAATAGTTTAGTTAAGTTGCTTTTCAAACTTATTTTATACTGCACAAAATATTGTTGTTAGTAGACCTTTATACTAATTTAAGAACAATATATTTGCCAATTTTGTTTTGTAAAAAAAAATACTCAAAATTGATTTTGACAAATTTAAACGTCGACATTAAACTCATTTTTTTCTAATAAAAACCTTGTTGTTTATACTTGGGAAGAAGTTTTAGAAAAATCCAATTGAAAGTTGTTTGTAAAAAAATTAAAGCTTGAAAAAGCTATACGAAAAATTGTTAAAAAAAATTGTCAATACGAATTTCTTAAGATAAAAAAAGACTTAAAACAAACAAAATGCTTTTGTTAGTTTTTAATCAAATTTAAAAACAATTGATATTTTCTTTCAACAACAAAATACTATCAAAAACACACTAAATTGGTTTAACGTCCCGAATTTCTTAACATTAACAACTTAAACTTCATTCATTGATTGCATTCTTAACTAAGTTCCTTAAATGGCAATTTGGCTTATTGCAAACAAATTATCATCTTAAAGGACACCAATGGGATCTTATCATTTTGGGACTCAAAAAATCTTCTTTTTTTTAAGAATTTATCATAATTATTCTTTTGGAAAATAAGTAAATTGAATGTTAAAATAATAGCTTGTTTGGCTTCAATAGCTTGGATTGATACTTTTACCAAATAAGCAACAGGGAGTTATGAATATACTGTCATATTGGATTGCAATTCCTTCGAAGACCAATGTAAATTTAAAGCAGCTTTTGAAAATCGTATTTTAAACGTTTGATTTAATTGAAAATAAATATTTAAAACATTGTTTAATTTTCAAACGCCACATTATATACGCTTTCTCGTAGGGATGAAACTACTTCAGTTATTTCCAATTGCAGTATTCTATTGTGTTTAGGTTAATAGGCTTAACCTATGAAAAAAACAAGAAGGATTTAAATTTAATTTTTGTACCTGAAAATTTAATTTAAATCAATGTATGCAAAAGCTATTGTCACCAGCTGCTTCAATAATCTGCATGTATCGTATGTCTCATAATAAAATGGAAACAGATTTAATTACATACAATAAAAAGGTGAAGGTACTGAAATAAAAATATCTTTTACGGTATAGGCTTTCCTTGCATTATTCCATTCCAACTGAATAAGAAATTAATTAAAAATTATACCATCAATTTGTATATCTATGTACATAACATATGGAAAACATACATACATATGTCTAGGTATCACTTCGTTACTAATTACTATACTGTATGGAGCCAAATGAAGAGATAAAAAATAAACTATCTATAACTACCTATAGACTCGACCTAAAAGCGAAAAAAAATAAAAAAAAAATAAAATCTAAATAAAACACATAAAACTCATTGTTCAGCAATAACAATGGTAATTCAACTATAGACTGACTATAGATAGGTTCTATACACCTACCTGAACTCTTATAACTCCAGAAATAAATATACAATACAAATACTATACTTAGGTATAGTGTTGTGCATATAATCACCAAGTTGGCCCATAAATAGCTATCGGCTCAGCTCGGCTCGGCTTGGCTTGGCTTAGATAGGTACATATAAATAAATGTTTACTTGTTTCTATTTCTCCTCATAGATATTTAGAATACCTTTCTCAGATATAGAATTTTATGCATAGATTTTAAATTGTAAAAATATTCCAGTAAAAATATGTATAGTATAGGTTAGGTACGGTACAGGCTTCAGAGATACTCGAAACTCAAGTACAGTCACACCAAACAACAATGCCACCTTAAAATGTTGTAAAGTACAAGTAGAGTCATATATGTAAATGTATGTATAGTACATAGGATAGTGACTGTCACTGTACTGCTAAGAGAGCTCGGATTGGATTTGGGTTTGGGTTTAGGTGAAGCTAAAACCTCTATACCTCCAACTCTCCTATACAAAGCTATACCCTAAGCTATTTACTTATTCGTAAATCGTAAGACAGCTCTAATTTAAAACATATTTTTCGTATGGGTAGCTTAAGTGAACTTGATATTTTTTAAGTAATCGGATGGTGCCACACCAACCGACCGAGCGACCGAGCCACCACCGCGGTGTGTAGGTGAGGTGAATTAAAAAGAAATATCCATAACTTTTTTGTTTGTTAGATATTTTTTCTTTTTGTTGTTCAATGGAAGGTATTCGGTTAGCACATTCTGTTAGAACAATATTATATCCAGCTTTAGACAGCTACAGCTACAGCTCCAGCGCAGTACCGGTATGACCAGACCGGGTATCTCTATATATAAATACTTTCAGCGGGGATCAAAAATAATCACTATACGCCACGTCTCCACGTACCCACAATATAGCCGTGATTTTAAATTGTTGATATAAGTAAAACGTAATTATAATATGCGGCTTAAGCACAATCGCCTAATTAGTACGCAATGCGCAAATCACGGTTACTAAGACTTATTTCGTTTTTGAAAGATAATCAAAATCAAAACTTCTTTCGAATGATTGTCAGAGCGTATATTCATGGTAGGATTTATTTCTTTTTGAATATATTTTTTTATTGTTATTTTTTTACATCTGTCCAATTTAATATGCGTGTACAATATAAAATAGTATATAATATATGTATGTATATAATTGTAAATGATAAATAAGTGAATAAATTGAACACTGCCGCACGCGCAATTGGAGGTAATTAGGCGTTGTGCTTTGAGTTAAATGAACTCAACTCTCCCCGTTTATTCAAAGGCTTTAAAGATTATTATTATTATTATTCCAGTTTTATTGATGAAGGAGGAATGGGTAACTTTATTTAGAGAATGACGTAAGAATACAGTCATTTAATTGAATAGCCGATATTATGTAGATACTCTATACACAATATGTGGTATTACTTTTATAGAAATAACAAAAAAAAAAACATTTATTTAATTTTACTTTTCTAAATTAATCGATTGTTATTGTTATACTCGTTACTGATGTGTATCCGCATTTATGAGTATTTTACATCTAAATTATTTGTCCTTGTTTTAAACTGAGGGAATGAACCATCGTAAGTCGTTCGCATATCTTCTCTGGAATATGTAGAAATATACAAAAGTGTCCCTTGTGGATTTTTCCCCTTATACCTACACAAAAACCAAAAGTCTGTAGTTTTCTAATAATTGCAAATTTTGAATTTTGATTTTGATGATTTTAAATCGAATGTTAATCCCCTTTGTACTCATTCAATTTCCAAAAAACTCATGAAAGAAAAACATTGATTTTCAATTTGAACATTTAAAAGGTTGGAGGAAAGTGAAACAAATATGATTCAGTATCAAGTCGATCTTTAAGTAATATTTGATATATTTAACTAAAAATCTGTCATGAAAAGAAGTAGCACATTTCTTACTTTGAAAAAAGCTACCCCGAACTCATCAAATTACACCATTTTAAGCGTGCATTCTAAAATTAAAAACCGAACGATTTTTAGTACCAACATATTTATTAAGACACCCAAAAGCTACGAAGCTGTTTACACTCCAAGAGAATATTAATATTTTTGTTAATATAATTTATTTATTCAGCTTAATACAAGCTATAACTTAACATAACTAAACTTAACTTAAAACTAACTTAACTTTTTTTTTTATTTCTATAATTCAAACCATTGAAAAACAATAATACTAACTTATGAAGAAAATTTGTTTTTGGATCTTTGGATCTCAAGAATTTTCACTGCTACTGCTTTGCTTTTAAGTACCAAGTTCCAAACGATTTTTTCTTGAAATTTTAACATTGCCAAAATTTTGCTCAAATCACATTATTTGTGTGCATCTTAATTCGTTTATGTTTAAATTTAAGTAGAGAGAATATTAATCAAGCATATTTCCTTGAATTCAAAAACATAATTCTTTATTTCTAAAATTTTGTTGACTATTTTTCGATCAAAATATTATTTAAAGCTCTTCGTGCAAAAAATTAAATGTTTCATATTTCTAACGGAATTCATTTAGACGTGTGATTTTTAATCTGGCAATACTTTTTTCGGAAGTAGTATTTTTGACAGCTGTCACTTGGTTTATGTGGAGTTTGGTTTGACATTTCATAATAAATAGACATTGTCGACAGCTTGACTATATTTTGTGGGGTTATGTGAAGACGCTTGTCTTTGCAGATAAGCCCAGACCATTGAAGCCTTGGAAGAGAATAGCTTAATTTGCTGACATACTAACAAAATGTCTGCAAAAAGCCTTATCTTTATAATAAAATTTATTTCTTGACATTAGATTATATGTTTTTAATTTCTTCTTGAAAACCACACGTCAAAGAAAAACACCCTTTAGTTCTCTAACATACACATTGATATTGTTTTTATTTAAACTCTCCACAATCCTCACAAATAAATTAGTTCAATGAAAAAAATAGTCCTTAAAATTCATCTAAGTTGTTGCATGTTAACACTCCTGTGGAGCATTATTTAAAAATACAATTGGAACAACTACACAACTTTCTTCTATCTTTTTGGCTATCAAGTAGAAAGGATATAAAATTATGAGAAGTCGAATTGAGTCGCTTCAAAACAAGTTTTTTCATATTGTACCTACTAGAACAGACCCCGAACTGTCAAACTCAAAATGTCAGTGTGTTCAGAGCTTTAAATGGATGTTTTTTGATTTTTCAGATCGCTATCCATAAGCTTAGAAAAAATAACACAATTTGTTCTGTTAAAACGCTTAAAAGAACAAATTTCAAGTGCGTTAAAAAGTGAAAATACAAATTCTCAAAACAATTAAAATTGTGGAAGAAGCAGGTTGCTCAGGCAAAGATGATACATTTTTTTTAATAAACTAATTGTTTAATATTTTGGTTTTTAATAATAAAAAATGAAAGATGCCAATTCCTGAGTTCTAAATGCTCAAATACATGTCAAAACAAAATCTCAGTATTCAGAACAGATTTCGATCTAAGCGTTCTCAGAATGTTCTGATATTATTTTCTATTTATGGTGTTCAAAACTGGTAAGAGTACAGTTCTGTTCCTAAACTTGTAGATATTAGATATTTTTCTCACAAACACTTAGCACATATTATTATTATTATTATAACATCAGCGCAAAATTTTAAATACCATATTGTTAAGAATTTGACAATTTACTAGTTAGCAATTTCCTAAGGAAGTCTAAAATGTTAAACCTTTCTTTTCGTTTTTTTAATTGCCTTTTATTAAGAAACGAGTATTTAAACATGTCTAAAAAGTGACAGTTCGTGAAAACAAACAAAGCAAATACGCTTAAACGGACCTATTAATTGGACTTCCCAACTGTAGACTGGACCATTCCATCCACTGCTCTTATAAGAATAATTGTACAGATGTCATATAGATTTCGCAAATTGCTAAAAGTTAAAGTAGCCGTTCCGTGATTTTAACTTTAGCAAATTGTTAAGGGATAGTAAGATGTTAAAATCGTTTAAAATTATATAACTCATCTTTTAGGCTTAGCAAATTGCTAAAAATGCCTCTAACATTTTACTAAATCGTTTAGAATTTTGCTCCATTGACTTTAACTTTAATTGCGGCTTTATTAATGTCTGAATGACAACGCTACAACCTTTTTGGCCAAATTTTTTGAAAACGCTTCTGTTGGAATATCCCTAATATTTCCTTCTCACCAACATAATATCCAATCAAAAAGTACACGACATCCCGCTAAACCCCTTTCGAAACTTCCTCCCGCTATATTCATGTATACTATAACCTGTCAACATCCTTTATTGTGTCAGACACCCTATTCCAGAACACAGAGACCCATAAATAAACCCTATGCACGGGAGTATTTTCAACTGAAGTAGTCGAATCAAAATACATAATGTGATTCCACCTAGTAACCTACCAGTGGCAATGGTCATGCATCATGCTGTGCCACACTACTACCTTCATTCACCTTCTACGGCGGCGCGACGACAACGATGACGATGAGGACGACTATGACGATGGACACTGTGCAACACATCCCGTGACGAGAGTGATAAAATTCCACGCAGGTAACCACCGGATGCCAACACATTGTGAATGGTAAATGGGGAATCCAAAAAATAAAAACGAAGAACGAAGAACCCAACAACCAACGATAGAGGGTGCGCTTCACCTTCACCTTCAGCCTGTTGCCACAATAACGCCGCACTGAATGTCGATTCCGATGCCGATGCCGAATGGAATACACATGGTGTTGCATAAACACATAACAACAAATACCCAACCAGATCCAGACTCCATTGAGGATACGTTTGGCTTTAGGTACACACGTCGCATAACACCTGTTTTTTTACTGGGGTTTTGTTGTTGGCATGTCCTTAAAAAATTCTGCCATCTGTTATCCTTCTTCGCGCATTTGCCGTTCAATTGTTTGTCCTTGCAGTCACATGATAATGTGTTGCGTTGTGGCATTAAAAATAGAAGGTTTTGTGGTTTTGCAACATATGTGATGCTCCTTTTTATTTTGAAGAGTTGGTAACGGTTTTCCTGATTCTAACAGGTAGTATATTTAGATTTTAAGGAGATTCAGGATACGAAATGAATTACTAAAGGTTTATAGATAAGTAGGAAAAAAAAACATCAGGACATTTGTCATTTGCGTAACTTTATAGGGATATTTAACTTCCTTTAGATCTATGAGAAATGCATATCCTGCAATATCCAATTACAATTGCACAAAAGTATCAAATAAAAGAATATTTTTGATTGAACTTCTAACTGAGAATATATAGTAAACCTACCTTCCTTTTAAATTATAACTATTATTCATGCTCATATATACATGCAGAATTCCTACCTGAGAAGTTTTAGTCTTTCTTCTTAAATTGGTATCTTTTAAAATCAAGGATTACCTACAGATTTTATGTTCGTTTCGAATACCTATTATTTATATTTACCCTAACCCTAAGAAAACTTAAATGAAATATGCAGCTGCTTAAATACAAGAATACAAAAACTAGAACTAGAATAAAGTACGCCGTAAAATTTTCTTAAAACGTTCTACTCGTCAAGGTTAGGTCAAAGACGTACGTAGGTAGTTATAACTCTTATGTACCTATATCATATCTACGTGAAGTAAGATACCGCGTCATGGGTATTGTTGACAGTGAAAAATATAAACTAACAATTGTTACAATTAATGCTTAGGTAAATCATTTCGAAATGCTTTAAGGCAAAGGTAAATACATAGAGAGTGCGAATACGTGGTAGGTAGGTAACTATCTAATTTAAATGAGTTCAAATGTTTTTAAAATTTTCATCCCTTAAAATACAATGAAATAATTTAAGGATTCATGTTTGAAATTGATTTGTATATATGATAAACGCAGAAGTAAACTAAGACTTCTTTATAATTCTACTCTTATAAGGTTTATGTTCCTATATGTAAAAGAATGGAAAACAATTCAATGTATTTCCTTTTAATATTTTGCTACCATAAATAGAACTTTGCAGGTGTGAAATATTTTGAAATTATAATCTGAAAATTAAAAAATAGTATTTACCTACAAAAGAAAATATTACAAACCGAAAAGAATACATGCGGAGAAAATTCACATTAACTTCATATTCATGGATAGGATATCCCGTTTAAGGTGGCGCTACTGTATGGTTCTGAGTATAGGGCGTTTCTTTTGCTTTAACACGATAATACTTTTCTGGCTCGGAATTTTCAATGCTTAATTTATTAGAATGATATAGAAAATATACAGTAGTTAAGTAAGTGGTGGTTTTAACTATGAAAATTTTGAAATTTCTTGACGTTTCGAATTCCGTAGACCCTTAATTTTAGATTTTTCGTTTATACCACACTACATTCGGAATAAGTTTTTTCATTCTCCATATTTCAGGAACCACTAATTAACTTCCCATAAGAATTTTATTGTCATAGATTCGATTTGTCGAATTGAAAATTTTGACATTTCTTGACGTTTCAAGGTCCTTAGAGTCTGGATAACATTTTTTTTGAGAAATGTCTGTCAGTACGTTCGGAAAGCTTTTTTCGTCGTCCATATCTCGAGAACCAGTAGGGATATCGACTTAAAATAAATTTTGTTATACAGATAATAATGCTGAAAGATGCAGGAAGGTCTCTTTTAAACAAATTAAGTAGGTGATTTTTTACCATATGAATTTAAAAAAAAGTGAAAATGGTAAAATTTTGACAAAAATCTAATTGACAGTTTTTTTACCAAAAAATAAAATCCTAAAAAAATATTACCTACTATAAGCTTGTAAAACAAATTTTTCGACTTAAATATGCTTTCAAAAATTTAAAAAATTAGCATGAAACCTCATGGGAAATTCTGTAAAATTTTGAATTTTTTCGAATTGACAGTTTTCTTATAAAAAAAACTAAAAAACCATTCCTGAAAATTGTTAAAAATATTAGCTACAAACTAATTTCATCTTATTAAAAATATTATCTTCGACATTCAGTCAAATTCTAATAAAATTCCAGCAGTCAATTTTTTCATAAAAATTAAAAATTACGAAAACTATACGCAAATTTTTTTTAAAATTGATGTTCTATTCATGATATCTCGTGAATAAATGAAGGTATTGATTTCGAATGATTGCATTCTGTGCTAAATTTTCTTAGACAAAATTAATATGTATTTGTTTATATAGGAAATAATAACTTTCAAGAAATGCTATTTATATTGGTAAAAATGGGTTTTCAACTAAAAATCTCATTAACAAAAATAGATTTTGAAATCAAACTATTTCATCATATGCAAAATATTCTTGGCAATTTTTAGTTTTTTTAGTTTTAGCAAAATTTTAACAAAACACGAAAACCTACAATTCTTTTAAGCAACAAAAATCGACAGACGGGATAGAAAGTTATCAGTGTGGGTCGCATCCAAGCCTCTTTTTGTATCAAGATGTGCTTAAAGCACTTTTCACATGAGCACGACCAACGACCAACGAATGAACGAATATTCGTCGATTTTGACATTTCTTTCACATGAGAGCTTTTAATTCGTCGCAAATGAAGTTTGACTTTTAGGTTATGTAGCGCGCGAACAATTTATTCGTTGCAGTGTGGATGGTATGTGGAACGCGATCAATTTATTCGTTGCAGTGTGGATGGTATGTGGGACGCGAATAAAGTTTGAGAGTTTGTATCAACTAGAATTTTGTTCGCGACGAATAAATTTGTTTTCTTAAATTTATTAATATAATGATTTTGAAAAGTAAAAGTATGCATCATAAATCAAATAGAAACTATATTGCTATCGTTTTGTTAAGATTTTGTGTTCAAATATGTCTTTAAACGTATATAAAATCACATTTTGTAATTCATTCGTCGTTCGTTGGTCGCGCTCATGTGAATGCTACTTAAAGGACTTTGAAAAATATCACTTAGTTTGTTTTTCATAACATAAACTAAGATAGAATTTATACCACGAAGCTTTGATGTTTTCGATATGTGAGTAAATCCAAGTAACATTTTTGTTTATAAAAAATTAAGTCCAACGGTGTCCAATCACATGATCTTGGCACTCATTGAAGTCGCCACCACGTGAGATAACACGGCCATTGAATTTGTTACGCAAAATAGACATTGTTATGTTAGCTGTGTGGCAAGTGGCAATGTCCTGTGGCTAAAACCACATACCATCCACAGCCATATCTTCCATTTCGGGCCATAAAAAGTTCATTATCATCTCAAGATAGCGAACACCATTCACAGTAACTGCCTGATTGGCCTCATTAAAAAAAAAATACCGCCATTAGTTTTTCGACAATCACTCTTGGATTATCATTCGCCCAAATGCGGCAATTCCGCTTATACATAAATCCACTAAGGTGAAAATGTGCCTCATTACTGAAGATGATTTTCTTCGAAAATTGTTAATCCACTGTTATAATTTCTTCCCACCATTCTGACCATTGATGATGATGACGCTTGAAATGTTCAAGAGGCTTTACGTCCTGAGTCTTTTTGCATAATTGTCATTAAAGACGAGCGTGAGAAGTGCAATTGTTGGTTCAATGCATGGTTCAAATTAAGATAGTTCTTAACAATAAATTGAATGATGATTTAGGAAATTTCAAATCTTTCTTTTTCTAGAGATACTGTTTAAATCATTCCAGTATCTTACTTAGTTTCTAAAAATTCTCATA
Organism: Eupeodes luniger; assembly: GCA_951509635.1. Classification (NCBI taxonomy): domain Eukaryota; kingdom Metazoa; phylum Arthropoda; class Insecta; order Diptera; family Syrphidae; genus Eupeodes; species Eupeodes luniger. The sequence continues at coordinate 128,315,109 of OX608075.1, read as the reverse complement.
AGTTATGAGTCATCATTTGATTCTATAGTAAGTTTTTAGAAATCTTGAATGGTTTTAAAAAATATTTTGTTGAGTTAATTATTTTAAGTGCTGATTTCGAATACAAACTTCTATTTGAAATTTTTTTTAAATGTCCGTTTCCAACAAAATTTTTACATTTCTTCAATTCAAAATCGCTTTTAACGAAAAAAGGGTTATTGCGATCTAATCCTGGTTATAATTATGACGAACAGTTTTAAATGGAAAATTAAAAATCTATCGTTTTTATTAAAACAAATTAGAGGCAACGGAAATTTCCTAGATTTCCCTTTTGCAATACCTATGTTTATTAGTGAAATTCGCTTTTTTATTTTTGAGAGCAACTTCAATAGTCATTTTTATACCACGTCATGAAATAAGGAGTGTTCGAGTTTGTGCAAAATGTAGTATTTTTTATTATTGAAGAAAAATCTTAAAATATATCAAAGTTCGAACGCAAGGCACAGATTACGTTGTAGCTCAACTATTAATAAATTAAAATCTTGCAAAAATCAAAAATATTGTATTTTTTTTAATTAAAAAGAACAAAATTAAAAATTGGTTATAACTAGGGCAACCAAAAATATGTCCTAAAAAACTAGTTTTAAGCGCTTATAATATACCCTTAAAAATCAAATATATGCCCTCAAAATATGCTCAATAAATGTAAAAGATGTTTATAAGAAGCGTTATTTGCTTTAGGAAATTAATTAATAAGAACAATACCAATCAAAAAAAGAAAAATCAAAACTCTTCTTCTTCAATCCATTTTTTAGAAGATAAATAAAACATCCAAACAATTTCAACTTCGCCCAAATACATACGAAAAAACAAAGTTAACAAAGTTAACAAAGCAAATTCATTTTTGAATAAAAGACATTTTTTAAAGTCAGCGATCAATAAGAACATTTATTGCAAATTTTTGTTGCAGTAAATAATTAACATTTCACTCAAATTTTTGAAAAAGAAGCTTTGTCTGTTTGATCGTCAACAGAAGTGATCGGAGCGTATTTGAATGCTAAACTTCAGCAATTGTATAGTCTTCAACTGATTTCTCTCCTGACAGAGCCATTGCAATTATTTTTAGTTTTTCAAAGCCAGCATTTTTTTCCATTACATTTTCTATTTTTTTCTTCACTGATTTCGCAGCCTTGCTGTTAATGCTGTAGATTGTCTTCACCGCATAACTTATAATTTGTGTGATGGAATTGAGCGATAAACTACGTGATTTAAGTTTTGAAATTAATCATGCCTTTTACCGATGTCGTCTCGTTTTTTCGACGACTCTCGTATTCTTTGTCGTGTCGTTTTTTAAGTGGCATTCTATAACTTTTTCGACGCGACTATTTTGTAGCAGATTTTTAAACGATGAAAATGTATCAGTGATCTGTCAAACTGAAATCAAATTCTAAATCATTTCATTACTCGATATTCAACAAATGTGTTTTTATTAAATTATTACCAAATATAAATACATTATTAAAATGATAAGTGTTGAAATGTATTACAACACAAGCAGCGATAGTGACAATGGTAAAGAAGGTAGAGAGCGAAATATTGCAAAGGGACAATTAATTGTACAAATAGGACGGTGAAGCGCGGCATCTGCATTTGTAGCCTCAATTTGCTTTGACTTATGTATGTTCGGATGATGAAGACGTTGAAGTGGTTGGGAGCTGCGATACACCAATTGCATTTCCACTCGGGCTTAACCATCTGTTTATATTTAAGTAGATTTGCAACAGCGCAGATAGGATGTGCAATTGGTTTGACCCCCCTCCATTTCCTTTCACTTCTTTTTTGTTGTTCTGAACAATTTTTTTTACTTTAAATTCAAAGTCAGCCCAAACCTGAAAAAGCCATCTCTTATTGGAGGACCTTTGCTGTTGAGTTTATCAGCTATTACATTCCATTCTTTTTTAAAATCGGCTTTGTTCATACATTTCAAAAATCCCCTAGCCAACTGCTCGTTGCTTTCCATCAACTGGACAAGCGCCTCAAATTAGTTTTGCTTTGTTAATTTTAACCGAAAATGTGTAAAAATATTTATTTTTTATTTATCGCAAATAAAGGAAACTTACTGTTTTGCGAACTTCCATTTCTTCGTCGTGAGCAAATTTTCAAACGAGATACCGTCGTTTTTTTTTCATTGTCGTCGTTTCTTTTCGTCTTACAGAATGCTGAATTAGAGCGTTCAACACACTTGACGTTTACACACGACAACAAAACGAGTGACAAAAGCTGAAAACGACTCATGGAATGCAGATTGTGTCGTGTCGTATATTTTACTGTCGTTTACGACATCGGTAATAGGGGTGAATGTTACTAGAAACCCATAGCTTGATGCCAAAAAATTAAGTCGGCTTTCAATTCTGTTTTTTTAAGAAGATCTTTACAAATTTTTACTGATGCAGCTTCCTCGTTGTCAAAAGCATCAAAAATCCGAACAATCTTTTCAAAATGCTTGGCGTAGTTATGCACCGCTTCGAGCCATGTCCCCCATCGCGTTATGATTGATTGTGGAGGAAGTTCCAGTCCAGGTTCTATGTCTGTAAAAGTTTTCACTCTGGATGGAGCTTTAATTTTTTTCTGATTTTTTGTTTCGTCTTTTTGTTCTTATTAATGCTTTGTTTTTATAGCTTGCCTTTACAAAAAAAAAAGTAAAAATATGCAATAATATGCATTATGAAAGCAAAAATGCAAAAATATGCATTTTCAGTGAAATATGCGAAAATATGTCCTAACAGATGACGTTTAAAAGACGAAGATTTCAATGAAACGCATTTCTATCACAGTCTCGTGTTAATAGTGATGTTAACAAAAAATATGTTCGAACATATTTTTGGTTGCCCTAGTTATAACAAAAGACCAGATATAACTAACAAATTCTTTAGCCCCATGGAGTTCGTTATGGCTTGATTAGACAAACTGACTCGATACAGAAACAACTTTCAAAATAATTTCTGTTTTTCTTAAGAATTGTTTTAGCAAAAGTGGTTCAACGTTTCCTTAAGCCTTACGTTAGACAATCTAACAAATTACGAAAATTTTTCGGAAACCGAATTTTGAAAAGGCATACCTCAAAAACCAGACGTGATAGAGTGATTTTGAATTCCGATTTGAATTAAGACCATCAAAAACGTGTAATTTGATTGAAAGGAACAAAACCGTCTCGACAAGTGATTTCAGTGTGTCTTATCTTTTATTTTAGAATGGCAGAAATGTTCTGGTGTGCAACTAAAAGCATCTAAAATTTTCTTAAAAGCTTTTAAAAATTGGTAACTAATTTTACAGAACCTTATTGAACTTTGTTAATTGTATATAGTTAAGTACTAGGTACATACCGAAACTTAGTCTAATCCCAAAAACAATGTTCCCGAAATACCTAACTATGAGGTTTGTGTGTGTTACCTAGACTCGTTTTTTTATCTAAGTATTTAGATATTTAAAACATTTGTCACTGAATACCTACCTAATAAAATCATAAATTAATATAAAGTCTGTCAATTCAACCAAAAATTAAAAAAAAAAAAGCTGCGCACTTTGATTTATAGGACACAAAACTCGATGCCAATCTGTGCCGTGCTGTGCTGTTGTCCTACCCAAATTCCCAGGTGGATATGTTTAGTCACCGTTTCTCTTGTTCGAATGGCTCAATATCTTTTTTATTTTTTAAATGTACATACATATATATTTTAAAGCCGAGTTCTTAATTCGTATATGGCTCAAATATTTGTATAAATAAATTTTTTTTTTATTTTGTTAATTTGTTTGGTCTCCCATTTCTATTTAACACGATCTCCTTAGCTATATCTATATACATACTCGTAGTATCTTCTATACATAAGAAAATATCTTATGCTAAGAATAATAATGGACTTTTTATATTTTTCATCCATCTCAGGCCGTTTGTGGAATTGTTGTATTATATTTACGAAAATAAAACAAGTCATATAACAAGTAAGCGTTTAGGAGGTATAGACAGATCGTAGATCGAGAGTTTTCCATTGAAATTTTAAATCTCGTCTACCTGGACTGATCGTGTACGTGTGATATTAGTAAGTTGATGAAGTTCGGTATATGTAGGTACAAAAACAAAAATAAAACCAAAACCAACAAAACAAAATTAACCTTAGTATGTACCTAGAAATGAGAAATAGGAATTAGTTAAGAAGAGAAGATAAGACGAATGAAAACGCCTGAAAAGATCTTGACGTCAATAATAAGTAGGAATAATATTAAAAACATAAAAAGGAAAAAACACACACACAATCTTCGTTCATGGTTAAGAAGGAAGTATCAAAAATTAAAAAAAATATGTATTCAGATAGAAAAACTAACGATTCCTAGGTAAGTAAATTCGTTTTCAAAAGATTTCAGATCTTTTTTTTCTTCAGTATTTACCTTCAAACGGGTATTTGCTGGCTGTTTTGAGGTTTACTATATTCAACTTTGGTCGTTTTTTTGATGGAAGGTTGATCGATTTCGGAATAGAAATATGTACCTTTGATAAATGAGTTCAAAAAGAAAAATGAAACGAATAGATATACGAGTTTTTTTTGTTGATAGAAATTAATCAAGCTGATGAAAATTTCCAAAAAAAAAACTAAAATGCGTGGGCTTCTAAATGACCGTGGAGGATACCACAATATGAAATCCTTAAAGAATACAAAAGATGAAATCAAATGAATATGAGATGGGTAAGTAAGATGGTAAGTACATAAAACATAAGGTAGATACTGGTTTCTGGTTTAAGTGAAAAAAAAAAAACAAATTGAACAACATTTTATTTTAAGTTCGTGTATTTAAACACTCGCAACATTTTATTGTTTAAGCAATATAAAGTGTCCTGTATATGGAAATTTACCTATGTTACTTACTCTTGTGTAGCAATTTCGAATTTCTTTATTATTTATTCGCTTCTACGTTCAAAATTTTAACATTCTTGTAGATACGTATTTATAAACTTCTTTTACTAATCTAAATGAGGAACTATAAATTATCATACAACTAAATACGTAAATGAGCATTATCCGCAAAATCTTGTCCTTAGTCTAGGAAAATTAAATAAATTAAATGCACGACTGGATCCCACGAACTTACTTATGTATATAAAGAGTCTGTTCAAAAATATTCCCTGTATTTTAAGATTTAAAAATATACCTGCAAAAAAGTTGGTTTTCAAAAACTTGAATGCCATTTGATTTCTCAAAAAACCTTAATTTTTCAAGAAATTATTTGAAAATCGTTAGAGCGTTTTTTTTTAAATTCATTTTTTATAAATAAAATGTTTCAGTTTTAGTTTAAAGATATTTTTAGTATGCAGTTATTAAGAACTTAGGGGAGAGTACGATAACTTTGGCGACAAAGTTTAATGACGGATTTGTGTAGAACAGTTAAAAATAAGCATTTTTACTATGGGAGGGGGGTCTATCTCCCCCCGTTTAGGCGGTAGGGGCAATTTAAAAAAACATGTACATTAAATGGAAAAAAAATAATTTCAAAATAACGGTAATACTTACAGTTAAATATTATACCTTTTTTAAAGCCAACACTTTTGTCTATTAGTTAGTTTTTAAATCAAGTCAAAACTATGCATAGTTTTTGAAAAAAATTGTTTTAAACTCAAAATTTGGTCAAAAAAAAAGTTAAAAATATGGTTTAAAGTGTAATTTTTCAAAACTTTTAAATTATCTACTATTTTTTTTTAGAATTCATTGGTCTTATTTGTTTTTGATCAAAAACTGAAAACTAGAGAACTAGACTAGTCTTCTAGTTCTTGAGAAAATTGAAAATTACCAAAAAAAATATTTTAATTAAATTACTTTTTCCTTGCTTAAGTATTAACGTAGTCTTATTTTGATAGTAATAATCGAATATGGATTAAGATATACCAAGGAGAAATTAATTTTTCTTAAATCCAGCTTATTTAAATGCAAAAGAAACTTTGCATGCACCCCATCTTGCACCCACCGCACCTTTCACCCTCCCCACCTTGCACCCACCCCAAATCCTATAGTGTGCCCAAGCAGGGGGGTTGCAGGGGGGCAGCATGCCCCCCTTACAGATCCCACTGTTGCATACACCCAAACTCGCGCACACCTTTACTGTTGCATACACCCAAACACGCATTACGCATACGCAAATACCATTATTGCTATCAAAATAAGACCACTCAAGCAAAAAAAAATAATTAAATTAAAATAGTAGTTGTGGTTATTTTCAATTTTCTCAAAAACTAAAAGACATAAAATCATCTAGTTTTCAGTTTTTGATCAAAAACAAATAAGAGCAATAAATTTTGAAATAAAAACAATGGTAGATATTTTTGAAGTATTGAAAAATTACACTTTAAACCTTTTTTTAACTTTTTTTACTCAAATTTTGAGTTTAAAATTAAATTTTTCAAAAACTACCCATAGTTTTGACTTGAATTAAAAACTGGCTAATAAAACACAATGTTGTCTTTAAAAAAAGGTATGATACTTAATTGTATTTTAAATAACAATTTTTTAAATTGCCCCTACCGCCTAAACGGGGGGAGATAGACCCCCCTCCCATAGTAAAAAATGCTTGTATTAAGACCCTCTACCAAAAATCGTTATTATATCTTGTCGCCAAAGTTATCGTACTCGTGCCAGAACTTATTAAAATAAAAAATGATGACCCATTTTCAAGATATCGAATTTCGAAAAAAAAAATTAGTGAAAATTTAAACAAAAATCTAGGTTTGTTTTTGAGAGACTTCGGATTTTTGACCAAAAAATTTATACCTATTTACTTGAATTTTTAGTCTTAAAAAAAAATTTAAAAAAAAACGCTTAACGCGAATCGGCTCAAAACCTTTCTTTACAAATTTGAAGTCAATCGGATTTGTAGGGCCAGGGCAGACAGAATGACGGAATCGTAGGACCCACTTTTTTTGACTGTATCATCGTAATGTCATGTTTGATTAAAATCTCGAGTTCTAAATTCTTACGAATGCAAAACTTGCCATATATGTATGTACATAGTTCCTATGTGTCGCAAATAAAAATGGCCTTGGTTAGAAAATCATACGACAAACCTGAATTTTGTATGCCATTTAACGTCCTAAACACTTTTTAAAACTTCATCTTATTCAAAGGGAACAACTTATTTTAGGAGGTGCAAGAGGAGACCCTTGGAAATTTTTCGGAAAACTATATTGTTTGGAAAAAGTGGAAGGTCTAAACCACTTATACTGGATAAGGTATTGTTCAATTGTAAAAGTGCGGAAAACTAGAAAGTTCTGGTATCTGCGCACAGGGCTCATTTTATTAACATTAAAAGACCTAGAACTTATGCCCACATCTTGATGAAAAAATTAACTGTGTGCCTTTATATACATAACTTAAAAACTAAATGGCGTAATTTTAAAGAAAATTCCCTACAGAAATTTCTAAGATCGTATTTTGTTTCAAGATGGCGTCCCTTTTCTAGCGGTACCTTTTTGAAGCTTGGTTTTCTAATTTAAAATTATTTCCTGACATTTGAAAATGATAAAAATATGACTTATACTATTAATATAATTATATTAAAATATTACTGACTTGATCTAAAAATTCCAATATTATTGGAGTAATTTACCAAAAGTGTAACTAATCCCTTTGACCCTCTTTCAAATTTCTTGATCGGGTGTAAAATAAGAAGAAGAAAGATCTTAGGATGCTTCGAGAGAAACATTTTTCGGGTGATTTTTGGTCCCGTCTTCGTCTTCATAGGTGGAGAGTGGAGGAGAAAATACAACGACGAACTGTACGGGCTGTACAACGACACTGGCCTGGTTAAAAGAATAAATAAGTCCAACGACTTACATGGCGACTAAGGTGGCCCACGCAGGTGGGAGAGGACATCAACCAACTTGGAGTGTGAAATTGGAAACAGCTAACTAGGGACCGAGCTGGCTGGAGACGAATATTGTTTGAGGCCCAGGTCCGCGTCGGGCTGTAGCGCCTGTAGTAAGTTAGTGTAAAATAAGAAGACTTTTAAAGAGAGTGTTAAGGACATATAAATGAAGCTCTCCAACAAAATGAAGGTATCATGGTGAACTTTCTGTCTCTGTACTTTTGCTTTTGTCTACCCACATTTTATGAATTTTAATAAATGGAATCTAGGTATTTTCTTTTTTACTCTTTTTTTACTAATTTTAAAATTGCATCTAATTATTTGTTAGTTCCTTTCTGGGAAAAATCGTAAAATATTAATTATAATTTTTAACTTCCCAAATGAAGTTATTGTAACCGGTTTGATTTATCGAATTGAAAATTTGGACATTTCGCAACGTCCCAAGGTCCTAGAATTTAAATCCATGATTTTTATATACGTATGTATGTTCGTAAGTATGTAAGTTAATAGCTCAGTACGTTCGGAATATGTTTCTTTGTAGTTCATATCTCAAGAACCAATGAAGATATCGTCTTCATATTATTTTTATTTTAGAAAAAATAACAATAAGATATACTGAAAGGACTTTTAAATCAAAAACCGCTTTACATTTTTGTATAGTATCAATTTAAAAAGGAAGAAATAATTATATGGGTTTCAATTTAACGTTATTTTTCTTATTTACAAAATTGGTTTGAAATGTAAACAAAATTTAAAAGAAAAGCCTTTTCAGAAATCAGAGAACCGAAAACAAATATTTGTCTCCTTAAATATTTTACAGACAGCAAATGATATTACCTCCAAAATAATTTATACATCCGAGAAAAGTACTAATAATGTGTACCAATTCAATTTTGATTCAAATGCTTTGAGAAAAAAGACTGCAAACATATTTCATTATATTCAAAATATTGATGTTAACTTTTGGTATTTTTGTTTTATAGTTTGTTTTATATATTTATTTATAAACGAAATATAAACCTACAAAATAATACCATACTCTATCAGTATTGACGTTCCGGATATCCTTTCTATAATTAAGGTTTTAAACAAGTTTGAGCTGTGAGATTAAAGTGCATTACTTTACTTCACACTTCAACGTATAAATTCTGAATTTTTTAAAACATCAAAACGCTTCTTCTAAATAAAATACCTTTTATAAATTGTTACTGCATTTTCAACAAAAAGAAACCCCTCACCATTCCACGTTTTGAATTCTACAAAAAGTATCTCTGTCTACCAAATACTTCAAAATTTCTGCCAAAAGATTCCTAATCTATTTCATCTTTTCTTACTTGTAGATACTTATGTATATACCCATACTTAATATACAAAAAAATTAAATTCTCAAAATCAATAAAGTTCTCAAACCCAAAAAAAAAAAAAAAAAAAAAACATTCTCGTTCAGGACTCCTCGTCCTCATCATTTCACAAGACTTCCAATGTTCAGTGTCACTATCTTTAACTGCAATGCTATCCTTTTAGATAAGTAGTAGATATACATAGGTAATTGGTATATAGATACATATTTTATATGTGCCTACACTATAATACGTATTTTAATATACACTGCCGGTCATAAGGTTAGAAGCAGGCATTTTCGAGAAGTAAAATTGATATTTCTCCCGTTACATAATGGATTAGAAAAAAACAACTATGGTAAATGAGGGACTATTTTGTTAACAACAAAATATAAAATTTGGGTAAAGGAGAGATTTAGCTTACGGAACTTTCATGGCAAATTGTTAATTGAGTCAAGAATATGCGAAAATAAATCGGGTCATTAGATTAGAAGCAGTGAATAAATCAACATTTTTTTGTGAAGTGCATACATTTTTCTTTCGGAAAAATGGTACAATTTATAAATTAATTGTTCTTCATTGAGTGTTAACAGAAATGGGCAACAAAAAATGTTTGACAGTGGAGGAAAGGACAAGAAAAGATGTTTATTGCTCTTAAGCTCTTTAATGCTTTGCTATAGCCTGAAAAAAAAATCGAAGTGATCATTGTGTCAGCAATTATTTAAAAAACCATTTTCTTACTCGAAAAATTATAAAAAAAACACTTCCTCTGCCTTAAGACTTCGCGAAACGCGAAATGTCCTTAGAATAGCGTCAATTCAGCTTTATCGACAGTTATCACTAGGGAAAAAGCTAATGTTAAGGCCAGCTTATCCACTGTTAAATGCACAATACGCCATGCTAAACACTTAAAGCGCCTAAAGCTTAGGAAAAAACCACCACTTTATGACGCAAGGAAGAAGGAACGCTTCTGTTTCGAGAAAGATCACATGAGCTGAGATGTGCGAAATGAAATGACCGCAAATGATTGGCGGAGGGTTGTTTTTTCTCCAACGAAAAATTTAACCTAGATGGGCCAGATGGTTATAATTATTATTTCCATCACCTGAGGAGAGAGTAGTGATTTTTAAACCGTCACCATAGCAAAGAAGGAGGCGTTATCGTCTGAAGCTCAATTTTATTGTATGGCGCTGTAGACTTGGTAGCCCAAAATACCAAATGAATAGGAAAACATACAAGACCTTGGTAGAATCAGTGTTCCCCAATATTAGCGAGCTCTTTGAACCAATTTCATGGCTTTTTCAGCGGGAAAACGCTCCCATACACAAAGCCCGAGAAGTAAAATCCCTTATTGCGAACCAAAACTTCCACTTGCTGCCTTGCCCACCATATTCCTCGGACCTTAACATAATTGAAAATGTGTGGGGCTAGCTTACAAGTAAGGTACATGAAGGAGGAAAGCAATACGATGACAAGGAAGCGCTAATTCATGGTATCAAATTGGCCTGGAGTGAGATTTCTTTGGTGTACTTGGAATCTCTTTATAAATCCTTAAAATATAGAATTTTTGAAGTTATTTTGAAGGCTGGTGGTAGCACACATTATCAAAAACCTAATGAAAACTAAAAAACATAACAAAATACAAACACTTGCATTTTATTTCCATTTATTTCATGTGCTTCTAATCTAATGACCCGATTTATTTTCGCATATTCTTGACTCAATAAACAATTTGCCATGAAAGTTCCGTAAGGTACATCTCTCCTATACCCAAATTTTTTATTTTGTTGATAACAAAATAGCCCCTCATTTACCATAGTTATTTTTTTCTAATCCATCATATAACGGGAGAAATATCGATTTTACTTCTCGAAAATGCCTGCTTCTAACCTTATGACCGGCAGTGTACCTAGTAAGTCGAACATTGTATAAAGTATAACTAACAAATCATTGTGTCCCTTTCTTTCTTTAGCATTTTGAAATATACCGACGAAACGACAACGACGACTACGACCTCTGTTTTATAATATCACAGATAACACACCCGATCAAAGCTAAATAAAAGGACTCGTCGTCGTCGTATAAATTTGAAATTACAAAAGTTTTAAAATTTCAGTTTGGAATGATGGGCATGGGGTAGGGGATAAAAGGGTAAGGGGGTACTGTGAAGTGGGGTGCGGATGGTGCTGTGCTATGTTATTATTACCATCATTGTGCCATACCATCATGTGCCAATACTGCATAATATTATATACTACAAAAATTAATACATAAAACGTCCTTTAAAACACATACTAACACATAATCACACTCCACTGCCACTGCCACTATGTCTCTCTATAGCATAGCAAAAGGGAGAGAACTCAAAAAGTAAGCAGTAGTATAGAAGATTTTATGGAATTGTAATAATAACTATAATCACAATCATCATCGGTTTCCTCTTATTGTGTGCCCTGCCGTGCCTTGCCGTTCCTTCCCCTTCTAATCCTAAATTCAACCGAATTTCCTTTTAGCATAGCCATAAACGTGGAATATGGATAAGAATATTTTACATCGAAAGCGTCATCAAATTATATTTCATTCCCCTTGCCCTTCCTTCTTCCTACTTCTCTGCTGATGGTTGCCGGTGGTAAGATGAGGCTTTGGTGTCTTCTTTTTTTTTTTTGTGAGCTAGTGTGTGTTTCTGAATTTGAGAATTTGAAGATGAAGGGCAAGTACTTAAGTTATGCTTATGAAATTTTTTAAACAATTTTTACCTTTTATTGGCACTCGTTATTCGAGTTTCCGCTTTTGTCTGATTTGTCTTCGTTCGTCTTCGTCCGTCTCCATCACCATCCTCGAGCCTCAATTGTCGAGTCGTTGTCGTTGACGTTATCGTTTTTTGGATGTTTGGTAGGTATTGAGATTGGGATGGGCGCATAAGAGTCTTGGCTCAATGGTTTCAGTTTCGGTTTGGCTTTGCCCAATATTATATTTTACGACCGATATGTAGGTAGGTAGTCTTTGAACACAAAAAAAATATTATTTTTGTGTTTGTTATGTTGCCCATTTTTGGTGAGAGTCTGGAAGAAAGATACATACTTTTTGACTTCCGTTCCAACTCCGACACTTCGACTCTGACTCCCAGTCCCAAGTCCCAATCCCCAGTGAAGTCATGTCCTCTATATTCTCATTTTGCTGTTATTAGCTACATTCAACATTATTCCCCTTTAGGTGGAAATTGATTTTTGTTAGTTGCCAGTTCTTATGAAAGGGTTCAAAGCATCTTTTCGGTTAAGTTATTGATCTAGAGTTGCCAAATTTACTTATACATAATTATCCTATATTCTTTTTCAGGCTTTGTTTTTAGTAGTCAAAAAACAGGTATTTTTTTCTTTTTTCTTGATCAGACGTTGGGCGCTATTTCATTAAACGATAGTTGAATTAATATTTAAGAAATTTATAGAACGCAAAACATACTTATGGCAAAATTGAACTTTGGAAAGTTAAAGTTCATAAATAAATTGGGTGGCGCAATAGTCCGTTGAGAACTAGGGCCTAGTGACTAGCAACTCTCAACCATTCCTGTTTACGAGTACTGTTGTCAGGGATGGAGGGGACCTACAGTTTAAAGCCGAATCCGAACGGCTAATTTGAGAAAGCACTTTTCATGACTCTTGGAGAATTTGTCAATTCCTCGTAAGAGGCAGTTCCCGTGAAAAAGAACTATTGATAGCATAGGCAGGGATCGAACCCAAGACCTCTGGCATGACAGTCAAACGCAATAACCATCATGCCACGGGTACTACAATGAGCCATGTTTATAGTTCTTAAATAAGTTCTGATTTTGTCTTTGCTAAACTTAACTACGTTTATCTTATTTATAGATAACTTAAGCCCATTTTAAAAAGATAGCCTGGAGTCTAAAGATAAACACGACCTATGTTTAAGCTGTTTTCAAATCCATAAAACGTCAAAAACAAACAAACTAATTGAGAAAGTTACGTTGCAAGACTTTTATTTAAAAATATAAGTATAAATATTAAAATGTCAATAGACTTACGCATCGATTAAGATTTTGATATTTTGATGGATATTGGAATGCTATCCCAACAGAAAACAAAAGATCTACTCAACTCGAACCGACTCATTTGAAATAGATGACGAAGATTTGTATCGCTTCGAGTAAAAAAAAACTGCCAAGTTTATGATTGACCTTCTAAATATTGCAGATAGAAATTCATTGAAAGGTTTACCAATATTCATGTGTTTCCAAGTTGCGCTGTGAAGCGCCAGAGCTAAGATTTTTCGGTATATTCACCAAAGTGACATAGACAATGTGGTGTATGCATCTTTACAACAATAAGTAAATATTTTGTTATAACAGGCTACTGGAATGAAATTTCTAAACTAACAGCAAGCAGAATAATTTCAAGGATTTCAAAAACTTTTGATCTTCAGCTTACCCTAAATTAATAGCAGCAGTGTCTAACCTAGATGTTAAATTTGGACTCCAGTTCAAATAAACTTTTAAAATATGACTATGAATATTCCCCAATGAATTTAGTGCATAAGTCTATGTTTAATATTTTGTTTGGTCTCATGTTGGGCGCCACTTTATTTAAACCATGTGGTTTTCCTCAGCTTGGAAATCATAACAAAAATTAATCAGCAAGACAGAAAAATGACAAAATAGCTAATATATTCATTGTCCTTAGTCCTTATTGAATGATTTGAAACAAAATAACCTCAACAAGGATATAAATATGTCTAGGCAATATTCCTACAGAATATTTCAATGGATGAGACGAAGAATAACAGATTTCAATTTGAAGACAAAGATTAACAGATCTTCCTTTTAAGTCGATTACTAACATTTTTCATGATTCTAGGCAAAGACTAAAACGATTCATTCGTTCTAAGCGAAAACCAACATATTTATCGTATTTCTAGGCAAATATTTGTCAAAATGTTCATTTGCCTTAAAGAAAAATCAAGCGATTTATGTATCATTTAGAAATCTGTTAGTTTTCGCCTAGAACTCTGAATCGTGTTAGTCTTCGTCTAGAAAAGTGTTAGTGTTAGTTTTCGCCTTAAAGCGAGATCTATTAAACCAAAGGTCGCTCGCCCCTACCCTTCCCTATCCTACCCCCTCCTCCGTCGGCTTTGTGCTATTATGCTGGCTGATGTCTCCTTATCCCCCGACTGCATAGTGTATCACTAACTGTCAACACCTAGCTTCCTTCTGGGACGCTTATGGCTTAATTGCTGTTCGTCTCTCCTATTCCAAAACATATCCTTCCTTTCAACTTCCCAATTGGGCTGGATCTAAGGTGTTATACGACCCGTGCCGATGATCAGCCAGGCTGAGGGCCCAATTTCTAAAAATAGCTCAGTCGTTAACGGAGTATCCGGATACCAGGCGACCTCCGGATTAGCTAGCCTTATCTGTGTAAGCGAATCTCTGCACAGATGGACCCCCCCTTTACTTCGCTACTCGTGGGAATCTGATGGAAAATAAACAAAAACAAAAACAAAAACAAAAACTAAAACAAAATAAGAAGCAAAATCGTCTAACCGGTACCGGTACTCCAGCTACACCGGGCGGCAGTTCGGCGGCAACGTCGGCTGTCGTTACACCTGTGCCAAACATCGGAGAAGGGATTGTGCCAAGTCACTGCCCATCTTCGTGTGCGGTACAGGTTGTATCCACACCGGGCGGCAGTTCGGCGGCAACGTCGGCTGTCGTTACTCCTGTGCCAAACACCGGAAAAGGGCTTGTGCCAAGTCACTGCCCATCTTCTAGTGCGGTACAGGATGTACAATTGGCGAAAACGCTTCCTCTGGTCGGTAGTGGAAAGTTCGTGAATAATGATCGTTCCACTACCAAAGAGAGTAAACCTCTCCAGAATGCTCCTAGGAGCTCATATAAACAACGGCGTTATGCGATGAGGATTCTGAAATCCCCTGGTTCAACATTGGGGGATGGAAGTAATCCCATCCTTAGCAAGAGGCAGGAGTGGGCTAAATCCATTCTAAAGAAAACAAACGACTCCACGTCAAAACGACAAAGGTCCTTGGAGGAGTCCACTCCCGCCCCTAAAAAGCCCAAAGTGCAGAACACCAGCACTCCCAATATGGCTAGAGTACCTCTCACTAGACCTTTTAGTGAAGTACTTAAAGAGCCTAACAAGATCATAGTCGCGGTCATTGATAGGAGCAATATTGATGGCACGATTACCTCTGACCGTTGGCAGATGGTGAAACTGGGGCTCTCGGCTGGTTTTCTCAAAGTCATGAGAGAGCATCCGGGTCCACCGCCTGTAACAAGCGATGGGGGTTGGCATCAAGGTCATGTCAAACTCATCGCTTGTAACGATCAGAGGTCGCGCGATCTTTATACGCTTGCTGTCGGCATGCTGGGCGAAGTTTGGCCAGGCGCAAGACTCGAGGTCGTCGCAAAGGAAGATATTCCTTGCAGGCCGAGAGCTCGCGCATGGATCCCGAAAGAACCCTCATGCCCAGATGACATCAGTGAAATGATCAAGATCAGCAACCCGGACCTCCCTTGTCACGACTGGAAGATCGCGAAACTGGAGGAGCCAAAGGGTCTTTATCGAAGTGCGATTATCGTAATCAATAAAGACTCTGTGGCTTCTCTGGCGCGAGATAAGGGAGTGATAAGGTATGGTTTCGAGACAATCACGCTCCGCATATACAAAAAAGATGAGGTAGACGCTTCATGCGAGCCTCCACAACCCTCTTCGAAAGCTGTGTCGCAAGACGTAGGGGGTCCCGGTGCTAGTATCACCTTCCCATCCTTGGATGTGGATGATGATGTACCAGGGTCCTCTTCTGTCGCAGCACAGTCTTCTTCTGAAGCTGTGTCGCAGGACGTAGGGGATCCCAGTGCTATCACCACCTTCCCATCCTTGGATGTAGATGAGAAAGTAGCAGAGCCCTCTTCTGTCGCAGCACAGCCTTCTACTGCAAACGTCAGAAGTCTATCCCTAATGGAGACCGATGACTCAATCAACAAAGTTCTCCCCAGTGAGGAGGAAGATGAACTATTAGGTTCTTCTTCGTCTGATCTGGATGAGCTGGATTTAACAGTGGTGGAGGTTGATCTGCCAATTTGTAGCCAAAATGCTGCAAATACTACAGATTAATCTCCAACACTCCAAAACGGCTTCGGCCTCCCTTCTTCTCCGCCTGACAAAAACTGGAGAAGATGTCGTTCTCATCCAAGAGCCCTGGATTGTGAAATCCCTGGTTCGAGGATTGAGAACTCCTGGCTACTACGTGTTATATGTAACAGGAAAAGGTAACCCAAGGTCCTGCATACTAGTAAAACGTAATCTAAATGTATTTTTACTCCCTAATTTCAGTGATAAAGACGTCACCACAGCCAGTATGGTAATAGACAACCACACCTACTGGCTGGTATCAGCGTATTTGGGCCACGACCACCAGGGCCCACTACCTGGTACCACTCTGGAGAGGACGGTCGCTGAATCAACAAGACTTAAAACCAACATAATTATCGGTTGTGACGCCAATGCGCACCATACTACGTGGGGTAGTACCGATATAAATGACAGAGGTGAGTCTCTTTTTGATTATATTTTAACAACTAATCTGGTAGTATGTAATGTAGGTAGTGAACCAACCTTCGTTACTAAAAATCGACAAGAAGTTTTAGATATGACTCTTGTCTCGTTACATCTCTCAAATAAAATATTGAATTGGAGAGTATCAAAGGAGCACTCGTTCTCCGATCATAGATACATCCAATTCACACTTATTGAAGAGTTCCCAAAACCGATCCAATTCCGAAACTATAGGAAAACAGATTGGCCAAAATATAGGGCAACTCTGAAGAATCTGATAAAACCAGAACTTTCGGACCCGCCATTGTGCACTTTTGAACTCGATCAAAAAGTCGACGAGCTTACAGCAGCCCTTAATAAAGCCATGGAAACTGCCTGCCCCCTCACTATAGTGCGGGGAAAGAAGAAACCATACTGGTGGGCTACTGAACTGGGGAAAGGCTGTAGAAGGCTTTTTAATCGTGCAAAAAAGACTAGACATCCACAAGACTGGGACTCCTATAAGGAATCCCTCAAAAAGTATAAAAAGGAATTGAGAATAGCCAAAAGATCCTCTTGGAGATCCTTCTGTAGCTCAATAGAAGAATCTTCGGAGGCATCTAGGATAAGGAAGATTCTCTCGACAAATCCAACCATGCCTAGTTGTCTTAAAAACTTAAATGGTACTTGGACTAACTCTTGCGAAGAAACGCTAAACCTGCTACTTGACACCCACTTCCCTGATAGCTCCAAATCCGTTAATACAACAAACCATCCTGGGTCGGGTATTAACTTAACTTTTCCTCAAGGTCTTATTACAAAAGAAAAGTTGACTTGGGCTCTGAATAGTTTTAAACCTTACAAATCTCCAGGGCCAGACCACATCGTACCAGCTGAGCTACAACTTACGACTGACATAACTCTGCCCATCATTGAGATGATCTTTAAAAGTTGTCTAGATATGGCCTATATACCTCTGCGATGGAGAGAAGTAAAGGTAGTTTTCATTCCCAAGGCGGGCAAATGTTCGCATGTCAACCCTAAAGATCTAAGACCTATTAGCCTATCATCATTCATTCTCAAAACTCTGGAACGTTTGATCGATATCCATATACGTAATAGCATTGATAAGAGACTATCAATGTCTCAGCATGCTTACTGCAAAGGGAAATCGGTAGAAACAGCCTTACACACTCTGGTAAGAACTATCGAATACTCCCTAGAACAAAAGGAATATACTATGGTGGCCTTCCTGGATATTGAGGGCGCTTTCAACAACGTTGACACATCCGCTATCACTTCTGCTATGACGACCCTAAACGTCGATTACTCACTCTGTGAGTTGATTAATCTAATGCTAAAAAGCAGGATCATCAACTCTAAGATGGGGGATTTTTTTTTACGAAAAGGTCTGTCAGTAGAGGCACTCCACAAGGAACATAGTGGTTAACGAACTACTAATATCCCTTGAGAGAGAAGGCTACAGAGTGGTGGCGTATGCCGATGATGTTGCTATCGCCGTCATAGGAGAACATCCTAATACACTGAGAGACCTCCTCCAAAACGCACTCAATATGCTCACTAGATGGGCAGATAAGTGCGGACTTAGTATTAATCCTCAAAAAACAGACCTCGTCCTTTTTACACGGAAATACAAGATCCCAAAAATTGTACCTCCTTCAATAAAAGGTGTACCACTAATTTTTACAAATGAAGCCAAATATCTTGGTCTGATATTGGACAAAAAATTATGTTGGAAACCTAATATTCAGGAAAGAGTTAAAAAAGCTACAGTAGCTCTTTTCCTTTGCAAGAAAGCCATAGGAAGCAAATGGGGTTTTCAACCTCGCATAACCTATTGGCTATACACATCGGTCATCCGACCAATACTTATGTATGGGGTTGCAGTATGGTGGACTGCACTGGAGAAAGTCACATACTACGACAAACTCAGCAGAGTCCAACGCACTGCATGTCTCTGCATAAGCGGGGCATTAAGAACCACACCCTCAGCAGCGTTGGACACTCTCCTCCATCTGACGCCCCTCGACATATTCAGCAAACAAGTGGCAGCGAGTACAGCTGTAAGACTCAACGCCTCATCTCAATGGACCAACAACAATGTGGGGCACTCCATCATTTTGAACCTCTTTGGTTCTACACCAAAGTACATAGACTACACTATTCCAAAACCCCAATTTGGAAAAAACTTCCAAGTATCCATTCCATCTAGAGATGAATGGGAAGACAAAAAACTCCTGGATGACAAAAGCATCCATTTTTATACAGATGGATCCAAGACAAATGAAGGAGTTGGTAGTGGTGTGTACTTAGAAAAGCTTAATTTAAGCATCTCATTCCGCCTCCCTAATCATTGTAGCGTCTTCCAAGCGGAAATTTTAGCGATCAAAGAGGTTCTCTCCTGGCTAAGAGAAAACGTGATATCAACTTCTGATATCCGCATCTTCTCTGACAGTCAGGCTGCTATTAAATCTCTTGACGGTGTCTCAACCAAATCTCAAACGGCCCTCGATTGTCGATCGTCTCTTATGGAGATGGCGCAGCAATTTAACATTCACCTATGTTGGGTGCCGGGCCACAGAGACATCACGGGAAATTGTAGAGCCGATGAACTCGCTAAAAATGGAACCGTCATGCCTATTTCACCTGAAAGGGAGAAGATAGGTATACCGATAGCTACATGTAAACTCATGCTAAAAGAAACAGCCTTTTCGATAGCAAACTCTAGATGGCACAATTTATCAACATGCGCAGCCACAAAACTCATATGGCCTTCACTGAACCTAAAGCGCTCTAAAGACTTGCTATCTCAAAGCAGACTTCATATTAGCTCCCTAATAGGTGTCCTTACGGGACACTGTCTCATAGGCAGACACGCAACACGTCTTGGTGTAGCCTCAAATGACTTCTGCAGGAGCTGTATGGACGAAGAAGAAGAGGAAACAATCTCTCACCTTCTCTGCACTTGCCCTGCTCTTTCACTAAGACGCAAACTTCATCTGGGAGACTACTCTTTTGATAATCCCAGTGAACTAGCTAAAAAGGATATCAAATATCTTCTTCGCTTTATAAAAAGCTCAAAATGGTTCGACTAGTTAGAAGTAATTCTCTAGATTCAGGTGGTATCACAATGGGCCTTTTCTTTTGGCCTAAGTGTGTGGTTTCTAAATCCGCAGCCACGTTAACCTAACCTAACCTAGATCTATTATTCTTCGCCTTCGTCTCAGCTGTCGATTTGCTGAGCCTTATGTTGGGCGCCATTTAACAAAAGAAAACATTCATATTTTGCTTTACTTAAATTCTTCTTCAATTGAAAATTAAAAATATGGCAGCCCTGCTGAAAATATTTTACAAATAATAAATTTCACCCATTTTACCCTTCGTTTTCTGTCGTACATCTTTTACAGCAAAATAGTACTTCTTCATGCTTCCTTTCAATTTGTATTATCTTGGGCGATGCCGATTTCGATTTTAATTCTTTTCCATTGACTATAGAATGAGAACCAGAGGCTGATGATGAGGCTGAGGCTGAGGCTGAGGCAGAGACAGAAGAAGAGGCAGAAGGCAAGAGGCTAAGTCTCAGAAGGGAATCTTTTCTCAATGTTTCTTTTACTTTAATTCTAAGAACAGAGAGTGAAGTTCAAATTATTCTCTTAAAATTATTTCGTTTTTGATTGTGTGAGCAAGAGGACTTCGATTTTTTTCTTCTTCTATTTATTTTATTTTGTTTGTTGATTTTGTTGTAGTTCTTAAATTCATAACCGAAAGACGAAAGGAATATGAAAATGCATACCTACATAAAGGAGAGAGTGGGAGGATAAGAAAAGGAATTTAAAGATGAAGAATATATGTATGTAAAAATGTAGGCACTGATTTTTATCGCACTTTTTAATTTCTTAACTAATTCTATATACCTACCTACCTTCAATTTTATAACGTTAAAATTATCAGTTTTAAGAGTTGCTGTGCATTTTTTAAAATTGCTTCATTTTGAACTTTTATTCTTTGTTGTCTAAAATTTTGACAATATAACTAAATTCTTGTGGAAAGTTCACACCCACCCTTGTTTAAGTTTAAATTTCGATGTAACTGTTGAAAAGTTCAAAAAATCATAAAAACTACAATATTTTTTCGTAGCCTTTTTTAAGCTTTTAAAAATACAACAAAAATTCAAACATAAAACATGAAAGTAGAAATAGAAATGGAAATGGAATTATTAGTTATATCCCATTCCAAGATGACAAGAAATTCTAATACGCTTTCCAAAGAGAAACAATATTTTTTAGTAGTAGATTTGAAATGTGATTCATTAAACAGAGTAGGTATGAAAATTCAAGGACTACCGAGCTACCGACTCGACTACCCCACATCATAAAGAGAGCAAGCGAGAAATCACTCGTTTCCAAGTAGTTCTTAAGTCTTACCATCATTATGATTACCACTGAGGTTAATTTATATGAAAATATGTTCTGATTTTTTTTCAACTGAAACAAAAATTGATGAAAGGAATAAAAGCAAATGTATGTATATCAAAAAATTTCTACAAGAATAAAATTTACATTTTGTCAACGAATGTTAAAAGTTAATATAAAAATCACTTGGTTTTTCAAAATTTAACTTATCATAGTGTTTTACCTAAACACGTATTTGTACGAAAACAAATATATATACACGGTGCGCCATCTGGATGTATCATATTACAACATTGAATAACTACGCCATTTTGTATCTGATTTTGACAGATAAACACAATTGTGAAACGTTATTCAATTCCATAAATATCGATGCTAAGTAAATATAAATATAGCATTTAAACAAATAAACTGTTTCTTCAGTGTGTGCCATCTGGATGTATCCTATTAAAATATTGAACAGTTCCACCATTTTTGATCTGATTTTGACAGAGGAACATACATTTGAAACGTCATATAATGCCATGATGTTGAATCAAGAATGCACCTACTGCAAGCAGAGTTTTAAGCAACTTAATAATAAACTCGAACTTGTAAGGTTAAATAGTTTAATTGAATTCTTAAAAATCAACCAAAAAATCTCGACTGTTGTAAGGTGTATCCGTTTGGAACGGAGAGTTCTCCAATTTTAAACTATTTGGAGACTTGTTGCTTAAAAGTATTCTTCCAAATAGTTTTTCTATTTCCTTTTCTTCTACATTTCTTAACTCTGTAAATAGTGTTATATTGCTTGTTTTGTGAAATTTTTGACAGCTGAATTGTTAATCTAGATTCCTTGAAGAAAAATTACAAATTTTAATAAAGTCTAGGAAACATATAAGAAACAAAAGTATACATTTATTAAAGTATATTCTTATACTATGTGTTCTAGAGCAATCATCTGGTGAAAGTTTGACACACTGGTGAAGTAGCATTCATCATCATCAAAATTCAACTAGCTTTGTGAATGCAAAATTGCACTACAAAGCTAGTCAATCCAGATTTGTCACTTTAATGTCTAATGTAAATATAAATTTGTATTTTGAGATCCTCAAATATTCTTTTTTGTTTTTAAATTAAATTAATCAAAGATACGATTTTTTTCATTCTGAATTTTTGTGTCTTTGTCAAGCAGCTGACTGTGAAACGTCAAAAACAGTGTCCAATTACTTTGTGGTCGAAATTTCAAACTGCGTTGGAGGGGAAATTTCAACTCAATCAGAATGACTCTACTACGTATTCTTTCCGGTGACAGATACTTCAAATGTGACTTGAATCCCCAACGATTCTTTTCGCTACTGTCATCTTTCATTTTGGCATTTTTTGATTGAAAAGATTCGTATGTTTGACTCCTAATACCGAAAAGATTGTAAAGGTTTGCCTAATCCAAAAGTTGCAATATTTTTTTGTTTTTCATTTTTGCACAGTTCATATTTTTCTGTTTGCGTGAATTTCAAAAATCCTACTTTCAAATTTTGGTGAAATGATTTTTCCTAGAGTGGTAACTATAAACACTAAATCGCCTCCCCTGATTTTAATAGCACACACAAATACAGACACAACGGCAACAGCGGTAGCCGTAGCGGACGAGGAGACAAGTACAAGTCTCTTCAGTTTTTCGTTTTCTATTTCGTTCTGTTGTGTGTTTTTCTTTCGGTTAATCGGTCGTTTATGATTAGTTTTAGTTTAAGTTATTCGTTCTAAAACATAACACGTGAGCGAGAGACTGACTGAGAACGGCAACGGCAACGGCGGCGTACAAAGAGGGTTGGCGGCAAATTTAAACAAATTAAAAAAAAAAAGTTATTAATTTTTCCCTAAATTCAAATTATTTTGTCTGTTCTGTGTTTTTTTCTTTAATTATTATAAATTTTTGTATCTATATGATTTGTTTTCATATTTGTTTACATTATTATTGTGTTATGTGTTGTTTTCATGTCACATATAAAAATATTCTGTGATATTGTTTAAACAAAAAATAAAAATCACAACAAACAATCAAGTCGCAATAAATCTATACTCTACACCTACCTAAATACCTTATATTGTGCAGCAGCAGAAAAGTACAAATTTAAATTATTTAAGTAATTACAAAACACCATAGCGGTAAACAAAACAAACCAAGTGCCAGTGCATATTCCAAGAAGTATAAAAATCATCTTCTTCTTCGAAGTGAAAAACTAACATAATAATTCAAATAAAGTCATTCGCCAGGGGCGCTGCGGATATTGCCCCCAAAGTCAAACAATTCCAAAGGAATACGAATCCTGTCATCTCAGCAAAATCACTAAAAATGGTAAGTTACAGTTAATACCTACCTACCTATAAAAAAATTATAAAATAAAAACACAACAACAAATAAAGTCTAACCTAATTATTTTTGTTATAAATGAATGATAATTTAAATCACACAATAACCAAACTAATAAACGAAAAATTAAAAATAAACTCGAAAATCATTTAAAGTTGCTGTTTTATTAATAAAATAATAACTAATACAACTTGTGCATAGCCACAAAAAATAATAATATAAATGATTTATTTTATTTTAGTCTTATTTATAATATTTATAAGTTACGAAATGCATCTAATTTGTTTACATGAGTATGAGTATTTTTAGATACAGAAAGAAGATGATTAGATTTAGGTGTTTCTATTTTATACTCGTATATAAGATGGAGAGAGGGAAGGCAGCGTGCAGGTATTGCAATTTTAAATTAATGTCACTAAATAATTTCATAAATTAAAGAAATGTCATGATAATTGCCATTAGTTACAACTACAACAAAGACGCAACGTAGGTGGTGGTAGGAATGTGCAGAATGTACCCAGGTGGGTGTAGTAACTAAATCTATTATAAGAACAAAAATTGGTAGGCTGTTTGCCGTTTAGATATTCTGACCTTTTTGAATTTATTGCACTAATAAACAATTGTTATTGTTATATAGTAAGGAGGCTCTAACTGGGTCTTAAATTAACTAAAAATTTGGTTACAAAACAATAACATTGTTTCCCAGGCTATTGCATAAGGATTATTGTTCAGGATATGTTCATAGAGTACGGCTTGAAATTGGGTTTAAATTTAATAAAATTACGAACTTTTAGAGTAACCCAATATTACGAGGTTCTATGATAAAAAGATAGTTATGAATTTCTATTTCACCAGTCAGAGGAAAAAAAGTATTTTTCGAAAAAATAAATAAAGTTGAATCTATAATTAAAGTGCTAAATATTTTAAGACTGAAAAATATGAAATCCGTCAAATGTAAAGCAAAATTGAAAAATTAAGGAGGACTGGATCAGTTAGAAGTATACAAATAAATAAGGTGGCGCAACAATCCGTAGAGAACCAGGTACGAGTAATGTCAGCGATGTGGTTACCTACACAATTCAAGTCACGTCACTGGTATTACAGGATCAGTTAGAAGTGGGAAACATAAGTATGTATTTATTTATCCAAAAATGAAAGCAGGTCAAATGTCATTATTGAAGCACAACGCATTTACAGTAATTATAAAAATGATTTATGGATTATTATAAGTTGTCAAACTATTCTTTAAGAATTGGAATCATACAAATGACTGCATTATCGAATCTTATATACATACATTTTCGGACGGACATTATTTCGTTGTTTTGTTTGATATTTATAAATTAAATATGTTTTCTTAATTTGTGAATCAAAAACTTTTTACACATTTTTGAAGATTGAATGACAAAACAATTACATATACGTTTTTGAAGTATTCCATGCATTAGGTCTTCATTAGTTTTATGAAAATTTCCACTTAATAAATTAATTTCCTTCAAAATCCTAACATTCTAAAAACAAAAAAAGTCAAAAACATAAAAAAAGAAACTGAGATCAATACCCTACTGATAACTTCAAAGTAATGCCCTTGATAAGATTTCTATTATTTGCAAGCAAAAACTGTCAATTGGGTTTTTCTTAATTTTTTTTTTATTTTGACAAAATTATTTTACAAGACGAAGAAAGTTTGAAATTAATGTCTTTTTTTAAGTGAAAAATCAATTTTCACTAAATTTTCGCGGTCTACTGTGTAATTTTTTTTAAAACTGTCAATTCAATTTTTCTAAAAAATTTATCACATATCAAAAACGTCATTATTTTCAAGTTTTTTTGTTAAATATTGGAGCTATGAAATATTTTCTGAGTTTCATGATTTATAAAAAAAAATGTCACTTAAATAAATTCATAAAAAGTGTGAATGACGTCATAATGTGTAATATAAATTTTAATTGGAGTCAATAGCATTTTTGATTCGTGACATATTTAAGGTCAAGTAAAAAACAACCAAGCGATTTCTTCAAAGTCCTTTCTGTACAACTTGATGTTATTAAATGTAAAATAGAAATTATTTACGTCGATATGTTTACTGGTTTTCAAGATATGGAAGACGAAAAAAACGTATTTCAAACGTACATACACAAATACACACCGACACACACCTATTCATGGGTTAAGATTCCAGGAACCTTGAGACGTGGGGAAATGTCAAAATTTTCAATTCGAGAAATCGAACCAATTACAATAACTTCCTATGGGAAGCTACAAATAGTAGGGTTAGGTACAATTTTGATTTTTGTGTGAGTGAATAAAAAGAAGCATTTGTTTTCTTAACAAATAATTGAAATTGAAAAATTCTTGTTATTCTTGATAAATATCTTATTTAATAGTAGATTATAAAAAAAAAGTGTAAATACATATATGTATGTACATATTTTTCTACTTTTAGAATCTTCGATATTTAGATTTCAAAAAATTATAAATTTTGTAATACGCCATCTTTTCTAGAAATATCTGCAAGGATCAAATTTAACAAAGTTAAAATTTGACATTTAAATGTGTCAAACATTTGACTTCACAACATAGCTCATGATATTTTGAGCAATAATTAGTTTACACTATTTAAAAACCTGTAAGATACTTTGCAAATACTGAAAACGCCGAATACAGTTAAAATCTACATATTTAGAAAACTGAAACAACTTTTTAATTATTCTTTATTTAGTATAGTTTTATCAATAACAGAAGTTGACAATAAATATGTATGCACAATGCACATACAGTACATTTATTGATGTAGGAAAACATTAATTAATTGCCATAGAATTATTTTGCACGATTTATGAGTTCAAAAATGGCTGACTACCTAATATGACAATACTCTAGCATCCCAAACTTCAAACTTTACCATTATTAGTTAACCTTTAAGATTCATGATTTATAGAAAAAGGTATCTACCTACCCATCTATAGCTGCCTGCATACATTTAAAGAAAACCCTTCCCAATCTTCCCAGAATTCCCCTAAGCTTAATTGAATTTCATAACTACATACAAGTATGTATACAATAATATGTACATATATTTACTGATCGAAGCCGCCTGATTCCAATTAAAATTTTTTCTATATAACCAAAAATAAAATTTGAAAACAAAAATTAAGAAAAGAAGAAGAGAAAAAAAACAATGGGGATTAAGAAATTCCCCATTTATGGGTTTAAGTGCAGCAAAGCACATTCCCATTAATTTCCAAATACAAAACAAAAATACAGCCGCAGCAACCCAATTTCAACATCATCTTGATCATATACACCAGTTGAGCATCGCATCAGTATCTTTGGCTCGATCTTATTAATATCAATCCAACAGATGCGCACAGGGTTCATTTGTTGTGTCTAAACTATTTTTCTCGGTAATTATCAAGAATAAGTATCTCGTTCTTATGCGAGTATAGCGAGTAGGTTAGGTTTATACCCTACCCTACACACACACACAAAAATATAATATAATGTGGAACGATCAAAATTAAACGACACATACTTGTGTATACATTTTTGTACAATGGTTATAGGTACATGTACTCTACATATACAGTTATAGCCAACATAATAGAGACATTTCTTAATTTTGAGTTAAACTTTTTTTTTTACTTGTAACTGTTATACGATTGAACCTATTGTCTAACTTTTTAATTAAGGATTTTAAAACATGCGACCTAGTGACTTACAACTCTCAACCAAGAAGTAAAGTGCGAGTAATGTTGTCAGGGATGGAGAGGACCTACAGTTTTATGCCGAATCCGAACGTCTAATTTATGAAAAGAATTAATCTCGAAGGATTTGTAAATTCCTTACAAGAGACAGTAGCCGTGAAAAATAAGAAACTTTAGGAGGCACAGGCAGTGATTGAACCCAAGACCTCTAGCATGACAATCCTACGCAACCACCATGCCACGAGACTTATTATAATTAAGATACTTAAAATAATAAAAATGCTAGAAGAAAAATCCCATAAAATAGTTTTGTATGTTTAAAAAAGTCAAATTGTCGGTAGTATTTTAAATCTGGAATTGATTCTAAACCTAAAACTCAACTTCTCAAGATAAGATCATACCACGGCCAAATAAAGGCATTTGAGCGCGCAAGGATCAAAAATTCATTTGTAGAAAACCTAGCATCTTAGAGGCTTTGTTTACTTTAAAATCAATGTGGAAATTGAAAAATTATTTATGAACTCCTAAATCTTTTTTTTGCGTTACTTTTTCCAAAACACTATTATTGATTGTTAAATTAAACAAAATGTCTTGTTTTTACCTAACATATGTAGGTACCTTAAACTTTGACTCTTAGAGACATGCAGAAAGAGTACATTTCTATTAAGCCACAGTACTAATTTATTTTTATGATCTTGCAACAATAGACAATCATCTACAAATTATATTGTTTTTTTTTTTTAATTTTCACATCATCAGCATAAAACGAATAAAAAGAAAATTTAAAGTTTTAAGGAATATCATTTACAAGAAGAGTAAAAAATGAAGGTCCAGTAGTATGACTCCCCTGTGGAACACTTGTGGTTACGCCGATTGCTTTAGATTTGGATTTATCTATTTTAACGAATCGGGTGTGATTTCTAAAGTATGAGCTTTTTCATTTAAAAAATGAGAATAGAATGAAACCCTATTAAAGGCTTTAGTGAAATCGTTGAATACTATATCAGTCTGAAAACGCTTATCAACACCTTTCATTACCGACATATGTAGATAAAATATGTGTGGTTTTTTTAAGTTTGAATTAAGTGTTTTTTGCCCAGTCTTTAATGAAGCCTTCAAGAAATGGACTCCAAAATCTTAACAACATACATTAAATTAAATAATTAAATGATTAAAATTTAAATTTGTTACCTCACCCAAGAATGCTATAAGGACATAATTACAAACAAATTAAGTATTGTTCCTATTATTTTGGCCATAGCTGTACATATAAATAAAATCAGCTATAGTTATGGTATAGCGTAGCGAGTACGACTAAGTACATAAATCCATCTATATCTGTATGTTTGAATCTGAATCTAAAAAGGCAAAAGGGAGATTAAAATGGAGACACATCAGATACACAATCCCGACAATCCGTGCCATGCCACCAGAGAGCAAGGAGTAAACAACCATACATTGCTTAGAACATTTTCTTCTTTTTTGGTTTTGTTTTTGAAACGACAACAAAATCGAATTAAAACAAAAATCATGTTTACTTATCCCGTGCCACACCCACCATCATCGTCTTGGGTCGTCTCGGTGTGATAGTGGCAGCGTCGTCGCCGCGACGTTCGATCGATGTGATCAGTCATCCCAAAAGATACACTTTTTTTAAAGAAAATTAATCCTCTTCTCTTAGTTTGATCAATCCGGGCCCGGGGAGTGCTATCCAAAAGTGGGAATCTGAAAAGGGGTTACCACCACCGCTCCGTCACACCATCTTATGTATGAACATACTTGTAGCTCGTATAGGTACTTACTATCTATATACGAATAAAAATATATTGATCGGCAAAAGGAGAACCCATCATTTACGACTTACAAAAGTTAAAACTTAAAACCGAGGGTCCCTCATTTGCTTCTTTTGCCTCATTTAATAAAATTTAAATATGTATGTACAAACATACGTACGTACGTACGTATATTCTGCGTATAGTTATTATAATTTTATTTCCTCCAATTCGCTTTATATTCTCATGCTTGAGTTGCTGAATAATTTTTATGGTGACTAATTGCGATTGGTTGTCAATTGGTTAGCATGCTGCAGACTAATAAATTAATGACAACCAAACGCTAGAGCTATGAATGATTTTATTACTTTTTTGTTGTAGTTTTGTAGCGCAGATGGAGATGGAGACGGAGACGGAGAACAGTCTCAGAGCACCATACGGAGATATATAGAGGCACAGGCACAGGGCCCGCATTCTATTATAAAGCGAATATTTTTGATGGTATCTATACATTTTAAAGGCTTGTATCTAAATATCTTTGAATCTCTTTGTGAAACCAGGCAGGCGATCGGATCGATGAGGCAGGAGGAATTAGCTGGAAGGAAGAGGGGGTTAGAGGGTTATATGCAAGTTCGGCTACCAATTCCAACTTGATGTGGGTTAATTTGGGATTTTCAACACATTTTAAGCATGGAATTTTACAGGCGCTATACACACACCTAATTTAAGAATACCATAACCAAAATAAAAATGGGCTTCTTTTAAACGATAAAAATGAGACTAATTAAAATCGTGCCTGAAGATGAAGTTTAGGACTTCATATATTGTTTAAGTTCGTAATTTGTTTTTCTCAGACCTAAACCGGATGGATACCCAAATATATTTTTCGTTTCTGTTATACAGTGACGTATTCGCTTAATTTGATCTATTTTCATATTTCGTAAAGTCTTCAAAGTGTTTGGTAGCATTGTTTTTTAACTCCATTTTAGATTAACACGCTCAATGACAAGAATCCCCTAGGATATGAAAACAATGATCTTTTCGAAACATTTTTGATTTTACTCATGTAAGATCCACACCAAATAACGACAAATCTATTGAGGCAATAAAAAAGTCTAAGTTTAAATACATCGCCACGGACAAAGAAATACGACACTATTTAGACAAATCAAACAAGTCTAGAATACATTTTAGGCGTTTTTCTCGTTTAGCACAAAAAAAGGGCTCTGAAGTCTGAACAGAGTCTGTGCATATTGAGCATATTCTCAACATCCTTTGAACAATACGCCTGAACTATTTTGAAACACAACTGAACACTTAGCTGTCACAAATTGACATTTGTCAATTAACTTGTCATTTTCTTTTATAGAAACCAGAAAATAGGATTAAAAACTTATAAAGTCTGTTCAGTGACGCTGTGCTGGACTGTTTTAGACAGAAAAGTACAGCTTTTTGCTGTTCATTGAGGTTTTTTCTGTGCTGAACTGTTCTACTTTCCTGTTCATTGACAAACCTAGAACAGTTTAGAACAGGATTTTCTGTTCTTGCTTTTGAGTCAGATCAGGTTAGAACAGATTCGTGAGAAATGTCAAAATCGAAGTTGTCATTTTTTTTGTTTACGTTTTGATTTGGTTGTTTCTTGTGTTTTTTTTTCTCGTGATTTAAAAAAATTAAAATAAAGTTATTTTGCCAATTTGTTTAATTTGTTTAATAAAATAATTATTAAATACATTTTTTTACATTTTACATAAATAAGTCTTTTACATTTCATCAAAGAAAAGGTAATAACATTCGTCACACTTTCATTCCAATCATCTGAAGAGGAATCCGACGAAAAATCACTATCGGTGTCTGAACCGCTAACATTTTCATTTAGTATTATCTTAGCAATCACTTGATTTTCCATTTCAATAATTTGTAATAATATTTTTCACAGTAAAAACACAAAAAATGAAAAAAATAAGCGAGAAACGAAAAATTCACACAATTTGCAATTTGTTTTGTTTTTTTTTTTGACAACTGACGTTTAACTGAATGTTTTAACTTGATCTGACGTTTCTCACGAAGCTGTGCTGTCCTGTGCTGTTCTGATCTAGAAAAATCCTCGCTGAACACAACTATAATCAAACAAGCAACTAATTTATTTTTTGAAGAAGGTGAGAATGAAGATTCAACTCGGTCTGCTCAGTTATTTTATTCTGAGCTCATAGAAAGCGCTATGAACTAATTTCGAACACGTTCAGAAACAAAAATGTAAAATTCTGAACGTTCAGAGGTTAAAAAAGAAGCACAGTTTTTCGTTTGACAGTTTAGGCTCTGCTCTGAATTTAAAAAGAAAAACGCCCAATTGATAACTTGTTAGCTTTTTGCACTTGCATAATAATGCTTTTTTAAGCACACATATTTTTCACCATAAAGTTTTTATTTTGGTCTGAAAATTTGTGGAATAAAGTAATTTTGTTTGTACTTTTTAAAATATTTCCCAAAAATAGGCCGTACATTTCTCAAAAAGAAAAAACACTGAACTGTTCGCGTAAAATGGTTTGTAGTGTTATTAATAAGAGGAAATCAGGATTTCAATTTTGATACCAAAAACTTCAAATCGAACTCATAGAGCGATCGCAAGAAAATGTGAGTAGGTACCTTTTAAATAATTTCGCATCATCATTATGGCCGAGAAATTCGGTTTGAATGGGTCAAGCAGACATGTCTTTTTGAACGTATAAGCCGGAAAATACCAATGATGTCGAAAAAAAACATAAGATTGCTTAACATTTTCTTAGAAACATCTGAACAAAAACATGCAATTTTGGAAAAGAGTATTCAGGAGTGACGAAACACAAATTAACCGTATTTGGTCCGATGGTAAAACATTTATTCACGCCCTAAGCGCGAAGCGTATAACCCGTTTCTAAAGACGGTGACACATTTATGGGAAAGTTTGATGGTCTTTGCCCTGGGGTGAGTTTTCCTCTCATGGATTGATTCATTAATGGCAGAATGGATACATTTTCTTAACACAGAGAGGAATACCATGAAACGCATATTCTTTTGAATTCATGCTTGTCAATTGGATATTCATGCATGAAAATGACCCCAAAAATGTCGTTAAGGATTGGATTCCTGACGAACAAATTGCTGTTCTCACTGCGCCCGCCCAAAATCCCGATCTTTACCCCATAGAACGCCTATATAACGGTGATAAATAATTCATCAAAGAAAAACATGCCTTGGCCTTTAGTGTTTCCCCCAAAATATTTTGGGAGTTTACCAAGGAGGAACCAAGGAGGAACCAAGGTACTTTAAAAAATCATGATTAAGAAAGAAAATAATGATTTCTCAATACTAAAATTTAAAGGTTTTAAAGATTATTCGCTCAGAACTCGTTCTATTTTTAACGATCATAGCTATTTTTGCTATTTTTCTGCCCACAAGATTTCTGAATTAAATTGAAAACGTATATTTTTCAATTATTAATTAAAATAATCTTTAAAAGTGAAGTCATGTCCTTATATAAGACCTTAAATCAGGTCAACAACAAATTTAATTTTCATAAAAAATGAATTATTGTTGTATTTTCTTGTCCATAGCTGTATGTAAGAAACTTAAATGTCCCAAAGAGCTCATTCGTTTGAGTATTAACGCTCTTTTGGTCTTACAGCCCTATTCTGCTATTCATCGGGAGAATTTTTCTTGAATTTTCACAATCACTACTCTGCTTTCTGCTATTAATTCGAAGTGAATCTGTGAATGTCGGTAATACTGCGCTGTATTCTTCTATTTACGTGAAAGCATTTATTCTATACAATTCAGATCCGCATAAGAAATGTAGCGGATTTTTCATTTGATGTCTGGTTTGTTAATTGTTGTTAGCAAAATGTAAGTAAAAACTAATTTATTGATTAATTTAGAACATTTTTTTTATAAATAAAAGATTATTAACATTTTTAGGAGAAAAACGACACACAAGGAACAATTTGCAACAATAATTTCTGTAATGAAATTAAATACAGATATTGCACAAAATAATACAAAACGACAACCCGAAGAACTCCGAGAATTTTGGAATAGCTTAAGAGACAGGCTCAACCTCCTAGGACCACCAATAAAAGACGTGGCTGAGTTTTTGTTTTTTTTTTTATTTAGTTTCTAACATTTCTCCGAAGTTCTCTGTTTGAGGATTCTCTTATTCCTCTGTTTACAATTGAAATAAAAAGTCCAATGCTGTCCATTTTCAAAAATTACACAAATTAAACAATTGGATTGATTAAACTTAATGTTTGTAGGAATCAAAACAATTTGTCCAACATTCTCAAGACTGTCACATGAACAGCTGTTTACGTATATGTCAAATTGGTTTAGGATTAGGATAATGTAGTTCACCCGATGGATAGCAGAATGTAAAGGCAGTATGAAAGGGAATCGAACGGGTGAATCAAATATGCGATCCACGTGAATAGCAGAATAGGGCTGTTAGTCAAAGAATCGAGAATAAACATAATTCTAACCCAAATGCTTACCGAAATGCAAAACAAAAATCAAATTTAAGTGCCATCAAAAATGCTTATATTTGATCGTAATTTCCAAAAGTTTGACAACCTCAAGCTAGTTTTAATTTACGCGTTTTAACTAGAAGCAAAAACGTAATACATTTTTCTCAACTTAATAAAAAGGTCATTAGTTTTGACTAAGGCTTTTAAAATGTTATCAGCTTGTTACTAATTTCTCTGTTGCAGATAAAACAAGCTCATAAAGACTCACTAAGTAAATCAAGATACTTGTCTTGTAATTATGTAGGTATAGGTACCTAGTTCCGTTCTATATAAAAAAGATGTCTCATTCATTTGGAAATACATACATTTGTACATATTTATTTTTTTCCATTTCATTTATGAGTAAGTACATAGTCAACAATAACAAAATTTATCTAATATCCAAACAACCAAATTGTTATTCCTTTATTTGAACTCCCATATACCTTAACAAGCCGCATGCCGCCCAAACTTACTCAGCAATATACGTTAATTCAAAATAAAAGCGCACACCTGGACGCCTAGCTCTAGCTCTAGCTCTTACTCTAAACGTAGGTACGTACATACATAGGTTAGATAATTTAACATACCTACTTTTGTATCTATAAATACCGTCTTGTATTATTTGTATCTATTTTATAGGTTAACAAAAATCTTAGTGGCAAGCGCGACAAAGCCCCATTTTTTTTTCTGTTCAACTAAAATGAGTCACAATCGCAACACTTAGCTAGTTTTTGGTGCACTTTGTTCTTGTTGCTACAATTGAGTGTTTGAACTTAAAAATCGTAGTCATTCCTTATCTTACAAAATTTACTCTAAGTATATTGTACATAGTATACACCCGATGGATGGTGTGGGATTATGTTACTTTTAAATTAGTATAGTGTGGTTCTGTTTATCATACTATATTTGTGTATTGTCTATCTCTTTTCTTTTTGTTAAGCTGGGGTTTAACGTTTAAGTTAGTTGGTGTTATTGCTTGGTTGCAGGAAGTTGCCTTACACTCATTTCCTATCGTATAAAAGTTTGTTCTTCACTAAATTTTATTTGGTTGTTTATTTTGTTTTATTTTATTTCGATTGCGGTTTGGTGGAATTATTTACATAAAAATATTCTTCAACTAAAGTGGTGAGTATACAACAACGAGATAATAATAATAATAATTATGTTCTTTTATGTGTAATGCTTTAGTTTGTTTTAATTTGAATAAATGCTTTGCTATTGTTTTTGGGTTTGGGTTATATTCGTTTAGGGCGTCTTTATTTAGAAAGATGTTCAAGTCGAGGAGTTAGTTAGTTTAGTTGACAGTATCTTTGATAAACAAAATTTTTCATGGAATTTTTCAACATCATCATCATCATGTTTTGTCACAATGCTTAGTATTATTCTTAAAATAGAATAGGCGCACGTTTAGATAAAATAATTTAAATCGGATTTTAAGAACTTTAATCATTTTTAGAAGCCTAAAGTTCCTAAGCTGAAAAGATCCGATTTTTAATGTAGATAAGCATCAAAAATTCACTTTTAATGATTACAATTTACATAAGTTCATATCGAGGGTGTTAGGAACTTTAAACACGATTTTTGTAAGTAAGATCACCGACATATGCAATTAAAGCCCCTCCAAATATGAACAATATATTACAAGATTTTGATTGCTAAGTTTTTCAATGGTAAAAATAATAAAAGAAATTAACCACTGATATTTTCACATAGTGATCCTTAAAAAGAATATTGTTTGTGGTGAGCTAAATTTTCAATCAAAGAACATCAAACATTGAAGTTATACCTATCATTGGGGCCAGTTATAGCTATTATTGAAAATAATCCGGAAAAAAATGTGAATGCATATTTGACTGTGTTTCCTTTTGATTAGAAATGGAAATTATGTACTGATCGATCGGAAATCACTCAATAAATTTGTTTTGAGAAAAAAAGTTAAACTGATATTTTTTGCTAAATATTCATTTTCCTAAACACATCTCCGGAAACCGCACACGATGGCGCGTAGGCGTAGTAGAGGCCCTATGCCCCTTAAGGGGTTCCCAACGGACTTACAGGTCTGAGGACCTAAGTAAGTAAGTAAGTAAACAGATGATTCTTTTATGTCGAAAAGTAAAATGAATCGTTCCAATGATTTTTGTTTCAATTTCACACAATTTCAATGTAAAATTTCAGTTAGAAAAAATACACGGTGGATTTCAATCAGGAATTTTTTTTTGTCAATTACAGACATTTTTAAGGAAAGCTATAAACGACCTATCAAACAAAATACAATAATTGGTTTCAATGATTCAAACCAATCATAGGCATAAACTAGCCCCTTAAGCTTTTTTCCGTCGAGATTTTAGACGTAGTGTTTTGGTATTGTATTTAAATTGGATTTTTATAAAAATTGCACCAAAATTTTGTTGAAGAAAAAATTAGATGAATTCAATATCTCACTTTGTTTTCAAGGTTTTCGAGTCGAAAATTAATTTTTGTCAACAGTATGTATTTTTATTTGTATATTTTGTTGTATAGAAAACTGCCAGTTGGATTTTCCTAAAAATGTTTTCAAATGTTTTTTATAAAACAAAATAAGTTTCAAGTCAACATCTTCATGCGTTCTCAAGGTATTTATGTTGAAAATCAATTTTTAGTTGTATTTTTTAGGATTTCTGGAAATTATCAATGCTATATATCTATTAACATACGTACGAACGTCTTACATCTCTCTAAAAACGATCTATTTAGATTCTAGAGACCTTGAAATTCAACAAATCCTATACCAACTACAATAAGTTCCAACGCTTTGTTAATCAAATGTAGAGGTTTTATGTGCAATTTCACTTTTAAATGCACATAGAGCTCTGTGTAAACAATTAAAACACATAAACTAGCTGACCCCATAGACTTTGTGCTGCTCTTTTATGTAAGCGATAATGCTATTGAAAATACTACGAAATTTCCACAGTTAACAAAAGGACATTCATTGAATATTAATGTTCTTATAAAGGGACGTATACACCTAGTTTACTCTTGTTGTATTTAAAAAAAAAATCACAACACAGTTTTTATGCATACACTTTAATCGAACAAATAATTTTTGAAATAAAATTCACATTTCGAATTAATTTTCCGACATTTTGTCATTCGTGAATTTCCGATATTTTAATACTTATTCAGCTATTTGAAAGACGAAGACGGATCCAATAAATATTTAAAAGACTCAAGTGAACAATGGTACTTCCACAATGAGAACATAGAAAGAGTGAAAGAATACAAATACTTAGGAGTAGATTTTACCCAAAACTTAAGTATGGAAAAACACCTCAACGAAAAACTTCGTAAGGCTAAAACCGCGATTAACGTGCCATAGAAAGAATGTTTCAACAACAAAAACATTGCGCATAGCAGTAAATATAGTTTTCGAAGCAGTATCCCAATCAATCCTGTTTTACGCAGCCCAAGTGTGGGGAGCAAAGAAATTTGAGACTGTGGAAAAACTCCTGGGATTTTATTTAAAACGAACATTCCGCCTTCCTTCATGCACCCCAAACTACATGATAATGTTAGAAACAGGCTTATCCCCACTCTTCATAAAAACGTTGAAGCTGCAAGTCGATTTAATTTTGAAAGTACTGAATATGCTCAACAATCGCTTAGCAAAAAAAAGCAGCTTTACAAGCGATACAAAGCAAAACAGGATGGGTTAAAGAGTGGATTGGGCTAGCAGAAGATACAGGTGTAACTTTTAATCTCAGTGAACAGAGTACATGGAAATCGTCGCTGTACCAGGTAATTAGGCGTCTGGATGAAAATTTTAGAAATGTGTTCACAGAACAGGCATCCAGCTCACTTCATCGGATGATCTATAACAGGCTGAATTATAATCTACTACTTCCAGGACATAAATACTGTAGAGCAAATATCCAACATTTTTCGGCTAAGAGGGGAACTGCTTAACATAAATTACGTTCCACATCGCGAAGATCTTCCACTGCTCTGTGATATTTGGAACATGGCTGAACGAGAGGATATTTTTCATTTTGTCGGAAGGTGTCTAGTCCTGAGAGAAACTAGAAGAAATTTACTTGGTAGAGACTTTTTATCAGAAAACGAAACTTTAGCTCTCTTAAATGAAGTAGAAGTAGATGTGTCTAAAATGCTTATATATTGCAAAACGGCACTTATTTATAGAAGCAGAATTAGAGATGAAAATTTTTAGTTAACACAACTGCAACTAAATTAATTACAAAACTTTAATACAGTTAAAACTTTGTCCATCAGCCAGACGGGAAAACCATGCTTTAAAGATTGTTAATGAAATTGTACAGATAATTGCAAGTAAATAAAAATCTATCTATCTATCTATCTAAAAGACGGATCCAACAAATAAAAGATCATTAAAATCGGATGTCCACATTGGACTCTTTTAAAATGACTCATTTTGACTTCTTACTAGTCTATCTCTTACTCTTACTAATTTGTTTTTATTTCTAAAATGTCTGTATCATTTCTCTACCCCTTTTTTATCATAAAGCTCCCGTTTAACGAAGCGTTAAAATGAGTCTCTCCAAAAGAATCTTCCTTATGTAAGCGCTGCCTTAAGATTTAACAACAATAATAAAAATCTTTGTCCGTATACTTAAAGCTGTTCGAGTTGTATGAGCGAATACCTGCGACTGTATTTGATATTGCATTTTTATTTATGAATTATCTTGTTTAATGAACCTGAACGAATCCATATTCGTTTTGATGAAGTAAATAATATAAACATTATATCCAACGACATCTACGAGTATCTCTGTAGAGCTCCATGCTCAAACGACCGACGATGATTGCTCATTGTCATTAGACATTACTCATGGGCCATGGCATATAGTAAAGGCAACTTCACACTCCTATTTAGTTTCAACTCCCTTCCAAGTCTCCTCAGCCCTGCACAACCGCACCTACATTTAACTTTCTTCGTCTCGAAGTCGTCGAAGTCTTCATCGTCATATTCAAGACTCACGAAAAAATGTGTATCTCTTCCAAAAATTCGAATGTCATCGAACCATAAACTATGAAATAATACGCATCCACTTTTTTAAGTGCCTTCAGTTGTCTTTTCTCATTACGTTTGGGATATTTTTGTTTCTTTGGTTTTTGTATAGTTTTTGGTAATAAGAAAAACTGATTTCAATTGACGAACGTTTTCTTGACAAGTTGAAGTTTTATTATTGGATCTACTATCGTAGTATCTATGTACAGTACAGTTTGTACAATGTATAAAGTACACGAGAGCATAAAACCGAGCGAGTTGTTTGTTATTTTTGGGTTTATTCCAAATGAATGTTTTTTAGTTATTGTATCTAGAGATACCATACCTTGCGGTGGAGTAGATGGAATGGGATGGGATGGATGTGGTGTAACTACATTAACATTATTATAGAAAAAAAGATAGTTCAGTGACATGAGCTGAGCAATAGGAATTTCTTCGGTCTTTGTACTTAAATTTTAATGGATAAACCGATCAACGTTTTTAGAATTTCAAAAACAAAAAAGCCAACAAAAGGTGGAGGTGTAGAAGGTATGGATATACTGTGGATACTCGTATACATTATAACTGCCAACCGTTGACTTTGTGTCAGTTAAATTGTTAATCATTGTTCTTAATTTTATACGTTATATGTTTTTTGTGCTGGGTACGCATTTTTAAGTTTTTTCTTGTCTATTGTGCCAGACCAGACTTTACTTATTCTCTTTTAATTTCATTAGTCATGATGATAGACAATTGAATTTGGTGTGCTCGGGTACAGGAAGGTTAGGTACCTAACCTACCTGGGTCATTCTCATTTGAATGTTATAATAAAGTATTATTAAGAAATACATACATATATATTTATGTACGAGTATGTGGTATCTAACAACATAAATGCTGTGAGATACTTTTGTATCTTTATAGTTGGTGGTAATCGACACAGATTGAGATTGCGATTGAGATGGAAGAAAGATAATCTTAGTGATGTTTGATATATCACGTTTCTTTATTTGGGACTGTTTCATTTTTTCATTAAGTGGAGCTTAATAATAATACAAAGGGAACAAATCTATTTAAAAAAAAATAATAAGAGTCGTAGTTTTGATGGGGATAAAATACAAAATGGAATAGAATAATTCCAATGAAATTTAAGATTATAATAGAAATCACGGTAAATGCTCTAGTCTTGGGATACCTAACTTCTTTTGACTTGGAATGTTTTATAGGCTTAATATGAGAATTCCAGCTTCCACAGTGCTAAGAAATGGTTGACACAGGATTTTGATCAGGAGGAGGGGACCAAAAATTGAATGACAACATAGATCGAGATCAAGCTTATATCACGTACCATATTTTTGGAATTTATTAAATTTGTTTGTAAGCAAGCGTTGTTGAATTGACGAAAACTAAAATTAAGAATTGTCAACAATAAAAGCTTTGTGCTAAAAACGCATAAAAGCATTTAAATATTTTTTTAATTATCATTATACTTTATGCGAGAACCATCTTCTTGAATTCAATAGAAGTCTATATGAGCATGGTAAAATGGCATCACTGATTAAGCAGATGCTTTAAGATGTGCGAGATCGCTTAGTTTCAAATGAATAGATTTGTATTGTATCAATGATAATAATTCAAGTGTGTCATACAAAAAAATTGTGCTAAATTAAAAACCATATGTGTAAAGCTCATATTAGCAGATCACCATCTGGATATTTAATCATACAAAAATTAAATATTTATGATCGTTACGTCATTCTTTAAAACAAAAACAATGTATTACATTTATTCAATTGAAATTACATATACGAATAAGTAAATGTTAAGTTAATTATTTCATTGAATTTAACACATAATATCAGGAGAGATCCTTATTTTTATTAAAGAATAAACATCATCTCAAAAGGCTACAGCTTTCTCATAACCTTTTGGCATTTTTTCGATTTTCTTATAAATTAAATCTCCCTTTAAAGCGCCAGTTATAGCTATCATTGAAATTAAACCTGAAACATTTTTGAATCGATATTTGACGGTGTTTCTCTTTGATTAGAAATAAAAATTATACTGATCGATCGGAAATCACACAAATTATTTTTTAAGAAAAAAACGTTAAATAACGCATTTATTGTGTTTTTTTATTTTTCGGACGGAAATTCGTTTTCCTGAAAAGCTGATTCCTTATCTAAAAATGGAACGAATCGTTCCAATGATTTCTGTTTCAATTCCACTCAATTCCAATAACAGATTTCTGTCAGTAAAAATATGTCGGTGGATTTTAATCAGGAAATTTTTTTCAATGACAGAAATTTTTAATGATAATTTTAATGAAACGACCTGTCAAAAAATTCCAATGTTTGTTTTCAATGATGAAAACCAATGATAGCTATAACTGGCGCCTAAGAACCGGGCCACTCTTCGGAAGTGTTTTCTAAAATATATACATATATACATACATATACCTACATACATACATATACCTACATACATACATATGTATATACCTAGATATAAAGTTCAGGACAATCGGTTAAAAATTGTCTGAATTATGAGTTCGGCTAACTTAATAAATGCCCTTGTGAGGTAAACGCTTTTAAAGCTTTCAGGCCCTTTTGCTGATACTTGTCATAACTATCTAACTACATATGTCCTACTTAATGGTTTGCACGGAACTTAAAGTTCGTTATAAATGGCACTAAGTGGAACTTATTTTATGGGGAAGAAATAGTAGAGAGGCTATGTCCTTTGATGACATTTCAATAAGTTTTTATTACACAACTTATTTTTGATTGACATTTAAAGTAAAACTAAAAAATATGAATTTAGAGTTCATAAATGTTGAGGTTCTCGAATTGATTGAAGTTAAAGCTTCTCGTCAAATTTACTATAGGAAAAAACATTTTTTTGGATTCGATCAACTGGCCTTTTACCAAAAATTTCGCTTAACCAAAAATATGACAAATCGATAACAAGCTGGCCATATAACAGGTTTGATACAATATTCTTGCAACAGAAATCTATAGAGATTGAATATTTTTTTGAAAAGCTTCTTCATTTTTTTGGGTCTCGTATTGAAGCTTGCAGATACCCGCAAAAATTAATCGGTAATTTTAGAGCTAGGCAACGTTGAAGCAACAAGTCTGCACATTCTAAAAGCGGCCGTTTTTCATTTGATGTAAGATTTGGGTTACTTTCGCTTTTTTTGTCAGCCATCTCGTTAATTAATATTTGAAAACTATTTTGTATTCTTTTGATTCCGTTTTTGAAATTTCATGTAGGTATACATTGACGTCTGATTTCCATTTTGTAATGAAATGAAGTTGAATGCGTTTCAATCTATGTGGAACTTAGTTAAGTGTATCTTAAATATTTTCTGACAACCAAAAATGAATTATGTTGCACTTAAAATCTAAGATATACTTAGTTGCGACACACATTTAAAAACAGTATCAGCAAATGGGCCTACGTAGTATAAAATCATGAATAACTTTGCAATACTTTAATATTTAAATTTTAAAACCGAGTATTTAAAGAATTTTCCCTGCCATAATGTTCTGAGACATCAATTTGAGTTTTTTTCTTAAATAATTTGTTGTAATAAACCCTAAATGTTAAAAACTCCATAAGGCAATTTTATAGGTTTCTACAATTTTTTTTAGACAGTATCACGAAATTAAACATATTCATATAATGTGTTAAACGGGAACAGGTTGAAAAACTGTCTTTCAGAACTCTGTGTAATCAAAATTCTGTATACACAATATCGACATGCTGGTGAAAAAAGTCACCCAAAACTTTTAAACTAACAACTTTTTAGAATCAAAAAACTCATGCACTAAACTTTTATTCAAAAATATTTTATCGTGTTATTATCTTTAAATGTTTTTCTAAAGTACGGTTACTGAAAAATTGTTATGATACCTTGTTCTTAAAAATATTCTGTTTTAAAATGTGTGTTCTTCAAAATGTTGTAAGTAGGCTGCTTTCTTGTTCATCCTATTTATAACATTTTTAAAAACAGAATTTCATCTAGCTAGAATTTTGTCTTATATTATTTTTACCACACAGTATTTTGACCATATAAAATTTTGGAAAAAACGGAGTTTTATTATTAAAAGTATAGTATCTTAAATTGTATTAAAGAATAAAGATTACTGCGAAGCCTTACAGCTTTATTAATATTTGGTTTTATTTTCTTGGAAGTGGACATACGAATTTATTCCTATTAGATCTATAAAATTAATCCCTATAAATCTCTATTTAATTTTCTGCAAGTACATAAGTTCAGTTGCGAAATGGATCAGAAAAATGAAGAATTTTCTTACGAAACATTTGGAATCCTTTTCCCTGGGCACTTCGACACCAATTTAAATTATTTTTGTGATTCATTTATGATCCAGTTATTCTTCATTTATTGAATGAATGACTGATTGATTTAAACATTTTATTTCTTTAAATCCAAATAAGTACAATAAGAAAGAAAATAAATACATATAAAATAGAGTTATTGCTGGTCTAAGAATAATTTAAAATTTATTATTTAAAAAGGGTGGGGTGACCCTTAAAAGAAAAATTAAAAAAAGAAATGTAAAATTTCATAAATTTATATAATGAATACAAAAATTAAATTAAATTGAAGTTAAACATTTCATAAAAAAATATCAGTAAAAACATTTACAAAAAATTGAATACTCTCATTATCAAGACTAAGGAGCCAGTATTTTTTAACTTGTTCCACAAATTACAAATGAAAAATTTGTATCCT
The DNA here is from genome assembly GCA_951509635.1 of Eupeodes luniger. NCBI lineage: Eukaryota > Metazoa > Arthropoda > Insecta > Diptera > Syrphidae > Eupeodes > Eupeodes luniger. The sequence continues at coordinate 128,271,753 of OX608075.1, read as the reverse complement.
GATAGAATGGGGGAGTCTATTAAATATCCGACATGAGAAAACATTATACAAATTTCTAAATGCGGTTGTAATACCGGTATAAAAACTTGGTTTTAAAAATGTTCACGTAATTATCAAATATTCTAAAATTAAGATTACTTGATCTCTTAAAGAAAATTTTTAGAACTTTATAATAAAACATATACATATGTATGTCGCTCTCAAGTAATTTTCAAATCCCTTTATAGTGGAAAACTCTAGTACAGGTAAGACCTATTATATATTTTCTTCAGAACCCTTTTTTGCCAAACTAATAGAGGTTGCTTTTTGTTGTAATATGAATATTTGAATGCATATAAGAGCCAAAGCGAGTGTTGTTTTTTACCATTTCTTATAATCCAATCTCCCAAATTCGAATTTCCTGGCACCTCTCCTATAAGAATTTTTAGGATCTTTGTGTTCAATCATATTTAATTACAGATATTTTAATTTCAACAATATTTTTCTTAAGTTTTCATGAACAAACAAATCTTAAGAAAAAAGAAGTTTTGCTAGACATATCTTTTCCAGCTTACCTTACAACTTATTTAAATACTGTAATATATTTCTCATATTCCTCAGAATTAACAACAAATATATGTTTGTACCTTATAATTAATTTTGTTCTTCCAAAAAGTTGATTGACTTTTAGTTAGCACATTGCAAACGTTGTTTGTTTTATTCATATAAACAATAAAACAAACAAACATGCATACTACATATTATTATGAATGTCTACATATACTCATTTTACTTCTTATTATACTGCATAACTAACAAAATAAGTCAAAGATAAAGAGAATTGTTAGCTTTTTTTTTTAAATATAATAATTATTATTATTTTATTTTGATTTCAAACTTTTCTTTGTTCGTTTTTATTCAAATTAAGAACGTTAAACCCAACCCACTTAAATCGATCCAATGATGACTATACTGTTTAGGTATATACATATTTACACTCGTACATAGTCGTACATAGTGTCGACTGTCAATGTCTTCAAAGAAGGTACTTATTATTATTATATTATTATATTCCCCCCCCTACCTTGTTATACTTCTCTCCCCCACAGTACCTTAATTTAGCGTTTGACTTTTAAGAACGATTGCACGATTTTTGGTATAGTTACTTATTACCTATGTCGGTTTGTAGATATGTACATACATACATATGTACGTATGCTTGTAACTCCATTTCAATGAATTATTTCGATTGTACATAAATTCGTCGATTTGATTATTTATTGTTGGGTATTAAAATTGGTGTTTTTTTTTTTGTTTGTTGTTGTTTCCTTTGGGAGAGTCATTAGAGTTGGTTTGATTGGAAGACAACAACACTATAGCTATGTACATTAAAACCAAGTTTTTTGGTGAAAAGAAATTAAACACCATCTTTGATTTAAGCGAGTCAACTCCTTTTTAATATATAATTAATTTGAAGAAAAATTGAAAACTTTTTGAAGCCATAAATAAGAAGAAAATTTTATTTGTTTTCAATGTAGTATATTGATCGATTTATTCATCAAAAGGCGAAAGGCAAGTAGGGGGTGGAAAAGGGGCTAGGTATTATTATGTTTTTATTCTTGAAGCAATCATAATTCATTAGTTTTTTTATTTAAAAAATGGAATCTAAAAACAGTATCGAAAAAAAAAAATATAACTATTTTATCCAACAACAAAAAAGTACGTATACGCAACAGTGAACCAAACTATTATCTTCTGTATATTAAATTGGTTGTTATTTTATAAATATTTAATCATCATGCACAAATTATTATAATACTATTTTTTTTTTATTTCAGGTTAACAAATCGTACACAGCTAACGATCTGGAGGCATTTATGAAGATCGCCGCCAATTGGCAAAACGGCAATCACATATTCGATGGTCCTGATGTTAAATGTGGTAAGAAAATAGTAATAGTAATTTTATCCAGAAAATAAAAAAACATATGTACGAACAAAATAAACCAAATTCAAAATTGTAACTATGATCCTAAAAATCCCCAAATAAGGCTACGCTTTCTGTATCGGTTGCTTTTTTGGTAGACAATTTCATGGCATTTAAATGTGATTTCCGGCATTTTTCCGCCGCTGCTCCATTGATTTCTTTAGTACTTTTTCCATCAAATCTGGCTGTATGAGGGCAATGGTGTATGTATGTATGCTTGAGTATTGGGTTTTAATACTTTAAGAGTTGATGGTTTTTCAACATAAACAATTACTTAATATATGAAGCTCCATCAAAAGTAACCTAGTGGCGTTAAATCGGGCCTTTAAATTACTTCTGTAAATAAAGTTTTCAACAAATTGATTATTAAAATAAATTGATGGCTAATCGCACAGTTTGACATGTTACGCCACCACCGTCTTGTTAGAACTTAATGCTGTCGATGTTAAGATTAATTTTCACCGTAACCGGGACACCTTACTCATTTCGAAATAAATAAGGACCGAAGAGGATGTTAGTGTGTAAGTCGTATCAAAAAGTCAGTTTAAATTAATTTTATGAGCAAATCATTTGACGAAGCCGTTCAACCAGAAATGACCTTCACCAGTAAAATCCGTGAATTGACAAAGTCGTCTATATGAACAGATTTATTTTTCAAAGTAAAAATCAACATTTTGTAAGCGTTGTTCTGGCGTTAAACGATTTATGATGGATTCCAAAACCTTGCTGAACAGAAATGTCAACACAGGTCAGGTTCAGATGACATAAGGAACTTGAAAGTAAGGCAAGTTTCTAGTAGCTGATTGGCCAGCTGTCAAAAAATTTCCTTCCAATTAAGGAAACTTTGTTGGAAAGTTGACTGAAAAGTTAGTGAAGAAAAATCTCCCTAACTATCAAGTCAACTTATATCAAAATGACAATTGATCATTTTATGTTTCATTCAACTGAAAGCTGAACTTTATTACTGTATGATTGATTTATTTTCTGCACAATTCCAATTAATGTTTTGTGTAAAAGGGTTAATTGGAAAATAAATAATTAATATTTCTTGTCAATGCCAAATACAAACTGTGGTGGACTTGTAGTTTACCTGAGAAGTGTTTTGTAGACAATTATATTTTAGCAAGTTTTTGTACGGTGAACTGAAGGAAGAGGTTAGTGAAGTAAAGTTCCAAGTTTGAAATGTATGACACTTAAAAACTAATGCAGTTGACTGCAAATTTACATCGTTTTCAATTGGCAATCTGGAAGTGAAAAAAAGCATTCTGAATGCGTTCAATTGGGCAAAAGTGACAGTTCTGAAAAGAAGAGAATTTCCCTTCTGGTTTTAAAAACAGAATCAGAAGCAGAATCACTCACACATTCATAAATTTTAAATGTCACTTCCTCCATATTAGCAGCACAAAAACAAAATGAAATTTAGCGCGAATACACATACATATATGTGACACATGTCATACTCAACCAATACATTCTCACCAAACTTCAGATTCTTCGGAATAAAAAAAAACTGTTCAATTGGGATTCCGAATCGAAGAACAATTCCAGATTGCCAATTGAAAACGTCGTAAGTCCCTTATTTTGTCTGAATCTCCCCACAGTTTGACATTTCCAACTGTCAAATCAAAGACAGCAAGTATCAAAACTTCTCATATAGGTACATAGTTAAAAAAAACACACACAAAGACTATACTGGATTATAGTCTTGGTTAAGGTCTTAATATGTTCACTTTTTTAAGTTAAATACATTCGTGGGTAGTACTGAACACTGGGCACTTGATACAAGTACTCGGATATATAGATAAATAAATCATAGAGTAATAAAGTTCAGCTTTCAGTTGAATGAAAAAACATGATCAGCTGTCATTTGACAGAAGTAGACTTGACTTGATAGTTAGGGAGATTTTTCTTCGCTAACTTTCCAGTCAACTTTCCATTAAGTTTGCCTAAATTGGAAAGCAATATTTTGGCACCTGACCAATCAGATATTAGAAACTTGCCATACTTTCAAGTCCCTTATGTTGTCTGAACCTGCCAATGATGAAAAATATCAAAATAAGTCAGTCCTCAAAAAAAAGAGTCCAACGAAAACACCGTGAAACACATTACAAACTTTTGAATATTTTATTGGAAAATCATCCAAGCAAACGAATGCAACAAAATTCAAAATTCGAAAATAAAAAAAAATAAAAACTTACTTTGTGAAAAAAAATAATTCAGAACTTACACAATAACTAAAGCACGCGCATATAATATATAGTGAACTAAACAAAGTATTTTTAAATTAATATTTAAAATAAGAGATATATTATTTAAGGTTATATTTTTTAAAAAACGATCTTAATCATTGTCCCCATTTAACCTTTTGCAGATATGCAACAGTATATAAATAATCCCGCCCTAAATATGTACAAGAAACGGGAACGCACCCAAAACTGGAATCACCAGGAAAAGAAGTTCTTACTTGATTTATGTCGCAAGGATATGCGAATTATTGAGAATAAAAGACTAGACGCTGGTCTAACTGCAGTTAAAAATAAAGCTTGGAAAATAATCCATCAAAAATTCTCAAATGCCTTTGGTCCAGACAGGACATGCAATAGATTAAAGGAACAATGGCGACGCATGAAAGGTATGTCTTCTAACATAAATCTTATCCTGCCCAATGATGTTCTAAAATTGTTCTTCTCTTTTTTTCCAGCTTGTACTCGTAATGAAATTATGGACTACAACAACAGAATGACTCGATTTGGTCAAGAAGTAGCAGACCGAAAGAAACCATCAAGTTTCACATTTGAAATTTGGGAGTTTATGCAGGAATCGAAGAAAGCGTGTAAAAGTGAGACACTCGACGGAGTTGACTATTCCAAAATGCCACTCGCCTTAGAAGAGGATTTTGAATACAAGAATGAAAACGAAAACGACAACGATGAAAACGAAGTCGATAATGACATGGAAGAGTAAGTTTAAAATCATTTTCTTTTCCAATAAATAACCAATGTCTAATTTGTTGCATTTTTCTTTCTCTTGTTCAGTAGTCGGACCCCACCACAAGAACATTGCGATGTTGACATCAAAGAAGAGGAGCCCAATGAAAACTATAACGACAGCCACCATAATGGTGATCGCCTCTCAGCGTCATCACCCAACGATCAAGACGAATCAATACCCGACCAGAGTATGCGAAGTCCTCAAATGCCACACCAGAATCTGGATAATGGTTATTCGCACGATCAAATGAACTTCACGCCACAATTCAACATGAACAATATCTCAGCAACTCTCGAGGCGTTAAATGCCCTTCGAGCCGGACAATTCCCCCCTCCACCGTCTGTAGCAGCTTCATTTCCCACCTCAGATGGGCCACCGCCAACAAAGCGCCAGCGTACCTCATCCGAAAGCGACAGCAATACCTCGCCTGAACTCAAAGTCTTCATGGATATGCAAAGTAAAGAGCACTATATGCGCATGAAGATCCTCGAAGTGCAACTCCAATCGGCCAAATATTCCCGTGACATAGTCGAGATCAATAAAACAATAGCTTTGCAAAAACTCCAAGAATACGCCAGCAAGCGATTGAGCTAAGGACACAGAATAAGAAGATGAAGAATCCCCAACCAGATCCCTTGTCGATTTTATGTTGTCCTTCTTGTAAAAATTGAATCTTAAGTTTTGTTTTCGTGTTTATTTTTGTAGAATTTAAGCTTTGCAACCACATTCCTATTCAAATGCAGTATTTTTGTGTATTATTATTTTTGTTGAATGGACAAGATTTTGAATATCTTGTCCGTTCGTTGTGTATTTTGTTTTGTTTTCATATTAATTTAGCACGTTATCGCGTCGTCTATTCAGTGAATCAAATCGTATTTGAAGATTCCTACCTCAGAACATTTATCAATTACAGTTTTATTAGAGAATAGGAAAGTTTTTCTTTGTATAGTTTTAATAATTGTGTACACGCTAAAGAGTGTATGACATACAAATTTTATTATTATTATCAACAAAAAACAAAAACAAAAAAACCTTAAAAACAAATATTTTTGTACTTAGCAGTAGTTACTTATGACAGTGTTTATCCATACTATGTAAAAGAAAGAAGAATTAATTGTTTATTTATTTGTTATATGCGTCCCAATATTGTACTTCGTTTTTTGTATTTTCTTTGTTTATACTTTGTGTTGTTATATAAAATGTTTAATTTTATACTAACAGTGCTTCAATCATTTTTCACATGTCTCAAAAACAATTTCCTCGAATGAAATATTTATTAAATTAGGGGTCTAATATACTTAAACAACAATAATATACCTACTATTGTTATGTCCTTTTTGTATTAGAAGCGATACCTACATTTTATCCGAAAGTAGAAAACAGAAGGTAAAATAAATAATTAAAAAATGTAATTTATAGACTGGAATAACAAAAACAAATCTTAAAAAATATATAATAGCATGTAATATAATAATGTATAGAAAAAAAGAATACAATATTAGTTTTTAAAAAAATATAAGAACAGAACAATAAAATAAAAATCTCACTGTTGATTAGAATACAAAAATACTTTTGTTTTTATTTCATCTATGTATAAGAGTCATGTCCTTAGTTATTCAGTCCTAACTTCGATTATCATCGTAATTGGAAACTTAAGAATCGCCAAAAAGAACTATCACCAAATAAGAAAATGACATACAATTTTGCATTACCAACGGATTTGATGATAAGTTTTTTCCGGGTCCTAAAAGTTTTCCACTTCGATAAAATTTGTGATGATGTTGATGATTTTAAAGAAATACGCCGAAATAGAAAATTTTATCTTAAAACGATATGTGGTGATTTTAGAATTAAAACTTCCCTCGACATTTTTCCCAGGAAATGCCCAAAATGAAAGCCAAAGTTCCCCAAAAAGCTGAATTTTGAAATAAATAAATTACAAAGGATAATTTCGACATTATTCGCATGTTTTAAAAACTTGAAGATGGGAAAAATCCTTAGGCAATTTTAACTAAAAACTACTTAAAAATAAATTAAATCCCATGAGGGCTAAAGGTAGTTTTTTATTTGAACCATTTTAACACTTTATTTTTATCAATATACATACATACATAAAGCCTTACTTTGTAGAAACATGCGTGATATAAAAGTTTCAATCTTTGCTTTAAAAATTTAAATTGAACATACACAAAAATGTTTAGAAGAACTTTGTATTTTAAAATTGTATGTGAAACTTTTAAATCCGCCGACATTAGACGAAACTATTCTCAAAAAATTTTCGATCTTGGAAAAGCAAAGGAAAATGTTTATTTTCTTAAGCTGGTGAGTTCTACAAAAACCAATATTTCTGTTTGAATAAAATATAAAACCAAACTGTTTTCCCCCAAAAAAAACAGCAACAAAAACAATTGAGAATCCTAAAGAAAATTTTAGAACAAGAAGACAAAGCCATTTCAGCAAAAATTAAAGCACAAAAGAAGATTGTGAAAAGTCTTCAAAATCAAACAAAAGATAAATAACATTCTTGAAATAAATAATGTAGTTTTTTATTTACAAAAATGTGTATTTTTTAGAAAACATTTCGTTTTTTAGGCATTTCTAGTACTTGGTGTCCTGCGAAGTCCATCGTAGAGCATAGGTTGTGTTAGTTTTCTTGGTGGTGGTCCATAGTATCTCCATGGTGATGGTTGGGCATCTCTTGTAGCCTCAGTTGGAACAAGTAAAACCATAAACACAGCAAGGAACACTCCAAATAAAATTGATAATTTCATATTGATTTTTATGATAGGTTGATATTTAACTTTCAAAAGTTGATTTGTTTTTGGTAATTATTTTTTAAATAAAGCTGCTTTTATACTATTCTCATTATTATCAGTATCATAAGATGCTGCATATGCATTGTTGTTTGTGGAAAAGACTAGAACAACATGATAAGATAGAATGTGATTTACATATTTTTATTGAAATTGTCTTAAAAGCAAGGGAATCCACATTTTATTGATGTTAAGCAAAAAGAAATACAAATTGTGTATAATGAACGTGTACACACAATTAAATTATGGCACCTTAAAAAAGTCCCAATTTTTGTCTGAAAGTGGTTTACAATTATTCATCAATCATAATCTTTTTAAGCAATAACTTTTGTTTAAGCTTCAATATTCATAGAAGTCTTTGGATCTTCCCATTTGTCTGCTTCTAGTCAAATCAATCAGATTCCGATTGGTACAGCAAACTCCTCCAGTTTGGACCGAAAAATTTCATTCAATATTTAACAACTTTTTCCAAAAAATGATTAAAGGCAGAACCTATCTTATTCACCAATATGTGTTTAAAATAGTTTTTAAATAGAAGTTGCAACATATTTTGTGTTTACTATCAAAATAAAATTAACTTTTTAAGAATGTTCGATTGAAATTAGTAGCAGGGTATTAATATCTCAAAAATAATGAACAGATATTATTTAAAAACGTAATTTTTATTTAAAAACAACAAACAATTCTCACTGCACTTAGTGAGTCATATCTTTGGACGGACCAATATATATGAAAACTTCTAAGCACTAGGTATAAATAGCTTATCGCTCACCTTTCAATTTTAACACATTACTCATATGTATAATAAACTTGTATACAATCCCTTGTAGGAACATGCTACAAGCTATTATTCATGTAATCTATCCTGCCGTATTCGTACGCGCCTTAAAGCAAGTTGTATATTTTATGAAAATTATTTAACAAAATCCCGATATAGCTAATTTTGGTGAAGAGGTTCCATTTTGGACCTGAACAAAAATTAGGGGGTAAAAAGGGATCAAAAACAAATTTTTGTATATTACTCGAAAGCTATAATTTTGTTCGAAAGTTTTATTTGTTATATGTACATACCTATGTATATTAATGACGTGTGCACTTCAAGTATATAATGCCTAAGTTATAATTATAACACTCCAAACTTCATGGGAGTTAGAAGATTTGGATTTTTTCTCTGGTATTTTAAACACCTAATTTTTTTTTTAATAATACCCAAACCTTAGTGCGCTTAACAACCTTTTTAATGAGCCTTATAAAATGAATATCGGTCAAATTTTCTTAAATATGTACATCTAGATTTTACATTTCACTTTCAATCGAAATGAAATTGATTCAAAATATAAATTGAAGTTCTAAAATTCACTTTTTTCGATTTTTAAAGGAAAGGACAAAACATTTAAAAGTATTTTTTAACATGCCAAATGTCTTTTCTACACTAGAAATAATTTTATTTCAAAAACTTTCAAGACACATTAAGAAGGCTCCCTGAAATTACGCCATAGGAAATTACGCCAAAAAAATAAAATGGAAAAAACGCCAAAAATTCTCCATACAAGTTTTTGGCTTTTTTTCCTAGGAAAAAGAATCCAAAGAGTTTGGTGTTAATTCCGGATTTTTTGGCTATTTTTTCCGAAAATTTCTTGGCGTTTTTTCCTTTTAGAATAATGAAAAAAGGCCAAAAAAATTTTGTTTGGAAAAAACGCCAAATCTTAAAGGAAAAAACGCCACAAAACAAACTTTTTGGCTTTTTTTCCTAATCGAATAAGGAAAAAAAGCCAGAAAATTAACCGTTCGTTCTTCCAAATCAAAAACAAAATCAAAAACGAAAAAGTAAAGTCGTCAGGCAGGCGCCTATATCAACAACTTCTTTCAATAAAAGCACCTGTGGGTGGCCTGCTTCGCGGGATCTCAGGATTTAAACTCCACTTTTCGGGGTTCACACCCGCTCACGCAACTCCGTTGCTCCGCTTAGGGTATGTAAAGTCGCCAGGAAGGCGCCAATATCAACAGCTTTTTTGAATAAAAGCACCTGTGGGTGGCCCGCTTCGCGGGTTCTCAGGATTTTAACTCCCTTTTTCGGGGTCACACCCGCTCACGCAACTCCGTTGCTCCGCTTAGGGTATGTAAAGTCGCCAGGCAGGCGCCAATATCAACAGCTTTTTTGAATAAAAGCACCTGTGGGTGGCCCGCTTCGCGGGTTCTCAGGATTTTAACTCCCTTTTTCGGGGTCACACCCGCTCACGCAACTCCGTTGCTCCGCTTAGGGTATGTAAAGTCGCCAGGCAGGCGCCAATATCAACAGCTTTTTTGAATAAAAGCACCTGTGGGTGGCCCGCTTCGCGGGATCTCAGGATTTTAACTCCCTTTTTCGGGGTCACACCCGCTCACGCAACTCTGTTGCTCCGCTTAGGGTATGTAAAATCGCCAGGCAGGCGCCAATATCAACAGCTTTTTTGAATAAAAGCAGCTGTGGGTGGCCCGCTTCGCGGGTTCTCAGGATTTTAACTCCCTTTTTCGGGGTCACACCCGCTCACGCAACTCCGTTGCTTCGCTTAGGGTATGTAAAGTCGCCAGACAGGCGCCAATATCAACAGCTTTTTTGAATAAAAGCACCTGTGGGTGGCCCGCTTCGCGGGATCTCAGGATTTTAACTCCCTTTTTCGGGGTCACACCCGCTCACGCAACTCCGTTGCTCCGCTTAGGGTATGTAAAGTCGCCAGGAAGGCGCCAATATCAACAGCTTTTTTGAATAAAAGCACCTGTGGGTGGCCCGCTTCGCGGGTTCTCAGGATTTTAACTCCCTTTTTCGGGGTCACACCCGCTCACGCAACTCCGTTGCTCCGCTTAGGGTATGTAAAGTCGCCAGGCAGGCGCCAATATCAACAGCTTTTTTGAATAAAAGCACCTGTGGGTGGCCCGCTTCGCGGGATCTCAGGATTTTAACTCCCTTTTTCGGGGTCACACCCGCTCACGCAACTCTGTTGCTCCGCTTAGGGTATGTAAAATCGCCAGGCAGGCGCCAATATCAACAGCTTTTTTGAATAAAAGCACCTGTGGGTGGCCCGCTTCGCGGGTTCTCAGGATTTTAACTCCCTTTTTCGGGGTCACACCCGCTCACGCAACTCCGTTGCTTCGCTTAGGGTATGTAAAGTCGCCAGACAGGCGCCAATATCAACAGCTTTTTTGAATAAAAGCACCTGTGGGTGGCCCGCTTCGCGGGATCTCAGGATTTTAACTCCCTTTTTCGGGGTCACACCCGCTCACGCAACTCCGTTGCTCCGCTTAGGGTATGTAAAGTCGCCAGGCAGGCGCCAATATCAACAAATTAATTTTGGAAATTAAGCCAGAAAAAGCTCTGTTTATTCTTTTAAGGCTTAATTTCCAAAACTAATTTGGAAATTACACCAAAAAGTTCTTATTTTTTTGGCGTTTTTTTCCATTTTAGTATTTTGGCTCTTTTTCCAAAAGTTTGGCGTAATTTCCACACTTTTTGGCGTATTTTCTTTTTTGTTTTTGGGCGCTTTTTCCTTTTTTTTTTACGCCAAAATTTGTTGGGCTTTTTTTCCAAAACAGTTTTTGGCGTAATTTCCTATGGCGTAATTTCAGGGAGCCATTAAGAAACTTTACTTCGATGCCAGAGTCTTGCCAAACCGATATTTGGAAACTGCTTATCGTAAAGAACCGAAAACTGCAGCTAATTTGCATCAACACAGTGTAAATAAAAAAAAGCCTAATATTTTATATATATTTTCTTAAAAATCACAGAGCAAATAAAACCATAAGAAATTATGACGATGAAAAAATTAAAGTGATTTCGAAAAGTATTGGAAGTTAAGAAATCAATCGAACAATTTCACTCGATTTTGGGAACCTAGCTGATAATCATTTTTGTGTAAAATTACATGGGATACAATGTGTCAAAAAACCCTTTAGTTTTCGAGTAATTTGCATCTGGGATTCCTTTCACTATTCCCCCATCCACTAAAAATTGTTTCCTCCCTTCAAAAATAAGAGTATTTTTTAGCGAATTTTTTCTAAGTGAAATCAGGACCATATTAGTTTTGATAACCCCAATGACTTTGGTGTTAGTATTCTAATAAAATGCAATATTTCTTAGTCTCTGGCAGAGAATAGAATACATTCACATAAGCTCAAGAGACAACCTATCCAACGAATTGCTCAACATATATGATTCATAATTTTGTACGACTCCGAATGGGACACTCCAATGTCATCCATAGCCACATATTGGAAAAAAAAACATCCCCCAACATATAACTTCTGTAAAGGACAAGTTCTCACCATCCATCATCTACTCTTCAACTACAAAAATATTGTGCAGCCCTTTAATAAACACATGTCTGTACTCTACATTTTGAAAAATCCATCCGAAGAAAACATATAACATTTATCCATAAATTACTAAAAACATTAAACTTAAAGAAACTGGTCTAATCTTTCATCAATTGCTTGTAGCTATAGCTTTAAGTTACTACTTTGTAATTTATTACAGTAAAGTAAAAATAATAATAATAATATTAATTTCCAAATTTGAGGAGGTTAAGCAAATAAATATAATTGAGTCTAAACAAAAACTGAATGTAACTTTTAAGAATACAAAATATGTTTGTTTACCTCGAGTTCATATCAAAACAAATTATATATGTATGTACATAAGTACGTACTGAAACAATGAAAACAAAATTCTGAAAATTTCCATTTACTAAACGCCTTTGTTCCAAGTAAAACAGACAAAAATATACCTACCTATCTACTGTTCCAAAAATAGATCAATATTTTATTAAGCATTTCACAATTTACTGCAGTGAAAAGTGAAATCATCCCAAATTCGATTTCCAACAGACTGCGCTACAAATGCGACTGCTCGAATTGACCAAATGAATTACTCAGACAATTTATTTTAATTAACATACAAAGCTTAGCTCATAGAGAATTATTTATTTTAATATTTATTGGAATAAGTATAATTATACCTGAGTGCTGCTGATACAAAAATAAAAAACATCAAGTTTTATAAAAATATTAAGAAAGTTTAATTTGTTGTTCTTTAGGCAAAGCTACTTTTGTTTTTGTAGTAAGTTGTGTTGGAAAAGACTGCGTTGTTTTATGCCGATGGGCGTTTTTAATTATGGAAGAATGGCAGCTTTTTATATTTTCGGTGCAGTACCAGTTTATTTTGTTGGTGCAAGAGCGTTATTTGTATTTGTCCCTCTTTACTTTGATGAGACATTTTCAAGGAACTTCTTATGACGCTCAATGGCTTCTTCGTGTTCCTTGATTTGCTGGTGATGGAATTCGGCCTGATGGATCTGGTCGTTCTTCAATTTTTCAAGTTGTTGTCTTTGCTATATATTTAAAAAAAAAAGTCAAACCATATTTAGAATGCATTTTTCTCTCGAATGTTCTTACCTTCTTGTAGAAATATTCTTCTTCCCTGGCGGCTTCTAATTTGCCAAATGCGCCTCCAGCTTCACGGATGGATCCACCACCGCCACCTCCTTTGCCAGCGCCGCTTCCAAGGTCACCCAATTGGGACATTTTTGCAAACCTATAAAATCCAATTGTTGTGGACGCCCAGTGACCTACGAAGTTACCTAATAATGCAAAACGATGTCAACCGACCCTTACAGTGTGGTTTCAGTTTCAGCGCCCTCTATTAGGCAAAATCAGAAACGTAATAAATCTACTACAATCAGAACGTCACAGACATGAAAGATCTGAATGTCAAACAAGTCATAGAATGGAGGGGAAATAGAATCTACAACCACATTAACATCTGAATGGGAATTGGGTGGATTGGATCGGACGATACGAAAAGATTGGGAGGAGGATGAATGATAGGGTGGCCTGATTCATCACCGTATCCCGTATGACATATTAAGTCCAATGTCATTTAAAATTTAATAGCCGTTGGTAATGACAGAATTTTAAAATTTAAATTGAAGCCCGGTTACCGTGAAAATTTCTTTTTAATATTTAAGTCCGAAGACACTTTCCGGTGGATAAAATTATTTTTAAACAATTTTTTTTTAATACTTACTGGTGCGTAACTATACCTCTTATTGTTCCTTTTTTTTTGTTTATGCGATTATAATCATTTTCTTTTTGTTAAAATTTTGTGATAGGCATCTATAAAAAAGTTAACCTACGTGTTGGTAATCACACGCAATTATTTCATCCATACAAAATCATATATGCAATATCTTAAATAGATACAAGATACAATTTTGGGTGAGTTTTAAAGAAGTGTTTTATTGAAAAATTGAAATTGAAATAGTGATTTTTATATAGGCTACAATTGTACAAAATTTGACTTCCTGGCGGTCCCAGTTGGCAGCAGAGCGCTGGGCCGCTACATCTCTAAATTAAATTATATTTCTCTTGTGCGCTCTTTATTCTTCGATGACTGTTGGTAAAGTCCCAAACTCTGCACCATCACTTTGTGGGAACGTTCAAATTTGCTGCACTGGATCTGGTTCATATCCACACCTATACACCAATACACACGCTAAATTTACCCAACCACAAGGGAGATTCCGGGACCATTCAGCTAACCAGCAGCAGCACAGAGCCCCGTGGAACCCTTCTTCCATAGGATCATATCAATCCATCAGGTGGTGGTTAAACCTAGGTATCAATCCAAAATAAGTAAATCCCGGCATCAATGTGAGTACCTACAAAAAAAATAAAGTTAGCAAGAAGTCAAGAAGAGAGCCCATGGAGAATATATATACATATTTCAAGTCATACATCTACACACGAATAATAATATATTTTTTTCTTGTTATAAGAAAAACAAAAGTGAAACCAGATGCATAATACTTTCTACTTTTTACATCACTTAAATTGGTTAGACAAGTATTCCCAAGTTAAAAAAAAAAAAAAAAAAACATACAATCTTCGGAAATAAGTTCCAGTACCTGGACGCTTAAATGTACTTACGGATCATTTTTGTCATAGTTTATAATTTACGTCTTATTGTTAATTTTAGATGAGCGTTGAAGTGTTTATTTTTTTTCTAATTTTTCAATTTCAATAATTTAGATAAAATTTGATTGTAAGGGAACGAGGTAGTGTTCTTCTTTTGGTCTGTCGACGCGATTGGTACACTATTTGTGAAATTTAACCCCCTCCAAGGAGCTCCATGCAGGCAGGGAATTTCGAACCGTAATCATTGTAAGAGTTTGGCACTAAAAAGGGTGTCGTTAAAGTTTTTTTTGATAGTCTCGTCTCCACGTTTTTTTTTTCTTTCTTTTTCAGTTATTTGTTTTTCTTTGTTAAATGGTTTAATACTTTGGATAAAGATAAAGTCAAAGATATTAATTTTTATGTTACCTACAAATATAATTTTCTTTATAACCTTTGTTTTGCTACTCGATTCATGATAAGAATAAAGCTTCATTTCACGCCATCTTGGTTGAAATTTTTGTGTTTGTTTGATTTCGCTTGATGAAATCATGATCTTTTGAAGATAATTTTTCAGGGGTGTGGCCGGTAGCACAGTCCTTTTGGTGAAGATGGGTTGACTGGAACGTGGTGTCAATTGTCTTTGGGGAAATCCGAACCTCGCCATGGATTTCTAGGTTGGGTGGGATGGCATCGCTGCAATATCACCAGCAGCGCCCTTGAAGTGATGATTGTCCGTCTGCGGTAATTTTTTTGGTTGTTCCCTCTGGCCTGATTTGTGTTTTGTTGCAGGTGAGGTTAAGTTTCGGGGGCAAGATCCCCCCCATTCCGGCGAGCTAACTGCCGAGCTTCGCAAGCAGGCCGCGTCCCCCGGAACTTGACATTCTTTCCTACCTTCCAAACACTTCCCATCCGCTAGTTCCTATCCCATCCTTTTTCCTACCCTACTCTCGCACTGACTTTTCCTACCCATCCTCTTGCCTCGCAACAAATGGCGCCCAACGTCTTGGCTGTTTAGCTCAACGTTTGGATGTAAGTCCAACGTTTTGGCTTTTTAGTCAATATTTTTTGTAGTTTTTCGTTTTTTGTGACAGTCGAACCAAACTTACTGTGGACTTTCAAATCTCGTAAGTCTGCGTCAGGAAAGTCTCAGACATACCTAGACGTATCGCGACGAGAATTTGAAAGTTCACAGTGACTGCGGTTAATGTGTGTTTTTCGCTTTTTTTGGCCAAACTTGCGGTGAGTTTCCGGGGTTCGTAAGTCTTCACTAAGAAGGTCTAAGACGCACTTAGGTGAATTGCGACGGATACCTGGAGGCTCACAGCAACGGCGGTTAAATAATGCATTCCTTTACTTTTTCTCTTTTCTTCAACTGGAATTGTTGCAAGTTTTTAGATTCGTATGTCATCACCAAGAAAGTCACAGACATACTTGGGTGAATTGCGACGAATTCTGAAAATTTGCAGCAACAACAGTCACCTTTCTCAGTCTCGTTTTACCCAACTCCAAATCCCATCTTTTTGCTTTTCTATCTACAATTTCAATTTCTCTCCTATTTTGTCTTGTCTAGCTAGGTTTTCGATTTGGACTCAGTGACCGTGTCTGACGAGTCGTCGAACATCGATGCACTGTCCAACATTTTTTTTTATTTCTTGTTTTCTCTTTCTTTTATATCTTTTTCCTCACCGTTTCAAGTCTTTCAGCAAAGTCCTTAGCGACTGACTGGAATTGCGGGAACGGGGAGGAAAAAACACATCTATTTCTTTCGTCTTTTGTGATTTCTCTACTTTATGTAATTCCTTTTCTTCCTCATCACTTCAAGGGATATAATTCTAGTCCGTCTGAAGTCTTATTTGTCAAGTACACCACTAGTAAAGGTCATACCATAACGCTCAGAAACCACCAAAGAAGCTACCGAAAGCACCCCGAATACTTATGAAAAATACTACAAAACCAAACCCTTTGAAAATACCATAGTCTGGAAAACTTTCTGGAAAATAGAAGTTTTTCAAAATTGAATTTTCTAGTTCAAAATTCTCAATTATAGTTTTTTTTTGTTAATTTATTTTTTTTGATTTTTTCGTAACTTTTTTGATTTTTCTTTATTTTTCTACTTTTGAAAATTTATTTTCTACGTTTAATTTTTATAACTTTTCAAGAGTACTGAAAATAAATTTGTCTACGTTTATTTTGTTTGTTTAATCGTTATTTTTGTTTATTTTTTTTTGAAATTTCTCATTTCGATTTTTATTTCATTTTTTGTTTTCTTTTACGAAAATAAATGAAATAATTTATATACTTAATTATTTTTTTTTGTTTAGATTTTTCTAAGAAAAAAACAAACGCTTTTTTCTAAAGAAAACTCGCCCAAATTTGTAGATTAAGATTTCTTTAATAGTTAAGTGTTTTTGCATATTTTTTTTCTTGATTTTGGATACCATTCTTTTCTAAACAAAAAAAAAAAAAAAATTTAAAATGTATCCTACCGGTAAGGAAGAAGAAGACCGAATCAATAAGATGATCAGGGAAGCCAATGTGGATGAAAACGTTCGTCTAACTAGATCAGTTAGCCAACATTTGGACGTTGGTGAGAGGCATCGTGTCATGCATTCTCCTCTCATTTCTGATAGACATGTCCGATCCACATCCAACTTACCCACTTCTACTTTTCCCATCAATAACGCAGTTAGTTCCATAGATACCGTTTCTCCTCCATCCTTTAGTGATTTAAGCGGTGAAGGGGCAGAAGCGTTACCAACTCAACGCGAAAGTTTCGGTAACCATAACGAAACAGTTATACAAAACACAGGTAGAACGTCTTTTCCTAGACCAACGAATACGAGTGTTCATAATGTGGGTGGCTCTAGAGACATTCTAGAGAGCTTAGCTCAGAGACCTTCCACTAGCAACAGACCAGAAAAACGGCTTGTTTCTGAAGATCTCAAGGCCTACATTAATTTGGCAATAGTTGATGCTATGTCGTCTTATAAAACTTCTCTGCAAACAGAAGTTACCAATACTCTCAAGGATGAGATACAAAATCAACTCGGAGGTTTTCTCCGAGAATTGAACCTGGGACGACCGACTCCACCAAATAATGAGCCGATACCGAGATCTTCTGCACAAACTTACAGTTTTCCACCTCCAGTCCAGCCACCAACATTACAGCCAACTCAGCCTGATCCAAGGCGAAGTGCTTTTGTGCCTCCTGGACAGCAGCGTAGAAGACAACAAGAACCGTCAAGACAAAGCCAGGATAGGGTATACCAACCTGACAGTCTTCACAATGATATCCACGGTACAGCAAGGAATCCATCAAATCCACCACTTCCTTACACTCAAACTCCTTTCCCATCACACTTGTGGACTTCTGGATTTAAAGCTCCAATAAAAATCAACAAGTGGGGTTTGAAATTTGAGGGTAAGCCAGAGACTTTGACAGTCGAAGATTTCGTGTTTCGTCTCGAAACTCTCCAGAGCCAGTATGGATGTCCATGGGCGGAAATTTTAAGAGATTTCCATCTCTTACTAGCAGGAAACGCTCAAGACTGGTTCTGGCAGTTTCAACGAAACAGTTACAGGCCCGACTGGCCCATGCTGCGAGATGCGCTTTTGCGTCAATTCAAAAACCATCGCTCTGACTACGACATAATGCGTGACATTATGGATCGCAGGCAGGGATTTGCAGAGAGTGTCGATGATTTCTTGGCGGCTGTTAGCAAGATAAAGTCCCAATTGCGAATACCAATTCCGGAAGTGGAATTGGTGAAAATCTTAAAGAAAAACTTAAACGAGAGGGTCGTGAGGTTGGTATATCCTATGCCAATCTTTTCCTTGGATCAGCTGAGGAACGCCTGTAAGGAGGTAGAAGCAGCATTTCCAAGGAGGGAACGAGAATTCCAGAAACCTCAAAGACCAACGGCAAAGTATTCAGTCAACGAACTGGAATACGAAGATCAATATGAGCCTTCTGATGCACAATTAGAAGCCGTCCAGTTCGGAGGGGCAAAACCAAAAGTTCTTCCTCGGAAATGTGCTGGTACTTCCAGTTTGGTGTGCTGGAACTGTAAAGAACAGGGCCACACTTACTTCGAATGCGAATCCGAAGTTACCAATTTATTTTGTTTTAAGTGTGGGCTAGAGGGAGTAAGGACACCACACTGTAAGCGATGCAACCCGGGAAACCGATTGTTGAACGCGAAGGCCGCGGGGGATTCGCGTTCGAATCAATCGCAGAACCCCAAGTAATACCAAAACCAGTTATCGAACTAGAAACAAAAATATTACAACGCCCTCAAACGGTAGAGGGTACAGAAAAAATTAAAATTTTAAAAAAAGCAGCAAACGAAGTTTCCAATTCAAGCAAAATAAGTAATCAAAATGTTATTCAAATTAAACCATTGCATATTAGGATTAAAGAATATTATCGGGTTAGAGATAGGATATTTAATACTAACAGTTATGAACCATCAAAGAGAGTCATTAAAGCCAGAGAAAGATATAAAAATAGAAAAGATGTCAAAAAATGTATTGCGTCCACAATCATAGATTTGTCTTCAGATCCCAGGCCATATGCTACAATTAAAATAGGGCATAAAGAACTCCGAGGATTACTAGACAGCGGTGCGAGCGTTAGTATCCTCGGGAAAGATTGCTTAAAACTAATAGAAGAGCTTAAAATCCCAATTATTGCTTATCGGTCGGGAGTAAAAACGGCAGACGGAAAGAGTCAGTCGATCATTGGGAAAGTACTAGTAAAAGTTCAGTATAAAACTAAAGAAGAAGTTATAACATTTTATCTGGTTCCAAATCTAGACCAAGAAGTTTATCTGGGAATAGATTTTTGGAAAATATTCCAGCTAGCACCAAACGTCATTAGTGCTATTACGGCGTTAACTGATGAGCCTGCAGATGTCTCGAACGCTCATAAGTTGAACTCGGAACAGCAGGCCAGACTGGATGCAGTCAGGCAGAAATTTCTTTGTTTCGACCGGGATGGTCTTGGAAAGACGACGCTCATGGAGCACGTCATTGATACCGGGGATGCACTCCCTGTGAAACAGCGTCACTACCCTGTCTCTCCAGCGGTACAAGCCATTTTGTACGAAGAGTTAGATCGGATGTTGAGGCTCGGCGTTATCGAGGAGAGCGAAAGTCCCTGGTGCTCACCAGTAGTGCTCTTGCGGAAACCAGGCAAAAATAGACTTTGTCTGGATTCTCGCAAAGTCAACGCACTGACTAAGAAAAACGCGAATCCTCTCCCCCATATCGAGGGGCTCCTCAGCCGACTACCGGATACATACTACATTAGTAGTATTGATCTAAAAGAAGCATTTTGGCAAATACCGCTCGAGAAACAGAGTAGGGAAAAGACTGCCTTTGCGGTACCGGGAAGACCCTTGTACCAGTTTACTGTCATGCCCTTTGGGTTGTGTAATGCAGCTCAAAGGTTATGTCAGTTAATGGACAAGGTAATTCCTGCACGACTTAGGGATCGTGTCTTCGTTTATCTTGACGATTTGCTTATCATGGCGCCGGATTTCGAGACGCATATCGCCCTGGTAAGCGAAGTAGCTGACTGCTTACGCAGAGCGAATCTCACCATCAACATGAAGAAATCCAAGTTTTGCTTCAAGGAGCTGAAATACTTGGGCTTCATAGTTGGTGGTGGGAAGCTTAAAACCGACCCTGCTAAGGTGGAAGCAATTGTGGACTTTCCAGTTCCCAAAACCCCAAGGCAGGTTCGGAGGCTACTTGGTTTAGCAGGGTGGTATCGGAAATTCATTAAAGATTTTTCGAGTCTGACTGCACCCCTGACGGACCTGCTGAAAAAGCGAAATGAAAAATTTAAAATGACTGAAGAGGCCCTGAGAGCGTTCGAGGATCTGAAGAAGAGGTTGACTACCGCCCCGGTTCTTACGCATCCTGATTTTTCACAAAGGTTTTACATCCAGTGTGATGCTTCAGATGCGGGAATCGGAGCGGTATTGTTTCAGAAGAACGCTAATGACGAAGAGGTGCCCATTGCTTTCTTCTCCCAAAAATTTAATAAAAGCCAGAGAAACTACAGTGTGACCGAGAAGGAGTGCATGGCAGCGGTGATGGCTGTGCAAAAATTCAGGCCGTATGTCGAGGGCATGGATTTTACAGTAATCACTGACCACTCAAGTCTTAAATGGCTCATGAGTATGAAAGACTTGAGTGGCAAACTTGCTAGATGGAGCCTGTTGCTACAATCATATGCCTTCGACATACAGCATCGAAAGGGCAGCCTGAATGTAGTTCCAGACACTCTTTCTCGGGTACACGTAGATTCTCTGGACTTAGAAGACGTAGCACCCTTAATAGATTTGAACTCGTCCGAATTTCAATCCGATGAATACTTGAGTTTAATTCAAACCATTAAAAACCATGACGATGAACTCCCCGACCTTAAGATAGAAGACGGATATGTGTATAAGCGCGCGTTTAGAAATAAGTTAGGTGATGAAGTGATGCAAGAACATAATTTTCTGCTTTGGGTTCCTTCAGGCTTAACTGAAGAACTCATTAAAAAGGCCCATAATCCGCCTCAAGTAGCTCACGGCGGAATAGCTAAAACGCTATATAGAATTCGGCAAAATTTTTACTGGCCGAACATGACAATGCAGATTCGCGAATACGTGTCTAATTGTTCTGTATGTAAAGAGAATAAGGCCTCAAATCAAATATCCCGTCCCCCTATCGTCAACTCATTTTGTACCGATCGTCCATTCGAAAAACTTTATGTTGATTTTCTGGGTCCATATCCCAGGTCTAAATCAGGGAATGCCTACGTGTTTGTTGTTTTGGATCACTTTTCTAAATTTGTGTTTCTAAAAGCTTTGAAAAACGCGAACACTAGTAGTGTTATTAAATTCTTGCACCACGAGGTGTTTAATATGTTTGGTGTACCCCGTATAGTCCACTCGGACAACGGAAAGCAGTTCCTCGCAAAAGAATTTCAAAATCTTTTACAAAAATACGGAATTCAGCATTTTAGAACGGCGAACTATGCACCACAATCGAACGCGTCGGAAAGAGTTAATCGAACATTGTTGGCAGCAATCCGTTCATATCTAAAAACGGATCAACGCGATTGGGATTATCACCTCAGCGACATCGCTTGTGCCCTGCGAAGTGCAGTTCATAACTCTACCGGGGTATCTCCATACTTTGCGTTGTTCGGGACCAACATGATTATGCACGGTAGTAGTTATGAACTAGCACGAAAATTGAACGCGATTGATGACAGTGAGTTATCGATTCTTCCGCGCCGCGATCGATTGGAATGCATAAGAAAACGTATACGCGAAAACATTTTAAAATCAAACGAAAGATCCGCTAAAACATACAATGTACGAACACGGGAGGTTAGGTACATGCCAGGTCAGGAGGTATTCCGAAAAAATTTTATATTGAGCGATGCTTCGAAAAACTTATCGGCGAAGTTATGCCCCAAATACATCAAATGCCGCATAATAAAACAGATTGGTAATCAGATATACGAAGTTGAGAATCTGAACGGAAAGAAAATAGGCATATTTCACGCGAAAGATCTAAAGCAATAAATGAAGCGAAAAAAAAAAAAATAAAAAAAAAAAAAAAAAAAAAAACCATCACGAGTATCTTCACGAATAAACCGATTTATTTTCCAAAGCACGCACGCGCAGAACCCATATTCAATCCACATCACTTCATAAAAACCAGAGATAAAATGATTTAAAATAGAAACGAATTATTGTTTTAAAATATCAATAAATTCTACACTAACTTAAATTATAATTAATATTCAGAAAATAAAATCCGAAATTCAGTTTAATTTTTTTTTTGAAAATGTTTAATAGGCCTCATCTGAAGCATCAGACTGTGTAACACATCCAATAAATAAATGTCCACTTTGTACCTGATACAAAGTAATGTTCCTTAAAACCAATTAAAATTATTTACCTCAATGTAATTTTCAAAACATAGTACCTGATTGTAAGATCTCTTGTGTTTCAAGATCACACTAATTTAATTTCAAATGCTCAGACGGTACCTGATTTCCATTGAAAAGATTTTTGTTTCAGTTTAATATACTTTGTTATTTATTTATTTATTTATTTATTAATTTTGTCTTATATGTTAACTTATTATCTATTTATTTATTTATTAACTACGCGTAAGAAATGCAAAGTTTTTTTTAAACAGTTTGGTTTGCGTTAGCATCCAAAAGTATTGAATGAAAAACGTCGATCCTTCATTTTCATTGAATGCATCCGCATTCCACTTCAGCTTCAAAATAAAATTAAAAAAAAATCGGTGATACCTCATCTGTGATTAAACTATGTACCTGAACAAAACATCTGTGATAAACCTGCCTATACGATCTGTGATATTAATGTTAGTATTTGTTTGGTTCCTACGATTAGCTTATTATTTATTTATTTCTATATATTGTTTTTTTTATTCTCCGAAGACCAAGTCTATCAAGCAACATAATGTGTTTAGAGAGACTCACCCATATCCTGTGTGGTGAAGAACAGCTATCCGTATATAATTACAATTATAAATTCTCCATAGGTCAACGACCTTTCGGCATACTAACAGGTGGCAATTCTTAATATGACTCCTAAATCCAAACACGCCTACCCTAGGCGGGAGTTAATCCATAAAAATGTTTAATTTGTGGAAGTAGATATGGCCATATACCTCCTAGAATGATAATAGAAGTGAATAATTAATGAATTAATTTCAAAAGGAACTAAAACAAAGCTAATTAACTTACCAGTAGCAGGTGGATAGAAAAAAAAAAATAGTTTTTTTTGCATACTGGTAGAAACATTCTTCTTAGACGTGAAAATGAATATATCCAGAGGAACGTATTGTTAGAAGGTTAATATTATCACATATTAGAGGTTAATAACCTTCGTCCCCTCATCAAGCTGCAACTCCAAACAAAATAATCTCACGCGGAGACCCACATAGGGAATTGATTTTTGCCTCGGAACGTCCCTGGATGTCCTAGAGGAACAACATTAATAATAAATTAAATGATTAGAATGTGTGGCTAAAACTTGTTACCAGTCGCTTGTGAATATAAACATATTATGTTGTCTGCGGGTGCACTTTAAAGTACACATAATATGTATGTAGGCCCAAAGAATTCTTAAGCACACTGCGAGGGTATCAATATTGGTAGGAAGGCACTGTCTTAATAGCCTAGTATCCAAAATGAGTCTTGATAAATCCTTAATTCGAGCTGATTGTGATGGAATTTGTAGGCATCTGAAAAGCAAAAGAAAACCAAATGAGAAAATGTAAAAAACAAAAATTATTTTCCAAGTTATAGTTACCTACTTGGGGCTGTACTTTACTTTGGTAGGTACCTTACTGTATAGGGACGCGGCTTGGGTTGCCCTTGAATGAAAACTAACGGCACTCTAAGTACCGATTGTTTGCCCGGCTTCGGTAGCGTGGGTAGCTCACCACGTTGCAGTACCTACTTTGGCGAAGTTTTTTTTTGTTGACTAGCGAGCCTCTGAAGATGGGGATATCCTGAAAGAAGAAAAAAAAATCAGTAAAGCATAATATCAAATAAAAAAAAAAAAAAAAAAAAAAAATTTAACTGAATAAAGTAAAAACAAACCCATTGTAAGTAAAAACGCCAACATAACTTACCAAATATTAGGATCCGTCAGGTTTCGCCGGCTGCCAAGAGTAAAATGAAATGGACAGGTTCAGATTTCATGAATGAAAATAAATAACCCTTTTGAAATGTCAGATGGGCGCGTTCTAGATTAGAGAAAAATAATAATGGGAAATTTTAGGGAAATTTGTATGGAAGGGATTTTAGTCAATTAAGTGGCAGACACAATGGCAGCGACGTAAGTACGTGCTACAATTACACAAAAATTTATAGTTAGCACTTACCTTTCTACTACAATGAAAAACTGTGTAATTCGGCCAACTGTCACTATAAATAAATCACTAGGAATTGTAGTTTTTACATAATTAGAAATCAATTTATACCTCGGGCGACCTCAGGCTTCGTGCTTTGATCGGAGTGTATCCAGCTAAAGCACGAATTTTGTTGTGGACGCCCAGTGACCTACGAAGTTACCTAATAATGCAAAACGATGTCAACCGACCCTTACAGTGTGGTTTCAGTTTCAGCGCCCTCTATTAGGCAAAATCAGAAACGTAATAAATCTACTACAATCAGAACGTCACAGACATGAAAGATCTGAATGTCAAACAAGTCATAGAATGGAGGGGAAATAGAATCTACAACCACATTAACATCTGAATGGGAATTGGGTGGATTGGATCGGACGATACGAAAAGATTGGGAGGAGGATGAATGATAGGGTGGCCTGATTCATCACCGTATCCCGTATGACATATTAAGTCCAATGTCATTTAAAATTTAATAGCCGTTGGTAATGACAGAATTTTAAAATTTAAATTGAAGCCCGGTTACCGTGAAAATTTCTTTTTAATATTTAAGTCCGAAGACACTTTCCGGTGGATAAAATTATTTTTAAACAATTTTTTTTTAATACTTACTGGTGCGTAACTATACCTCTTATTGTTCCTTTTTTTTTGTTTATGCGATTATAATCATTTTCTTTTTGTTAAAATTTTGTGATAGGCATCTATAAAAAAGTTAACCTACGTGTTGGTAATCACACGCAATTATTTCATCCATACAAAATCATATATGCAATATCTTAAATAGATACAAGATACAATTTTGGGTGAGTTTTAAAGAAGTGTTTTATTGAAAAATTGAAATTGAAATAGTGATTTTTATATAGGCTACAATTGTACAAAATTTGACTTCCTGGCGGTCCCAGTTGGCAGCAGAGCGCTGGGCCGCTACATCTCTAAATTAAATTATATTTCTCTTGTGCGCTCTTTATTCTTCGATGACTGTTGGTAAAGTCCCAAACTCTGCACCATCACTTTGTGGGAACGTTCAAATTTGCTGCACTGGATCTGGTTCATATCCACACCTATACACCAATACACACGCTAAATTTACCCAACCACAAGGGAGATTCCGGGACCATTCAGCTAACCAGCAGCAGCACAGAGCCCCGTGGAACCCTTCTTCCATAGGATCATATCAATCCATCAGGTGGTGGTTAAACCTAGGTATCAATCCAAAATAAGTAAATCCCGGCATCAATGTGAGTACCTACAAAAAAAATAAAGTTAGCAAGAAGTCAAGAAGAGAGCCCATGGAGAATATATATACATATTTCAAGTCATACATCTACACACGAATAATAATATATTTTTTTCTTGTTATAAGAAAAACAAAAGTGAAACCAGATGCATAATACTTTCTACTTTTTACATCACTTAAATTGGTTAGACAAGTATTCCCAAGTTAAAAAAAAAAAAAAAAAAACATACAATCTTCGGAAATAAGTTCCAGTACCTGGACGCTTAAATGTACTTACGGATCATTTTTGTCATAGTTTATAATTTACGTCTTATTGTTAATTTTAGATGAGCGTTGAAGTGTTTATTTTTTTTCTAATTTTTCAATTTCAATAATTTAGATAAAATTTGATTGTAAGGGAACGAGGTAGTGTTCTTCTTTTGGTCTGTCGACGCGATTGGTACACTATTTGTGAAATTTAACCCCCTCCAAGGAGCTCCATGCAGGCAGGGAATTTCGAACCGTAATCATTGTAAGAGTTTGGCACTAAAAAGGGTGTCGTTAAAGTTTTTTTTGATAGTCTCGTCTCCACGTTTTTTTTTTCTTTCTTTTTCAGTTATTTGTTTTTCTTTGTTAAATGGTTTAATACTTTGGATAAAGATAAAGTCAAAGATATTAATTTTTATGTTACCTACAAATATAATTTTCTTTATAACCTTTGTTTTGCTACTCGATTCATGATAAGAATAAAGCTTCATTTCACGCCATCTTGGTTGAAATTTTTGTGTTTGTTTGATTTCGCTTGATGAAATCATGATCTTTTGAAGATAATTTTTCAGGGGTGTGGCCGGTAGCACAGTCCTTTTGGTGAAGATGGGTTGACTGGAACGTGGTGTCAATTGTCTTTGGGGAAATCCGAACCTCGCCATGGATTTCTAGGTTGGGTGGGATGGCATCGCTGCAATATCACCAGCAGCGCCCTTGAAGTGATGATTGTCCGTCTGCGGTAATTTTTTTGGTTGTTCCCTCTGGCCTGATTTGTGTTTTGTTGCAGGTGAGGTTAAGTTTCGGGGGCAAGATCCCCCCCATTCCGGCGAGCTAACTGCCGAGCTTCGCAAGCAGGCCGCGTCCCCCGGAACTTGACATTCTTTCCTACCTTCCAAACACTTCCCATCCGCTAGTTCCTATCCCATCCTTTTTCCTACCCTACTCTCGCACTGACTTTTCCTACCCATCCTCTTGCCTCGCAACACAATCAAACAAGAAGATCAGCACAAAAATCTGACTGGAATTTCTTTACAATCGCAAAACATAATTTTTATTGCGTAATCTCTACCCACCGGTTTAAAGTGGTCACTTTGATTGATATCTTTTTATCGGTAAATATTTTTTCACTTTTATAGGATTTTTAATATGAGTTTTTAATGTGATTTGGGGTACTTACTGCATGCAAGTGGGATACAGGCGAGAGGTGCTTCTTTTAAATGCAAACATGTTTCTTTAATTGTTTTGATGAATAATCTGTAAAGAAAACGTAAACAAATGTAAATAAAAGAGAGAAGACAATGAGTTGCCGATTTTGTTGGCAAGAAAATAGAAAACAAAAGTTCTTTTTATGTTGTAAAATAAAAAGTAAAAATATATCTTTTTTTTCACAAGATAATGGATGACGGAGATGAAAAATCACACACCTGCTTCGTAAGTACTTGAATATACGTAATAAAATAAAAGCGAAATCCAAAAATGACGTTAGATTCGTGATTTTTAAGTGAACTTCCTTATCGATAAAATCACCGGCTGCGTTTTTCGATTTTATTTCGACTTTTTCGTTTTATTTTGACGTTTTAAGAACTGGTAATGTAGTGCAAAGAAACGGAGAGCTTCTTGAAACCAGGGATGTAGGTTGTTTATAAAAATGGTATAAAATGTAGATGAACAAAAGATTATTAGTGGTCAATTATAACTATCATTGGTTTTCATCATTGAAACTAGTTTATAGCTATCATTAAAAAAGTCTGTCATTTTAAAAATTTCCTGATTGAAACCCACAGACAAATTTTTACTGACAAAAGTCTGTCATTGAAATTGTACAAAATTAGAACACACTGATGAATTGAAAACGCAAAACTAAAGCAAAAGTTTATTTTAATAAAAGAAACAAGAAAAGAATGATTTGCGTAAGAAGTTTCTAGACAAAAAAATGAAGTGACATATTCAGTCGTTTGGAATTCAAAAACAAAAAGTAATAGTGTTGCCAAATATAATATAAATGTTAATTGTTCTGTCATTGGCAGGGCATTGCCAGAGCGCTGGTTGATATTTCTCTTAGTTTTCTAACACACACATCAGTGGAACGATTCGTTTCACATTTGAACATAAAAGTATCAACTTTTCAGAAAAATTATTTTTCGTCCGGAAAATAGAAAAATACATTTTACCCAGAAATAAATGTGCAATTAAACTTTTTTTCTATACAAAAATTCTTTGTGTTATTTATTTTACTGTATATAATATAATATAACTGACCTCTTATGCTGAATTTCCTTCTAATTTTTCACAGTTAGGTAGGGGTCTTAATAGAGTATGTTAAAAATATAAATGCGAAGAAACATCGTTAAGTCATAAAAAGAATATTTTCTTTTTTGGACTTAACCCTACTTTTCGTATTTTGTTTTTTGAACCACTGAACACGGCTAAACAAATTTTTGTTTGAGTGAATAGAACGGCGTACTGACAGAGAGGAATGTAAATCTCTTTTTTTATTTTTTCTATTTAAAAAGCCTTCAATTCAATCAAATTCCTTAAAATGTATGGATAATTTGAAAATAAAATCTAAGAAAATCAATGAAATCTAAAAAAAAGTCCTAAGACTAATTGCAATCGGTTGACGATTGTCTAATGTGGTTTTCAATGAGTAACCAAAATCAACGTACTTTTGATTTAGATCTGTCAAAAAAGAAAATTCCCCTATTTTTGCATTCCATGGGGCAAAATCAATTGGTTTATTTTTGAATTTGAATTAAGAACAAATCTGAAGATCTGGATTTTCGGCAAATAAACCCCTCTTTGCACTAATACTTAAAGAATTTAAAAGAATGTTAAGCTGACAATTTGACAGCTCTACATCACTCCTTAGCACGTACACGAAGTTACACTAATACAATGACAAAAAAAAAAAAACAATTTCAATCGTGATCCAGCGCCAAAAAAAAATCAGTTTTTGACAAAAATCTGAATTTACCCATTGAAAACCCCATAAGTTAAAAAATGCAATATTGAAATAAACGCTTTAAAAGTTTTGAGAAGTAGAAAATTAAGAATAATTTTGCAACACTTTTAATACTGAAATGCAAAAACCAAGTTTTTAAATGTTTTCTCCTGCCATAATCTTTTGGAACATCATATTTGAGGCAAAAGGCACTATTTTGAATTTAAAATATGATTTTTTTTAATTTCTAGGATGCTCAGAAAAGGGAAATGGTTCTCTTTCTTGACTAAGACGCATCAAAACGTTAAGGTTTTGTTACTTTTTTAAATCAGATCCAGCTGTTTGCGACTAACTTCATCGTGACATAGGCTGACAGCAATACAAATAAAAAACAAAAATAGCAGTGTAATCAATTACTAATTTCTGTCTTAAAACTTCAAAAACAAAAACGGTTGTGATATAAACCCCCTAACTTTCTAACCTAAACAAAAAGTTATGTAAGTCATTCACACTTTTATCTTTACAACTCACGTTGTTCATAGTAGAGAAATTTAACTGAAAAACGTCAAACAATAGAAGTAGTTCAGTTTTCCAATGTTTGTTCAACTTTATAAATTTAAATAAATCAAAACCAGTTTACATACGATGCACCCTGTTAGATTTTGTTAAACAGCTGTCGTCTGTCACTTTTATTCATTTCGCCGAAGCAAGGCAGACTCAGATTCAGATTTTGAAATTTTTTCGCATAAACAAAACAGATTTCTTCTAAAATCAAAACTTCGTTCATCAAAAGTCGTGTTTTTTTGTTTTTACAGAAACAAACCACAAATAAATTTGTATTTAATTGAAAAACCGTGAATATTATGTTTCCATTAAGTTCACAAAAAAAGTATTGGACATTTACAAATGAACAAGATTTAAACGACCGACGGATAGACCAAAATCGAAAGTTCATAAAAACTCATGGAGCAAATTTGAGTGTTGGTCAAATAATTTTGTATGAATCAAAACCAAAAACGTGCTAAAAAAAAACAACCTATATTATTGCAGGAGGAACAACACGAAGCCTATTTCTTATCACCCGCCGAAGAGCGTCTTTTGCTCAAACAATATGAATTGCATTTAAAAGACTTCTGCCGACGATTTGAGCCGCCAATGCCAAAATGCATCGTTGGCACGGCATTCCATTACTTCAAAAGGTTCTACCTCAAAAACTCCCCAATGGACTTCCATCCCAAAGAGATTTTGTAAGTTTTTGAAAACATAATTAAAGATGTCACTTAAAAAAGGGTCTTTTCAGAGCAACTTGTGTCTATTTGTCGTGCAAAGTTGAGGAATTCAACGTTTCCATTGGTCAGTTTGTTGGCAATATAAAGGGAGATCGTGTAAAAGCTATGGATATAATCCTCTCGAATGAGTTACTTCTCATGCAACAGCTTAACTACTATCTCACCATTCACAATCCATATCGGCCAATTGAGGGGTTCCTAATCGATATTAAGGTTTGAACCATTTATATTTTTTTCGCGAGACATAATTTTCTTGTTTATCTAGACCCGTTGCTCAATGAACAACCCAGAACGTCTTCGACCAGGAATCGATGAGTTTATTGAAAAGACCTTTCTAACTGACGCTTGCTTATTATATGCACCCTCACAAATTGCACTGGCAGCTGTCCTTCATGCTGCTAGCAAGGAACAAGAGAACTTGGACAGTTATGTTACAGAAAGCCTTTTCCATTCAGCCAGAGACAAGCTACCCACTCTTATCGAAGCTGTTCGAAGTAAGACTATTTCTACTTTTATTCGATTTTGTAACCTTTATTCATTTGTATTTTCCAGAAATACGTTACATGGTGAAAACAATCGAAGTACCTCCCAAGGATCGAGTAAAATTAATCGAAAGGAAATTAGACAAATGCCGAAACCAGGAAAACAATCCCGACAGTCAAATGTAAGAATAAGTCTCCTTTTTTTCTAATAGTGTTTAATTTACTTTCATTTAATTTTAATAAAATAGATACAAACAACGAATGAAGATGATGATGGAAGATGAACTTGATGGACTGGATACCTCTTATAATATAGCAGACTCTAGCGCTGATGTCTCAATGCTTAACATGAGTCAGTAATTTTTAAGTATCGATCATATGTTTATAAAGAATTGTTTTATACGATAATAATACAAAAAAAAATAAAAGTTATAGTGAATTAATCGTTAAGCTACTTGCTTAAGTATTTTTTTATTTGTAAAACTTATAAAGCAAATGATTTTTTAAACAAACATTGAACTTCAGTAAGTGAAACAAGTCTGGAAGGTGAGCTTTGTTAAGAAAAGCCCTTGGTTTTGAACTTAATTTAAGAATAAAAATAGGAAACGTTTAGAGTTTTTTGCGTAGGTTTTTATTTCTTTGTCCGTATTATGAAACACAAAAAGAAAGCAATACCAAATTATGTAGACAAACTCATTGATAAAATTGCTCAAAGGACTTTATCCCATTTCAAGAATGAATTGAAAATGAATTCTGTTTACAAGACCAATGCTTTTTTTCTGTTTCCGTTTTTTATTTGTGTATTTATTGATAAAT
Source organism: Eupeodes luniger (assembly GCA_951509635.1). NCBI lineage: Eukaryota > Metazoa > Arthropoda > Insecta > Diptera > Syrphidae > Eupeodes > Eupeodes luniger. The sequence goes on along the minus strand of OX608075.1, from coordinate 128,240,089 downwards.
AATTAATTAATACTTATATTATAAATTATGTAGTTACAAGCTCTACAAAAAGGTAGAGCAAGCTAGAAAATGATCTCTTAGAGCCTTTTTAATTCTTGTTGCATTTTGAATTTCCCTAATAATGTGTTAGAGTGAGTTACGTGATGGACTGAGTTTATACAAAATTTAAACCCGGATATTAAACATTTATAGCAAAGGTTGACGAGGTCTGTTAAATGTTGGGCAGATAGTCTTGTCAAAACAATATTGTGGCTCGTAGTTAGAGAGTAGTATTAAATTATAAAGTTTAACATAATCATGAAAGGAAAAATCTAGCAGCAGAGTAGCAAAACCAAAGACATAGCGAACAATATTATTAATAGCAACATTGAGATTACGTTTACTTTCCTTGCTACAGTTGCAGTATACTTCCCATCCATATATCAAAATATATAGAAGAAAGGTCTTGTGGCAAGCAAGATGCGTGTTTTTAGCGTTTTGAAATACTGGTCCATTAGGTACATAGGCACCATAAACCTTACACGAAGATTCTATTAATATAATTGTTGCAAGTCAAAAAGCGGTTAAAATTCATGCAGAAATTTTAAGCACTTTCGGCGTATTCAATGCGAGCATAACCTAAAACCTTCGAGGAAAATAATCGAGTTCTTTTCTGAAATTTGTACGCATTTTCATTTTTTTTTAAATTCAAAAGAAGCCCGTTTTAATGAGATCAAATGAAAACAATATCAAGGTCTTTAATGACATTAGAGGCTCCATGTTCAATAAAACCGAGAAGATAACTAAGATAAAGTCAATCGTCATCGGGATATAAATGAAGTTTTTGATCAAACATTGCCATCAAAACAGAACAGTTGAGGACCCAGTATAGACTCTTGAGGGATACCAGATGTAGTGGGTTAAAAATTAGACAAGCTGCCGCCGCCGCACTGAACTACTTTTTTTTCTGTGGGTCAAATAAGAATATTAATTTGTTTCTCTTTTTTCAACCAGCAAACCCAAAAGCAAAGCATTTAGTGAATGTGGGACAACATCACGTTTTAAAACGATAGCAATGTAACCGTTTAAAGCAGAATGAAAACGTAAAGCGCAATACCAAATATCCTTAACGATTATTCCAATTTATAATACGGGTCCTGATTTCTCTGATTTTCCACTAGGAACGGATTTTGTGATAATTTTTCTTCAATATTATTAAAAGTTTCCAATTACGGTCCAATTTCTTAAAAACTGAAAAACATCTTTAGCCAACATAATTAAAGCCATTCGAATTCGACGACAGACCAATGACACAAATCCTAACGTAAACGGATTAGTTGTTATGGAATTATTTTTAATTAAAACCCACAAATTAATTCATATTCTGTATTTATTTGTCATTTATTTACAACTTATTCTATTTGATAAAATTGACACCTGATTACTATAACTAGGACGCATCCTATGTACCTAGTTCTTGCATTAAGGGGCTGAAATAAAAATATTCTTCGAATCAGGTCACAACTCGCGTATACATAAATTGGCTTGTTATTGATTTCATATTTTAAAACATTATCATTAATGTTTTTCTACTGCAAATGTCACTGGATTTTGCATCACAGTTTGTCCAGTTGATTGTATTACCAATTTGGGAATACTCATAACCAATCGCACTGTCGATGGTGGAATTTGAATTTCCGAAGCTGCATTTGTCACAATTGGATTGTTAGTATTTTCTGGAAATAGAATAAAAACATAACATATCTATTTCTTCTTTTAAATTTTAAAAATTACCACTCGGACAACAATTTTGATGTCTAGCAAGGTCCAGCCTTAACTGTTTTATAATTTCCTTCAGTTGTGCATTCTCAGTCACTAGGTCAGCGTTTTTTCTTCTTAAATCTACATGTTCCTTCTTTATTTTATTACGATAGCGTTCAGCTGCAGCGCGCCTCCTAACCATCGAGTCATCGTCAAAAGTGTTTTTAGGTTTGCATTTTTTGGGAGGTGATACAATACGGGTGTTTTTCTCAGAGAGAGTTCTTTTAGAATTCAAACTCAAAATAGCTTTGAGTCTTTCTTTTATTGGCAGAGATGAGGGTAATGTACAACTGGCAGTACTTGCCTCTGAGCTTGTCTTGGGAAGAATAAACGGCTTAACTGTTTGCACTGGAATTGTACTTATAACTGGTGCAGGAAAGTTCAGAGTGATAACTTGCGGCTGGATCAATTGTATTGTGGTTTGAGGTTTTTTGACGACCTCTTTAGGTAGGATCATGGGAAGAGCCTTATGAGCTTTGGGGGGTTCTGGTACGGCTTGCACATTATTCGACAAGTTGGTGGGTGTTGATACTGTTTTTGCAGGAGTAACTGACAGCCGATGACATGGAATACCGCTTTCGGTGTTCTCAGTGACGGGAAACACTTGTGGAGTATGCAGCGAATCATGGGAAGACGAGTTTATATTGTTTTGAGCCTCTGACGTGGAAAGTAATTGGGTTTTCTGTTCGACAGCTCTGCGAAAAGTTTCATCAAAAGGATTTACATGACGGAGATCATCGAATAAACCGACTTCTTCGCAGTTTTTTATAAGTCGAGTAGGTGTAGGTGTTTGATCCGCTAATAAAGAGAAGAAAAATCAAAGTTAGACCTTCTAAGGGATAGTGTTTTTTTTTTATAAATATCTTACCAATAAAAATATTTGCAGACTTTTGTTCCAAGCCGAGGTTTAAGATCATTTCATGTTTTTTTTCATGAACTTGTAAATGGTCTTCATTGGTGAAAGCTAAACCACAACCACTTGTTTTGCAGGCAAATGGTTTTGGAGTAGATAAATCATCCATAATATATCACAGGATTTATTATTGAAGTTTTTTTGTTTAAGGATGCAAACGTTTTATTTATTTAAAAAAGACAAACAAACTAATGATGTCCTTGCATAGTAAACGAAAGATGAAAAATTATGAATTATGAAAATATTTTTGTTATCAAAACAAGAGTAAAACGTCAAAACAACCAAAAAGCCAACAAAAGTGATGCCAGGTTTTTCATCTTTCACTGTGCAATAGGGAAAACTAGGAAAAAGTGTACGTTTTTCTTTCTTTTTTTCCAAATAATATAACATATTTTACTGCTTTATATTATGTACTGTGTTTTACAAAAAAGATCAAATAATTCAGTTTTAAACAGAAGTCATTTTATGTTTCAAAATTAATTTTCTTTAATTTTTTTTTTCTTCTAAAATTAAAAATGTCCATCTGAATAGTTCGTATTTAAAAAAATACACAAGCAATCTGTTGTGGCGATGACGACCAAAAAAAATGGTGTATTACCTTAAATCCGCTGTTTGCTCATACGGCGCTAGTACTCGTATTGATATTGAGTTTGACGTCTGTCAAAATTTATCAGGGAACGTTGTAAGAAATTTCATAACATGAAGTACATTTTTCCTTGGGTAGTCATGTAAATTTTTATACCGGTAAAAAAAGAATATGCGGGAAAAGCTTTCCTTTCTGCTTCAATGTGAAAAAATCAGCTGGCGAATCCCATCGAATGTTTTTGCAGCCCTGTAACTACAGTGTCGGGATTGGTTTTAGCGGGGACAAGAACGTGAAAATCGACTCAAGAAGATTGAGGACGTTAAAATCTAGTGAAACTGTCAACACCAACCGCTTCCAGGTTTCCCTCGAAAGAGAAGACATTTTTTGAAAGAAATATGGGTGAAATTTTGAGTTATTTTTTGAACTTCAAGGGATTCCATAATTTTTCTCAAGTATCCCAAAAAGTGTTTGTATCAAGTATTGACAAAATAGTGTAATGTATAGTGCAGAATAAAAATGAAGACAACATATTTGTCTACACGTAGACAATTTCATTCAAACAAACGTACATAAAAAATGTTGACACGTGTTTTTAAGCCCTGTAATATTTTTTCCTTGCAAATAATCAAACCAAACACACCTATCTATTTTAAACACCGGTTCTTCAATGTTAGATATTACGTTTACGATACGTTAGCTGTCAAAAATTGCTGTTTATGTCTGACAAAAACCGTCTTATTTTTGGGTTGCCATGCCATATTTAACATGTTTTTAACAAATTTTTCAGAGGGAAAATCAGAGAAATAATACAAAATATTGTATTTTGTTCACCAAAAACTTTTACGTACAAAATTAATTTGTAACGTAACAAATAAAATGACAGATGATTCTTGTCATTTTCGGCATTATCGATATTTTTCTTCGTGATTGTTTAACGTTGAAATATACTTGTGAAAACGTACTTTTTTTGAAGCAAAAATTATTTTAAGGACATAAAAGTCTTTTTTATGGAAACAAATAAACTTTTCACTTATTTTCCGAATAGTATTCTTTAACATTTTTAGTTTTGTCCTATTGCTTAAACTGATAAAACAAGCTTCTAATGTAACTTTAGCTTAAACTTCACACAAACAAAAGATTTTTGTCCTTTGTTTTTAAATGTTATTCGCCCTGTACACACATTTTTGAAACAACAAGTGAAAAAGCTTAATTTATCAAACATGCGCAGTTTTTGAAACTATATACAAAATAGTTACTCGCTCTGGTTCGGTTGTTGTCAAACATTCTTTTCGTTTTCGCCAAAAACGCACATGTAAAAAGCTTACTGAATCTATTAAACTTTCATTCAGATTCTTTGCCGCCAGTTCTTTGTTTGTACACAAAGTAAATTTTCTCTTCTCTTGTCAAATCATACAACCACCTTAAAAAACTACCCTTAAAGCCACAACAATCCAAATCCAAATCCCACATTACATCGCACTGCCCACATGTATATTTTTGACTTTTTCAAGTTTTCAAGTCAATTTGTGCGCGAACGAAAGACAACTTTTATATTGTAAAGCTTTTTTGCTTCTGAATTTCCAACTTAAATTGAGCTCCTTGATAGCTAAAGAGCAGAGGTACACCACGCAGTCAGTCTTCTTTTAATTCTCAACCCTGAAGGAATTCCAACATTTTTTATATTGCTTTAAAGTTCTTCTTGCAAAATCCTCCTTCATATGTGTATACTTCCATAGAAAATAAAAGAAAGAAGGACATTTTATTAAAATACCCCAATTTTAACTTAAATTATAAAAGAAACTTAAACAAATTTCAATTAATAATAAAAGTTACTGAGTGAATTTAACAAAGTATCGGTATTTCTTCTATAGTTTATGTGCTTTTGCGACTTTTTCACAGCAGTTTTTTTCTGTCCACCACCACACGCAGTGAAAGTTTAAAGATTGTGTCTTTTTCTATTTCCCTTTATAGATTTTTTAGTTAAAATTATTTTTAAAGGAAATTAGAAAATTCAAATTGTTTTTTCAATTAAATTTACGTGTTGAAATAAGTGTTATTGTAATCTACTTTACGACTTTCCTATAATAATATACACATCTTTCTAAGCCACTCAACACCGCATTGCAGATAAACATAAAACATATCCGTCAAGCGTCAAACTCTAGTGCCCTCATAATATCCTTACATCCTTTTCAAAAAAAAAAATGTTGCCAAAACAAATTTATGTTAAAAATCATTTCATTACATTTCACTGAAAATTACTGTTACTTCGGTTTGTCTCACTATAATTTTTGGTTGCTAAAGAAAATGCAAATGTTGCTATAATGAGAATTTCAAAGTGCGTACATGCCCTAATTAACTAGCGACGACGACGGAAGGAAGTTCAATAATAATTTACCTTAATATGATTTACCTTTTTTGTTTTCCGGAGTGATTTTGTTGGCAAATGTTTTGACATTAATTTTTCGTATTCGCGAAAAATAAAAGAAGTAAATCGATTTATGTATGTGCACCTAACCTTATGTATAACATTGGAGAGGAAAAGAAGCAAAAGGGTGGACGAAGAGAAACGCTTTTGCTTCGCACGAGTGTTGTGCAAGACTTCATTTAGGTCAACACAACACACGTCGCCGTCGTCGCCGTTGCCGTTGTCGCTGTTGTCGCTGCCGTCACTGTTCTTCGCCGTTCTTGTCGTCGTCGTTCTCGTTGGTCGGTGCCAACACTTTCACATACTGCAATTATTATGGTAACCGGAAAGATGTGATGTTTGTGTTTTTGCATTAAGGACTTCTGTAAGACTTTTATATTTGTTCCTAATTTACAAATGATGAATCCGTTTCATAGCTAAGAAAAATGTCAATATGAAAAAACAACACTTTTCTATATGATTTAGAACTTTTTAAAAATACGAAAAATTTTCTTTCCATTAGTGAGTTTCATTTCGTGTTTATATTTATATAGTAGGTATGTACCTACTTTAATGTTATATACACATCAGAGCAGAGTGCGACACTTTAAAACTAAGTAGGTCTTCGCCTATATACCTATCCTTTGTGTTAACAATAATTGTGCCTTTAAACTCTGGCACCAACAGTGGGTTAAGAATTCAAGGACGTTTGATAAATTTGCTAGGTGTGTCAAATTTTCTTTTGGCTACACAAACAAAAAAAGTACGCATACGCCACCCCATTCATTCGATAAAATTAAATCAACGTAGAATTCTATGGTGCTCATGCGATTGCTTTATGCGAATATAAAGTGTTATAATTATGCACATATTTTGATTATTTATGTACAAATAATAAATTTTGTATCCATAAACACGCATAATATATAATTCTTATATAAATTTGGAATTGATGCGAGGAAGAGGTTATAAAAGAAGTTATTGTTTACAGGGGGAAGGAAATTAAATTAAGTCTCCTCTTAAGTCTAAAATTTTATATTTTAGGAAATGTTAAAAATAACTTTGAAATTCTATAAATATGGTAACCATTAATTTTATAATCAAGGACATAATTCTACATACATATACGTCAGAGCCTTTTGATATTCCTGATTATTTCCAGGTCATTGATTTTGACACCAATAATGGCCTCCGAAATATATATCATTATGTAAATCGAATTTTCATTTACTTAGTTTATTTATAACCACAATATAAGGTTCAATGGAGTCCTCCAAGAATATTTTAAATTTTGTTCTTAAAACTTTTACTTTTACAGTTCTTGAGTTTATGCAACGATTTCAATTTTCTACGAGTATTTACAAACTAAAACATATTCTTAAATTCAAGTACAATTTTCTACTTTGTTGAAATTAACAACTTTCAACTATTGTCTTCTTTAAATAGTGTGTTTTTAAGAGCTTGAGAACTTAAAATAATAATACAAGACAAAATTAATTTTGTATTTTTAAAATCATTTCATTTCATGACATTTATTTTAGAGTATGACTCCGGCATATTTCCGCCGCGGTTACGAGTTACATTGCCGATTCGATCAGTCCAATTTTTCATTACTCTTTACAATAAACCTGTCAGTTTGGTGGCAATGGCTGCTTGAATATTGACTTCTGATGCTTAAAGAGTTGCTCGTTTGTCAGCATAAGTCAATGACATATCATTCATAACACTGTAAAAAGTAATCAAGAGGTGTTAAGTCAAACGAGCGATGATGCCAGTTAACAGATGACAACTTCTTAAAATAAAGTTGTCACAAAAGTCATTTTGCAATACATCGATGGTTAACAATGCTTAATGTCAAGTTGTGCCGTCTTGTTGGAAACAATTAATGTTATCAATATTTAGCTGATTAATTTTTGGAACTAGAAAAATCAATCAGAATAAACCGCACCAAACAGTCAGTTTTTTATAAATGTAATGGTAATTCCTTAATACATAGCTTGAAGATTGTCTACACTTCAATGCTTTCCGACGAAATTTTTTAACCAGAAATAAGCTCTATCACTTAAAAGAATACTTCTTCCGAATTGTTCTGTGAACTTCTCGAGTAGCTATATTTTATTATTGAAAGTTAATTCCCGCAACTTGGAAATGTTATTTTGGCGTTTTACAATTCATGATTGTTGAATTGAACTAAATTGTCAGCACATTTTTACATTCTCAACTGTCAAACCATACATACAGTTGCTCCCAAAATTGAGCGTACACTCAATTGAGAATTAGTTATTTGTTACTTTTCATATTTAAGATGCAATGTTTTTGGAAAATTCTTTTTAATTTCTATTTTGTATTATTTTTTTTTCTTACGAATACATAAAAAAACATTACATAAACAATAAACAAAAGGTAATATTTAAAAAAAACTTCAATATCTCAACATTTCACCGCACAAAATTAAGCGTACACTTTGTTTTTATGGCTTCTTAAATCAATTATTCAAAAAATATACTGCTATTTTTACTTGTTTTTTAAATTGAATTTGAACTTACTGTTCGTCGCAGAGATAATTTTCGTTTCAGTATTCACTTCCTCATTTTTTGTGGAAATGGCAGAGAAAAGAAAAGAAACCAACATTGCTACAAGACAATTAATTTTAAAACTACATTTTAACAATAAATCTTAACGTGAAATTTGTGAAATCGTCGGCCGAACACATTCAACGGTCCATTCCAAAAAATAACAAATATCGGTATGAAGATACGATCCTAAACAAACCTGAAAAAGGACGAAAAAAATCTTTTCTCAGCAAGACGAACTTGTACCTAATGTTAAGAAATTTCAAAGTAAACCCCAAAACGAGTGTACTAAACTTGGCGGCCGAAATGGCGACAATTATTGAAAGACCAGTTTCAACCGAAACTGTTCGTCGCGTTCTTCGGAAGAATGATTTTAAGGGAGAGTTGCTCGTAAAAAAACTCTTATTTCCAAAACTAATAAGTGAAAACGTCTTGAGTTCACTAAAAAGCACCTCAACAAACCCCAAAGTCTCTGGAACGATGTTTTGTTCTCGGATGAGACCAAAATTAACTGATTTGGGTCTGACGGAAAGCAAATTGTTTGGAGAAAGCGCAATACTCAGTTCAAGACAGAGAATTTGCTTGTCACTGTTAAGCATGGGGGAGGAAATGTTACATTATGGGGGTCAATAGTGGCAAATGGGACTGGGAATTTTGAATTTATTGACATAATCATGGACAAGTGGAAATTTTTGGACGTTCTTAAAAGAAATATGCGTCAGTCTGCAGAAAAACAGAATTTATCAGCAACCTTTCACTTCCAACATGATAACGATCCAAAACACACATCGTTTGTTGTGAAGGAATGGTTGCTGTATATTGCCAAAACCCAGCACAAGACCCTACCTTAGTCACCGGACCTCAATCCCATCGAGCATTTGTGGGAAAAAATAAAGCGAAGGTTGCAGAATTGCAACCCAACCAACAAAAGTCAATTAAAAGCGAAGATCACGGAATTTTGGGGAAATATACCTCCGTCTTTTACTAAAAAATTGTTAAATCATTGCCGCGGCGACTATAAGCTGTGATTATGGCTAAAGGTGGCCCTACAAAATATTAAAATTTAAATTTATCCACTCATTAACATTTTTGTATGCTTTGAATTCCAATTTTGTGCCATGCATTTGATGATTTTTTTAGTTTTTTAATTTTTATTATTTTTTTGTTGTTTTTCCTCTTGTTTGTTTAACATAAAATATTAAATAAAAGAAAATTGAAAACAAAACTCCAAAAACATAACATTTTAATAATTTAAAACAGCAAAACAGTTTTGTTTGTGGTGTACGCTCAATTTTGAGAGTAACTGTAGCTTAAATCGAAACTTTTTAAAAATAAAGTGAAACTATCTTTATTCTTTGTCAAGTATTTGAGAGAATTTTTCATACTTAAAATTTTAAGTGAAAAGTCAATTTTTCAACAAAATCCCAAATTATTTTAAACAAAAATATTACCTGAATACGAATTAAGGTACATACTCGTACATGTGTATGTATAAGTATATTCCTAAGCTAAACAAAATATTTATGTTTATAATGTTTTATGGTTTGGTTCTTATAATTGTCGTTTTTCTTAAATTAGTCTAGAATGACCACAAAAATTGTTCTTTTTTTATATCACCAGCCTCAATGTCACTAATTGTCAACAAAAATAGCAAATATACGCGTGTAAAATGTGTGGGAGTGTTGTTTTTTTTTAAATTGAATTAGCTAGCATTATAATATGGCAGACAGAGATTTTCTAAAATGAACAGGGGAATGAAAGGAAAGTAAAGGGGGAGGAATATAAAATAAACAACTTTTTTAATTTCTAAATATGATTTGAACTTCAAAAAAATAAATAGACTAGTGTAATCATACTCATACAACACAAAACGGATTTAAATGCTTAAGTCAAGTGGTATGGCCATTAGTCTAATCAAATGGTTTGAGTAGGCAGTGATAAATGTCTAACATAACATTTGACATTTAACTCTCTGTTGCATCATTCGATTGTCCAATGTTGGATGAACAATATTTTAAACTTCACTTTCTTGATTTTGTTTTTGTTTTGACTGGAAGTAGTGCCATCATTCATATTGTTTTTATATTCTGTATGCAATTAACTATAAAATTAATGTATTGTGATTAAGAATCAATATTTTTCGAATTTCAGGGATGTACTACAAAATTTCAAAGCATTGCTTGAGTAAATTTTATTTTTATAACAAGCGCTCACTCACCTGAATTTTGTTACCATTTATAAGGGAGAGTTTGAACTTATGTGTTGTTCCACATTAGTTTGAATTTCCGAATATTGCAATGACAGGGAAAAACAGAGTGTTTAAAAGTATTCCACATTCGCGTAGTACGGCTAAAGAACGAATATCTGTACATAGCAATAGGATCGATATCGGGCTCGAAATTAGTCAAAATTTCTTGCGCGGGTATTATTGTTGAATTTCTTAAGGCCACTTATGCAACTGCCTACATCACTATATTACTATCTATTTAAATACCGGAAAAAAGGGTGATATGTATGTAAGAGATATTACGGCATTATGGTGTTCAATCAACTTTAAAAAAGTAAGTGATGTTTTCGTCACCAAGGATTGTAAAAGCTTTTCTTTAAATACTATCCAAGAGACGTACATATGTTAGTTTAAGGTACACCAGTCCAGAAATAATACAGAAAATACTTTTGTACAATACTCTTTAAACACTTATAAATTAAAAACAAAGGTGTAACAAAAATAGAAAAAGTTGGGATACGATTTACAATGACAACTTTTCCTTTTAATTTTGTAAATTTTGCTTTTTTTGTAAGAAATAGTCATTTTAAGAACATGGAAGCATGCAATCAATAATTGAAGCTTAAGTTTTCTGTCCAGATAATAAAGCTGTTAAATCAATTTAGTAATATTTTTATTAGGACTTTGATTTATGTTAAAGATTAAAATCACTGCCAGTTGGAGTTTTCAAAACTCATAACAACAATACTTTGTGTTAGGTTAAATTAGTAAGATTTGTATTGTATTATATTGTATTGTTTTCAAGATATTGTATATCAATTAACCAATTTTTATTAGCTTTTTTGCAGTTTTTCATTTCTTGTAAAAAGAACTGTCAATTCGTGTTTTCTAAAAAGCCAAACACGTTATTCTGCGTTCCACTTACTATTCTGGAGGAAATATAATTTTCTGTTTCTAAAATAAATATTTTTATTTTGATCTGTCAATTGAATTTGTACTAAATTTATACCAACCTCACGATGTACCATATTCAATTTTCTTGAAGTTAATATTATTATATTTAAATCCCTTTTTTAAATTGGTAAAGTAGAAACTTCTTACCTAACTTATCTTTATGTTATTATCTGTAGATCAAAATTTATATAAAGTCGATACCTCTGAGAGTTCTTGACATATGACTGTTGAAAAAGTTAGAAAAGGTATTGCAGGGAATATAGAACCACGTACGTACGTAACGTTAAGAAATGTCAACATTTTTAATTGGCCAAACCGAACCAATTCCAATAGAAAGAATTCATTTTTAGGGTGAATAGTTGTAGACTTGATTATACATATTTGTATTTGAAGAAAAAAGTGTAGATATTCTTTTTTTTTTAATACATAATTCGTTGCCAAATTTCAACAGAATTTTGAAACATAATCGGAAATAAGAAAAAACCCAACGTTTCCAAGCAACTTTATTTCAGATATCAATAAATTCCATGGAATACTTTTAAAATTTTTCAAGTTCAAAACTTTCGAGTTTCTAGGTAATTTTATTTAGGATAGTGCCTCAATATATACTACATGGCTAATTATAACTGACACATGATACCTTCCCTTCCTCTACATCCACTCCATATGTCTTCTGAAGCTCAGGCTCAAATTCAAATTATAAAAAATGTGTTTATAAACATCTATTTTTATTTGTTTAATTAACGAATGATATATTTTAAATAGCTCGTAAAACTAAAGTGACAGTAAATTTCCGTGTTCATTTAAACAATAATATCATGTGCATTTTACATCTTTCATCCTCATATTAAGTCTTTATATATATACATACATATGTATCTTCGATTTTTGTACTCGTATTTCGTTAATAGTGATCTTGTAGTATCTATTGTTTTATATATTATTTCGTAGAAAAACAAGAAAACAATAATTAACAATAATTAAAATGACACACAGTGTACATATAAGTAATATTTTAGTGGTTGTTTGATGTCTTTTACATGAGTTCGAACACATCAAACTATTTAAACAAGCCTTAGAAGCATTATGCATTTGCTTTAGCAGCAAATTGTCAATGTCAACTTTCTAAATCGATGTTATCAAATACACCTTCTCCATTCATCCAACAATTGAGGCAAAAATTGACACTACACTTTGCGCAGTCCTACCACAATAATAACAAAATAAACCCCATCATTACAAACCATCGATTTCTATACTCAATTCGTTTAACCCCGTCAAGTGATTGTTAGAACTTCTATTCTGAACTGGCACGCATCGTTTGAGTAGCGGAAGGAGGAGAAAATCAATACTAAAAGTGGACATCTGGCAAAGCTTGAAATACAATATACTCAAAATTGAAATCCCACTTTAATTAGCAGCAATAATAAAGCGGAATATTTGACCTGTATTTGACGAGGAGCAAAAGTCAACATAGAACCAATTCTATATTAAATCAATTTTCACAATGACCTATCTAAAGCTAGGAATATGTGACTATTTGAACTCAAAAGGGATATTTATGATAGCAGGTAAGTTTAATGTTTCATATATGTCAAATATTTTTGGAAATACGTAATTTTTATCTTAAGATTTTTAGTTAATATATAAAAATGTAATAGATTTAAAAAGAAAATATCAAGATTAATTTTACAGGAATAACAAAGGTATGGCCACTTAAGATGTGGTTTTGATTTTGGGAATTTTTGTTTATTATAACTTCTGTAACTTCTTTTCCTATATTTTAAACATATATAAATTTATGTTAAAAGATTATTTTTAATAAATAATTTGCATTTTTCTATGTAGGAGATGGTTGTTAATAGCTTTTTGTCATAGGTGAATAGTTTTTATGTCCACTTCAAAAAAAAAGTAAGTGGCGCCCAGTTTGGAACCTTCGAACATTCGTTAAAATATGTTTGTTGGAGTACAAATTAGGCTTATAATTATATTTCTGAATGTGGAAGGTTGTTATTCGTTCACAAGAAAAAGCAGAAAATATAAGCTCCAGGTCAAACTGTATATTCGTTTTATTTTTTTTTTTAATTCTCGAATTCAAATTTTATTTTCTCCAAAGTTTAACGAAAAGGATGATAAAATAATATAAAATTAAATTTTACGATCGGTATACAATCAATTACATAAGTAAATTTAAGCGTCATTGTATAAATTAGTACAGAAATCAAAAACTTTAAATATGCTTTCAAAAAGTGGCGCCCGGGTAAAGAAAAAGAAAATAAGTTAAATTGATAGTTTGAAACAATTCTACTGCCTCTATTTGAAATCAAATAATTGTTTGTTAGTTTATCTCAAGAATAAGAGAGTTTATGTGCTTTCAATCAATTTACTGATAAAGTAATCAACTAACCGAATAAACAAATTAAATTACTTTGTATTAGAAGACCTACATACGAGTATGCTCGCGCTTATTCTATTAAAGATGTTACAGTTTTATGTAAAGCTATTAACGAAAATTGACCACTTAAATATTAAACCATAAAATTATGCTATCAAGAAACCATTAATTGAGGCCTATTCTATCATAAAAGATTTTTGGTACCTATGTACATAAAATTCATAATATTACTCTCAAGAACACTGGAACAAGGGTTGAATTATAAGGAATCATTTATTATACAACCTCCAACTTATTAGAAATGTTTAAAGTTTTCTTTTTCAATTTACATACATATATCACATGAGACATTATGTAGTACGTATATATATATCTATTATAATGAACATGACATTGAAATGTTTGTAAAACTTTTATGGGGTAAGTGAGTAACTTTCACTATACGTTTAATGTGTACATATGTCTAGCAATTATGTCAGAGATTGTGTGTCTAGGAAAAAATATATTTATTTTTAGTTTATTATTTTAAAAATAATATACATAAATAAATATGACATACACGAATGAGAGAGAACAAGGTGAAAAGTATAAATCTTTTGATGATTACCGAAAATTAAATAAAATGAAAAAATCAAATTCTGGACCAACTGCACTTGGCGTCATTTTATTTAGTTTTCTGAGGAAAACTTCTAAGAAAAGTGCATCTTTCTTCCTCCTGCTGCGTTAACCACTTCAAATACTTTGCTGTACTTACTTATAGACGATTGATGAAATTCGAACACAAAATAAATAAATAAACAACAAAATTTTATTCTTGTAAATGTTCGTCTTTATTAAGAAAATTAAGATTAAGTGTAACATCAAAAGATATTATGCTTGTAAGATCTTGGAAATACCCACTTGTGGAAGCATATTTTTGTTTGATTGGCACAATTTATTTTATATTAATACATTATGTGTGTCAGGAAATATTTTTGGGGCTAGAGAATCCAAAAACTAAATTTGTTGTATTACAATAAAAGTTTAGTTTACACAATGGTGACACCTATTATTCAATTTAAGTCGGTAATTCCATTTGTTAATAGGAAATGATACTTAATTGAAAAATTCTTCTTCAAGTACTTCGAAATTTTTTTGAGTGAGAGAGAATTAATTTTACATACATAATTCTGTTTACTAGATAATCACTTTAGTTTAGATTTGTATTTTAAAACGTTTCCTGTACAACTCATGTAAAACCGCATTTAATTGCTGCTTCCAAACAAACAAACAACAACTATTAAACTCATAATTCGCTACAAGTGCAATGAACAACTAAAAACGTGTAGTTCCTGGGGCTTGTTCCTTGAATTTTATGAAAGTACTTCGAGCATAAGCTTACATTTCGATGATTTTATGGAAGTACTTCGAGCATAACCATACATTTCGATGATTAACTACTGATAAAAATTCAGTTAATTTCAATGGTATTGCATTTTGCTAGGAATTGACAAATCTTCCAAGAGTAAATCTAAGCCATTCGAATTTGGCATTAAAGGTGTAGGTCCCTTCCATTCCTGACATCACTCGCACACAAAAAGAGTTGTTAGCCAATAGACTAGAAAATTATGTTAAAAGTATTAATTTCTCACTCTGATTTAATGAAATTGTTAAGACCTACCAGTATTTCGATATTTTTATCAAACCTTGTCAAAATTTGAATCAATAACTCAAATAATTTAGTTTCAATAACTCCCATCTTTTACAAGAGCTATTAAACAACCAAACTCCTATAAGCTTACATTCTTTCCTTTTATTTTCTTTTAATATTTTCTTTCTTATAAAATATATGTAAATAACATGTTAATTTTATTTTTCAATAGCATCAAATTCGATTTAAAAAAAACAAAATCTCCATGATCATTCTAATTGAAATAAATTCTTTTTTGTTTCGTTTAATTCGTATGTTACAAAAATAACAAAAAAGTTATCACGCTGATATTGAAATTTTCTGCGGCAGATAATTGTTTTCCAAGTAAGTTTTATTTTTGATTTTGGTTTTTTTTTTGGTTAAAAACGAAAGTTTTGAAAATGTATTTTCTTATTTGTTTTCACAAAAAGGTATTAGGTAAAAAAGTTCAGTAATGTATTTGTGCAAGAAAATCAATTCTTCTTTTTCTCAGTTTAAACTTTGAATTGTATTTCTTAAAATTTAGTCAATTTTTTTTTGTCGTTATATAAAATAAAAATACTAAAGTCAACTCCTTCATACGTATAAACTTTAATCTTTTGAAAATAGTCTCTTCCGCACTCTTTTAAAAATAAATAAAGCTCCATGAGAAAATTTATAGAAATGTACTTTGTTTTGGATTTTCAATTATTTACTGTTTCAAACATTAGAAAAAATAATTTAAAAATTAATTCATAATAGAAAAGAAATTATTTGATTTCTTTTGTTTGAAACAATTTTAGTATGATTAAAGTAATTTAATATTTTTTCAGTTTTTTACTGTAATTTCAAATTTAATTTTTTAATTAAATAGTTAAAATTTTTCGACTCGTATATTATTTTAGTTCGTATTTTGTTCTTTGACATTTTCGAACGTATACCTATAATTTTAATTTGTTTTAAAGGGTTGGAATGACAAGCATGATTAGCTTATGATTTTATTAAATCAAACCCAAAACAAAAATTCCAAATAATAAACATTTTAATGCGACGCAAGATTATAAAAGAATTGTCAGTAAATAATAAGTATAAACTTCTTTTTTTTATTGATTTTGTTTTAACATTTTGTTTTATTTGATGGGGTTAAATAAATAAGACCTGAAAACACTTAAAATAAAACATAACCACAAAATAACACACATAAATTATTTGAAATAAGAATATTTTCAAATAAGACTTGGTATTGTTTATTCTTCTGGAGAACTTTTCCATATTTCTTAGGTAAGTCGTAATTTATAGAAAACGAAAAAATGGGTCCCCCTAAGATTAATTATAGTTACTAAGAAAAATAAATGCATAAACATTTTGGGAAGTTCGTTTTTTAAGTCGCACGAATTCATTAGAAAAGACCCATGGAAGTAATTCGATTTTTCACCGTGAAAGCAGACTGGAATTATTATTCCTCAATTAATGTTGGCTTGATTTTTTTTAATGCTTTAAGAGTTACTGATTTATCGACATAATCCAACAACTTGATATAGTCCCATTAAATGTGTTAAGTCACACAAACGAGCTGAACAGTTAACGGGACCACTTCTTTTCATCACATTGATAAATATCATTAATGTTTAGCTGAAGATTTATTTTTTATCAGCAGTATGGCGCAATAGGGCTCACTGTAACAACAGCTCTAAGAACTAAGGATACCACCATCGTGTTAACCGTACCAAACAGTCAATGGGCAGACAACATAAGGGACTTTATTTGCAGTCAACTGCATTCTTGGAACGTAAATTTTGATCAAGGCAACTAGTTAATTTTTCAAGTGTCATACATTTCAAACTCGGATCAATCCTAACTTCACTAACCTATTGCTTATTTCTTTTCCAACAGAAAATAAATAATTTACAGAGCATTAAAGTTCAGCTCTCAGTTGAATGAACAAACATAATTAGCTGTCATTTTGCCATAGGTTGACTTGACTTCTCAATAAAGGGCGAGTTCAGACAACATAAAGGACTTCATTTACAAGTCAACTGTTTTTAAGTGTCATAAACTTCAAACTCTGAACTTTACTTAACTAACCCCTACCTTTAGTTGACCGTGCAAAAACTTCTAAAAACAAAACTGTCTACAAAACACTCCTTAGGCAAGCTACATTCCATCTCGACCTGTATTTTGTATTTAAAAAAAATATTATACTTATTCCTTTTTCAATTTCACAAGGAATCCTTCTACAGAATTGCAGAAAAAGTAAATAAATTAGAGAAAAATAAAGTTCAGCTCTCAGTTGAATGAAAAAACATGATGAGCTGTCATTTTGACACAAGTGGAATTGACTTGATATTTAGGGAGATTTTTCTTGACCCTTATGTCGCCAGAACCTGCCCAAAGTTTTATTATTGGAAAGACAATTTTGTGGCAGCTGGCCAATCAGTCAATCAGTCAATCAGTCCCTTATGTCGTCTGAAGTGACTCGTTAATGGTTTGGGGGTTGTTTTTTTAACTAAAAAAAAACGTCATCACTAAACACCTTCGAATTAACGAAGTGCTCTCTGATCTTCATAAATTTATTGTTTTCAACATTAATTCCCTCCGCTTTGAAACGTTGTTCAAGCGTAGGAAAGATTTTTATAATAAATTGTCAAACTTCACTGAACAAAAATATATCAACACAGTTTGAAACTCTCAACTGTCAAACCATTGACAGCAGCTATCGAAACTTTTCATATAGCTAAAAAAAACACCCTATATATTATTTAAAAGAAAGACATCTCAATCAAATCGTTTCGAAAATAAATAACTAATACAATTCGAAAAATTGTTTAAGAAAACAAATATTGAACCACACATTGGTTTATTAACAATGAGTGAGTTCTAGTTCTAAAAGGGAAACAGTTATCTGACACAAATTTGAAATTTTTTAATTTCGTTCACATGTCTACAAATTCGAAATTTATTTATTTAATCACTACACGATCATATTTTCACTTTTCAGAGATGTATCTTCAAAATCTACTTCATTCATTTTCTACAAAAGAACTGCACTAAATTCACAAAACAACACGAGAAAAAAAAATAAACAAAAACACCAAAAAATTAAAAAAAAATAAAAAATCCAACGAACCTAAAGTGAATTATTTTAGCTCCTCCACATTTCTCGTATTTTCTTCTTTTTTCTTCTACTTGCAGCCACATTCGGGGTGCTTCTTTGGCTTTGGATTCCACAGGTGTCAGCCGAATGCCAAAGTATGATAGTCCATTAAAAAATACAAAACGACAATTTTAAAACAACAACAAGAAAATATACAATTTATATATTGGAAAATAAAAACAAAAGATATTCACTCTCTGTTTCCTTTTTTCTTTCCAAATATTTTTATTATTATTTTAATAATTTGAAATTTAAAATTTTGTTCTTTTTTTGTTTTACAAAAAACAAACTAATAAACACACGTCAATGTGATTATTTTATTATTAAAAACAATTCTTTAATATAATTTTGCGCTGAAATTGAATGATCGAAAGAAAACAGAAAACGAAATCGTAAAAAAAAGAAAAACACTTCGCTCTTAACATAGTAATTTATTTAAATAAGAAATAAAACAATTTGTATACACTGAATATACTAATATAATAACAAAGGGATAATTGCTTTGTAATTGCTAGATTACACATTATTTAAATTTATTAATTATTGTCTTCTTAAGTATCTTTTTTTTAAATTTATTTTGAATGAATTTTGTCTACGCTTGTATAGAAAAAGGGAGGAAAAGGATCTTATAAAAAATAAATTGCTAATTTTCTTAAAACTTTTTCCTTCCGGCATAATTTTATTAATTATAACGTAAATCTGCTTAAAGAATAATGGAAAAGATTTTAATTTTAATTTTTTTTTAATGAATTTTACTATAATTAATTTACAATTTATTTTGTCACCTTCTCTTTTATTTTTCTTTACTTGGGTAAAATCGATTAGAAATATAAATATTTAAGTAACTTTAATGTAGTTTTAAGAATACAATAAATTAATGCAACTCTTTAGATAAGTAGAATTCACAATTTTGTTTCCGATGCATGGCGAATGTTTTATTTGATTGATGAAAAATGCATTTTGAATTTAATGATTCGCATTGAAACATGTTCATATTTTGTTTACATTGAGTCTAACCAAAGAAAGACACAATTATTAATGTTTGATTCTTTGAATTCAAACGCTTTTTGGGTATAAATTAAATCAAAAAGTCTAACGTAAATCCCTATCATAGTTAGTTTTCTAGCTTCCAGTCCTTTTGTATACCAGAAAGTTACTTAGGCAAGCCCATATTTGTTGCCTTTAGAGGCACACCCAGGCTTTCAAAAATCCCAATAATTACTAATATTTTTTACTTATCCTAAAACATTATTTAAAAAATGTTTAAATTTGTAATTTTTTTAATACCATATCATTTTAATATATTCCTGAAATATACATTTTTCCAAGAGTTATATGTTGATTTTCGGCAAGTTCCCATCAATTACAACTCCAATCTTACATTTTAAATAAAAAGTACATACAAAAATATATAAAAGGCATATTTTTTGAACCAATTTACAAACACTTCTTAAAAGACAAAGGCTAAACACTTACAATTAGTAATTTACTAGGACTCTGTACTGATACTAAACTTTTCGAAAATGGTTTTGCATTTTTTCTGTGATGTAAAAATCCAATCTAATTAATGGAAATATTTTGCACACAAAGTATGTTCGGGACTTTGAAAGCAATAGTCGATAAGGATTTGTTCGTGTCAATCGAATTGCAATTGTACGATGGGTTTTGATGGTCTTAATTTAAATCTGACTCCAAAAACACGTCAGGCATTTGAGATATGTATGTATATATAAGGCTTTTCAAAACTATATAAATTAATGAAATAGTTTTTTTTCAATCTATTTCACTATCTTCAATATTATTTTTAAATGTTTATACAGTTTCATAAAATTTAAGAAAAGTCTTCATAAATACTTGGTCTTAAAGGAACTCTGAACTATTTATTCTAAAACGATCTTTAACAGAAAAAGGCAAAACGAGTAATATTTGTTTTTGTAACGCTTCGTCGTCTAAACAAGGATATAGCAAAAAGTTTTTGAAACCTGTTAATATACAAATTAATTGAAAAGGAGTATTTTTAAAAATTTGAGCAGAAAGTTAAAATAAAAGTTAGGATTCGAATAATCAGCCTCAAAACTTAATATAGAGTAAAATGAAGACTCACAACTAATAGAACTTTGAAGGAAGTAAGTAATATACTAAAATGATTTAAACTGTAGCTAGAAGACACATATTTTGACGTTGAAAAATCATCACACAATTTATTCAGGTCTATCACGAATTTCATCGCAATCGGAAACTTTTACGAATTCCGGAAAACCGTATCACGAGATCCGTTCGTAATGCAAAGTTGTATGAGATTATAACGTAAAGATTACTAACGTAATTGGCAATAGTTTTTTTCGGGATTCGTAAAAGTTTCCAATTACGATGGAATTCGTGATAGGGCTGATAGTTGAAAACTTTGTTGTGTTTTGCGTTAGCCTTAAAAAAATTTTGTTTGGCTGTCTTTAACATTTTTAAAGAAACATGATGTGATAAAGCCGATTGTTGAAAACTTCGATATTGTTTTTAGGATACAAACAAAATGTATTTAAAAAAAACTCTTACATACATACATATGTATATAGTAAAATATGAGAGTTTGAGGAATGATTTTTTATTTTTACGCTTACAAGTGTATTTATGACAAAAGTCTTTCGATTGTTCTTCTCTTTAAGTTAAGGATTTAAGTCTTTAAACAAAAATTAGGTCCTCATCCTGTAAGACTTAAATGTAAAAATAACTATCTAAATAATTATATTTTAGTAGGAGCATATTCATAAATGTAAAAATAAAAAAAAGCTGTAATATAAAAATGCAATAGGTATATTCAGTTGAAAAACAGCATGTTAAGTAAAAATGTGAATCTTTAAATTTATGCGATAGTTTTGATTTGTTTAGAAAAAAATCCACTTTGTTGTATGTATGCGGTAGTTTCTTTACATAAAAGCACAAACGTCTCCCTATATACTAATAACTTATCTTGTAAATATCTACAATAAATACTTTAACATAAACATTCAAAATATAGCATTCATTATTTCTCTTACATGTCTTACATATATCACACAACAACCTTTTTATTTCGTTAATTATCACAATATTGCAAACTATTCGAAAAAAAACACATTTCTCTGAACTATTTCGTATACCTATACATTTATTATGTATCTCTACCTTAATGAATCCATTACATTATGCTTTTTTTTACCAAAGAAATGCTTCTCACTAAATCCTAAAATAGCTTTAGTTCTTTTATCACAATACATAATTTAAAAAAATAAAATGGCAAAAATATATAACCTAATTCAAAATTGGATAACATTTCAACGGTTTTTGTTTCTCATTGAGAACCACCCATTCCAATAAATTGTTAAAATCAAAGACTAATCTATTTTTTCTGGTTTTCTTCACATATAAACATACCTACAACCAACCAACCAATCAATCAACCTACCAACCAACCAACCAACCCAATCGATGTTTGTTTTGAAAAAATAAAACAAAATATAAATACAAAATTCAGCTCGAACGATCTATTGCTATGAATGCGACTCATGGACTGACGCACGTTGTCGCGATCCCTTCAACTACACAGCTTTACCTAGGGATCAACCACCTCTAACGACCTGCAGTGGATGCTGCGTAAAAATGGTGCGACACTCCAAATCACGTAAGTCATGTTTTATTTTTATCACTATTTTTGTTTGCTATTGAACGAAAAGGTAAGGTAAAAAACGATAAATAAAACTCAAGCATTTTTCATAAAAGTTCATGAATGGAAAAAAAAAAACTACAGACAAATCTTTTTGGGTAGGTTTTTCTTTAAAGGAAATGTGGTGTGTCCACCATTGTATAGTATTTTTCAATGATAGTATTTCTATCCAGTTGAAATTTTGGATAGAAACTATGCCTCTTCTCCACTGATTCTTAATTTTTCATTATATTGTTTAATAAAATTGCTATTTTCTTCAACAAATCATCGTCAGTTCTATTAATAAATTCATAACTATTTCCTCAAGCAAATGAAACTCAGAATTGATTTTTAATAGTTTTATTGATTTCAACACAACCGATTTTATCCGGTCAGACATTTGCCACTTAATTACTTAATAAATTAATATACCTCACGTAACAAAAGATGAACGTAACTTAAGAAGGAAAACCAACAATAAACTTTTTTTGAGGGGTAGGTAAAATAATATAAAAAAAGGACTTTTCTATTTAAGCATCTTAATATTTAAAGAAAAAAAAAGCACACATTTCGACCTAGGACAAACATTTTACTTGCCGGCGACTAATTTGTCACATTCATCAAAGTAGTCAATGCTTAACTTAACGATTACAGCACCAGAAGCAAGTCCCAGAACTGTGGCCAAAGCAGCATTGTTGTTGGGAACAGTGCGGCGGAGAACAGCCCACATTAACAAAGAACCCATGCTGAACAGAGAACCTCCCAACATACTAATTAAAAAAGAAAAAAACAAAAATAACACATTTGAATAAATTATACCTTACATAATTTTGCAAAATACAATTTAACTTGACTCACCTATAAAGCCCCCTCTTGCCATTTGGAATTGTTCTCAAATGGGGACGTCCATAAAGGAAGAATGAAGTTCCAAATAATGTGCTCAGCAGTAGAACATCAGTTAAATCCTTATTGGGAACCAATCTACAAGGACCAAGATATGTTAATTGTATTGGATCAATTAGATTTTGTATAAGTTACTTACTTGGAAACCAATTTAGGGTTCATAACGTTAACAGCTAGAGCTCCATAGGACACAAGTCCATGCATAGGGATGTAGTAGTAGTAAATATTTTGCTTTGTGAATGGTTTAAGTCCAATCTTGTTGCAAAGGGAGCACTCTTTCTTGCTTTCATCGGCCATTGTATGATTTTTAATAAATTTTAAAACTCTTTATTCGAATGCAAAAATTATGATGAAATTCCTTGTTGGAAAATTGCTGGCGCAGAGAACACTTCCGTAGAATCGACCGGCAGAAATGTCAAATCTCAAATTAAATGAGAAGTTCACACTTCAAGTTACGTAAAATGAAAAATGTTGGTGAAATGTAAATGTATCTGTCTCGTTTTTGCTTTGGAATATTCTTCGTGTCATAGACAGTTGCTCTTGTTTAACTTGTTATAATTAATTCATATGCAGTTGTTTTTCTTTCTTTTTTTGTTGAAAATTGTGTTTTCTCTTTTTCTTAGAAGAAGTATCTGCTCTACTCTTTTTGGCGCATGACATTTTAGATTTATTTTTCTTGAGAACGAAAGAGATATTAAATGAAATGTCAAATAAAAAAATAAGAGGATGTGTAGACACATGTTGCAAATGTTAAGTGGCTTTGATTTTTACAGGGGCGAAATGACAAGTTCATGTTGTTATGTTAAAGGAAACGGAAGTTTAAATTTTAGTTTGATTTAATCAGAAAAAAGGATTTGTTTGCTCAACTTTCCGGTAAATAAACATTTTTAGTAGAAAGTCTTCGAATCCACACCTACAGGACAGCGCAGTAGAGGAAGACCGCGAATCAGGTGGCGCGCACAAGTGGAAGGTGACCTCACCCAACTCGGAGCGCGAAACTGGAGACATCTAGCTAGGGACCGAGCTAGATGGAGAAGTTTGTTGGGTGAGGCCCTAGTTCACACAGGACTGTAGCGCCACCTTAAGTAAGTAAGTAAGTAGAAATTTTAGGGACATTTTAACGCTTTTTGGAACAGCAGTCATTCCATAGTTATGTTTCAGTTTTTTGATATAAAAAGTATGCAAATTTTCAATTAGGGCTGGAAAAAGCTATTTTAAGTGAAACACAGTTAAGTTTGAAGTTCTTTCGCTAGGTCCATAGATGGTGAACAGTAAAAATGGTTATATTTACTTTCAATTTTGTACGGATTGAAATAAAATTTTTAGAGACATTTTTGGAATATCATACTGAAAACTAAAAAATTGATTTTTTCGAATGTTTTGACTAAATGTAACTTTCTAATACATTTTTAAAGTTTAAATTTTAAAAATAAAACACACGTAATAATGGTTTATTTTTACATATCCTTATTGTTAGTTTGTGTTTACTGAAATCTGGTCTTCTTTAGACAGTTTCTGGGAATTTATTCATGACTTTTGGCGAACATTTCTTGTTTTTTTGTTTTCGAATAAAAAGTACTCTTGTTCTGGATTATAAACGCCTGCTATGGCAATTGTACAAACCCTTAGCGCTTTAGCTGAGAATTGCGTTAACAGGAGGGGATGAAAAAGGGAGCTTAAATCATTTTTTTAATTCATGTTTATTAATTCATTGTATGCAGTGAGTCAAACCAATAGTTTTTTATTCAAATTTTGTTCTTTTGTAAACAAAAATGGAAAGTCGAACAAGTTACTTATTTAAATATTTTTTAAAATAAATAAATTAACTCTTTTTTTATTTTTCAGCATATGAAGTTGTTCGTCGAATGTGTACGTCTCAATTACAAATTAATTTATTTATGGTCGATCATGTGTGCATGATGGAAAGTTCAGGCAATGGACATATGTGCTTTTGTGAGGAAGATATGTGCAATTCTAGTAAAAATTTATTACCAAATCTAAATCTTAATTTTCTTGTGTTAATCCCATTTTCAATTATAGTTTTTAATCAACTACGAAAACAATTACATACTCAAATCATTCATAGTTAGAAAGAAAATCTTAGTAATTATAATTTAAAGTAGTTTTCGAGATTCAATCGTATTAGAAGAATTAAAAAAAAAAAACAAAGATTATTTTTCGAATCACAGCAATGCTTTAAACTCTCTTTAATAGAATTGATTTTTTTTGTTGGTTTTATAATTTTTATTTTTCTAAAAGGATAAACTGAGTTAATATTAAATATAAATACCTAATATTCCTATGCAATATTTCAAATACAAATATTAAGTCAGTTTAAAGACCAAACTATCGTACGTTCTGCTATGTAGATTACTAAAACACCATTATTTGAACCTTCTATTTAGGTATAAAAATAATTGCATGATATTGTAAAGCATGATTTAACATAATTAAGAATAAATTCGTTGGACATTCTATATTTTTTTTAAATTAACAATAAGATGTATGTACGTATAGTTAAAAGCAGCGTATTTACATAATATATTTATGTATATCTAATAGATGCTCATGATTATATGTATAATATATAGGATGTAAATAAATCATAAACATATTTATATAGGGTAGGTTTTTTTTCAATTTTATTTTCATAAATTGAGACATACATATTTTTATAAATTACTACACAAATCATATAAGATTTTATTCTGTATCATAATCAATGCGCTGATCAATGACATGACGTTTTGGTAAGACATAATTTTAAATCATAACATATTACATAACAACTCATATCATAGCATAGAAATGCAAAAAAGACGACCGTAAGTTTTAATGTAGTTTAAGGAAAAGTATGAATTTTGAATAAAGCCGCAACTTCAAAAACAAAACGCTTTAGGGTTTGACAAAATAAGTTTATTTGGTCATATGTTTTTGACTTAAATTCACGGAGTCCGTTGACATTTTGTATTATTAATCGTCGTAAATAACATAAACTGGCCACGTGTGGCTTAGGAAAAATTGTATTTTAAAGTTAATGGGCTTGAGAATTATTTAAATACAAAAGAGTAAAACCATTTCGAGATACGATTTTTCAGAGACAGTATTTCGAACTTTAATTTTTCAGAAACCTCAAGTTCATATATTGGAAAGTAAAAGTATTAAATAATTCTAAATTACTACACCCAAATTGTCAAAATTTGTATAAATAAATATTTTATAGTCCCAATTTTTTAAGTCCGGTATTCCAAATTTTGAATTGTTTCTGCTTAAATGCTTACCTTTCTTTTCAGTTTTTAGAAATCTCTTTAAAAATTAATAATAGACAAAAATTAATTAAATACGTGAAAGATGCTGAAATAATAAAATTTGGAACAATATTTTCCAGTACGTTTTAGCATCATAATTCCAACAAAAAGTTGTATAGCTTCTGAAGATGCTTCGCTTAATAAGAACTTACTTTAGATTTTTAAATTATTTTGTCATACAACTTCAAGGAATATAATTGATAACTCAAAAAGAAAAGAAAAAACGAGCTTAAAAATTCAAATTTATTCTTCAAAAAAAATTTGTATTGTTTTAATTTTATAATTTAAATTTCTAAAAAATTAAAAATCAATAAATTTACGAACAAAAAACAAAAAATATATGTATATCTATGTATGTGCATATGTATTTATATCATAACAAAAATTTTATAGATTTAAATGTGCTTTCTATAAGACATATAATATGTTTATTTAAAATAATTTTAAAACATCATAACTCACATGTGATTAGAGAACCATATCAAACATTATCGTTATCGTTTATTTTTGTTTTTAAAATTGATAAATACGTCAAATTAACAGCTGTCATATTTATGGTTGCTTAAGGCTATCATAAAAAGGTAAGGAAGGTTAGTTTCACAATAAGTATTTACATAAATTAACGGTATTTTAGCACAGACAATATATTTTGTACTTTTCAAGTACTCTCTAAAAAGCTTTATTATAGTTATTAAACTGCTCTTTTTTTGTTTAAAGCCTCGTACATATATGCTTCTTTATTAGATTTTCACCACAAAACACACGCCTTTAAAAAAAAAACTCACTAACAACGTAGTCATTCACTTATGTATTATCAGCTTCATGTATTTGTATTTTCCTTATTTTTTAATTTTATTTATTTTGTAAAAAACAAAAATAAATTTTTACTACAGCTAGCTATCGGCTTAGTTTAAAATAAAAATACAAAGCAACATTTTGCAAAAAAAAAAACAAAACTTCATACTATATTAAAGCAACACTATGCTTAACATTTTAAAGTATCTTGAACAAAAATAAAAAAACAATTGTACATTTAAAATTGATTACATTTTGAAATTTTGAAAATTATGCTAGAAACAAAGCAAAGCGCCAGGAATGATGAATAGAAATGCAATTCAAAGTAACCATAGATTCCTCACAATATAAAAAGCACTTTATCTACTTACAACTCATAAATCATTGATTTCATATGATAAAATGATTATGACGATGATGTGGAAGATAAATTTGAATTTTTTTCGTACTGCCAGCTCAAAATTACCCATGATACTTATGTATTATTGAATTTGTCTATAATTATCATCCTTATTATCCAATATTCCACCTCAGTGTCTTGTCAAAAAAGCACGTCATGACATTTATACAAGTAATACTCTTACACAGAATTCCTCATTCAAAACTTTAGTTTTTCTTAACTTTTTACCCTTTTATTAGTTCGTACCAAAACCTTATGTTGATTTCCTTTTATCATTCACACTAAAAAATTTATAAGACAAATCTAGAGAATTGTTTAAACAAAAAAACTATAAAACAAACAATGCAAGAAAAAAAGACAAATAAATTGTGAAATATTTTTCTGTACCAATCAAAAATATTTCCGAGCAAAAAAGTGCTTTTTCACATACGATACCACTGGTCTGATTCAAATTTTTTCATCATGTACCACCATCGTTCCATGTGCAACCGCCGCTATTATAAAAACAAAATTTAAAAATAATATAAAACAATTTAACAAAAATTCAAATAAATTCGACCAAATTATGCCAACAAAAAATAATATTTTAAAATTCAATTTTTATAAATCAGAAAAAGTACAAAAACATGAAAATTGAGTTTATATTTCTTATGAAATAAATTTTCCTAAAACGAAAGAAATTTATCATAAAAAATATAAAACAAAAACACAGTCCAAAAAATTTGTTAATTTGCGACGACCGACGACACGCTGAAATAACTTATATCGATTTGAACCTAAAGCAGCAACAGCAGCAGCAAAATCAAAAAACAACTTTATATTTTCTTCGCTACAGTGATTGTTGCTAACAATATAAACTTTTTTTTTAAAAATAGTACATTTTTGACATTTTGTGTATCAGCAGCATTACAACGCTAAGCTATTATAAAATATTCAAATAAAACTTTTTCTAAAATTTATATAAAACATAAATATTTACTTTATATATAAAATATATCTAATTTAGAATTTGTAATATATTTTTTTTATTAATAGCAATTCTATATATTTAAAATATTCAACAAAATTATAAAAAAAAGCTTAAATTATTATATATCTTCACATATCTTTTATTGTTTATTAATTTTTGCAAAATACCTATCTAATTTTATTTTTATTCAGCAAAATTGTATTTTCATTTCGAATTTGAGAAAAAAATGCCTTAAAAAGTAGTAAATGTCTTATTTTGTTTAAATTTTTAATTGTTGTAATATATTTTGCATAAAAAAATAATTCTTACTTATGTATAAAATTATATTTAATCATCAAAAATATTTATATAAAAAAAAAGAAAGGCCCAAGGCATATTATTTATATTTAAACACTGTGAAGAATTGTTTTTTGAGAAACAAAAATAATTCAAAATATGTATACTTATTAAGTAAACATCATTATATTGTTAATTAATTAGTTAGTCTTAGTTAAATAATTATAATTACTTAAGGGATAAAGAATTAAATATATTGGTTTTAAATTAAAAAATTAAAAACGAATTGTTGATGAAAAATGATGTTGAGTCAATAAAGTTTTAAACTTTTAAAGAGAAATGAATAAATTGAAATTATATATTAGAGACATAAATATAACAATCATAAAACAAGTGGAATAATCTGTGTTTTATTTTAAAGTTGCTTTGGATAACTCAGGACAGGTAAGCTTTTTTATTCGTTGTCTCAACTGTTTTGAAAAAAAGGTAGTTTGCTTGACAGAGGGTGAGTTCAAGATTGGACACTTCCGGGATGACTTTAGACCCCAACAAACAAACCTAATGTTACAAATTGTTGAACTGTCAAAAAAAAATCTGATTCTAATAAATATTATCTATCACAATTTTAGGGATAAAGATACATACATATGTATTCATATTTTTAATACATTTTTAAATCACTGCTTTTTTATATAAAAGACACATTTCTTGCTTTTTTGTTTCATTGATTTAATTTTGTGTATGTTCAAAAATATGTCAATTATTATTATGTGCCCGCTTAGTGATTGTTATTAGAGCGGGGCAGGATGCTGGTTTAAATCCTAAAAACCACCAAAGTTGGCCACTAAAACTCAATATACATTGAACAAAAATGTTTGTAGGCGTGTTCATTGAGCCAAACAAATATTTCACAAAAAGGCGTACAACTGAAATATTATTTTTGTATTGATAGAACAGTGTTTCCTCGCATTAATTTTTAACATTTTAATCAGCGAATAAAAATAAAAAATGTAGGCTTTTTTTGCTAATGGAAAGTCACTGATGCAAATCCATACTAATCTTTTCTTCATTTTATAGCGAAACCCTTTTTTTATTAATGAAGTGTTCATTATGTGTATCTCAAATGCTCAAATGACATATAACAGGTAAATAAGTTATCAAAAAAACAAATCTGCGAAATCTGTTATTGTACTTGAAATTTCTTTTATCATAAAATCATAAAAAGAATATACGAAATCTTTTACAATTGCTATTCAGCATTTCGATATTTTATTAAATTCTATTTTAAAACTTCGAAAATGAAATTTGTTGCCAAACAGACCTATAATCTGTTATTATCAGCTGTTACTCAAAATGAAGTACTTAATGTATTTGTTACGGAATTTTGTACATGCGGTGTTCGGATAAGTAGTTGCAAATCGTCCATTAGAATCTTTACTCTTAGTTTATCAGTTGGGAAAGCTGTATGAAACATGCCTCAGGACTGCTTTTTAGTTTCAGTTACATTAAAATAGTCATGAACTTTCGTCTACAGAAATATTTTAAGTTATGTTTATTTAATTGTTTCTGACATTAATACAATCTGACGTTTATCTTTTTTTGCGAAACAAATTCTTGAAGAAATGCAATACATATATCTCTTTTTATTTCACATTGGAATCTTTTATAATATGAATCAAAACTGTGTCTTTTTTATGGTTCATAACAAAAGTTTACGACAAAAATTACAAGTCACACAAATTCATTTGACGGATTATATAGGGTCCGCCAAATAACTTTTTTTTTTGAAAATGCTATAAAAACATCGAGTGCAGCTTCGGCTGTGTGGCACGTAGCGCCATCCTGTTGAAACCAAATGTTGCCAATATCCGCCTCCTCCTTTTGTGAACAAAAACTCGTTCAACATGGCCCGATAACAATCTCCATTGACTGTAACGGCCACTCCTTGCTCATTTTCGAAGAAAAATAGCCCAATTATGCCTCTGGACCAAAATCCGCACCATACAGTGACTCGTTTTGGGTGTATCGGCTTTTCAATGTATACGTGCGGGTTTTCTGTGCCCCAAATGGGCTATTTTGCTTGTTCATATACCCGCCAAGATCAAAATGAGCTTCATCTGAAAAGATGATTTTTTTGGCAAAGTCGGCATCTTCTCTAAGCGTTGTTCAAGCGTATACACAACCATATTCGTTCAGCGGAAGGATAAAACAAATTATCTGTCAAATCAGACATGAGCTAAGTGTTACCATTCACAAAATAAGCACTAGTTGAAAAAAAACGTTAGATGGCGGACCCTTTACTTGGTATGGTAATTCATAAGTCGGGTATTACACGATAAAACTACGTATATTCATGCACCAGCTTCAAATTCTGCTGTTATTTGGCCAGTTTATATTTTTAAGATCTCAGAGATTTCTCAGAAATATATACAAAATTTCTCATACAAATTTCTCATTTTTACTGTCAAAAATCTGAGAACAGAATTTATATGTTTCGATTTTTCTCAGGAATTCTCTTTCACACAATTCAAAAAGGATGAAAAGAAATACCAAGCTAATTTGATTGCTCGGTGAGAATAAATAGTGAATTGTGTTTATATTTCATTCATTTCATGCTCTGTCAATCCGCCTGAGAAATTTTACAGAAATATTAGATACATAAACTGGACAGTTATATCTTACTTCTTAAGTGCTATTACAATTTGAAACTAGATCCATGAATCTAGTTTGGCAGTTCTCTTTTATTTTCGTTTCGTTGTCGATTTTTTTGTTTGACATTTTTTCTTTTAAAATCTATGTAATGCTTAAATAAATTTACGATTTATTTAAGCAAAACCAATGATTCATACAAGATGGTTAGTGAAATAATTCCTTTTTTCACAACCATAGGAAAAAGAATAGCAATTAAACGAGCAAAAGCAGAGATAAACGTAAAACAGATAACGGATTCAACATATGTGACACAGGTTGATTTTCTCCCGTTTGAAGCTTTCAAATTATATTTGTCGCATGCATTGTCACATGCACAAAATCGTTTAACTGATGAAAGCATTCCATTTGCTCGGTATTTCCAGCTGTCAGTTTTCCTTTCAATAATCAACTCCAGCTTCAAATGCATGATTCCAATCAGAAAACGCTTTAAACATGTGACAGGAATTTTCAATGAAAGCTATAACCAACAAGTAAAAAATCCAATGATCGGTTTGAATGATAGCTATAAGTGGTCCTTATTCGGAATAAAATCGTTCCACTGAAAGCGCTTAATTTTCTTTGCATTCCCACCTGTCAGTTTTCCTTTCACCGATCAACTCTTGCCTCAAATATCTGTGTCCAATGACAGAAATTTTTAATGAAACCTATAACCAACCTGTCAACAAAATTCCAATGATGAGTTTGAATAATGAAACACAATGATAGTTATTAGGGGCCGGTTATAGCTATCAGTAAAATTTTTGTTTTTAGTTTTTGAACATGTTACAGATATATTTCTAGCAAAAGATTGATGCAATAAGATGAATCCTATATTCAATTATTTTTTCAAAAGGAAACAATGCATTTAAAGTTTTATTTAATTTATAAATCCATTTTAATTTTTTTAATGATAAAATTTCATTTTACTGAACAGCTGACTGCCAAAAGCCAAACAAAATTCCATTTTGTTTTACTGGTTACCGGTTATGGCTATCAGTAAAATCCATCAGTAAAATTTGAAACAGGAGGAATCTGAAGTGTTTTACTGATGAGCGTTTATAGCAATCAGTAAATTTACGTGATTAAAATAAATGTCACTTTGAGGCTTCGCGCCTCAGACAATTTTTTTACTGTTGCTTTCATCAGTAAAATTTTTAATGATGTGATCGGAACAGTACAAAATTGGAACACCAACAGTAAAACGAAATGGATTTTTTTTGGCTTTTGGCAGTCAGCTGTTCAGTAAAATGAAATTTCATCATTAAAAAAATTAAAATGGATTTATAAATTAATTAAAACTTTAAATGCATTGTTTCTTTTTGAAAAAAAAATACTTGAATATAGGATTCATCTTATTGCATCAATCTTTTGCTAGAAATAAATCTGTAACATGTTCAAAAAGTAAAAACAAAAATTTTACTGATCGATTTTACTGATAGCTATAACCGGCCCCTAATGAAACAGTACAAAAAATTGTCTGAGGCGCGAAGCTCGATGTTATGATCGAAGGAAAACAACATTTAATGAAGTAAATTTACTGATTGCTATAAACGCTCATCGTTAAAACATTTCAGATTCTTTTTCGCAGCGTTTCAAATTTTACTGATAGCTATAACCGGCCCCTAAGTGAGCTCCAAATACCTCTGTGTGAATGTTTGTAAGTAAACAAACAGACTTCTTATGTTTCGACCTTAAACCCAGTATTTGGTTTCCTTTTCACACCACTCGACTAATGTCGCTTTGTTCGTTATAAATTCAAAACAAATTGATTTGTTTGAAGTTTGAAATGTAAACAAAATTTTTCGTTGGAAACAAAAAGATAAACAAACAAAAATCTAAAAATCATACAAAAAGTTCAAAAACAATTTCTAACAAAAGATGGAAGAAGAATCAGAAAACTTAGCGACTCAAAACGAAAATACCGAGAAGATTGATAAAAGCAATTTCAAATTTAAAAAAGACGAAAATGGGTAACTTCTCAAAACTTCTCTATTTTATGATCCATGTACATTAGCTTAAATTTCCAGATTGATTTTAACAATTCATCATACAATTAATGAAAATGGTAATTTAGTAAGAATTCGTTTAGTTGCTGGATGTTTTAATGAAACTAATCGACGATTCCTTACTGTCGACAACAGGTAAGTTCTATGTTTATCTCCAATAAGCCTTATTTGAAATACAAAATATACTTTTTTCTTTAAGGGGAAACATTTTTGTATTTGATTTGGCCAAAAAGAAATTCTGGAAACTTTTAGAAAAAATTCCCAAAGCATGTCTAATTCGAAACATTCCTGATCAACCAAATGTGTATCTTATTGCCACCAAACAAGGCCAAATTTTCTGGGTTGATGTTGGTAAGAAGAATAATTAAAATCCAATTCCAATTAATTGTGCTTAAAAAACTAGGTATTTTATTTGTTTAGAAAAGTCGATGATAACTCACTCGGAAATCTATTCCGACAACCGAATATCAAACATCTCCTTTCCCGGTGTTCCACTTCAGCCTCAACTCGCAGTTGTCCATTGCCATCATGAAGCAATCCTTTTGAATTTTGAAACCTTCGAAGCCTCACATCGTCTTGAATTCAATCAGGCAAAGATTTCTCTTAAATTTGTCTCCTATATTCCACAAAGTGACCAGATTTTTACATGTTTCACTAATGACTCAGTTCATATATGGTCAGGAATTACACTAAATACTATCCGAACCCATAATCCTATTCGAACAAGGGATAGATTTCTCATGACTAAGGAACCATTTGAAATTCGCCTTCACGATGACTTGTCTGAATCTGAATCTACTGAGTCTAAAATTGAAATCAATTGTCAAGAAATCAAAGAACTCTCGAAGGGTTTAATAAATTCCTTTAGTTTTACCTCAGATGGTACGATTGTTTGCTTCACTACTCTTGACAATTTTATAATTCTAATGTCCTCCGTGAGCTTTGAGCTACTGAAAGTAATCAAGCTCCTCGATTCTACTTTACGCGGGTGCTGGATCTTACCCAAGAGCAATGAAAATATTCTCCTCTGTCAGACAACCAAACACCAGCTTATGTTGGTCAACATCGACAAATCTGGTCCTAAAGTTTTGATCGAACCAAAAGACTGCTCCGTGGTTGGAGTCTCGAAAGATAAAGAATTCTTCAGCACCATACGATACACAGGTGATGCGAATATTTATAGCGTTAGCTCGCTGATTGACTGCCTTAAATCTGCCCAAAATTGTGTTCAAATGCTACGAACTGCCATGACCCAGCCAAAAGCTCTGTCGGTGAATTGTTTCGATAACAAATTGAGGAAAATGCTAACTAAAAATCGCCTGATTCCGATTCTCAAAGAATATGGCCAATATCCGAGTAAATATCGACTGCTCATCTGGGCTGCTCTCTTGGATATTCCGTGCAATAAGTCGAAATTTGCTGAATTAATCAAGATGGGAACTACCCAGACAGCTGCAGCTTTAAATGTCAGTTTAAAGTTAAAAGATTCAAGCTCTCGGAGAAATCTCATAAGAATATTCTCGTGTTTGGGTCATTGGTCGAAAGTCTTTGGCCACAGTGACTTTGTTCCTCAATTCATATTTCCATTTGTGAAAATTTTCTCCAACAGTCTGACTGTTTGTTTTGAGGTGATCGCGACGATCCTCACAAATCAATGTCAGTTATGGTTCGAGTTCCATCCCCTGGAGCCTCTGAACTATTTGGGAATGTGTGAGAATATCCTGAACCATTTCGATCCGCCGCTAGCCAAATTTTATTCGGAAACTGCTATCACAGCAAAGGAGTATGCTTGGTCGATTATGGCCAATGGATTCTCCGAGATTCTAGACGACGAACAATGGTTGTGGTTGTGGGATAATATCCTTTCTAGTCCACCGTATTTTATGATCTTCTGTGGAGTGGCTTACAATATAGTCCAACGAGAAACAATTCTACGGCTGGAGGGCAAAGAGGAGGTCGCTGAATTCTTCCACGAACAGAATCCAGTTGATATGAAAAAATTCATAAAAAAAGCTTATCACTTGATGGACAAGTGTCCAGATGATTTGCATCCGCGGCGGTACATGAAGGATTTTACAAAACTGCCCAAAGGAGTTTATCCTAAATTCCAAAACTATCCTAAAAAATGGTTGGAAGCACAAGAAGCCGAAATGGATACCATACGACGGGAGAGGCAAGCTATTGACGCCACAATGCGGCAATTAGAAAGAGACGAGGCACTGATGATTGAGAAATTGGAACGGGGATTGCAACAGGAAGAATATGCCAAACGAATGAAAGAAATGCAAAACCAATATCAGGAGATGCTCCGACACGAAGAAGAACGGATATCATATCAACGAAAAATGCTAATTTTATATCAAAAGCAATTGCGTCAGCAGAAAGGTAAAGTAATTGAATTGATAGAGGAATCAGCACGACGACGGAAGCAAAATCTTCAAGAAAGTGAATTAGACACTTTGCTAAGGGACATTGAGAGAGAGGTGAGTGCCGTGCCTTGAAACGTATTTAGATTGCGTTTTTATTTCTTATTTTACTTTTGACCAGCGCCAACGCAACGAAATAGATTTAACAATTGCCGAAGAACACATCAAAGACCATGACATGGAATTACTTTCCCATAGATATGGAATTGATGATATTTTAAGCGAAAATGACTACCAACCGATGAGAAGTAAATTTAGGAAAACAATTAATAAAATTAACGAGGGGAAAAGAGGACTCAAACATGATTTAGAAAATGTTAGTAAATTCATATTCTTTATGAAAGTTTTCCTCTTTTTTCTAATCAATTTAAAACTGTTTTTCTGTTTTAGATCCTAAGAGATGATGCAAGTCAAAAAGACGAGAGTGGCAAATGTCTATCGGATAGTGTTTTAAATGAAATTGAATCATCTGTCCGAGATTTAGAAAAAGAATTCCATTCTGCACTCAAATGTAAATCATAGCGATAATTATTTTAGTAGTAAATTATTTATTTGAAAATTAAACCAACATTGTTTTAATAATTTAGAAGCTTTGCAGCTGGGTGCTTCACTTTTTGGATTTTATAGAAATAAAATTCAAGCTTTGAGGAAAGTATTTAGTTAAATAACATTCAAGCACAGATAATAATTTTATACAGATGTCTCACCCTTATGGCGAGAAATGATATATGAAATTGAAATCAACCAAAAAAAAGAGCTTTTTTAAAAAGCTTTAACTCGTCTTCTTTCCTATGAATGAAAACTAAGGCAAAGAAAAAACTGAAATATTTTTTGTATGTTCTTTTCCTCTCATAATCCTAATGCACAGACACATAAAACACCACGATCATTCTTCACAAATGAAAACAAAACTCGTTTTATTTTGGTTTTTTGTGGTGTGGTTGGTGGTGATGCGTTGAAAACAAGTGCAGGAGAGTTGATCGCTTGTCAACGACGAGAAAAAAAAATATTTACAGTTGCCTTTGGAAATAGAAACAAAGCAAGGACAAGGTTGTCTTTATAGCTCGAGTTTGTATAATCGGATATGTAAATGCTAGCTGCGTGCATTCATGTGGATTTTTTTTTTATAAATTCATCTTTTTCTTCAATTTTCTAAAATCTCCACGAATACATTTTTCAGTTTTATATCTTTTTAAACGTAATAAAGTGTTGTTGATTGGTGTCAATTGGATGATGAGGTACCCATGTACAATGCACATGTATGTACCTCATAATAATGAGTCAACAATTAAAATAATATTTTTTTTTCTAGTTTGCAAAGAACTGATCTTATTTTTTTATTATTTAAAAGATAACTTCCTCAAAAATGGACAAGTACATTTTGTTCAGCAAAAAATAAAATATGTAGAGGTGTACTGTCTTCTGTGCAAATAAGGGTCTTCCTGTAGATTTGTATTGCCCCTGATTTGTTTGTTTCCTTGACATAACTGTATAAAAAAAACGTGTTTCCTTTTGATTTATTAACTTCCCATAGCAAGTTATTGTAATCGGTCCGATTTTTCGAATTGAAAATTTTGACATTTCTCGACGTTTTAAGGTCTCTAGAGTCGAAATAAAAGATTTTTGGGAAGATGTCTGTGCGTGCGTGTGTACGTACGTTCGCGACGTTTTTTTTTTTCGTCGTACATAGCTCAAGAACCAGAATAGACATCGACTTCAAATAATTTGTGTTATACAGATAATAATGTAGAAAGATGCAGAAAGGACTCTCAAAAAAATTGAGTGTGTGTTTTTTTACCATAACAATTTAAAAAAAGGTGAACATTTTGGTTAACCCTAAATATCTCACGAACCAATAACGCTAGAGACTTGAATTAAATTTTATATTATATATCGTAACGTGATACCAAACAAGTATATTTTTGGAAAAAATCCAATTAACGATTTTTTTTTAAAAATAAAAAAAACTGAAAAAAAAAATTGTCAAATCGAAAATTTTACGAATCAAAAATGGTTTTATCTCCAAAACAATTTTGTGCACCGAAGAATAACGTTTTTGA
Organism: Eupeodes luniger; assembly: GCA_951509635.1. Lineage (NCBI taxonomy): Eukaryota > Metazoa > Arthropoda > Insecta > Diptera > Syrphidae > Eupeodes > Eupeodes luniger. The sequence continues at coordinate 128,201,921 of OX608075.1, read as the reverse complement.
TATCAGGTAAAATTTTGAGAAAAATGGAATTGACAGTTTTTTTATAAAAAATAAAAACCTGAAAAAAATTAATAAAAGTTAGTAAAAATTGAATTTCGACTCAAATATCTTTTCAAAAATTTGAGATTATGGCTTCCAACTTATTTTTTCTTATAAAAAATACTGTTTTCAACATTCGGTAAAATTTTGAGAAAAATCGAATTGACAGTTCTTTTACCGTCCCATCGTTAATATTTTTTTTATTCATAGTTTTCGGTCACAACCAATGTGGTTGTTGTTGCTTTTCTAAAAAAATATCATTGATCTGTATCGGAACAAACGTATGTTTGTTGTTGCACATTCAACCCTTTGTTGTGCTCGGTACTTGTTCGCGGTAACGTACGTTATTTGTTGTTGCATTTTATCACCCCCATCGAAATACATAAAAAACTTTGATGCGCTCGTTGATTTCTTCGGGGGCCTGTTATGTGTTTGTTAGTAATGTTAGTAATGTGTTTTAAGGTTTTTATTTTTTATAAAAAAACTATCTATTCGATTTTTTTTTTTAATTTTACTGAATGTTGACAACAATATGTTTTAAAAGCTAAAAGTAGTTTAAATCCAATATCTCAACGTTTTGAAAATATATTTGAGTCGAAAATCAATTTTTATCAACTTTTATTAACTTTTTTTAGGTTTTTTTTATATTTTGTAAAAAATTGTCAATTCCATTTTTCTCAAATTTTTTCTGAATATTGAAAACAATATATTTTATAAGATAAAATTAGTTTAAAGCCATAATCTCAAATTTTTGAAAAGATATTTACTTCGAAAAACAATTTTTACCAACTTTTGTTTAATTTTTTTTAGGTGTTTAATTTTGTGTACAAAAACTGTCAAGTTCGATTTTTTTCAAAATTTTACTGAATGTTGACAACAATATGTTTTAAAAGATAAAAGTAGTTTAAGGCCAATATCTCAAAGTTTTGAAAAGATATTTGAGTCGAAAGTCAATTTTTACCAATTTAAGTAGCATTTCTTAAAAGTTTTTATTTCTTATATAAACAAATACAAATTGGATGAATTAAATTAATTTGAAGTCAATATCTTCTATCGTTCACGAGATATTGAGAACCGACCATCATTTTTTACCCATGTGTTTTTATGAAAAAACGGACTGTTGGATTCTTATAAAAAAATTATTGAATATCGAAAACAATATTTTCTGTGAGATAAAATTAGTTTGAAGCCAATATTTTTAATTTTTGTAAACATATTTGAGTCGAAAGTAAATTTTTACTAAGTTTTAGTAGATAATGTTTTTACCTGTATTTTGTAAGGAAACTGTTAACTTGATGTTTCTCAAAATTCTTGAGCTATGGACGACGTACGTACACAGGCACGCGCAGACATCTTTCTAAAAATCTTTTATTTCGACTCTAGGGACCTTGAAACGTCGATTTTTCAATTCGACAAATCGAACCTATTACAATAACTTTCTATGGGAAGTTAAAAATAGAAAACACAGAAACCAAGACATGTTTACATTCACTTGTCCCTACTTGCTCACACAATTTTCATATATCAATGCACAAGCAACTTCTTCTATTCTCCTTACCGGACACCTAACAATCTAACATTCACAAAAAAAAAAACAAACAAAAATTATCACCCCTTTCTTCTTTTACGCACCAAAACGCGCATAAAAAAACAAGATACAGACATAACCTACATCAACTCCCATATACTTCCTTGTTGTTTACATTTGTTTCCAATGTACCGAACTTTGTTTTTGTATTCATTGGCAAACAAAATGACAAAAGAGAAGAGAAAAGATTCTAAAAAGAAAAAAAAATATGCAAGGCAAAAAGAGCTTTCTCAGCTTTATTTTTAAAAGCTCTTGTCTGTTAAGGCTTGTCTGTTAAGGGAAAAAAATGTTTCATTTTTTCCTGCAGGGATGAGACATCTGTATAAAATTATTATCTGTGATTCAAGTGTAAGCTACTCTGTACAAATTAGAGGCACTACATTGTAAGTAATTGATACTTTTTTACTTGCTTAAGGCGGCGTTACAGTCCTCTGTGAACTAGAGCCTCACCCAACAATCTTCTTCATCGAGCTCGGTCCCTAGCTAGATGTCTCCAGTTGCGCACTCCAAGTTGGGTAAGGTCACTTTCCACTTGGGCGCTCCACCTGATCCGCGGTCTTCTCTACTGCGTTGTTCTGTGGGCACGTCGTCGTTCCATCTGCTCCTCCACTCACCTTCTATACATACGGGAACGTTAGATCACGCGAAGAACTTTTCTATCGAAATGACCCAAGGTGCTTTCATCCGCTTTTTTCACAGTCCGAGCTTCTGCACCATATAAAAGGACGGCGATTATGAAGGTATTATATAACACTTTGGTTGCTCGAGAAAGTGGTTTACTACTCAATTGCTTTCTTAGCCCAAAGAAAAAGCGCTGGTGTTGTTTTCTGCGGTCATAGCGGAGCCTAGTTTAAAAAAATTCCTTAACTACCTCAAAGTTACGTCTGTCGATGGGGACGTTTTGACCAAGACGTCGGTGTTGTAGGTCCTTTATCCGCCTCTGCCTCAATACTCACAAAAGCCTCATTGACCTCACGCTAAGTTACTTAGTAAAAAACCATATAATTTACAACTTAACTTTTATTCCAACAAAAATAATAAAAAATAAAACACAAAACTCAAGGTATACTTGAATCTCCTTTTCTTTTAATACCCCCAAGTGACTTAACTCCCGTCATTACTGGTACTTTTGAAGCAGCTTTTCGAATCTCAGCAACTGCGTCTAGTAGCTTTTTCGGTTCGGTAAGGAACCAAATCCAAAGCAACTGACCATTATGCCACAAGATATCATTGTTCTGCAAAATAAAAATAAATAAACAATTTTCATACAATTTTACCATATGAAAAATAGTTCAAACCATTTTTTCATGAATATTCTCCTGGAATTGGGACCGCAAATGCCGGAAATCCATTTCAAAATGATTTTTATTCATTTTTGCATTGAAAATTGGTTTCAGTAAATTGATCTGTTCGAACATGGGCAATTTAACAGGACTATCATAAACATATGGCTTTAAGATGTTCTCAATGCGAGTTCTAAAATCAAGAGAATTATTCTCAAAAAAACAACAACTGTGTAAAAAGCAAACTTACAATTCATTGGTTAGTTCCAAAACAGATGTATAAGGCTTCTTATTTAACAATGCATTCAGAGCATACTTCAAAAGTCTCCCAAACTTCTCGTATTCATACAAACATGCCTTCGGTTCGTTACGTACCTTAACTGTTGAATGTTTCGATAGGATCTCGGCGATTTTAGTAAAAACTATTTCACTCATTGTATTGGAGGGAAGTTTTTGTAGACTTTTCATTGCCTCGATGCGTTTCAAACACAACTGAGCTTGCATATTCAATTCATCGGAATTATCGAATCGATTTCGGATTTTCTCCAAATCCAATTGAGTGGTAATCCAAATGAGTTCGGCATTTGTCAGAGCATCGGAAACTGTTTTCGTGAGGACTTTTACATTTTCAAGCCTCCTATAAGCTCGATTTAGTTTCTCCTTGGTATTTTCATACAAAATAAGTTCCATCTGTTGTTGGGCACGTTGTTCCAAATGCATTTGTAAATCATTGATAATTGTTTTGTAAGTGCTATTGAAATGATGATTGTTTATCATTTCTAATTCTCGTGTTTCTTTTCTAAAAACAAAAATAAATATATTTTGTTTATACATCAATGGGCTTCAAAAAAACAAAAGTTAATTTGTTAATTTACTTCATATCCGAAATACTGACAATGTGCATTTTACTGATATCGAGATTATCAATCATCGACTGGGTGGCTCTTGATTTTGCTTTGTCTTTGATAAATTTCTCCATAAAGTTCAAATTGCTTAAATGATTTAAAAGAATTTAATTTTAAATTTTTTTTAGGAAAAATGTTGGTTTTACTTACAGTTTACGAATATTTTCTAGCTGAGAAGTTATTTCTTGAATTTCTTGATGATCCTCTTCCAGCTCAACAAAATCCTATATATTATAGTTAAAACATCATTTGAAACTTTGAAAATCTTTTAACTAATCTAATTAAAGCCAAATACTAAGAAAAACTTCTTGAACTTAAATTTAAGTTTAAAAAGAAAAATTCTGATCAAAGCATACAAATGTTAAAACCTAAATATAAGTTCTAGTATTTGATTAATTAGTATTTCTTGAATTTGGGATTCGTAGAAACTGTTTTTGTGCAAACATGTTTTTTATTTATATACATTTATGGACAAGGAAATAAGATACTTAACAATTTTTATATGAAATTAAATTTATTTTTGACTTGTGAGCTTAAACAATTTATTTCTTTTTTAGGGACATAACTTGAATTCTAAACATTAATCTAATTATTATTATTATCTAATTATTATTATTTACCAATTTTTTTGGTTTTTATTCAACAGATAATAAGCACATAAATCCCAAAAAAAAATTCAAATCTTATTGTTGTATCACCACGGTTTTTTAAAGAAGCTTGGCACCTTATTTGTTAAAGTTTCAACTTACGTTTGAAATCTGTTTTGTGAGCTAGAGTACCAGCCCTATTTTAATATTTGACTTTTGTTTGCACATTTTTAACTTTAACATTATTTCATAAGTGTTCGATGAGGTTAAGATCGGGACTTTGAGATGGACATACAGATATGGACATTAAAATAGACACAGAGACAGTTGCTAAGAGTAAAACCAAATTAAAACAACAACATGCATTGGAAGTAGTTTTAACCGTTATAAAAAAAAGTTAGGCTCTCTTATGCAAAATAACATGGTTTTTTTTTTTTTTTTTTTTGTTGATTGTTTGGAAATGAACCGTTTCTTAGGTAAGACTGTGTTTTTGGTGGACATTAAAATAGAAACACATTGGAACACAGACCTTAATATTTAACTAGTATCAAAAATAATAGTTTTTAATATTTTTTTTACTTTTATAAAACAATAAGTTCACTTTAGGAAGTAAATTTAAATTATTTTAATAAAATTAAAACTAATTCTAAGGAAAACATGGGTCGCGGTAAGCATTGTTCCCTTGAGGAGAAAGCTGTCATTTTAGTTCTACGAAATGAGAGAAAATCTTTGAGAAAAATAGCCAGAATAATGAACAGATCTTTCAAGTTGATTACAAAAGCAATTTGACCGCTGTGAGCCAAAAAACAGCTGGGAAAACCAAGCAAAACAACCCCAAGAGAAGACTGAAAGATCATTTTCGCCTCAAAAAAAGATCGTTACAAGTCTTTTGTAAGTTTTTAAAATAAACTACAGCTTCCAATAACTTCCAGAATTGTTCGTAGAAGACTTGTTGAAGCTAACTTGCTCAGAAGGATCGGAAGAATGGTGCCCTTTCTAAGGAAAACAAAAAATATAAAAAATATAACAACGCGGTTTAAATTCGCCCATGACCAAAAGCAGGCAAATGTGGAGGGCTGTTTTGTGGATGGACGAAACAAAGATAAATTTGTTTGGAAGTGAAACAAATACATCCAGAAAACGGGCAAGAATAGTGGAGGCAGTATCATACTTCTGGGTTAATTTTCTTGGTATGGCGTTGGACCAATACATTTGATTGAGGGTAAAATGGATCAAAATATGAAGGTGAATATCATGAAGGATACGATGCTGCCTTATGCGGACGAGAAATGCCTCTGAAATGTGTTCTACAGCAGGACAACGACCCTAAGCACACATCCAAATCTGCTCAAAAGTATTTTAAAGACCAAAAAATCAGCGTCTTAGAACATGGTTGGGGAGATTTAAAAACATTTAACAAAAAATAAAGCCGAACTGTGGAGGATGATTCAACAGGAGTGGTACAATATTTCAATTGACAGATGCTGCCGATTATTACACTCAATGTCCAACAGATATCAATTGAAGCTAAGGACCAGGCTACCAGATATTAAAATAATTTTTAAATCCAGAATACCTTTGCATTTAATTTAATTTTTTTTTTAAATCTGTGTATCTATTTTAATGTCCACGAAATTTTTACCTTTTTTTACATTTATGAAATTTAAAATATTTTAGCTTATAATTTTACTATAAATCATGGGTAATTTTAGTTTGAAAGAAAAAAAATAAGAAAATGAAGACTAAACTTGAAAAAAAAAATCTTTTTAAGTCAATAAAAAATTGAATTTTTAAAACTCTGTTTGGTGTTTCTATTTTAATGTCCATATCTGTAATTTTTTTCGTCCGAATGACAATTTTTACCGACATTTGATGCAGTTTATAGTTTATATGTTTATTGAGCAGGTTCAGAAGAGAAAAAGGACTTGACGGTAAGGCAAGGTTCTAGTATCTGATTGCCAATTGCTGCCAAAAAAAGCAACTTAATTGGAAAGTTCACGTGAAAGTCAAGAAAGATCTCCCTTGATATTAAGTGAAGTCTACTTGATTCAAAATTACAGCTGATTGTTTTTTTTTTTCATTTAACGGAAAGCTGAACTTAATAACTTCGTTATTAATTTATGTACTGCAGAATTAAATTAAAAGTTTTGTGTATATTAGTTCCGTGTCATGTTGGAAAAGGAATAAGGACTTTTCTATAAAATAGACAACATAACTTATGATGGACTTGTAACTTGTGTAAGGAGTTTTTTTTTTGTAGATAATAATGTGTGTGACTTTCTGGCAAGTAAAAGACAATCAAGTAAAGCTCAAATTTTTAAATAACATCTAAAAAACCTTTCTGCTTTTATTTTATTTAAGATTGAATTTGACTGCAAATAAATTCCCTTATGTTGTCTGAACCTTCCCATTTTCTTCTTCCAATGTATTCCTCAGCATATTAAAAAAAAAATGTATCCATATTGCCATTAATCTAAGAAACTGAATCAATCCAATTAGACAATGAACTTTAGAGCCTAATTTTTGGACATATTTATTAAATAAATGAAGCAAAAAAAGGACTTTTTCAGCTCGAAACAAAAACTAAAAGGTGTCCAAAAGGAGGGGGGTGGAGGGGTTTGGTATTTGAAAAAAGCATGAATTGGCAGTAGCAAAAAATTAAAACGAAACTTCTCAAATAATTTTAATTTTTGTTTCAAATTTTCTCGAAAAGTTTTCTTTAAATGTTTTAAATAATTTTCAGTTTTAGTTCTTCACCAATTTGTGTTTTTTTTTTTTGTTGTTAAAATGTTTAATTCTGACAGACATTACAATTGTACAATATCGAAGAAGATTGTTTGAATTTTATCAAACACGATATTTATCAGGTGCATGTTTTTATTCAAGAGGTGCAACAATATGAAAATAAAATAAAAAATATTTATGTACCTGAATTTTAAAGTTTTCTTTTATATACAAATTAAGATATTGCAAAAATGAATCACATTTGATGAAGTATTTATCCAGGGGCAGTTGATGGATAAAAAGTGGGGGAGTTTGCTGAAAAATCAAATAAGTTAGTTAAAGAATTTTTAAGTATTTAGAAAATGTGTAGATTTTCTCTTTTCGGATAATCTTACCATTTTCTTATAACATGATTTTGACTCATCACAGAGAGATCTTGTTTCTTTTTGTAACTCCTGGAGTTCTTCACACAACTCCAATAGTTCTGTATGCAATGCTTTCTCATTACTCATCATGTTGTTTATGTTGCCTTCAAGGTCTGTAACTTCCGAACTAACATTCGACTTGGTATTCCTTATGAGAAAGTCATTAGTTAAGAGGTGTAGATAGTTGTTTTTTTGCCCGACTTACCCCATAGCAAAAATCATATCAGAGTATAACGCTTCAGTTTCTTCAAGAGCTTCAATTTCATTTGTGACTTTGTCAATGCATGAATCCTTGTATTGCATCAATCCGGGATACTCCTCTTGCAAGTGATCGATTTGAGCTTTCCGTTCGTGCGGGGGTAGAATTTCATTCCTCTGTTGCATTTCGTTATGTCTTAAGAAAAAGGAAACGAAAATGTTAATTTGTTTCTATTAATTTATTATGTTTTAAAAGTTAAATTCTTACTCGAGAAGTTCATGTTCGGTTAGAATATTTTCATCTGTGATGTTTTCAGCAAAATGTGAAAAGAATGCCTGGAATCGCTCATCGTAAAACATCCATTGGTTTGTTGAATCGAATCCAAGTTTTTTGAAGATCTCAAAATTCTGTGACATTTTTGATTAAAATAAATATGACATTAAATTCGTAATTCACACTTCTACAAACCTTTATAAGATCACCCATGTTTCAAAATAAATTGTAATCAAATTCCTAAAAATAAATAAATTAAAAACACCCAAGAATTTAAAAATAAATACAAAAGTACGGGACAAATTTTTGAATTATGACAGCTAGTAATGGAAGTATTCAGGCGTTGCATAGGTCTGTTTGATTAGATTTGTTAAATACTCCATAACTCATACTTAAGCGTTAAACACATTAGGAACGTGTAATACTTTGGCTTTACAGAAAGAGACCCGATTTAAGGTTTTGTTTTTACTACACAAAGATTTAAGGCTTCAACTTTCGGGAAGTATGCTTTTTTAAACTCGGATGGTTTTTGTTTATTTCAGTGATATAATACGTGATTTTTCGATGATCTTATTGAATATTTGTCAGTTTTTAAAATAATTTCTGGGAAGTTATTCATAAAGGAAAAGAGAAAATTTCCTTTTTTTGTGTATTTGAATTCAAGTGAAAACACTTTTGAATTTGAATTTGATTTTTGTATTTTGTTGATTGTTTTAAAACTATTTTATAATAGAAGCTCGTAACAGTTTTATCTGGCCTTAACATTGTGAGGGCCTGTTCCACAGTATAAAAGTAAAGGCATAGGTAAGCTACTTGGAACGTAATCAGCAAATAATATTTACATTAGTGTTTGACAATAACTGGATGTGTCTAACTTAAAATTAATGTGTCAAGCAACTTATTGGATGGATGAAGTACACAATAGCACAGATAACTGACAGTTAAGAGTCTAAAAAAGTTATCCTTAAAAGCAACAATATTCGTTACACCTAACAGAATGATACGATTATGAAACCACTAAGAAATCGCGAAATCAAACTAAATGGAATCTTTGGATAGAGTTGTGTTCCATTTTCGTTTGAAGAAAGAAACTTTAGGCCATGTATACAGTAATATAAGTAAAAATCGCATCTTTGCCTAATTATTACAGAAATAATGCAATAAATCCGACAACGGGGAACACAATGAGTGATTTTGCAATTTTTTCTCAATTTACAGGTTGTTACCCAACCTGTAAATTTATAAGAAGGAAAGAAACACACTTAAAGTAATTTAAAGTGGTGGATACCTACTCTGAACTTTACATTTACATTGTGAAGCAGACCCTTAATGAACGACTTTTAATTTTTAACGATTATTTCATAATGGAGTTCATGCAAACGCCTTTCTGTTTCTATTTTTAGTTTATTTAAATGAGTTTTACAGCACTATTTCCTACACTGAATATATCATTTTATCCTTCGTTTATAATATTGACTTATATTTTCAATAGATCCAACAAAAATAATTTACTAAATCGAAATTATTTTTCGTGCCTCTACTGTATAGCAAATATTCATTGTCCCTATTTAATTGCTTATTGGCAGCACTTTTCATTGACACCTATGTAATCTGTCAAAATTTTCATTGTTGACTTGTTTGTCGTTTTTGTGAGACTTTATTATTAATCATTCTTTTCATTTTTCCAAAGAAAATACATAAAAAACTCAAATATCTCCGATGGCTGCTTTAAAAGGTAATTCCAAAATCAAATTTTCAATATCAAATAACCCTGAAACCACAATGAATTATTATCTTTTCAATCTCAACAAACAAAAAACCTGGGTACTTCATCGATTTAAAATTTTCCAAACTTCGCAGCGTAAGTATACATTAAAGTGGAAGAAGTGATAAGCCATTGACTCTAATCTAAATTGTCTTTTATTTACATATATATATACGCATATATTTTTAGTCTGCTCATTTCTGCTGTGCTGATTTGCTTTGGGATGACATTCCTCATCCTGGCATGTGCGATACCACAACCCAAACTCTTCTATCCATTCTTTGTTTTTATATTCTATTTACTGTCGATCGTCCCATTGATCATCGCCCGACGAATCACTCCAACTGGTGAAACAAACGCTCGTACTGAATTCGCTTTGTTCTTAGCGGCCGGTTTTGTCCTGAGTGCTTTTGCCCTTCCAATTGTTTTGGCCAGGTCTGCTGTGGTAAGTTAATTCAATGCAATGTTTGTTGGACAAGATATAACATTTATCATCATAGATCACCTGGCTGGCGTGTTGGTTAACCCTTGGTGGAAATATCATAAACTATCTCACCATGTTGGGCTATGCCATGAAGGATAGCGAATTCGAAGCATCTTATGGAGGAATGTTCTAATTCGCGAAAGAAAAACAAAACTTCCATATACTTATTTTAACGAAAAAAACAAACAATACAATTATCATAACTCACTAATTTTAGATATAAGTACGAAAAAAAAGTATGAGAGTTAAAATTTGTTTATTTCAAGTCGTCGCACATTTGGGATAAAAATATTGCAGAAAAACGAAGGAATCTCATACGAGTTTTATGCTACAAATCATTATAAATGTTTGTTTTTATTTTTAGTTTTTACACAGCCGAAGAGCAACGGACGCGAACTTATTGAAGAGAAATCAAAATGAAATTTTTTAATTTTTTGAGTGCTCGTTTTATAAATGTAAAATATATTTATGTCTGTAATTGGTAAATAAACTTCATTAGTAATATCTAAACCGAACATATTGAGTTTTAAATGAGGTAAATTCTTTCTAGTAGTACCCGTGGCATGATGGTTAGTGCGTTGGACTGTCATGCCAGAGGTCTTGGGTGCGATCCCTGCCTATGCCATCTTAAGTTTCACGGATACTGCCTCTTGCGAGGAATTGACAAATTCTCCAAGAGTAATTCTTGTCTTTCTCAAATTATTTTGTTTTGGTGTTTGACGAGATGAATCGTACACGATTTGATAATAATGCATAGAAAAGTGGGGCCCTACAACATGATTCAAGGTTTTGGAATAAGGTTGTCTAAAGTTTGTAAGATTTTTTGACTCGCTTCTGGCCTTTTTAACACCCCTAAGTCCTGTTCCGACCGAATCCTGATATAATTGACCAGCATTTCGAATTGTCATGGCTTTTATAAACATTTTTGTTTATATTCAGCCCTATTACGAATTCCATCATAATCGGAAATACGAATTGAATCTCATTCAATTTTGCATTACGAACGGCTTTAAAAGTTTCCTATTATATATTGTAAAGTGGTTTGCATTATAAACCGTTTTAGATACTGATTGTTTCCTGCAACGTGTATGGTTAATTTTTCCGAAGTATGCGAAGCGTTGTGGTGGAAATACAGAACATTTCCTGACAAGGTGGAAAGAGTCTTCTTTGGGTCTTGAATTACACGAAGAACAAAATTGACTGAAACTTCCATTGTAAAAGCTCTCGTTAAGGCCAAAAAAATCACATCTCACTTTAAATATATGTAAGCGATAGTTCAAAAAGAAGTTATTTTGCAATACATTGATTTTGAGCTGAGTTTAGGATTCCCTTCGAGCTGAATAATTAGGTAAAGCTGTTCTTAAAGAGTGTAATGTTTGGTAAGTAGATCTTCAGATGGTTGTCATTACCATAAGCTATATAAACGTAAAACGCTATGTTAAGCTGTTTAAGCGCAGCTTACTTCGAGAATAAGGCAAGATGCCGCAAATATTTAAAGAGCCAAGATCTTTGTTAAGACTGATTTTATTTAATATATCATGGCGCAATTTATACTTAATTTTAACCTATGAAACGAACTCTGTTATTAGCATAATTATTTTCTAGCGCTGTACTCCATGGGTGAATCAAAAATAGTGTTATAAAAATCATTCACCTAAGTGGTGACGATACAATCTATTTTAGTTTTGTCTAAGAGACAACAAAAATGTATTTGGAAAACTTTACTGAACTTTATTATAAGGCCTTGTGCTTGTTTACATTTTGTATGATATTGAATGCTATGGTTTTGTATTTTTATTTTCATATAATTTATGCTTGATGGAATTGTAATGAACTCTTTATTAGTTGTTATTACACTACAAGAGTATGAAAGTTGCCAAATTCAATGGAAAGAACTATCACGTACATAGTTATTTTCAAAGTTTTTAAAATTTGACATCAAGTAATCTTCATTCCGAATTCGCACAATATGATAAGCTCATTAAATTCCCACCTAAACAGCATTGTACAATGGGGATTAAAAAACCGCGTGGAATTTAATACTTCGAAAACCCAATGCTGTCTTGTAACGTCAAAGCGAGATATACCACCATTGGATGGCCCTTGCATCAATGAGACTGAACATCTCGATATTCTCGGTATGTGTGTCACCAATCACCTCTTGTGGAACGATCATATACGAGATATCACCAAAAATTCCGTAAGGTGTTTGGGTTTCCTTAAGCGATGCAAGAAATGTTTCACTCCTTCTGATCTGGCTGTTTTCTACAAGACTGTATACGTCCGTATAACTCCCATCTCTGGGCTGGTGCTCCTGCAACTTACTTAAGTCTCTTGAATAGTATTGAACGTAGAGCATTAAAATTGATTGGTGATATTATCATTATAAGTTCATTGACCTCGCTTGAACATCTTCGCTAGGTTTCTTGTCTCACCCTTTTTTTCCGTTATTTCAATGGTTTATGCTCTAGAGAAATTGCCAGCTGCATTCCTCCCCTTAAACAGTTCAACCTTAATACTTGCGCTTCTAGGAATGCTTATCAGTATACCCTCGAGCTCAACTTCGGTCGTACTGTTAAGTACAGGGATTCATTCTTTAGCCGTACTACGTGAATGCGGAATGCCTTACCACACTCTGTCTTTCCTAGTCATTGCAATCTTCAGAATTCAAAACCAATGTGCACCGACATCTCCTTTCAAACCTCTCCTCTTCCTAGTGGTCACACTGTGTCTCTGCATAATAAGGTTAGTAATATTCCCTTGAGTGTGCGCTTATTATAAAAAAAAAATACAAATTTTGTTGAAATCCAAAAACTTTACTCCTGATGAGCTGGTTGAGTATATTTGTCCAATTTCTCTCCCAGATACTTATAAGTCTCCCTTGGTAACTTCCTTTGAAAGACCAATTTTAAGTGTTCCAGCTTATAGTTTATCTCGAAAATGTCATGACTCGATTTCTCTCGAGTTATTGGCAAGACTCCATTCTTGGCAGTCTTCTAATCTAGTAAAAGTTTGTTCGCGATTCTGAAAGTGCATCATAGAGATGAACATTCGGCCCTATCGAGGTAACCGTCGGAGCGGAATTCTCTCCGATTTCCTCCGAATCGGAGACATTTTGCTTCATGGTAGTTGTCCGATCAGCTGATCGGACATTCTCTCCGACAAAATTCAACGCATGTAATTTGCATGCGATGCTTTGCGATGAAGTACTTTATTTGGTTTTATTCTTGACAGATACAAACACAAATTTTCCGAAGTCCTCCGACAAGTTCTTGTTGCGGAGAGTGCTTTCTTTTTTTAAAAAATAGTTAATTAAAATGTAAGTAATACAAAAACTAACTTTATTTTCGTTATCTTGTGTTATTAATTATGGACTATTTGTTTTTAGGCAAATAAAATACTGGAAAAAGTCGACTGGCCAACTGGACATTGAAAATCTTTTCCAACACCATGTTGGTAGTTTCCCTCGGAAAAAAATTTGAGACAAGCTGTTAATTTATGTTCTGGAGTGACACAATCAGACCGATGATTTGTTTTGTATTTGTCTTGAATCTGCTCCAAAACAAAAGCAAACGTATTTTTATTCAGGCGAAAGTTTTTCTTGAATCTGGAAGAGAATCGTAGAATTATTAGAAGATAAGAATTATGTGGTTTTCCATTGAACCAAAACATTGATGTGCCGTCGACGGGCCGGCAATATTTTTTTCTTAAACGTTTTCCAATGGGAAAAGTATTGATGTTTTTTCCCGACGAATTGATTCGTTTTGAATTCGTCTTTTGAGACGAATCTACACAGATTTTCACACTCATTTTAACACATACTAAAAACTTGACAGTTTTGCAAGCGTCAATTGAAATTATTGTTTGTGGAAAAAATAATTGAAGAGAATTCGGCTTTGTTCTGTTGTAATTATAAATAATTAATTTTATGTGAAAACAATACAAAATTTGATTAATTTCTTGGCAATATTATTGTTGTGCTTTCAGGATCAGGTAATTATAAATGTATATTGAATACTTGAGATGGTTGAAGCATAATTATTTTATTTTCAGGGCATGGACTACAGAATGCTGGATTTGCTCCTAGATTCGTCTTCGTCCAAAGACGAAGATATCCTGACAATTTTCAATTGGACGACTTCGACGATTGTTCAAGCTAATGCATTTTTATCCAGGAATTAAAGAAATTCCATTAAAAATTTTGTTTTTAATTATGCTTCTGACAGCTGCTACACTAATACACTTACAAAAAGATATTGCTACGTTTTTTCTTTCCATTGCAACCAAAAAATATTGATTTTTAGTAGCAACGGGCCGTCTATTTCATGTGGTTCAATGGAAATCGACATTAGATTCGAAGATAAGTTTACTTACGCCGCGTCAGATACCTAGTTCACGTATATTGCTTTCATTTCGCAATGTTCTCCTATTTTCTTTATTTTGCGCCCTTAGCTCATTTGATTCAGCGTCCAAAAATAAACCAACACTATCCATTTCTTATTATTGTTGCTTGTATAAAATCAAATAAATGAATAAAACTTATGTTTCAACAGTTTTTTTTTCAATTTATTCTTTTTCTTTGACACTTCAAATGGAAACAAAAACATGTTTGAAATAGGGAGGGGACTTTATTCGATAGTTTTTATTTAAAAATCGTTGCATCAAATTACATGTCTTAAAAATGCTAGCGCATTATAATTGAAAAAATTACTTTTTATAAGCAATAAATTACGTTCTGCCACCAATTTTTCATGGTTTAAAACGCTTATTGTCTTTATTTTATAAAATATTATCGAAAATATATCGCATTTTCGATATATCGGTTAATTTGCACATCTCTGCCTGAAATTTATATCCATCGCATTGCGTTCTCTCATGTTTGTACAATTTTTTCCGATGACAGCTACCTCAAACCGGAATTCAATCTCCGAAAAAGGATGCGTTGCGGAGAAAGTTCCGCTCCGACGGTTACCTCGATAGGGCTGATTCGGCCCTATCGAGGTAACCGTCGGAGCGGAATTCTCTCCGATTTCCTCCGAATCGGAGACATTTTGCTTCATGGTAGTTGTCCGATCAGCTGATCGGACATTCTCTCCGACAAAATTCAACGCATGTAATTTGCATGCGATGCTTTGCGATGAAGTACTTTATTTGGTTTTATTCTTGACAGATACAAACACAAATTTTCCGAAGTCCTCCGACAAGTTCTTGTTGCGGAGAGTGCTTTCTTTTTTTAAAAAATAGTTAATTAAAATGTAAGTAATACAAAAACTAACTTTATTTTCGTTATCTTGTGTTATTAATTATGGACTATTTGTTTTTAGGCAAATAAAATACTGGAAAAAGTCGACTGGCCAACTGGACATTGAAAATCTTTTCCAACACCATGTTGGTAGTTTCCCTCGGAAAAAAATTTGAGACAAGCTGTTAATTTATGTTCTGGAGTGACACAATCAGACCGATGATTTGTTTTGTATTTGTCTTGAATCTGCTCCAAAACAAAAGCAAACGTATTTTTATTCAGGCGAAAGTTTTTCTTGAATCTGGAAGAGAATCGTAGAATTATTAGAAGATAAGAATTAGATTCGAAGATAAGTTTACTTACGCCGCGTCAGATACCTAGTTCACGTATATTGCTTTCATTTCGCAATGTTCTCCTATTTTCTTTATTTTGCGCCCTTAGCTCATTTGATTCAGCGTCCAAAAATAAACCAACACTATCCATTTCTTATTATTGTTGCTTGTATAAAATCAAATAAATGAATAAAACTTATGTTTCAACAGTTTTTTTTTCAATTTATTCTTTTTCTTTGACACTTCAAATGGAAACAAAAACATGTTTGAAATAGGGAGGGGACTTTATTCGATAGTTTTTATTTAAAAATCGTTGCATCAAATTACATGTCTTAAAAATGCTAGCGCATTATAATTGAAAAAATTACTTTTTATAAGCAATAAATTACGTTCTGCCACCAATTTTTCATGGTTTAAAACGCTTATTGTCTTTATTTTATAAAATATTATCGAAAATATATCGCATTTTCGATATATCGGTTAATTTGCACATCTCTGCCTGAAATTTATATCCATCGCATTGCGTTCTCTCA
Organism: Eupeodes luniger; assembly: GCA_951509635.1. NCBI lineage: Eukaryota > Metazoa > Arthropoda > Insecta > Diptera > Syrphidae > Eupeodes > Eupeodes luniger. The sequence goes on along the minus strand of OX608075.1, from coordinate 128,185,542 downwards.
TGTTTGTACAATTTTTTCCGATGACAGCTACCTCAAACCGGAATTCAATCTCCGAAAAAGGATGCGTTGCGGAGAAAGTTCCGCTCCGACGGTTACCTCGATAGGGCTGATTGACTGCACTAGGAAAACAAGTTCCTATGTACATCGTTAGTGAAAAACACTAAGCGGACATCCTTACCATTTGGAGCAGATTGATTTATCCCTGCTGCCTTTAGACTCTTGTATAATTTATTTATTGATGAAATTTGAGCCGGCCTAATAGTGTATTGATGTAAGTTTAAGAAACCGAAAACCAATTCTTTTTTACACAAAACTTTATTAAATGAAATTTGAACATACACAATACACTTATGTCTTGCTTTATTAATTACTTAATTAAATGATGTCAAAGGTCATACATATATGCGCATGCAAGCGACTTTACGTAAGCCTTTTCCTAAAATTTTTAGTTGTTAATTAAACTACCTACGAGTTTGTTTTAGTTTTAATTTCCATCTAGAAGGCAGCCAACTCATTTTCTTTTTTTTATTTTACTAAATTTATTTTTGAAAAAGATTTCAGGTTTTTTATGTTTTGTTTGTTTTTTATTTAACAGACCACAACAGGTGGTTACCAAGTCTTTAGTAAACAAATATCAGAAAGGGCATAATTCAAAAACACAACATTTGTGAACATGTAGTGAACATTTACAAAATAAAACAAAATTAAGGGAAATAATAAAATAAAATTAATAATACCGCGCTTATACACTAAATTTTACATCAGTCGTAGTTGGTCTAGTTCTTGAGACAATTTATATGTATACTGAAAATAAATTACAGTTCTTCTTGTATTTTTAACTTACACAAACAACAAATAGACCTACAATCATTTTCAACCAGTAAATGAGTCTTTGCTGCTCTACCTGAATCAATTACTCAATGCTGCAGAATATTTTTCTTTCTTTCTTTCTTCGACTTTCTAATAATTACTTACAATAATTTCAGACACAGGAAATAAAAACTGTTTGATGCAATATAAGAAAAAATATTTGAGCATAATGAGTATAAGAAAAATAAAATAAAAGAAACTCCAACTCTACCAACTTAAAATTAAAACATTAAAACTAATTTTCATCCTTGGCAATTATTGCGTCTATCGCGGGTCCCTTCAATTCTGGGCGCAGCGAGATCTTGCCCAGTTGGAAGGACTGATACTTCACAAAGACGGCCTTTAGTTTTGCGGAAGGTGCATTTTTGGCGAGCATGGCAATCTGCCGTGTGATGGGCCTCAAGTGTTCAGCACTGTACCGTGAGTAAAATTCTAGAGTTGGATTCCAAATTTCCTCGGAGGGGGTTTTCGATGGATTTATCAGCTGCAGTGAGAGGTACAATGAAGCGGCAGCGATCTTAAATGAAACAAATACTAAAATCAAATGATCTTCAATTTAAATGCGCATCAATTCATACCTCTGATGGACGATAATGGGCCATGGTGTACTCGGTGGTGACAAGTTCCAAGAAGTACTTGGACATTGCATGATGACAGTCTTCGGCGCTGGCAGCTTTCGAGAAACGACGCAAGAAGTGAATTGGCAATGGACGAGATAGATTAAAGTCGAGAGCCTTCATGATCTTCATTTCCATGTCCAAGAGTTGATTCTTTGTGTAGGTGTCATCGGTGATGTAAATGAAATCACCGATTGCTGGTGGAAAGAGTTCTTCGTACTTGGAGGCTATAAAGAGCGATGTGACGCCAACCATTTGGAGATGTTGGCGAGAGGTTGTCTTTACAGCTTGTAAGTATCTGTCAATTATTGCAACACACATGTGGAATGTTTCTGGAACCAAGTGGAACTGGTGATGTACCTCGTTGATCCAGTCAATCAAAATCGAACGCATTTTTGGAATGACCTTATTTTTTTTTTTTTTTTAATGAACTTGTTTGGGAAAACAATGTTAAAGTTGTTACCTCTTTTTGATCTTTTAAGTGTTCTGGTTCAACAGGCATTAGTTTTTCCAACGAAAAGAGATATGCATAGATTTCGTTGACATATTCTGATACCAGAATTGGGTTTTCCGTATCATCCGCATCAATATTTTCGACCTTTATGTTGCAAAATTTTAAATGAAATATTAAAATAGGAAATAACCTTTCGATTTTGTTTGCAAATTTGTATAATTAATGAAATTAAATAAAAGCCTTGAGGGACTTAAACTGGTTTCATTGAGCTCTAAAAGAAAGCCTCATGATTCATGTGGTATTACAATGGGCCATTAAACTGGCCTAAGTGAGTCCTGCTCATCACGGACAGCCATTTTAATCTAACCTACTGCCTCTTGTGAGGAATTTACATCCTTCAAAAATAATTGTTGGTAAGTGAAGTCCTCCCATCGTGATATTACTCTCAGATAGGAAAGGTTCAAAATTGTAATTAACTAGACGTTCTGGTTGTCCACGAGTTGTAGCGCCACCAAATTTATTTGATAATCAATGATGATGCAATACGCTCTGAGAATTCAATGTGAAAATACATTGCATTTAATATGAAATAAGTTCGTTTATACCTAAGAGGACATCAAATGTTATTTCAAAGAAGATAATTTTCTAAAAGTTACAATAACGAGTAAGTCAGTTAAACAATAGAATCTTTTTCATAAGACATCATGACCACACATGTCCAGTATTACATCTGCGGTTCATGAATGAACATGATAACAAATTTCTTAAAAAAACAATGGACTCTACCTGGAAGGGATTCTTGGACAAAGAAACACATAGGGATGAAGAAGCTTATCTACAAAAGAGAACAAACATTACAAAACTAGTTTTTTTTGAAAACATCCATTTTTTTTAGCAGTCTTTAGTTTCATTGGAGGTAATCGGAAATAAAATTTCTTTCGGAATTTTTCAAATCAAGACATTTGGAAATGCCCATAATTTTCCATTTTCTTTTTAACCCCAAATTTAGCAAAGAAGAAGCAAAGGCCCAGGTTTTTTTTTTTTTGAATAGGAATTGATTTCTTACTGTAAAAACGGGATCAAATAGTCCAGAGGCTTGCAACATTTACGACAATTCAAGCTGTCGATAAGAAAATGTGATTCTAAATTATGTTTATTCCTGGCGATAATTTCAATTTATGGGACAGCTGTTACTTTTAACTTTTAATTTGTTTTTACAATCAAACTCAACATACAGTGATGGAAAAAATAATAGAAATAAAGGCTTTCATTTCGTTCAACGATCAATAAGGAAAACCTTGCAGATTTCCTAACTTAACTAAACTCTTATTTTAAAATGTAACAGAAACTTCCTGTTATCAGTTTGTTGTTTGGGATCTAATAATAATTTTAATATAATTTTAAAATAATTTATAAAAATGGGAACAGAACTGATGAAACAACAAAGGTCAAAATATCATTAAGGTGTCCATAGCCTTTAATACGAGGTACGAAATAGAAAAGGAAGTAAAAAAATAAATTGCCTAATTTTGATAAACTGCTAAATACGAATTTTTACAAAGATTTTTCTTCTATGAACGTAAATTTTAAATAAATACATACTTTTTCAGTATGTTTTAAAAAAAGAAGATGCATTCGTTTAATTCTAATGGAAAAATGTCATGTTAAATGAAAAGAACGTTAAATAAGATACCAAAAGACATTTAAGGATTTTGATGGTAGCACTTTAGGGTAAGTTTTTATCTATTAGCATCTGAAGTAAGTTCACATTTTTGAATAAAAGAACAAATATGTGCTGTAAAAAAGCCCCTGTCTGGGCCAGAATAATGATAATAATTGAAGAGGAATTTTACAAGTTGATGACACAAAGCACTCCTAAGAGAATAATGTCCATTAAAGTTCTTTGATTTTAAAATAATGAAATATCCGTTTAGGATGAACTCAAAAGAAAGATAATTACACTACAGGATAAAAAACAAAATCATCTTACGTCAAAAATACAAAATAGATGGTACCCCGCACTTTCAAAATTGTGCCAAGGTCTGCGATTCTATTACCAAAAATGTAGCTCCAATGATAATGAGTTTAAAGATTAAAAACAATTTTAACCGTTAAATAACTGTCTTACAAAAAATTAAAACTATCATATTCTCGGTTCTTTTTTCAAGATCGATTTGTTATAATAATTATTTCCTATTGTTTTAGTTTACTAATCAATATGATATTTTTCCATTAACCTATGAAGAATTGAAAAGTAATTTTTTGTTATTTGTTTCCATAACTTATTAGCGACAGTTCCTAAACTAAGTGAAGGCGAAATAAGAATTTAAACTTTTTTCCTTCTTAGCTTTTATGTAAAATTAACTTAACAACATACTTGAACAAAAACAAACAAATTAAAATAACTTACCGCATCCAGCAGTTTGGTTGAGTGTGATGGAACATCTATGACATTCGATTTACATTTATTAGAAGACGAGTCCTCGTCAACTTTTTCATCTGCTACCACAGAAGACTTGCAGCTAGACACAACAACTGGCTGAGCAGAGGTGACAGCGGTGGGTTTAATGCTCGTTTGCTGTTTTATGGCAGCCTTCAATTTCGACAATGAACGACGAGATAAATTGCTGTCCTCCCGTCTAATTGTTGTTCCTACCTGTGTTTGTTGTTGTTGTTGCTGTGGTTTAGCGGAGGATTCGATTTTTGGTTTATTAATGTCTAAAAAAAAAACCAAAGAAATAGAAAACAAAATATAAAATAAAGAAGATTTAAGTGAAAATCAAAAACATTTTCATTTACATCGAACATATGAGGGATTATTTTCAATTTTGACTACTTTGGCGGTTATTGTCGTTGGTTGGGGTTTGGGAAGATGTTTTGCGTTAGCGGCATTTGTTAGTCCCGTTGTTGTGAGTAATTTTACCGAATTCGACCTCGTGACAATGTTGGATTTAAGTGAGTTGGTTTTGAGTGCGGCAGCAGTAGACTGCACATTGTTACTTATTGCTTGAGCTGGTTTCTTCCAGTTGGTGTCTACCCTCGGCTTGGCATTCTTCAAATTTAATTGATTAAGTTTTGTGTCTTTCAAGCTAAATAAATAAATAACATTTTATTTGATTAGAACAAAAGAAACTTATTGATAACTGTTTATAGGCGCCATTACTCTTTTGGGCCATCTTTAACTGTTCTAAGGACAGCACGGTTTCCAAGCTCTCCAAGAGCTGCTCGTTTGGTTTCTTGGCCATTTTGCAGTCCGAATTTTTTCACTTGCTGCAATTTGTTGTCGACTTTGTTCTTTTTAATTAAATAAAAGAAAGAAAAATACGAAATGAGTTCACAGGTTTTGTTGTTTGATTTCCATAGATATAAAATACCGCTTGAAATAGCTGTAAAAAAGAAATACAGTACCTCATCGTATTTAATCCTCATTTGGGTAGACATTTTTCAACTGTTTTTCTTTTTGTTCTCCGAATAAAACTTCACAACACAAAATGATTGAATATAAAATATATATTTAAAGTGAGTTTCGTTGCTTTATTGATGTTTATTTTATTAAAAGTTAAATTTATTCGGTTGTGGAAAAACTATGAATTTCCAACAAAATTGAGTTTTCTTTTTTTAATCTTTTGACCAACTCCGGCTCGAACCGTTGGGTTTTGTTTTTGAAAAGCAACTGAAAGAAAAATTCGAAGGAAAATGCGTTCAGCAATTCGCTGAGTGAATTTGATTGGCTGAATGAAATTCTATCAGCTGAAAAAAGTACTACTCTAGTCAAGTTGGGGTAAGCAAATATTTTTAAAAGATTAAATTTTAATTCATTTAGATAGAAAATGTCATTAATTAAGTTTTAAAGAAAAAAATACATAAAATATGTCTAAATATACAAAGAAATAATTTCATTTTAACAATTTATTGAGAAGTTTACGAATATTTTATTTTGAAATTTTGAATTGGCGCCATTGAACTTTAAGAAAGTGCTTATATTAAGGAGGATACACAGTGGCTGAAGCTGGTCTTATATTGGATGACAATGGTGTATATTTTCAAGCAATGCTAAATTTAGGTTGTTAAAAATTATACAATAGTATTAGAACAAATATTAATCATTTGTTTTCATCGTTGTAAAGCAATCATTGAATATTTCTTTTATTGGACAAAAATGTCTGATTGAAATAACCAGACGATTTTCTTGACAGAAATCAATCTTTGGAAATATCCATCAGTGGAACCATTCGGTCAAGTTTTTGACATATTAAAATCAGCTGTTCAGGAAAGTTGTAAAATACATTTATAACAAAAATAATTGCACATTTAAACTTTAATTTTTAATAGTTTTTGTGTGATTTCCAATCTATAAATACATAATTTGATTTTGTAATCAAAAGTAAGAACAGTAAAAATACCCATTACAAAATATTTCCGAATTTATTTTAATGATAGCTATGGAAGGTGTTCAAAATATTCTCGGTATTGGACTGAGGTTCTTATGCTATTGCTAAATTGACTTATTAATTATGTGACACCTTTATTTTACTACGTTACAAAGAGAAGAGATGGTGGCTATATATAAAAACTCGGACCTTTGCCCATTGAATTGAAAAACACTTCGTGCGAAACGATTTTTCGATGATGAAGAGCAAGAAAGTTATTTTTTGAAGGGTAAGCAAAAATTAATCGCAATACGTAATAAATGCATTAATCTTTTTTAGGAGCTGCGTTACGTTATAACGTTATACAACAATTTGTGATCGTGGTTTCCATCTGGGTCAGTTTCGAAAACCATAAAAATAGTTTTCATTATGACGGATAGATGGCTATTTTGTGTTTCAAGTGGTAAGGTAGTGTGAACTGCAGTTGAAAAAAGAAAGAGCGGAGAATGTATGAAAAGTAAATAAGTATAAGAAAAAACGAAATAGCTGTATAAAAGTCTTGTCTACAACGTTTTATTTTCGTAGGGTATAAGGGTATGCATAAGGGTCATTGGTGGTAATAAAACGCAACTTAAATCTGGAAAGAATTCGAAAAGAACAAAAGACAAATTTGTATGAATTTTATCAGAAAAGATTTCCTTAAGTGTATAATAAAAATTAATATTAACTAATTAATGTCGTGACCAACTCAATAAATTAATAATAAATAATTCTTATGGAACTGAAGTCCGGAAGAATTCTCAATAAACGTCTTAATATACGACATAGAGCAGACATGCTGAGTAGGTTTTAAGAAAAGTTTAGCATTTGACTAAAGACTTAAAAAAAATTAAAACCCTTCCTTCAGCAGATGATGTACCATTGGCGTCGATATCCATTTTAAATTGTTGGTTGGATGAAAACAAACATTAAGTTAACCACGCTTTTCTTGAAATTTATTTGCTCTTTGATTGAAATAAGGAACACAACCTGATCGATCTAATGTGTCAGAGCGTAAAAAAGAACACATTTTTTTGACATTTCATTTCCATGATCTGAGCCATACAATATGGCCTATAAGGGCGAACTCACATTACATATTTTTGATTTCTAGCACTTTCAATTTTAACAGCCTGCTAAATATTTATTTTTCATGTCTGAAAGATTGTTGGATTATATTCCATTAACTCATCCACATAATATTTCAATTTTCTATTTAATTCTATTTTTTTTTGTCAATAGAAGTTTTATTTAGATATTTTTTTTACACAATCTCTTCCTACAATAATAACACTTTTATTTTTCCAAAATATATGTACATACTTACATATGTACATATTATTATCAATAAAACTACTACTGATGGGCAAACTCTTTCCTCTGTATGGTGCGTGACGAAACCGCTCAGAGGTTCAGAGGAGCAGAACAAACATTAAATTGGAACCGATGACAAGGTTGAAATATTCAACACTATTTTATTCATTAAATACCTTTACAAAGTCATCAAAAATCTTATCAATAATTAGTAAGAAAAAAAAATTATATAGAAACTATAAGATGCATCGCATGCACGCTTCTTACCTTAGAAACATAAAAGATACAAATCTTAACATTGAATTAGCGCATGCTACTCCTCCAAATGGAACAATAGATTGGAAAACTTTATTGCCATCTTCTAACGCTTAACGCAAACATTGTTGTTAAAACGCAAAAAAAACATGAACTTGTGGGCATAACAAAAAATCAAAACTCATCGGTCCAAAGCGAATGGATTTAAAGCATATTCTTGTACGGCCGATTTCAATCACACAAATAAACAATCATCTCTAGAGACGTAATACCTATCATAGAACAGTGCCATCTTTGAATGGAAAAACATAACAATCTGATTCCTTCAAGACAAGACACACGTAGAGGCTACAGAACAGACATATATTTTTAGTAGATACTAGCAGTAGCTACTTATTTTTATTTATCTATTTTTTAAAGTATAAAACGATGGACGTGTAGATAGAGCGTATTTTTTATGTTAGAATACCTCTAACAAGGTCTGATGAATTGCATCGCTCATCTCACCGAGAACTTGCCATCTTACACCATACATGCACTAACGCTCTGGAATCTAAATACGTTTTCATTCAGTGGCATAATGAAGATAATGATGAAGCCACACTGATGCTTGATGCTATAATACAGTCTGTCGGAAACTATAAATTCTTGTTTGTTCTTTTGGTTTGAATGTTGAACGTTCGACCAGAAACATTACAACAACACGTATCGTTGCTATACGTATAAACACTCTTGGCCCTGGGTTAAAGCTTTTTTGCTTCTGGGTGCTGGGACTACTTTCAACAGTGTTAAGAGTTGGGAAACACAAACAAAAACACGATAAAAATGATGTGCATTTGTTTTGAAGTTTCTGTCTCATTAGTTACCAGATGGACTTAGAATAGAACATTCTTGTTTCTTGTTGCTAGTTATTTAGTGAAGCCAAACGGATAGCTTGATTGAAATAGCTAATGATCATTTGGTATCACCTATCCCATAAGAAATAACTTATCTCTATGTAGATACATATTTGTTTCTGGGTTCATATTAAATAAGAATTTTAACTTAAATTTATTTTACTGTTTTGAAAACATTTTGCTGTAAATAGATCATTTTTGTTACTAACAAGATAATAGTACCTAGGTTTTACTATCGCCAATGACCCATATAGATCAGCCTACGAAAATAAAACGGTGTAGATCCAAGAAATAAGGCGTTCATACATCTACCTCCTTTTTTCTTATGTTTGTTAACTTTTCAAAAAATGTGTGTCTCTTTTCCGTCAACTAGAGTTCACACTACCTTACCATTTAAAACACAAAATAGAATATAGATTGTCCTGCTGAAATCAACGATGAAGATACGGACCATACCTTTGTATATGAAAACTATAGTACTCTCATGGTGGAAGTCGAATAGGGCGGCATCTACATATTTTTTGTGGAAGGTCTAGTCAAGACATTCATGTAGAAATCGATTTGCAGTCGGGAGACTTGGGAGACTTGGGAGACTTAAAAATGTTATAATTTGAAATAGAGAAAGACTATAGAGAATTAACGAAAGTCTGAGTGAGGAGGAAAACACATTTGTTTCTTTGTGTTTGTATTTTGGTGTGGTTATATTTTTTGGTTACATCTTTGTATATGAAAACTTTTGGAATAAACATAACGTCTTACTACTGTTTTAAAATATACGTACGTGCACTTTTGACTACCGAAAAGGGGTCTATGTCTCTTCGTGTAGGAGGTAGAGGCAATTTTAGAACGAATAAGTTCAAATGAAAAACAAGGACTATTTAAAATATTTCCTGTATTTTTAAATTTAAAAATGTAGGTACCTATTGTATAATTTGATTTCTCAAAAAAACCTTTATGTTTCAAAATTCTTATTTGAAAATCTTTAGAGCAGTTTACTTTTTAAATTAATTTTGTAGGTACACATACAATTTTTCAATTTTAGTAAAATATGTATTTTTTTTGGTATGCAGTTATTTTGAATTAATTAATATACAGTTTAGTAAAAACCTGATGACTCGTTTGGATATATAGAATTTTGAAAAAAATTTACTATTTTTTAAAAAATCCAAAAATAAAGCCAATATAAGAGCTTGTGCAGAAAAAACAATTGAAATCAGTTGATTTGTTCTTGAGAAAACTTAAAATCAAAATAACGTGGGGTACCCTTCTGGAGCAATACAAAAATCTATCGGCTTAAGCAACACATAGATGCCTGCCTAAATATAAACCATAGCTACATATATGTTGTTTATGCCCTCTATAAGGTCCGAGCTTTGTTGTCCACATTAATTTGTTAAAAAGAGGTTGGGATGCGACCCACACTGATAGCTTCCCATCCCGTCTGTCGATTTGTCTTGCTTAAAAGTTTGTCTATATGTATCAATTTTTATTAAATTTGCCTACTATTTTTTGTAGATTTTATTTTTTTATGAAAAAACGGACTGTTGGATTTTTATAAAAAAAAAATAAAAATAAAAAAATAAAATAAATAATAAACTGTCAATTAGATTTTTCTCAAAATTTTATCAGATATCAAAAACATTATTCTCCGTTGCACAAAATTGTTTTGGAGATGAAATCATATTTTGGTCTTAAAATTTTCGACGTGACAAATTTTTTTTTTCAGTTTTTTTGATTTATAAAAAAAACAGTTAATTAGATTTTTTTCCAAAAATATACTTGTTTTGTATTACTTTACAATATATAATATAAAATTTAATTCAAGTCTCTAACGTGATTGGTTCATGAGATATTTAGGGTTAACCAAAATTTTCACCTTTTTTTTTAAACTGCTATGGTAAAAAAACCACCCACGCAATTTTCTTGAGAGCCCTTTCTGCATCTTTCTGCCTTATTATCTGTATAACAATATTTATTTGAAGTCGATATCTCTTCTGGTTCTTGAGCTATGGAAGACGAAAAAAACGTCTTCCATACGACGTACGGACGTACACACGCACGCACATATGTACATCTTTCTAAAAATCTTATTTCGACTCTAGGGACCTTGAAACGTCGAGAAATGTCTAAATTTTCAATTTGACAAATCGGACCCATTACAATAACTTCCTATGGGAAATTAAAAATGAAACAAAAAGTAGAATTGTTGTAATATAAATAAAAGCCATACATTTCATATTAAAAAAGATCCTGGGGTACGACCCATAATGATAACTTCCCATCCCGTCTGTCGACTTGTCTTGCTTAAAATTTTTTAGGTGTTTTCGTGTTTTGTTAAAAAAAGTTATCAGTTGAACTATTCTTAAAAATTTTAAAATTACCAACAAAATTTAGCAAATGATGAAGTATTTAAATTAAATTAAAATTAAGTTATAAATTGACTTTAAATGTCTGAAGAATCCTTCATCTTAACAACGTTATAACACCAAGGTGTTGAAATAACATGAGTAATTATCATTGGCATAACTTTGCGTTTAATGTTAACAAATTATTGGTTGGTAAGTGGCACAAAAAAACTTCGAAATCGTATAAAAGAAAATTTCAAATCAATACAAAAAATACCTACTTCGACACTACATTTACGAAACTATACTTACTAATAGCACAGATAAGAAACTATAGTTTAGTTTATATAGTTTCTTATCTGTGCTAATAGTTAATAAGTTAAAAAACTTTCAATTGGATTTTCCTAATAGTCACACATCTTAAAATAGACGAGCTGACAAAATTGTATTAAAGGTACCTACAACAACAAACAACATAGGTACATAGGTACCTACCTACCTAAATATAAACTACATTTGTATGTCCTGTAATGTGCCCGCTAAGGTGTATAGTTAACACTTATTTATTATAAGTGATACAATAAAAGTAGGATTGGAACATAAATAAAAGACACAAATTTCAATTATCAAACTATGTATTTAAATTATCTGGACCAACATAAAGAATGCATTTTTCTTTTTATTTAAAACTATGTACCTACATATTTATAAATAGGTACTGTACTTACATACCTATCAACTAATCTCAAACAAATTGCAAAGTGTACGGATATTATCAGTGTCCTGATACTAGCATGAATTCCCTATGGTATTTCATGAAATACCTGCCTACCTACCAATACCTTTTATAGGTACCTATTTAAAATTTGAATTTAAAATCAAACCCACATACAACCTGAAAAAAAAATCACCTACCAATTGATACCTATCTACCAAAACAAATATTTAAAGCTCAAACAAATCTAATCTTCAACTATTGAAGAAAAACTTAATGCCAAATAAAAGCAAAATACCTACCCACCAGCCAAAATATACATAACTATAACCAAAAGTATAACTACCTTCATATTCTTCTTCATCACAAAGATCTGCGCGACAAAAATCCCAACGTAGCTTTGTATACATAATACAAACCATTTTTCATATACAAAGATCGTACGCAAGGAAACAGACTTGTGAATGTAAATAAAAACAAAAATCCGTACAAAATACTGAACAGCTGATGTAAGTATACAAAAACTTCATTCATCCCCTTATTAGACACAATGTTGAGCCATTGACGCTTTTCATATAAAAATGCATTGATATAAAGAAATTACTTATATGGAAACATATACAAGGATAGACTCAAATATATTGAAGGAAATTGTGTCGACTTTTTGGCTGCTAAATTAACTGAGCTCCTTATTCTGCTGGCTGCTTATGGGAATGGAAATAATATTTTTCTCTCTTTCCCCCGAGGTCTCTCCAATTTCGATTCTACTGCCAACGACGGCATCCGCTTCACCAAAAAAATTCTTCCCATGAGAGTACTATAGTTTTCATATACAAAGACCATACCAATTTCATGCAGCGTTCTCTTTTTTGTTTGTTTACTTTTCAAACATGGTCTATCCACCTTTCTTTCGAATATGATTCGCACTACCATACCATTTGTGACACAAAATAGGGTTGTGATATTGACTCACATGGAAACCAGGATCAAAAATTGTTTTTGTATTAGCGGCGTTTTTATTATCTGCTGATCTGGATCAAGGTCATCCCATGAAAATAAGACGATACGGATCCTTATGATATTTATTGCATGCTCGTCCCTTTTTTATGTTTGTTTATTTTTCATGTAGATACCGTATTTTTTCGTTGCACTACAGTTTACACTCCCTACCGACTGAAGAGTCGTCTACCCGCCTGAGTGAATACTTATTTTCAGATTTTTAAAATAGATCCAGATACAGAGGAGGATCCAAAGTTGTTTTTGTATTACATGTTAAAAGACACACCCTGTGAGTTTGACTTGTCTTTAAATTTGTAATTTGTAATTTACAACCTTTTAGTTATGTCAAAAATCTCTTATGTAACGCCACATTGCAACTACGGCAAACGTAAGAAAATAATAAATAAATTAAGGGTATGAATCTACCTGTCATAATATTACAACACGATATAATATTGTGTTAATTAAATTCTAGTCTAAGCCAATTTTTTATTGAGATGCAGAGCCACCCTAATAAATAATGTGTATATGATTTTATGAAGATTTATACCTCAATACGTGGTATATCTTATCAAAGTGCATGACAACTATGCAATTTTTGAAATCACAAAGAGACGTCTCGTTTCTTAATAAACTACAATCAATTAAAATAAAAAAGACACAAAACTATGAAAATTTTAATTCATATCTGAATGACAACGACATACATATAGCTACAAATATATTATCATGGGACAAACATGTGCGTTGAAGCTTTGATATTGCCCTCAAATGATTGCAAACTCAAGCTATAATGTGATTGCAGTAGATAGGTAATATATATTTTATAAATGTACAATCTAATTTAAGTATTTACATCATATTACATACCTACATAACCCCAATTAACACTCGGTTATCTTTGCACTTGAATTTGATTAATTTTAGTTGTGAATTAGAAATGTCAATTCTCAACCGTTATTGTTGTGACTTCTTCAATTGGACTTGAAGGAGTTGCAGCTGCGTTTTTTCATTTTAAATGCATATAATATGTTATGTAAATGTGTACCTTTTTGTACCTATAATGTTTATTTTTTTTTTAAATAATTATTAATTACAATATTAAGTGCATAATTATTATCTCATTATATGAAACGCAATTATTCATTTCTTCGTCATGAGGTTCGCATTAGGTGAGATTTGATGATCTATAAAATACGTCGTGATATTTTATAGTAGATACCTCATTATAGTAAAGAAATACACTAAAATCACACAGGATTACTTCAAATATGTAAATGCCAACAAATTATGAGTTTGAGTACAACAACAAGAAAATGCATATACATTTTATTTATTATATTAGATATACTTTGGTTATTTTCAAACTTAATAATGTAAATTTAAAATGATATACTTAGCTATAATAAAATGACATGTCAAAAAATTGGTACGTTCACACATAATGAGTTTAACATGTTTCACATTCTCAAATTTGGACATAATATGTATGTTTGACAAACATTTTTTGATATTGATGTATATTTATGGATTGAAATCTTTTATATTCACGTTCGTCAAATATATTATCAATAAATATGTACTTCCCACTTGAATTTTTACGGATGTGAAATTTCCTTAATTTATATATTTTCCAAGTTTTCAGAAAAACTACATTAATCTCAAAAGTTATCTTGAGCATTATTTTTTGCTCATACAAATAATCCTAATTTTTTTCTAAAGATTTGCATTGCTTGCAATGTTCCTCTTAAATAAAATAAGCTTTAGCACAATGAACAACAACAAAAGTTGTCAAAGTTAAAAATGTCAAAAATTAATAATAGCTGCTTTAAGTGACCCCAAATGACAGCTGAACAAACAAAATTAATTATGCCATTTAAAATTGCTCTGGATCCACCATTTTTTGATTTGATAGAATCACAGAAAAAACAATAAATAAATTAATTGGCGAAATAGTCCGTAGAGAACCAGGGCCTAGTGACTTTACAATTCTCAACCATTGTTGTGTGCGAGTAATTTCCAGTAATCCCAGCGGCTGATTTAAGAAACTGAACAACCTTTGATTAATACATCAGAATCAACATTACCAAAAAGAAAGTAACAAAACGCCATCTGTCGTCATTTCGTCAACGTTATATCCAGTGTTATCTACATATGTATGTACGATGACAGTTATGCCTGCCTGTTTAGCATATGTGCATTAAATTTCCAGGATAAAAAGACATTCCCTTCTAAAAAAGTAAGATAGCTGAAGTTTGTTGGAGAACTTCATTTATACGTCCTTTACACTCCCTAAAAATGTTTCTATTTTAGATCGGTGCCGCGAAATAAGGCGAAGTGAAATACATAAGAGCAACTTTTATAAAAATTGGCCTTATTGCACTTTACAAAACAGAAATAAGGCCAATTTTCAGCCGTTAGTCATATTGCACTTTGACAAAGTGAAATAAGATCAAATTATTTTGAGAGGTGCGAGGTTGAGCGTATGCAATGTTTCAGTTGAAAGTGAAAAAAAATAATTTGGCTTTATTTCACTTTTTTTAAGTGTAACAAGACCAACTGTTGGAAATTGTCTTTAATATACTTAAAAAATTAATTAAGGTCAATTCTTGAGGCAGCATATTCCCCCTACATACCTCGACGTAAAAATAAGTTGGTCTTATTTCTCAAAATAGTTTGGCCTTTTTTCACTTCGTCAGAGTGCAATATTACCAATTGCTGAAAATTTGCCTTATTTCACTTTTGTAAAGTGCAGTAAGGCCAAGTTTTGAAAGTTAGTCTCAATTTACTTAATTTTAATTTTACGGCAATAAAATTAAGAGGAGTGCGAAGGGTGATATTCATGAAAAAAAGGTCATTTTAAAGGTAGCGAAGTACACTACTATCAAGGTTTTGAGCAAAAACATTAATATTTAACATACATACATATATCCCAGAATATATATTTATTTTTTTAAGATGACGCCGCCGGTACCACTCTGAAAATTGATTTTTTAACAAAATATGTTTCCAGATAAAACTCAAGCAAAACAAATCTGCTTCCAAATATATGATTTTATTATATTTCTTGACTGAATACACTACACCTCAATATTTTCGACCAATAATTTACAAGTATATCAACTGGATGAAAAAAGTGTTATAAGCTTTCGAAGAACCTATAATTTTTTAGCAATTTTCAAAAGCTTTAATTGATCCCTTTTCAGCATCTGACATTTTTGTTTGCTCCAGTCCAAAATAAGTGTTAACACACGTACAAAAAAAAAGTATCTACCAAAAATCTACTTTGTCGAGATTTTTAAGAAGTAAGACCATTTTTAAAAAAAATACTTTCCTTAAATACTACTGAACATTCTGATTCCATTTCTAAGTACCAACAATAAATATCTCTTTTTACAGACTTAACACCA
Source organism: Eupeodes luniger (assembly GCA_951509635.1). Taxonomy (NCBI): domain Eukaryota; kingdom Metazoa; phylum Arthropoda; class Insecta; order Diptera; family Syrphidae; genus Eupeodes; species Eupeodes luniger. The sequence continues at coordinate 128,169,258 of OX608075.1, read as the reverse complement.
CTGTCTTTGTTTTGAAGAAATGATAAAGTGAAATACAAAAAGTATCTGTAGAACAACAAAAGCCATAAGTTCATGGATAACACTTTAAAGTATCGTTTTTTTGTGTGAAATTACTCCAAAATAACAGACAAATCTTGAAAATTATCTTTTCCTAAATGCTTTTATACTTTATCAACATAAGTACCAATTTCTTTAAAGCTTTTATCCACCTTAAAAGCCTTTAACTGTATCCATATGATAAGTTCTTTACCCATCTCATCGCTCATTAGAAGCCCATGCAATAAATGCAGCTACAAATGTACCTTTAATTCTATCTTTTGTACAAAACAAACAAACAACAACAAAAGAACAATAAAAAATAAACACTATTTAATTTATAGCGAATTCAATTAGATTTTTGCCATTTCATCAAAGCACAGCACAGCACACAATCTCTATTACTGTTACTGGATCATCATGATGATGAGTCGCTTCCCAGTCGCATTACGCTCGCAATAAATGAAAATGGGAAAATGGATTTCCATTTTCATTCCCAAACCGAGCAGAATACTTTTCATTCGTGCTTGAACCACCGTTGTGTTCAGAAGTGTTTTTTTGATATAAAAATTATTAATTAAAAATTTTGCTAAAAAAGAACACCTCCTTCAATATATCTCGTATCTTAATAACATATTTTTGAATTAAAAATAAAAATTTAATTATTCCCAAGTTTGAATTTTAAGAATGGCAGCTTTTTATATTTATTATTATTAAGTGGATTTTTTGAAGACAAAAATTCTAAGCTTTAAATCATAAAACAACATAGTGTTTCGGTTGAGAGGTTTTGGCATAATATAAATTAAACAAAAAAGAAAATATTATTTTTGCTTCAGTGTTTTAATATGTAGTTATTTTTTTTTATTTCTTTGCTGTTTATGAATTTTAAATTAGCCTCAGAAATGTTTACGCTCAAGACACCACTTACATTGTGTTTCATACCTACATTATTTAAACCATCATAAACCCCAAGCTCCAAAGATACCAATTGCATTTGAAGCATAACATTTAGTGCACAGAAATTACCGACAAGCTATAAGCTAAGTTAAGACTAAGACTAAGACTTTAAGAGGTTTCTCCTAATGAATCAAGAAAAATCAACAATTACCAATTAATTAGTGCATAAAACAAATAATTATTTTCTGCGTCTTGATCCGTTAGCAACATTGTTGCTACATATTTGTGTTTTTCTTTTTGCATTTCAATTTCAATTAAAAACAACACTTTCGAGATTTAAGGAATTCATCAATGAAAACTTTAACATTCTGCCAAAAATGTTGTATAATTTTGTTCGAAAATCAGTGCTAATTAATAATGATTTGGTGCAATTTTATTCGAATATAATAAAATAGATTATAATGTGATTTGAATTGAGGAAAGTTGCTAAAGAAAAAGTGTCGCGTGGAGTGTAATTTTGTTGTATGTAGCTGGATGATAAACGCGTAGTAAAGTGTCTTTTGGTTGATGCGATGTTCTCATTTAGTATAATTTTTGGATTTCTACTGCTGCTTGGAGTCTTGAGCATCTACGTCAATTGTCTGCACATTAGTGTGAAGCGGAAGAACTATGTTCACTTGAATGGAGTTAAGGTAATGTTTTATGTTGCACAATATATTTAAATTTTTTCGCTTATACAACAGTTTTTGTTAATTAAATTGGGTAATTCACAAAAGCCAGACAATTTGTGGAAAATTAAATTACATTTTTGCATACATCAACATCAACAGTAATAATGACGGAAATTTTGATTTGTCAGATAATATTTGTCTAAAATAAATAAATATTCTTTCAGTCTACATGTATCTATACATACATAAGTAGATATTTTATTTTGAAACTTTTGTTTTTGGAAGCTCATAAACAAAGAAGACACTGCATTTAAGCTATTTTTAAAATGTAAGGTGTCGACTAGAGATGTTAGAAGTCTTGGATTGCATGAATGTTCTGTGTACGAAAACTGACTTACTTAATGGATAGATGTAAATGGACATTCTTTTCCGCATTTTCATGTCATTCATTTGAGATTTTAGGACAAATATATTTGTTTCATAAATAAATAAAATTCCCAACTGTGTTGCACTTTACTTGATATTATACACTATAGCTGTCTTCAGGGAATAGAGTTAAAGAACTTTAAATTAAGAAAATAATTTGTTTAAAGGCAGAATTAGTTCTAAAGGAGATTTGAGTTCCTATTTTTATTTTTCAAACATTGGATTTACATGTCAAATAATTTATTTGGTCAGTTTATATTTCTATTATCTTGGGGATGTCTTTATTCTTGTAAATGTAAACTAAATTTCTCGATACAAATTTTTCGTTTTCGCTATCAAAACCTTGAGAATAGAACTTATGTACATATCTCATACAGTTTCTTAAGTATTCCCTATCACAAAAATTAAGAATTTAGTTTGCTAGGTGAGAAATAATAGTGGATTTTGTATTTATTTATTTCTCTTGTGTCGATATTACGGAGAAAATTCACAGAAATCTAAGAAACATAAGCTGCCCAATTATTCTTCAAACATTATTAATTTTGATTCGATTGATATCCAATTCAAATTTATGAAAATCTTTAAAACTCAAAACTTCTCAAGAACTTAATTTGACGTAAAATGTATTTTTACATAATTTAACAATTTGGGTTTTTTTTAATGAGCATGATAATTTTAAACAATGATAATACAACACAGAAATATTGTAGAAATTAATTTTGTATTATTATACTCTGGTAGATAATTTCATGGCATTTATTTTTTTAAATAAAATTTCCAGCATATGTATGTCCAAGGGACAACGAGTTACAGTCCATTTGATCAATAAATCTTGCTTGAATACTGGCTTGCTCGGTTAAAAAAGATGCTGGTCTGTCGGCATAAACCAACGAATTAACATTTCCCCATAAATAGTTATCAAAAGTTGGAAAATACATAAGTTTTCACTAAATTGATTTTGCAATAAATTGATGCTTAAGCGTGTCTTGTTGGAAGCAAATGTCATCAATGTTTCTATCTGGGGTGGAATCGGCAATCATTTTTGATAAATAATAATCAAAATTAACGAATCTGATCTACGTAAAGTGATAGTCAAATAAATACCTAAAAACTGTCACAACAAAATTGTGATAGTCATTTTCAAAGAAATATGTTTATTCTGAATAGAGCTACCAGGAGCTTACACAAACGACTGGAAGATTTTAAATCATTTAAAATGTCACCATGGCAACAATGATTTTTGACAATTCTAATCTGAAACTGTTCAATCGAATTGAATTGAGTTGAATCATCTTACACAGACGGAAAGCTCTGATTACTTTTTTGGAACAGAAATTCAGCCATCCAATATAAAAACAACTCCTGATTTAACTTCAAAGAAATGAGGACCGATGATGCCGCACCAAATATTCTTTAACAGCCTGAAAATTTTGTTTGCTCTATGTGCCACAATTTTGCTTCTTGATGAAGCATTTTAACAAGAAATAAACTTTATCACTAAACACCCTAAAATAGACGAAGTACCTACTCAATTAATTTCGCAAACAAGTTTTTAAAGGTAAATTTCCACAATCATTTGAAAGCGTTTCCAAACCTAACGAAAGATAAATGACAGCACAGTTTGACATTCTCAAGTGTCACACCATAGACAACAATCATTGAAACTTCTAGTTCAGCTTAAAAAAACTCCCTATATTAACATTTACAAGTTTTAAAACAATTGTGAGCCAAAACTCGCCTGTCATTTTGTTAAGAACAATTTTTTAAATGTTTCTACTTTGTGGTTCATTGCTACCGAACTTTTTTGCCGGCTCTTGAAATTCTATAGAATATAGGGGGTGCTTGACCCCCATAGCTCCTATTCACTGCTTTCTGCTTATTGAGTGCTTAGACCTTGATCTCAAACTCTTTTGTATAAAGGCAAAGATCATGGTCACTATGATTATGATTAATTACTTTATCAATTCATTATACCCTATTCTAGACCCCATTAAAATAGAACCTGAGCCGCTTTCAGAACACCGAAAGTGGCGTGAAAGGTTGCCATTATATCCCAACCTAACCTGTCTTATATTTTGACTGTCATCAAAAATTATTTTTGCATACACAACGACCAACGGTGTGTGTAAAATAATGCAAAATGAGCGAAAAGAAATAGGTTCTCATTGTAGGAGGTAAAGTATATGACTCGTGTACGAAACTCCGTATCGCGTGATGTTTTGTTTTTGAAATTCGAACACACATCATTATAATGAAACATAATGAGCCGAATTTGTGTGTAAGCCCAGCAACATGCTACTTGGCAAAACAATGACTAATTATGATCGTCATTTGATTGGATTAAAATACTTTTTTGTTGTTGCTGTTTTTATTTTTTTAAGAGCGGCCACTGATGGGAAAATACCCGTAAGATTGGGTAAGATCGCGCATTGTTGCATGGATAAAATTCTTGCAGTGCATAATAAAAATATGTAGAAGCAAAATTGTAGTGGGTGTTGAAATGCGAGGAATATGGTGGTGGATGCAAGTGTTAACATTTCGTGTTCTACAGAAAAGAGCTTGTAGTTTGCAAATCTCAAAAAAAGACATGAAAGATATGTACATGTGGTTCTTTGAAATTGATCGAATCAGCTGTTATTATGAACATTTTTTGAAATGTATAACGTTTCAGTTTCAGAACTAAATTACAGCGGGTTGTCAAATCTGTCAGTATTTAAACTTTTGGCTGCGCTCAATCTCAGATAAATGATATTCGAATACTTTGCGTGACCAGGATCCAAAACAGCTGGGCTATCAATAAAACAAAAATTCAAAGGTATCCAAGCCTTTCCGCTATATGTGGCTATCTGACAGAACAGCTGATTCAATATTTGGTTGAATTTGAAGAAACCTGAAAATTGATTTAAAATGTTTATAGTTATTTTAGAAAGAAAAAATTAAAGGTGTTTCTTTAAATTATATTTGAAGCAGATTTATACAAAACAGACGATGAAGAAGTTGTTAAAGTGTTGAACACGAGATTTAACTTAGCCTTTGTGTGAAAATATGGCCACGATCTTCATTTTTAGATGACGTTTGACATTTTCAGAGGAGAGATCTGTTTTTTTACCAAATATTGGTATCTATTGTCTATAAACGTTAAGATTGTTACAATTTGTAACAAAATGACGTACCCGTGGGAAATTGACAAATCCTCCAAGAGCAATTCATGTAAAACTACGTTTCCACCGGGCACTAAACCGAGATTTAGCTAGATTTGTCACAAATCTCCTTGAAATCTCGAAGATTTACCATACAAATTTTAATCTCCTCAAATGAAGATTTCAAATAAAACTCATTGAAATCAACTTGGAAACATTAGTTTGTCAAATCAAACAAACTTTTTTTTCGGAGAATAATTGTTGAACCGACCCATTTAAACGCCAATTTCGTTTATTGACAGATGGAAATGTCAACAAAAACTACCTGTCTCACTTCCATATGATTCAAATTCAAAACAATACACAACTTTCAAGAAATCACAGACGAAATAAAATGTAAGTAAACAAAATTAATAAATATGTATAAGAATATAATATAAAAACAATAAGAATATAATAAAACTAATTACTTACAGATGATGAGTGAGCAAATACATTTTTTTTTCTTTTCGAAAGGAGAATAATTTGAAGTTTGGTTGTTATGACTTTAACCAAACGTCAAATTAATCTCCTTTTCTTTGGTGGAAACACCTCATGATTTATTTTAAATCACTTGCCTTAAATCTTGGATTATTTGTTGTTGGAAACGTACTATAATGAAAAGTGCTTTCTGAAATTAGCCGTTCGGATTTGGCTTAAAACTGTCAGTTTTACATAACATTACTTGTACACAGAATTGGTTGACAGTTATAAGTCACTACGCCCTAGTTCTCAACGGACTGTTGCGCGACCTAATTTTTATTTATTTTTTAACAAAATGAAATTAAACTCATTGTGGCAGAGTCAAATAGTTAAGAAACCCCAACACTGATCGGAGGCTGAGTTGAAAGTATTGAACTGTCAAAGCGAATGATTTGCTTACGAACAAGCAATTATTTTTGTTGGTTCAGGAAAAAACAATGAATTTAAAATTTGAATTAAATTAATTTTCATTATAATACTTTTCTTTGCTTTACATCCTTTTGTTAAGAAAACTAAATACTTGATTAAGGAAACGTTTTACCATATTATTTATCTCATCAATTTTTAATAAAATTGTCAAAGAAGCTGAGAGCAACTTTAATTTGTCTTTTGTTATTTATTTTGCGATTGGGAGTTATGTATACAAATTTTTGTTTTCATTTTTGACATTACTAGTTTGACAGATTAACAATTGTCGTTCCTGAATGATTCTTATTCGTATCAAATGACATAACAACAATAATTAACAAATGTTCGAAAAAAAAACAAACCACATGTTTAATGCATTGGACAGGTTCAGACAAAATATTTGACTTGTTTTAAAATATCAACTGGTCACATTTTTTCATGAAATCAATCCGGAAATTTGTTTGAATAGATGTTTTATTTTTTCGCAAAGAATGTAATGCGGAAATTTATTTTCTTGAACAGCTGTTAGGGGCCAGTTATAGCTATCATTGAGATCGATCCGGAAAATTTTTTGAATCGATATTTGACGGTGTTTTCCTTTGATTAGAAATGAAAATTATATACTGATCGATCGGAAATCACACAAAGAATTTTTGTTGAGAGAAAAAGTGTAATTTCGCATTTATTTTTCTCTAAAAATGTATTTTTCTATTTTCCGGACGGAAATTCATTTTCCTGAACAGCTGATACTTTTATGTTCAAAAGTGAAACAAAACGTTCCACTGATTTGTGATCCAATTTCACACAATTCCAATGACAGATTTCTGTCAGTATAAGTTTTTCGGTAGCTTTCAATCAGGAAATTTTGTTCAATGACAGAAATTTTTAATGAAAGCTATAAACGGCCTGCCAAAAAAATCCAATGTTTGTTTTCAATGATGAAAACCAATGATAGCTATAACTGGCGCCTTACTCTTATGTTTGAAAGTCAAACGAATAGTTCCACTGGTTTATGTTCCAATTTCACACAATTCCAATGACAGATTTCTGTCAGTAAAAATTTGTCGGTGGATTTCAATCAGGATTTTTTTTATTGACAGACATTTGTAATGATCTATCGCTATAAAAGAACTGTCGAAAAAATTCCAATGATTGATTTTAATGATGAAATCCAATGATAGCTATAACTGACCCCTTGATCTGGGATTTATTCATATTTCCTCTAGGGTATATTGTATAAGAACATTTATTGTCAAATTGGAAAAGGAACAAGTACTATTTCACTACCATAATTCAAATAATTACTCTGTAGATTGTGTGAGGAGTTTTTTTTTTGTAGAAAATAATATTTTGTTATTTTCTGTATGTGACACCTGAAAAACTAACTACAGCTGCCGTAGCCTTGGTCTAAATTAATGTTCAAAGAAGGCAATTGTTACAAAGTCATTCTCAGCTATTATCAGATGACGTTTAAAACTGTCAGATGTCATTGTTTAAGCTCAATGGCAGTTATTGTCAAAGAACTGACTGATCTGGCATATGTATAGATCATAAAAGGAATTTTATCCAAATAAAAAAAATAATAAAAATTATACGTGTAATTTATCTCATATTTAACCAAACAATTTTTATAAAGAAAAACTAATTTAAAGTAAAGCATTATGAATCATAATAATTATAAAAAAATGTGTTGAATTAAAAAAAAATACTACTTATGTTTGTATAGTATTGAAATATATCATATTCGAATTTTATAAACAGAAGAGGAATTAACATGCTGTGTTAAATGTTTGCATCGAATTTCAAAAGACAGCTGTACTCGTATAATGACCTTTTAATAGCATTATTTTTGATGACTTTCAGTTTTATAACTAGGAAACGCTTGATTAACAATGCTTATAACCTGACACTGTGTATATTAACTCTTGCCATATATCTTCTAAGCAACTAAAATATAAAGTGCAGAAATAGGTTCCAAGTTCTTGCTTTTTTTTCGTTTGAACACAGAGGTTCAACGTTCTTGCTTATTATTTTTGCATAGAAGAAAATCAAAGGAAAATATGTTCATAGTGTAGGTTACATCATAATTATTTTTAAACTCTTGTTAGCTTAAAAATACATTGTTCTTATATCTTATCTAACGCCTGCTTCTAATGTACACAACATTCTTTTGTTAAAAATCATAAAATTGTTGATTTTAAATATTTTTTTAACGAATGCTTTGAAGATGCCTTTATAACAATACCTAATTCAAATAAATTTAACACAAAAATTGTTCTGAGAAATTGGAAAATTGTGGGTGTTCAAATTATGTTTTGTTTTTCCATATAATTGAAAAAGAACCCGCGAGACCAGACATATGAATATCTATACACTTATATTATTATACATTCATACTTTAATAAATTGATTCATAAAAATATTTGAAATGTTGAATGAAATGAAATAATGAACACGAGTTTTATTCTTTCATTATACCTCACATGTTTTGTTAAGATATCACATTCTTATGAATTAAATTGCATCATATTGTCTGCAAAGATATAAAACCTTAAGAGGTAGAGTTGCATTGAGAAAATGTACATATGTATGTATGTACATTTGTTATTTGAAGTTTATTGAAAACTTCAATGGCTAATGAAATTGACATATTTTTATCTGTCAACATATCTATAGGTATGACAGTTATTTTGTCATGTCATGCCATGGATTAGATAAGTTTTATAATGAAAGGCAAATTTATGAATTAAACTTAAGCAAACATCCAATCTTGCTCAATTTATGTAATGCACTTTTTATGTTATTTATAAATAAGAATGTACATTTTGTAGCACACTCAAAGTCATAGGTAATTGCGTGACTTGAGGTAAGCAATATGTAAATTAACTTAACTTATTAAGGTTAAAAAATTGACCACCTGTGATGTGGAAAATGAAATCTCGAATTTAAAATCAAAATTTTGAGTATTGGGCAGGTTCAGATGACTTAAGGGACTTGAAGGTAAGGCAAGTTTCTTGTACCTAATTTGCCAGCTGCCAAAACATTACCTTCCAATTGAGGCAATTATAACTTATTGGAAAGTTGACGGGAAAGTAAGTTAAGAAAAATCTTCATAATTATCAAGTCAAGTGCACTTATGTCAAAATGACAGCTTATCATCTGTTTTCATTTGAGTGAAAGCTAAACTTTATTACTTTGTAATTTATTTTATTTATTTATTTTTTGCACAATTCCATTAAATGTCTTGTGTAAAAAATTTCCTTGTCAAATTTGAAAAGGAATACATGTGTAATATTTCTTTACAATAAAAAATACAAGTTGGATTGGACTTTCAGCTTGCCAAAGAAGTGTTTTGTAAACAACAATGTTTTTCGTAATTTTTACACGATCAACTGAAGGTAGAGTTTAGTGAAGTAAAGTTCCGAGTTTGAAATTTAAAAAACAAAATAGTTGCTTTGGTCAAAATTTACGTTCAAAGAATGCAGTTGACTGTAAATGAAGCCCCTTATATTGTCTGAACCTGGCAACTTTCATTTAGAAAAACATTTGATTTTGACAGTTTTGACATTACATAGGTTTGCTCACCTCTATGTAAAGCGATTCATTGGATAAATCAATTTCCAATGTGAACTGTCAAAGCATCGGTAATGCCATGCTACATTTTTCTAAAGGTTCAAACAAGATATGAAACTCAAAGGACCAGAAACTTTTTTGATCACAAGAATATTTGTTTCAATGGAAAAAAAAAAAGAAAACCGAGAAAACAATGTAGCTTATTATTTGTTAACGCCTGATAACTCTATTCACATCGAAACAAAAACGTCGATTTTGTAAGAAACATTTCTGTTGCTATTTTTATGTAGCTATAACAAGTTACTGTCAGCTGCCACATTATATGTACATATCCGATTGTTCGCGGTTTATTTATTGACATTTGTCGCATATTAGCTTATCCAATTTTAACACAGGACAAAGAAATACAAACTACCTTACCGACAAAATAATCAATGAAAGTGGCCCATTCAACTAAGCTTACGTTATAATTCACCTACCTAACAAAAACTATTATTTAATGAACTGTAATGCAACTAAATGTTTTCCATTATGCGTTAATGTTGGGATCATTTCCCCCCACAAACCTGAAGATTTATACACAGGCGCCTCATTGTCTACTCCATATTATCTCACGAAAGATAAAATTAAAACCATGATGGAAATTGAAAGTGACAGTTAGAGAGTGGTTTCACTCGGAAACAATAATTCAAATGCACTCATTAAAGTAGCCACAACAAAAACGAAAGCCACCTTATAAAACAAAAGAAATTGTTTTAAGACTATATAGAATGGTTAACAAGTGAGAATAAATAGAAGCTTTAGTTTCAGCTTGCCAATGCACAATCTATTCCCCCATCATTTTGGTATTATATAATTTCTTCTTTTCTCGGACTTTGACTACTTCTTTTGATGATGGTGTAGGAAGGTATAATGAAGTATGTATATTGCACTCTAGTAAATGGCGTAGAGGCATCGCCAGCGCCAGCGTGGGTAAATTTTTTACAAATGTCTTTGCAAGAACCGTGACCAAGCGTTAAGTGATTGTGTTTAGTGGAAATGCGTTTGGCATTAATTTGAACTAATTTAAATAATTATAACGACTTACAACTGTTATTGTGTTATTGTTACGAATAAACATTATACCGCACATTATGTCATAGATCAGCTTAAAGCACGCGTTTGGAATACAAAAAAAATGAAAGCATTCAGGGACTATAAATTACCGAATTTTAGGTTAGATTTTAAATCATAAAGGAAACATAGACTGAACAAAATGGTTTAAACTTTTATGGTTTTACATTATGAGTTATGAAGTGTCTAATTTGAATTTTTTCACAGCTTACTACAAAAAGGATAGGATAGATAACAGATCTAAATCTGTAGATTATATTTAAAGACGCTTAAACACTAGCGCATATAAACGATCTTAACATGAAGGGACATTACACTTTGAACTTTCCCTTTTGATCTTCCTGTTGAATTTTATTAGGGAGTTCTTCTACAAAAATAGACTTGAGTTGTTTTTAATACAGAAAATAAAAATCAATTTGAGATCCTGGTCTGTATACCGAGATAGTTTGCTTTATAAAGCCTAGTACATACTTGTGAACCATCTCGTGAACCCATACAAATTTCGGTTTTTGGTTCACCCGTGAACGTGCTCGTGAAGCTGAGTGGAGAACAAAGTGGAGAGTTTTCGTTCACGGGCAATTCACGTGCAAAATGTACGGGAACTGTTGGTGAAGCTTTGACATTTGGTTACAAAAAAAGGACAGTTTTCAATTTGTACTGAATACTGATACTGATTCCTCATTTAAAGTTTGTGGCTGCTTTGCGTGTGGTTTTAAAAAAAAAGTTAAAATGCATTTATATGAAATAGAATACAAATGTTCACAACGTGTATTCACAAGTGTGTACCAGTGAGCAATTTCAAAAGTTCACTTTCTCCACTGGCGAACGTTCACTTCACGAGGAAGTATGTACTAGGCTTAAATGATAAGGTAGTGTTAACTATAGTTAAAGAAGAGCTCGTAAGGAATCTGGGCCTGGTGAATTATAACTCTCAACCATATCTTGGTTATGTCAGGAATGGAGGGGACCTAAGTTGATTCCGAACCTTTAACTTTAGAAAGCAATTTGTATGGCAGGAATTATTCTTGGAAGATTCGTCAATTCCTCGCCAAAAAAGGCTTTAGATGTATCAGGTAGGGATTGAACCCAAGACTACTGTCGTGACGTGGACGCCACGGGTACTACAAGCAAAAAAGAGATAGCTTTATAATATTTTTAGTATTCGGATGTTTATCTTTTTATTTCCACAGGGTAACCTACCACTATCAGTATTTGAGTTATTGGGGATGATAAAGGGCAGGTTATAAGAACCAAAATCGCCCTATATAATTTTTGATTAGAACTTTTACACATTTTGAGTAAGTGTGATGATGACTCGTCAACCTTTATTTTACAAAAACCACTGCTTATATTAACTTATTAACTGTTATAAGTAATGACCTTAAAACTTCCCTTCTAGCAATCAATTCCGAATGACAATATCAACATAATTGACAGTAAATTGCTCTATACTCATCTTACCAAGGTTGCCATCACATCATTTTTGAAATAATTGTTTCCCTAAAACTAATCTAAAAAAAAACCCTCACCGCGACAAATTGACCAACAAACAAACAAAACGTTGACCTTTGAGCGGTTTTAAATTTTTAAATCCAAGAACCATCATATAGAAATCCGCAAAAACTACATAAATAAAATAAAAACCATTAAAAGTCGCAGTCACAATAATATCAACTATACATATTCGCACAAACAAAAGAGCGTTACACCCGGACAATTTTCATTTTTCTGTTCCCAACGAACAAACCAAGCCCGAGACCGAGATCCACTTCTAATCATAAACAGATAAACGCATCAGTGGTCGGGAAGCTTTTGTACCTCTTCATATTCAACTCATCTGGTTTCATAGAAACGTACGTTTAGGTATTCATGGGTACTATGTCACGCAATCGTAATTGGAATAATTTCACTGGGACGAAATGGCTCCACACCCCCAAACACCTGCCATCAGGCTAGTCACTTCTGTTGATTATGATAGGCTTTGCAACTTAAAGCGCCCGGCGGCGGCGGCGGCGCTATAAGTTCTATAACATTTTTATAGTTTTGGGGGCAGCTATTAGAGGCGTTTAATTTTTACCTTTCAAATAGTAGGTATACAAAAAAATACACGCATTGCCACTGAATAGTAGCTCCATGGTCCGCTGGGTACAGACGATAGACGAATATGGGTGCGAAAAATAAGTACCTACATATGTTATATTAAAGAGAGCTTGCCTATATACTTATTATAATTGAACTTGGCCAATTCTAAAGACTTGGTCTTGCAACTGTCAAAAATATGTGCATAATTATCTTTGACAGAGATTTTATTTGAGTCTATTATCGTTAGTTTATGTGTCAAACTATAAATGTTATTGCATTATTCAAATTGATTATCTTTTGCCTCTTTGAAAGCTTTTCATATTCATTCAAAAGTGAAAGTTATTTTCTTCTTTTAAATCTAAGTAAAAATATTCCGAACGAAACGGTTCAGAGAATCAACTAAATAGATTCAATTCCATTTCTTATCTAATATTTGTATTTTCATGAGATTTACATTAAAAAAAAGTATTGTTTTTCTTTTAATTTTTCTTACAGATAGACGCAAACTCATTGCACAACCATTTGGAAGAACATGAGAAGGAATTGATTTTTGGAAAGTCCGGACAAAGTAAGTTTATTTTTACAAATTTAAAAAATTCTATCAGCATTTATACTCGTATATTGACTTACACTTAAGCTAAGTACAGACCGTTGCAGTTGACTTTACAGTATAGTCTGTACTTGGCTTTATAAACTTATTAAGATTGGATGCAGTTTTCTTGTGACTTTTACCTCGTTCTTTCTAAAAAAAACTGGACTTTTATGTCTTAATTTAAATTTGCTTAAGAGACAAGTTTTGGTGAACAATCGGAATGGTTGTAATTAAAGATGGTTTTTCTACGGTTTTTTAAAATACTAACCTTAAACTGGTCCTGTCACAATGTTTCGTTAAGTTTGTCTATAGCCTTTTACATAAAAATGAAAGTTGTGCATGGATGATTAATTTTTGTAATAATTAAAATAAACCATTCATGTTTTTCTTTAATTTATTCTCCGAATTCGGTAATAAATCAAAATAACATTTCCACTGAGGAGTTATATGTAGGTGTAAGCTGTTTAATTTGTTGTGAAAATTTGAATACAAGATTTTTTGTGTAACACTGCTTTATTTGTTAATTAAACCATCAACTCCAAGTAAGCGTGGAAACACAACAAAAACCTAAAACCAACCAACACCACATCTATAGTAATGCTATAATTTACTTGCGATATTTTTACCAATAAATTGCGCATTCGCCACAGTGACTGAAGCTCATGCAAACAGAAAATATTCACATTACTGAAAGAATTAACTATACTTTACCACACTTCGTTAAGCTAAGAATCATCATCTTAAAACAAAAACGAATACATTTTTATAGCTGTTTTTATTTTGACCATCTCCATTGTATTAACATACAAATCCCACGCAGAATGATTATAGTTAGACTGTCCGGTCCATAAGAAGAGTTCAATTTCGTGATAGCAGCATTGTATAGCAACATGTTCTTATACTACAAACAATTGAAAAGTGAATAACATTCACTGTGGAGGACGGACTGCTGCGTGCAGACAACGTCATTCAAGTGGTGCAATGCAATTTGCTTATTTAACAATCTGTGTAATGTCTTCCTCATGCTTCAGATGCTTACTGCACTTTAATGCTCAATTTGTATCACCCTCTTCTGTTCACTTTGCATATACGTATTCATTTTATAGATTTAATTCTTTTCTTATTATTTTTTTTTGCAGAAGGAGAAGTCAAACTGGTTCAAATCGAACGTCGTGACCAGCAGCGCCATAAACGATCTGCCCAAAGTGAAAAAGATATCTCCCTACAGATTCAAGGTGAGTTCATATATGCGGATAGGATAGACAATTGATTTCCTTCTTTATAAACATATTAGATATTATTCACTACAGTCAATGTCAAAAATATGACGTTTTCAGTAAGGGTTTGATTAAACTACAAAGCATAATACCACCCATAGATCACTCTGATGAGTTGCTATAAAGAACTATGATTGTTTAGCTCAATATGAAATTGATCTTTGACAGCTCATTGCATAACTATTAATTAAGGCGGCGTTCACAATAGACATTGGTGAATCATTTTCACATTTTATGATCAATTTCCTTTCTCTTCTTAATTACCAAATCAAAGGAAATACAGTTCGACAGATTATTGCATAACTATGACTTAATGCGGTGTTCACATTAGACTCTTTGGTGACTCATTTTGACATTTCATGATTAATTACCTTTCTCTTCTTAGTAACCAAGTAAAAAAAAATACAGTTTGACAGTTCAGTGGATAACTATGACTTAAGGCGGTCTTCACATTAGACCCATTGGTGACTTATTTTGACATTTCATAGACTATTTTAAGGCGACTCAATTAAATATTTCATGATTACTTTCCTTTTTTTTCTTAATTACCACATCGTAAAGAAAAACAACTATTAGGCATCATATTAAGTCTCCTCAGAAGATGTGAACACGTCTAAAAATAAAACAATCAAAGATATTTTAGTGTATTCACTATTGGCGTGAAATATTAAACTTCTGAACTAAAAACTAAACCAAGCAAAACAATTTGTATCCTCGTGTATGAATAATACACAAATTGAATTCATGTTTTTCACATCCACTGTAGCTGCAGCAGAATTTAGCATTAAATTTTCAAGTGGACCGTAATCTTATTTGCATCTTATCCCCTTTGCTACGCTTACATTATTCCACAGATAATGGTAAACTGGTTGACCTGAAGCTCCAGCAGGCCGAGAAGTTAGTCGACGATGCATTCATTTTTATCAGACGGACTGCAAACACTTCACAGTTCATTGAAAATTCGCATAAATTGGCTGTGAACTATGAAAGATGTTTTTATCGGAACGCAAATTCAGCACTTGACCTTTGTGATGATTCTAGCTTGGTAAGTCGAACAAATGTAACAAAAAGTACACCACCATCTGTTTCGCTTGGTTAATTCAATGCCATATATATTTCGTGTATACTTTAGCGTGGAATAGTGTATCACAATTCTACCCATTACATTGTACATCCATTGCCCGAACGATTTGGTACCGGTAGCCATGTTATTGTCGAGTTCAATGGTGGACTACATTCAGATATTGATCTCGCCGAAGGTATTCATTTTGAACCGCATAAAGATTCATTTGAAGCTTCAGCACACGACGAGGAGCAGAGCTCTGTCCATCATCACAGCAGGAGAGGACGTAATCAAAATAATAGATTTCCAAAGGGTAATCGTAAGCGAAGACGACGACGTCGTCGGCGGCGGCACATAGGACGGCAGCCATGGAAAATTCCGCAGGTGCTTTATGTGGAAACAGCGATCTTTGTCGATCGAGATCTCTTCAAGCACATGGCCAAGAACTTTCCAAGAAATACCGAAAGTCAGTTGGTACGCTTTGTGCTGGCAATGATAAACGGCGTTCAATTGCTCTACAATCACCCATCGCTGGGACATCGAATCAATTTCGTGTTGAAACGGCTGGAGATCTTGCACCCACATCCGAAGGATCTCAGACAATCGAGTGATATAGATACTTATTTGAATAATTTTTGCATGTGGCAGCGTAATTTTAATCCACCTTCAGATGTTGATCCACTTCATTATGATCACGCTGTGATATTGACAGGTAAGATCATTTAAAACTTTATTATAAGTTATTGTGAATTGCCACAAGTTGAATATTATGTCAAGTTTGAATTTTTCAATTGGTTGTATGAAGCCGATTGAATGTTGCTGCACAAGTTGCGCAACACCGTGAGTTTCATTAAAAGCAAAGCGTGTAAAATGTGTCAAACTGTCAAATCTGTCACTTGATTTCTTTGTTTGACATTATTTTAGCTTCCTATGTTTCCCTGAAGAGGGAGTATTTGTAGTTAAGAGATTATCAAATAGATTTCTAAATCCTTTTACTTTTTGTAATTGCTTCAACGCTTAGGTCTCGATTTATACGTCATTGGTAAAAATGGAAAGGTGAGTAACCAAGTTGTTGGCCTAGCCCCAGTAGCAGGAATGTGCACCACCACATCATCCTGCACAATAAATGAGGGAAAACACTTCGAGAGCGTTTTTGTAGTTGCTCATGAAATTGGACACAAGTAAGTTTTATAAACATTAACAAAAAAAATAGTTCAAATTAACGTTAAATTTATAAACTTAGTCTAGGAATGCGTCATGATACAAATGAAAACAGCTGTGATCCAAGTTTGTACTTAATGTCACCTACTTTAGGCAGTGGCAAGATCACTTGGTCAAAATGCAGTAGAACATACCTAAATACATTCCTTGAGTAAGTCCTTCAATATAGTACCAAGTTAAAGTAGAATTTAATTTTCTTACCTTATGTTGCATCATCAGATCAAGTCAGTCGAAATGTTTATTTGATCATGGTCAAGTCAGTGTAAAATATGATCATGCTGCTGAAGGTATACTGCCTGGGGAACGATTCGATGCAGATCAACAATGCATGCTGAAATATGGAAGGGATAGTGTACGATCACCTAACCAAATTATCTCCGATGTCTGTCGAGATCTACACTGCCAAAGGGATCGGTACACTTGGACATCACATCCTGCCTTGGAGGGCACTTCTTGTGGTGAAATGATGGTTTGTTTAAAGTCTTTTGTGATGGTTATCATGCAAAACTGTTTTACCGACTTATTTTTTTCACTTCATAGCGATGCCGCAGTGGAGTTTGTTCCATGAAAGCCACTTTTATGGAATCATATTCTTCACCTAGGCAAATTAATCCGGTTAAATCAAATGAGAAGATGAACTTATTGGAAAACGATGAAAAGTCTGACCGTTTGAATCAGGGATATAATAGTTATTTCACCAAAGTATGTAAAATAATATTTAAAATGTTTACTCATTCCAAATAAACAAATGCCTCAACAGCCGCCTACTTGGAGTGAATGGGGTGATGCTAGTGACTGTGATTCCGGATGTTTGTATGGTGCATCCGGTCGTCTGAGAGAGGGAAGTACTGGACTGAAGACCTATGTGAGGAGGTGCTTGGATCATAGGTAAGAACTTATAAATCACACAACCAAAATTAGATCTTTAACTTTTTTTCTCAAATAGACGTCGTTGTCAGGGTCGAGACAAAAAGTTTGAATCTTGCATTGCCAAACAGTGTCTTACCATTCCCAAGATGACTATTGAAGAATTTGCTACAAATATCTGCGAAAGAGCACAAAAATTCGACTCTGATCTTACTGGAGAAGGTATACAAATCGTCGGTAATGCAGGTAATTTCTTAAATTTCAAAGACATGTTTTACATTTCATTTTTTAATTAACAATGTTTGTTTTTAACAGAGGAATCATGCAAGGTTTTCTGCAAGACAAAATCAAATGGTACAAAATCTCGAAATTGGATCTACCCTCATGGCACGACATGTCGGTCAAAAGAATTCAATTTCGATGATACGTCATATTGCATTGATGGGCGTTGCGAGAGATTTTCGTGCGATAACTCAACAAAAAATTATTTCAAAATGGACCCCTACTATTGCCCACAACATCCGAGAATGAACGAAGAAGATTCTAAGAATTTAAACAATGTTTATAAACGTTCAGGGGAAAGGCGGTCTTTTAAAACAAATTCAGGTGCCCCAGTTCCTGAGCGAAATAAATATGAAAATGGTTGGTATTTCAATAATATTTCAGACAGTTTTGACAACTATTTTTGATCCATATTTAGAAGTCGTAGGTAGGAATTTCCAAACTTCTCGTCCAAAATGGAAGTCCGATTCATATCAGAATCAGTGGAAGTATCCAATGAGTTTGAATGAGAAAGATCCTCAAGAAAGCGAGTGGGAAGTTAAGTCCGGATGTCACTCAAGTTGCATGGAAAAGTCTAAAGGAGTCCAAGTTATAACATCGAGAAAAACAAGAGCTAGCAGCATTCAGCTCTGCTCTCACAAAGTCAAGGTAAATAGAATATAAACTCAAAATATAAAACCAGAATTTTCATTTTTCAACCTATTTAGCCTTGTGACCGCCTGCAATCTACCACTGAATTCGCAGAGTCAACATGCGGACGATACTCACGTAAGGTTAGAGGTTTATCAGGATACGGTATGCAGATCTCACCGAGTGCCTACGACCCGGATCGAAGTTGTCGTGTGGCATGTCAAGATGAAAACCTGCCACATCGGTTCTACATAGTCAATGGAAATTATGGACATTTTCCACTGGGAACAAAATGTTCTCCGTCAGATGAACGATATTGCGTTAATGGAAAGTGCTTACAATTTGGCGCAAATAACATAGCATCTACTCAATCACATATAAGTCTGGCTCTATTCAGAAGTAAACGTGACTTAACGGTCACCCATGAAGAAGTTCAAGATAGCAAAAGCCTAATTAGCTCCGCACCTGTTCAAATAACAGAATTGCTGACACAGGATTTTTTAAATAGTATTATAAATAGTCTTAATAATGAATCACGGAGTCTAGACGGTGAGTGTTGATTTGATTTTGATATATTGAAAATTTTCATAATTTTAATTTATTTTCAGATGACTCCTTATCGAATGATCACATCGAATTTACAAATCCTATTCACATCTCAAATGACGAACTGATTACGGAATAGATAAATTAAATATAATAATATTTTAGTTTTAGTTTTAGTTTTTTTTATTTAAGAATTAAGAATATTTTATACATTGTGAAGTTATAAGAAATAAATTGATTTAGTTAGAGGTTTTAATCTCGATATTTATGAATAAACGACGCATAAATTGAGTGTGGAATCAAATTTAAATTGAATTATGTAGATTTATACTGGATTTATATGTACAAAGTGCTCCACTTGGATGTATCATGTTTCAACGTTGAATAATTTTGCCATTTTTTAGCTAATTTTGACACATTAAATAATGAAACGTCATTGAGTAGCATTTTAGCTATGAGTTGACATACACCGAAACAACGCGCTGAAATATTAGAAATTTATATTGAAAACAATCGCTAAATTGTAAAAACCGCCCGTGCTTATGGTAAAAAATATAGCAGGCTCATTTCACTCTCTCTGACAGCTCTAAGAAGCGTTTTCTGAAAAAAATGTGATTTTAAGTAATTTTAAAAAGAAAGTATATGATCGCAAGCCAAAGAACATTAATGAATTCACAGCTAATATACGAATTGAAATAGCTGATATAAAGCTCGAAATTACGGCCAAAGTGGTGCAGAATGCTGTTTGATGGAAATATTTCAAACCTGGTTTGAAAAAAAATAACATATTTGTACATAAATTAAATAGCATATTATTATACAACAATTTTGGTTTACGAGGTTTTATATACAAAGGCTAAGTAAAAACAAATGCAAGAGCCACTAGGTGCCGCCACCGTAGAGTCTCTCCATGATAGTGCTATAAGTTGTAAATGCATAGACGTCATAAAATATCCTTAAAAAATGTAAAAGTCCATTTTTCAATGTTGAAATAGGATACATCAAAATAGCGTATCCTGTATCTGCATCAGATTTCTGCAAAATAAAGAGTTGTAAAACATAGAATTCACATTTCTGAATTAAGACAAAGGAGATCAAAATGCAGAAGATCTTAATGAATGCAAATCATAGAAAGTGCCATAATGCAGATTTCAAGACGAACATTTTCATTTCTTGCAGTCTTTGTCTTCAATAGACGTTTTTTCTCATACATTTATTTCAAAATTTTTGTGCCTCAAATTCCAAATGTAGTCCACTAATAAACATGCAAATCCAGTGTATGGCCAATTTAAATTTGGTCATGTCTGTGTCACCACACCCTTAATTTCATTTTTATATTGTGGTTGTGCCCAAAATTATAGCAACTCATTTGTTATTTCCTTAAATAAATAAACCGCAACCAACTTCATTGCATAAATCAAAATTTATGTTTGACAACCAAACTGACAGGAGTGACAATTGAATTTGTAAAATTCGTGTTTGCAAAAGATTTGCAAATTTTCTACAAAATTGTTTAAATTAACACGGATTTTATTTTTTTAAATATCAATTCAATAGATTGTTAAAATGGTAAGTACAAATATCAAGTTCTGTTCTCAAAGGAGTTGCAATGCATAAACAAAATTCGCTTGAAAATATTTGTCGGCAAAATTATTTAGGTTATGATGCTTCTTTGTCCACCAAAATGCTTGGTCATCTGTGGGACAAGTTTTGTTTTAAATTAATGTACAAATTTACATTAACTAATTAAAAAAATGTTTTCTAGGCTCGGCGTTATGATTCCCGTACTACCATCTTCTCACCAGAAGGTATGTCTGTTTTCTATTGAATAACTTAATTTTCTAATGATTTTAAATTTTTAGGCCGTCTCTATCAAGTAGAGTATGCCATGGAAGCTATCTCTCATGCTGGTACATGCCTTGGTATCTTAGCTGAAGATGGTATCCTTCTGGCTGCCGAACGTCGCAACACCAACAGGCTACTGGACAGCGCTATATTTTCGGAAAAAATCTACAAGCTTAATAAGTAAGTTCTACTTTGGTATAGTTTTCCTCTGTTATAAAAATTATTTCAACTTTAGTGATATGGCATGTTCGGTTGCTGGCATTACTTCCGACGCAAACGTCCTCACAAATGAGTTGAGAGTGATTGCACAGCGCTACCAGTACAACTATGGAGAGTCGATGCCATGCGAGCAGCTGGTCTCCTACTTGTGCGACATCAAACAGGCCTACACCCAGTACGGTGGCAAGCGACCATTCGGAGTGTCTATCCTCTACATGGGTTGGGACAAGCATTACGGCTACCAACTCTACCAGTCCGACCCCAGTGGCAACTACGGTGGCTGGAAGGCGACTTGCATTGGCAACAACTTTGGAGCTGCTGTGTCAATGTTGAAGCAAGAAATCAGCGAAACCGAAAAAATTACACTTTCCGGTGCACAAGATCTTGCTGTTAAGGTGCTGAGCAAAACCCTTGACACCAACAAGTTGACATCGGACAAAGTTGAAATGGCCACTCTGCAGCGAGTGAATGGGAAGACTGTAATTAAGATTCTCACAACAGCCGAAGTGGAAGTTCTAATTAAGAAATACCAGAAACTTGAGGCGGAACAAGAAGCAGCAAAGAAAGAAAAACAAGCTGCCCAAAAATCTTAAGAAAAGACACACTATTTTTTTAAGTCTGTGTAAAGGGATGCAGGGGTGAATTTCCATTGAACGTTTAATTGTTTAAATAATTATTTTGTAAAGCTTCGACTTAAATTTCAGAGCGCATTTGAATAAAAACAAAATTAATCTTTAGCCGTTGGTTGTTTCTGTTGTATATTTTTCATCAAATATGCATTGGCAACGCATGTATGTGATCTTTCTTCAGTTTCCATTAAGGTAGTCTTAAGCTCTTTGTTTTAAGAGATGAGGTATAGCATTGGAAATGAAGAGCAAAATATCTTAATTAATTGTTTTGTTTAAATTAGAAGAAATATGACTTATTTAACTTGATAGCAATATGGCTGACGTATTTGACGGTACATTTCTATTATTTATTTAAAATATTCCACTTTGGGAAGGTCACTTAATTTTATTTCAGTTGAGTGCAATATTACAATAAGGGAGCTATTTTTGTTTGGTTTTTGACTTAATACAGGGCAGATTCTCAGTACATAAATCTGATCACGTTACTATTGAAATCCTTGTAAATTACTATTTTATGTTTACTATAAGAAGAGAACTTGCTCTCAAAAACAGAGATTTGAATATGGTCTTTATTTCAATCATAAAATTAATTGATTTATTATCGATACATTAAAATTCTTTTATTTTGTACAGCATCTGTGATTAAACAAAAAACTGGATTTTTTGAATTTTTGATACAAAAGCTATGTCACCCTGTGCCCCATTTGATTGATTTTCTTTACGATTGGAGAATTTAAAGCACAGTCCGTAGGCTTTTCTATTCAGTTCTAACCAGTACCCTTTCTATAATTCAGGGCATTATGTATTACAAATAAAGTTAAATAAAAGAAAAGATTTGTTTTCCTTTTTCGCCTTTGGAAAAATTTGATTTTTGTAAATCGTTGCCACAATTTCAATGGGCAGGTTCAGGCAACATAAGGGACTTCATTTGCAGTCAACTCCATTCTTTAAAGTTTTGAACGCAAAGAAAGACCAAGGCAGCAAGTTAATTTTTCAAATGTCATTAATTTCAAATTTGAAATTTAACTTGACTATTTTTTACCTGTAGAAAATACCCAAAAAAAACTTCTTAACAAAGTGCAAGTCCATATTAAGTTTTGTTTTGTATTGTAACGAAAAGGTCCTTATTCTTTTTCAAGTATGTCCATTTTACATTAAGCTTGCTTTATACACAATTTTGCATTGAACAAATTAATCACAGAGTAATAAAGTTCAGCTTTCAGTTAAATGAAAAAAAAAAACATTATCAACTGACATTTAGACATAAGTAGACTTGCCTTGACAGATTTTTCTTGACTTATATACTTTCCAGTCAACTTCCCAGTAAAGTTGCCTTAATTGGAACGCAATTTTTTGACAACTAGCCAATCAGGTATTTGAAACTATCCTTACGTTCAAGTCCCTGAACCTGCTAAATTTCTAAATGCTTTCTCAAATAAGCCGTTCGTATTCGGCTTTAAACTGTAGGTCCCCTCCATTCCTGACTGCATTACTCGCACACAAGGATGTTTAAGAGTTGTAAGTCAATAGGCCCTAGTTCCTGTACAATTTTGGACTTCATTCGAGAAGCTGGATTTTTCGAGGTTAAATTTCTTCAATTGAACAAATAAATAATTTATTATTTTTCTTAAAATAAATAAATGACAAGACAAGTCTCCTTTAAAGTAGATCCCCCTCTTTAGCTTTTATTGCCCTTTGAAGGTTTTATGAAAAAAAAATATAATTAATATTTAACGAAATCACTTGTTTCTTTGCCTCAATATTTTTTTTTTTTAAGAAACTAAGGACATCCATTCCGGACATCCATACTGACATCATGGTACCCGTGGCATGATGGTTAGTGCGTTGGACTGTCATGCCAGAGGTCTTGGGTTCGATCCCTGCCTATGTCATCTAAAGTTTTTTCACGGGTTCTGCCTCTTGCGAGGAATTGACAAATTCTCCAAGAGTAATTCTTGTCATGAAAAGTGCTTTCTCAAATTAGCCGTTCGGATTCGGCGTTAAACTGTAGGTCCTCTCCATCCCTGACAACAGTACTCGCACGCAGGAATGGTTGAGAGTTGTAAGTCACTAGGCCCTAGTTCTCAACGGACTGTTGCGCCACCCAATTTATTTATTTTTAAGGACATCCATTATTATGAGGTTTGACAAAATAAACAAAACACAAAAATCAAGTTCAAAGGCTTTCTCATACATCCGCTGAACCTACAGAAGAGCTAGTAGCGTTAAGGAATGTCAATAACATGAAGTTGGTTTCTAGCAGTCTATACCTAGTACGTAAATTGCCACAAATAAAACAAAATAATCATAAAACCATTAATGTCTTAAGAAAAAAAGTCTTGAATAAGATTGTCCGTCTCACTGTACCAAACAATCTACTACATAATTCTCTTTTAAACGCATTTTCGTCTAGTCTATCCAACAACCATCTCCGCCATTTTCTCAGCTAATCTACGACGCATTGCATCGCACAAGTGCTACCAACATCGCACAAGTGCAGCCAACATTCCCCCGCCAAACCTGACACAAAATTCCCTCACACACCAACCCAACTACGCACACCACCACAAAATCCCTCTCACCGCCTCCTACACACTCAAACATTCGCCTATCCATACACAAAAACACACCACACACAATCACAGAAATCACGAAAAAACGAAAAAAAAAATCATAAAATTTCATCCATTTTTTATTTGACAGCTACCAAACTTCAAAATTGTCAAAAAGCAGTAGTAGAAGACAGAAGATAGAAGATACAAGAACGAAGAAGCAAGAAGCGAGAACGAGAAGAAAAAAAAGGAGAGTGAGTGAGAAGAGAAGGAGAAGGAGAAGCAGAAGTAGAAGTAGAAGAAAAAAAAGGTTCACTGGGAAAAAATATATTGAATCTCTGAAAAAGTCCAAATCAATTTTTGCAATTTTGTGCATTTTAAATTGAATTTCGTCGTGTAAATTAATCAAAAGTGAATTTGCAAATTAATTCTGTGCGTGCTAAGTGTAATTGCGCCGAGAAAACTCCTCCAACTAGCCAAATAAATTGCATTAAAATAAGCTGCGACAAAACATAAACATAATCCAAATGCAACCAAAATGGATAACAAGAGTGCACAATTGGAATTTAAGTTGCTGGTAATATTTTAATGTCGGGGGAAGAATTTGGATATAATAATGGATTTAATTATTTTGTTCTTTTCTTTTCTATCGACGGTTTATTGTTATAAGTTATTAATTTTTGTTGATTTTAATTGGAAAATGTTCGACTCGGTTGTGGGGAATTTTTGGGGTCTGACCTCCATTAGCGGGAAGTCGAATTTTGGGGGGCGAAAAAAAAATTAGCAGATGCACACAAAATAAAAAAATAAGGGCGCTCGTCGTCGTCGTCGTCGTCGCTCACCCACGATTAACCATATTCCACTTTTTTCTTCTTTTTCTATTTGTCTTCTTTTTTACTCCAATTTCTGGTATTCTGGTATATCAGGGAAGTGTTTTCTAATTTTAATGGATTTTTGTGTACTCGGTACGAGGTATTCGTTACTCGGTACTCCGGAGTCCCGTCTTGTTCCAAAGCTGAGGCCTATGCCTTGGCTGAAATTGAGGAGTGGATTTGTGGATTATAATTTTGTATGTTTTCAAAGTGTGATCCAAAATATTTTGATACACACATTTCGGAAGAACTATGTGGCAATTTGGTTGTTAGAAGCTAATCGTGGGAATTTTAATGTTTTATCGATAGTTTTCATGTAATCCCGCCATTCATTTCAGTTGGCATAACTTTATGATCTGTACAAAATGCGTTAGATCATAAATCTCTAATTCCTCCGTCTTTGCGGGGTCCATCTCCATCCCCTGATTGTAGTGTGTATCGGTTGTTATAGTCGCAGTCGCCATACTAATCATCAATTTACTAAAATTAACTAGAAATCTAATGTACGTAGTTGCGTTTGTCTATTTGTCAGGCAGTCAGATAGTCAAACAGTTAGAGTAGTTATGTTCTAGTTGTGATGATCCGATCTTGCCTCTAAAAATGGACATTGCGTTTATTATTTTTGTTTTTATTTTTATTTTGTATTTGAGTTGAGAGACTGAATTGGTAGCATTTACATTCATAATAAGGAAAACGAAATAAAAACTAGTTGCACACAAGCCACAAAATCTAATAGGAATCTTTTGTGATTAATGTTGTGATCTTGTTTAGGTAGATATTTGGGATCCCATGGGATGGGATTCCTTGATCTAGTTACACTTCTTACCTCTATAATGGTTCTAATACAAAACAAAAACTTTCTCTTAAATTCTTCTTAACTATAGTTAAACAAAAACTCACTTAACCACTTTTTTTTAGAAACATTTTGTTGCTAAAGAATAATTTTGTATCAAAACTAGGCTATGATAGAAGAGCTTTTTGTTCTTCCACAAGGCCTAGGTAATTTCTATTCTAAATCTGCAAATAAATTCTTTTGAAATTAAATTTGTAGGATCTTTCTAATCTTTCTGTAAATCTGTAGGATCTTTACGACTTATAGAAGTAATAATTCTGACTTATATATGAGAGAATGAATTTAGTTGGCGACATAAATATCTATTGTATCCCCTTCTAGAACTGTATGAGGCTCTCAATCATACAGTTCTTTATCTAAATTTATCTCTTTTAGGAATTTAAATATTTGAGGTGTACAGTCAGAGAGTGCATAAGTGCATAAGTTATTAAAAAGTTCCCAAAATGTGATCAGGTGTTTTCTCATGAATGATTGAAAACCTACAACTAGCAAAGTCTGTCAGGCCAAGGATGTTAATGTTCCTATTCAGTATACAGTGGCCAGTAAGTTGTTGCTTTTCTTAGGTTATTCATATTTTCCTACCTTTGAAACGTTTTTGGTTATAATTTCCATGTAATGTTTTTGTCTACCTCATTTTTGAGAGTTCTTTCCATTCATCGTCATAGGTATATGACTATAAACAAGGCCAAGAATAGTAACAAATAACACATCGTGTAAATCGCTGAAAAATCGATATGAATATATTTTGCAAGTTCATAAATCATTTTTGTTCTTTAAATTATATTTTTACGATATCACGAGACCTACGGGTTGTTAAAAAACATTGCCAAGACTTTCCATAACATAACTTTTCAGTTTTAGTAGGAAGAAATGAGATTGATTTTGTTTCAATTCACTTTCTCAGTTATCAGACACGATCTAAGTACTATTGCTTGAGCTAGCGAACTAGATAGGTACATATTTACCACCCCGGATAGAGGCGAAAGGCATTCCACTCCTCAGATCTCTGTGGATCCTTTGTACTCCCCAGAATATGATAAGGATTAGGATATGTGGATTAAGTGCACTATCAAAAAATGTCTTTAGAGACACAGTCAAGACGTCGCATAGGCCACTAAAAAAGTAATTTTCGAGTGCTGTTATTCTTCTTTTAGCTAAGCTTAGACATTCATGAAATTGTGTCTAATTTTTGCTAACATTCAAATTTTCTAATTCTAATAAGTAGACAAAAGAAAAGAAAGCTGATCGGAAACTCTATTTGTCTACATTGGTCTTTTAAAATGAATGATCCAATTGAAAGTATTAAAGAATCTCAAGTACAGCAACTTCGAAAAATCTGCTGTGTAATTGGCACTTTTTAAGGATCACAATATGAAGGGAACAATACTAAATTAATGACTTAGTTGAAAAAATGTCAGAAGAATTAAATGCGGCTAACCACCAATAACATGTGCAAAGGCTACATTGATGCGGAAGAACAAGAACACACTGCCCTTCTTATGCCACTGGCCAGCACTATGCCATACTAAAAAAAAATTCTTCTTCTTCAATAATCTTGAAGAGCTCGAATATATTTTTTTTATTAGAGGCTTTATAAAAGCTGCAACAACACAATCTATGAATGTGATAGGTTTATTCATTGACTTTTAAGGAAGTTGAATACTTCAAATTCTACATTGATCTAAATATGGAGATAACGTCATAAATCGTTGTTATAAAGGTGTGAACTAAGGTCTCACCCAACAAACTTTTCTATCCGGCTTCTCCCTAGCAAAATGTCTCCAGTTGCTAACTCCAAGTTGAATGAGGTCACTTTCCACTTTTATGCGCCCTTTGTATTCCACGCTGTCCTGTGGAAGTGGATTCAAGGACTCGGGTCTTGAGCTTTAGTTTACGTGACCTAGCCACCTCAGATGTTCGGCTTTAATCATTCTGAATAAGTCTACGTCGTTGTACAACCCGAACATCTTCTCCATTCGCTGTCTATGCATACAGGGCCATAGATTACTCGAAGAACTGTTCAAGAAAAAGAGTATAAAAATAAATAAATTTCGTGACTCGTAAACAACCAGAACCTAGTGACTTATATCTTTTGAGGGATCTACAGTTTGTAGGCCAAATTCGAACGGCTAATTTAAGAAGTATTTTTTCATAACAAACGTTATTAACGAGGTATCCTTGAAAAGACAGAGGGATTAAGAATACAATCGATTTCAGCTACAAAATTTAAATGCGGGAGATAAATACAAATCAAATCTGTTGACTTGACGAAATTCATCTTCTCAATATTTTCATAACTCCATGTTTCTCGCTGTAATGGGAGTTTTTATTATTCCCTTAAGGTGTACTAAAATGTGTTTACAAATGAAAGAATATAACTTTAAATTCGTTTTCTTATGTAGGTATTTACTTTAAAATACGTGGATGTATTTTAGCATGTTAACAATTTGGAGACTCGATATTTTTGTATTAATGAATTCATTTTTGTCTAAGATCTAAATAATAAGGCTTTCGCAGATACATTGAATATCTTTGCCAAAGGCTACATCTATGGACATGTAAATAAAAGTCGGATTTAACTCATTTCAATTCTTGACTCTTAATTTATTTTTTACATCAGCGTTTAGTTAATAAATGTAATCCTCCTTTGAATTCCGGAAACACTATAAAGCAGCGTATCCTTTTCTTTTGACCAGCCTCAATCTAGATTTTGCGTTTCTTTGTGCAATTTCCAAATCTTCCATGTAAAATATGAAGAGCGGAATTGACAACATTGCTCTTAAAATATGCTTCTGTATTTTTTATTTAAAAAAGCGCACATACTGTTTTTTCAAAAGTCTTAAGCACCCACATTCAGGGTTTTATTACAGAGTTCCTCCCCAAATACAGAACGTAGAAACTGAGCAAACGAGTTCGATTTGTATTCCATTGATTTTTTTCTTTGATCTGTTCACCATCGTTATAACTATTAATTATTTCTTGAGTTAGTTAGTAGCAACTTGACCTATTTTGAGAGTTAGCCAAATCCATTTTATCTGTTTTAAAATTAGTTCTTACTAAATCAAGTTCTTATTTTTAAAATTATTTTCCAATTGCAAATCGTTGAAATTCTTTCTTGTTTATAGGCTGACCGCACTTTAGGAGTTCTTCAACATCTAGGTGGCACCCAACGTAGCGAAGCACTTCAATATTTTATCGAATCTCTACGTTTAAAGTATCCCGAATCATACGAACAAGTTCGTTTAAATTTTTGTAAAAATGCCATCGTTGCAAGTAATTCAATTAAAAAAGAAGAAATCAATTTGTACAATATAAAAAAGGAGGAGCAACAGCCGAATAGTGTTGGAGGAGTTGGTGTGGTGTCATCGCGTGTAGGTGGCATTGATGGCGGGAGTAGCAATAGCAACAGTAGCGCAGCTACTGATCTCAATCAAAACTTTGAGAAGATTCTATGTAAAGAGGAATTTATGTGCATCGATGATGAGGACGAAATCGATGGTGATGAAGATATCGATGATATTGAAGATGATGACGATGAAAGTAGCAGTAGCCCCCCACAGTTGCGCAACCATAGAATTCATCAGATCCATCGCATGGACTCGTCTTCGTCGTCGTCCTTACTTAAACTGCACGAAGACGAGAGTGCCGCAATGGTGCGGATGCCGTTCAATGCTCATTATCAAAGTTTGGCCGATCCTTTGGACTTGATACCGTCTTCTATAATCGATGTTAAGAATCCTCTGGTGGCGGGAAGGAAAAGTGAAATTCTAGGAAGCAATTTACGTTTGAAACGTACCAACTCGCTCTGTAGGATAGGTGGTGTTGGTGGTGGATTTACATTTCACCCAGATTCCTCGATCGCTGTACACTACAATCAGCGTGACGGAGAAATTAGTATTAGATCGTTCAAAGAGCAATTTCGTTGTAGAATAAAATTCGCTTTAAATCACCACCATAAGCCTTTTCTTAAAGAAGTATTTAAGAATCTTATTTTGACTGGACGCATTGATGGAATCAAACCTCCGCGAAGAGCTCTTCCGGCGCTACTCCCGCCACCACCATCTGGACCTGACCGCCCCTCCAAGAATGATGAATCCCATACAATAGAGAATACCAATGCCGAATCAATTAGTAGAATCTCAGCTGAACTCATTTTGGAACAACAACAACAACAACATCAACACAACAACCAACAACAACAACAACCTACTTACAATAGTACTAGTAAACTAATTCTAAATAATAACAACAACAACACTAATCTTAACGGAATGTCCGCGCTCATGTCTAAAGAATTCAATAGCAGCAGTAGTAGAAACAGCATGAACGACTTTTCGGCATCTAGCTACAATCATCACCACCATCACCACCTTAATCATCCGAATCTCGAGGACAATAGCCAAACCACAAACACCGAAGACAGTTCTGAAGATGCTACGAACCTAACAGGCGTTGGAATGGATACGAACAGCATGTCGGGCTCGATTTTGAACAGTATTGAAGAGGATGAGATCGATTTGATGTCCATGGAGCCGCAGCAGGCACCCGGACACAGTATGATGATGCAGCAGCAGCAGCAGTTCTACGACCAGCAACAGATGCTGCGTCGTCAGTTTGACCAGAATGCGCATCAACCAGAAGAGCTAATGATGATGCAGCAGCAAGCGGAGTCGCAACACGATATGCTCGATGACGACGATGATGAAGACGAAGCCAAGGAGTCAACTTCGTTGGACCTGGACAATGGGGGTAGTTCAGCGGGACAAACATCAACTCCTGGATCGGGAAGTAAAAAGGCCAAACCGTGCTATAGTTGTATGCAATGTCCCAAATCGTACAGGAAGAGGAAATCGCTGCTGGATCATTACAAGAGTCACCCAGGCTTTTGTCATGATTGTGGCCAATCCAATGGTCATTCGTTAGAGGTTTGTATAACTTTGGAACTGCATTTAAGGATGTGATGAATTTTAAATTTGTAATTGCAGGAAATCATTGAACATAATCGTACGGTGCACGCTAAGGAATTTCCATTTGTCTGTGAAACATGCGGCGAATCGTATTCACGTCGTCAGCAGTTTCATGCCCATGTTGAGTCTCACAACAAAAAGGAGTTCAAAAGTGAGTGGTTGAGTGTAAATTTCTCAAAAAGAACTCCCACATAGTTCTTCCGATTCATGAATCTGAATCTGAATTCATTTAGAGAAAAGATTAACTTTCTGTTGACTCTTGTTTTCAGCTTACATATGCGTCGAATGTGGCCAGAAGTTTCCTTACAAAAAGCTTCATCTGCAGCATATCGAGGATACCGGTCATAAGGCAGATGGAGCCATATGCGAGGTGTGTGGTGCAGCGTTTCCATCAAAGAATGCGCTACACCAGCACATCATTAAGTCGCATAAAAAGGACAATTTCTTTGAGTGTCACATTTGTCAGAATCGATTCACGCTCAAAGCGAACCTCGAGCGTCATGTGCAACTGCACACGGAAATCAAGCGAACTTATGTTTGTGATCTGTGTGGTTCGTCGTACTTCACGTATTCGGCATTGAAGGATCACTGTAGCAATGCCCATACTGACGCATCCGAGTGCAAGTGTCCGTTGTGTGGCAAAAGGTTTGGTTCGGCAAAGTCGTTGCAGCGGCATTTGCCGTCACACTCGGAAGAGAGACCACACAGCTGTTGCTATTGTGAACAGGTTAAAAGATCACTTATTAATCAAATTATAAAAAAGTCTTATGGACATTTTAATTCTTTTTTCAGACGTTCAAATGGAAGACCCATCTTGTGCGCCACAAGCAAACGGTTCATAGCAACGAACCGGCATCGAAAATCAAAAAGCGTTTTGCTAAATCTGACGAGGGTAAATTAATACAACGTATATCATTTTCTTCCTTTTCTAGAACTTGTATTTTTTAGAATTGATTCCGATGGATATACCGGGACCACCGCCGGCTAAAATACCGAAAAAATCAAATTCGAGTAAACCAAAGCAACAACAGAAAGCAATTGTAGTTACAAATACCCCAACACCAATGCCCACAAGTACAATTCAGCAATCATCAAAAGAACAGCAGCAACAATCGCAGCCTCCACAATCGCAACCCCAACAACAGCCTCCGCCACCGCAGCAGCAGCAACAACATCAACAGCAGCAGCAGCAACAACAACAGCAACAGGCACACCATCAACAACAACAATATACAAACTCTAATAGCAATAGCAGCAACAATTCATCAATATCGCATCAGTTGGGAGGCGGGGAATCTCAAAATTCAATTTATAACCACAGCTTTAGTGCAGAGAATCTGCTTGGACAACAGTGCAATCAACCAACACCTCCTCCGCAACCGTTGCAGCCGTTGCAACAACAGCAACAACAGCAACATCATCAACAGCAGCAGCAACAACAACAATTGCTGCACCGCTTAACACCAAATGCAGACAATAGCAATCTAATTGTGCGTCTGAACAGCTTTAATTCGGGTGCTGAAACTCAGTTTCATTTCGATCAAAACACAGCGGGAGCCTATCAACAGCAGCAGCAACAACAACAGCAACAACAGCTTCTCAGCCAATATCAACAACATCAACAACACATGCGTAGCCATACGCCACAAAGCCCACAGCATCAGAGTCTTCACCACCAACAGTTACAGCAGCAGCAACAGCAGAATGCTCACTTTGCTCCTCCACATCATTTGCTCCATCAACAGCATCAGTTGCACCACCAGCAATCGCCGCATTCACATCATCGTCAGCATCAGAGGTCACCGCATCACCACCAACAGCAGCAACACCAACAATTGCAGCATCAACAAGCATCACACTCTTCGCCGCAACACCATCAACACACTCCGTTGCAGTCTCCCCAACCAGTGGGTGTGGCAGTGGCAGTGCCACAGGCGCCTCCTCAACAACAGCAACAACAACAGCAACCACCGCAATCACAATCATCACACCATCTTCACCAACAGCAACAACAACAGCAGCAGCAACAACAATACCCATGTGCCTCAATTCAGCAACCTCCAAATCCGAACGATTGGAGCAATATGAATTTTACAACTTCAGCTAATCCCACCAATCAACAGCAGCAGCAACAACAACAACAGCAACAACACCAACAACAACAGCAACAACAGCAGCAGCAGCAACGGAGTCCAGCAATTGGTGGACCTGGCGGCGGACCTGGAGGTAGTAGTAGTTTAAAAAAGAAGGGCAATAGTAAATTCTATTCAGTGATTCATGTTGATTCAACAGACTTCCTCGGGCTTCCAATGAATGTTAATCCTGCCGGACGACAACAACCACCAACTGTTGGTAGTACAGGTGGAAATGGTGGCGTAGTAAAACCCTCTGGCCCACCCGCAGCACATGATCAACAATCTGTTCTAAATGCTGATATAATTAATTTTCAGGTGAGTTTCTTCTTTTATTGTTAAATTAAGTAGAAGAGAAGTTTGTGTCAAATCTTTAGCTAAATCGACCATTATAAAGTTTATTCCTACACTATTGCCTAACAAACCTTAATGCAAGCTTTATCTTACAACCAACGTATTGCAAAAACAAATAATGTGCTCACCTGGCTAAGGCGTCTTAGAAGTTAGTAATGACAGACTACAGTATAAATCACTTCAAAAATGCAATGGCGTAGAATATAAAATAATTTAATTCAAACAAACAATTTAATACAAAAAAATGCTTACAACTTTCAAATGCGTGGTACACTCGATACTACGAGATCTTTGAAACAATAAAAATTATGCATAGAGTGCTTGAAAAAAATCGTTGCCTGAAATTTAATCGGGTTAAGGTTTATATCAAAATATCCTTTATAAAATCCTCTTGGAATATAAACAATTGTGTAGAGATTTTTTGCTTTTATTAAGATATTATTGTAGCGTACACAAAGGTGTAAATCATTGGTAGCTCAGATAAAAAGTATTGACCCTAAATGACTTCCCTGAGGAACTCCTGATTTTTCAATAAATGGGTTGGAGAAAGAACTTTTAACTTACTTTAAACATAATAAGACCTACTTTGAAAATAAGAAAAAATAGATGCAATGAGTTGAGGATCAAACTCAAATACTAGTAAACCCAAGTCCAGTAAAAAAAGGGTTTCACATCGGAGTGAGAGATAGTAGCATTGAACAAATTGTATATAATTATCTTCCTCTTGATGTTCTAAAGATTATTCATTGAATTCTTATCAAATTTCGTGTCTCCGTGCTCTGAAATTATGAGCTTTCAAAGTTCTCAATAATCCTTTTCTGTAGCTCCAATGGTGTTAAGAGCTTTAACAAAACTGTCAAACATAAAACTTGTTAAGATGTTTGCCCTAAACATTTGTTTATACGCTCAACAGTTTCAGTATAGAGGGCAGAATATGCGCATCGCTTAGAAATTTTGTTTGAGATTGAATAAATAGTAACAAAATTAAAGTTAGCTAAAACAACTTTTTGTTTTGAATTGTGTATGCTTAGTTAATAATCTAATCTACACTGTGCCTGCCTATAATCAACTACAATATTAATTATCACATGGCTAAGAACAATAATATTGAGGCTGAATGCTCCAAACCGATCTTCTGAATCTATTTACAAAAAATGTATTACTAGCTCAAGATGAATTTCTTAAAATGATGTTTTAGATGCAGTCCACGCTGTAATTGCAGAATTGATTTTGGAGCAACAAACTTCATTTTTGAAATCACCTCCTAACCATTTTTGCTTTTGAAAATAGAAACGGTTATTATGCCAATAAGATGCCGAATATTAGGCAACCAGTTAAAAGCTTAGACATTTCTACTAATTCTTTTTTTTTTAGTATTATTTAATCTCAAAAATTTGCTAAGTACTGCACACTTTTTGCCATCTACCTCTGAAACGATTAAGCGTTTGAAAAAATGAAGAAACAACTGTCACAAATCGTGTAAATTATTATTTAGGTGTAGGTTTTAATATTATTGTAGCTGTTAAAACGGATATAACCACAAAAAAGCGGATTTCGCCAAGTTAAGCAGTACATAACTTTCGACACAAAAGAGATTTTTTGAGAATTCTTACACAATATTTAGAACACCAAATTAAAAGAATTAACAAATTTTCAGAGTACTATTTGAAAAACAAAACAAAATCTAAAAAACAAAATAGGGAAATTCAAAACAAGTTCTTCTTCGAATTATTTTGGAGCTGTATTTACATAAGAAAGAAATATTAAAAGTTTTTCAAAAGCCTAACAGTTTAGTTCCTATTTTATGTATCTTATACCTTGGCTTCTGGCTTCTTAAGAAGCTTTGGATGGTATAGGTTTTTCTGGTAAACATACAAAGTAGCTTATCCTTAATGGTTGTATGGCTATATTTACAATATTTTTGGGAAATTAAGATTAATGCACTTGTTATTTTAAAGGCTTTTGATAGAGTTTCGCATCTAACTCGCTTTTTGAAACTGTGTGCATTTGGTATTGATAAATCGCTTCTTCGTTCCATATAATTAGTATTTTACAAGTACAAATCTGATATCCACAAAATAAACGATGGCGTGCCCTAGGGCTCCGTTTTATCTGCGACACTATTTCTTATAAATTATTTTTTTTGTTTGAAACTTCTAACCTACGTAATAAATTGTTTCGCTGACGACACTACGTATGATAAGTTCATTTATTTGTTATAAGGAGTCATAAACTGTATTATTTAAGGCTTCAAAAACTCAATGGTGACGACTTACACCCCCCCCCCCCGCCATTGTCATTTTCCAGGTACGTGCATCATATATCATCTTTCATGGAATGATCACATATTTTACATCGTAAAAATAAGTGTTTAGATTTTCTCCGACGATTTAAGAATTTTTGTACCATTACTATAATCAATAAAGCCTTAACTCTTCCAAAACTCGAGAGTCCGAAAAAAACTGAAACGTTTGAAACTCTCTAAAAACGCCGCAATACTACATGCCTGTCTTCATTTTATGGTTTTTTTTTTTTCTAAACAATACTCGTGCTAATAAGCCAATTGCATTTTCCCCGAACAAAATTTAACCCCGTTTACCCCGGAAATACTGTTAAGAATAGTGATGATTTTTTTAACCGGACTACACGAATGTGGAATGATTTTCCAGGCTGAGTATGACCCACTTATTGCAAAGTTCAGACATTCAAAGCCAATGTGCTTCGGTATCTTCTTTCTAATCCTACCCCTCCCCCCGTACCTAATTGCTCGCATTGTTGAATCATTATAAATAAGGGTAGTATCCGTAACCTCTTGAGTGTGCTCTCAATCCAAAAAATTAAAAAACAAAAATTTGTATAATAACATAACTAACAAAATTCCGTTGTGTAAATTTTAAAAATTTCAGAATATGTGGCCGCAAAATCCACAGCCACAACAAATGGCATTCAACAACGCCACTCAACCAGTGGTCGCACCAGGTTCTGCAGATCCACACAACTACAACAACATTGGAAGTATTCTAACCAATTTAGACATTATAGGTAATAACAATCCGATGGAGTACAATTTCGAGTTGTTGCCGCCGCCACCGCCACCACAGCAAACTAACTCGCTTCCCGTTCCCCAACAACAGCAACAGCATCATCCCTATGCAAGCGCAGCAGGTCTTCTGCGTCACTCCTACGACTATCCCAATCACACCCTAACTGACATATCTGAACAAAAGAACTCCTTTCAATCATATCATCAGCCAGTAGCGGTGGTAACTCCACCCTCCGGCTATGACCCCCAACCGGTGCCCAGCAGTCGTGTATATGGCCAGCAAGCGGACGAAACGAAAACTGTCCTCCCTCCCATCAGCGAGTACATGCACCATGCGGGTCTACAACCTCCTCCGCAGGACGTGAACCTTGTCTACTACCCAGTGAAAAATGACTAGTGGCGTTTTCATCATCAAAAATGTAAAACAAAATGATATTAAAAACAACAAAATTTAAAAACAAAACTAATCCCTTCCCCGTAGTGAGTCTATAAAATAGATGAACATAAAAACACCAATAGCAGAGCTCCTCCCACAGTGGGTGGATAGCGTAAGAGAAAGTCTTTAATTTTTATTAAAAATATAAATAAACAAAAACAAAAATACTTCTTAGAGAACCTTTTATTGTTAGTTTTTAAGTAAAATAAATAAATAAAACAAAATTAAAAAAAAAAAAAAAAACAAACACAGACCCTTCACCAACAACACATAATATTTGTTTTAATTTTAACACGTTTTTTTGTCTTAACAAAGAAAACACAAAAATATTATATATATACATATATATATATTTAAATTTACACAAAATTTATAAAAAAAAAGTATACAACATACAAAAATTGTATATGAAACATTAGAGGCATATTCCATTGCGAATTTTCAAGTTTTGGACAAAATAAAAAATTCTATCATAATATTATTTAATTTTTTTTCTACATACAAGTACATATATAAATATATATATATTTACATAAAAATAAACAAAAACAAAACAAAGCTGATACCAGTTAATAAATAAATGGAGTGAATACAATTTATATATTTAAATAAAATCAATTTTTTTTTGTTTAAAGTAAAAAATATAAAAAGTAAAAAAAGTAAAAAGTAAAAAAACAAAACATGCACATTAACATATTATATTATATTATTATCATTATTGCAGATTTTATTATATATATATATTTTATATTATATTATTTTGATCGACCTAATATTGTTGGGTGTTTTTATTGATTATTATTTTTTTAAGGAACAATAATAAAATTATGTATTACAAACAATTTGTATATTTCACTATAAAAAACAAAACAACAACAAAATACAGATAATTATATTATGTGTATATGCATATAAATATCAAAACAAAAACAACAACAACAAACAAAAAAACAACAAAAAAAAACGTTTTAAAGAAAAGTTTATCAAGAACATTTTTTGGAACAATAAAAAATTATTTTTTATTTATAAAAATAAATATATAAAATTGTTTTATTTGTTATTTTGTTTATGGGAACATTTCTTACTTTTGAGTTTAATAGATTTTTGTCCGTTGAGTAAAGCTTATACGTCATGAGTACACAAACGATATGTGAGACAACAGTGCACTTAGTTCATAGAGATTTACAATTGTCAAAATAATAGGATCACTTGAAGACCAATCTCATTTAATATAAAAGTAGTCTTGTTTGGTTACAAAAGTCAAGTTTATTGCAGGATCTGGGATTGATTTCGAAATTGTGTTCTAATTTTAATACTGCACTTAAAATATCTTGTTGTATTTTAAGCACTTGAAATTAGAGACGTAGAAGAAATTAACCCATGAAAAACCCCATTAATAAGTTGAATCAAAAGTCAACTATTCCAGTCGTTGTCTTCAGAACTTTTCTTTTCCAAATTAAAATAACTTTTTAGGGCTTTTTAAAAAATTTAAATTAAATTGGGTGGCGCAACAGTCCGTTGAGCACTAGGGCCTAGTGACTTACAACTCTCAACCATTCCTGTGTGCGAGTACTGTTGCCAGGGATGGAGGGGACCTACAGTTTTAAGCCGAATCCGAACTGCCATTTTGAGAAAGCACTTTTCATGACAAGAATTACTCTTGGAGTATTTGTCAATTCCTCTTTAGATGGCATAGGCAGGGATCGAACCCAAGACCTCTGGCATGACAGTCCAACGCACTAACCATCATGCCACGGGTACTACAGTCGTTGTCTTCAGAACTTTTCTTTTCCAAATTAAAATAACTTTTAAGGGCTACTTCAAAGGTTTAAAACCATAGGAAATAAGTAAAAAATAATACAAACTTATAATTTAGCCTTCAAACCAAGAGCCAATATCTTTTTGGAAACTTCTAACAATGATTTTTTCAAAATTTTCAAAAATGGAAAAGTAGAGTTTTGAAATTATCCCCTGAATTTGGAATGGATTGAACATTTTTTGTTCTTCAACCCAAGTTCACGAAACCAATTTTCAAGCCTTCTTTTGAGTGTATCTTATTTTTTAATATGGATGGAATAATTAGGAAAAAGGTCAGCTATTTTGACTTCCTATATTTTTAATATAGGATGTTGCCTATACAAAATATGGCCTTTGACGGGGTTATCCGCAGAATATGTAATGTTAATGAAGCTATGATTTTTAAGTGTAAGTCTTAATCCTATTGAGAACCATTCCATTGAGTATACAAGATTAATGAGAGTCTTAGGAGAATTGGCATTGAAATGTGGTTATCAACTCCTCAAGAAATATGTCAGTATATAGTTTTAGTTCTTTCGAAAATAGAATAAATTTATTTATTATCAAATTTATAATCTATCAACAAATATACAGGGTGTCCCGTAAATAACGTTCCAAACTGAATATGGTGATAGGCCAGGTCATGACCTTTTAGAATTTGTCAACTTGTTTATCCCAAATCAATACAGTTTTCGATCAACGGGTATTTTATAGTCCAGTAACTTTGTCATATGAATAGAAGAAGACTTTTCGTTAAATCTGGTATTTTTGATTTGTTGGTTACTTTTGTAAAGATGGCTTAGTTAATAATCAAAGTTTCCGACTTCAAGCTCCGAACGCAAGATGTCAAAAAATCAGAAAAATCTCGAACATTTCGCGGTTTTCATGCTTATTCGTAATTTTACTCAGAAAGAGAATGTTTGTAATGTAATCGTATTTTATGGTTTTAAGGCAAATAAACTAACTTTAATTTGAGCATAAAGTTGTGTCTATAGACGTAACGGTTGTCAGAATACACTTGTTCAAAAATTGGCTATACATTTAAAAGAAAAATCGACGAATTAATATTAAAATAACAAAAGTAGACAATTTGCCATAAGGTATACCATAACTCTGGAGTGACAAGATTGGGTCAAAAGAAGAACACAATAGTATATGAGAGGGGTTCCCTGTTAGGC
Organism: Eupeodes luniger; assembly: GCA_951509635.1. Classification (NCBI taxonomy): domain Eukaryota; kingdom Metazoa; phylum Arthropoda; class Insecta; order Diptera; family Syrphidae; genus Eupeodes; species Eupeodes luniger. Next base: position 128,129,035 of record OX608075.1, on the reverse strand, counting down.
GGCAATGGCAACGTTTAAATTAAGTGAGTTGACCTACAAAATAAAAGATTGGAAATCAACAGCAACACTTACATGGTTGTGATGCAACTTTTCTCAAGGCCAGACATCCATTCTTGCAGTAATTTAAAAAAAAAATATTGCTTTTTTCCATAGTTTACGAAAAAGATATTTTTAAATCGCAACGTAAAAACAACAGAACAATAATTTAAAGAAAACAATTTTTGTATGTTATTGAGAACTATTTTTTCAGTAATCAATATTCTTGTCAATTATTGAGGAACGGATTATCGAAAAAACCGCGAAAAACCTTAGTTTTTTCAGGTATTGCAAATTTTAACCCTGGTGGGCTGGTTTCATAAATACACTCTACGACAGAGTGAGAAACGTTAACAAAATATTTACTATCAAATTTTAGATTTGTTGCATTACATAAGTGCTGCTAAGGACATACCAAAAAGTATTCCTATTGTTTTGTCTAAAGCGATGTTGAAGCGATATTTCAATCCCAGCACGTAGCTAGGATTAAAGGAAGCATTTTTTGTAAATAGATATTTGAACTGGGTAAAAAATGTTAATTAAATTTTAATTAGGTTTAACAAATCAAACTTGAAAAATGATTTATGTATATTGTTTTCAGTGTTCAAAATGTATATTTATTTTAAATACTATTCCAAATCACTCAAGTGATAAGCTAACTAAATTCATTTTTTTTTTCGATTTCACTTGGAGTGAAAGCCAAACGGATGGTTGTATTCAATTTAATAATTATGTCAAAAACCTCACAAATGCTTTTTGCAATCACTACCTATCCATGTTATGTTTCAGGTTTCTGAAAGCACAAAATTCTAAATCTTTTCAATAGTATCTCTTTTCCTTATAAATTACCATTGGCTTGAAAGATAGTGTTAACTTAAGTCTAACTTTTATTCGAATCGATGGAAAATTTATATTGCCTCGAATGTTTGATTTTTTTCGGATTTGCTGCCTAAGATCGTTTATGTTTGGAATGCTAATTCTTATCAATATTTTGCTTTTCAAATCTTCAGGAATCCCTGAATATTTAAATTAATTTTCTTAGCAGTCCTTACAAATTCTAAACCAATCACTATTCTCTGGCGGATAGCAAAGTACAGATTTTGCATGTGAGCGTTTAGCACAAAAAGGCTTCTTATTAAATTTTATTTCCTTCTACTTTGAAAGAGGTAATTTGTATTAAATAATCGGATCACGGTCCTATATCGGATCTTCAAAATTTTAATTAGTGATAGTGGCACTTTTCATGAAAGAAAACGGAAAAGGCCTTTCATTATCATCCCGAAGGTATTACATTTCATTTGATAGAAATAATCAGCCCTATCATGAATTCCATCGTAATCGGAAATTTTTACGAATTCCGAAAAACTGTATCATGAAATCCGTCCGTAGTGGAAAATATCATAAAATTTTGCATTACGAACGGATTTCATGACAGTTTTTCGGGATTCGTAAAAATTTCCGATTACGATGGAATTCATAATAGGGCTGAATGAGTAAAAAATATTCCTTTTCAGAAATGTTTACTCGCCGAAAACTGGTATTTTCTCAAATCCTGTAGATCCATTTTTTTATTCGAGGTGCTTGAACATCAAAACCGTGAAAATCGGAATTTAGTCCATTATATTTTGAAAATAAACCAAGTTCTTTTTTAATATTTCAAAAATGTTAATATTTTAATTCAAAATAAAATAAAATAATAATTAATAGCTAAAAATTGATATTTATAATTTAATTCAGTTAAATTCTATAAATTCTATCAATTAAAATGAGAACATAGAAAAGATTGTTAAATAAAATGGCCTCTGGATGTCGTCTCTCAATCAGCTCCAAGCATAACCTTGATATTGCTAATTAGCAATTGATTGTTATAATCACAAATAGCGTTTGAAAATTGATTGCGATGCAAATGCACAATATCCACAAAACACAGAACATCCTGATTTTCATTCAAAGTCTTATACAATTCTCGAACACTTTCGGTTGTTTCTGCAGAATGTTTAATCACTTCTATGTTGATTTCTCCGTTTCCTGAGATCCGACATGTGACGAACATATTCGCAGTAAGATAACGTAAAATCGAAGCACTAAAGTGAGTCAAAAATAGAACATTGCTGAATCGAATCGTCTTTGGTTGAATATCGATTATTTTCTGAAGAATCTGGGTATAAAATTTCCTCTGGTGGTCATCCTCAAATTTGGTAAGGTTTCCATCAGTTTCAGTTGACCATAGTTGGCGATTTTCCTCAGATCCCAAAGTACACTGAGGTTTACCTTGCACAATAGGATCTATATTGTAGAGTGAGACTATTTTTTGTCGAAGGAATAGTATTTCCACATTAGCGAATAGACTGCTCTTTAAGTCCACCAAAGGTTTTCCCCTGAATAGCTTCAATGGCAACGGGTCATCAGGAGATCCCACCAAACAAGCTATTTGCTCGTACTGCCACAAGAACACTTTTTCTATTTCATTTAAGGCCTTGCGAAGATGGAACAGCTGCTCCTCGGTGGACAGATTCTTTATGCAAACCCTCTTGTTATGGGAACCACGATAAACTTGCGTCTTAATGCCATACACAATTTTACTCCGTGCATTTTGTAGGATCTTTTGTTCCGGTGCAATCGGCTTTACTTTGTATCGTTCAAAAAATAGTTGCCGCACCTGACTGCGAATCTCATGGCATTTCCTGTTGTCCAACTTTGACTTCAGTTCGTAGGAGTAAATGTTCGATTCGATGGCCTGCATTTGTTCGAACATGAATTTCCGATTACACACCTCGTGCTGGATATAAAAATCCATTGGAATATATTTTTTCGGAAACAAGGGGAAAATGTTGCGGGTTCCTACTTTGGCCATCATCGCGTCAAGGTAGTCCCCGATGTTGTCGGGTTTTAGGTAATTCAAACAGACCAGATAGCATTCAGAGTTACCTCGTTTCGAAGTGGCTGGTTTAAAGACATTCACCTCCTCAAATACGCAATTTAGAAAGAAAACCAAATTGACACTGGGCGCCTCGAAGAGTGTGAACATTTTGAGCAGGAAACTTCCACCTTTGGCGAGAATAAGGAGTCCTGCGCAGAATTCGGCAAAATGCAAAGCAGAAACTACTTCCTCCTGTTCGTCTGGGGTCTCAACGCAATCAATCGATCCATCGGCTGTGACCAAGTGAACATCGCCAAGTCTCTCTTTGCATTCCTTGACCATGTGTTGGATATTTTCGCGGTCCATAATGTTTCCACTGAAATCTTCGTGGAAGAGCCAGCGATCCAGGGTGTGCAGCAAGAACCGGTCATCTATTATCATATTATTCAGAGGATTCCCTTCGTAGTAGGGATTGAGTGTTGTTGAAAGCCATTTCCAATTTACCTACCAGAAAAATCCGTATACAAAGGTTACTTATATTTTGAGCCATTACTCGCTCTTACCTCATCAAAGTTTGAATGCAAATAATGATTCAGAGCTGCTATAAATGCTCCAGGAGCTTCGCACAAATGCATGCTGTTCAAAGTTCCATTTTTTACCATTCTGTACTGATGCAGGCACTCGAAGAGCTTACACCAAGCAACTGTTACGAATTCAGCTTGAACTTCATTCTTAAGTTTCCATGGAATCTCCGTTGATGGATCCTTCATCTTCGTATGAACACTCCAGTCTTCCAGGACGTAATCATTCAATTTGCTCTTCACGGCATTCAAGTCGTGTTTGAGTTGTTGTAAATTATCAAATTGATAGAATTCTTTAAATAGCTCGTCAACTGGTGGAAGCGTCCACTCGGTCGTTTTGGTATATTTATATTTCTTTTCGAATAAATATTGATGTACCCCAATTGAGTTTTGAACTCCCAAATAGTTCGATGGTGGGCTTTGATGCCGGATTGCATCTTCGAAATTATTTTTATTTGATGGTAGCGACATCATCATGGAGTTTTTATGCATTTATATTGCACTGGAATTGTGTTTTCATTATTTTAATAAGCTTTTTTATTTTATTATTTGAAGCAGAGCGTAATATTCTGCAAATATTTGTTTAATGTTTTGTCGCTTATTGAATTAAATTTGTTGTTTTCTTTTGAAAGATGAATTTTGGGCGAGTTCAAAGAAATATAATCCAAAAGTGCTGCCAAGAATATTATTTTTAAATAGAAGCAGAAATTATGCTTTAAACGCAATGCATACGTTTGAGTTGGATAATATTTTCAGACGTTTGACAGAAGGTTATTCCATTAAGTTTTGAGATTTTCAAAATGTTCAATTTTCCTTAAGTGAAGCATGTATTTTCACATTCCTAAGTTAATGTTATTTATCGCAACTTCAGAGTGAGGAAATATTTAGTTTAATTTTTAATTAATTTTTAAAGTTACTTTACTTTTAAAACATGCTATTTTATTTTATTCGTGATCGAGATCAGATCTTCTATTTACTTGCGTCACAAGAACAAAGCGAAATCCTTATTTATGGTTGGATCTAATTTTGTGATCCAAAAATTAGTTTTTCTATTTTTCACCAAGTGGAATTTTGTCTTCTAGATCTAACTATGATTTCCAACTAAACAGTGTTTCCAATAGACCATTCTTATTTATGTATATGAAAATGAAATATTTTTAATAACATAGCAAAAAGCTTAATATTTATTTTGTTTGCATGTTATCGAAATGTTTAAGAAAACGAAACATAATGTCGTGAAATTAAAGTGAAAATTGTATATTTGTCAAAAAAGAAAGGTAAAATTTGTTTGCTTAAAAAGAAATATACAAATCATCGTTGGACAAAATGATTGAAGGGCAACTCCGCTGTAAACGTTAAAAAATTAAATTACCTAAATGTCATGTCATTTGTGGTCTTCTGTATTAGGAAAACTTCGAAGTAGATTGTGTTTTTTTAGATGAAATAAAAGGCACATAGTTTAATGTTATGGCCAAGGATTTAGCTTTAATGTAAAGATAATGTTTTGACATTTTGTTTTAAAAATCATTTCGGACAAGTCTTCGCCAAAGCTGGTTTTAATAAATTTCAGCTGAGAGGTCCAATTTTCGACTACTTTTTACCATAAAGAGCCACATTTGTGGCCGTATGTCAGCAATAATGTGACAGACAAAAATATTCCAGCGGTGTCAAATCGCATGATCTTGGAGGACAGGATAAGCCACAGGGCTACCACTTGAGGTAATGCGCTCCTTCAATTAATTAATGCCTTGCGCGAGCCCAATCATTATTTTTTTGGTAATACATTTTACACAATTTGCAAACGTTATTTAGGTTTAAATATATTTATTATGAAATAGAAAACCAAACTGAGAATAAATGACAACTGTCAACAAGTCTAATCTGACAAAATTATTGCAAGATTGAAAACCACTCGAAGGATGATTTTTTAAGAACATTTTGCTGAAACCACTACTGCTGTATACAAAAAAACAACTTTTAATAAAATTGATCCATGTTTAAACAAACTATGTCTGTTTTTAAATATTTGGAAATACAAATTTCAAAATTAAACCAAATATTTGTAGTTTGATATATAAACTTGACAGTTGTTGACAGACTTTATCTCTCCAACTTCAGAAATTTCCTTGACTTTCCAAAAATATTTGTAGAGATTAATATTGTGGATATAAAATTTAGTTGTATTATCAGGCTCAAGTTCAATTTTAAGGAGGATCTTAAGCAAGGAGCGGCCCTCTGAGCTTCGGTACCTACAGGATGTGGCATTAACGACGGAAATCCAATTTTATGAGGTTTTAACGTCAAATTAAAATACAAGTCTATCTCTGCAAATAAAACAAGAATTTCTTAAAGCCTTTGCATTACTGCCCGTTGTTGACTTCGGTGAAATACCTAAACCAGTCATACATAGTTGTAGAAATTGATGCTTTGAAAAATCTTCCTATTTTTGTAAAGTTACATGTTCAAATTGATTGTAATTGCGTGCATTAATAGGAGTACGCAGCGTATACATTATAAAAAAAAAGTCCATTCTCAAAAGTATGTAAAAGGAATAAAAAACACTTGTTGAACTATGTCTTGTACAAGCTCGTAAATCAGAGTAATTTTATTTTCATCCCAAACCCAAAAGCTCATAGCGAGAATATACATACAATACATAACATCCAAAGACATTATGTCCTACTAACATGATGTTAAATGAAATACTTTTAGTTTTATAGTCTGTTGTAATTGTCATCGTTAAATGTGTACGTTTCGTGAAAACATTTGAAGGATTATGCAGCTTTTTGAAGTTCCATATAGGGTTATACTCAAAGTAAGTTCCTTAAAAACATCAGTAAACAACATCGTTGTTAGTTTTAAGAAGCTTCCATTAACAGAAAAAGTACATAAAATTACAACTCATCTTCCTACTATTCAAGAACTATTATCCGGACGAAGAAGTTTTAGTTTGACTACGATTTTGTTGCAACAAAAACACCAAATAAACCAATCAAATGAACGCGCCAAAGTGAGGAGAGAAATGTAGGAACCAGCGGTTTTATGTAGTTTGGTTGGCGACAGACTTCTAGTTCATTTAAGGTTGATATACGACATTTTTATAGCAAGCAACATACTAATTTAATTTGCTCCTACTTTGGGCGTATCCTATTAATAAAGAGTGTTTTTTTTGAAGAGCTTGAGAAATTTAATTAAAAATACCGGACAGATATGTTGTTGGAAATTATTTATTTTTTGAAAATAATTTCTGGCATATGTCCGCCGCTATGACTTACATATTCAATTCGAGTAGTACATTTTTTTACCACTTTACTACGCTAGCGTTTAAATCGCACTAAAATGTCATTTAGTGAATGTTATCATAATTCTTTAATGTCTCAACAATTTGAAATAAGCTGATTGATCAAGCCATTTAAGCAGAAATGTGCATCTTCAATCTTCGGATGGAGTATGCTTTTAACGGAACTAAAAGTACATTTCAACAACACATGATAAATTTTCAAACCTTACTGAACAGAAATGTCAACACAATTTGACATTTTCAGCTGTCAAAAAAATACCAAAACAAAAAAAAAATTGAGCCCATTAGACTAAAAATAAAAATTCGAGTACGTTTTTGTTTTTAAAATATCAAAGTTAATTGAGTTCGTTTTAGTGTACAGGACGTTTTTTTTAAGTCGTAACTTTGGAACGAAATAAAACAAATATATTTTTTTAAATTCACATAAAAATGAAATTTACTTTATTTAAAAGATAACCTTCTGGTATTATAATTTCAATATGATTTCTGACATATGAATGCCACTCCGCAATGAATGTTTCCAACCTTTGTAAAAGTATATCGGCAACAACGCGGAAAAAATTGTCCTCCAAGTGATCAATCGTTTCGGGCTTATCACTGTAGACTAGCGACGTCACATTACGACAGAGATAATGGATAAGCGGATTGGCTTTAATTGTCAAAACACCAAACCAAACTGAAAATAAATCACTAGAGCTTAAAAAGCTTAAAAAATGGCCGCCAGTTAAAATAGTGTTGCCAACTTAAAGTTCTACTGAAAAAACACCGTGGAGGCGAGTCACTATTTTTCGATAAATCTGACCGTACGGTTTCAATTGTGGCTTAAAAATTAACTTTAAATGCTTCAAGAGTTTCTGGTTCTTCACCAAATTGATTTAGCAATAAATTGATGGCTAACTGCGCTGTACTACAAGTTACACTGTCTGGTTGTAACCAAATGTAATTGATGTTAACTGATTAATTTTTGGGAAGTAAATTTCTACAATAGAAGCGATGTTCTGGAGTTAAACAATTCATGATGAATTGCCAAATCTAACTAAACAGAAATGTCAAAAAAATGACATTTGAAATTGACGTTCTTAACTTTCAAACCATAGAAAACATTTACATTGATATTTATTAAATAAGGAACTTAGTTTTAAGATTTACATCTTTTAGATAACTAAGCTTAGGGTAACATATGATACTAATATGGAGCAAATAACAACATGTATAATATTTTCTAGACTTACAAGTATGAAGAAAGGAAATTAACATTTATACATGAATATGAAAATAAAATTACAATAAAAATTACAATAGAACAACCATAAAAACTTTTCATGTAGCTAAAAAATATCCTTTGCCACTCCACTAATGGGATTTTTCATATTTAAATAAATCAATTTATTTTTGATCGAGATCTGTCAACTATGATTTAAGATTAAATTTCCAGATCTAGATTTTTTGGAAGATTTACCACTCTTGGCAGCAAATACAATTATAAAAAATACACGAAGTTAAACTAAAAAATCCCAATCGTGTTCCGTGTGCCACAAAAAAAATCAATTTTAGACGGAAATATAAATTTACCCATGGAAAACCCCATAAGTATATAAACTATGAACTTTGACACTTTCCAATTTTTAAACAAATAAATGTAATACATTTCTTGCAGGAGCATATAGCATCCAGAAAATCAAAGAGTAAATACTTATTTTAAAAATATCAAAGCCAATAGCGTTTGTTTTTAAGAGCAGGGCAGATTAATGACCATTAAAAGGTTCAAAGGGTCAAACGTTTTCTAAAACAAATATATATTTCATAGCCTGTGTGTTGCAAACACGGAAAACTTGATACATAACAATCCTAAAAGTTTATTTACCATTTTTCTCTTACAATTCATTTATCAATTTATTGAGGAACTTTTTTGATTTTCCCTGAAAATAAAACTGTTTTTGTTTAAAGCCTAGTACGCTGCTGATGCGAAACGAAATTTCCCATACAAAAATGACATGACGAAATCATAAACGAAAAATTTCGCTGTGCTTTTCGTTTTTCAGTACGCTGCTGAACGACGAAATGTGACATTTTAGTGGAGAGCTGTACTAGATTTCTTAGTACAATTCTCCACTCTTTTCGTTCTCAATTTAATTGCCCAGCACATTAATTGCTTGCGAAATTTTGACGTTTAATTTTTTTATTGAAAAAAAAAAAATTGTTTACTCGTGACTTTCGGTGTTTTGACTTTGATATATATTTGATTTAAAATTTAAAATAAAATGGATTTGTCTAATGTGTTCCAACATTGCATTTCTGAATCGGAAACTCAGGATGTTATTGGTGATGTGCAACAAGTGATAAAGACAAGCAGTGAAATTCAACTTTCAGACAGAACTCTCCACAAATATTTTTCCGCTGTGGTTTTCGTTTTCATTTCGCTCTGCACTTGGAGACCACCGACAAATTTCGTTTCGCATCAGCAGCGTACTAGGCTTAAATAAGAATACAAATAGAAGCTGATTTATTTTAAACATCTATGAAAACTTTTCTGAGAAATGTAGGTAAGTATATACAAAAAACCTTCCCTAAATAATCCCCAAATAAAATGTGATTGTAAACATTAGGGTGTTCGATATTTAACAAAATGTATTTATTTTTTTAAAATTCTATTAAATACATATTGACCAAAATAAGTGTGTCAGAGAAGTTGAATATTAAATTCATGATTTGAATGAGCTTTTCACAAGGGACATTTTTAAAAATAAATTTTATTTAATAAAAACATTGTTTTTGGAAAATAAAGAACACCCTAGTAGACAAAACGGAATTGAATCGTCAACAATAGAGGTTCAAGGATTAACAAAAGAAACAACGAAAATCATTGAAAGAATCTTTAATACTAAAAGTTCTGTTCGATTTCGGATAAAAGTTTAAGGAAAGTTTTCAAATTGATTATTTTTATAGCTCATAGTAAATATACTGTAGAATAAATAGATAGAATAAAGGCGGATTAAGATCTTTTCTTATTGCTAAGGTACTTGTATGACAATTTTCTAGCATTTACATTTAAAAAAAAACAATTTGAAGATAGGAGAAACCAATATGAAGTAAAGAAGCTTTTCCCAAAGGTAACTACTTTCAAAAGTAAACTTGACTTGTAATTTCTCCTTTTCAAGCTTCTTATTACTTTTTTTTTGGAATAGAAAAAAGTCATGCAAAAATAAAACAATCATTTTTATTTATTTTTGTTGTTTTTTTAAATACAAAATATGGTTTCTTAGAGGTAAACCTTTGATGTGTTCTTTTCTGGAATAAATGAAACGATTTTCCTTTTAAGTATATAGAACATTTACAGATGCTGGGACAAAAATTGCTCCCAACCAACATTAAGTAAGGTAGTGGTAGTAGATGTTAGGGGTTGACTTTTGGGTAAACTTTTCCACAGAAACCATCAAACCCACAAAATATTTAATCTGTACAAATATGGTTTTGCTTAAATTGACAAAAAAGTTGTTTGATAGGATTTGGGTTGGTCTTTTTCATGTTGATAAAATGTGCGGCTTCACCATTATTGAATTTTGAAATGAAACAAAACCTAAAAGGAGGTATAGGCATAAGTAAGTAAAGTACCTACCTATAGAAACATTTTCTTTTGAAATCAACTTGGATCACTGAATTTCATTTTTAAAGTAACATGTGACTTTAAGGAATTATTGTAAAATTATTCTAGTAAATTTTATGGAAAATTGTTCATACCTTATTTTGAATAGGTACTTCATATTTTTCTTGTGGATATTTATGCAGTTTTAACTACATTATTTTGCATTTAAAAACACAAACAAAATAAGTAAAAAAGGGGGCTGATTTATCTAATCAACCAAAAACCTTTACGAACACCTTTTTGGCATATTCTAAGTTATTATTTTTATTCCTTATTTATTGGAAGCTTATTTTTTAAGATGCATATCTATTAATAAGCTGCTTAGTATTGAAATATCATTATAGTCTAAGAAGAAAATCATATTAAAGCACCCAAGCTGACCAACTAACATAATAATAATTGCGAATAAAGTAGATGGAAATGGAAAACACAATTTCTGGACGATTTAACCTTTCATTTCTTGTTTTCCTCTTTTTTCATGTTGCTAAAATGCAGGGCTGTATTTTAAGGCATATAATAAAATTAATGTTTTTGTCTGATGAAAAATTAAATAATTAGGTTGTGTTGAATTTGAATTTTACTTTATGAATTTCTCCATCAGGTCAAGTTTTACAGAATGGGGTTTTAAATCTCAACAACAAATTTTATGAAGATCTTGCAAAGTACAAAAGATACGATTTAAATCTTTTTAGAATAGTTTTGAAAAACCTTGAATCAAATGCTTTCATGCTTTTGTGAAATATATTTAGTTTAAGTTTTTGGTGCTGATATGGAATCTAAGCTTCTATCTTAGCTTTATTCTCAATTTTAAGAAATATTTGTTAATTAGTAACAACAGAAATCAATTTCGACTTTTTTATGAAAATGAAGTCAAATTATATTTTACCGAAAATTTTCCAAGTCCTTTGGATTTAAACTTACTAAAAAGTCATGTTTTCGAGATAAATTTTAAGAGACGATTTTTAAAATTCCAAAAGAAATCATCATATTAGGTTTTTTAAGACAATGTAAATTCATGGAATAGTTCACAAAATTGTTTAAAGTTTTCCAAACGTTTAATTCTATTCTGCAGTCAGTTTTCCAAACAAAGCTACCACTCAAGTTTTTAAATTTAACTTTTGTTACAAAAACTATTTTTTTTTTTGAAAGTTCAAAAATAATTATTTTTGTCCAAAAAATAAAATATTTGAATCAAACACCAAGGACAAAAAATTGACATTTCCTCAAATAATGGTAAAAAAATGAAAATTTGCAGAAAAAACTTGTACACATTTCTAAAAAAAACAGAACCAACTATAGGGTATTTTTTTTAGATGCATGAGAAGTTTCGATAAATGTCTGTGTATAGTTTGACAGTTGAGAATATAAAACTGTACAGCTATTTCGGTTGGTTGGTAATTCAAAATCATGAATTGTTTATAGCCAGAATGTTTGGATTATGCTGCAAAGTGTCTTATTACACTCAGACGTTTTTAGATAAGTGCGAAAGAGAAAGTGAAAGAGAAGGTAAAATAGAAATACTTTAAAAAGTATCAACCCGCAGAGTTGTGGGTTCAGGAATGTATTGGATGGTTTTTGACGTTTCTTTTTCTTGCCTTTCTTTGTTTCTTGGCGTTGCTTTATTATTGTGTCTTGTGTTTCCGAGTAAATAAGAAATATGCCGCCGGAAAATTTCAAGTGGATCAAAGACCTTATAACCAAATTAATTTAAATGAAGGTATGGTTTGAATGTTTCACCCGTTGAAACAAAGTGACAGCCAACTTTTCTGTAGGTCAAAAGTTTCTTTATTCACCTTCAAGAAATTGAAGGATCCGAAGTCTGATCTATTTTCTCTCCAGATTTTAATCTAATTCCCTTTTTTCTTTTGCTTGGAAATGTTTAAAGCATCCTCACAAAGGTCTAACACGTCTAACAACATTTCTTCATCGGAACTATTATTCTTATCCATGATGTCAATAATCATGGCTGTAGTATCTAATAAATTATTTATCACTTCAAATGACATTTTGCTTCTTATGAGTGTTTCTCGTATTGAGTTTTATATAAAAAGAGCACATTTTTTTTTAATTATTTTCACAATTTCACTTCGTGGATGAGAACAAACAATGAAAGAGAAGTGTCAAAAACACGCAACCGAAAAACATCCGAGTGTAATATTGCGAGATTGACGGGATGAGTCTTCAAAAGAAAATATTCGAAACACGCAGCATACAGAAAGTCTGACTGATACTCGTAGTTGCCGCAGACAATTTAAAATCACTTTTGTAACTTTTATTCAAATCTTCTAGATGGAAATGACATTTCAGTTTCTGGCGCTTAGAATAAATAGCTACTTTCCACAGATTAAGGTCTGTTTGCTTTTTTTTCACGAACTGTCAGAACTTAGACGTGTTCAGATGCTCCGTTTTAATGGAAGAGAATTTGGTATTATACTTTTTAGCAAATGATTAACTTTTTCAAATAGCTACTAAAATTTTCAATATTTATCTTATATTTTCTTAGCCAAAAATATGTACTCGTAGATAACCCTCAAGATGTTTTAACATAACCCTAGTTTTTCTGCCCAAATAAATCCATCCCTTAGCTATCACGCACTCATTCATGAAAAAATCGAAATAAAAAGAAAAAAGATTGACATGAACAAACTATATTTATATAAAAACCATTAGAAGATATTCTTTCTTCCAGATTTCGAACAAATGACACAGTATTCGGAACATTAATGTTTCATTACTACATTTATCTAAGAGTGTGTAGAACTATTTGCCATATTGGCATTTATATGTCAATTACAGATAAATCTTGTCTTTGGCTTTTTTTTTTCGTTCTTGGCTTTTGGCTTTTATTATGTTTGATAGAATAACTTTTCTCATTAAAAGAACACAATAGAAGGATGGATGTTAAATTGAAAAAGGGCGATATTGATAGAAAAAGAAATGATAGAACATTCGAAGAAAGATTTGAGTTGGGAATTTATACCATTTTTGTAAATAATATTTTTCTACTATGTTGTAATAATGATTCATGAGTGATTTTGAATGTTATTATCTACATACATACATACCGTTTATGCTAGAATTATTTTTGATTAAGTTTGATTTGAAATTAAATATGTATTCAGAATAGTCTTACTGTTCATCAGAACTTATGTACATGCATAAGCAACTTCGCCAAGAAACCATACCATCTAAACATAAAATAAATATCCTCACCTCCCAGTTTTTTATTCCAATACTCTGCTACTTAATTATAAAACATCTTACAACAAAAGACGGTCTACAATTGTGCTATTGTTTTTAACAAGGCACTTCTGCCATACCCAAGAAACTACATTATTTTTTAATTAACTTACCCATTACCCAAGGTATTGCTTTGGACTTCTATAATAAACTTATTTTAATAGGTTGTCGGAAGGAACTCTTATAAGAAGTTATTTCTCGTCTTTGTCATTGTGTTTTAGGTCGATCCTTGTCCTCTCCTACAAACAATACAAGCCCACAAGTCCTCAAGCCCACACGCCAGAGCTGCTGACGCTTCGTCTTCGTCTTCATTTTCTTATATATATGTATGTATGTATGTATGTATGTATATGTATCTACGGTTGTCGTTATCGTCTATTACCACCAATTTCACTCATCGATTCATTCGACTTGAAAAGTAGAAGTTTTCTTTCGTTATTTTCTAATTACCGCTTTTAAACCTTAAGAAAGAACAAATAGCCAATCTATTCAAACGTTAATTATTTTCATTCCAAAATGAAAAGAAAAGAAAAAAGTTGAACAAAAAAAGGAAGCTTTTCAATTTTCATTTAACATTCTTTTCTTAGATGAAAAAATAATGCATAATGGAAGGATATTTGCGAGGGTTTATTGAAATAATTTAAACAATTTAAACACACTTGAATAGACAAATATCATTTAATCTTCTTTTCAATGTTAAAAACTTAGATAATTAACTTATGGACACTTTTTTCCTTTTGATATTTTAAACATTTCCTCACCTGTAAATTATCTCCTTGATTGTAAAATATTGTAAATGAAAATTTCGCTTCTGGGTTTTCACTTGAATTTCCATTGTTAAAGATTAAAGCAAAAATTATTGTTTTTTTCTTTTTCTTATAAAAAAAGTAGAATATTTAATAGACTGTTTAATTATAAATTCGAAATAGCTTTGTTTCAAAAGTTGCGTATTAACAAGGTGTTCTCAATCGGTAACTGATTAGTCAAAGTAAAAGTACCGGGACAAACCGCCAACATACCAATTTTGTATGGACTTGTAGGCCGCAAAGCTATTTCGAAAAAATACTATTGTTTTACGTTCTCATTGAAATCAGGTTTTTCGACATACAAATTTGTTGGTCGAAAATTCAATTTTTTTTTTAAAACGAACAAAAAAATATGTTTATATTGCTCCGAAAAGGTACCCCCTATAGAACCGTTATTTGGATTTTAAGTTTTCTCAAGAACTGATCAACCGATTTCAATATTTTTTTTCTGCATAAGTTCTTATACTGTCTCAATATATGATTTGATGATCAAAAATGTCACTGTTTTTTTTTTTCTTGAACACGGGTCATCATTTTTTTACGAAATTGAAATATTCAACGTATATTAATAAGTTCTATAAAACTACATGCTTAAAATATTTTTAAACTGAAATTGAAAAATTATATGAAAAATTAATATTTTTTTGAGAAATCAAATGGCGTTTTAATTTATAACAACAACCTTTTTTGCATGTACATTTTTAAATCTTAAAACACAGATAATATTTTTAATCAGACTCTTTGGATACATGAGCAAGTTCGTACGACCCAATCGAGCATTTTATTATTTCTTCCTTAATACCAAAAATATCAGTGGTCCTAATACAAATTTTTAGTCAAAAATCTAAAACTCGATGTTTCTCAAAAACGGCACGATAGATATTTTTGAAAATTACTCATTTTGGCTTCTTTCAATATAAAAATATATATTTGTATTTCTGCAGAAGGATATCCCCCATAGAACCGTTACCTTGTTTTTAAATTTTCTCAGGAGTTAATCTTTATATTGCCTGAACAATATTTAATGATCAAAAATGCGTAATTTCTTGTTTGGATTTCTAAAACATATTAAATTTTTTTTAATTCGAAATCTCAAAAACGGGTCAATGTCAGTAGAACAGTGCTTTTGAGAAATCAGGGCGTTTCTAGATCATGAAACTTATATCAAAGCATGAATGTAAGAAAAAGAAGCCTGTTTCTACTATAACCTGGGTAAAAATATGCAAAGGCCTAAATTTACGAAGGTGGTTTAATATCAATTTATTTTTAGCAGTGGGATACCAATCAACTTGTTATAATGACAGATATTTTCTATTAAATGATTAATGGCTTAAATTTAATGGGTTCAGTTGTAAATTTCTTGAGAACTGCACCACTGACCTATACTATCTTTGTGCGAAATTTGAAGGTTCTACGATATCGAGAAGAGTTTCATAATTTAGCTATCATTGAAAAAATCTGTCATCGGACAAAAATAATAAAACATTAGAGGTTAGACTTGATTAAAAATAAATAAATAAATTAGGTGGCCCAACAGTTCATTAAGAACTAGGGCCTAGTGACTTTCAATTCTCAACCATTCCTGTGTGCCAGTAAAGTTGCCAGGGATGGAGGGGACTTACAGTTTTAAGTCGAATCCGAACAGCTTATTTAAGAAAGCACTTTTCATGACAAGAATTACTCTTAGAGAATTTGTCAAGTCCTCATTATTACCGATGAAAACTTTTTTTTTTATTTAGGAAGAGCAGGCAGGGCAGGGATTGAACCCTACCTCTTGCGTGACCTCTGCTGGTGTGAAATCAAAAATCAACTGTTCATTGAAAACGATATCATCTTTGAAAATTTAAAAATGAACTAAAAGAAAAGTTCTGGAAGAAATATAAAGAATTTTTAATCTACAAGAATTCAACAGGTCATTTGCTTGATTTTAATACCAAACATAACAAATTTAACATTCCTGATAGTTTTTAAATATCAAAATAAAATGTTCAATGATGCAAACCAAGGATAGCTATAACTTGTAACTAAAAGTGCAGTATCTCAGAAACTACTTTGGCTATAAAGCTGAAATATGGTGCATTTTTTTAGCAAAATGTATTGAGCAAGAGTAAGAGATATAATTTCACTTACTTATTTGGGACACATCATTTTCATCTATCCAGTGAATAGTTCAGGACCTAAAATAATCAAAAGAGTTCTTTACAGCTTCCTAAAAATTAAAAAAATAAATAAAATAACGTTTAAATTTCTCCAAATGGTCTTTATTCCACGATGATTTTTTTGTTTTTACAATTACCTACTTCTTGCAAATAAACACTTAACATTTTATTTTGCGCTAATATTTTTATGTTCTTATTGTTTTATAGCTAAAATACTTTTGTTTTAGTTTTTCCTTAATATTTTGTTTCGACTCAAATGGAATCTTTTGTTCAAATATATGACTTGCATAAAAAAGTTACACAAGTTTTTTTAAGAACCTTAGTGAACTAGAGTGATGAAAAATTGTGTGTGTTTGTGTTTTGTTTTTTTTTTTTTTGAGTGTGTGAGATGTAACAAACAATGAAAACAACAATGAACAACAAATATTTCTTATAAATAAAATACCGTAATGACACCGCGATATTATTTAATTTTTCTTCTTCTTATATTTTTGTTTGTTAAAGTTTTTTAATAAAGTGATTGTCTTTATTTTATTTTTATGTTTTCTTACATTTAAATGTAGGTGCTTTATAAGCATGAAATGTTTTTTTATTTCTACTTTACAGAAAGAACATAATTTAATTAAAATCTATAAAACACTATAATAATATTTATTTATTCTTTGAAAACTTAATAGTAGCACAAATTTGTTCTATTTTTTCAATAAACAAAATTTATTGATTCAAAAATAAAAATAAAATTACATTTGTTTTTTATTGAATTATTGAAAATTTAAAAAATTGGATTTGTGATTCGCAGATTTTTGTTGTATTATTATGTTTTTTTTTTTGTTTTAATAAATTTTACAGCATAAGCATAGTCCTAGCTTTTAACCCCTTTTTTAAGATTTTTTGTTTGTATTTAACACTATTGTAATCTTTTTTTGGTTTAACGTTTTTTCTTTTAATTTAATTTGTTTTATTATAGAAAAAATGCTGGTTAAAAGTTTTCGACTTAAAAATTGTGTATTTTTTTCTTTTATATTTTCTACATAAAATGTTCTATTATAATACCTTTGGTTTTTTTTATTTTATTAAAAATTAATTGTACGTTGTTTTTTATTAGTAGTAACCACTTGCTGCAAAATGATCTTTAAATAGAGTTTAATAAAAGAAATCAAAATGAATAAATTTATTTTATTATGAAGTTAAAAATATAAATATTTGACTTGAAAAATAAATTTAAATGTTTTGTACTGCTAAAAATTTGTATTGTTATTTATTTATTTTTTCTTGCAACTACGTGACATGTTGAGCAAATTATAAGAAGCATTTTGTTGTCTAAATCTTTGTGAAATAAGAACTAAATAATGTATTTAGCTATTAAATCATACAAATAATTTTATAAATCATAAATATAAATAAAAAATAAATAATATGTTTATATAGGTATGTTTGTAATTTAAAGGTTAAACAAACAAAAATAATGTTTTTAATTTGAAAGTTTTTGTTTTGGAAAACAATTGAACTTTCCTCACGAAAGAATATTATTTATTTAAGAAATAAAATTAAGTCGTTTTAAGAAGGTTGCTATTTTATGTCACTTTGTATTGTTAAAATGATGTAATAATTTTTTGTGCACTGAAAGAATTTGAAAATGTAAAACCTTCATGATAACATATTCACTGACTACCATTTGAAAGGTTTTTCAACCAAAACTTAAGTCTTTTCAAAATAGTCATGGCTTGATGAAAATACACATCGGTTTCTACGAGTAACCATGATATTGGTAAGTTAAAAGAACATTTCCCAGCCTTATGCAGTTTCAACTTTTCAGAAAATAAGAAAGTGGTTCAAGAGTTAAATTGTAAAACAATGCAAACATTTGCGAATGCAATCAATTAGTTCAGTTAAAAGATTGCATTCATTTAATTCACCTAAGGACCGGGAATCAATTGGCTTTGAAAAGATTTTTAAAATTTGTGTCCACAATCATTTTCTCACAATCTATTGACTGCAATCATTTAAGACTATATGCATTCACTTGGAGTGATTGCAATCTTTGAATTTTATTAAAGTCTTTACATTCTTTTAAAGTTTTTGCAATCATTATAATCACGTTAATGCAAAAATTCAAAAAAGAATGCAAAGATAGAAAAAAGAATACAAAGACGATAGAAGAATGCAAAGTCTGCTAAAGAAAGCACAGACTGCAATTGAATGCAAATACTTCAAGTGAATGCAAAAGAATGCAATCAATTGATTGCAGTGAACAGTAATATATTGCAGTCTTTTTAAGAAAAAATGATTGATGATTGCAACATTTTAAGTCATAATCTCTAGTTAATGTAAATGAATGTAATCGTTGACTTGAATTCAATAAATAATTTGTAATGATTACATTCACAAAAGACTGCATTCTTTTACAAGCCTTCTCAAGAAAATTGTATCATAACTTATAAGGCTATAATAGCACGAATGTGAGTTGACACTTTAAGACATATTGTGTTATTAGAATCTTCTTTACATTCAAATATTAAGTGGTAAAGGTAACATAAAATTTTCTTAATTTTTTTAAAATATGTATCTTTAAATGATTAAGTTGTATAAAAATTAAAAATAAATTGTACAAAAATAAAAATAAAACAGCACACTACTATTCTCAATAAAATTCCACAAGCTAACTTACTTTTTTTTTTGTTTTCAAAAACCACATCCTTATAATATTTTAATTTAATATTTTTACTTACGTACATTTTTATCCAACAAAGTTTATCATCTGATTCTTATGCAACTAAGGACAATACAATATGCACACTTTCTAAGCTTCTAAATTCATATTAAAATTTAAATATTTTTTACTTCTGCGTGACGTGTGTTTGAGTTTTAATTTTTAAATTTTTATTTGAGGTATTTTTAGACAGTTTACAAGCATTTACCTTATAAAATACTCTAGTTTTATTGCAAGTGAAAATTAATTAATTTTGTTTGCTTTTTTATTCAAACATATTTTTGCATTAATAATAATTTGTTGTTTGTTAAATTTGTTTGGTTAGCAGAAGTATACATTTTTCAAGCATGAAGTGAAAGCTTAAAGCCTAATATAGCAAATTTAATAATATTTATTTAACTAATAATAAAACAAATATAAAAGCAATTCAAATATGCGCATAAATTAAAACATGTACATAATAATAATAATTTATTTTTTATAAGCAACATTTTAGCCAATTTGGTTATTAAGTTTTGACCATAAAATCTCATCGATCAAATCTATAAAATAAATAAAAATTAATGAAATAAAATATATATTTTTTGTTTGTTTTTCTTTATTACGAATGTTGTTATTTTTTTTTTTTGTTAAATTTAATTTGTTTAGGGCTTAGAATATTTATGAGTACTTTAGTTGTTCTAGTTTAGGCGAATTTCAGGAGTTAGGTCATCCAATTTAACATCAGGGACGCTTTAATCTAATAAAATTTCTACGGAAGTAAAACTATTTAACTTATAACAAAAACACAATAGGAAACGACAAATGGGTTGCCTTAAATTTCTTATTCTACTCAATGGATTCTTTTTTATTTTTTTTATGTTTAATCGTGCTTTTCTAATCTATGATTTTACATAATTTGAAAATAAAAAGTAATTTTTTTTTTTTAGTCATTATTTATTGTTTAATAAATATTTATATCAAATGCCACACATACAAAATGTCCGTTTTAGTTATTTTGTGTATATACGTAATTTGTAGATATTAAATTTTTCTAATATTTAACAAAAACACATTCGGTTTCAGCAGGAAATTCAAGATAATTATTATTTTTGGAGAACTTAAATGGGCTGTTGTAACGAACTTCTGGAACTGGTTTTTGAATGCACTGGATGAAAAATTATGTTAAGGTAAAAAATACAAAAGAAGAAAATGAAAAAAGGTTAACTTTTCCTATTTTGTTTTATTGTCAATCAAAGAAGGGTTTTTTTTAAAAAAATGGAATTTTGATGTTGTTTTTTAAACACCGAAAAAGGATCTACTAACGAAAGAGTTTTAACTTATTGAAATAGTTTTCTAAGAATACAAAACATTCAAAACATCAAACCTTATATATATTCGTACACGTAAATTAGAAAACTACAAGTACTTACCTATGTAATGAAATGCACATGTTTAAAAATTATAAATATAATAGTAAAAATGTACTTACTTCAATGTTCTTTATTTTACAATATATTTTCAAAAATATTTCGAAAATAAATTTAATTCAATCGTTCAAGTGCTTTTCCTTTAAAATTACGAACAGACAAGCAGCTTTAGCAATTTTCTAAAAATACGGAAGCACATTTTTACAAAATAAAACGTGGTTGTTTAAAGTTAAATTACTTTAAAGTGGAATAAAGCAATGATTTTTATTTTTTTAAACTGACAAACAGTTTACTTTTAACTTTTAATATCGAAAAATAATCTTCTATGAACGCAACGACTGGCTCGGACGTAGTTTTATCTGGAGGTCCAATTTTCGATAACCTTTTCCACCATTTGTAACTACATATATATTGGAACTAACTCGAATTTTAACCTCTAAGCGGTCAATTGCTTCGGGCTTATCGGAGTAGACTAGCAATTTCCTCATATCCTCACTGAAAATAGTCAACCGGTGTTAAATCAACGGAGGCCTATGCGTGAAACTATGCTGTTACCAAACGTTTCCTTCAATAAATCAATTGTGTAACGAGGTGTGTGATATGATGCGCCGGCCGCCGCGCCGCGCCGTCTTGTTAAAACCATAGTTCCTGCACATCATGGTTGTTTTATAACGGTTACCATTGATTGTAACTTTCTGGGAAGCATCGTTTAGAAGTACGGAACAATAATCCACCAAAACATAAAACACTTCAAACATTCAGTTTTTGTGGATATAACGGTGTCTCAACAAAAATACTTGAAAATTATCATCACTTAAAATATGTCAGTTTTGTTTATTGACGTATCCATTCAACCAAAAGTGGACTCAACCGCTAAACGCATGAAACGTGGTTCGAACAGAACCCTGATTTTTAAAATCAATTTTTTTTTTAAGTGTCAATCTATTCTTGTTGAAATGAATGAATTTAAACCAAACCAAAAATAGCTTGACAGCTGACAAAATGGCCGACAGTTAAAAAAGTGATGCCAGCCTAAAATTCTTTACACCTAAAAAGACCCTCATTATAATCCGCTGTGTGTCAATTTAAAAAAGAAACTCACTCAAATTATTTTAAGAAACGTCAAATCAAATTTCGACATTTTCCTTAAATCTTAGAAGAAAGCCTTTTAAGTGAGACACAAGTCGAGTCAAAATTTGTGAAGAAAAATCTGTGTGGAGGAGTTGGTTTTACAGATAATGCATTATGGTCTATTTATTTGCATGTTGGTGTACAAAAAATATAGTTTTGTTTTAATCAAATTAAAAAAACATTGCACATGGAATAGGTAGTATATTCTTATATGGTGCTGAACTATTCAGCTCTTCATTGTTTAACACGAATCAAACTATTTCACTTGCAGTTCATAAGAAACATCGAAACACCATTTGTATTTTAGAAAGTGCTGTCAAACTTTATCATTTTTAAATCTTCTTGTGCGGTGGAAACACCAACAAGATTTATTTAATCTAAACTGAAATAAACCTTTGGTGGAAACATAGCAAAACTTAATTATCTTTTCTATTGTTTTCTCTTGTAAAATAAGCCCAGTTAGTCCATTTTCATTAACAAAACTAAATAATATCAACAGTAACAGATTGATTTTTTTCTCCCAAATGGAAAACACATGATTCCAAATGCACAACTACTCAACGAACACAGCCATTGAGATACAAATGCATAGCAATCGTACCAACATTTAAGAACGAAATCACATAAGATCCATTCGAGACTCGTATGAATGTCAAAAACCCATCCTTAGTAAGATTCTTCTTTAACTTTTATCGGTAGTATTCATACTGCGGATATTGTTTTTGTTATTCGTGTAAAATCATACTAAAAATAACTTCCTATGGGAAGTTAAAAATACTATTGATACATTTTCCAACAAAACACGGGTAATGCTTTTAAGTACTGTGATTTATTCATCACAATAAGTTTAAATATTAAGTTACAATGTTTGAAGTAAAATTACTTTTAAAGGACTTTAGAACACATAGTTAAATTAGTTACAATTACAATAAGACATAATTGATTAAAATTAATAGCTTGAGAACTGATCTTTGAACTTTGCACAAGAATTTATTTTGTTCAAGGTATATTTTTACAATTTGGAAACGTTAATCTGGTGCTAAATGCTTCCTGAATAGAAACGTCGAAACAATTTGACATTATTAACTGTCAAACCATAGGCATCAACCATTAAAATTTCTCATTCCGCTAAAAAAAAACACCCAATATTTGTACGTAAACCATCTATTGCATCATTTAAAGCGGATTTCAGCAAAAAAGTATAACGAATATACGACTTTATTGGTTCGCTTTTGATTTTCTTCAAAAAATTTGTAAAGTTCGTTCCCGTAAAAATTGACAAATACAAAAACTTAAATGGTAAAGATTTTATATTTCACCTTAAAGCTAAGAACTTACCTTTGATCCATTTTTTTTGTTTGTTCAAATATATTTAGATATAAATTAAAAATAACTTAAAAAGAAGAAGATATTTCATTCGCATTGCCTTTATTGCTCACCACATTTAATAAGAAAAATAAATACAAAATAAAACATATTTTTGTTTACAATCTAACTTATAATTAAAAGAAAAAATATAAATAATATTTAACACAAACAATTTTCTAATGAGGGGACATCGAGAGTGCTCGTGATCAATTGAGTAAGGTTTTTCTATAACGACATTTTAACTGTAACAAGTGGTTAAAAGAAATTTAACAGAAAAAAACAACAAAAGAACAAAATTTTAGAAAAAAAGTAAATTTTTAAAAATATACAAAACTAATTTTTTGAAAATTAAGTGATTTTGAGTTAAGTATATAATTGAACTACTGTGCAAGGCAGGAAGTGTGTTCGTTTGTTGAATTTGTTCTAAAACTACGTTTGTGCTTTTTGTTTTTCGCCGTTGAAGGATCAACATCAGTCAATACGTTTGGAGAGGCCACAAGGACCTTTCCACGTCTATGCAAATGGAAAATATTGAACATTTTAAATTTGCTTTGTAATTGTTCTGGAATTTCTCCATCACGTTTAACGATCGACTGATCTTGATTGTCTTCACTGCGATCGTGACGATCAATGGTTGGGTCATGAGGTTCAATTAGAATAGTTGCGGGAATTGTGGGAATATCTTTATCTTTCGACTCGTTGGGTTCAAGAGAATTACAAATACGTTGGCGTCGTTGATTGTGACTGTGACGCTTGAGGGACTTCCAACGGAATATACTCCAATTTTGTTTGGATTTCGAATTTTTACAAATCTTACAATTGGAACAGCCATTCATATGAAATGGGTCGAAAGAGGAATTCTTCGACACTGATGGCTCAACACGGAGATCTTTAACTAAATCTGGTTGAACATCATGATCCAAATCACTGACCGTAAGATCTATGGCACTACATGTTTCCCATGCAGCTACAGGGAGCGACATTGGACGCATTTTTAACATTCCAGGACTTAAATAACAATTATCAACTGTTTCTGTGGATGGAGACATACCTGCACGCTCGTCATGGTACTCATCGTCGTCGGATGATTCAAGGCGATCTTCAACAAGGGATGTTTGTCGCGATAGACCCTTTTGAAATAGCAAAAAGAAAAATAGAAACAACCATTTTGTATTATTTACATTTATATAATTTTCTTGCTTAAAAAATGTTGCTGAAACATTTTTGAAATGTTTCTGAAACAATTTTTTTTGGTGGTAATAAATCCAACTAATTTTTCAGACGCTAGTTCTGCAAAGCATAACTCTTGCAGCAGAACACAGAAATAAAATCGGAACCTACCGTATTATGACGTCTTCTAGGCGGTGATCTCTTATTCCATAGTGCTTCTAATTGATCGAAATGCTGTGATTGTGCTAAGGCTGCTTGTTCAGGCCCCAGATTTGTTTGTGATGTAAGTGTTTTCATTTCAGCGATTTTGGAAATTTCTTCCATGCTAGCCGATACCGAAAATCTCCTCTTCAAACGCTCATCGACTTGAGCCATCATTACCGAAGACGTCAAGTGCCCATACTTTTTCTGCCAAGTATATGTGTCTAAGGAGACTTCCTTTTTGAGCAAACGTTTCATTTGACGTTTCGGTCCCTGGGGTCGAAGATCTAATTGACCAAGAGGTTTTAGAAAAATGTACATAAGAGATAAAAGTCTCAGTTGATTTACCTTCTACATCTCTAGCTGGAGCTGAGTATGTGGGAAGCTTAACGTATTGTGCTGGAGTATTGTGCAAACAAATCACTGGCAAATTAAAACTATCTACAAGTTGAATGAGAATTCTGGAACAGTCCAAACTGATGTCGAACCGTGAGAAGGACACATGGAGTTGTAATGAAGTTAAGGCCAAACCACGCTTTGTCTCCCATACGATGATTGTTTTGTCATCACTTCCTGAGACAGCGGTTGTTCCTATGATGGAAGATGACAAGAGTTCAATGGAATGATAATTTTACTACATTTTGACACCCAAAACTCACCATCAGCAGACACTTTGACACATGTCACTTGAGCCAAATGACCAGCCAGTGTGTGCAACTCTTCTCCTGTATGCAAATCCCAAACAATCAAATTATAGTCCTTCGAGCCGGATATCACTTGTGTCTTATTGGTTACCGAAACCGTGACGCAAGTGACCGCATCTGTGTGTCCAACTAGAACTTGAGCCAACTTTCCACCCGTTGCTTGCCAAACCTTAAGTGACATATCTTTCGAACCCGTTATTACGTATAAACTGTCAGCTGTTATTGTGAAACAAGTGATGTCATCTGAATGCGATACCGAATACTTTTCGTCCTCTCTCGTAAGGGACCAGATTTTCAGACTGTTATCACCGTTAGTACAAACCTTCAAAGCAACGAATCAAAAACCAATCAAATTTAAAATATATGCATTTGGAATTGCTCGTCCAAAGACTTACAGCAAATTTCATGTTGTTAGTGGAAGCGAGAAACTTGCATGGTCCTTGGACAGTTTGCAGGAGAGTAGCTGCTTCAGCTAACCAAACATACAAAAAACCTTCACGATCCGAGGAGATAACTCTTCGGGAATCCATTAAAACCACCACTGACGTGATTGTTGAATTGTGCCCCTATGAATAAAAAGTATTTGATTTGAGATGGAGTTCCATACCACTTAATACGGTCACGTAAAAACGGAATCTATTATGCAAATACCTAAAATTATAAACTTACTTTAAATCTTGTGACAACTGCTCCTTGAGAAATTCCCCAAATGCTAACAGTCTTATCTTCAGAACCGCATGCCAAAAATTCACTATTCGGTGCAAAGCTCAGGCATGTGACAGCCCCTGTGTGTCCGTCGCAAGTCATCTGATATTCTGGTGTGTTATTCACCTTTAGAATATGAACACTCTTGCCCGAGGCAATGGCAGCCAACTGCGAGTCTCGTGATACATCAAAACAGCTTATCGGTGGTAGGGTGGTGGAGGGAGACCTTTGCGATTGCATTCGCTTGAGGGAGCGTTTCCGCCGTTGATTGTGCGAATATGGATGAACGTAGAGCTCCTCATTGCGGAACGAATAAAAGGTAATTTTATTTCCACCCACTGTAATCAAGAAATCATCATTGTCCATGGCATACACAGCTGTTACTGGTCCCGGATTTGGTGGCATGGACCGGATAAGCTTTCCCGAATGCATGTCAAAAATTAAGGCTCGTGTATCCTCACAGCCGACCACAGCCCTTTGGCTATCCTTTGCAATTGACAGAGTTCGTATCTGTGGATTTTGTGTGCATGTACAGGAAAACATTTTTTCAAAAATTTTAGATCCTCTTAAAGCCTTTTCGACTTGAATGTGGATGAGGATGTGGTATAATAGCCATTGGCAGTTCAAGTATGGTCTAGGGAGTGTGGAGTGTTCAGGAAAAAGGAATGGAAAATGGGTAGGGGGAGTAGGGAATTTATGTATTCATTACCTTGGATTTGTGTCCTTTGAGAGAATGCAGCTCCGTGCCAGTTGCTAGGGTACGCAGATACAAACCATTGTCCTCACAATGAGCAAGAAGGAATACCTGTTGAAAGGGAGGCGGAGGGTTTTTTTTTATTAATCATTTTCTGAAGTCCTTAGGGCTAGTAGCAAAGTTGGAATTTCAGGAACCCCATGACTGAGCTATTATTTTGATTAAGGGTGGCTGTGTACTGTGTAGTGTATCAAGTGGGTCGATATGAAGATGGCTACAGTGTAAAAACAGAACAGGTGGCCGGTCGGTTGGTCGATGCTCGATGGTTTGATGGAAGTTTCTTCGTCTTTTATAGCAAAAAGGAATAAAATGCGGCGTTAATTTAGGTAGATGATGATTCCCCCTTCATTTCAAAACTCAGCTCAAATAATTCTTAGACTCTGAAAATGTTTTTTTTTTTTCGGGGTGAAAAATTGTTTTCTTAAGCATTTTATCGATGAGGAGTGCCATATAGCTGCGCTGCTGATGGTAAGGTACGCTATACCTATATACCATAGCAGAGGTGGTGAAAGTAAAAAAGTATTTACCGAGAGATTTTCAAGGAAAATCCTTGTGGCATCAGCATAAACTTTAACGGCGCTATTAAATAATTTGTTGGTAAATATTTGATGTTTTTCGAATTTAAAGCAGATGCGGTACGTTTAGCAAAGTTTTGCTCTGAAAAATATGGTTCTTTTATGTTGCAAAAAAAAAGGTTAAATTGCTATAATTAGTGTGTGTTGATATTTTGTGAAGATTATTATCGATAATAATGAGAAACTAAGACCATTGTGAAAATATTTGTTGATTAAAAAAAAAATAATTATACGAGCTCATTTTGAAGGTGATGAAATTGCAAGAATAAAGGAAACTTATATGTTTGACAATGTTAATGATGTTTAATTGCTTAAAACTTCAAGATTTATCTAATGTTTGATTCATAAATTATTATTTATAATTATAATGGAAGGAATGATAGTAAGCAATAAGCAACTTCTAATCCAATTTTCATTTAGAGTCTAAGCTACCTTAGTATTTTCTAAAAATTGATTTCGTTTTCAAATTTGAAGGCCCCCAAAATATTTTGACCAGGAAAAAACCTTTAAGTATTAGGTTTTTGAATGTAAGTATTAGAAGTATTGCAAAATTAATGCTGTTTTGCAACAATTCAAAACTTTAAACGAGTTTGTTTCAATACTGCAGTTTTTAGATGGACGGTAATTTTCAATCGATTGACTCGAAATTTTGTATATGTCTTGAAAAATACATTCTTCTAATAAGTATTTAGTATTTTTTATTTATTATATAGCTCATTTGTTATTAAAAATTGTGACTTTTCACTTTAAAAGTGCTCAAATATTTCACTCACAAAATTACTGTCTTTTTTCTGTCACACAAACAAAATAACGCATTTTTAAAGGATTTAGTTGCTTTTGGTTCTAATGTCACCTCTCTATCACATCAGATTTTTAAACTGACCCCTTTAAAAAATGCTGAAGGTAACCAAAAACGGGGTTTTTAAGGCTAAGTTAAAAAATAACAATAAGTTGTTTGATGATTTTGGAAAGTACAAATTTATGTCTTCTAAATACAGTTGAAAAAAATGTTAGTACCTTACTTTTTTTTTGAAATTCTTATTAATTATGCGAGTCTCCATTTCTCTATATGAAGTTTCGACAAAGTTTTGAGTTTAACGTTTTCGTGGTTTTGAAAAATACGTTATGTTTAGTTTCGTATCCGAACTTCGATTTTAACTATCTGCCCAAATTGTAAAAATATTTGTATATTTTTGAAACATATTTTAAGAATTTGATTTTGAAGAGGATGGAGAGAATTTTGATGTTTAGAGAGTGGATCTGAAGGTTGACTTTTTAGCTATTATATTTTTGGCAACACTGGTTTAAACAGCTGATGCACGTTTCGTGTTTTGTTTCACTGTCAAACATCTTCAGTTTGGTCTATAATTTAACCATGAATCGTCTTACAAACGAACAACGCTTGGAAATTGTTGAATTTTATTATCAAAATGCGTGCTCTCTTAAGAAAGTTGATCACGCGCTTCTTCCATTTTATGGTCAGTTTAATCGACCCATTGAAGCGGCTATTCGGGCTATTGTGACTAAATTTCGCACCAAAATTACATTGTTGGACATTAAACCAGAAATACGCTTACGTAGAGTTTGAACTGAAGAAAATATCACAGCTGTATCGGCCAGTGTTAATGATGACCATCAATTATCGATTCGTCGCCGTTCGCAGCAATTGGGCCTCTGTTACTCTACAACGTGGAAAATTTTGCAGAAGGATTTAGGTGTGCTGCCTTTCAAAATACAGCTGGTGCCAGAATTGAAGCCGAACGACCTACTGCAACGCAAAATTTGTTGGTGAATGGGCTCTTGGTGTGCTGCCTTTCAAAATACAGCTGGTGCCAGAATTGAAGCCGAACGACCTACTGCAACGCAAAATTTGTTGGTGAATGGGCCTAAGATCCACTTTTTTACCGAAAAATTGTGTTCAGCAACGAAGTTAATTTTTGTCTCAATGGGTACCTAAATAAGCAGAATTGTCGATTTTGGAGTGAATATCACCCAGAAGCATTGCAAGAGCTACCAATACATCCAGAAAAATCACATTTTGGTGCGGTTTATGGGCTGGTGGCATCATTGGACCGTACTTCTTCAAAGATGAATAGTGAGCGCTACCGTGAGATGATATCCTTTTTTTTGCCCAAAATGCAAGAGCTTGACTTGCATGACATGTGGTTTCAACAAGGCGGTTGCACATGCCACACAATTGGTCGCCTAGATCGTGCGATTTAACGCCTTTAGACTATTTTTTGTGAGGCTATGTTAAAAACTATGTCTATACAGACAAGCCTGCTTCAATTGACGCATTGGAAGACAACATTGAAGCATTTATTCGTGAGATACCGGCCGAAATGTTGGAAAGAGTATGCCAAAATTGGACTAAGCGGTTGGACCGACCGTTTGAGGCGCAGTCAAGGTCAACATTTGCATGAAATAATCATAAAACATTTAATTATATGGACCGCATATAATCGATTCAAATAAAGATTTCATGCATTTTTCTGAATTGTATGTGTTTTTTTTAACTTTCCTATAGCTTTTAAAAAACTACGCTTTATTACAAAAAAATTACTTTAAAAACGTTTTGCCTTTTTCTATTTAAAACCATTTTTTTTCCATAAAGGTTCAGTGTTTCTTTAATATATTTTTGAGACACGTGAAATTTAACAGCTTATGAAGATTTTTCAAAAGCTATATAAAATACTACAACTATTTTAACTGAATATTAAAGACAAGATTTGAAGTAAACACGAAGTTGTGAATTAGAATTTGGAATTGTTGTTTGTTTTGTTACATTTATGTTGAAGTCTCTTGCTGATGGTTCTCTTGAAAAGGAGATTCGTTTTTTGGCGTGTGTATAAACTTTTTGAATTGTACTCCTTCAGGCCAAAAAGATGGATTGAGTGCAGCATCAAAATTGTTTTCAGGAATACCCAGTTTAAAATTTAAGAAGTGAAGTGTAGATAGATCAGTGCCTTTTTTTAACTAATTTGGAGCACTTTAATGATGATTCAGAAAGATTTAGTTTTTTAGCAGCGTATGAAATTATATTTTCTTCGCTTAAATCTATTTTCAAACGAGAAGAAACTAAGACGGGGAACTGTGGGTAAAGTGTCCACTGCTGATGTACCTGTACCAAATGATTTATAAGATCGCAAACAAACGTTTTGTTTGTTGAACACGTCTCAATCAGGGATGAGAATGCTAAGCCCGAAAAGTGAAGCATTTTGCCCAAAAAAACGAAGTAGATTTGTAAAATATGTAGCAGATAATGAAAAAAACAAAAAATACAAACAAAACAAATTTATTTTCATTTTATTTTACATCCATATAACGAAAACATACATTGACTAGAACAAGTCTCACAAATTCATATAAGTACATACTATTTAGGTTAATTATTACATTGAAATAAATAGGAACATTCTGTTTTAAATTAAATTAGATTTTCCTCTAAGGGAAACATAACACAAATTCATAAAATATTATGAAGTATATGCATATAATAAGGATTTTAATCGGTTCTTAATACGTAGCCCTCTTGAACATATTTAAACTTTGAAAAATATCGTAATAACTTCTTGGGAGGTTTAAAATCTTCAACAACATCTTCGTCGTCGTTCATTTTTATACTTTTAGTAACCATAAGCGTTCTTAATTCGGAGTTCAGAGTTTCTATGTTTGTTACATTATTATCAAAATAAGGAAATTCATTCAAAAGTGGAAGGATTGTCGGATATGTTTCAGTTTGTATTACTTTTGGATCCAAAAGTTCTAACAATTCTAACTTTTTGTCAGTTAAATCAAAACGAAGTTTTTTCAGTTAACAAAAAATGAATCAATACAACACATCTTAAATGAAATTTTGTGCGTTAAAAAAAATTTTAAAACGAAGTAGAAATAAGTTGGTACGTAGCAGATACATAAAAATAAATTTATGAAGTAGATCTGCTACATATGAAGTAAATACTCATCTCTGGTCTCAATGCCTTAGATGTTTTGTGGAGGAATAGGTTCGTTCAACTCCAATGGGCTATGTCCAACTTGAGTTGTTAAATTAGGTGCCAAAGTGATCTTACCATCAGATGATTGATTATCATTCGCAGCTGCTTCCATTGCTTCTAATAATTCATTCATTCTCATTATAATTCAAAAATCACAAGAGCTTGAAAAAAAGTTCACGTATTTGCAAAAACCAGGGAAAGTCACCGTTTTAGGTTAAATAGCTTAATCTCGTTTTTGTAATCTCGAATTATTTTTTTTAGTGTTTCTGAAAATTACTCCAAAGATTCTTCTTTTTTTTCGGCTTCTAGAGGGAAGCCTAAGCCCTTAATGATTGAACAAATAAACGGACTAACGAACGTTTAAATTTATTTTCTAAAATTTCGTTTTTTATTATTTCAGGCATTAAAATAACCATACCCCTTTTAAAATAATTCAATAAATATTTTCAGTTATTTTATATTGAACGAAAAAAAGAAACAAATTAAAAATTTTCCCGAAAGCAGCATTCTCAAGAATATTTTGGAATGATTAACTGTATTATAAATTCGAATCGGTTTAAAAATCAATCAAATCTTTTCAACAAAAGTGCTTATACGTAGTATATTGACTACTCAACCATTTAATGTTTTTCTTTTGTATTTCTTATAAAATCACATACAACTCTAATGATGTCTAAGATCCGACTTTGAGCTTTCATAAGTCTGTTAAACTGGTAAACATGTCTATTTTATTACTGACATTGCTCCATTTTTTTACCCCCTCTCTATTGTTTTGTTTTTCATCTGAAGATTTAGCATTTTTTGAAAACAGAAATAAACACAACAGAAAATAGAAAATTCAAAAAGAAAATAAATACAATGCGTTAAATTGTTGGGAAAAATGTTTCATACATAACCATAAGTCTTTCTCCTAACCCTAAACATATACACCCTTTGAGGTTCTGAGGTTTCCGTGGGACTGGAAGTTGGTATTCTTTGTTTTTATTTTCTGGGAATGGAAAGAACAAAAGATTTCTTTTTTTCTTTCGTAAGAAAAAAGACAAATCGACATTAAAAAATGTTCCAAAGTACAATCTGTTCTTCTATCTGGATTTCTACCACCACCGTGTAACCCTGTAGATCTACGACAAGGAAGCTCAATTCATATCCAGAGGGTATACGTGGCGAATTTATTTGCAGGGGCAGCAGTAGCAGGGTTTGTAAGCTACAAGGACTTGAAGTGAATTTTTTGTCTAACCAAAGAGAAGGGAACGAAATAAAAAAGCATTATAAGGATAATCTCCGTTGCCGGAATTTTGTTTCCTTATCCTGAAGCTTTAAGAGACAGACCAAATAATAATAATAAATGGATTCCCGGATACGGATCCAAACCTTACCGAACCGCACCACACCGCACAGCACCATACCGCTTCGAACTATACAAAACACGAGTAAGAATGAAGAAAAAGAAAACAACTTACCGAATCACACGATATGTCTATTCTCATCACAGGACTTGCCATTGTCATCGTGTTAAGTAAAGTATAATCTTCTAAGGACCATAGACAGATGAGCTTGTCATGGCTGGCCGAGATGAGTACATCGCAAGCGGAGCTCACTTTGACAGATGTCACCGGTCCGCGATGATGTTCGATTTTTTGAAGCTAAATAAGAAGAAATACAAAGAAAGAAACAAAGAAAGAATGAAAGAAAGAAAAATATAAAGAAAAACAATATGTAATGAAGCACGTAAGTCATTGTTAGTTATTTATTGAAATAGGGGGCACATGTGGTCGGTCATACAGTATTAATACATTTTGTAGTAGATTCTTCCTGTAAGGATAAGATACCACGTGGAACTTATTTGTGATGGATAAATGAGTTAATTTGGATGAAATGAATGGAAGGCATATATTCATATTAATTTTACCCCATAATTGGAAGGATATGTATTACGTGATTAATCTTAATTATATATTCTTGAATGCTGAAAAACCATAGATTAGAATAAATTGATTAAAGTTATTTTGCAATTTGTTTTTGTGGTAAGTGGTGCTGGTGGTATTTCCGCAATTATCTATATTAACCATAAGAACCTTATATGTAAATATGATGGTAGATAAGGGGTATGAGAACGCTCTTTAAGGGTATTTTTAATTCTATACTTATGGGTCAAAATGATTAATATATTAAAAACTGTTAGTATTGCTTCCAAATAATACAATATAAGAATTGTTCACTGTGGCGTATACGCACTATTTTTTTAATTGAGTCTTATTTAAGCTTGTAGATCAGTTTAAGGGTATTTTAAATAATATAAGGGTAAGGGTAAAAAAATGATACGTACATTAAAAACTGTTACTATTGTGTTCAAACATTGTACAAACGAATTGTTCACTGTGGCGTATACGCACTATTTTAATTAACTCTAATTTTGTTGTTTAATTGTATTGTTAACTTGTTTATTTATGGATTTAAAAAAATAACTACATCAAAACCTACTGCTAGGTTAGGTATGGGGTGATGCATCTGTACAGTTCGAGAAAACATCTCGGTTGGATCACTTTTTATAAATTGTGTTCCCCAGGAAAGGAAAAGGATTCGGTAGGGTATGGGAAGGTTGATCAGGATTTAGGTTGAAGGCGCATCACTGAACCATCCTAATTTCTAGGAAAATTTAAGACTGTCTCTAGGTGGCAAGGGCGAGACGTCGTACAAGTCGTTTGGACATTCGCATAGAAAATGGAAGGTATCTTCCTCCGTCTCCTCGTCCTCACATCCCTTACATAAATCAGATGAGCCGATATCCATTCTGTTCATGTGGGTGCCCAATGAGTTGTGACCCGTAAGGATACCTATTAGTAAGGATAGCTGAGGCCTACCTAGTTTTAAAAGAAATTTTGTTTCACCTTTAAAAATCTTTGGCCATATATTTCTAGAAACTCTGAAAGTTTAAAGAGCTGCAAACCTGCTATTTGCTATTTCAATAAAACGTTCTTGGATTTATTCATTTACCTGCTTTATTGGCCTTTATATCATTTATACCTTATAGCTTGGACTGAGCATTGATCCGTTCTTGGTCAATTAGTCTGCCTTTTCATTACCGTCAATGTAGCAATGTCCTGGCACCCAACAGAGGGTAACCTTGTTGGTTTCCTTGGGTAAACGAAGCTCCCTACGGAATTGCTGTGCCAGCCTTAACTTTGTGACAGTGGCAGATATGGCCTTGATTGTTGCTTGAGTGTCGATAAATATGTCTATGTATTTGTCTTCCAAATTGTGGGAAGAAATATTATTAGCGGATTCAGAAACTACCAGTAAGTCTTCTGCTTGAAAGACACTGTAGTAGTCAGGAAGCTTTATGAATCTTTCTAGGGGAGGATTACATGAAAAGGTGCCAGAAGCATCCGTAGAGACATATACATGATTTATTTATATGACCCTGATTTCCACCCAGTCCTTCTTTGTGGGAATTTCTGTTTGTGCTACTGGGTTAAAATCTATGTACGGCTTTAAATAGTCTGTCTTAGTGCTAATGTCTATGTTAATAGTGTTCTTTATGTTCCTGTGACCAAAGAAAGCCCTCTTCCAGTTGTTACACTATATTAGACGAATTGCGTTTTTGGCCACCAGCTTCTTTACGAGTATATCAAGAGAGGCTTGCGAGAGCAATGTCTCTAAGGCTGCAGTTGATGTAGTATTCATGGCACTTCTAGTACTTATAAATTCAATTCTTTGAATTACTACTATTACTATTGCCACCAAAAACGACGTTATAAGAATTGTTCACTATGGCGTATACGCACTATTTTATTTAATTGAGGTTTAAGCATAAAATACTGCTTTTCATACATATTTTGTATTGCTGTGGAACCCTACGACCAAAAAGCATGTAAGCGTGTTCAAACTCCACTCATCCTGATTAATTTGAAAACAAAACTTGTCGAACCAAAGCGAACTTTTCAAAAGTTTAAAATTGTTTTGTGTACCAAGAAAGTTATAAAAAAAAACTACATTAATCCATAAATAACTAAAAATGTTGAAATTTTATTTTCAAACACGCAAAATACAGAATATAGGGTAGGCAAAAGAATTCAATGGAATTACACCACAACAATAATAATAATAAAAACATAAAGGATCGTTTGGCATCACCATCACCATTTGTGTTTTATTTTTGTGAGTTGTTAATTAATTTATAAATGAAACAATATGAATATGTACAAGAGAATATGTAAATATATGAGAACTAAGGTAGCTGAAGAGGAAATACAACAGATGTTCATAAAAATTATTACAAAATTCTTCATATAACGATTTTATATATGTATGCATGCTCATATGAAGACATTAATATGCATATTCTGCGTTCCAATTTTCTCTCTCATATAGGAAGGGCTCGTAGGTACCTCTGTGCCCTATAATTCCAACGAGGTCTTTGTTGTAATTCCACTAAAAGTCCATGTAAATTGAACAAGATACCCCCTTTTTTATTGCGATAGAATTCGTGTAGAGGTTCAGTACACGGCTGGTTTGGATGGTTGCACGAAAATAATAAAAATTTTAAGGCCTCGCGTACACTCGAACCACCAACTTGTATATGTTATACGCAGACTTTAAACGAACCAAAACTCGCACTTGACTCTTTGCTCCGACACCCTGCCGCGCCGCCGTCTGCGTCTGCCGCACAAATCACTATAAAATCCTCTTGTTTGTTCTGCTCCGAAAATAGTATACCTATGTTGTGTACCTTTAGTCTTTACCACCTCCTGTTTCAAATTGTAGGCGGAGTAGAGGTACCATAGAGTCCCTAATAAAATCTGCATGATACCAACTTTGACTTTCAAATGTTTTGTAGATTTTACGAGTGTTTTTGGGGGATTGGTAAAGGATATAGAGTGGGACATATCACGAGGTGGTTGTACAATGACAAAAAACCAGTGCGTAGTAAAATATACACAAAATAAAACACGCATATCACACGGTAATATAGCTCATACACAAAATCAACGATAAATTCGTAGGTCACACGCATCACGCACGCGGGTGGTAGCGAGTACCTATATAATATTTAGAGCCTTTAATAAAGTTTATTTTTCCTTAACCGTTAAGCCTGTCATCCTTGGATTTATTTGTAAAACGAGCTAAGTTGTGTGCTGGTTGGAGAAGATACCTGTGTACTGTAGCTGACTCCTACCTCCTGCCTTCAGCCTGTGCAATGGTGAAATATAGCATTATTATTAGGAGAAATTTTTATGACACCTAAATGGTGATACTTTAACGAGAAAAGGTTTTCTGGTGGAATTTCCCTGATATGATAGGTACACACATAACATACATATATTATAATCTTGGGTTGTAGGCTATCACGCAATGTGTAGTTCGTAACGTGTAATATAATAAACACAAGTTTTCCAAAATCCACTGGGGGACGGACGTTGTAACGCATAACTTAGAACGAAATAACTTAAAATCGAAAGTATGTAATATGTTTGTTTTATGATTAAGGTAAAGGCAAAGTTAGATACAGAATAAGTGTTGGTTTCATCTTAAAACGAATAGCTTGACTGTTTCGCACGTACCTGGCTGTAAAGTTTTAGAACTCGATACAAGGAAAGTCATAAGTTCAAAATTCACAACTCTTTTTTAATCCAAGTGAATTGGTAATAAAAGCTACCGCAATTTTTCATATTTTCTTATGAAACGTTTGGTATAAATGTGTCAGCTGATACTTCAAAAAAATTGTGTGATACTAGCTGAGCCATATCGCTTTGCTCTAATAGACAAATCATACATAAAATTCATTTCTTAATTTTAAATAACACTGGAGGAGGAATGTCAAGATAAAGGAAAGAGGCTGAGAGTCGTTAAATATTAACTTGGTTTTTTTCAATATGAATAATATATATTTGTATTGCTCCCTTTACACCCGTATTTTTTATGTAATTTATGTAATTTAATTTTTTTTCTGAACAAGCTCAATATTTGATAATCGAAAGTCTCTATTTTTTGGATTTAAACAAAATATTAAATGTTTGTTTTTCAAAATTCAAAATTTTAAAAACGGTTCAACATTTCTTACAGAAACTAAATAACAGTACTGAATAACTGCATACCAAAAATATTTCTTTAAAAAATTTGATAAATTGTGTATACAAAAAATTAATTTAAGAAAAATCGCTCTATCGATTTTCCAAAATAAATTTAATAGATTAACGGTTTAGTGAAAAATTAGAGCTTGGTTGAGATCTAGCTCATTTCTTCATAAAGTTCTCGAGAGTTATAACTCTGATTTAGATCTCAGTCTGATATAAAACTTCGATTTATTAGACCCTCAAATTTCTAGGATATAAGAACTCGGTTTAGCAATATTTTTAATTCTGTGAACGATATAATAATCAAGTTATATTGTTTTGAAGTCACCGAATTAAGGAAATAAATTGTTAGAAAATGCAGTAATGGATACCTACAAGTACAGCTCACAACAACTTTCAGGCTAAAAAACCAAGAGAACATACACACCATATACAATTTGTCAAGAAATAACTTCAAATCTCAAATGTGCAAAATGTCCATAGGTAGACATTTTGTTCGTTTAAAAATTCAATTCGTTTGTTTGGACATTATGTCCTTTTCAGAAGCCATAATTTTCATTTAATTATATTTTTTGTTGAAAAACGATAATGCAAGTTTCAGTGAAAATTATATTACACAGTAAAACCTATGTTACTCTCATTAAAGTTTTAACAACAACGTTACCCTCACCGCAGTACCTTCAATTCTATGACCGTTTCAAGGAAAGCGTGAGGTCCATATATCCTGCTTCAATTTCTGTAACCTTAAGGTCCATATATGTACTTGTACATTCTAGCTGCAGATATTATATACACTGCCGGTCATAAGGTTAGAAGCAGGCATTTTCGAGAAGTAAAATCGATATTTCTCCCGTTATATGATGGATTAGAAAAAAACAACTATGGTAAATGAGGGACTATTTTGTTAACAATAAAATATAAAATTTGGGTAAAGGAGAGATTTAGCTTACGGAACTTTCATAGCAAATTGTTAATTGAGTCAAGAATATGCGAAAATAAATCGGGTCATTAGATTAGAAGCAGTGAATAAATCAACATTTTTTTGTGAAGTGCATACATTTTTCTTTCGGAAAAATGGCACAATTTATAAATTAATTGTTCTTCATTGAGTGTTAACAGAAATGGGCAACAAAAAATGTTTGACAGTGGAGGAAAGGACAAGAAAAGATGTTTATTGCTCTAAAGGTCTTTAATGCTTTGCTATAGCCTGAAAAAAAATCGAAGTGATCATTGTGTCAGCAATTATTTAAAAAACCATTGTCTTACTCGAAAAATTATAAAAAAAACACTTCCTATGCCTTAAGACTTCGTGAAACGCGAAATGTCCTTAGAATAGCGTCAAATTCAGCTTTATCGACAGTTAAAACTAGGGAGAAAGCTAATGTTAAGGCCAGCTTATCCACTGTTAAATGCACAATACGCCATGCTAAACACTTAAAGCGCCTAAAGCTTAGGAAAAAACCACCACTTTATGACGCAAGGAAGAAGGAACACTTGTGTTTCGAGAAAGATCACATGAGCTGAGATGTGCGAAATGAAATGACCGCAATTGATTGGCGGAGGGTTGTTTTTTCTTCAACGAAAAATTTAACCTAGATGGGCCAGATGGTTATAATTATTATTTCCATCACCTGAGGAGAGATTAGTGATTTTTAAACCGTCACCATAGCAAAGAAGGAGGCGTTATCGTCTGAAGCTCAATTTTATTGTATGGCGCTGTAGACTTGGTAGCCCAAAATACCAAATGACTAGGAAAACATACAAAACCTTGCTAGAATCAGTGTTCCCCAATATTAGCGAGCTCTTTGAACCAATTTCATGGCTTTTTCACCGGGAAAACGCTCCCATATACAAAGCCAAAGAAGTAAAATCCCTTATTGCGAACCAAAACTTCCACTTGCTGCCTTGGCCACCATATTCCTCGGACCTTAACATAATTGAAAATGTGTGGGGCTAGCTTACAAGTAAGGTACATTAAGGAG
Organism: Eupeodes luniger; assembly: GCA_951509635.1. NCBI lineage: Eukaryota > Metazoa > Arthropoda > Insecta > Diptera > Syrphidae > Eupeodes > Eupeodes luniger. The sequence goes on along the minus strand of OX608075.1, from coordinate 128,089,631 downwards.
GAAAGCAATACGATGACAAGGAAGCGCTATTTTATGGTATCAAATTGGCCTGGAGTGAGATTTCTTTGGTGTACTTGGAATCTCTTTATAAATCCTTAAAAGATAGAATTTTTGAAGTTATTTTGAAGGCTGGTGGTAGCACACATTATCAAAAACCTAATGAAAACTAAAAAACATAACAAAAAACAAACATTTGCATTTTATTTCCATTTATTTCATGTGCTTCTAATCTAATGACCCGATTTATTTTCGCATATTCTTGACTCAATAAACAATTTGCCATGAAAGTTCCGTAAGGTACATCTCTCCTATACCCAAATTTTTTATTTTGTTGATAACAAAATAGTCCCTCATTTACCATAGTTATTTTTTTCTAATCCATCATATAACGGGAGAAATATCGATTTTACTTCTCGAAAATGCCTGCTTCTAACCTTATGACCGGCAGTGTACATTATATCCAGTCAGAACAAGCACTTCGAAAATTTATTCAAGTAAGCAAAACATTTTAAAAGCAAACAAATAATATTGAAAATAATACAAATTCTAAACGTTCACAGAAAAATAAAAATGAAAATTAACTTAAATCGACAATTTATTTAATAAACTGAAATCCGTGACAAAATTATTTTTCGCTAACTCAAAACTGATAAACATTCAAAATTATTACTCGATATAATGTCAGAAGTACATATGTGTCAAAAAAATTTGTTTTCCTAAAACAAAATCAAAGTTCTTAATAAACCAAAAGTTTTAAATTGATTTTAGAACTTTGTCAAGGAACTGGCTGTAAGGTTTTTAAATGGCATTAACATTTTTGAAGATAAAGTTATTTTAAGTTATTTTAAAATCTTATACTATTCTAATCAAGTACTATTTTAAAACAGACTCTTTGGATAGAGGAGCAAACAATTTTCAATTTTTCTACAGACATACTAGTTGTCAAAAAAGTTTTTTTTTCGCATAGATTGTTTGTTTATGTAATGTCATTTTTTGTTAAATAAATGTATGAGGTGACAAATATTTTTTTGATTTATTAAACAAATTTTAGTTGAACTTTTTTAAGTTTGGTTTGAAATAAGAACGTGTAATATACAAAATTTGATTGAAGTCATTAACTTTATTGATTCGTGAGGTATTTCTGATCAAACAAATTTTTAATTTCATTTATTTTAATTTTTAAACAACCACTGGTGTTTTTCAAAGTCCTTTCTGCATATCGGATATTTTCATCTGTAAAACAAAATTTATTTGATGTCGACTTCTATGCGAGTTCTTGAAGAATAGGCGATACAAAAAAAGGTATCACAAATGTATAAATTATTATATATAGATAGATAGATAGATAGATAGATAGATAGATAAATCTTTATTCATTAAAAACGATACATAATAATTTACAATAGAAAAAAAAAACCGAAAAAGCCGAATATTATCAAGACATTTACATTGAGAAAAAAGAGTATACAATTATGGAATATAAAATAAAGAACATATGTATGTATATAAATAATATTACAGAAATGTGATCAACTTTTTAAATGTTGTTTTGTTAAAGTGGCAAAGTAATTTAAAGAAGAAAAAGAATAGTTAAAAATAAATATGTGTTACAATGAAAAAAGAAAACAATTAACAATTAGGTACTTGAAATGATTGTTATAAATATTTAAGTTTAATTTTTTTTTTTTTTAACTAAAAAAACCGAAGATGGCGAAGAAGTGGAAAAGTATCGGAGAATATGGACTTTTAGTTTAGTTAAAACGGAAAAAGGCGAACTCTAAGAGATTCAAGTTATGGAATATTGGGGCTTTTAGTTTAGCTAAAACAAAACTTTATTTTCTTTTTTTACTTAAGTAGATACTTCAAAACAGACTCAAATAAGAATTTCTGTAATTATTTGCATGGGAGACATAGCGTACCAGCAATTTCCAACCATACTCCCTGTTTAAAACACGTAAGCATTCTTCCGACGAAAAGAAGCTTTTATCAAAATGAAGTCTACGGATTTCTTGTAAAATAGGACATGTTGCTAAAAAATGGTAAACATCTTCGTTTTGGTTTGAGTTGCAGAGTGAACAAATTGCATCTAAGTCAGTTCTATGTGGCCTGTAGTTAAGTTCAAGAGTTTCAGTCCGTATTTTGAATATTAAACTTATATCAGAAGCAGAAAGGTCCTCACAGAAATAATTATAATCGCCCAAAGTCAAATTAAGACGGCTATAGGTTGCTCTAGAAAGTGATTCCCTTGCCCTTTCGAGATTAGTTTTGTACATTTCCTCATCAACCATCGAAATGCAGTTGTAAAAGGTATTTCTCCATTCTTCTTTGTTGTTTGCATTTAGATTCATTGTTAAATTATGTGCTGTGGCAAGAGCATGCCAATTTCTAAAAGGGGAATATCCACAATGGAGTGATATAAGCAGGATTTGCTTGTGCAGATTACTATCGGGTCTATGCATAACTTTAATAAGATAGTCTGCGTTGGCCTTTAAATTTCTAACATATATTTGCGGAAGCCCGGACTCAACATATATGGCATAATTAGGCGTGCTACGCGGCAGCCGGAAGATTCTTTTGAAAAAGTATCTTTGAATAACTTCCATATCCTCTAGAAATTGGTATCCATACACTTGATTCCCATAACAAAAGCAACTGTTCACGGTAGCCTCAAAAACCTTAAATTTCGATGTAGGGTCCACGAAGCTTCTTGAAAAAAAATGTGACCACATCGAGTTTATAGCTGATTTGGCTAGTACCAGTTTCTCTTTAATGTGATTTTTGATGTTCAAATTATGAGTGATAGTAAAACCAAGATATTTATACTCGCTGACAACTTCAATAGTGGTACCATCTAATGTCCAATTTCGTACATTAGTATCTAAACGGTTTTGAGGTTTAAAAATCATAATTTTAGATTTAGAAATGTTGATTTATTATATGTACATATGTACACACGTACGTACTGAAATCCCTATAAAAACCATGAATTTTGATTTAAGGGACCTTAAAACGTCGAGAATTGTCAACATTAAAAATCGATTACAATTCCTTCCATTAGGGAGTTAATAAAATAAAAGACATTTACATAAAGGTGTGTCCACACCAAAAAAGTCATTTCAGGAAAAATTGTTTTAAAACGTCTCTAAAATGTTTCCCATTTGTTTAAAAAACATTTCATAAACATTGCAGAAACATTTTAAAAATGTTTCTGATTTGTTTTCTTTGGTGTGATGTGAACGCTTAGAGAAACATTTCTGAAATGTGTTTTTGTTTCCCATTTGTGATTCCGTGGAAATTGACTGTAAAAAAAGTAACATTAATAGTGTCCTGTTTATTTTAAACACTTTCGCAAAGTGGATCTCACAAAACAAAATCATTTCATGCATTTTTATCAACTGGATAACATTTACGTTGATCCACACTTTTCAGAAATGTGTCTCTGCTTCTGAATCGTTCTATACTGAAATGTTTCTTTAGTCTGGTAGCACCTTAAGACAGAGACTATTCAAGATACATACATTACTTTGCAGAACACACACTTCTGACAAAAAATGACACCTGCAAAACTGTCAATGACACAAGAAAAATTTATTTTGTGTTTTGTCATATGTAGGTTCAGGGTATAAAAGTGTAGAAAAGTTTTAGTCAGTTGTTGCGGTACAATGAAAATGCTACGATTCTAGACCATTTCTATCGAATCGTGAATACGTCTCGTATTGTGCCTGAAAAGCTATTTAACCAGCTTTGTTAAATTTCTGCATAATTTCATCGAATTTAAAATAAGTGATGACTAAAAACCAAAGTCATCCTTGTAAACAGGCTAAATTCTTAACTTATTTTAAAATACATATTCATGTTCCTTTTGAACAAACGTGCCTTAGTCACATTTTCGCTAATTCTATTTATCTTTTGATCCTCGCATGCTTGCTTTTTACAATTTTCATTTTTGATTTAATTAAAATCACACAATAAACACGAGCTTTACTCTAATATAAGAGAAGCCCATATAAAATTAAGTTTTATATTCATAGTATACAGAGGTCCTTATACTCACTTTCTTTCCAGTATGCAAGTTAAATATGACAATTGTTGCATCCTCACTACCACTAATCACGACGGTATTATTAACGCCAACAGCAACGCACGTAACCGGACCTGTTTGTTCGCTGCAAATAGAAACAAATCGCCCCTCAAAAAGTGTTAGAAACCATCAAAAGGATATTCTCAAAATGAGACAGAAAAAAAAAAACAAATTTTAAGGACATAGAAATGAAAACTAAACTAACCGAATGTGAACTTTCATTTCACGGTTGCTCACGTCCCATACAATCACAGAAGTATCCTCGGAGCCAGTCAACAGAATATCCGATTGTGGCGCAACTAGCATACACGTGACCGCTGCCATATGTCCTGCGGATAGATATAGACGACACATTCATATATATGAGTTGCTGTTGCATTGATGCAAGCAGAGTTGCACGATAAACATGCATTTAATTTCAGTTCACGTCCGTTGTTCGTAAACGTAAACGTCGACGTCGACGTCGACTTCAACGGCAACCAATGTCACCGCCGCCGTACGTTCGTCCTTTCGTCCGTATGGACAAATGGAAAAAAAGGTTATATCAATGCAATGGTAAATTTCAGACTTACCCTTAAATGTGTGCTCCAATGAATTGCTCATTATGTGCCATAGCTGGACGTCACCGGATTTCGTAGCCAGGATGAGGTGTTGTTTCGATGGAGCAACTACAATATCTCGAATTGGACCCGTTCCGGATACAGTCATTGTGCGTATCTGTGATGGCAGAGGGGCCGGAAGCCATCCCGTAAGTGGTACGAGCAATGGAACAGTGTATCCGTCGCACCAAGCTGTTGCCGAACGAACTGTGATGCTTAACAGCGAATTGTCATTCTCATCGTGTTCGCTTATAGGACGCAGCCAGGAGATTACCTAATTGCGCGAATGATAATAATGATACTTAAAAATATATATATATATTTGTGTGAATGGTGTCTTACCTGAGCTCCTAATTGCATTGGATCACGCGTAAGGACATCACTAGACTTACGAATTGTGTAGTAGATTAGCTCAATGTCACGGTCGAGCAAGTAACATCGGACATGCTCGATTAAGCAGCGAAGGTAACTTATCGAAACGGTTTGTACCTGGGTTCCGTGATATAAACGAACAAGATAAAATAAATAATGTTTAAAAATTGATTTCGAATTCTTTGAACGAATTTATTGTGATTGGAAATATATCGGTTTGGTGAAGGATAATCATTAATTTAATGGCAAATCATTTAAATGTTGGTGGTTAAATAAAATATGGGAACATTAAACTATGGGTAGGATGACAAAACTGAATAAAATTCTCATGTTTTTTTGTTAATATGATGTTGGCGTGTGAAGATATAATAAATTATAAAAATCTATGTTCTATTAATGAAAAATGAGTCATCACTAATAACCACTTTAACTTAGTGTGATTTCTTGAAAGAATAAATCATAAAATTATGTTGACTCACTTAATTTGGATGAATATGTCAATAAGACACATCACCTTTACCTTAACGACCTATTTAATAAATTACAACCTTTGTGACATGACTTTTCTAAGAGACATAAGTCTTGTATTGAAATTAAATACTTAAAATAAATTACTGAAGAGACAAAATATTTGAATATAAATCAGATCCAAGAAATAGCTGCGATTTAGTGATGAAACCTTGAAATCAATCCTTTTGAAAAACTTGAAAAGCCTTAGATACGGTGAAACATTCGCCTTTTATTTGTATATATTCAACCACTTTTCAAAAACACATTCTTATATCAACGTTATAGATTTTTCTTGAAAAGTGTCTGAGCTTTTATTTGTAATACAAACAATTCTTAGAAGTGCCTTTAAAAATCATGCATGATGCTAGATGCAAGGAGAATCATTGAACTTATTATAGAAGTCATTGAAATATAATCACCTTAAACTTTAAATCATTTATTTTCATTGTGATATTCAATATATGACCTTTGACTTGACTTTTATTTCATTTTATTTTTTTTTCTAAGAAAGACAAACAAAACTTTATAACTTTATTGCAAAATCAATGTTATGACATGAAATGATAACAATGACTTCATTGTTAAAGGTTCTTTTTTCTTTAATTTTGTTCTCTTTGATTCTTTGGGAAAAAGTTCATTGTTTGAACTTTGAAAAATATTCAACTTGTTCGACAGTGACGGATTAAGAAATTTCAAGACACCTATCATGAGCAATTTAAATGGTGGGGCGGTAAAAAATTGAGATTCATTTTCATTGCTAGAAAATTGCATTAAAAAGTAATCATATAAAGGATATGAACAAAAAAAAAAACAAACATTACGTAGTTAGGTAACGTGTTTGAGTGAAAGCTGACGAAGACTGTTTTTTTTTTGCCTTATCTCGTAGGCCATCTAAATGCACGCATTCGAATATTGTAATGCACTTTATTATTTCAACTTAACAGAAATTACGCAGAAGAAGTCGCAAGTTCCAAAAAGTATGTTTTTAAGTTCTCAAATATTTTACAACAAAAAAGAGGCTGGGATGCGACCCACACTGATAACTTCCCATCCCGTCTGTCGATTTGTCTTGCTTAAAAGTTTGTTGATTTCGTGTTGGGTTAAAAGAGTTATTAGTTGAATTATTCTTAAAAATTTTAAAATTACCAACAATATTTTTCATATAAAGAAATAGTTTAGTTTGAATATCTTGTTTTATTAAAAAGATTTTTAGTCGAAAACAAATTTTTACCAATTTAAGTAGCATTTCTTAAATTTTTACAAATTGGATGAATGAAATTAATTTGAGAGATATCAAGAACCGAACATCAATTTTTACCAAATTTGCGTACTATTTTTTGCAGATTTTAATTTTTTTTGAAAAATCGGACTGTTGGATTTTTATAAAAAAACTACTGAAAACAATATTTTCTGTGAAAATTGTTTGAAGACAATATTTTTAATTTTTGAAAAGCTATTTGAGTCGTAATTAAATTTTTACCAAGTTTTAATATTGTTTTTTTTTGTAAGGTTGTTATTTTTTCTCAATTTTTCAAATTTTTACTGAATGTTGACAACAATATTTTTTAAAAGATAAAAGTAATTTAAAGCCAATATCTCAAAGTTTTGAAAAGATATTTCAGTCGAAAATCAATTTTTACCAACTTTTATTAATTTTTTTTCTTTAGATTTTTATTTTTTGTAAAAAAACTGTCAATTCGATTTTTCTCAACATTTTTCAGAATGTTGAAAACAATATTTCTTATAAGTTAAAATAAGTTGGAAGCCATAATCTAAAATTTTTGAAAAGATATTTGAGTCGAAATTCAATTTTTACCAACTTTGAGTAATATTTTTTTTAGGTTTTTATTTTTTTATAAAAAAACTGTCAATTCGATTTTTCTCAAAATTGTACCAGATGTTGAAAACGTTATTTTTCTTTGGACAAAATTGTTTTGGTGTTAAAATCATTTTGTATTCCTAAAATTTTCGAGGTGACAAATTTTTTGATTTATAAAAAACCGTTAATTGACATCTTTCTAAAAATATTTTATTTTGACTCTAGGGACTTTGAAACGTCAAGAAATGTCAAAATTTTTAATTTGACAAATCAGACCCATTAAGTTAAAAATTGTTTGCCGAAGAATCACAGATAATGGTTATTTGTTTTCTCGATATTCCAAAATTCAATGATTTTAACTTGCGCTACATACAAAATGTATGAAAATCAAAGTACCTAGACTTACAGGATTTTCCAATAAGAGGTTTCATTTTGATTTTAAAAAAAAATAAATAAATACATTTTTCAAGACAAACTCTCATTTTTTGATCTGTTTGTTTTCGAAAACTTAACAAAACCTATTTTTGAGATCTTTAATTCATTTTGGGCCATTGGCAATTCCATACTCAAAGCTCCAAATAAAAGAGTCTAAAAGTGTTAAATCACAAGATCACGGTGGTCACTTGTAATCACCACTTTGAAAATTACACGGTAGGGAAACTTATTTTGCAAAATTGCACACCAACGGCCGTCTACCACCAGAAAAAAAATTACATCAACTTGTAGCAAGTAAGAGAAGGAGAGGTCTTTTAACAATCATTATTGGATTTCCTGAAAAAGTAGTCCTATCACTAAAGATGATTTTTCGATTAAAATTAGGATCATTTTTGATACGGCATTGTTGGTGATCGACTGGCTTGAGTCCTTGGGTTTACTAAACTTGAAAAGCTTTATAAGGTTTATACAAAATACGGTGTAATGTTGTCTGTGAAATGCCTAATTCCAAAGATTGGCGATGAATCGACAAATCTGGATTTTCTTCAACACTACAATTTTCAGCAGAAGTATTTTGTGTTGTTCTTGACAGACGCACATTGTTTTGATACTTCACACCAGAAACTTGTCCACACCCCAAATTTTTACCAGTTTTTTCTTGCCGTTAGATAAAGTGCTTCAACACGCCTTATTTTTCCAAATGGTGACTGTACAATTTTCAATATTTGTATAACAAATTTTAATAATTTCAATGCGTTGTTGAAGAGTGTATCTTCCAATTTTTGGTAATGGCGTAGTTTTTAATAGTGAAAATATGACTGCTTGAAACTAACGGCTGCGTTAATAGAGGGCTTTTACAAATTAAACCTCTAACTGCAAAATCGTTTATATACAAATTTAGATCTACAAACCAACTTTTAGGGGTCAGTTATAGTTATCATTGAAATCAATCCGGAAAATTTTTTCAATGAATATTTGGCTGTGTTTCTGAATGATACTTTCATGTTGAAAATTGAAACGAAACGTTCCACTAATTTGTATTCCAATTTCACACAATTCCAATGACAGTACTCTGTCAGTAAAAATGTTTAGGTGGATTTCAATCAGGAAATTTTGTTCAATTACAGGCATTTTTAATGACGCTATAAGTGACCTGCGAAAAAAATTCAAATGATTAGTTTCAATAATAATAACCAATGATAGCTATAATTGGCCCCTTAGCTTTTAATCAAGAAAATAAGTGAATGCTTTATCCATTTGATTTGCTAGAATTTTATCTCCTGTTAAAATTTAAAGTTTAGAAGTTTGAGTAAGGAAAATCTTAAACTTATTCATTGAAATTCATCTCAATTTTATGCAGTTATCTCAAATGAATATTATTAAAGTGAAATAAATTTTCGTTATATTATAAAATAACCAAACAAAGTTAGAAGCTCTTTTCATTTCCTTGATACAACAATCATTATAGTTTGAAAAGGAAAAGACTACACACTAAAACTTCCCTACCATTACTTTTTGTTGTTGGTTTCGTCCTTTTTTTAAATTTATTTTTATACCTAGTTGTTCATTGTTCTTCATGGTCATTAATTAGTTGAGTTCCTGTGTTTGATAAAAAAAAAACTTTTCCCATAAAAGAACTTCTTCACTCAACTCAGGTAATGATAACAAGGAATTATGGAAAAGCCAACAGAAAAAAGAAGAGAATATCAAATGTAAAGGAAGTATGAGAATCTATCCATGTTTCGTGTTTTCAGAAAAATGTTATTACAATGCTCCCCTATTCGTAGTGTAGTCTGGAGCCTTGTTATAGCGAGTAGACGAAGAGTGGTTAAATATAACGACACATAGCCAGAAACAGACCATCATTAAAAGTTATATTCGAATTTATTATTTTTTTTTCAAAACTTGTTCATATCTGTGGTCCTCTTGAAGTGATTCCATGTCATTGGTATTGGCATGACAATGAGCATTATGTGATGGCTTGGAAAAATAAAACTTTTATAATTCCTATTTTGAATGCTTTAAAAGTTTGTATATTTTTTTTTTACTTTTTCTTGTTGTTAATTTTGTCTGTTCTGATTGTGTTGAGAGGTGCAATTGGAGAGTTTTGAAATTATTCAAAAAAGAAATCAAATTAGACTTTTTATTTGAAGCTGTTCAAAAATTAAGAAGTTTAGGAGAAAGTTTGATGATATTTTAATTTTTTTTCAAATTAAATTTTTTACTGTCACCGAAATTTTGAAAACTTTTATTTATTAATTAAATCTAAATTTTTACTAAATACAAAAAACTTCTTTGGAATTTTGAAAAAATCTTGCGAGACTATAATTTTGTACCCAAAGAAAAGAAAATAAAGATGAGTACGATGGCCAAAGTTACTTACGGGTGTATTTTGTAGAGGCGGCCATTTTGTCAGCTGTCAAGTGATTTATTCTAAGTTACGTTTGACATTTTAACATAAATGCTTTGACGTATCAACAGAAGTGCCTCCAAATAGTCCATATTAATAATGAGAATCATGTTTCTGTTCGAAAATTTCCTAAGCAAATTTTGTTTAGCGATGAAACTTACTTCTAGTTGAATGGATACGTTAATACACAAAACTGCCGTATTTGGAGTGAGGATAATTATCAAGTGGATGTTGAGACACCATTATATCCACAAAACCTGAGAGTTTGGAGTACTTTATGGGTTGGTGATATAATTGGTCCGTACTTATTTCAAAACGATGCATGGTAACCAGAACGTGATAATCTATAGGGACTGCTATAGAGCCGTGAATACTGACTTTTTTCGTTCATAAATTGAACAAATAAGATGTGGTTTTAATGGATGGTAAGGCAATTCACATTCGTGCAGTGCAACTAAAAAATGAATCTCTGTAATTTACAGTACGTTCGAAATTGAGCTCAAGGGAAAACTGATGAGCATTTCTAGAAGTACGGGTATCACGGTTGAATTGTTTGAGGGGAGGAATACAACTTGCTATTTTACTAGAGTTATGAAAATAGTGATAAAATAATGAAAAACATGAAACCTTACGTCGACAGTGCTCAAGAGATACAAAAGTTTCAGTTAAACAACGCTCACCTATAATTTTTAGAGCTCTCTTTTGAATTCTGTCCAGGAGACTCAAGTGGGTTATTGGAACACCTGCCCCAATTTAGTAATTGTACTCGAGTTTCGGACAAATATATGCTTTATAAATTATAGCCAGACCAGAAGGGGTACAAAACTTCTTGCATCGATGGAGAAAACCTAAACAATTAGCAGCGTTTTTGGCGACTTCATAAATGTGATGACTCCAAAAGAGATGATGCACATACCTAGAACTAAAAGCTGTTCAATCTCCTGGATGCAAGTACCCCCATGGATAGTGGCATTGGGAGAGAGTTACACTTTTGAGACAGTAGACAACATGTAGTTTTCGAATCATTAAATTCTACACAGTTTTTGATTCCCCATTAAACAATGCTGACAAGACCAGAATTTATTGAGCTTATTATACGCTGCCGTTGATAGTCCACATCCGAAGAACAAGGATGTGAATCTAAAAACGAACATGAAAAGCTGAGGCTACTGTTATCAGCGAAACAATTTAGTGAGTAAAAAGTTTCAGACAAAAGATTATTTATAAAAATAAGGAAGAGTGTCGGAGACAAGACGAAGCCCTGGGGCACACCAGCGAGTATCAGATTGGAACCCGAGCAATACTTCTTAAATTAAACGGTCCGAAAGATAATTTCTAAAACAACGAAGAAGAGATTCATCAATACCAAATGCACGCATTTTGCGATGAGAGAGCTTGATGACAAACCCTATCAAATGCCTTTAAAATATCGAGTGCAATAATCTTACTTTCTCTAGAACGATGTAAAGATTTGTTCCACTATTCGGTGAGATAAACCATAAGATCACCAGTGGACCTATTGCAACGAAAGAAAGATCATTAAGAAGCTTTCGTTCTTGGAGGACAACATTTGGCGAGTTATTGCAGATATTTGGGCACAAATTGGAATGGAATAATCACCAAAGATTTTAACTCTAGATTAGACTACATCCAATGCAGCCGTAATGGTCATATGGTCGAAATAATATTTTAATTATGTTGCCAGAAGATTGTATTTCGAATAAAGTTAATTTCTTGTCATTTAAAAAAAAAATCATCTTATTTTTATTCCATTTCAAAGTTATATACCTCTAAAAAAACACCCCTTAAATAACTCCTGCAAGATACTACACAATTTTTCGCAATTATTTCAAAGTTATAGAAACAATAGTCACTTAAATTAGAATCGTTCCAAAATGTGAAAGAAAAGACTTGACATTAAAATGTTGTTGCAACACTCTTAATGTTTTATTTAATAAAATGTATATCAATAGGAATTTTCACACACAAATGACAAATTTTCTTTTCAAACAAAAAAGTATTCTATTGAGATTTAAATCCTCTTACTGCCCTTCTGCTTCTTCTTGATAATCAGCTATTAAAATGTTTCGCTAAAAGAAAACCAACATGCACTTATGTACAATTCGAGGATTTAACTTATTTTAAACCTCTTATAAAGTACTCGTCCTTAAAATACAGAACACAAAAAAAATCTCCCTTATTTTTATTATACGAGAATTTATTTAAATGGAAAACAAGTGAGAAATAAAATTTAAGAGGCAAAAATTTTGTCTGTTAAATAAAATTCTTTCAGTTATCCTCTGCAGTTTATTATGCAAAGTCAGCTTATCTGGCCAACATAAGTCCTGAAGCCAAGCGCATAATTGATTTTTTTGTTGTTGTTGTTGTTGTTGTTTTTTTTAATATTTTATTTTGTATGAAAGAAAAGTGGAAAACTTTTTTACCACGAGAGAGCCCTTCATCAACTTGAATTATTTCCTTTTTTCATTTTTAATTTTCTATTTTCTCCATTGTCATGATTTAATATCAAAAAACAAAAAAAAAGGAACTAAAACCATCTTCCAACTCCCATTCAAAACCCCAACACCTACTCCTCCATATACATATACTGAAATTGCCTTAGCCTCTTATGTCCTCAAAAAACAAGGATAAAGTTTGACAAAATCTAGTGCTGACTTTGTGTCTCTCCAATTTGCATCCCATTAGATTTTCAAAATTCCGCACACTCATTGTTTTGTTCATCACAGACTTCAGTTTCACAGTCAAAATATATTTTAAAGTATTAATTCAATGAAGCCACACAAAGCTTTTAGTAATATGCAAGTTTCTGCAAGGGATGGCACTTTCAATTCTTCAATCTTCACGTTGAACTATCCTCAAAAATTCTTTTGATTTTGTGACCTCAATTTATCAGATTATAATTACTTAATTTGTTTTAAATGAAAAGATAAGAATCCTTTGGGGGTGCGGAGCGGATGTGGTAAAGGATTTTGGAGGAACGCAAATAGCACACATACTTACCGCGGCAAGGAGAAAATCAAAATTGCACACAGCGATTTGTTTGAATTTTGTGGTATCATCGGACCGCATCAAATGATGCCAGGACTCCTCTACGTGTCGTATGCTGTAGGAGACGTCTGCCGCTATCGGATTGTAGAATGTCGAGTTGTCATCTTGATGATGTGAAGGTTGCTTTGCGGATTCGGTGTCTCGTTCCCGTTGGCTTATGACTGCGGGTTTTAAAAACAATGAAATTGAATTAAATTTAATGTTGTATGAAAAGAGCTGAGGGTGATGGCTGTTAAATCAAATTTAACCAATTTTCTTAGAAAACGACTACCAGCGCCATGGCAGAACATGTGTACATGACTGATTTAATCAGAAGTGGAAAATTTAATAGCGTGGAGAATTTCAAAATTTTGTATTGAAAAGTTTTTAAAAATCACAAGAGTTAAACAACACGATTAAGTAAAATTTTGGTAAGTTAGTAAATTGAAAAAATGATTTTGCTAATTTTATTCGATTTTAATATTTAAAAATATCCTTAAATTGTATTAATTTAATTTTTTGTTTTAATTCATAAAATGGCTACTTTCATTTTTAATAATTTGCCAAACTCATTCGTCTTTGCTTTTCTAACATTTCAATTTAATAAATTCGTTCCTTGGGTAAAGGGTTTGCTTGTTTTTTCGTATTTAGATGCATCGTTTTTAATGTGCAGGGTGCTCCATCTGGACGTATGATGTTTCAATATTAACAACAAGATTTTTTAAAGAATTCTATGCCATTTATTTTGAAACAGGTTTAGAATGCAACGTTGTTTAAATGAGTAATTTTTGATTTACAAAGATCAGCTCTTCTGCGGACATTCTAAATAACATTCCTTCGAATTGCTGCAATCAACTCTACTTTTTATGAACTTTAAAGTAAAAAGTCCAGAACCGTTAAATGCTCCGTCTTGTGGACTTGCTTTGCATAAACTTTTCAAAAATGAAATATTTTCAGACCTTTTTTCCTGCATTTGTGCAAAATTTAAAAGTAGCGTTTGCTGTTGATGTTGTCTCGAATTTTCAAAAATAATGCTCAAGGGCCGATTCAGACTTTTAATTAAGACTTTTAAAGCATCGCTTAAAAATTTTCTTTAATATTTTCTAAAAGAGGTTGACAAAATTTAAATATCCTAATGTGTATCTTAACCTTACATTTACATATTTCAAGGTCTAAAGTCACAATTTTAGTTATAAGATTATTTTAGAACACTGTTGTCCAGCGAGATTTGGTCTAACTATTAAACTTGGACGACTTGAAACATATGAAAGCATTCTAAGATTCCGACGTATTTAAGAGCTAAAATACAATACACCAATACCTCGATTTGCGTCGCTTTGTTTTGCGATTTTTCGAAGTTGCGTTGATGCTGAATTAGTACTTATTTTCACTGTGTGTCGTAAGATTTTCGAAGTTGCGTTGTTTTGGGTTGCAGTCTTATTTTTTTTTTTGAATTAAAACATTTTTTTTTTAATTTTTTTAAAAGATGGCCACGAGTTTTGATTCAAATTACACGCCATGCCATCAAAACTCGGGAATTCCCTTTCTATTCTAAGCTGTTCAGCAAGCATTGGACCGGTATTTTGATAAAGAAAGTAGATTAACGACAGCAAATATGGACTCATCAGACAATGATTTTTTTTTTATAAATTGATTGACTATTTTATTTTGTTTTAATTGGATTTATTGTTTTGTTGTTTTTATGAATGTAATAGAATTTAATATTATTTTCGCTTTTAAAATGTTTACTTTGTTGAATTTTCTTTTTAAAAAGAAGTATTTTCGTAACTCTGGAACCCATTTTCAATCATTATATGGCTTCCTATACAAAATCATAATTCACTTTGTGTCGTTTCAAATTGAGTCGTGTTTTTTTGGAACGTAACCACGACGCAAAGTGAGGTATTGGTGTAGTTTAGAGGGTTTTTGGTGCATTTCACGCAGAAATGTAATACATAAATTGTGTTGAAACGTAGCTTTTTTCAAAAATAATATATTCTGTTCTTGTGGGCATTTCTATGAATGCGAAGAGTGCTACAAAAATATAGAAACCCAGAAAATGAGAAAGTTTGCCAGAAAAATGTGATATTTTTTCGTAGGAAAACGTGACGTAATTTTTCGGACTCAATTTTCGAAAGTCTAGTATTAATATCGTTATCAGTCTGCTTACTCATTGATTGGAGCTGATGCTAGAAGTCAAATTCTTAAAAAATACTGTCTTGCGTAAACCTTTTGAAAATATTTTGATGTTAAAGGAGTCACCAAACTTAAAAAATTGTTGAGAGAAAAATGTTTGGTTTTTGAATTTAAGGAAATAGGTGCACAATTTCTCTAAAAATTAAATAGAAACAAATTAAAACAAACAAGCAAGTTAGAAAGAAACTTTAGTGTGTCCCTTTTCACACTTCAGTTCTCGAGAGATTCAAAGTTTTTATATTGAATTAATGGCTGAAACACAATCACGCTTCAGCTTCGGCTTCGGCTTCGTCTGTGTTACGTCGGGCCTGCTTTCAGATTGCTTTGAATGACACTTCCAATATGACATTTCTAAAATGGCACTTCTGTCATTAGCAGCTGTTATTTTTTCTCAAAATAAAAAAAATATGAGTTTTGAAATCGAAAAAATTAAATTAATCGCGGAAGTTTTCTTTGTTGACTTTTTTACAGCTGTTGAGCTGTCAGACAAAGCAAATGTTCAGCAAATTTGAACTAGAGCTTCCGTTTGGAGTCACATTACGTAACATAACGTTATTTCCTTACGATTGTCAAATAAAACGTGAGGTCGAAGCTTCATTGTGATAGAATTCCTTTGGCTGAACTCGTAAACGTCAGGCGAAGCCCAAGCTGAAGCGTGTTTGTGTTCCAGCCATAATAGATATGAAATGTTCATTATGTTTTTCAATTAGATATTAGTTTAAGGAAAGTGTCACTTTTGCTGTTTTTGGAACATTTATATTTTCGAAATTCGTGTTTAAATCTCAGTTGTAAAGCATCCAAAGCAAATTCACTTCAAAAAGTAGATTTTTAAAAATTTTTAAGATCTTTAAAGTTTTTAAATTAATAGAAAATCAAATAAAATAATTTCAAAATTAATTACCAAATTCTAAATAACAATGATTTTAGTTGTTTTTGACAGCAAACCGCTTTTTGGTGAACATCGTTAAATTATTAACAAATCTTTAGATGAAATATTTACTTATAAAACTTGCCTGTATAAGCTATTATGTTATTGGTCCAGTTCTCATTTAAAAGAAGTACTCTTAGCAACAAAGTTTAAAGCAGTAAAATACAAATTTTATTTTCATATATACAAAATAAATAATTCAAAATATAAGAAGGTTCATACCTAATAAAGCAATACGAAAAGTTTTGAAATCAAGCGAATCCCTACGAAAATTAAAAAATTGGGGCTATAACCCCTACGACCACCCCCCTCTTGGGTCCGCCATTGATAAGGCTACGATTTAACCGAGTTTTTTTCGATATTTATTTACTAATAGTTTATAGTTTATCTGTCAAAATTTTCTAAAAAATGGCGGAGTTGTAATCAATGTTGAAATATTCTACAACTAGATGGCGCACCCAGTATTTAAAAACTCCATTTAACATACACTGACTTTTTATAAAAATTAATTTCATCAACCTACGCACACGCTCCCCGCTCAAAAGTTCAATTTAATTTTGCCCATCATCATCCCCCCATAATGGTAGGTGCTTAAAAAACATTCAATTTCGAAAATCACCTGAAACATTATCACTTTTTTCGGCACTCGTATCGTCACTTTCTTCAGCTTCTTGATTGAAAAATATATTTGCAATTTCCATGTGCATCGTCCTTGTACTCTTTGCGTCCATATAACGAGATTTTGCAATTTCCGCACAAAATCGATGTCGCCACTGAATCAGAACCTTTCCGGACATGATTTTCTCTCGAAAAAGAAATTCTGTAATGGAAAGTGAAAAACCATAAAACATATTTAAATGGTATAAAACTTTAAACATTTTTCTTCATAAAGAAATCAAAAAATATGTGAAATTGCAAATTAGAACGGATGTGTTCAAAAAAGGAAAGAAAATCTGGGCTTTTCCCACCCACACCGTCACCAATATTTTATATTTTTACACTTACTCATTTCGTTGCGGATTTTCTTCAGCGAGGAGAAGTTAAAATTTCCCTTTTCTAGTTCGATAAACATCTCGGGGTTGTCGCAAGGCATGAGCAATTCCAGCAGTTCCGTTTCCGAAAGGCCATATTCCGAACAAGTTATGTATGCAGCTAATCTACCGAAGGCCTTCCTGCCGTAGCGGTCTTCAAAATGGTCAAATTGCTGTTGGATTTTCTCTTCGAAAGGTAGCTCGTCGATTGTCCGCAACTTGGTGAAATTTGCCTCAACCGACAAATCAAAAAGATACTCTGTGGATTTGAATCTGTCCTTTTGAATGTTTGTGAACTTAAGCTGGTCAATGGGGGTGGTTGTGCTGCAGATTATTTGCACATTCCAGGGAAGGCTTATAGGCAGCCACGACAGAGCCGCCACTATATCACAATCCAAGGGATTTAGCTTGTGCAAGTCATCGATAAACAAGAACAGGATGTCATTGTTCATGTCCTCGCATCTTTTTAGCAGATTCTGAAACCAGTTATTGATGTAGAGCGGGTCAAAGGATGCGTCTTTAGGCAAATAGCCCTCGGGAATATTGAATATAATGGAAATCTGTTGGCAAATGACTCTAAGCAGTTCCAAGCTGTAGGCGGATCGTGGAGTGGCAGACGCAAATCGAATCATACGATGGGCACGGGTTGGTAGTTCCGCAAACCATTTGATAACTTGACTATATAAATCAGCCATTAGGATACTTTTGCCGCTGCCGTTCTTGCCGTAGATAAAGTAGGGAGCATGACGACTTCCATTGCGGAAATTAAGCATGACGCTTGCTCGAAGACGATCCGGCACCGATGATGAGATGAGACTTTGCGAGTCAAGATGCTCCTTGAGAAATCTCAAGTGGGTGGAGTGTTCGTGGAAAATTTCCTATAATATAGATACAATAAAGAAACAAGAGTACAGTTTTACAACAATTTTAAGGAGACACTCAGATAAGATGAGGTGAATATCGATTGAGAGCTTTTGAGATGTGATGGTTCATTGGACTTGTTTTTTTTTTTTTTTGTATTCATTTTGTTGTACCTTAAATTAAGGAACCTTAAGGAATAAGGATATTTTTTGGAATAATGAGACTTCGTATCGTAGAGAAAGAAAAATGCTTAGTTTATCATTCGAAGAAGAGGAAAGTTTATATAACTGGATACTTAAGGATAACAAAGTATTTCATTGTCTTTTTCAACAGCTATGCATTTTTCTGAGACTTCAAATACTTATGATAGTGATAAGAAAAGGATTTTTCACTTAAATTGAATTGAATGAAATATGGAAATGAAATAAATGAGGTGTTGAGTTCATACTTTCTTCATTGTTAATAGAAAGTCAAAAAATGTAATATTAGTAAGACTCAAACCTATTTTAGTAGTAAAAAGTGGTTGGGATGCGACCCACACTGATAAATGTGGATATTTTTAAAAGTTTTCCCAAATATTGATAACAACATTTTTTGGAAAGCAACAAATATTTTAAGTCAATATATTTCTTTTTTCTCAAAATACTTGCTTTGAAAACCATTTTTTATCAGTTTTTAGTTATTTTTTAACGTTTACGGTTTTGGTTAAACAAGTTGTGAACGGATTTTTCTAAAATCTAAATTAGAATTAAACGACAATGTTTTACATTAGATAATTTAAGTTTGATACCGATATCTGTTTTTGTTCGAAAACCAATTTTTACTAAAGTAGTAATATTTTGTTTAAAGGTTTTTATTTCTTAAACATTGAATTATAGCAAAAAACACATTTTGTTCAAAATAAAATGATTTTGAGATCAATACCTCTATTTATTTCCAAGATATTCGATTCAAAAATCAGTTTTTACCAATTTGTAGCTAGTATTTTTAGTAAATTTTTCTTTTTATTAAAAATCGTGAGTAAGTTTTTTCTAAAAATCTTACCAAATGTTATAAACAACGTTTTTTTATGAGATAAAATTAACTAAGAGCCACTATCTTCATTTGTTGTCAAGATATTCAAGTCGAAAATAGATTTTTACCAGCTTTTAGTTGTATTTTTTCAGATTTTTTGAAAAAACCCACTTCGATTTTCTTGCTAGATGTTGAAAACGTTAGTTTTTAATACATACCTACAGTTGTTTTAGAGGTACTGTAATTTTTGTTTACAAAATATTCGAGGTGACAAAATTTTGTTTTCAGTTTTTGTTGATTAATAAATAAAATGCACGACTGGGTCGCACGAATTTGCTCCTGTAAGAGTCAGTTAAAAAAAGTACCAATGTTTATAAGATTTAAAAATATACCTGTAAAATAAGTTTGTCTTCAAAGATATATGTAAGTGCCATTTGATTTGTCGAAAAAACCTCCATTTTTTAATTTTTTTGGGAGGGGGTTACATTTAATACAGTTAAAATAATTTAAAAAAAAACTAATTTAAGATTCAAAATTTTACTTTTTTTTACAAAGGTTGTCCGAACGTACGAATTTTCAGACACACGCACACACCCCTCTAAAAACCTTTGATTTATAGTTTAGGGACCTTGAAACATCGAAAAATATCAACATTTTCAATTCAAGAAATCAGAGTGATTAGATTACAATAACTGCCTATGGGAAGATTCAAATAACAAGTAGGTATTCGAATTCCTAGTTTTAGTCGGAGTCCTTTTGTGAAGCAAAAGTTTAATATTCATAGGGAAACATGGCCCATTAGTCTTAATCTTTATCAACAAGCCAAATTCCTAACAACTGCTAACATTGAAAAATTAGCATTTACAATGTACAGTAAAACCCGGATAGGTCCCTCATCTTGCCATGTTTTGATGGGTACTTTTTCGGATCAGGCATTTATGTAAAACCAGCTTAAATGCACATTTTTAAATTGTGTTTTATTGTTCTAATATTTTTTTATTTGAATTTTAAGACACGAAACACAAGAAAGAAAAAAAGAAGTTTTTTTTTATTTTTTTATCTGATTTCGAAAGTCTAAATAAAAAAATCTTTTAAAGTTGAATTCGGTAGAATTATACAGAAGAAAAGACAGTTAAGTGGGAATTGTAGTTAAGGGAAAGTTACTTATAAGATGATTTTCCCTGACAAAATCAATAATAGAGTTTTGGCTCTCACAAATAAAAAAACTTATTAAGCAAGGGCACTTATCCGGGTCTTACTGTACCACATTTTCAAATATATCGAAGTCAAATAGCTTTATTTTATTTTTGCGCTTACTTTTGAAATGGAAAGTATTTTTAATTTATATTACACACCTACATAGCTATACACATTATTGAGTATATGTATGTATGTTAGGTTAATATTCCTCAGCTCCTGTCTCATGAGCATAACCAAGCGTGTGTATCAATTTATGTTCATCATTTGGTGGCGTGTGGTTGGAATTTTAATATTAAAGAAACGCTTTATTAAAATTTTCACCTCGAAATTTAATGTTTAACCCATTTGATGAAATTTATCAAAGCTTAAGCACCAATCGGCTATAAAAGCATTCATGGTTAAAGGAATAAAAAAAAGTAAGGTGTATTACATTGGCAAATTATGGAATATACACCTGGGTGTCTCTGTTTATTTCTTCATTCTTCATCCTACTTTCTTTTTATTGTCGAAATAAACCATTCTGAAGGTGGGGTCTAATATGAGGTGTGCGGTGTTTAAATAGGTCTTAAAATTAATATAAAATCATTCTGGCGAAATCGTAAACATTTTAAAAGCTATACAGTATAAAGATAGATATTCTATGTGGGAATCAAATTTCTATTTGCACCAGGAGCTCAATTTCAACATTCATCCAGATAAGGGAAGGGCATGCTGATGGAGAAATGGAGATGGTAGCTTTTACTTTTTTGTTTTTGTTTTGCCTACAAGTGAAATCCATTATATTTTGATTGTTCTTCGTTACTTTGAAGTGGTGCGGTTTTGTGGAAGAGGCTCTGCAGCAGTAACCATAAGGGTAGTAATATTTTATGGTATTTTGAATGTGAAACCTGCTAAAAAGGGGAGGTACGTAGTATATTTTATATGACTCTCAATTCAATTAAGTTCTTGTGTATTATAATGAAAAAAGACTAATAAAATGTGTTTCAGAAATTAAGGTATTGAGGTCTTTAATCTGAAGTTACGAACAATCAATACTTAAGGAAAATCTCAGGTACCAGTGTTACAAAACCATTTTAGAGGCTTATTTAAACATGTGTGAAATGGATTGAAAGTCTATAGAAAGGAAAGAAAATATAATATATCTAAATCTCAATCTGAATAAAATTGTTTAACACCTTTGGTAAGCGCAAAATCATCATATCGTAGATTTAACTTCATAATTTCGTAGGAAATGTTTGCAAGTTTTTCAGAAATAAAAAAAAAATATTTGAAAAATTATTTATTATCTTTATTTAAAGATAATATTTGTTGATTTCAGTTATTAAAAAAACAATCCATTATATTTAATAACATTTATGTATGTCAAAATAATTTATCGTGGCCATATATTAAGGACACTAAAGAGGGACTGCATTCAAACTTATAATACTTACGAAGCATTGCATTATTATTGCTAGAGAAGTCGTAGGGTGTTAATGCTGTACCTACTAAGCTATTTTTTTTTATGCAAATAAGCCAAAGCGGAAAGTCGTAACTTGAAGAATAACAAAGTACTGCTTAAACTTTTACGGGATTTATAATGTGAATTTTTGATTTTTGTCTTTCATGAAAAGTTTTCAGAACATTAGTGTTTAGCTGAAAATGGAAAAAGATGGCTCTGAAATTTCTGATAAATTGTCAAAATGAAAGACAAATAAATAATGTGTTGAAAAAAGAGAATTTTCTGTAGACTACATATGTATGTATGTGAATTTTATTTTTAATGAAAATACATTTTAAATGAAATAAATGAAAATATTAAAAACTGGGAAAATAATATGTTAACAGAAATGAGCTATGAACTTGAATAAAATAATCGAATGCACAAACCATTTTTTTGGTTTCTTGGTAATTCATGGGATGAGTTTTTTCTTACGTTATGAGTGGTCAGCTCATCCTCTAAGGACATCTCATACCAAAAACTAAAACTCATCCCAAGAAAAAATATGGACACTTAATTGATTGAATTAAGACCATTTTTAAGAAGGTTTTAAGTGTAGGGTGGAAAAACAAATTTGTGTTTAAACCACTAACATAGCAATTTTTTTTTTTTATTTATTTATTATTTTTACTTATTTATTTGGTACTTAAAAAACCTATACACATTAAGACATATAATCATATAATTTAGTTAAAGGCTACAATTAAATAGTTTATGGAAGATAGGATTCGACAATTTTGTGTTAGTTAAAAAGTTCAGTTGAACACCATAGCTAGTTTCTTAGCGATTTCAAAACATACAATTGGGGAGTTTCCTAAGAGCACCAGAGAAAAGGAAGAAATGTCAACAACTTTCTTTGAAATCACAAGACTTACAGTTTTCTTAGGATTTAACCAGTCCATTTTTCTGTGATCAACATACGAATTTGGCAAGATCCTTATTAAGAAAGCTTACACCGTGTTCTATAAGACCTAACGGGCAATTCAAATGCGTTTGCACATCATCAGTAGGTACATTATGTGGATTGAACTATTTTTTTTACAACTCATGGGAATTCATTTTCATAAAGTGAAAATAATAAAGGACACAAAATCGAACCTTGTGGAACACCGCGAGAGATTGGGAGAAGTTCGGAAAAATCGTTGTTCAATTGAATTGCTTGTATTCGATCTGTTAAGTAGGAACGCAAGAGTTTTACAGCACAAAACGAGAAATAAAAATGTCGAAAGAATTTTTTGCCTAAAACTGATTGGTCAACTATATCGAAAGCCTTCGAAAAATCTAAAAGTACCAAAAAGATTGGTTTATATTTATCTAAATCTTGTCGCAAATCTTCGTTTACTTTAAAAGCTGTTAAGCTGTGATACAACTATGACCATTCCGAAAACCAGATTGCTTACGTGACAATAAGTTTATAGAACCAAGATATGTGGTCATTTGATTTCACAGGATTCTCTCGAAAACTTTAAACAAAAAGGGTTGAATTGCAATTGGCTTAAATTCATCATTATGAGAATTTTTACGAATTGATAAAATCTTTGCTATTTTCCATTGATCTGGATATTTACCTAAAGCTAAAAAAGTGTTGAAGATTTGTGTATGTCGGATGGCAATATCAGCTTGAGAAATGTTGGACACATCTCATCAAGCCCAATAGCATAAGATTTAATTGATAAGATAGAAGCAATCACTTCTAAACGTAAAATTAAAGTTATTAAGCGCAGTATTTATAGGAGCATTTGTGAGACAAACCGCAGCTAAAGGCGGCGCTGCTGGAAGCGAAATAAATTTGCTGTTGAGTTCCTTACAATCATTATTGATGACATAAGAATTTTTGCATTTGCCAACACGTATTTTTCAAAGGTTGGTTCATAATTGCCGTCCAGTCAACAAAGCATTTAGGCGGGAGGATTATATTTCAATAGGTACAGAAATGTTCATTTGAACAAAACCGTTTCCGGCGTATCTACGCATTGTCTAGATCTAGAATTAGAGACCGAATTTTGTTACAAAACCATGGTTTTATGACAGGTTTACAATTTTTTGTTAGCAATGGCACATGCATACTTCTTGCTCACACATATTCTATCAAAACACAATTGTCAATTTTGCTAAAAGCCCTGTATTGGATTGTCTAAACTTAGAAATGGCTTAAGATTAATTCTTAACCAAGATTAAAAAATTGTTCTGCTAACTTCATAAAAGGGAAGCAAAAACTTAGACTAACTTCAGAAAGCTTTTGCGATAAAACGGGTTATTCATTTTGCGGTTTCAAAAGTATGGGTCTAGAATTCGACATCTGCCAAACGAAGTTGTTAAACAATTTTGTTTGTACAGTTGAAAGTCTGAAATTTACGAAAATAGAAAATTTAAAGAAATTTGAAGAGACTGGATTGGTTAGAGATATTGTAAGGCCTGTGCATTATCGTTTTGCTCGTACCACTGAAAATATCGCAGCTGTAAGTGAAAGTGTTGCTGAAGACCCGAATGTGTCGATTCCTCGTTGTTCTCAAGAATTAGGACTGTCTTAAGGCACATTATGGCATATTTTGCATTTGGATCTATGCCTACATCCATATAAAGTAAGGCTTACACAACAACTGAAGCCAGCTGACCATTCACAACGTCTTAGATACGTTGAATGGGTGCTTGAATAACAGGCGGTGGACGGCGATTTTTCTAACAAAATTTTCTTCAGCGACGAATAGCATTTCTCACTCGGTGGGTATGTTAATAAACTAAATTGTGGTAATTGGGGTTCTGAGAATCCTCAAGTAATTGAAGAGAGGCTATTACATCCACAAAAAGTCACTGTTTGGTGCGCTCTTTGATGCGGAGGTATGATTGGACCTGCTATTGAAGAATACGACTTAGAGAATATGTGGTTACAACAAGACGGTGCCACATGCCACACAATTAGAGAGCGAATATGGCTTTATTGCAAGCGACATTTCCTGGCCTCGTAATTTCTTGTCTTGGCGATATCAACTGGCCACCAAGTTCATGCGATTTGACACCGCTGGACTTTTTTTTTGTGAGGCTACGCGAAAGACCGTGCATATGAATTTTTAACTCTTGAGCACTTAAAAATGGTCAAAAAGTGGTCGAAAATTACCTCAAAAGAATCGGTGCTTTCAACAATTTGTGTGTTGGTCATTTAAATGATGTAGTGTTTCACACATAATGCCAACGTTCAAACTTTATAATAAAAAAGAAATGTCAATAAGAAACAATTATTTTTTTCAATGTCTTTAAGGAGGTATATTTATTAAGATTGCATTAACATTAAAAATCGACAAATATCAACATTTTCAGTTTGATGTTTTACAATAAAAAATCAATGGAGAGTTAATAAAAGAGAATAAGTATTTAATAAATAATGTTAACAAAGTTTCTAACCACGTAGTAAGCTGAGTCTTTAAAACCAGGTTGTTCAAAATGTTGCTTTAGTAATGTTTTTAAATTTTGTTTCATTTAAGAAAATTTTAGAAGCAAGTTAATATGACCTATTCGTGCATTTTATTTCTCAAACAGAAAGACTGCTCTAATTTCTATCAAACGTTCTTGGAATACGTAATGATATTTAAATTACCCATAATTGAAAACACATTCTATGTGATTTGGAATTATTTTACTGTGAAAAAAGAAGAATCTAAGAGCGGAAACTCCATTATTTCATTGAATCATATTAAGACACCGACAGATAAATCCTATGAAATGTAATTTTATTTGAAATGAGAGATTAGAAAAGCGGAAGCGAGTAGAAGATTTGTGTGACTAATGTAATGTATGTCGTATATAATTTCCTTCTGAACCTTGGTTTGTTATATCCTTTCAAATTAAAGATTTAAGGAATTTTAATAATCGTCATCGTCTTGTGCACCTCAAATTTTTCTACATTCCTACATTAAATAAGGATTTCAATTTCAAGTCAATTTAAATTAAGAAAGAACATTTTTTTTTTCTTGTATTTTCATTGGGTGAATTTTTGTATACGCTTGAATAAATTCACAAATTGAAAATTATTTCCCAACAAAGATAAACCATAAATATGTCTAGATATGTATATATACATTTGCACAGTAGGTACGGAAATGATGAAGAGGAAAATTTAAATATCAAATTTACAAAAAAAAAAAATACTTTAATTTTAACAACTTTTTCAATTTCACACTGCAGAAATTATTTTAAATGGAATTTTTGTTTATTTTAGATTTATTGTTTTAGCAAAAATTATATGCAGATAGATATATGTATGTATGTTCAAGTATAATCCGATTAAGTGAAAGCTATTTTTTAATCTCATTGTGCAACACTATAAGCTTATGAATAATAACAATAATAACACACGGTTAGCCATCAGAAATAATGTACATATGTTTTCAAACTTCACAGCGTTTGTGAGAGCTTTAAAAAATTGTTCAAAGGTAAAGATGAATAGCCAAATCTTGTATTGGTGATGACGAGGACTTATAGTAAAAAAAATCATGGAAAATATTTACATTTAAATGAGTTCCTTAACCTTTTGATATGAATCAAGAACTCAGACTTTAGTCTACAGTGATATAGAGATCCTTCATACTATTTTTCTTCCCAGAGCTATTCCATTTTATTTATTATAATAAGGAAACATTTCTTGAATTATTAGGGCATGGACTTAAAGCCATTTAAAATCCAAGCGAGACTAGAAGAATTTGAAATCCATGTTGACTGAAGACAACTTCTGTTTACATTTCATCACCGCGCTGAAGCAATAAAGTTTTGAAATTGTTTTGGCTTTTTATTTAACTACCTTCCTTTTTTGTTTTTGTTTTTCTTACTCCAAAGTCAACAGCAAAAGCCATGTCAGCAAATAAAAGTCTCAACAATTTTGCAAGGAAAAAACATAACAACTTGAATTAACTTTCAAAATACATAGATGGATTCTCTCCTTCCCTAAAAATAATCATAAAAAAAACCTTAATTCATGACTAAAATGTTGAAATATTGTTCAAAATATATGTCACATAAAAAACCCCTAACAAAAAAAACGAAAAACAAAATATTCAAATTTATTCATCCGTAGACACAAATTCAAGCATCAGAATTCTCAAAACCGCGTGCAAAAAAAACCATCACCTATTTGTTCAGTGGAGTCCTATATGTGTGTGTGTGTTTTGAAATGTGTCAAAACGCTGCTGGTTGATATATCTTTTGCCATTGTGAACACAACACACAAAAGCAACTAGAATCCATTTATCAAAAATTATTGCCATCGATTTCGAACATCAATCGCAAGCAATAAATCAAATTCAATTACTCATTCAAATCAGCAGTTTGAATCTAAAGTACCTTCAAGCCTGATGAGAGAGACACACGCGAAGGGAACGAAGGACGAAGGATATGTACGTACATGTACAGTACATATTTATGTACCATGAGCTTAACACTCTTCAAGGACAACACTACTCTATAAATGTTTGTCTCTATGATAAAATTCATTGAGGAAACATTTTTATCTGGTTTTAGGATATTTTGGAGAGGTCCTTCGATGGAAATATGAGTACACATGAATGTAGTGTACTTGTACTCTGTGTGGACGATATTGTAATAAACATCAATTATTCATCTTGAAAATGTCGCATTCGCCGTAATAATCCTCAATATACTTTATCCCTTATCCTTGTAATTTCGTATATGAGCTGAGCTGAGTTCAGTCGAGTTGAGTACCTATATTCTGTATGGTTAAAATTGGTTACGTATACACCCTAGTAAACGAGAAGTACTTTATTTTTTTATCGTTGTGAACTTTTAGTAAATTGAATATTTTTTATGATCTCTCTTCTTATATGAGTTCGTTCACAAATAAAGGTCAGCAAAAAAGCCAATAGAGGGGGATTGCGGAGAGTTGAGGATGACGAGGTTGAAGGAATCCTACATCAAGGATATGAGTTGTAAAATAAAAAAAATATATGAACAAGCTCGTCAGCGAATCAATGAAAGACATGTGGGGATTATGGTGTTCCATATCTCCATTGTGCCCGTTGACAGGATGTGCAGAGGAAATGCAATTAGTTAATTAATGTGAACTGAATTTAGCACAATATACACACATATTCGTGGAAAGTTTCGAGAATCTATATCTTTCTCTTTCACTATGTCTGCCTGGATAGTATATTCAGATAGATTTTACATAATGCACATAATATGAGTACATTTGTATGAATGTTGGATATGCAATATTGCAATCTCTTACAAAATATGGAAGAAGGTCAAAATATTAATGGAAGTACCTACATACTCCATATATATATAAAAGCTGAGTAGAGGATATGTTGGTTAATAGCAAATTTTAACAGGTTTTGAGAATAAATTTAGAATGAAATGGAATTAGTGGTTGAAGGGCTTTTAGACTTAAATATTTTTTCCACTAACATGATTAGTAGGTATAGAAGCACTTAAAAGTTGTCCTCTACTTTTGTATAATTTTGAATATGAAAACCATATGCTTCATTAAAGAAATTTATTTAATGAGGCTTTTTAAAATAATTAAAGTATATTATGATACACTCAAAAATATGAGTAAACTTGTTTTGGAAGGCGTTAGATAGAAAATTAATTAGTGACAGGATATTTTTAAGTGAAATAATTTTACTTTGAGAAGAAATGTAAAGGTTGTCTTTTAAGAGCTTGAGACCTTAGTTATAATAATAAAATGTTTGACTAGAAAATTTCAACATTTCTCGACGTTTCAATCGTTTTCAAGAATAAACAGTGATATCAACTTCAAATAAATTGTGATCATGTAAATAAATGATATTACCTCCAAAAAAAAATGATATGCACCGAAGGATAACGGTTTTGACATCTAATACAATTGTTAGAAAAACATAAAATAAAAGACTAAACAAAAAAAGTTTTTTAAATACATAAGTAAGAATTGGTTTTCGATTTCAATATCTTCCAAACAATAATTTTTTTTGTTTTTAATATTAAGTAGTAAATTTCTTTAAATGAGGGTATTGCTTTCAAAACTATTTCAATCTTTACATAATATTTTTCTTAACAAAAAGTAATTTTCTTAGAAAAATCAAATCGGAATTTTTTTATAAGAAATAAAAACCTTCAAAACATGTTACTAAAAATTGGTAAAAATAAGTTTTCGACCAGAATATTACTGCAAGAAAAACAGATATTGACATCAAACTTATAGTATTATAAGATTTTTCAATAAGGGCGGGTAGATGTTGTGTGTTGATGTAATGGCGTTTGCTGTGTGGTACGTAGAGCCGCGCCGTCCTGCTGGAACCACATGTTGTCTAGGTCCATATGGTTCAATTTGGGCCATAAGAAACTAGTTGGCATCGTTATATAGCGCTCGCTGTTGACGGTGAGCCCCTCACTAACGTGGTTTTCAAATTACGGACCAATTATCCCACCAGCCCAAAATCCACACCAAACTGTAAATTTTTGAGGATACATTATCACCAGTAACGTCTCATATACGGCAACTTTGTTTGTTAACACAGCCATTAACCCAAAAATGCGCCTCGTCACTAAAGATGATTTTACGGTTAAAATTGGGGTCCTCTTCCAAACGATTCGAAGCCCAGTCAGCGAACAAACGGCTTTGTCTATGGTTATGAACTTTGAGCTCTTGGGTCAGTTGGATCTTGTACGGGTGTAGCCCCAAGTACCGACGCAAAATTCGCCAAGTTTAAATCTGCGAAAGGCCGAGTTCTTTTGCGTGGCGAGGAATAGACTGACTCGGGTTCTGCTTTGACGGACCGCGGCGATGTTCTCGGCCAATCTTGCGTTTCTTGAACGTACGGGTCTGTGCTGATTGTTTACTGAACCGGTCGTCTCAAATTTGGCCACCAAACGTTGAAGAGTCGAATGTGAAGGGCCACAACGTCTACCGTAAAATGGGCGCAATGCTTGCAACGTTGGCGTTAACGAACACTCATTTTGATAATAAAGCTTTATATTTTGAACATGCTGTTTAATCGTGTAACTTGCCATGATGTTTTGGCATAAGCAACTGAATAATAAAGAAAAGATTTGACAGATGTCACCAAAACAAAATGGTCGCCAATGGTGGCCAAAATCTACCCGCGCCAGTTTAAAAACCCTATATATGAAAAATATTGTTATATACTATAAATCCATTTTTAAGAAATCTCCAGTTTATAACTATAAAAACTGATACAAAATTATTTTCGACTCAAGTATCTTGAGAACAGAGAAAGATTTTGGCTTCAAACTTTTGTTGATATTTATATTTTGTAAAAAATTTATACCTAGCAATATTTTTTGACAGACCGACTCAAATATGAAAAGTTATCAGTGTGGACCACTTCTCAGTCTTTTTTTTTCTTGTGACTTGGTAGGAAGTATATGATATGTTTTGCATTCGTTAACAATTTTGAACTCGAGATTTTAATCAAACATGACATTACGATGGTAGAGAAGTCGAAAAAAAAGTCTGTCTATCCTGACCCCTAAAGCAGGGGGTCAGTTGACTTTAAATTTGTAAATTAAGATTTTGAGCCGATTCGCTTTACGCATTTTTTAATTTTTTGTAAGACTAAAAGTATCAGTAACTAAACTACATACTAATTTTTTGGTAAGAACTCAAAAATTCCAATTTATGTTGTGTTGCTCCAAAGGGGTACCGCCCATAGAACCGTTATTTTGTTTTTAAGTTTTGTCAAGAACTTTTCAACTGATTTCAATATTTTTGTTTATGCATAAGCTCTTATACTATATAATATTTGATGACCAAAAACCTTATTGTTTTTATTTATGATTTTTTAAAAAAAATATTACATTTTTTTCGAAATTCGATATCTTGAAAATGGGTCATCATTTTCTAACGAAATTGAAATGTAAAACGTATATTAATAAATTCTAAATAACTGCATACCAAAAATATTTTTAAAATAAAATTGAAATAAACATGAAATATTAATTTTAAAAAATGACAGCTCAAATAAAAATTTTGAAAAATTTAGTTTTTTTGAGAAATTAAATAGCATTTAAATTTTTGAAAACAAATTTTTTTTGTCAGGTACATTTTTATATTTTAAAATACTGGAAATATTTTTAAACAGACTCCTTGGATAAATGAGCAAGTTCGTGGGATCCAGTCTTGCACTTTATTTTTCATTTGAAGTTAGAAATAAGCTCTAAATAACAATATAATTAAAATACAGAAAATGTTTTGAAACTGACTTTTGGATATATATGAGCTAGTCGTGCATTTTATTCAAATACGGTTTTCAGCATATGTCCATACATTTGATCAGTCCAATTTCGTGCTATTTTTTCAATAAATCTGGCTGCATGGATTCAATGGTTGCTCACATCTTCCTTCTCACAAAATTATTAAGTAGAACTATTTTATGAGCTTCGCAAACATATTTACTTTTTTTAAATGTAAATTTTCAAATTAAAAGCGTTGTTGTGTCGCTTAAGGGGGTATTCTAGTGTAGAATTTTGAAAAAATCAAAACATTTTTTTTTTCATATTTCCAAAGTTTAGACATTCAAGAATATGCGTTTAAATGGATTTTTTAATATTCCTATTATTTCACAAGTTAATTGAAGGTAACAGAAACTGGTTTTGAAGGTCATAGAAACTGTTTTGTCCTTTTAGTTTCATTTTAAGTTACTTTTGTTGCAACCTTTATACTGAGTGGAAGTGCTAGCTCTGACAACGTGTCAGAAGGAATCGCTGATTAGAAATATACACATACGTATTCTGTATCATTCTATAAGTAAAATTGTCGAAAAGTTGTCTCAAAACTCTGAACGCGTTTTTCTCGAAACTACTTTTTTCGAGCTGGCGGTAAGGATATATCGAGTTCTAATAAACCGATTTACTTCAAATTTGGAGAGGATGTAATTTATACATCTCTTTATCGTGTGGTCTTTGCCCAAAAATATAACTTCTCATTTAGTATTTTTAAAAAATTCGGAATTGTTGAAAAATATGCAACAAGAACATTTTTTTTTAACTTATCCAAGGGTCAAACGATAGCGACATCTATAATAATTAAGAATCCGTCTGGTTTTTGTTTTGCAGATCACCAGGAGGGTTGGTAGGATGCACGCCAGGACACCCTCTTTTAATTAGACCCCCCTGACTGCTTGTAACTTTGTTAATTTTAATTTTTTTTTTTATTAATTTTTGTATGTATGAACAACAAATCAATAAACAAATGATAAAAAAATTTATAATAAAAATATTTTTTGTTTCCTTTATACAACGCTTCAAAAACCGGGCGAAATTCATGTCTCTGCACTAGAATAGCCCCTTAATGATTGACGATAAATTGTTAAGCCTTAATGAACAGAAATGTCAACATAGTTTGATATTCCCAACTGTGAAACCTTAAACAAAATCCATCATAACTTCTTATTCATCTAAAAAAAAAACACCCTATACACGAATTTATTATTTTATAAGTCGAAATGAATTAAAAGGGAAAGTCAAATTTTAAATGTTTTCCTAATGAATGTTGGTCTCTGAATATTTTTCTTGTAACTTAAGTTTTTTGGTAAAAAGTTAACGTTTTTTGAGACTTTATACTCGAAACTAAGACTTTTATTGTGTAGCTTTTATTTGATAGTATTTACTGTTTCTTCCTTTATTTTTTCTTTGTATGTGTTCAGAATACTAATTTTAACTCTGCACCTCTAAATTAAACAACAATTTGAACAAGGTGATTAAGACAGAAGTTCTATGAAAAAAGAAAATACTAATGTACAAAACATCTTTTGCTCTTGGCACTTTTTCAACCATAGGTTCTTTTCAGTAGAAACTATATCCGTCCTTGGAAATCCTGAAAGTGAAGTACACAAAACTGCATGGTGTCTTTATATGGAGGTACTCAGGATTAAAATGTTGTGCTCTTGCAAGATGATGCAACAAAATAAAAACGAAAGGAAGATTTAAAAACCATTCATCTTCAAAGGAATTGCTTCTTCCACACCTATGACGTGATGTTCACTTTACTTCTCTGTCTATCTGTCTGTCTCTCTCTCTCTCTCTCTCTTTGATAATCAAAACTTTTCGTCCTTG
The DNA here is from genome assembly GCA_951509635.1 of Eupeodes luniger. Classification (NCBI taxonomy): domain Eukaryota; kingdom Metazoa; phylum Arthropoda; class Insecta; order Diptera; family Syrphidae; genus Eupeodes; species Eupeodes luniger. The sequence goes on along the minus strand of OX608075.1, from coordinate 128,056,583 downwards.
CTTTTTAAAAAAACTAATTCAAACATCGCACATCGAGATTGAGAGCCTGAAGTAATTTTAAAAATTTCCACAAAATATAATTGCATTTTGTTTTTATTACGGAAGTTTTATCTCAAATCTTTTTCCATCATCTTTCTTACCCTCAGAAAGGGATTAAAAATTTAATCACGCATACTTTGAGTAAAATTTTTGTTGTCTTCATTTATTTTTTTCTTATTTTTGTGTGCTTTTTCTTTCCTTTATCAACATCCTACGTTTTACCTATACTCATATACATAAGTATGTAAATGGAAATGAATGCCACCTCTTGGAAAATTTTGTGGTTTTAATCTGCCGCAGGTGCAAAGGATTTTCAACACAAAACTTCTTTGCAAAGGATTAAGCTAACAAACGTTACAGAGTGACATTTTAAATTTTAAATCGACGTCATTACAACCATATTATACCACCAAAGTACCAGTAAATGCCTTAAAAGGTTTTGACATTAAGTTCATGATGTTCATATATGGTGAAGTTCACTCTAGGACGCACATGTTTGTGGTTTTTGACTTACGTAGAAGAAAAAGTATAGAAAAGATAGAAACAAAATACGTTTGTAGGTAAATAAAAAATGTCAAGAAATATAAATAATACAGAAAGTCTTCTATCTCTAGTTAGCAGGTTTAAAATGTAATCCTTTTTGAAAGTAATTAAATAATAATAAAGTTTGCTAATCTTAGGTCCTTCTTAAGTTCAAAATGTTAAGTCAAAAATGACAACATAGTTGCAAGGATCTTTCTAAAAATAAGTTAAAATTTTCTATCTAAACTTTGTATTAAAATACAAGGACTCTTTTATAAACTCAGAAGTAAAAGCTGAAGTGTTTTGTCTGATGGGGTAAACCTTGAGGTGGAAGTTGAATGAAAGTGTTAACCATCGAAAACAAAAATGATATTTAAAAGTTTTTGAGATATCTTGTCAGGTATGATAATTGCACACACAAAATTAAAACATTTTTACCAAGGGAGACTTATTGATTGATCAAAGTCTTGAGATTTCCTGGTGAACTTATTGTATTTTGTGAGTAATAATTATTTGAGTTCGTTCAATGTCAAGTCATTAAAAAGAAAAAAATGTATAAGCTCATAAACTTACCTTACCTTTTTTCGATGTTAGAAGTAACATACAAACATGGCATTAATTGAATGGTCACCTTTTCTATTCACAAAATCTGCATCATTTTCAGATGGTGCATCAATTTTTTTTAAAGAACCATCTACAATTTCTGCACCACATGAACAATTTGCAAAACTCCTGAAACGTTATCGTACGGAAATTCTACTTTCTGGCCGGCGTTTTTTCTTCTCCCAAGACTTGTTCTACTATTACAAATTACAAAGGTTTCTGACACACCGATGAATTGATGATTTCGAAACAACCTGTCCATCGGCAACTACATGATATTAAGTTCCACTTCCAAGCCAATGTAATGCACATAGAAGTTGTGTTTTAGCGTCCAAAAAGTAATTCCTCTTTGTGGGATGCTGTAAACATGCACCAGTTCTTTATAAAATATATTCCGGTGCTGTTTTGCTGACACGAAATGATTCATTATTTATTCTTTTTTGAAATTTCGAGGGCGCCGGCGACTTATTACACTACACGGAGACCCAACTGAGAATCGTTATGAATTTCACTTTCACTTGAAAATATATCGTTGATCATTGTAGGTATTTTCTCTGTCAATACTTTACATTGAATACTGACAAATATGTATGTAAGTTATAATTTTGTTTTCACTTCATAAAAATGAAAAAAATTGTCGGAAAATTCCTGAAAATTTTAGAAAAATACTTGACAGTTAATTTTCATGACAATTTTTTTATGAAACGAAAAGATGACATTTGTAGGGAATTTTCCTACTATTGTACAAAATTGGGAAGTTTTTATTAAACAGATTTTGACAATTGTCAAGTTGTAAATTAACAAGTTGTCACCTGTTGCAGTTTTAAATAGTTATGAAATAGGTCCCGGGGTTTTATTTAAGTTGCAGGTAATCTTAGTACAAGTGATAACAGAAACTTTCCTTAAAAAAATCAGGATTTTTATTGTGCGCTCCAGCTTTCGATTGCACTATATTTTAGTGGGATATATTTGTTGTACGAAAATTTATTTAAGAAAACCTCGATCTTAATCCCGTCTGCTTTTGAAAACATCCACCTACAGGTTGGTAATGTACATATTCGCAATCAGGGAGGCGTGGGTTTCCTGAGAAGAACAATTACAAGTGGTTTTTGAAAAGGCGGACTTGTAGACGTTTGTCGAAACCATATTCGATTTCCCTCTCTTTTTCCATTTTTGGAAAAGTTAAACTTTTGATGCCCTTTTTCTCTTAAACCCAAAGATTTCTGTTATCACATCTTCATAGACTACCTGCAACTTTATTATTAACTTTTTTCCTTTCACGCCAAAAAATCAGTCCTAAGCTTTTGGCCCCAATAAATCTGAAAAGTCAAGTTATTAGGTCTAGATCATGGTTTCAATGGTAAATTTACTTTCAAACCCCTACAAAATTTTCCCCAAATTAACTGAACATAGAAAAATCTTAGCTTCACAATTCTATTTGATCTCGATATCATCATTTTTCGGTGGGGTACAGAATATTAAAAAATCAGTAAAATTCCGAAATTTCATTTTGTTTAGACACATTTTAAGGCGCTGGCGCTGTGTCAAAAATTCAAAATCAGACCAAAAGTCCATTATGAACTTGAAATCCAAAGCAGTGAGTCAAAAGTCCAAAAGAAAGTCGTTCGTATGTTCGTGCTTTTATGAAAGTGGTCAAATGGAAGACGTATAAAATCCAAAATCCTGAAAATCCAAGATCCCGCAAAGCTAAAATCCCGAAAACCCGAATTTGGAAAGACTAAAATTTCGAAATTTCAAAATCCCGAAAAGCCAAATAAGAATGAAAATTTTGCAAGACAGAAAAATGGAAATAAAATCACAATAATCAAAAAATAAAAGTAAAGCTTCTTTTGTATTCAATCAACTTTATTTCACAACTACGAATAACAATTTTGAAACCTTGCATTCAACCAATCCCGCACCTATCCCATAGCCTATAGTGTGCTCAGCAGGGAGGTTGCAGGTAACATGGCCTCCATAAAAACCTCATTATTTACCCGCTGTAGGCAAACAAATAAGAATACAAATTTCCTGGCATTTTAAACATAAATATTCTGGCGAAATTTCCGGAAGTGTGCCAGATGTCTATTTCGCTTGAAATTATTAAATTTGACTGATCCGTTTTTCCAAAAATTCAAATTTCACAAAAATAATTTTGAAAAAGATTTGTTTTAATGAAAAAATATATAACCAAAGCTCTTAAACGTCAACTTAAGTTAATGTAGGTAATATACCAAAAATTAACTTATTTCTCAAAAGACCCATATTATAGCCTATAAGTCGATTTGACCATATTCATAAATCAAATGAAAGATTATTACAAACGTTTTCTCTTTTTTTAGAACTGATGAATACATGTGCCTTAGGAATTTACCAGCAATCGATAACTGACACCCTTGGTATACAATATGGAGTGGAGAGCCTCCTCGAAATAACGAACTTGCTTGCATTAGACAGGTAATTTTCTACTACTTCTGATGCGGTATCATCTGTCAAACATTTTACTTTATAACATTTCCATTGCATGTAAAAGGTTATTACTCTTGTGCCACCAAGTTCCATTGTGCGTATGTACTAGAATCAAAGGACTCAAAACACGAGAATAACATAAAATACTGATGGGGTTAGAGCCTTAGGGAGGGTGTTTGATTTCGTGAAAGAGGCACATTCAACTGGCAATCATGTCTGTCAATACAAGAATTGCCATAATATTTACATTTACATACATTCAGTTATTTTCTCAATAATAAAATAACTGTAGTATAGATATGTAAAATATTTGTATATAGTTGTTAAAGGAAAAGGACTCCCTTTTATCTTGGAATCATGGGGCATTATTCTTGGTGTTTACTTTTGGATTGAATAAAATGAAATTCAAGTATAACGATGAACTTTCGGAATGACATACAGAAGGTGTTCTCAAATATTTACTTTGATTTGTTTTTTTCTCTTTCTTTTTCTGTTTCTGTTTTAGTCCTTAGTCCTTAATCCTTTTCATATTCAATCATAAAATTTACTTGGAAAATACACAACATTTAACCCTTGAACTGGAAAGAAGTCAAATGAAAATCAATTGATTCTATGGTTTTTGGGAGAAAATCGAAGCACATGTAAAGTTTGTAAATATTATTAATAATATGGTTGAGTTTGTGCATTGGACACATCAATCAATATTTGTTTAAAGTTAAATTTATTCATATGTATATCAAAGTTGTAAGAGAAATTTAATAAATGATTTGAATTGATGAATTGATTATTATTAATTTATATGTTCTTATAGGTACTTTGTGATCAATTAAATTGAAGAGAAATTCTAAAAAGCTTCAGAATGCTTTTATTTCAAAGGATTTACTATTTCCACGAAGTAAGGTACTTTTGTATATGAATTAAAATGAAAATCCAGAAACTTCAAGAGTCTTTGAAGAATTTTTCGCATTTTCGATTCATTAAATTTACTTGATTAACTCCATGAATCCAATAAATTGGTGTTTTTTTTTAAAGACATATACCTTTAAACTGGTAATACTATTTTATCTGGCTGCTATTTTATCGATTGTAAAGTATTTCAAGCATTAAAATCATAAGATCATTTAACCATGCGTAGATTCAATGAATGGGCCAAAACAAGATTGCCGTTGATGCTAGTTTTCATAAGCGAACTATGTTAAGCGATGAAATTCTGCCGTATTTGTGAAGTAATGTAAATCTTCAACTGTTGAGACATTACATCCACAAAAACTGCCAACTAGCATTAAAACTGCACCTTTACAAGGATTTTGGTGGCCTTAGTTCAAAATACATTCTGTTGAAATATTTGTATTATTTCATATAATATTCGAAACAACTTCAAAAGTTGTTAAATTTAAACTTAAAAAAAAAACCTGTCTAAAAGAAACGCTTAACCATTTACATATGTTGAAATGGTTTTCAACAGAGTAAGGCATAACGGTTCGAAAGTAAGTTTTGTTCTTGTAACGATTTTTTTGTCCAAACAATTCTTTTATATCAAGTTCTTAAAATATATTTTTCAAAAAATTAAAAACAATTTTAAAAAAGGTTATTTTTAAAGCTTGAGCAAATAGTTAAAATTAGAGTTTATATTCTAAATTAGCACTAAAAACGAAGTCAAAAATAAATTTTCCAAAAACTATGAAAGTATCAAATTCAAGGTTTTCTCGAAGCTTCATATAGAAAATTCAAATAAAGACTTATAACTAATGAGAATTTCCAGAAACTAAGTAAGATATTAAAATGCTTTAAATTGTATCTAAAAGAGAAAGATTTGTGTTTTTAAAAATCATCATACAATTAATTGTTAAAAGATATTTTAAGTTTTAACTTATGCTCAAAAGCACGTTTTTGGTTGTTTCTTGCATTTGTAAAGGGGTATATTTTAAAAATCTAATGTGATATCACAATTTAAAGGTTAGATTCAAATTTAGGACATCTTAATCTTTTATTAAAACGGAAAGTATTGGACCAATATTTCAGACGACACGTGGAGTACGGCAAGGTGATCCACTTTCACCAGCACTTTTTTCCGTAACTTTGGAAGAGATTTTTCGTAACTTGGAATGGGAAAACAAGGGATTGAATATAAACGGTAGATTTCTATCAAATCTTAGATTTGCAGATGATATTGTTTTAATCGCCACGAGCTTTGTATAGAATGCAAAAAAGTCGGTTTATCCACTAATCGACAAAAAACCAAAATAATGTCAAATGGCAACCATTCCCTAATAAAAATTGATGATATCGCTTTAGACTACGTAGAAGACTACAATTATTTGGGTCAAACTATATCATTCATCGATAAAGACGTTAAAAATGTTAACCATAGAATAGCAAGCGCTTGGAGACAATTTTGGAATGTGAAGAATCTGCTGGATCTTAATATCGGGTGATTTTTTAAGAGCTTGAGAACTTTAAAAAAAAAAAAAACGCATAAAATTTGCGAAATCTCATCGATTCTTTATTTGAAACGTTAGATTAGTCCATGACATTTACTTTTTGAAGATAATTTCATTTAAATGTTGACCGCGGCTGCGTCGTAGGTGGTCCATTCGGAAAGTCCAATTTTGGGTAACTTTTTCGAGCATTTCGGCCGGAATAGCCCGAATTTCTTCGGAAATGTTGTCTTCCAAAGCTGGAATAGTTGCTGGCTTATTTTTGTAGACTTTAGACTTGACGTAGCCCCACAAAAAATAGTCTAAAGGCGTCAAATCGCATGATCTTGGTGGCCAACTTACCGGTCCATTCCTTGAGATGAATTGTTCTCCGAAGTTTTCCCTCAAAATGGCCATAGAATCGCGAGCTGTGTGGCATGTAGCGCCATCTTGTTGAAACCACATGTCAACCAAGTTCAGTTCTTCCATTTTTGGCAACAAAAAGTTTGTTAGCATTGAACGATAGCGATCGCCATTCACCGTAACGTTGCGTCCAACAGCATCTTTGAAAAAATACGGTCCAATGATTCCACCAGCGTACAAACCACACCAAACAGTGCAGTTCTTGAACGGCTTTTGGTTGCTCTTCACTCCAAATGCGGCAATTTTGCTTATTTACGTAGCCATTCAACCAGAAATGAGCCTCATCGCTGAACAAAATTTGTCGATAAAAAAGCGGATTTTCTGCCAACTTTTCTAGGGCCCATTCACTGAAAATTCGACGTTGTGGCAGATCGTTCGGCTTCAGTTCTTGCACGAGCTGTATTTTATACGGTTTTACACCAAGATCTTTGCGTAAAATCTTCCATGTGGTCGAATAACACAAACCCAATTGCTGCGAACGGCGACGAATAGACATTTCACGGTCTTCAGCAACACTCTCAGAAACAGACGCAATATTCTCTTCTGTTCGCACTGTACGCATTCGTGTGGTTGGTTTAATGTCCAATAAAGTAAACTGAGTACGAAACTTGGTCACAATCGCATTAATTGTTTGCTCACTTGGTCGATTATGTAGACCATAAATCGGACGTAAAGCGCGAAACACATTTCGAACCGAACACTGATTTTGGTAATAAAATTCAATGATTTGCAAGCGTTGCTCGTTAGTAAGTCTATTCATGCAAGCATACTGAGCATCTTTCTCTTTGACACCATGTCTGAAATCCCGCGTGATCTGTCAAATACTAATGCATGAAAATCCTAACCTCAAAAAAATCACCCTTTATCTCAACCCAAACAAGAAAATGTGTTTTCGACTCGACGGTTCTTCCAGTCTTGACATATGGTTGCCAAACATGGCAATCTACGAAAGCCCTCGAAAATAAGCTCCAATCTTGCCAAAGAGCGATGGAAAGATCGATTCTTAAAGTGAGGTTATCCCAACGGATTAACCACGAAAACATAAGAAACCAAACGAAATTTGAAGATGTTCTTCAAAGAACAAGAAGACTTAAATGGGATTGGGCTGGACACATATTCCGAACCTCAGATGATCGAGGGACCAAAATAACAACAGAATGGACCCCGCGAGACAAGAAAAGAAATGTAGGAAGACAACTCAAAAGGTGGAGAGACGAAATACAGCATTTTTTTCCAAACTATTGGAGAGAAGCTTTAGACCGACAATTGTGGAAGACGAAGGGGGAGGCTTATACTCATCAAACTTATTAATTAAAAATGTAAAAAAAAAAAAAAAAAAATGTATACTTTTAAGAGTGAATAAAGCATGAATAATAATAATAATAATCTTTTAGAAAAGTATTGTTTTGTTCGCGCAATAGAATAAAAACTCAATTTTGCCGACCAGTTTAATTGGTCCATACTTCTTTAAAAATTATGCCGCTCAGAAAGGTGACCACTTTGCAGTCATGATTAACGAATTTTGTTCTTCAACATCCATGATGTGCGAGAGCTGTGGTTTCAGCAAGACGTCGGGCCATGGCGCAAAATGTTATCCAGCTCGTGCCATGTTTGGTTTATTGAAGGAAATGTTTTGTAGCCGCATAGTTTCACGATACGGATCCTTTTGCTGGCCTCCAAGATCGTGCAATTTAACGCCGCTTAACTATTTTCTGTTTGGATTTTGCGAAGTCACTAGACAAAATACGCCACGTGGTCGAGAATTTACGGCCACAAAAGTTTTAAAATCAACGCTATGTAATTGTATGTCCAGATTAGACTTCGTCCGAGCCAGTCTTGGCGGTCATATGCCAAAAATAATATTTAAATTATAATGACAGAAGATTAGCTTTTTTTCAATAAAGTTTCTGTTTAAAAAATCAACTATATATTTTATTCCATTTCAAAATTCTATACGTTTAAAAAACACACTTTTTAAATACAATGAGGTTAAGATACAACTAATACTTATTAATTAACATTGACGTCCTTAAATATTTACATACTAATTTTAGTAGATACATATTAATATTTTCATAAGAACTTCAAAAAGTTTAAGCTGTTACCTTTCCGGATATTCGAGACGTTAACTTAATAAGGAAATATATTTGGTAGGACTCTATTTATTATAAAAAATACTGTTGATTGTCTCCTTAGCAAAAATTATCAAATGTTGACAAAAATATTTCGTAAAAAAATATAGGAGCTAAAATATTTGAGCAAAAATATTTTTTTTTTCAATTTTGAGAAATATTTGTATAGGTTTTTAATTTTCCCAAAAAATTGCCAATTCGATTTTTCCAAAAACTTTACTTTGTGTCAAAAACGTGTCTTTTGCTGTATAAAATTATTTTGGAGAAAATATGATATTAAGGGTATTCATGCAAACACAGAAAACCCATAAAAACCTTAAAAACTGTAGAATTTTCTATCGGTAGAACTCAACTGTCAAAATTTGTATGGGAAAAATATTCTGCAAAATATAGAATTTTATCTCTCAAATTTGAAGCAGAAATCGTAGAAAAAAAAACGGATAAATTTTGTGTTTGTTTCTAACGTTTCCGCAAATATTTCTAATGGGGTGTTCATGTAAACCCTTTGCGGAAATTTATATTTTTCTACAAAGTAGAAAATTATATCATTACATGAATACCCTTATTGTGTTCGTAAAATATTTGAAGTGGGAAATATCTTGTTTCAGTTTTTTTTGTTGTAATTATAGAAAACTGGAAAACGTCAGTTAAATATTTTCTAAGTTCATTTCAATTCAATCAAAATGTAAAATGTATGTTAGTTGACTTGTTTTAAAATCGTATTGATTCGTGAGTTAACTCGAGAGAGTGAGATTTTTCAAAAGACCTTTCTTCATACCTTGTTGATACTTATTGATAAGACTCAATTTACTTGACGTCGATATCATTGCTGGTTCTTGAGTCATGGCTAAAGAAAAAAGGTGTCAAGTAGGTACTGACGATAAAGTAAGTACACACAGACATATCTCTAAAAACCATGAATTAAGATTTTAATCGCCATCAAGAACTGTCAAAACTTTCAATTTGACAAATCGGAACGATTATAATGACTTTCAATAGCAAATAAATGAATAAATGGCCAAGAATTCAAAATTGTCTTCGTCCTTACTATATATAGTTACCGGTTTTTCATTAACTTAAAAATAAGGTTATTTTTTGGTTTCAACGGCATAAAAACGGAAAATCCTGTTGTGACTAAAAATCATAATTTCGAGAGTTGTTTGTATGAAGAAGACATCAAATGATTTTAAAACACTCAAAATAAAATAAAAAAAATTGATTGTGGATCGGTGGAAAACATTAATAAATTTTGTCATTAAACCATAAGAGATAAGTTCTTAGTGGACAGAAAAAGAAAAACTCTTGAAAAATGATATTTTCGAATAAAAAAATTCACCCCAAAGTATCTGAACATCCTACATCAAAGAAAGAAGGTCAAATTTTTCTTTCACCTTCCTCAACCTAATATCCAAACAAACACAAACAAATAAAACTTACCTGTACAGTCTTTTTTCTCCCCTTAATGACATCGGGATCATTTGAAATGTGTTCCTCGATTAAATTTCGCATTTTGTCAAAAATTTTATTTTTAAATTTACTCAAATAGGTTTCGTGTTCATCTAAGTCAGCATCAATCCGATGGTTTTCGGATTTTCCAGCAACTCTAAGAAAACGAAACGAAACAAAGAAAAGAGAAAAAAAACAAAACAACATTTGTCAAAGTCAAGAAATACGATATTTTTTTTTGTTAACATATCCAAAACTTACACCAATGTTGTGTAATTATCCGAAGAGAGATTTATTGTAAGACGATCTTTAAGTTGGCGTAACCTTTCACCGGACTCAACGTCCGGAGGGCTTTGATGGCTTGACCATTCCCGGAATACAGCAATTAATTTATCATTTGAGAGCTCTGTAAAAGACAATATTTTAAGTTAAATTTCATGATATGATACTCTTCGTATAACATCAGAAAACATCAGTTGAGAAAAGTTCAAAAGTTTAAGGATAAGGATAAGTCGGATAACATACCCAAAGCCTTATGAACTTCCATCTCCATTGGTGTCATACGCATCTGTTGGATACGGTCTTGGAGTTCTTTTGAATGATGTTTCTGTTTCATTACAGTGTTGAGTGATTTTTCAATTGTGTTAAGAAGTTTCACGTACTCCGAATGCCATTTCTCATAAGAAAGTGATCTATGTTAATGAAAAATTACAAAAAGAAAAAGATTAAATTCACAGAGAAGCACTTAGTCCTTTACTGTTGAGATGGAATTCAAAACACAAGAGATTTAATATGATTATGATACTACCTCGTCGTACCCTACCCATACCCATACAAGGTACTAAATGACACCAGGATGAATGTGTTTTTGAGTTCAAAAATATAATAAAGTTTAAAGGAGGGTTTCTTCCTTTGAATATTTAGGTACCTACATAAGAAGCATATACATATAAACCTATACCATGTACGTGGAGTCACACAGGATGAAATGTATAATCCTGGAAGATATTTATTTGCATTTTTGGTCCAACTCGAAAGTTGGGGGTTTGCCTTCTTTCACAACCAGAAACGAAACTTCTTCGTCTTTCGGAATTTTATTCTTCTCTATATCCTCTAGAAAACCTTACCTATACTTTATTCTTGTAAAAGGACGAAAAAAGCAAGTTTTGAGATTTAGGAAGAAAGAAAAAAGAAATATGAAGACTATATTGCTCTCGCAAGGATACGTAAATCGTATTTTGCAATGGAAATTTTTGAACAACTACGACTATTTTCTTGAGTTTGTTGTTGAATTGGTTTATTGTTGAAGTGGAGACTATTTTACAGGCAGATTACTTTGTTTAATCGGATTTGAGTGAGTTCACGAGTAAAATTTGAATTTTTAGGTAGTTTAAAATATTTAACTAGGGAGTGCAGGTAGTTTTAATATTTTATGCAGGGCCAACATCAATTTTGTAGAAAATGAAAACAAAAAATAAAAATTGACTATATAGAGTGAATAAAGGTAGAAATAAAAACGTACCAAATATAATAACAGTCGTTCAAACTTTATAAGATGGAAACTTTATGTTAAGACCTGGGTTTAAGATGACAGAAAACTTTCAAACTTCTGAAAAAGGAAATGGGTCGAAGATGACAAAGGATATTATTTTTTTTTAAGATGTAAACTTGTAAAAATTAATATTTAAAATGGTCAATTTGGTTTTGATATTAGTTCAATTAGAGAAGAATTTTAAATACGTTAGTATGAATTGAATGCTAGCATAAGAATTGTGTGGGGAATGTATGATTTCATTTAAGAACAGACTTTTATAAAATGCATCTTGTCTACTAATTTCTGCTCCCGCATACCTTCAGTTAATCTTAAAGAAACAGAACTGAGTCTCAAGGTAGTGTTTTAAGAAATTTGTAAATTAACTGTTTGGACAAAATCAAGTTTAAAATAGGGAACTCCTATTCAAATAATGTGTGTTTTTCATAAAGCTATAGAACTTTAAGCTGTCAATACTATTTTAGCTGACTGGAATTCTGTCAGCTGTCAATGGATTTCTTCTTAATTTGATTTAAAATTTCAACATAAATAGACTTAAGCATAAACTATCGACTTAAACTATAAACTTAAGCATATTCTATTCGAAATAAGAAAAAAAGCGAACTATGTTGAGCGATGAAGCTCATGTTTAGTTCAATGGCCAAAAAGCCCAAAACGATTGAGAAACAACATGGGCCGCGTTTTGGTCATATATGTTGGGAAAAACCATCGAAAATTGGAGCTCCAGATTAGAATACGTTTGACCCAGTCGGTTTTTATAATACCAAAAGATGATTTATTTAATTAAAAAATTCATCGTTCCCTTATTCCATTTCAAAGTCATATGCGATGCCTCTAAAAAACACCTCTAGAAGCATTGAATGTAGTTGTAAGCAACTTAGTTCCGAATAATTTATAATGCTCATGCTCAAGTCTTACATATTGGGAGTTCCGTGCCGAGGTGAAGAAATGCTAAAAATCTAGAAAATCTTAACCCCATATTTGTGAGTTTCCTCAAAACTAGTTTAACGACAAAACTGGGTTTCAAGAGGTTTGCAATCTTAAGTTAAAAAAAAAAGAGGCTGGGATGTGACCCACACTGATAACTTCCCATCCCGTCTGTCGATTTGTCTTGCCTTAAAGTTTGTCTATATGTATCAATAATTTTAACCAAATTTGCGTACTATTTTTTGTAGATTTTATTTTTTTATGAAAAAAACGGACTGTTGGATTTTTATAAACAAACTACTGAATATCGAAAACAATATTTTCTGTGAAATATAATAAGTTTGAAGCCAATATTTGTAATTTTTAAAAAGCTATTTGAGTCGAAAGTAAATTGTTACCAAGTTTTAGCATTGTTTTTTTTTAGGTTTTTATTTTTGTAAGAAAATTGTCAATTCGATTTTTCTCAAATTTTTTTGTAATGTTGAAAACAATATTTCTTATAAGTAATTAGTTAGAAGCCATTATCTCAAATTTTTGAAAAGATATTTGAGTCGAAAATTATTTTTTACCAACTTTTGTTAAATTTTTTTAGGTTTTTAATTTTTTGTACAAAAACTGTCAATTCGATTTTTTTCAAAATTTTACTGAATGTTGACAACAATATTTTTTGAAAGATAAAAGTAGTTTAAAGCCAATATATCAAAGTTTTCAAAAGATATTTGAGTGGAAATATTCTGCGTTGCACAAAACTGTTTTGGAGATGAAATCATATTTTAGTCGTAAAATTTTCGAGATGACAAATTTGTTTTTTCAGTTTTTTTGATTTATAAAAAAAAACCGTTAATTGGATTTTTTTCCAAAAATATAATTGTTTTGTATCACGTTACAATATATAATATAAAATTTAATTCAAGTCTCTAGCGTCACTGGTTCATGAGATATTTAGGTTTAACCAAAATTTTCACCTTTTTTTTTAAACTGCTATGGTAAAAAAACCACCCACGCAATTTTTTTGAGAGCCCTTTCTGCATCTTTCTGCATCTTTCTGCCTTATTATCTGTATAACAAAATTTATTGAAGTCGATATCTTTTCTGGTTCTTGAGCTATGGACGACGAAAAAAACGTCGCGTACGTACACACGCACGCACAGACATCTTTCTAAAAATCTTTTATTTCGACTCTAGGGACCTTGAAACGTCAAGAAATGTCAAAATTTTTAATTTGACAAATCGGACTCATTACAATAACTTCCTATGGGAAGTTAATAATAGATATCAATTGTATCAAAAAAATGTTTGAATATTGAAGAATAATAATTTTATTGATATCCAATTCCTAACAAATTTAAAACTCGAAACCATTTTCAAACTAGTTTTTCCGTAAAACTGGGTTTGAAGAAACTCAATAATGTGGCCCTTAGAATTTTAAATCTCTAACATGCTTTTAAAAAAATCACTTAGTGTTGTGGAGGCAAAGTTATCAGTACTTTTTTATCGAAAATTCATTTAAAAAGTTAAGAAAACTATTATAGTGGCTTTTCTCTCGTCTTTAATTTGTATGGAAACATGTGTGCTGTCTCTGGTCGGCTAAGTTTAAGACTTATAAGCTTAATATGTTCAAAATTCAAATTAAGAACGATTTAAGAGAAACATCAAATAACAATTTCTTTAAGCTTTTCACATTCTTGATGTGCGGCTGAAAAAAAGTCTAAACAGGACACAATACACCTCAAATTAACTTTAAAAGTAAACCGTTAAATAAACCCAAAATATCTTTTATATCTTTTGATAGCGAAACACTTTTAGTAGTTTCAGCCCAAACAATAAAAATCGATGACTGCATTAGGGAGGGCAGATTTAATGGATAAACTTCTTCCCGATAATTACTGTGCAATGATAATTCATTAAAAAGGCCGAAGAGGATACATTTCACATAATTGTTGGTCTTAAGTCTTTCGTAGTATCGTAAACTCAAATACTTTTTAAAGCTTATAATTAAATTAACGGGAATAACAATTAGCATTGAACTCTTTTACAATATTTGAATTAATAGGTACATTTTTGTTGATTGTAATGTAAGACTTTCTTAAAGAAATCAATCAAACGTCTTGTGAACAAACCTAAGAAACTTTGATATGTTATTGCGTAGAAAAGGCTCTCTTCTGTTTAAATATAAGCAAAACAATAATTCTTTAAATTTCCTTGCAACATTTACAATTTAAAAGAATGTCACCCAGATCAAAATATCATGGAAAATAAATTGACCTATGTCCTTGTCATTTATTACATTCTTTTTGTTTAACTTATTTATTGCATCAAATCATAATATAGACATCAGCAGTCTGAAAATATTTTAACATTCTTAACCAAAAGAATCCTTTTCATCTTCTCTTTATTAACAAATTAATATACATAGGTACTCGTATGTCTATGTTATGCCTGCGTGCGTCGTCCTCAAAAAGTCCTGGATCTCAATTAAAGTATACCTACTCCTAATTCATTTGTTAAAAATACATTTATCTATCTACTCTTTTGAACAACGGAATGTCACACTTATGTAAGATTTAATGAAATAAAAAAGGATCTAACTCTATAAACGGCGGTGGTCCTTATACTTACCGATAGTCTTCTTTAAGTCTATAACAGTTGTTATTGGTGCTGCCGTTGACTTTATTACTGCTCAATAAATACCATTTGTTCAATAGAATTCTTTCATCTTCAGCTGTACAGCTACTAGAGATGGTTGAAAAAATGTCAGCATCTATGTGGGTGGGAAGCCACATTTTTCCAATACTTTCCCCAACAAGGGCCTGTCAGAAAAATAAATAAAACAAGATAAAGGCAAAACCAAAACCAAGACCAAGAAAAAACACAAAGATAAAGACATCCTGTCATCCATAACATTAACTTACAATAAAAAATACACTTTTCGAAACACGATGACAAGTTTCGATTTCGTCAAGGTAATCGTGAATTAAATATGGATCCTGTTCCAAGGCAATTACGTCCGGAGGCCCAGTTCCAAAGTGCATATCGACAATTTCAATCTATATCATGAGTTTGGAGAGATTCAAAGAAAAAATAGAAGAAGAAAAATAAATTCAAATTTAAATTTACCAAGATATTTTTTCTTTTATTCTTTTTATCTTAATGGCATGGTTTGGGGGGGGGGGATTAAATAGAATAAAGCATGATGATAAATGATGTCTTTAGAAGTTGAAGACTTAAAAAAGAATTAAGTTAACTTATAGAAAAGCCATTTTATATATGACATCATTCTTCATCATTAGAAAACATGTTTTAAGCAAGTTTAAAAGTTCGGCTTAATTATCTCTCCCAAATATAACTTTATCCACAGTTTAGAATTTTCTTATAAGAATTTTAAGTATATTAAATCGAAATCGAATTTTCAAAACACTTTCTTTCATTAACTTCCAATGTCATGTCATTCATTGCTTAGAAGGCAAAGTTCATCTTCATCTACATATATTCTGTGTTTTTATGTTTCCAGAAATTCATGAATGTCATCTCATCAAAAAGTAAGTGACTTGTGTTTATGATTCTGACAGAAATATATTCCCGGGAGTTTTTGTGTTTCTTGTCTATGTAAAAGATGTTTTAGAAGCCCGAGGCGTAAGAATGTCATGATAAATGCCTGGAGATCAAAATCTCAACCTATGCTAGCTTAGAAACCAGGGAAGCATTTTTTTAAACCGAGCTAAAATTTTATCTCAATAAAGATTGTGTACTTATTTATGCATTATATAGCCCCCATTTTTCAGAAGCATGTATAAAATAGGGTGTTTTTTTACACGCATGAGAAGTTTCGATGTTTGTTGTTTGTCAAACTGTGTTGACAATTTTGTTCAGTAAGATTTTGTTATTTATTAAGATAACTTTAACGCCAGAACAAAGATTCAAGACTGTGGAGCGTTGCTTTAAAATATATAAATCTGTTCGTGAAGCTATTTTCATGTGTTTAGCCATGAAGCTCATTTCTAGTAAATGGATTCTCTAAAAAGCAAAATTATCGCAGACAATCCTAAAGCCAATGACGAGTTACTATTATTTCCATTAAAATTGACAGTTTTCAGTTCTTATTTCTACAGTTACGATAAATTTCGAGAGCTTAAGAGCCTTGCTAAATGAATTTTTGTGTCCAAAAATTAATTAGCCAAATATCGACTGAATTTGTTCCAAGAAAACGTTGCAACTTTTCGTGCAACCATACATTTATCAATTTGGTTAGTTGATTTATTTGGTCGTAAGACTTTACGCCTTTTTATGGACCCATGCTTAAAAGTTGGGTCGACAAACCAGCAAGTCTTGAAGCATTTTACAAATTTATTGGAAAAATTAACTCCTAGCCATAATAAATTCTATGGAATTATTTTTTAGATGATAATATACAAAATGCATTCAAATAATATTTCTATTTTTTATTCCTATTTTATTATTATTATTATTATTTTTTTTAGGATAGGATATTTAAATTATTTATTATTTATCTTCAATATTACAATAATAATAATTTTTAACATTTTGGAATTCTATATAATATGTAATGATAAAAAATAATAATTTAAGTTGGCAATGGCGTTGCCGTCTGCCTTTATTATTATTATTTATTAACACGTAATTTAAATTACAAGCTAATACAAAAGGTAAGAGCCTAGCTGCGGAGACTATTGGCTCTTATTCCTATTTTAGATTCTCAAGCTCTTAAAAAAACACTCGATACAAAAATTAGAATTGTGTGAAACCGTTTTTGAATGCTTGACAAGATGTCTTGCCAAAAGCAATGAAAGGCATTAATTGATATCCAGACATTTAACATAGTTCTTTACTTTAAATTCATTTCATTCATTAACATTGAATATTTCAATGTCAAGTTGTTTAATGTTTTACAAAACTGAATTTCAATACGTAAGTAATTTCTTGGAATATTTTTACCTTTGCATTATTTTACATTTGTGTTTATTTCTAGGGAAAAAGGTTTTTCTTCAATTCTACGTAACACACCACAACCACAGAGATTTATTTTTAAAAATATAAAATAATTCTCAACCTGTACATACATATAAGTTCAATTGAATTCTTTATAAAATGTCAAACCGAAATCTCTTAAAATAATGTGGTAACATTCTGACAGAAAATAATTGAATGTAAAGGTTGACAATTCGTTGCTTGAAAAGCATTAAGTGACAAATCAAAATTATTTTTTTAGATTTAAGATCGATTCTTTATATTATTAAATTAAAACTAAAATTATTGAACTTATTTTGTTTGCGATGCTTAAAACAATTATTTATTTGAGCATTGAAAGTTGACAAAAAAGTAGAAATTTTGAAATATGTCACTTTGGTTTTCTTGCGGTGAACTAATCACCTAAAAGATCATTTGTTTTCACATCCATCTTTTTGACATAATGAATAAGATATGTAAACACCCCCTAATATGAAATTACGTTTACAGCTTAAATACGTTTTCTGAATGACATATTATCGCTTTAAATGACTGATCTGTTCTAATATAGTGCCCGATTACACGAGATGTTTTTTGGGTTGTTTCCTCTTTCGTCTTTTTGACAGATCGGGTGAGGGGTGTAGAAACGTAGGGGGTAAGAAGTCGTGAAAAGAGTCCTGAAAATTTATGGATTTTTTTTGGTTGAACTTTGACGTTTATGCCTTGACAACCAATAAAAAAAAACAAAATGCATAATTTACAGCTATAAGTTCAGTTTTCCAGAGTACGGTGTAGTAAAGGCAAATATAAACGTGAAATAATGTAAATTTAATTATTTATTTAAACGATTTAAGAAATGTGGACAAAAACTCAAACGGAAGTATTATTAACGCTGTTTCAAAGTTGGCCCAATTTGTATAACAAGCTGAACAAAAATTATAAAAATAGAAATAAAAGAATTGAGGCACTTGAAATTATTCGAAAAGAGCTTTTAAAAATCAAACCGGGTGTTACAATTTCGGATATAAAAAGTAAAATAAAAACAATTCGGTCACAAACGTCAAAAAGAGGAATAACAAAAGGAACGAAAAAAAAAAGGTGTAATCACGACGGTAGGTACCTGTCAAAATGACGAAAGACGAAAACGAACGAAAAAACATCCGGTGTAATCAGGGTCATAGAGTTCGAAATTCGAAGGATCTAGGCGTAATCTTCGATTCTAAGATGAATTTTTCAAATCACATATACCATGTGATCTACGAACTGCAAAAGTGCAAACTGTGGATGTTCGCATATTTTGACTTTTCTTTCACATGGGCTTTATTTCTATTCGCAGACAGCGACGAATTGTCAATTTATAATTAACCCTTTTCTCCATATTTTCCTCAGCCATGATTTTTCGCACAAAAACAAAACAAGAGTGGTATAATTTCGAGGTTATGTTGCGCGCGAACAATTTATTCGTTGCAGTGTGTACTGTGGATGGTATGTGGAACGCGAATAGAGTTTGACAGTTCGTAGCAACCACACTGCAATTCGTTACTACCAAACTGTTTTTACAAATGTTTCCTGTTTTTGAGAACAGAATGCAAATTTTATTATCCTAACATTAGTGCCAATTGGTTTCTTATAATTTAAATGTGTTTTTGTTTGAAATTGACTTTTTGAAATGTGTAAAATCATTTTTGTTCGTTCATTCGTTGCTCGCTCTCATGTGCAACGCCTTTTATATGGAGCCCTTTTACCGCGTCTAGCATTTGTCGTATAAAAAAGGTTCAAAATAGGTTCACAAAGTTTGCCTTACGAACAATTTTTGGTTATTCTAATGTTCCATCTTATGAGACGAGGTGTATTTAAATTGATCTAAAACCACAAAACTTTTTGCTTTTGATGTCTTGAATTTTAATATTGACTGTCCGTCTGTGATTTTTTAAATGTTCCTCACCACAACACTAGCTATGCTAAGTGTAATGGATTTTAATGAATATGATTTTTCGATTGATTTTAATATTAATAGAAATGTTTTGAAACATATACATATTCGTAAATTTGTTAAAATGCTATAAGTCAGTAATGTATTTTATTTTTATGTTATGTATCATAATTATTAGTCTAAACAGAGTGTGTTACTTTTAAGACAAATAAATAAATAAATGAATATCGATTTGAGAAGAATTTAATAATAAATGTATCTTTATGTGTTTCCATTAAATTAGTGCAGGTACGTTTAATATAGTAAATTGGAAATAGGAATTTAATACCTCAATTTGCCGGTCATCATACATCGATTGTAGCTCAGGGCCCACCAGCTCCAGCAGCATACGACGTTCCTCGATGAATTCTGTTGGGTGATATATAAATCGAAAGTCATGACGATGACGTATCAATAAGTACGTGTTGCAATGATAAAATGTAAACTTCTCTATCGAATGAAAAATTAATTACATTCTTTCTCGACAAATAGCAAATAAAAATAAGAAAACGATTAAAATCTTATTGATATGTACACAGCAACAAGAACAGAAAAATTACGGAAACAATGTCCGTATAGTGAAAAAAATAAAAATAAAAATAAAAAGTCAAATAGTAATTATATTGGCCATCTCTGATGATGGCCAACAACAAGAGAACACTCTTCATCAATTCGAGTAAAATTAAAAGGAAAAAATAGAAACAACGAACTTACCGTCCTTCAAACTGGACACATAGACTTTGATGAGCAATGGCTGGGGCAGGCGTGTTGATTCAGTTGTTACACCCCGGAGGGCGTTCAGGATGCCCTCCTCGACAGGGACAGCCATTTTGTGCTGTAAGAGGGATTTTGCTTTTGTTTAGGGATTTTGGGTAAATTAAATGTCACTTTGGTGTCTTTAATCAAAGTCCCAATTGTTTTTGGGATGTTGAGCTACTGCTGCTATCCTGAAGGTTGTCTGTCTGATGATGATGATGGTGATGGTATACGGTGGTTCCAAAATTGAATAACAAGCTGATACAATTTGCACAAATTTGATGAAAGTATCAAATTTAATGTATTTACTATCTACGTTTTAAGTGATGTATAGTAGTATGTATGTATATAGAGTTGTTTTTTAATATTGCTTAAAGGACGACATCATGATGGTGATGACTGCTGAGTAGTCCTGGTTTCGGGTCGGTCGACTATGATTCTTCACGATTTATGAACTGTAATGGAATAATGGAAAATTTTTAGATTAAAGAATATAACTCAAGTTGGAAAATCGTTATTAATAAGTTTAAATTTATCAAAGAAGTACAATTTAAGAAACTAAATTGAGTTACAATAAATGGCTACGACTTGATGTTTAAGAGCTTTAAAGTAGAAATACATGTAAGGGTATCCCAAATTTTAAAATTTAAGAACAAAGCTACGTTATAAAATAAGAAAGGAATTATTAAACAACAAAAGGAAACACATTTCTTTCTTCACTTAATTTCAGCGTATATAAGTATCAAGTATTTTGGACAGGATCCAAAAACGAGATTTGAAAATGACAGGCTTTAGAATTATGATACAAACTTTTACAATGTATACCCATATTTTTACACATAATTTTCGGTTGAATTAGCCAGTTTCATTCCCCCTCTCCCCCTCAAACAATGCATTCGTAATTTTCGCACTTCCTGGAATACCCATTACTTTACCCTTGAGTTAGATTTCGGACGTATTTTCTTAGAGATTCTGTTATTAATCGCACATCACGAATGTGAAAGGCTTTACTCAACTCCGTTTTTCCCTTCCATTGTGATATTTAAGGCTTTAAGAATTATAATGTGCATAGGTATCGCCTCCTAAATTCTCTCCTATTTTTCTACGGAGGTTTTAACATTCAACATTTTAGGTGTCCATGTTATAAATATAATGCACCCATGGGTTGCACGAACTTGCTTATGTATCCAAAGAGTCGGTTTAAAATAATTTCTTTATATTAGTTTAAAAATGTACCCGCAAAAAATTTGATTTCAAAAATTGAAATGCCATTTGATTTCTCAAAAAGCCTTAATTTTTCAAAATTTTGTTTTGAAAATCGTTAGATTGTTTTTTTTTTAAATTTTTTTTTTACATATTTTTTGAATTTGAGTTTAAAAATATTTTTAGTACACAGTTATTTACAACTTATTAATGCAAGTTTTACATTTCATTTTTGTAAAAAAAATTATGACCCATTTTCGAGATAACGAATTTCGATAAAAATGTTTCATATTTTTTTTTTAATCAAAAGTAAAAACAATAAATGTTTATAAATGAACATGATCCTTGCATGGGTGCAGCTGCGCATTTTCACAAGACAGATAAAAAATAATCTTGTGATAGTGCGTAGCGTCATAAGATAGGATACTGATACGATAGGAACACATGTGTACACATGTGTACACACAAAAACCCAAAGATAGTATGGGGTGGAAATGTGTATTCTATTTTTATCAGTATCTTATCTCATGTTCCTTAGATTTAAGTAGGTATAAATAGTTGTAAGTAGTTTTAGAAAAATTGAGTCGAAATAAACATTCACAAGAATTGAGACGTGTTTTTTATTTCTCTCCATAATTATTTTCAATAAAATTTTTGATAATTAAATATTTTTGAGACAGTATAAAAACTTGTGCAGAAAATTTTGAAATTGAAATCGATTCATTAGTTCTTGAAAAACTTCAAAACAAAGTAACGGGGTATACTCTGAAAGAAACCAAATTAAGTTTCGATTTTTGACCTCAACATTTGTTTGGGAACTACTGTTATTTTTAGTCTTAAACAAATTAAAAAAAAAAAACGGCTGACATAAATCGGCTTAAAACATTGATTTCCAAATTTGAAGTCAATCGACCCAATGGTTTGAGCTGTAAGGGCGAGGACATATAGATAGACGGACGGAAGCAATCAGGGGACCCACTTTTTTCGACTTCTCTACCATCGTAATGTCATGTTTGATTAAAATCTCGAATTTGAAATTTTTTTAAAATGGAAAACTTGCAAAAAAAGTTGATATGCAAGTAAAAAACACAAGGACTCAAAGGGTGAACAAGATGTTTTTAAAAATTAAGTTGACCAAGATAAGAGTAGTTTACCAATTTTTTTTCGTAAAAAGCATTGAACCTGGGTCAAAGATAAAGTATTTATTTATTAATTTTGGAAAATTGGTTAACATAATCTGACCTATAGAAACGAAGAAAATCAAGAAAATGTGGTTTTTGCTACTTTTGGCGGTATATAACTTACGACGCGAACACGAAATTTTACAAGACTTTTTACACAATATTTAGAATACCAAAGGGAAGGTATATAAACACATTTTCAGCTTATTATCTTTCATTGCAATGTTCACCCTTTTTTTTCACCTTATTTCACTTGACTTTTAGACAATATAAGAGTTTGTTCCAAAAAAAATTATTTAAATCAGTTCGTAAGGTTTTGAGAATTTTTTAAAACAAAGTAATGGACAGCATTGAACGTAGAGCATTTAAATTAATTGGTGATAACACCATCATAGGATCATTTACGTCGTTTAAACATCGCCGTAAAGCTTCTTGTCTCACGCTTTTTTACCGTTATTTTAACGGTTTATGCTCAAGAGAAATATCCAGCTGCATTCCTCCCCTTAAACAGTTCAACCGTAATACTCGCGCTTCTAGGAATGCTCATCAGTATATCCTCGAGCCCAACTTCGGTCGTACTGTCAAGTACAGCGATTCGTTCTTTAGCCGTACTACGCGAATGTGGAATGCCTTACCACACTCTGTTTTTCCCAGCCATTGCAATATTCAGGAATTCAAAACCAATGTGCACCGACACCTTCTTTCTACCTCTCTCTCCTCTTCTTAGTGCTGACACTGTGTCTTTACATAATAAGGGTAGTAATATCGCCTTGAGTGTGCGCTTATTATAAAACAAAAATTTAATACCAATAAATCTGTCTGTTTTTGAGCAAATTCGAATTTGCGATTTTGACCAATAAAAAAACGCCTAACAGG
Source organism: Eupeodes luniger (assembly GCA_951509635.1). Lineage (NCBI taxonomy): Eukaryota > Metazoa > Arthropoda > Insecta > Diptera > Syrphidae > Eupeodes > Eupeodes luniger. The sequence continues at coordinate 128,033,100 of OX608075.1, read as the reverse complement.
AACCTTCATAAAAAACCTTATTTTTCCAATTTTGTACTGACTGATCAAATGGTTTAGAGGCTGTAGGAGTGAGGTTTGAATTTTGCTACCAATTTAATAATAGTCACTTAGTTTCTTAAGTGGTTGGAAGTTACACTTCAAATATCCATTCATGAATTTTGAAAATTTCTTAAATTGAAGTTCAGTGAACCAAAAAAATTTAATTTTTGTCAGCATTTATTGAAAAACTAGTGATTTTGTGCTCCTTTTTCTAACAATTTTAAATTGTGAATTGAGTTCGAAAACAAAGTAGTTTAAAGGTCAAATAAATTCTACATTAGAAGGTGCAAAGATTCAATAATTTAATTTTTTATCCTAACGTATTTTTTTACACGGTACGTAATAAATATGTTGAAAAACGTTAACAAAGAAAAACAAGCACAATTGAATATCAAATAATATTGTTTGGTAATTGAAAACCTTAAAGAATCAAAATGCATTCCATCCTAAATTCCAATTCTGCACTTTTTAAATTTTAACTTCCAACACAAAAATCTATAGTTTATTTTTCCATCTTCAATTTCTCTTCTTTTCAGCTTGTTTTATACTTTGTGTGGTATGGTGTAAGGAACAATGTAAAATGATATAGAAAGAGGTGTATAATAAATTCCTGGATGTAATGGAAGAGTCTTCCTTTTCGAATGGATCATCATTGAATGAAAATGAAATCATACAAGGTGATGTTCATTTTGAAAGTCAGACGGAAAAGCAAATCATTGAAGGAAGTTTCCGTACGAATATTTATTTACCTCTATTCGTACGACCAATTTCTATAGAAATACGATTGGAAGCTAAATGAGGGAATAGTTTGATTATACAGGTGGCATATGTGGAATGGTTTACAAATTTTTTGATGATTTCCGTTAGAATTGGTTGATTCCAATTTCCTCTGCCTCTATCTAGCTTTAGGTTTGATTCTCTAAAACACCTAAAAGAGAACTTTTAGATCTCGATTAATTTGCAATAATTAACTTAGTTTCCTTAATTTATTATGGTACTTAAATATGCTTGGAGTTAACAGTTGATGAATCTAATGTGTCAAACTAAGTATTATAATTTCCTTACACAAAACCTTAAATCTATAAAATTAGCTTAATAAGAAAACAATGTTTGTAACATCGCACCAAGAATTGAATTTTAATGAACGAAATAGTGATTCTTCAATGGCTAGAGGATTTTTTCGCCTCTATTTTTACTTACTGCAATTCAACCAGAAATGAGGTTCATCACTAAAAACCGCATAATGCACTAAGAACTCTAGGAACTTTGCGAACAGGTTTATTTTGTCAAAGTACATTTTTTAAACTTGGAAGCGTTATTCTGGCGTTAAAAGATTCATGATTGAAAGCTAAAATTTTGATTTTCTGAACTGTCAAACGATAGACAACAAACATCAAAATACCTCATGCGACTAGTAAAACATGCTATGAGCTGAAATAAAAATAAGAACCTCTCCTGTGAGAAATCACACAATAATACAAAGTTCAAAAGTTCAAAAAAATCCTTCTTCTATAAGATTCATCACGGCTCTCAGACTACGCACTTGAAAACATGAACAAATAAGAGCAAAGGTAGACACTAGCTTGAGTTCCTTATTTTTTTCTTATTATAGTTTTGATTAAAACCTTGAATGTATAAACCTCAAACAAAAAAAAAAACAATTCTTGCCTATAGACCTTTATATAAATAAAAAGCTTCATAATTTGTGCCAAATACAAAAGTATTAATCTTCTATAATAGTTTCCTTCCATTGCGATTGTTTAAGAATTACTTTTCTACTTCTACCTCTTTTCATTTCTTACATTTTAATAAATCCTCTTAGGAATTATTCAATTAAATACTTAAAAATTCTTTTGTATTCTTTTCCGAGGAGCAACATTTTTATTCGCATTTCAATTTAATTTTGCAAACATACAACAAAACAAACAGTAACCATTTCTAATCCACATTTAAGCACTCCCTAAAGGTGAGTCTCTTAAATACTTTTATTTTTATTATAATATAATTAAACCTCAAACTCAAGCAGGAGATCAGATGCATTTATTTATTTATAACTTATACACTTTAGATTTGTTTAAACAACTCGCTTATGTATAGTTTACTCGTACCTGGTGCAATTTTAGAAGGATGGAATGCCTTTGTTATGAAACTATGCCCCTGCCCTATAGCTATAAACATTTCTTCATTGTTTGCCATAATAATAGTTGTTGACCTTTTGTACTTATACTCATACAATTAGTATTTTTTATGCAATGTCCTCCATGTACAAGGACTTTTTATGGTTACTATATTTATTTTTTAGTTTTCTTTTCTTTTTAGCTCATCCTTTTTACTATTGTTTCTTTTCCTTGGAAGTACTTTGGCATAGTCTTCTGCATATGTCACGAAAATTATTTCATTATGTGAACTTGGTCGTGTGCAAATAATGATTTTTAATGAATATAAGTGGAATACTTTCCCACTTAACCCTTTTTAAAAAACAAAGCTTTTTACTTTTAAATTGCCCTTTAAATACATCCAAAGTGTAAAGTTGAACATTTTAATTTTAATAGATTATGTTTAAAAATACATTATCGCTTAACGGTCGTTAATATTTTTAAAACCAAGATAGTTTTAGGACAGGAACGAAGTAATGTTGAAAGTCTGGGGAGGTCATGTTGTTAGAGCTTGGAGAGATATCTCTAAAATCAGATTTTAATTATTTACCATGATTACTCATTACAAATCAATATTACATGAACAGCCATTTGAAGTCTAGTTGGGCCGGCCGTTCGAGGGAAGGTAAATAAGGTAAGAACATTACCAACTTCCTTGAAAGTTTTCATGAAAACCCGGGACAGTGAATTTGAATTTAGAGAATTTTTCTATGGGACTAAGATCTGTACTAAAACTTTATTCAACTGAAATTGACGTATCATCAGTCATTGTTGTTAAAACTAAAGACGCACAATTTTAAACGATTTAGTAAACTTTTAAATCCATTTTTAGCAATTTACTAGGCTAAAAAGGTTATTTAGCTATTTTTACATAAACAATTTGAACATATTACTTTCTCTTAACAATTTATTAAAGTTAAAATCACGGAATCGATACTTTCACTTTTAGGAATTTGCTCAATCCATAATCTTATAAAAGCAGTGAATGGAATGGTCCAGTCAACAGTTGGGAATTTTAATTTATAGGTCCGTTTAATTTCACGAGCTTTGTTTAATTTCACGAACTTTCTTGTTTAGACATGTTTGGATGCTTGTGTTTTAATAAAAGGCGATAAGGAATTTACTAGCAAATCATTTACAAGTAAATTGTTAGGCAAATAAAAAAGGTTGTTTTTGCGCCAATATCTTTTTGTGACTGCAGTTGATTTCCAAAACAACTTTGATTTTTACATAACATATAAGTTAAAAAATTTTTTAAATGTATGACTTGAAGTCAATTTTAAAAGCAATTAAGTCAAAGCCAATTTGACTGCAGTCTCTTTTTCTTAATAATTCAAAAGGCAATTTTAAGTGCAAGTCAATTTTAAAAGTCAGTAAGTTATTTGAAGATAGTCTTTTGAATTTGTAAATTCACTAAGTCATTTTAATGCAGTCTTTTGACTTAAATCAATTGGTTTGATGGTATGAATTCGATTTTGGTAAGCATTATATAATATGTGACTTTTAAAATTGACACTTGCATTTAAAATTGACTTTAAAGTGACTTTAAAGACTGCACTCAAATTGACTTTTAAACTAACTTTAAGTCAAAATCATGAAAATAACCTCTAACCTTTTTGTCAAAAGTCAAAGCCAAAGCACGAGTTTTAACTTTTAATTAAAATTTTTAGTTAATGGACTTTGACTTTACTGACTGCAGTTAGTAAAATGCTTAAGTCCTTACAACTCTGTCATCAGTCTAACCCCTTTAAGTATATGTTCATATGAACTCGTCTAAACAGTAACAGTTGGTGAAAAAAAACAAACAGCCCTATTATGGCTATCAACTTTCAATTATTCGATAACTGATAACTTCTATCAATTTATTGATAATTTGGTATTATGAGTATCAAATGATAATTTTTCACCCATTGTGAATACTAATCAATATACGATTGTGAATAGGTTTTGTTTGGTGTTTGGTGTTTGACGTTTGTCATTTGTGTTGAGTTCTTGTGTTTTGGTCTATAAATAATTTCGGCGGAATAATGTAAGTTGTTTTCATTAAATAAATTTCTCTTTTTTCTTAATAATATTTTGTTTATTTAAGACAAGAATAGTTAGCAACAGAGTACAAATACTGTTTATTTTAGCTTGCACGATAAACCTTCGTTCCTCAGTACAATTGCCTTCAAACAACAATTCTAGTGAAGGCATTTCGTTCTTCAATTTGTATATTCAATAAAAACTACAAAAAAAACTTTTATAAATCGTATTTAAATTACAATTCTTTACCATTTACGAATATTTGATACATTTGTCAACGAAGATTTTGTAGCTGATAGAATATTTGATGGGTATCAATATGTTTGATAGCCGTAATACCAAGTTTATCAATAAAGCTATTCACAATAGATCTTTTAATTTATTATTTATCAAAAATATTGATAATTGATCACCATAATACCGATTCATAAATTTTGTTGATAATTATCAACTGTTATCAAATATCGTGTTGATATTTGATAACCATAATAGGGCTGAAAGCAAACAAACTTTTATCTGTGGAACAAGCCTATTGCTACTCATGCATCTCTCTGCTTAACATCATTGAAAGTATTATGGCATTTATGAACGCCAACCAACTTCACTATGAATTCCACGTAGAAGCAAACTGGAAAAAAATTCTTTCCTTTTCTTTTTGCAAACGAACCTCGACCGAGGTGAAATCTATGTGTGCATTGGGTAAAATAAAGTTGACATTTGTGATATATGTATGTATGCTAACCAAAGTTAATAACTTACTAAAATTGGTTTAAAATTTCACTAAATCGTTTAAAATTTTGCCGCTTTGGCTTTTTCAAACTTATAACCAACTTAACATATATTCACTATTATGAGAAAAACTTTGATAATGGTTGATTTAATTTTGAATTTGAGTATATACACAAAACCTTAAACGAAAACCTCAAATAATATAAAATAAGGATATCAGAATGTTTCTAGTTGTGTAAATGAAATTATGTTTGTAATTGGGACTGGGCTAAATTTCTATATAATAAAATTTCAATTAATACAAACCAATTTTTACAGAAGGTCTCAGAAAACTCCAACCCATGAACATATCCTTCGAATATTTTTGATCGTTAGTCCTTAAGCAGTTTCTAATTTTATAGCAAAACCATTTTGCAAAGTTTAATATTTAAAATTGTATATATGTATGTATGTAGGTATCTATTCAATGCCCATCGTTAAGCTTATATTCACTTATAAATATTTACCCCTCTGCATCAGCCTTGATCTTATAAAAATTTTTGGTCATCAACATTTTAGCATCCTTTTTAGTCGTATTATGAGAGGGCATAAGCTTGTAAGTAAACTTTCTTAATCTTCATTTTCTACTTCTTCTTCTTTTAGTGTATACATATAGATAGATAGATATGTGTATCTTTGCTCCTTTTCGCATTTATTTTAATGGTAATTTTCATTTTAAACTTTTCCCAAAGACAAAGAACCAAGAAGAATATTTCAAGAGAATAACTTTTGCGACAGCTTGCATAATAAGGACATTCGAGATATTTTATACCAAAGATGGTAATTAGGGTAGGTACCTACTTTCTCCAGCTCTGCTTGATCTCACTCTTTAGTTCTTTGTCTTTTAACACAGGATATATGCATATGTATATTCGACCTTTATAAGAAATAGCAGCAAAACAAAAACATGGACAAAACAAACAACGAACAACAAAAACAAAAACAAAAAACAGCTTTCCATTGTCACTCTGTCAATGCATAAATTATACTTTTTCGTAGTAAAATTCTCATCAAAAGGGCTTAACTCCATCGGGGATGATAATATTAAATAAATTCAAGAAAATATAGATAGATGAGGATGAACGCCGCCATCAGCCAATGTGCTTTTCATCCTGACTTAAGGATAAACTCTCTATTTTGTATGTTTTGGAATAATTTCTAAATGAAAATGTTTACACATATACAAATATCAGTATCAGGAGCGTAGCTAAAAAAAAATAACACCACATAGACCCATTTTACTTTAAAAGGAATAAAAAGTAGTGTAGGAAAATTAGATACAAAAATGGCCTTAATTTGAAAAATTCTGAGAAAGCTGAATTTTAGTGAAGATAATCATATAATTATACGTCCTTAATACTCCTTAAAAATTCTTCTTATTTTAGACCGCAAGAAACCTTTTAAGCGGATGAAAGTTTGTTTTTTTAAAAAGCTGTAGGAACACATTCTCAGTGGTGTGATGGTTAGTTAGTAGGACTGTCATGACAGAGGTCTTGGGTTCAATTCCTGCCTGTGCCACCTTAAAGTTTTTCCAGGGGTACTGCCTCTTCCGAAGAATTGATAAATCCTTCAAGAGTAATTCTTGACATGAAAAATAATTTCTCAAATTAGCCGTTCGGATTCGGCATACAACTCAGTAGGTCCCCTTTGTCCCTTCAGTTGAAAGTTGCGCTATCTAAATTATGTATTTTGTAGTTCATTCACTCAAACAATTTTGTACCGTTATTCTAACGGATTATACTCGAGTCAAAAGCTTTCCTCCAGGAATGCACATCAGTATACCCTCGAGTTCAACTTCGGTCGTTCTGTCAAGTACTGATTTTCGTTCTTTAGCACTGTAACACTGTCTCTGCCAGTCAATGCTATATTATGGAGTTAAATACCCACACCTCCTTTCAAACCCTCTCTGCCTTTCCTAATGCTCACGCTGTTCCTTGGCGTAATATGGGCTACAAAAATAATCCTGAGGTTGCGTTTATTATGAAGGGTGGTGTTGAACGTATACCGTTGGCGGCATCAACGGGCCGTATTTTTCCAAAAGTGCTATTTCACGTGGTGGCGATGTAAATTGGCCGCCAACATCATGTAATTTGACACCGTTGGTCTTCTATGGCGTTATTTGAACAAAAGCGTGTACATCGAGAAGGCAGCAACAATTAAAGAGCTAATGGCTGAAACACAAACACGCTTCGGCTTCGACTGACGTTTACGAGTTCACCCATAGGAATTCAATTCATGTTATCACAATGAAACTTTGACCTCACGTTTCGTTTGACAATCGTAAGGAATAAAACGTAATGTTACGTAGTGTGACTCCAAACGGAAGCTCTATATCAAATATGCTTTGTAAAAAAATAGTCAACAAACAAAATACATTTGCTTTTTGAGGGATTCTCTTTGGTTATTATAGGCTGTGTAAGCTACTTCCGCGATAAATTTAATTTCTTCGATTTCAAAATTCATATTTTTTACTGCACGAAAAATCAAAACAAACTTTTGAGAAAAAATGACAGCTATAATGACAGAATTGCCATTTTAGAAATGTCATATTAAAAATGTCGTTCAAAGCAACCTCAAAGCAGACCAATCGTAACGTAGACGAAGCCGAAGCTGAAGCGTGTTTGTGTTTCAGCCATAAAGGATGAGAAAATTCGGCACATTTGGACCATCAGGTGGTGGTGTGCCGCCAAGGTCGTTTCAGAGTGGTACCGTCAGGCAAGCATACTATATTGTTTAATACTTCCCAAGAAGTTTATTTTTTGAAAACAACCTGCGGACAGAATAATTTTCCAGTAGATAACATGACCATTGTAAGTGAATTAGTTCCTAAGTTAAAGGGGTCCAAAACCTAATTTTTCATTAAGATAAGGGTAAGAACAATTGCACTTTACGTCCTTTTGTTTAAATGTTTTTGAAAAACGTGAACAAGTAAATTGTATCTTTATTGATTTCAGCAAGGCCTTTGACAAATTGTGTCATAAAACATTACTTTTAAAACTAAGCACAGCAAGGTTTTAACGACTATTTTATAAACTGGATCTCCTCATATTTGAAAGATAGATTTTATTATAGTGTTAAATTCATTTATTGTTGTGAATTCTGGTGTCCCCCAGGGTAGCCATCTCTGTCCTATTCTATTTGTTTTATTTATAAATGATTTGGTTTCGATCATACAAAATTACTCTGTCCTAATGGCGCGTACCCGTGCCATCTTAAGTTTTTTCATGGGTACTGCCTCTTGCGAGGAATTGACAAATTTCCCAAGAGTAATTTTTGTCATGAAAAGTGCTTTCTCAAAATAGCCGTTTGGATTTGGCTTGAAACAGTAGGTTCCCTCGCACCCAGGAATGGTTGAGAGTCTAAGTCACTAGGCCCTTGTTCTCAACGGACTGTTGCGCCACCTAAAAGAATTGTTAATGTTATAATAGTAAAATTTTGTAATTATCTCAAATGCCGAACGTGTTTTTAGTGAATATCTTTATTTTTTCAAAAAAGGGCACTTGAACCCCTTTTTTCTCCGTTCCAAAATAAAAGGAATTTTTGGGGAATATGAAAGAAGTATAAATGGAGCTTTTTAAGTGAACATTTTATTTTCCTGGATTAAAGTAAGTTTGAAAAATTATGCTTCACCTTCACCCTTCCCCCTTCCCCCTAACTACGTTCCTGATCTAATATAAACAGGCTGTCCTTATATGATATTTTTTGCACATAGTATTCATTGTCACTTTGATAGTGAGTCTTGGTGCAGTGGGTGTTGCTGTTGCCTACAGAGTGTACATCCATAAACAGTTTCTGTCATCCTAAAGGATAAAGTGCAAATATAAAGAGATCCTTATTGCTCGTATTTTATGACACATCCTATATAAAATATAAGAGAAAGTTATCAACATCATATACAAACGACACTTTGTTATAATATGTGACAAAGGCACTATTCTTTTTTTTATTTTTTATTTCTGCTATAGTTTTTCTTTTTTTATTTTCCTGAACAAACAATTTATTCAGACACAGAGGTCAGGTCTTGTTAGAATGGGTGTTTATTTTCCTAAAGCCAAGGCAATCATTTGAAGGGGGCATAGTGTTGTTTGAACCTTGGATTGGAATATCAGTTTTCTACGAATTCAGTGTTGTTCTTATAAAATTCAAATGTCAACTGTCAGTTCACAATGTCAATTTATTCAAAAAATTAAATGTTTTTGAGAATCAAAGAATTCTAAGATGGTTTTGGTTTATTTTATTTGATTATTATCCTTTGTAGGAAAATAAGATTTGTTGATTTGTGTCGGTTTTCTTCCGGACCCAAGATATTCCTAAAATGTATGTACTATGTAACTTTCATTTTATTTACTATTTTGTATTTCTTATTCAAATAACGTAGACTGTTTTGTTTTAGATATTATGTACATTATAAAACATATTTGAACTTGAAGTAATATTTCCCTTTAGTATCCGGATTCAAACAAAACGGAAATAATTTCGAGTGTGTTTATATTTATTTTGAACTTTTTACTATGTTTTCCAAGAATTCTTTGTTTTTTATCAGTTTTATGAATATGGATCCCCATTCTATCCAACAACAATATACTACACATACATATTTTGTTTTTACTTAACAAATCCCTTTTATGTTAGGTATCTTTTTTATAAGTTGCGAAAATATGTAAGGTGTATTTATCCTATGAAGTTCTATAGGTAGGTATACAAAGTCTATACACAGGAAACTTTTATCTTTACTTACTGAGCATAATATGGAAGTATAAAATTAGTTAAATGATAAACAAAAACCCTTTTTTGGGGAAGACATATTGTGTTGTAATTTTTGAAAGTAAAAAGAAAAAAAACTTTGTTTACAGGCACAATATTTAAATTGTTTGGTGTTTGTTTTGTAAACGCTACAGGCATACATAAAAAGGTAAATCAATTTTTTTTTTTGTTTTGTTCTATTTGTTGAAAACTGATATTAAAATAATTTTAAGATAAAGTTTTGTAGAAGCCATAGCACGTGAAGATCTGGCTTTTGGACAAATTTAAAGTTTCTATGTGTGTTGGAAAATGTTTAATATCTCGTAATTTCTCTTAATTTGTATCAATTGTATTTTTATTTTCTCTGACAAAATTAACATTTGTAGTTCTTCAGCTTATTAATACGATTCTCTCTTACAAAAAAGATGAACAATTTTTTAATGAAACTTTACCAAAAATATATATATACTTCACTCATTCGTATACGTACATTTAGTACTTTGATATATATAATACATATATACACTATACAGGGTGGGCCATGACTTAGTTAACATTTGAAAAAATCGTATAAAAAAAACCATTTAACATATTTTAGAAATCGTTTATTTACGAGAAAGCTAATTAGTTGTAATTTATTTTTTAAAAATTATATCGTCTAAATACCACCGTTTCGGTTTTTGCACTCATCTAAGCGAGTCCTGAAGTTTTCGAATACTCTTCTGCAAAGAGACCGCGAGATCACCGACATCTCTTCGATGATTTTTTCTTTTATTCGGTTTATCAATGTAGTCACGACTCTTTAAATAACCCCATAAAAAGAAGTCTTCTGGGGATAGATCTGGACTTCTGGGTGGCCATGGGATGTCACCTCGTCTGGAAATCAGCTTTTTCGGAAACATTTCTTTGACCACCGGCAAGGACTCGTTCGATGTGTGACATGTGGCTCCATCTTGTTGAAACCATGTGTTACGATTATAGCCAGCAAATTCCAGTAGCATCGGTGCTAAGAACTCCCGTAACATTCGAAAATCCTCGAAAATCTTCAAAAAAGTAAGGTCCGATGATTCCTTTTGCTGAAATTGCAGCCCATACAGTTACCTTAGGAGAGTGAAGTGGCCTCTCATGTTTAGCTTTAGGATTTTCGCTGCTCCAATACCTGCAATTCTGTTTGTTTACAATATGTCCATTTAGGTGGAAATGGGCTTCATCAGAGAATAAGATGTTGTCAAAATTAGTGAATGGAGTTAACATTGTTTCGGCATATGACTTACGCAAATCTAAATCATTAGGGCTTAGTTCTTGCACTACCTGCATCTTATATGGATGTAATTTCAAATCTAATTTCAAAATACGGCGTAATGATGTGCGGGATAATCCTAATTCAGCCGAACGTTTACGCGTCGATAAATCTGGATCACGTCGAACAGAAGCAGAAACTTGCTGCACGTTCTCTTCGCTCCGAGAAGTCCGCGGACCGCCAGTTTGTTTCACATTTAGTGTAGTGTAGATCCCGTCTCTTCGAACTTCTTCACCCATTTCTTTATTAAAGGAGCACTTGGACACTGACTTAAGTCGTGTAAACCATATTCAACGCGAAATAAGGGTTTCACAGTGATGAGCGAAAAGTTGTTTAAATAAAACTGTTTCAGGCAGTAAGCGCGTTGCGGCCCCGCGAAGCGATCCATTGCGACTTAATTTCCAAGAAGCGAGCTAGTGCCCCCGCCCACGCCCGTGCCCCGCGCGACAATAGTTTGCGCGGTAAGTTACATTTAAATGTTAACGAAATTCTTAGCCCACCCTGTACATATATAAAATAGCATTCCCGTCTTAATTTGCGATTGTAAGCAGTTGGTTTAATTTAAACGTCTGTCAGAAACAATTTAATTTTAAGGAGTAAAACCCTTCTTAATTTACATTCATTTCAAAAAATTAATACTACAATACAATTGATAAAATACTATAAATTATTCGTGACTTTTATCGCAATATTTTATGGTTTGGTTTGGTTAAAGATTTTACTAGTTAAACTTAAAACAACTAAAAGATTTCAAATCTTTAAATTAATGTACATTACAATTGTTTAAGTTTAATTTATTTCGTAATAATTTGTTTTAAAAACAAGTTGGTGATCACACGTTTTACATTCAGAGATTTGATACTATTATTTTGCTACTGAAATATTATATAAATATATACAAAATAAAAATAAACTTTTGAAAGAAAAAGAAACATAAAGTTACATTAATTAATAAATAGCTAATAAAAAGATAGTAATTTAACATAAATACCGAAATAAATTAAAAATAAGTTCTATGTAATATCAGGTGCATAAAGCTGGTTTATAAGAGGATTTTCAGTTATATCACAATTGTTTTTAAAGTTATTCATAAGCTTATAGATCCTATCAGAAATTAATTGGATGGTGTCAAGAAAGGTTAAGCATCATTTTTGGGACATTAGTTTGAGAAATTTGTAACTTTTTAATGTGGCTCCTCGCAGCTATTCCCCATACCGCGAATCTGTACAATAATATAGATTGGAATATTACTTTATGAATTATGATTTTTCATTTGTTAGTGAAGATTTTCTATTTACAAACCGATAAAGCATCTTTATTGCAGTACTCATTTTTGTTAGAGTAAAGTTTATATTTTGAATGAAAGTTAGTTTGGTATCAAGGCTTACTCCCAGATACTTAATAGGCAGTTTTCATTTAATAGGGATTCCATTAAATTAATCCTAGCTACTGGAAAGAAAGCAAGCTTTTCTTTTATTTTCTTTTCTTTTCTTTTCTTTTCTTTTCTTTTCTTTTCTTTTCTTTTCTTTTCTTTTCTTTTCTTTTCTTTTCTTTTCTTTTCTTTTCTTTTCTTTTCTTTTCTTTTCTTTTATTTTCTTTTCTTTTTCATTTCTTCAATTTATTGTAATATTTTTCCAATAGTTCAATTCCATTTTTACTTGCGACATATAGGAACTATATGGCAAGTTTTGCATTCGTGCAAAATTTCGAACTCGAGATTTTAATCAAACATGATATTACGATGGTAGAGAAGTCGAAAAAAGTGGGTCCCGTGATTCCGTCCGGTCAATTTTGTCTGTCTGTCCACGCTCCTACAGCCTAAACCATTGGGTCGATTGAGTTCAAACTTGGAAGTTAAGGTTTTGAGCAGATTTGCGTTAGGCGTTTTTTTCATTTTTTTTTTAAGATCAAAACTAACAGTGGCCCCCATATAATTTTTTTGGTCAAAAATCGAAAATTTGAATTTTCTCAAAAACAAACCGATAGATTTTTTTTAAATTTTCTCTAAAATTTTATTTTTTAACTTGGCTTCTTTTAATAAGAAAAACATATTTTTGTATTGCTCAGGAAAGGTACCGCTCATAGAACCGTTATTTTGTTTTTTAATTTTCTCAGCAATTTTTGAACCGATTTCAATAATTTTTTTTCTGAACGAGCTCTTATATTGCCTTAACAATATTTGATTATCAAAAAAGCAATTTTTTATTGTTTAGATTTTTAAAAAAATATTGAAATTTTTTTTTTCAAAATTCTATATCTCAAAAACGGGTGAACATTTTTTTACGAAATTGAAATATAGAGCGTATATTTACAATCACTAAACAACTGCATACCAAAAAAATTTTTAGAACAAAATTGAAAAATTTTATATATAAAAAATTAATTTAAAAAAAAACCGCTCTAACGATTTTCAAAAACAAAATTTGAAAAATCAAGGGTTTTTTGATTTATAAAATGGCATTTAAATTTTTGAAGACAAACTTATTTTTCAGGTAAAATTTTGAATCTTAAATTAGTTTTTTTTTAAATTATTTTAACTATATTAAATGTAACCCCCTCCCAAAAAATTGAAAAATGGAGGTTTTTTCGACAAATCAAATGGCATATATATCTTTGAAGACAAACTTATTTTACAGGTATATTTTTAAATATTATATAGATACTTTTTTAAACAGACTCTTTGCATACAGGAGCAAGTTCGTGCGACCCAGTCGTGCACTTTATTTAAATTAATTTCAATGTTGAGAGGAAATTTATGCTATGTGAATATTGCTGTGTCATCAGCAAAAATTGTGGAAGATTTGGAAAATCTGACGTATATAATTATATATATTGTATAAATATGGCCCAAGGACTGAACCTTGAGGAACACCAAAATCAAAACAGAATATATTAAAAATATCACAGCCAACATGAACTTGAAAACTCCTATCATAAAAAAAACTTTGAACTATTTAACATAAGTATATTGGGAAGTTGAATTCTAACATTTTATATAAATGGTTCCATTATGCCAAACAGAATTAAAAGCTTTCAATCAATATTATTCCTGTTGACTGTCCTACAATATTATTATCCAAAACAAAATTTAAAAAATTTGTTCTTTTCATACATTTTGCTTATGTTGCTGGGAAAACTTATACAGTGCTGTTCGAAAAATGTAAGTCAAACATTTTATTACCCTTTTCGAGATCAGTTCTTGAAATTTAAGAACGCTACGGGTTTTTTTTTGCACATGTCATTCAAATTCTGTATAAAAGTTGATGTTATTATCCATAAGAGCTGCATTGGGCTCGTGATAGTAGTCCAATAGTCAGTTCGGAACATAAGGTCAATATTTTGTGTCTGTCATGTCTCAATTTGACAACACGTGAAATTTATATGAGACTGAATATTGCTCAACAAACTGTGGCATGGAATTTGAAAAAAATATCGTGAGACATGGACTACTACCCGGAAAAAAGCATCAGGGAGGCCAAAAAAGACAACCTTAAGAACGATCTGTGTCGAGCTACAAACAAAGTAATTTCGTCAAGAAAGTGAGACAAAGAAATGGCGAATTGCTCTTAATGAAACGAAATCGACGCACACAAATTTTACGTATAAAAAAGTATATAACTTACCTATTTATATAAATTCTGTGCAAATTCCATACGCTAATGAAGCGAAGTATCTAGGCATGACTCTAGACGCGAAACTTAAATGGAAAGTTCATGTAAAAAAGAAACGCGATGAACTCGAAAATAAACTCCGCGAATTGACATGGCTTATTGGAAGATATTCCAATCTAAGCGTTTATAACAAGCTTCTTATTTATAAGCAAGTACTGAAACCAGTTTGGACGTACGGTATACAACTTTGGGGTTGTACCAACGAAAGAAATATACAAATTTTGCAAACATACCAAAACAAAGTACTTAAAATAATAGTAAATGCTCCATGGTATGTAAGAAATAGCGACTTACATAGAGATTTAAATATAAAATATGTAGAAAACGAAATTAAAAAATTTGCTACAGAGCTAAGATCACGACTTAGAAATCATAGTAATAACTTAATCCAACAATCTGTTAGCGAGGTGTTCGTTTTTCGGCGTCTGCACCGAACAAGACCTTCTGATCTAGCGCAAACAAATTAATCTCTCCACTCGAATTTTGTGGAATCTTCAGGTCCTCTCGTTGGGGAGCTTCCTGACAAAACGCGAACAAAATGACGCTAAAACTACTTGTTAAGCTGGACTTAGTTGTAGTAATAATATAGAATAATATATAAGGGAGGTGAGTTTTAGTCAGTAAAAATCTGACACTACTATAAGCATCGGCCTTATAGTGTCTCTGAAGATTTCTCACCTTCCTGCGAAAAAAAAAAAAAAAAAAAAAAAAAAAAGTTCAGTGAGAAAAAGGCTCGTGAAAACTGGACTTAGGTCACTCAAGGACTCAAGCCGATACTGAAGCCGGATTTTCCAAAAAGAGTCAAAGAAAAACGATTGCTCTGGGCTCAGGAGCACCGAAATCGGAATCAAGACATGTCAAGACAAGAACAATGTCATCTTTTTGGGCGAATCAAAATTCAAGCTCCATGTTGGAGATAGGAGGATCCTTGCGTGAAGAGAACCGAAAGAAAGACTAAGTTCTGATTACATTTTGCGGATGCCCCCCAAAACTGAAGGTGTGATGGTGTGGGGATGCTTCTCTGGAGATGAAAAAGGTAGAATGAGCTTTTGTAGAATCCAAAGTCAATGCAAAAGTTTACCTTCGAGTCCTGGAAAACATATTGGAGTCCACGGTGCTAGAGCTTTTTGGGGACACTTGCAGTTTCATTTTTCAACAGGACTATGCTCCTTGTCATACAGCCAAAATTGTAAGTATGAACTTGTTTTTATTTTTACCATGACTGACTAATATTAACCTTTGAAAAAAGCTGAAATTTTAATGACTAAAAATAATATTTGGATTTTTTTTTATTTCTAAGGTTAAAAAATACTTCGAAGAAAATAATTTCGATGTATTTAGTTGGGCTCCCTACAGTCCAGATCTTAATTGAGAATATTTGGTCTATAATGAAACTTGAGGTTGCGAAGAAGAGCCCACAATTTCATCAACATTTTTCGAACAGCACTATACGTCTATAGCTTGAAGGTAAATTAGATTGTTTTCCTGCTTTAAGTATAGTCACGACTTTTCCTTTTTTTCCAAGCACTAAGAAAAGAATGTAATTTATGACAAGCATTGATGAGAAATGTTAAAAATTTTATTACAATGCGTGGTAGATGTTTAAAAAAGACATTTTTTATTTTGTCTAAGCCTTTTACCTTTCGTTATTGAAGGCAGTTTACATAAATGCATACGTTGGTGTAAGTTCGTGTGAAGTATCAAGATTTTTTATTTTATTTACAACCTTACAAAGTATTGAGATACCAAATGGTTCCCAGAAATTTTGTTGGCAAGTTCCTTTGCTTTTTCAATGTCTGTAAAAAGGTTGTTGCAGAACCTTTTAAAAAAAGGATTTCTTTTATTTTTGCATTTAACTACTTTGACAATATTCCAGAACGGCTTTGTATTTTTTTCAAGTGAACTTAACCTCTCATTCCATTCTTCATTACCATTGTTTAGTAATTGATTTTTATTTTATTTTATTCTTTGTGATAAAGGTTGACGATATCTTTGCTAGTTCCTTTTATGCAAAATTTTTTACCATAACAAGTTCCAAAATTAGAATTGGAAGCTGCTTTCATTTTTTCTTTATTCTTTTTCGAACAATTGCATCGATAGAGAATAGGACAGTTTCTGTAAAGTTGCCATCAAAACCCATTTTAAAAAACACCAAAAACACTCGTAGGTTAAATTGCTGTTGTCAACAGTTTACCATCAATTTAACTTTTACTGCTATTTTTAATGTTGTTAAAGTTATATCTTTCTGTTAAAATATAACAGAAGAAGAACCCCATTATTAAAACTGAGATTTAAAAAAAATATCGATTTTTATCGCGTTTCCCAACTGTTTTTTAAATATATTTTTTTCAAGAGTTTTCAAATACGATCTATTTTATTGGGATACATTTGTTATTCAAAGATTTAAATCTCGTCTGTCAAATTAATTCAGCAACCTACACGTTTGTCTTATAATAGTTCAAACTTCAAACTCAGGAAGTCAAGTGCTTTTGAATATGACCAATCTTAAGTGATTATCCTAAATTCTTAAAACGTTACCCATGCCATTTAAATGTGGCTGGCTAAACCTCTGTCTAAACCATTTTTGAAATCAGAAAGTCGTAGGCGTTAAGATCCAATGCATCTTAAGTGTTTCCTCTCCTTAATTCAACTTTCGGAAGAGTTATTCTTTTGATGTACTTTTTCTCAGAAACACAGCCACTAAGAGCTTTCAAAACGAACGTTTCAGTTATCACCTTTACTAAGACTACCTGCAACTTCAAAGGAAAATGTCACGCCAAAAATAAATTTGTCTTAGCTATCGGTCTAAATTTTAAGTCCATAAAGTATTTAAATTATCTTAATTTATCTAGCAACAAGTCCCATTTGAATTAAATTCCCTTTTTGTTCAAATTATATAATATAGTACTTATAGTCCAGTCAAATTAGGTTTTCAGCTCGGAAAAATTCGCACCTAGCTGAATTTTGGTACACATCTTTTTTATATTGTTCTTAGCAATGTGTAAAAAGTCGACCTCGATATCATGTACGCGTCAAAGGTTATTCGAGGTCAAAGGTCACGGAATTAGCCTTTTTTTTAATATCTCGTTTTTTATTGGTCGTACAAAAAAAAGTTTTAGACACAAATTGTAGAGGAGGTAATTATCTACAAAAATGGTCTTATAACATTTTCACGTCAAGTTGATAGTTTTTCCGTTATAAGGCCAACAAAGTGTACACTTTTAATGAAATATAATTTTTTCACTAAAAACAAGTAGCGTTTGCGTTAATATCTCGCTTCATACTGTTTGTACAATAAAAAGTCTCGAACAAAAATTGTAGAGGACAAAATTATCTACAAAATGGTTATACTCGTATATATATATGTATATGTATCCAATCGCACTTTCGCTATACAAATTTTAATGTTTACCATACAAAATTACAATAATATATAATATTATATCATATTATAATAACGATAATAAGAATGCATTCGTTTCCACACCACCATTGAGGTTGAAGCATGGTGCGTTTTTTTCCATGGTTTCCACGGTAGCCTAGTCCATGTAGTCAACAATAATTGTTAAATAGTTATTATAGGTATCATAGTTATCGTCAAAACAAAGTAATAAATATTACATTTAAATTATTATTAATCATCAACATCGCTCTCGTCTTCATGCATTTCTTCTTCGTCATTTTGATCTTTCTTCATTTTTTTTCAAAATTATAATATGTATTGTCTTCTTCCGTTAAATCCGCTGACAAAACGTCAAGTGTGTCTATATTGTTATATAAAGCATTATCGGAACTTGAATTGAAACATGACTGCCCACGACAATGTCCACAAAAAATCGAACATTTGATACCAATTTTTTTGCAACTGCAGTTAGTACCACAGCCTTTTTTACAGTTACAAAAAATTATATTCACCAATTCATCAGGTTCGGGTGATAACAATGTCATTATAGGCTCCAAAACATTGTTATTCATTATCCACCCCCAGTTTTCTGGGTTTAATTTGTTACCCAACCAAGTTTGTACCAGGTAATAAACTCGAAGCAGATGCTGTTGGGTGGCGCTATTTGTTGGTGGTATAGATGATAATTTCAAAGGTTTATTTTTTCTAATTAGTTTAGCAAATGTTATATATCTGTAATTATCGATGGAGACCACTTGTTTTTGGGCACCATACATTGCTAAAATAAATTTAAATCCATGTTTGAAAATGTCTTGAACGGAGCAATTTTGTTTTTTGAACACTGCTGCTGCACTTTGAAGGTCTGGAGGATTTTCTAATAGTTTTAAAACTTTTACCTTTCCTTTATTAAAAAATGTAGATGTCGTATTACATCCTGTGACAGCGTACAAAAATAAAATATGTTCTCTACCAAAATTGCAATGATCCATGCTATTAGTAGATGAGTATATTTTTGTGTCAACTTTTCCTTTACCGGGTTTTAAAAAAAAAATTTGTTTTTGCGACGGAGTGCGTGCTATTAGTATAACTAAGAGATATACGTCCTTTCCAACAATAATAATAGTTTTCCGAGTGTATGCTTCTTCAATTGCTGTTTCTATAATAAGTACGTCAGCATCGTCTTGAGCTACTGAAAAAGGTCGACCTAGTCCTTATAAATACTATATATGTATATGTACAACCTGTTATCCCCCAACCATCCAGTTCGCCGTCTGGCATCCAGACGACAGTAATATGTACTATGTACCCACATATGTATATGTACATCTTGCATAAAACGAATGCATTCTTATTATCGTTATTATAATATGATATAACATTATATATTATTGTAATTTTGTATGGTAAACATTAAAATTTGTATAGCGAAAGTGCGATTGGATACATATATATATATACGAGTATAACCATTTTGTAGATAATTTTGTTCTCTACAATTTTTGTTCGAGACTTTTTATTTTACAAACAGTATGAAGCGAGATATAAACGCAAACGCTACTTGTTTTTAGTGAAAAAATTATATTTCATTAAAAGTGTACACTTTGTTGGCCTTATAACGGAAAAACTATCAACTTGACGTGAAAATGTTATAAGACCATTTTTGTAGATAATTACCTCCTCTACAATTTGTGTCTAAAACTTTTTTTTGTACGACCAATAAAAAACGAGATATTAAAAAAAAGGCTAATTCCGTGACCTTTGACCTCGAATAACCTTTGACGCGTACATGATATCGAGGTCGACTTTTTACACATTGTTAAGAACAATATAAAAAAGATGTGTACCAAAATTCAGCTAGGTGCGAATTTTTCCGAGCTGAACCCCTTTTTTCGTCTAATTTGACTGGACTATTATGCTTATCTTGGAAGGCGTTAAACCATACGCAACATTTTTATGCTTATTGTCTTTGTATGATACTTATCTGATCTAAATTTATGTTACTGATTTATTAGTTACACTCAACTTCAATAGATAAAGGACATACCTAAACAAATTGTATACAAAATTCTCGTTTTAAATTATTTGTATTAATGCATTAAAAATCATTCGTTTTAAGGGTTGTTTTATAGGAAGCTGTAAAGAAAGCATAAGGTACATGTTTGTTATAAGGTTTGAGTCAGCAATTTATGATTTTATTTACTGTCTAAGTATCCATCACATCAATCATTTTTGTTTATTGGAGTTTTGTGTTTAACTAAGCAACATCGAATAATGTGATTTCAAAATTAACTTTTTTTCCCTTATCCCCTTAAAAATATCAACGTCATTCTTCATTCAGGCCTAAACTCCTTACTCACCCAACCAAACTCGCACAGTCATAGCAAAGTGATGTGAAAGCGTGGAGTGTAAGTAAACAAAAACACCAACAACAAAAAAAACACTCTCTATACTTACTTTTTTTTTTATTTTTTTTTTACAAACTCATCTCTGGTGTGTGTCATAAAATAAAACTCACATTTCAGATCGATTTACTGAAAGATATTGCAGGAGCTTCTGCCTTTACATCCCTTATACAAAATACATAGGTTTAGGTACACATAACCGCTCACGTTCAATATTTTTTAGGCACGAACTTGATGATGTTTTTCTGCAACAAACATAATGTTCTCGATTTACGAAAAAACAAACTTTTTGCCGAAAGCATTTTTTATTATACATTACACCATCACCACCATATGTATATGTGCATTTGTGTAGATGGATGTACATTGTACATCTTACATACCTTCAAAATATTGCTCATCCTTAATCAATCAATATAAAATTTGTATATGAATTGGTTTTTTTATCGCACCCAATTATTTCGCACATGAGTCAAAACATTGATGTCTACTGCAGTGTTGGGACTTCTACCACTTAAGTGGTATTTCTACCACTTTTTGGTGTTCATGAAAATCTACCACCTAAAAAGCAAATTCTACCACTTTTTGCAACTCACCATATACCATACGCATACGACTTCAACTCCACGCGTCCACTCCACAAACACAACAGCATATAAAATCGCTATGATGGATTTCTCCCATGCACTTTTTCACCTCAGTTATCTTTCTTTTTCTCTGTGTTGGCTGTTGTGTGATCTTCCTTGTACAGATCTTACATAGTTGTCTAATCTCTGTATAAAATAGATTGTTTACTTTTGCCACAGATAGATGAATATTATCAACGAAGAAGTTTCATTTATTTTTTCCAAGTATTTAATCCACTAATTTATTATCTTTGGAGTTTTGGATTTTAAGGCCCAACTATAATAGGCATAAGCAAACATAAGCTTATGTCAAAAACCCAACGAAAATTCACTTAAGTTTGTGAAATTACTGCGGATAGCCATAATGCAATTTTGCTCACGTATCTACATGTCAAAACAATAAACAAATAATTAACACAGAATGACAATATATAGATATTCATGCAAAAACACTCTATATGAAGATATAAATCCTTCGTACGTATCACCCTCCAAAACCCATTTGTTTACATTGTTGTATTTGTAATGTGAAAGAATTCAACAAGAAAAATTGACGTGTTTCCACGCATACATAGAAATAACTAATGAGTTTTTGGTGAAATTTCATAAATTAGAGGAGAATTGACACGCACACTATGAATAAGTTTATGAGGCTGATTTCGGGTTATGATAAACATTCTGAGAGAAATTATCTGCAGTTGAGTTGGCCTGTGTGTATTTGATCAAAACTGTCAGATTTACTTATGCGGCGAGCGACTGGGATCGCTCTTGCTTAAGTTTGCTTAAGTTAACGAAACTGAGAAAAATTGAACGAAACGGAGCTAGACTCCATTATGGTCACTCTTATTAGATTCTTTGTATTCGCACGTTTACTTATGCGCGTATATGATAGCTTATGCCTATTATAGTTGGGCCTTTAGAGTTTGGAGTTTTTACAAAAAAATTATAAAAATGATATTCGAAAGTATAACTACATTAAAATTAAATTTAATGAAAAATTTTGTAAAACCAGAAAATATTAATGTAAACACAAATATAAAAACACTGAAAAGTATTTACCATATTCTCAAATGTATTTTGGCATTTACTTTGAAAGATACTAACTTGAAAATGATATTGTTGAACAAGATGTAATGCAACTACGAAAAGTTATGTGCAGCTATTATATTGAAATATGTGTTCAAATTGGAGAAAGGTTTAACCTTTCAAACGATGAACTAAAATTTTTCAAATATTTAAACCCGAAAAACGTCATTGATGGAATAATGCCATCAGTTTTAGGTCTCACAAAACATTTTTCACCAACTATAAATAACTCAGAACTAGAGTTATTTAATAGTGAGTGGAGAAAATTAATTGGAGAAAATCAATGACTCCAAATTTTTAAAACTGATAACATTGTTTCACAATGGCTTTTGATAAAAAACTTAAAAGACGGAATGGACAATTTAATTTTTGAAAACATATCTTCTTATATGTTGGAGCTTTTTTGCTTACCGCATAGCAGCGCTGCTGCTGAACGCAAATTTTCAGATTTTAAAAAAATATAAAAATGAAAAAAGAAATAAATTAAAAACTACAACCGTTCACAACATTTTGGCTGCAAGGGAAATTTCAGTAAATTTTCAGAAATTTAATCCTTCGGAAGCAATACTGAAATATGCTTCAAAATTTAAATTTTCCGGCGGTCTATATAGCAAAAAATAATTTTAAGTTTTTCTAACTAATTTAATTATTGTGAATTGTGATATTTGAAACTGAAAGAACTGAATTATTGTTTATTTAATTTTTTGTATTTTTTAATAAGTTATTGAATTTAAGATTTACTACATAAAAATGGGTTTTAATTTCTACCACTTTTCTACCACCTTTTTGACATCATTTCTACCACTCTTTTGCTTCTGCGAGGTCCCAACACTGGTCTACTGTTTCTGTACATCAATTTTTTTTTTTTTGAAGGACATTCGATATTACTATGTGGATGTGAGTGATGTTGGATTTGAAGAGCCGAAAACAAAAAATACTGAATGAATACTTAATCAATTTTTGACATAAACCAATTTCAAAGTCAATAAGTTTTGATGAAAAAATTGGCTATAGGACAAATAACTGTCTGTAATTTGCCTCTATAGTCCAATCAAAGAATGATCGAAAAATAATTTGAGAGTGTGAAATAAACTAATACAACAACTTTTCATACTTTTTGTAGGTTTTACTTTAAGGACAAAAATTTAGTACAAATAAACAGTGTTACCAAATTATTGCTGAGTCAATTCTGGCAAGAAATACAAAATTGTATGTTAATTTTGTAGACTTATTTAAAAGCTATACGGACTTGGTATGACTCAAAAGTTTGGTAAACTAATTCAAAACATATACAGTGGAATGGAAAAAATAAATCGGAGTGGTTTGCAACTCAATCCGGAGTACCACAAGGCTGTATCCTTAGTCCAGATCTTTTTGCTATTTATATAAATGACTCAGTGAACTGTTTATCTGGTGGTATTGAATGTGGAGGACTGCAAATCAATGATTATGGCATATTCTCCAGAAACTCTACAAGTTATGATTAACAAGTTAAAAGAATATTACGATCTGTGGACCTTGTGGTCAATCTGGACAAATCCAAAGTCATGATAGTAAAGAAGGGAGTTGGAAGAACAAGTGCGAACGAGAAATGGTTTTATGATGGAAATACTGTTAAAGTTGTAAATTACTTCAATAACAGCCAAATAAGCCACAGCTGCAAGTATCGGGTTTTTGAAGCCATTGTGGAGTCTTTTCTTTTCTATGCTGCACAGACCTGAAGAGGGAAAGAACATAAAGCAGTTGAAAAACTTTTAAGGGTCTTCATCAAAGGAACTAATCAACTTCCGACAAACTCACAAAACTATATGATAATGTTGGAAAATGGGATGTCGCCAACGTTTATCAAGACTTAAAATCGATTAAATTCTTCGTGTTATGCACATGTGGGACTACCGTTTCCTAAAAGGATCGTGACGCATATGCTACGCAATATAGAAGAGGATGTTTTGAGAAATGGCACGGTCGATATGGATCTGAATTTAATTGCAGAGGAACCAACTACTTGGAAGCCATGGCTGTATGAGTTGATCAGAAAAGCAGACCTAAGATATATGTAGATCTAAATACGAAGAAGAAGCTAGAAGCTCTTCCCTCCAATCAATATACAGGTTTTTCAATAAGGACGGGTAGATGATGAAAATGTCAATCCGACTACGAGAGGAATTATTGGATCTAAATTTTGTACCACATAGAAGCAATATACCAGTCTTATGTAATCTTTGTAACCGAAGACAATGGGAGGATATCATACATTTTGAAATCTTTAGAGGAATAAGACGAAACGTATTCGAAAGTGATTATTTAACAGAGGATTCGTCTACTTCATTATTAAATGTGATGGATGTTAGTAAACTATACACAAAGGTCAAGGCTGCACTTAAATATGGGAGTCGCATACAGAACGACAACTTTTAAACAATCCAAACAAAATAAACACTTTTAATTAAAAAAATTAAAAACAAAATGTAAGCAACGAAAAAAGTTATAATTTTAATTCATTAATTGAACTGTTATTCCGGCAGACGGCAAAGCCATGCTAAAATGATTTTTTGTATATATTTTAAATTGTAACCTTCTTTAATGAAATAAAATAATAAAATCTCGTCTAATCTTATCTATGTACATACATTGTTACTAGTTGTAAGTCGAATTTAAATCAGTTTTTAAAAACATAATTTTAAAAATTTTAAAGAACTGTCGAAAATTAAAATATTGAAACAAAATTTATAAAACGAGAGTAAGCAGATTGCTTTACATCATTTGCACGCCATGTGCTTAATTCTCAAGGCAATATGATGAGATTTTAAGCATGCGAAATATCTAGTCATAGGCCTATTTTCCCACATTCGAAATAGAATTCAAATAATTACTCTTTGATCTTCGTTTTCAGTGGCTTTGCAAATCTTATTGCTATTAAAAACACATTTTCTTCTTTTTCAAACATTTGTTGTTTTTGGAATTCATAACGAAAAGATTGCATATAGTTCGAATCACAGACATGTGGTCTCATTTCTATCTCTACTCTGGGGCTATAAAATTTTCTTCTTAACATACACACAAAACGTTAATAATATTTTCTTCTTCTTTCAATAACAATAAAATGTATTTTTGATTCGAAGCATGAATTTCTTTCGGAAAATTAAATTATTAGTATTGGTTGATTTGTTTTGGTTTTGGTTTTGGTTTTTCTTGGTGTGAGAAAAATAAAATCATTTTTAATTGAGGCTATCAAAATGAGTTGGTTGGAGTTTTTATTTTTCGTCTTCTATGTTTTTGTTATGAAATTGAATGAAGGCCACTTTATGAATTTATTTCATTTGAAAAGAGTGGGAAGTGTTTAATTTTGATTCACTTAAATAAATTCTCTACTTATCCAGAAATTTCAATAAATGTTTTATTATTTTCTATCGGACTTAGGAAAGTGAGCCTCATGTCATGATAAAAATGTTATAACACTCATGTCAGAAGAATTTACTGGAATTTTAATATTACAAAACAATTTAATTATATCCGAATATTTCTTACTATTAAAGCCTAATCAAAGAGGAAGTCATTTTATTTGTGTTGCTTATAGTCGTCCTGTAGATTTTTAAAATGCATACCTTTCATTTACTAGATTTTTACAAAAAAATACTGTGTTCAAAAGTAATGTTTAATACCTAACCTACATATATTATTGGGAAACGTCTGTCATTTTTAATACATGTTTAAACTCAGGAAGTCGAGGGCTTTCGAATGTGACCAATCTTAAGTAGTTTCCCAAAAGCCTAAGAACGCCAAAAACTCATTTCCGGCAATCTTTGCGGACAAATTCGGCAACCCAGACGCTTGTTCCAATCAAATTTGAAATTAAAGAGTCATAGGCGTCAAGATGCAATACATTTAAGGTTGTTTCCCCCCTATTTCAGCTGTCGAAAAATTGTGTTGTGTTGTTAACTTCGAATAAAAGAAGTTTTTAGAAATGTTAAAACAAAAGGATTTTAAAGAAGTTTTTAATATCTCAGTTTGTTTTAAGTTCTTCCAGATATTTTTGTTCTTTTCGAATCCAATTCTCATTTATTTTCTTGTTTTTGAACTGATTGATTTCAGTATCTTTCCAATACTAACATTTTTACCTCGAATACAAAATATCAGCAATAGGAAGTTGAAAATGCTTCATTTGTAAACAGCTTGAAGATTTAATTTCCTTAAACCTTTTATTTTAGCTACTCACGAGCTCTATGAGTAGGTGAGGAGAGAGAAACACCGACTTCTCAGAAGGAAAAAGAGAGAGCATGAGAAGCGTGCGGTCGAAGATGTTGAGAGGTTTAAAAGCAGGAATGAAGTTCGAAAGTTTTATGAACAGGTGAAACGAAATTCACAAGTACATAAACCTAGAACCGAAGGCTGCAAAGAAGAAAGTGGAAACATCATAGTGGACCCGCAGTCAATGCTGAGGATATGGAAGGACCACTTCTGCAGACTGTATAACGGTGACGACGTACCGAATTCCGCTGTCAGGCAGGATGATCCGTTCAACATAGTCGACGAAAGCCAACAATACCGTCCTCCCAACTTAGACGAAGTAAAGATTGAAATATCTAAGCTGAAGTCTAACAAAGCCGCTGGTGCCATAATTTTCGGACGTCTAAAGCTCATTGTCAACAACCTGATAGGTCCTTATCAGTGCGGTCTTAGATCAG
Organism: Eupeodes luniger; assembly: GCA_951509635.1. Taxonomy (NCBI): domain Eukaryota; kingdom Metazoa; phylum Arthropoda; class Insecta; order Diptera; family Syrphidae; genus Eupeodes; species Eupeodes luniger. The sequence goes on along the minus strand of OX608075.1, from coordinate 128,006,196 downwards.
GAAAGTCCACAGTCGATGAAATATTCACATTACGGCAGATCCTAGAAAAAACCCAAGAACATCAAATTGACAACCACCATCTCTTCATCGATTTTAAGGCCGCATATGAGAGCATCTACAGGGAGGAGATGTATAGAGCCATGTCTAGTTTTGGCATCCCTACCAAACTCGTCTGTTTGAGCAGGATGACCATGGAGAATTCTCGCTGTTCCTCAAAGGTTGGAAACAACTTAACAGAACCTTTCGATGTGAAAAAGGTTTAGACAAGGTGATGCGCTGTCATGGGAATTCTTTAACATGGTCCTTTAACGAATAATACACAGCTCCCATGTCAAAACCAGAGGCACTATCTTTCAAAAGTCTTTCCAATTACTAGCATATGCTGATGTCAATTGAAATAATCGAAAAAACTCAGCGTGATGTCAATAGGGCTCTTTTGAGTATTGACGCAGAGCTGGCAAAAATGGGTTTAACGGTTAATGAGGGCAAAACAAAGTACATAGTATTATCAAGAAAGTACCTATTACCTATAACACCGACGCGACGCACGTCTCGGTCAAAACGTCACTATCGACAGACGTTACTTTGAGATAGTTTAGGACTTCGTCTACCTAGGCTCCGCTTTCACCGCAGAAAACAACACCAGCGCTGAGATCAAACGAAGAATAACTCTTGCTAACCGCTGTTTCTTTGGTCTAAGAAAGCAATGGAGTAGCAAAGTCCTCTCTCGAGGGACTAAACTGTCGCTATATAAGACCCTCATCATCCCCGTCCTGCTATACGGTGCAGAAGCATGGACTATGACAAAAGCGGATGAAAGCAGCTTGGGTCGTTTCGAGAGAAAAGTTCTTCGTGTGATCTACGGTCCCGTATACATAGAAGGTTAATGGAGGAGAAGGTGGAATGACGAGCTGTACGGGCTGTACACCGACTTAGACTAAGGCACAAGGATAAAAGTCCAACGACTGAGGTTGGGTCACGAAGAGCGCATGGAAACCTATACTTACGCCCGAAAAGTCTTCGAATCCACGCCCACAGGATAGCGCAGTATAAGAAACCCACCGATCAGGTTGCGCGCACAAATGGAAAGTGACCTCACCCAACTTCGAGTGCTCAACTGGCGACATCTAGCTAGGGACCGAGTTAGATGGAGAAGTTTGTTGGATGTGGCCATAGTTGAAACAGGACTGTAGCACCGCCTTAAGTAAGTAAGTCTTATTGGGATAGTCAATTGACTATACTCTTTAAAAAAAAACTATCGAACATTCCCAGAAACAGTAATATATTTTTCGAACAGGAATTCAATTTTTGACATTCTTAAACTGTGCTTTCTTCTACTGGTAGCTATTGAATTTTCCATAAAAGGGACACAAGTTTTAAGATTTATCAAAAGTCCCTCCTATCAAATTTGTGTGTAGTTCTAGAAGATTCTTTTTCCTATAAAAGTCAGTATCTCGGGAAAAAATGTTCCAATAAATTAGAAATCTTAAATATGTATGTAAATGACGTTTTGGAATTATTCATTTTAATTGAAGGCATCAATCACTGATGTGTCCAACCCCAAGTTATATGAAATATTAACTATTAAAATCAACTTAATATCTTAGGCAGATACACAGGCATATAAATCATCCTAAGTTTCTTTCTAGAGGCCATAAAAAAAATATTATTGACTTTCTTTCAATTAATCATCGAAATGAGATAAAAGGAACCCCAAAAACAAAATCAAAAAATATATAGCACATCAAATCTCTTTTAAATATGTTGGCGACATTCCTTATCTGTATTTAGAACCTTTATCAATTTTAATTTTATTTCTTTTCAAATATTCATCAAAATCGAAATAAGTGTCAATTGAAGTTACAATCTCTAAAAAAAAGGGTCTCCAACATACCTACAGCTCGAATAAACGAAAACAAATCAAAGTATTTTCCAATTCCTACTCAATTAATCTCTCCCCATTTTTGTTCGTCTAGCAATTTCTAGCAAAAACAACAACAAAATATACAATCCCTTTTTCCAAAAGCTGTAAACATCCAATTTTGTGTCAATACACTCTCAGTTATTATTGAATAAAAACGATCCTGATGTATGCCAAACATACCTTCAGACCTATACATATATATTTATCAGGACTCAGGAGTGAGGCATAGTAGAACACGTCATGCATAAATCATGATGGAACCCACCATGATTGCTAATGGACTTCTAATATTTTCTCTTCTTTTTCTTGTTGTTGTTGTTGTTGGCGTTGCTTTGCTTTGCTTTGCCTTGGTTTATTTTCTAAGGATAACAGCCGCAGCCCCATATAAACTTCAATGAACGCATAGTCAAAGTCTCAGTTCCAGGATACGAGTATATCCATTTTTTATATTTTGTATGTCTTCTCACATCATTTTGTATCCTCATCAAAGTTTATGATAATAACGTTGACGTCCGTCGGTTCTCGGTTCTTAGTTCTTGGTTCTTGGCTGTTGCAAGGGCTAAAATTATTAAATTATATGAAAACAACTTATCTCCGTTTTGATCCGATAAATATATATTTATACTCAAACATAAATATTTGCCAAAATGTATATACAAAACAAAAACAACAACAACTCAGAAATAGGACGAATCGGTGTACTCGTATTTTTCGTTTGTGCCGATGTTGTTGTTAATGGTTTTGATGGTTTCGTCCTGCAAACTTTACACAGAGAAAACCTTTCTGACCAAAGACTAAAAACTTTTATGCTGAATACAGTCTTCCTTTTTTGTGTACCTACATATATAGAAAAAGGAGGTCCTTCTCAATTATGTTTTTTAGGTAAAAGCACTCATCCTTATTATTTTTTAATATTTTTTCTTAATTTTTTTATTTGCGCAAAATCAAATGAAGCATCCTGATTTTTGGAAAGGACGATTGGGGTGGGGGGTTTAGGTGTGGTAAGTTGTTTCTTTTACATTTTTAAAGTTGTGCCAGTAGATGAAAGGAAGAAGATAAAGAACCTATTTCCAGACAAAATATTAAAAAAAAAAAGAAAATAATATGAAAGAAAAACCCACAGGCAAAAAAGAAAAAATGCCAACAAAGCTTGTTTCAAGAAGTTATCAAAGAATTATCTAGATTTCTTTATTTTTTTTCTCTTAATTTTTTTTACAGCAAAATTATGAAGTTTATGAAAATCTTTATCTTTAAAAAAGGAGCTTCATAAATATCATTATTATCATAAGTTTTATTTTATACAACGTTAAGTTGTAGTTAAGATATGGAAAAGATGCCGCCATAGACTTTATCAGTAGGGTCAAATCAAATATCCATTTAATAAAATAATTGGATAAGGAAAAGACATACAAACTACAAATGGTTACTGGTTGAAAAATAATTGTATGTACCTAAATATCCCCAAAATAAATATTCGTCCTTTTATCCAGAAATGAACAAAAGAATTGAGATAGTTATCTAAATCTGCTGCAATAGTGTTTAAAATGGAAATGGACTATTAAAGTTGACTTAGATGAATTCAATTCTGTTGTTACAGGTGACGGTGGGAGGTTCTATTTCATACGCTTGGACAAAGTTGACAGACGAAAAGCTTAGGAAATATACTGAGAACACAAAACAACCAATATTTTTAACTCGAAAATTGCTATACATAGCTCGCAGCATCACACTTTAGAACAAATCACTTGGAAAGAGAGTTGGGTTCATAGAAAAAAAATGGAATCGGACAGCTGTCATATAAAATAAAATTTATAAGGTGTTGATTATTATTGTTTGATAAGCCAACAAAACTTAAGTCTATCATTATTGGCGTTCAGGCTATGTGTAAACGAAGGGTTAAACGAACAAGAAGTGAAAAGGGTCTCTGATGCTTTTCAAAGATATATGTTTGATGTAATACTCAGCACTGTGTTTTCGAATGCCAAATAGGTTGGAAGGGTCTACATAAATGGCAAGGAAAAGTAAGAGTTATAATGACAACGAATTCCACCAATAAAAAAGCTGGGTTTTCAGAACTTAAAGAAATCATTCATAAAAAAGAAAACAACAGATGATTTGATAAACGTTTTTTTTTGGGTTTTTTTGAATTTATTTTAATTTTATTCAACTTATAAAAAGAATAAAGTTTTAAGATTTGCATTCATTTTAAACTTAGCTTTTCTTTAATTTTCTAACTCAAAAGAATAAGAATATCAAATGTTTGACTATTATAATAAATGTATATATAAATTGGAGTTTCAATACCATACTCTTAATTTTAACAGAAACATTTACTATTAACATTTTAATTCAAGTAACCATTAAATAAAGTAAGTAAGGTAAGTAGATAATTGATAAGATTATTATTAATAGTTCGTGCAGAAAAAAACGTATTAAATAAAAGATGAAGTTTTGCAAATTAAATAATTTGAAACAAGAAATGAAAACTTCAGTTTTACAAACTCTCAAAATGAATAAACAGTTTATTTGGAAGAGTATTAATTGTTCTTATTTCTCAAGGAAGCAAAATCTACAGATTTGGGCTTATTAGCATCACTAACAAAGACTTGACTCTCAGAAGTGAGATATTTAAATTTGATTTATTGCACTTGAAGTACAAAACTTGATTTGGTTATATAGGTCAAGAGGTGTCTGGTCTGTATATGAATAATCTTAAACTAAGCTATTAAGATCCTTATTTTTAAGAAGTTGTCAAAGGTAACACCAAATAAACTTTTCGAATGAGAAGATTTGTGGCTATGTCACTCAAGGAAATTAACATAAACAGAAGATTTCACAACCATATTTGAAAATAGGAAATATTTATATACATATGATCTAGCAAGCATTTTTCTCGGACCTAGCAAAGTTAATTTTTTGAAAGTTAAAAACCTTCAGGGCTAAAATGGTAATTTTAAGTTAAGATCCTTTTGAAACAAACTCCAAGACTCTAAGATTTCTCAACATACTCTACAGAAGATCCAATAATCCCTACAGGGGGAAATTAAGAAAAATCAAAGGTCTTTCTAGGAATGACGATGCATTTTGTTAAAAATGTAGGTCCCCTCCATCCCTGACACTAGGCTCTAGTCAACCGACTGGTGAGCCACCAAATTTATTTATTTACAGACTTTGAAAACTATTTGTCCCGATCTGTTGGCGAATAATTTAGGGCTAGTTCAAGAAGCAATAAAATGAAAAATCCCTGTCAAAACTGGAATGATATTTCTTATATCAGTTTATTACTTCAAAGATTTGAATTTTAAAAAAATTGGAAGGAATAAGTTCTGCGTAATTTAGCGGATTTTGTTCAAGTTCTAACTAATCAGAAAGAAGATTATATAGGTGAGTCCATAATTAGCCGGGGAGCTAAAGGTATAGTGACGAGCATTCCTAGAAGCGCGAGGTTTACAGTTGAATTGTTTAAGGGGAAGAATGCAGCTGGCTATTTCTCTGAAGTATAAACGGTTAAAATAACGGTAAAAAAGGGTGAGACAAGAAGCTTTATGATAATGATCAAGCGACATAAATGCCCTACGTTCAATACTGTCCAAGAGGCTTGAGTAAGTTGCGGGGGCACCAGCAAGAGATGTATACTGAAGCTTGGGACGTATATATGTAACTATTGTAAAAAAGAGGCTGGGATGCGACCCACATTGATAACTTCCCATCCCGTCTGTCGTTTTGTCTGGCTTAAAAGTTTGTCTATATATATCAAGTTTTACCAAATTTACGTACTATTTTTTGTAGATTTTATTTTTTTATGAAAAAACGGACTGTTGGATTTTTATAAAAAAATTACTGAATATCGAAAACAATATTTTGTGAAATAAAATAAGTTTGGAGCCAATATTTGTAATTTTTGAAAAGCTGTTTGAGTCGAAAGTAAATTTTTACCAAATTTTAGTATTGTTTTTTTTTAAGTTTTTATTTTTTGTAAAAAAACTGTGAATTCGATTTTTCTCAAAATGTTACTGAATGTTGAAAACAATATTTAAAAAAATAAATAAAATTAGTTTAAAGCTTATTTCTTAAAGTTTTGAAAAGTTATTTGAGTCGAAAATCTATTTTTACTAACATTTATTAATTTTTTTTTAGGTTTTTATTTTTTGTAAAAAAAACTGTCTATTCGATTTTTCTCATAATTATATTGAATGTTGAAAACAATATTTCTTATAAGTTAAAATTAGTTAGATGCCATTATCGCAAATTTTTGAAAAGATATTTGAGTCGAACAACAATTTTTACCAATTTTTATTAATTTTTGTTTAGGTCTTTATTTTTTGTAAAAAAACAGTCAATTAGATTTTTCTCAAAATTTTATCAGATTTCAAAAACATTATTTTTCGTTGTACAAAATTGTTTTGAAGATGAAATCATATCTTAGTAGTAAAATTTTCGAGGTGACAAATTTTGTTTCAGTTTTTTTGATTTATAAAAAAAAACGTTAATTGAATTTTTTTCCAAAAATATACTTGTTTTGTATCAAGTTACAATATATAATATAAAATTGAATTCAAGTCTCTAGCCTCATTGGTTCATGAGATATTTAGGGTTAACCAAAATGTTCACCTTTTTTTTAAACTGCTATGGTAAAAAAACCACAAACGCAATTTTCTTGAGAGCCCTTTCTGCATCTTTCTGCCTTATTATCTGTATAACGAAATTTATTTGAAGTCGATATCTTTTCTGGTTCTTGAGCTATGGACGACGAAAAAAACGTCGCGTACGTACACACGCACGCCCAGACATCTTTCTAAAAATCTTTTATTTCGACTCTAGGGACCTTGAAACGTCGAGAAATGTCAAAATGTTCAATTTGGCAAATCGAACCCCTTACAATAACTTCCTATGGGAAGTTAATAACAGCCAGATCAGAGGGGAAGAAAAACTTCTTGCATCGCCTTACAACACCCAAACATCTTGCAGCATTTTTGGCAACATAGCGTAAGTGATCGTTCCAAAAGAGGTGGTTGGTGATACTCATACCGAAAATATCGAGATCTCATTGAAGTGCTATCTTTTTCTTCAAAACCTCCCTTATATAGGTAAAATATACAACTAAAATATTTTAAACAAAATATTGAAAGCAAACATTGAAGTAATAAGCAAACATGTTTTATGGAATGTTACAAAATTTGCAACTTTAAAGCCTTTAAGTAGACTAACAAAATTGCTCATTACACAATTAACTTCCACTATGACCTTTACCACCACATACCATAGAATCAAGCTCCCTAATAACTAAACTGATTTATTTTATAACTTTAATAAAATTTTCAGATAAAAGCAACCACGACCACCATTTCATATAAAATACCATCGAATTGATTCCAATGGGGGAACTTAAACATTTTCACATGTTTCCACATGGCTTATCCAACAAATTCCTATCCTTCCTCTTTCCCTCTCTGAAAATTCCCTCCAAAACCAATTCGTATCCGTATATGTACATAGAAATATTAATGTTTCAACAAAATCAGCTTCATGTTATGCGGTCTGCATCTGAATTCTGAAATACTGGTGCATATTATATGCACTCGTACACTCGAAAATACGGAATGAAAACGAAGTAAAATTTGATTTCATACCATTAAATGGAAACGAGCATCATAATAACGATGATGATTATTGCATTGTATGTTTTGTATACATATATATTTATAAATCCAGGATAAAAGCCTCATTCTGCATTTTGATGCTACTGCTACTACTTCTGCTGCTGCAGTAGCTGCAACTGAGATTCATGACAATCTGAGCTGTGTGTATTTATGATGGTATCATTATGAAGCTCCGGAGATTTGTTCAGCCGAAAATGATTATTTCCATGGAAGCAATCGATTTGGCACCTAATGAATTGAATATCCACAACACAGACAACCAACGACGCAGAGATTCAAAAGCTTGTTGCTGTTTAAGAAACCAATTGAAGCATTTATTAATATAACAACGGCAACGTTCTGGATCTGAATATGGAGAAACAAGTGAAGTCGTTTTGTTTCCTGATGATGATGCCATCCCGTATTGGATTGAAGCCATCCATGAGTTGCAGATGATTTTGATTCGAAATCGAATTGAATCGAAAACTTTCTATAATCATCTTCAGAATATAATTGAAGAAAACAGAGTTTGTATAGTTTTACAGTCACCGCAATGAATGATGCATTCAAGCATTAGTCCTCTTTTCAAATGCAAGAATGCTTTCCTTTTTTGAAGTTTGGGGATGCTCCTTGATGAATTTATTTAAGTGTTGCCAAATATACTTGTATACCTACAGTCCTTTGAATTTAATTCCACTCAAGCCCTTTGACTTGAGTACCTGATAAGGCGTAAATAAAATAATTTTCAAAAACCTAAACATAGCTTTTTTAAATAGTTGAAGTTTTCTAACTTAAAATTTATAAGTTTAATTTTTTGATATTCCATCAGCAAAATTTAAGAGAAACGCAAATATAAAGTAAAGTAAAAGGAGATAAGCAATTTTGAATCAATCTGGAATTCTCCTAAAAATAAAGGGAAACACCTGCGTTTTCGTGTGGAAACAATCAGAAACTGATAAAATTTCATATTTTTCAACATCAACACGTGGCAACCTTTCGCACTACTCGTACAGCTTGATATGGCTTTTCGACTTTTCTTCCACTCAAAAACATGAATATTTCAAAGTATTTTTTTTTGTTTTGTATCAAATCAGTGCTGGAAAATATTTGTTTTGAATTTCATTTCTCTCAAAAAACCTTCAGTCCTTTTATATGGTGTGTGCCTGTGCAGCCAGTATGCAGAACTGAACCCCCAAAAAGAGGGAATCTAACTTGTATGTGAAGAACGAAAGGGAGTAGGACTGAAATTAGATTAAATTGCATCGTCGTCGTCGTAGTCGTCGTCTATGGTGGCAGCAACGTCGGAGTCGGCGGTGGCGGCGTTCATCCTAAACTAAATAATAATACAAAAAAAAATATTCCACATACGCCATGTGTGACGTTTATGAGATTTATGCTGACTCCGTAGGTGGTGTATGGTTGGCACGAAATATGTTTTGATATTTTGTTTTTTTGTTATTTCTCAAAAACTTTTTACTCTTTTTTTTTTGGAACTCGTGCGTGCTAAAATTTTAAGCAATTTTGTATGCAGAATTTATGAGAGTTTTGCAAACAATTTGTGTCTTCTTTTCCTTTTACATTGATGAATAAATTTTGTCGATATGAAAATGCAAAAACGGTGTTTTTTAGCTGGATGAGAAGTTTTAATGGTTGTTTGTCTGTGGCTTGACAGCTGAGAATTTAAAACTGTGTTGATAATTCTGCTCAGTAGGATTTGGAAATGCATCATGAATCGTTTAACTTCTATTTTCGAAAATCATGGACCGTTTTGTTCATTTTAATGAAACTCATTCCCAGTTAAATTGCTGTATATTGAGGAAGATGCTATCGTTACAGTGTATGACGAGAAGAGCTTTAGAGCTATGATTCTATCAAAGTCGGAAAAGATCTCACCGATGCATTTGATATCAAAAAAGGTTTTAGACAAGGCGATGCACTGTCATGCGACTTCTTCAACATCTTTCTGAAAATAATTGTGAAAAACTCAACCGTCAACGCTTAAAACACAATCTTTCAAATGTCTATCCAATTACTGGGATACGCCGATGATATATGACAACATCTTGGACAAAACGTCACAATGGACAGCTATAACTTTGAGGTAGTTAAAGACTTTGTCTTCCTAGGCACTGCTATACATTAAGACAACGACACCAGCGATGAAATTAATAACTCTTGCAAATCTCTGCTTCTTTGTACTTAGAAGGCAATTGAGTAGTAAAGTCCTCTCTCGAGCATCTAAAATCACCATCTTTAGGACACTCATCATCCTGGTTCTTATTTATGGCACTGTGGCGTGGACCCTTTCAAGGAAAGATAAGAGTGTCTCAGGATGCTTCGAGAGAAAAATTCTCTCGGTAATTGTGTTATTATTGTATTGTATTATTGTATTATTGTGTTTATTAATTCATTTATTAAAAATAATTTGGTCCCGTCTGGATAGATACTAGATAGAAAGTTGAAGATAAGATAAAACGACGAACTCTACGGGATGTACTGATACTGCGATACTGATCTAGTTAAAAGAATAAAAGTCCAACGACTTAGATGGCTGGGTCATGTAGAGCGAATGGACATCAACGCTTCAGCCCGGAAAGTTTGAATCCGATCCCAAGGGACAGTGCAGCAAAGGAAGACTGCGACTCAGGTGGCGCACGAAGGTGGGAGAGGACTTCGATCTACTTGCCTTGCGAAACTGGAGACACCTAGCTAGGGACCGAGCTGGCTGGAGACGAATGTTGGTTGAAGCACAGGTGCGCCCCGGACTGAAGCGCCACCTTAAGTAAGTAAGTATAGAGCTATGCTGACTTATTTTTTGTTTCCACGAATTAATCAGCTAAACATCAACGAAATTGGGTTCCAACCCACAATTGACGACATATAGACAGATTTATTTTAAATAGGAATTGAAAAATTAGACTGATCGAATAAACTGCGATCCACACTGATAACTTCCCATTCCGTCTGTCGATTTGTCTTGCTTAAAAGTTTGTCTATATGAATCAATTTTTACCAAATTTGTGTACTATTTTTTGTAGGTTTTATTTTTTTTATGAAAAAAAAGGACTGTTGGATTTTTATAAAAAAAATTACTGAATATCGAAAACAATATTTTCTGTGAAATAAAATACATAAGTTTGAAGCCAATATTTTTAATTTTTGAAAAGCTATTTGAGTCGAAAGTAAATTTTTACTAAGTTTTAGTATTGTTTTTTTTTAGGTTTTTATTTTTTGTACAAAAAACTGTCAATTCGATTTTTCTCAAAATTTTTACCGAATGTTGAAAAAAATATTTCTTATAAGATAAAATAAGTTAGAAGCCATTATCTCAAAGTTTTGAAAAGCTATTTGAGTCGAAAGTAAATTTTTACCAAGTTTTAGTATTGTTTTTTTTTAGGTTTTTATTTTTTGTAAAAAAAACTATCAATTCGATTTTTCTCAACATTTTTCAGAATGTTGAAAACAATATTTCTTATAAGATAAAATAAGTTTGTAGCCTTAATCTTAAGTTTTTGAAAAGATATTTGAGTCGAAAATCAGTTTTTACCAACTTTGAGTAATGTTTTTTTTAGGTTTTTAGTTTTTATAAAAAAAACTGTCAATTAGATTTTTCTCAAAATTTTATCAGATGTCAAAAACATTATTTTTCGTAGCACAAAATTGTTTTAGAGATGAAATCATATTTTAGTCGTAAAAGTTTCGAGGTGACAAATTTTATTTTTCAGTTTCTTTGATTTATAAAAAAAACCGTTAATTGGAATTTTTTCTAAAAATATACTTGTTTTGTATCACGTTACAATATATAATATAAAATTTAATTCAAGTCTCTAGCTTCGTTGGTTCATGAGATATTTAGGGTTCACCAAAATTTTCACCTTTTTTACTTGCGACATATAGGAACTATGTATATGGCAAGTTTTGCATTCGTGCAAAATTTCGAACTCGAGATTTTAATCAAACATGATATTACGATGGTAGAGAAGTCGAAAAAAGTGGGTCCCGCGATTCCGTCCGGTCAATTTTGTCTGTCTGTCCACGCTCCTACAGCCTAAACCATTGGGTCGATTGAGTTCAAACTTGGAAGTTAAGGTTTTGAGCAGATTTGCGTTAGGCGTTTTTTTCATTTTTTTTTTAAGATCAAAACTAACAGTGGTCCCCATACAATTTTTTTGGTCAAAAAACGATAATTCGAATTTTCTCAAAAACAAACCGATAGATTTTTTTTTAAATTTTCTCTAAAATTTTATTTTTTAACTTGGCTTCTTTTAATAAGAAAAACATATTTTTGTATTGCTCAGGAAAGGTACCGCTCATAGAACCGTTTTTTTGTTTTTTAATTTTCTCAGCAACTTTTGAACCGATTTCAATAATTTTTTTTTTGAACGAGCTCTTATATTGCCTTAACAATATTTGATTATCAAAAGTGCAATTTTTTATTGTTTGGATTTTTAAAAAAATATTGAAATTTTTTTTTTCAAAATTCTATATCTCAAAAACGGGAGAACATTTTTTTACGAAATTGAAATATAGAGCGTATATTTACAATCACTAAACAACTGCATACCAAAAATATTTTTAGAACAAAATTGAAAAATTTTATATATTAAAAATTAATTTAAAAAAAAACCGCTCTAACGATTTTCAAAAAAAAAATTTGAAAAATCAAGGGTTTTTTGATTTATAAAATGGCATTTAAATTTTTGAAGACAAACTTATTTTTCAGGTAAAATTTTGAATCTTAAATTATTTTTTTTAAATTATTTTAACTGTATTAAATGTAACCCCCTCCCAAAAAATTGAAAAATGGAAGTTTTTTTGACAAATCAAATGGCATATGTATATATATTTGAAGACAAACTTATTTTACAGGTATATTTTTAAATATTATATAGATACTTTTTTAAACAGACTCTTTGCATACAGGAGCAAGTTCGTGCGACCCAGTCGTGCACTTTATTTTAAACTGCTATGGTAAAAAAACCACAAACGCAATTTTCTTGAGAACCCTTTCTGTATCTTTCTGCCTTATTATCTGTATAACAAAATTTATTTGAAGTCGATATCTCTTCTGGTTCTTGAGCTATGGACGACGAAAAAAGCGTGGCAAACGTACGGACGTACGGACATACTTACGTACGGACGTACGAACGTACGTACACACGCACGCACGGACATCTTTCTAAAAATCATTTATTTCTACTCCAGGGACCTTGAAACGTAGAGAAATGTCAAAATTTTCAATTTGACAAATCGGACCCATTACAATAACTTCCTTTGGGAAGTTAAAAATAATTGCCATGAAATTATCCACCGTATTATTATTCTCAAGCTCTCAAAAAAACACCCGATATAAAGTGCATATGAATCCCATAATTCATTTTAGCTGATGGAAAAAAGTAAACAATCTATTTTTTACTTGCGACATATAGGAACTATATGGCAAGTTTTGCATTCGTGCAAAATTTCGAACTTGAGATTTTAATCAAACATGATATTACGATGGTAGAGAAGTCGAAAAAAGTGGGTCCCGCGATTCCGTCCGGTCTGTTTTGTCTGTCTGTCCACGCTCCTACAGCCTAAACCATTGGGTCGATTGAGTTCAAACTTGGAAGTTAAGGTTTCGAGCAGATTCGCGTTAGGCGTTTTTTTCATTTTTTTTTTAAGATCAAAACTAACAGTGGCCCCCATACAATTTTTTTGGTCAAAAAACGAAAATTCGAATTTTCTCAAAAACAAACCGATAGATTTTTTTTAAATTTTCTATAAAATTTTATTATTTAACTTAGCTTCTTTTAATAAGAAAAACATATTTTTGTATTGCTCAGGAAAAGTACCGCTCATAGAACCGTTATTTTGTTTTTTAATTTTCTCAGCAACTTATGAACTGATTTCAATAATTTTTTTTCTAAATAAGCTCTTATATTGCTTTAACAATATTTGATTATCAAAAGTGCAATTTTTTATTTTTTAGATTTTTAAAAAAATATTGAATTTTTTTTTTTCAAAATTCTATATCTCAAAAACGGGTCAACATTTTTTTACGAAATTCAAATGTAGAGCGTATATTTACAATCACTAAACAACTGCATACCAAAAATATTTTTAGAACAAACTTGAAAAATTTTATATATAAAAAATTAATTTAAAAAAAAACCGCTCTAACGATTTTCAAAAAAAAAATTTGAAAAATCAAGAATTTTTTGATTTATAAAATGGCATTAAAATTTTTAAAGAAAAACTTATTTTTCAGGTTAAATTTTGAATCTTAAAATTTTTTTTTAAATTATTTTAATTATTTTTTTTTATTTTTAATTATTTATTTTTTTAATAATTTTAAATATTTTTAACTAGTTGAATACACAAACAACTGTTTTCGTTAAGTATGCTTACAAGTATTTTTCATTTTCGGGATGAGTTGTGTCTTGGGATGAATCAGAAGTTTTTTGACAAATCAAATGGATTTATATCTTTGAAGACGAACTTATTTTACAGGTATATTTTTAAATCTTTTATAGGTACATTTTTAAAGAGACTTTTTGCATACAGGAGCAAGTTCGTGCGACCCAGTCGTGCATTTTATTTTTGTTTCAATACTAAGCGGGATATAATTTAGTTCTGTAAGTCTATGTATCAAGCTTATTGCTATGAGGTGGAAAAAAATTAAAAATGTTTTTCTTTTTATTATTTAAAAAAAATCGCATTTCCTGTCATCGTTTTAGTTTCATTCAAAAGCCTTAAATCATGTACAAACAATTACCATGAATTCTAAAACATGTCTTCAATTCACAGAATCATTTGTGTTTCTGCACATACTTTTGAAAAAAGTTCGAAACATTTCATCTAACTTTAATTTACTCAGACAACCTCTTATGAAAGCAGCGTTGCCGCAAATTTAAATTATCTTCTTAAAAAAAATCAAATTCTTTTTCTTATTTAAGTTAGAGTTTACACAAAAACAAATGTTTAAATAAACTTTAAAATTATACAATAAGTTGAAGTCTGAGCAAATAAATGAAAATAAAACTTTAATCGAAATGCCACAAAGAAATGTATGTAAATAAAAATACTTTCGTGCCACTACGGCAACGCAGGTTGAAAGTGTCTGCTATAACTGTGTCAATATTTATATTAAAAAGACAAATCTATTTTATTTCTGTGTACCACTGTTGTTAAATTACATGAAGTCCTTGTTTTTAAATAATTTTAATTAAAGTCCAATACTTATGCTCGTTATTTAAATTAAATGAGATTGTGGGCGAACAAAATATGTTGTTCAAAATGTAGAAAAATATCTTCAATAAATTCTTGTTGTATAGACAAACATGGATTTATGTACAAATATTATATAAATTAAATGGTCTCTTTGGCTCCATGATAATTTATTGATAAAAGTTTTACATTTTTTTTTCTGAAGTTTTGAGTTGGCACCAGTTTGGTTCCTTGAATTTCTATAATAAATTTTCCAAAGAATTTCCTTAATGTGGAAATTCCCATGTTCCTAAGTTAATTGAAATAATATTTATGAGATAAAAAATATGTTTTTCTTTTTGAGAGAATTTGATTTTCGATATTCATAAGCTTATGCCAATATATAAAATTTGTATTTGCATAAATAAAAATAACAATAAATCAAAGAAAAATTGATTTAAACAAAATCATAACTGTCCGGAAGTTGATTAATAACAAAAATTCCTATTTTTTCGTGGGAAATTCACATCTACTGGTTTTTGATGTTTACAAAAATAGCAATCTCATTACTATTGAATTCCTTTTTTTTTTTTTAAACTGGACAGTGGATTGTCAAAGCTGTAGTCCAACAATGCTATAAGCGGTCGGGTGCTCCAATAACAGATCTATTTATCGAAATTCAAATTTTCAAGGATAAAATTTATATCAGTATTTCATAGGAAAAAAACTCATATGTTTAGTTAAAAAGGTCTATACCAAAATATATTCCTAAGATACAAAGCGAATTCGTCTAACCAAAGGCCAAATATTGTCAAACCAAATAAATTGAATTTAAAGATCAAACAAAAAATCATTCTTGTCAATCACAGTTTCCTTTGGGTAGGTTGGGGTATGGACATTGAAGAAATGAAAGAATCGGTTATCAGAACAGGGCCTAGTGACTTTTTACAACCCTCAACCATTCTATTTCTATGCCGTATCCGAACGGCTAATTTGAGAAGCACTTTTCATGACAAGAATTACTTACGGGGGATTTGTAAATTCATTCCTCACAAAAGGCGATACCCGTGAAATAAAATTCTAGGTGGAACAGGCAGGGATTAAACCCAGACCTGTAACATGACAGTTATATTCCGCAACCATCACGCCACGAATTCTACGAGACCGTCTTCTTGGGCCAATTAATAAAAAGCTTTGAATTTTTGTGTTGTTGTTGATTAAATCCAATCTGAATGATCCCTTACCAAATATACAGGATTACGATTTTAACTTCGATATAGACTTTAGGCTGTATATATAAGGTAATTTCTTATTCTCCTGTTTCGTAATCTTTTTCACATTTAACTAAATTGTCTACCATTAGTCGGCCATGAACTTGACACAGAATAAAGAAAAGAAAAAGAGAAGAAATTCTATTAAACGAAAAAAGTAAGAAAAATTTCATTGATCCCATTAATTTGAACTTTTCTATAACAAAATAACAAAGAATTATCTCAATGTCACGCAGAATCATCTGATTAATTGAATTACATAAAATCCAAAATCTGTATTCAATTTTGTTTATTTTATTTATTTTGTTTGGTTTGTTTGTTGTTCCTTTATTCAATCAAAAAACCTTTATAAACGTACTTTTTCAGAATGTATCACGATAATCCCTTAATTCACTTTGAAAATTAACTATGAAAGACAAATTTTATTGACTTAAATTTTTATAGAAAGGACAAAAATTCAGGACAACTTTTTTTCGTACTCGGTTTGTAGGTTTATACCAAACGGATTTTCACCCAAATGAAACAAAATAACTTTTTCACAGAAATCTTTCAATGTGATTGAAATTTTTACAGGACCGTGTCTAAAGAAGGTTTTTGAGATGAAAACAAAATCAGAGAAGTAGATCACTTTTCTGAGAAGTTATCATAATGGAGAAATAGGTGCTTTTAAAAGAAGTTTGAGTTTTTTGGATAGGATTCAGAAAAGAGCTTTGAAAATGATAGCGAAAGAACTATAACCGAAACAACTACGTCACTTGAACACCGCCGCAATGTTTCATGTCTTCCGTTGTTCTACCGGTATTTTTACAAACAGTTTTCTGTTGAATTAGTCAGTTGCATTCCCCCTCCCCCCCAAACACTTCAGCCGTAATACCTACACTTTTAGGAATACTCATCAGTAAGATATTCTTTTTTTAACCGCACATCAAGAATGTGGAATGCCTTACTCAACTCTGCTTTTCCCTATCATTTTGGTATTCAAAACTTTAAGACCAATTTGCACCGGTATCTCTTCTTAAATCCTTCCCTAATTTCCTAAAGCTCGCACTGTGTTCAAACTTTAAACTTTTTAGGGGTATTAATAACACCTTGAGTGCCCGTTAAATATACAAAAAAATTGAAAAAATAGTACTGGTTTTAAAGTGCTCAGTAAAAATGCCAAGTCCTTTCCGCTTAACTATCGTAAGCGCCAACAAATCTTTTATTGTTAAAGACAAATCAAAAGTTTACGGCTGGTCCATGAAACTGTTTATGTCTAAAACGATAATTGGAATTTATTAAGGCACTTAGGCTTAAACTTGACAGTAGATTTTATGACTTCATGTATTAGGAACAAATTTTTATAATTAGTGTTTTTCTTTAGTTAAAAATGTCTCGTAGCATAGAATTGAGAAAGGGGTTGTTTTTCATTTAAGGTCCGAAGCAGAAAAGCGAAGAAAAGACGGGAAACATTATTGACGTCTTGTGCGGCTTTTGAAGATAAGGCCATTGTCTTCTATAAAAACTAAGTAAACAAATAGTTCAGGTAATTTAATATTGGAAACAAATTAAAAAGCTGAATTTTATTGGGCAGCTTCATTTATACATCCTTACTACTTCATAATAATTCCACTCATTTTGGATCGAAGAAAACAAATTTTTGAGGGGTGAAAGGGTCTCAAGTACACTTTTTAGTAGATCACTCGAAAACTATAGGTTTTTGAAAAAAGTTGTAAGTAAATTTTCATCTAATTCTTAACAAAAAAAGATTACAGAAGTTAATAGATTTGGAAAAAACAATTGAAAAATATTGGAATAGAGTACGTTTAATCAAAAATGTAATAAAGTCCTATTTTTGAGTATGGAAGTTTTTGTATTGTTCTGAACAAAATTTTAACTAGAAAATCAAAATTCAGCTTTTTCGGAATTAATTCGAAATAATGCCGTTTTTATATTTAGTTTTCCTAGAGCCTAGACTATAACTATTTTCAAGTAGAATAATTCAAAACCGAATTAAGAAGGCAAAGTTTTTGAGAACAGTAAAAAAATGAAACCCACGTCTGCACAAACAAAATATTTGGAAAAATAATTAAATTGTGCAATCAAATACTTCCACAGTGCATAATTGAAATACTCTAAATAAATATATGGTATTCAGAAAAACGAAGATAGTTCTATTAGATATGATGGAAAAAATAATGCCTGTTGACCAAGGAGCTCTGATTTCGATCCCAAATAAACACATGAGGAAAATAAGGACTTTGGTGGGAGCACTATATACTATATAATCCAAACTCATTTCAAAATTGTTTGTATACATTTTGGAAAGCAATAATGTATATAATTTGATTTAGAAATTTATTTATCAAGAAAATAAAACATTCGCTACCTTGGTTGAACATTTTTTAGCGAAATTGGTCAAGATTTTAACGAGACATAATATCTCGAAAATTATCAAAAAAAAGCTGGCTATTAAATCAACACATTGACTCGTAGTTGTTTTTGTGGCGACCCGAATAAACAATCTCAATAATTTCCTTTATAAAACATTCGGTGCTTGTTTTTTTAAGGACTTTTCGATACTTACCACCGAGAAATCATAAGGAATTTTTTGCTTTTATGGAGAAAGCACAAAGTGTACAGTGGCCATAAATGGTAACTTAAGAGGAATGGTTTCTCTTTATTACCGACTTGAAAATGGGTATTTCGATTTTTCCGGGTGCGGATAGCAATGGAATTGAGTAATTCATCTCTTAATGGTTTCAAAAACATCTATAAATTATACCGTTGCTGTAATTTATCCCTTGCACTTAATACTTAACCCAAAAAGAGAAAAGAGAAAAGTCTGTTTTAAGGAGCAGACTAAAATTGGTGGTGGCATCTGGATCTGGCTCATTCATTATACCCATAAAACCATTGCTAAGAAAAGATGAAATGCCTTTACTCTTCTAAGTCTTATATGAACCAGATTTCCAACAGCTACGGAACTGCTAAACAAATGTATCTTAGGCAACAAGTTAAACAAGAGGGATGTTTCATCATCATATCGCAGTACTTAGACACATCTTTCACCTTATCCACCCCCAACTAGGGGCTGTTTTTGTGGCAAAAATATAATCATTTTCATCAAAAATTGAGTTAAATAATATAGAAGAATAATTTGCTTTACGATTACTGCCAAAAATAAATTGATACACTAAGCTTATAATAAGCGACAGACACAGAAACAAAAACAGGAAGAAAAAGCTCACATATTTATATGATGGCAATTGTAGGGAAATTATTCAACTTGGCATATTTGATTACACCAATTAAGGGTTTCGTGCTAAAGAACCGGAATAAATGGTAATTACATGGCACGACATCACGATTGCTTCAGGAGGATGAAATATTACCTACTTTCTTTATTTTGGACAATGTACATATTATAATGAAGAAGTCGGTCATGACTGTGCCATGACGATGACGAGGGCGATGATGATGGTGGTATGAAGGCTTTTCAAGGTTGACGCGCCTTGGCTGGTAATTAAGAAAAACAAATTATATAATAGTGTAAAAAAATGCTAATTTTTGTTATTTTGTTGTTTATTTGAGGTTGAAAATCCCACAAAAGTTGAATGACATTTTGAGTGAGTCATCAATTTTTGAAAAGAAACAAAGGTACCTAAATAGAAAGACATACTGGAGTTTAAATAAACTATGAGAAAGGAAAGTTTGAGGATAACTTTTTCAGTAAACAAGAAGAGGAAATCCTTACACGTATAACTTTTTTGGAACCAAAAATCCTTATAAACTCTAAAAGTTTACACATCTTAAGAAACATATATATAGTTTCATTTTGCATAAGTAGGTTCCCATAAAGGAGTAAGAATGCACATCGGAAAAGCAAATCAAAATTATTCTGAGAAAACTTGTGCAATATGAATTTTGTGAAGCATTTACTCATATGATCTCAAAAAGTTACCATATTGAGGTATAGTTCATCTTCTTCTTGGATCTGACGACGAGGACAATGAAGGCTTGTTGGAATTTCCATATGATAAAGTGAAAGTCAAATATGTCACAATCATACGAAATATGAAATATCTTCATTTCTTATAAAATGCAAAACTTATACATATATGTAGGTTTTGAATACAATTCGTTTGTCAAAAAAAATATTGATTTCTATTTGAAATACCAGTTTTGAGTTCAATGCAAACGTTTATTAATCTTTTAAGAAAGTTATGAGTATCTTATGATGTATTTGAATAGAGAATATCTTTGTATGCGTTAATATGAATTGTAGCTTTCGTCTTGAAGTCAAATTGTAGTCAAGTAAATTTTTGATGCCAATTTTATTACGGCAGTCAATTTGCCTTCAAATTTTAACGAAAGTCGCAGAGGAACAAATCCGAATATTTTGGGGGCCATGATCTAAATTTACAAAACCAAAAACAATCGGAAATGGATTGATTCTTATGCATTCAAAACTATCCATTATTTTTTATTTGATCGTCTGTTGAATCTGGTCATTGTATTTTTTGTTTTTTTTTTTTTTGTAATAAGCGCACAAGAGGTATTGATACACATTGGTTTTGAATTCCTGAATATTGCAATGGCTTTGAAAGACAGAGTGTGATAAGGAATTCCACATTCGCGTAGTACTGCTAAAGAATGAATCTCTGTACTTGAGAGTACGACCGAAGTTGGGCTCGAGGGTATACTGATGAGCATTCCTAGAAACGCGAGTATTGCGGTTGAACTTGAGGGAGCACCGAAAAATTGGAAATAACAGGAGGCCTTAAACAGGGATGTAATCTTAGCCCGTTACTTTTTGCCCAGTATCTGGACGATTTGGTACACTGGTTACCGTGTAGAGTTAAAATTGGTGATATAACAATAAATTAAAGTTATTATGTATGCTGAAGACATTGTCATATTAGCAGGGACGATAAAATCGCTTCAACTAATGATAAATAGACTAGTAGACTACTGTAGAATATGGAGTTTAGAAGTCAACATAGATAAGTCTAAAGTTATGATTTTCCAGAAGGGCAGTGGGAGACTTTCAAGTGATGAACAATGAAGGTTTGATAGAAGAGATTTGGAAGTAGTAAAAGAGTATAATTACCTTGGAAAGGAGTTAACTTTTAATCTCAATATGGAAAAACACTTAAAAATGAAAGCTAATAAGGCAAGAACAGCTATTGTTGCAAATTGGACAAAAATATTTTACAATTTAAACATTGCTCCAAGTTCAAAGTACAGGATTTTCAACGCAACTAAGCAATCTATTTTGTTTTGTGGTGCACAAGTTTGGGGCACAAAAAAAAATCAATTATGTGGAAAGCATACTTTGTTTCTTTCTTAGACAAATTTTCTCACTCCATGCAAATACTCCAAATTTTATGTTTTACTTGGAAAGTGGTCTAAAGCAACACTCTTTATTTCAACCCTTAAGCTGATCACGGATTATCTGATCAGGATAAAAATACAAAATTCCAGGCTGCCAAAAGTAATATGGCGACATGCAATTCAATTTATAAAAGGTTGGTATGAAGATTTGAGAAAGCTAGCAGCGCACTGTGGAATAATTTTTAATGAAATTGCAACGAATCACTGGAATCTGAAGAAATTACTCTATGAAATTATACAGCTTAAAGATGGGAACGAGCATCAACGTAAGGAACATTTTATTCAAAGATGAAATACAATCTCAATGTACGGAATTACTTTGCACCGAATTTCACACCGGAATCCATTAGGAAAATTTTTATTATAAGAGAAAAGATGTTGCGGCTTAGTTTTATACCTCACTCCAACGATTTGGTAGTTATTTGCAGTCCCTGCAACTAAAATCAAAAGGAAGATGTTGGAAACTTTCTGGGTGAATGTCCGATTCTAAAGGAAATAAGAAGGCAAATTTTCGAAAAAATGTTCTACAAGAAAATGAAATACTTGATCTCCTGAATGGTGAGAATTGGATGCAGCTTTTGGTGAACTGTAAGTAGGTGACCTCATACCAGAAGAGAATCATAAGTGAAAGCTTCTAAAATTTTGTTTTAACTAAACTAAAAGTTAAAATTTTGTAGTCAATTTAAGCGTTACGCAAATTTTTTTTTTCGTTTTAGCTAAACTAAGTCATTTAAAAACAACATGTTTTATAATTTGAAACATAAGTTCTCTTAACCGAAAATTTAAACAATATTTTGTTATTATAATTATATTTATATTTAGTAAGTTAAATAATTTAAACAAAATAAAATAAGGGCAAACGTAATGTAAATTAACGAAAATTTAAATCCATTCAGCAAACGACATTAATTGGCATTCCCCTAACTATTCATTATTTAGAAAATCGTAAAAAGAAAATATAAACAATTAAATATCTGGTGAATAAAATCTAATCTAATCTATTTAAATCTAATCTATACTTCTTTCTTAGCTTAACTAACAAGTTCGTTGTTTGAATAAAGTATTTTAAAGTTTATTTCTTAGCAATATTGAATAAAGAGCTTATTTCTCTTAAAGACCAATTATTTGCAATCTTCCAAATAGTGAAGTTTAGTCTCAAGTTTGAGTTTTTTCAAAATCGTTTTAGTTCGTTAAAAAAAGAGTTATAGACCTGGTGTTCCGAAAACGCTTTAAAAAAATTTCATCGGAAATTCCTTGACTGTTTCAAGGAAATTTTTGGTTTTTTTTTTTGGAATAAAGCTTATTAACGTCGCTCCAAGGGCTTTCATATTTAAAAATATTTTTCGGTTTTATAATTTTCTTATTTCTTCCAATTTTTGTCCCATGTTTTCAAAAACGGTTTCTTCCGCAAAGATTTGTAATGCACTTGTTTTTGTGTTCATAAACGTATTAAAGTATATTTAAGGCAAGGTATGGGCAAAAATTACGAACTTAGCCATAGTTGACTTGACTTGAGTTCATTTTCAACATCCTCATTTAAATATTAACATATTTTTTTAATAAATTTGACAAATGTTTGTGGCATATTTTAATATTTTAAAAGACTCATCTACAATGGTACACTTATGCGTATACTTAACTTTTCTACTAAAAACTTCAGTACCATTTTTTGTTCGGCTATATCTCAAGGATTACTAAAGAAATTGATTTTAAATAAATTTTGCATTACAGATAATGAAAGAAAAATTTATAAAATAACCAGCTAGGATCACCAAATCAAGTGAAATGAAATCAAAATCTAAATTGAAAAGCGAGGAAATTTGTTTTCAGGCTTCTATCTTTCGATTGATTTCATAACATCGTATACTTTTCGAAATTACTTTATAATCATGATTTGTACAATTTCTTCAATTTTTTTCATGCTTATTAATAAAATAAATACAAAAATATTAGTATTTTTTCTATTGATTATATGTGTATAACAGCTACATATCTGCAGATTTACATTTAATTCCGAAGAGAAGCTTTCAAATATCATTCGAAAAAAACTGTGGGTTTAGTAGAAAAAGTGTCTTAAACGTTTTTAAAGAACATTGTTTTACTTGAAATATTAAAGGGAAGACATATGTCGCTCTTCAAAACCGTTTTTCCAGTTCAATCAAATACGAAGTAGAAATAGAAGAACAAACTTTCCCCGAAGTCAGGTTGGTCTTAAATATGTCTAATAAATGATTTCGACTTAAATTACGCCTTATAGCTATAGTTCTACAGAAATATTTAGCAATTATTAAAGGGTTTTTCGATAAGGGTGGGTATATGTCGAAATGGAATAAAACAAGCTGTGTGTGAGGTATTAACAAAATTATTTTCGTTCGTCCACGCTTAGTTCAAAAGTTATTTGACTTTTCATTTGTATACCGTCTACCAAATATTTTCTTTCCACAAACCCATTCTATTGCAATCCTTGTCTACCAAAAATCCATTTTTGTCCAGTTCAACAATATCAATTTCGACAACCCGCTAAAATTCAATCTCGTACCAACTGCATAAGGCTGAAGTGTGAAGTTTTTGACATCTGGTAAAATTTATAGAAACACCAAATTGACAGCTTTTTTACCACAAATTAAAACACCTGCACAAAATACTACCAAAAAGCTACTTGTAAAGCGTTAATACTGATGAAACGCATATTTTGAGAAAAAAAAATTAAAATATTTCCACAGAAAACAGCTTGAACTTCAATCTTTATTTGTTTATTTGTTCGAAGTTTATTAAATGCAGGCTTTTTACAAGAAAATATCAGGTGCGCGTTAATAAGAACGCCAATGGAAAGCTTTAGCTATCAATAAGTGTTGCATTCCAATCTCTTTTTTTGTTCAGTTCCGGTACCAAGAGAATTTCGGGTATTTTTATTTTTTAAAGAATGCAATATGTTTAAGTGAGATCTACATTCATTTTAAATTGTATTCTTTTTCGAAAACGTCTCCTACCCTTTCTCCTAAAGTTAGGTCATTGTTCTTAAGAAAGCAAAAAAAAGTTTATCTCAAGTTAAGGTGTATAATGCTGCCAAACACTACTATAAATTGTTTCTTTAGAATTCTTTCAGAGGTTCATAACCATAACTCTTGAAGTCTTTGCACAACTTTTTCATAAACTTTGATTTATTTTTCATTTTTCATCATACAAATGAAAAACTTCCGAGTGTCTTTAGTTTGTTTTCTATTTATTTTGTTTATTGAGTGGTCTACGGAAAAAAGAATCACTTTGTGAACTACTTTCTGTTTTCTGTTTGTTTATTGATTCAAAATGAATTAAAGTTCAAGAAAACTTTGAGTATCTAGGTTGTAGGAAAAATACCGAAAATTTCAACATAATATGATTTCCAAAAATATCTTTCATAGAAGGTTATAATAATAATCAGAATACCAAACAAAAATGAAAACAAACCACCTGATCTCAAGTTATGAAGGTTTACAAAGGTTTTTATCAATGGAAACGCAGATAGGAAAGCTATATATATGGCTATATGTAGGTATAGGTAGGTCCAATGCCATATACCAGAACTTAGAACCAAGAACCAGAACCACACGAAGGATTTTGTTTCACTGTCACGTACCACGAATATAATGTGTCCTTTCGTGTGGAAGAGACAAGAATACAAAAATAAAATATTCTTGGGGGTTCAATGAAACGAGCTTCCTGGAGTACCTATATCTTTACCTTTATACATAACTTGGAACTCCTGATGCCGAAAAAAAGCAAAAAAAAAAAATAAAACAAAATTCAATTGAATCACATCAAAGGATGAATTTATGATCCAATAAAGTCACACTCCCAGAGAAAAGAGGAACTCGCCTTCGTTTGTTCTTCCTCACTCGTTTTTCCACCCCCTCCAATGCATCACATGACAAAAGATGTCGAAAGAAAGAAATTGTAATAAATTGAAAGATAACTCGGGGGAAATATTATATCCCGCCCCAATAAATAAATATACAAAAATTATTATGTCAATTCGTATTTGTTAGAAATAAATTGAAGCACATAGTGAAATGGGGTGGTGGGATGGGAAAAGTTTTTGCAAAGAGTGTGTAGCGTTGCTGAGGAGGAGGACGAAGGGAAGGGGTGGAAGCAAGGGAGTTACTTTTTAAAAGAAAGCATTTCCGCAGGTGATTTTGTCTGTCAATGCCAAATAATGAAACTTTTTTGAAAGGAAGCTTCAGGGGATTCGATTCGAATGAATCTACGCGGTGGCGGAGATTTCAGGCTTTTTAAGGTAAGGAAGAGTGCGTGTTTATTTAAGGTGCCTTGCCTATACTTTCTTTCTTTTTTCAAGAAACGAAAGAGATGTTCTAGGTAATGATTAAGTAAACATTTTTGTTCGGTATGGTATAGGGTACAAACCAAATAAACATAATAGGAGTAAAAATAATAAGGAAGAGTATATATTGTTTGTGGGTTGAATGACGTATTTTGGCAATTTTTGAGGAATGTTTATGTGATGAAAAAAAAAAGTTCTGCAAATTTTAAATACCTGTGATAAAAGCGGATATTTATTTTTCTGAAAATTTAATTTTTAAACAGGAAATTCATTGTATGTAATATATTTCAATTAGTTTTGAGACATTATTATCATAGTCAAAGTCCATAGACAGCAGACAAAGTTCTACTTTTAATAAGACATGGTATGATGGCTTAACATTCTTTCAGGGAAGTACACATTTCCACACGCGAACTTATTAATAACGTTAGATATTCACAGCTTGATAAATAATGAAAATATCAACCATTATTATTGTAAGGATCTTCATAATTATAAATTTGTTTGTTATTTACAGCAATCTGGAACATTCTTCATTATAAAAATGTATGTTTTTCAATTTTTTGGTTAAAAGTTAAGCTTTATATCTATCAACACCACACTGATTCAACCAATCAATACTTTTTCAAATGACTTTGTTGTCTTGATTATAATGTTCATATTATTTCTCTATAAACTCCGGTTTTTAAAATATATCTCTTTTAAGTTTGATTTAGATGTCAATCAAATATAAATAGCCTTTGAATAAAAGTAATTTTATTGGTATTCAAAACAAATTTCTGAAACATATAAAAACTATATTTACCATTAAACTAGTTTTGGAGAAACTCTTTCAATAATATGGTTTAATTTGTTCTTGTGACATATAGTATTGCATTCGTAAAACATTTCGAGCTCAAGATTTAAATTAAACTTGGCATTAAGATGGTTGAAAATCGAAAAAAGTAGGCCCCCTGAATCCGTCCTTCTGGCTGCCTGTCTGTCCACGCCCTTAAAGCCCAAATTATTGGGTCGATTGAGTTTAAACTTAAAAATTAAAGCTTTGAGCCGATTCACGTTAGGCGTTTTTTTCTATTTTTTAAGACTAAAAATAACAGTAGTCCCCATACATGTAGTACTCGTGGCATGGTGGTTAGTGCGTTGGACTGTCATGCGGTGGCCTGTGCCACCTAAAGTTTTTTTTCACGGGTACTGCCTCTTGCGAGGAATTGACAAATTCTCCAAGAGTAATTCTTGTCATGAAAAAGTGCTTTCTCAAATTAGCCGTTCGGATTCGGCATATAAACTGTAGGTCCCCTCCATTCCTGCAATTACTCGCACACAGGAATGGTTGAGAGTTGTAATTCACTAGGCCCTGGTTCTCTACGGACTGTTGCGCCACCTAGTTTTTAAGTTAGTCCCCATAAATTTTTTTTGGTCAAAAATTGAAAATTCAAATACATATTGTCAAAAACCAACCGATAGATTTTTCTCTTAATTTTTTTTAACTTAGCTTCTTCCAATAAAAAAAAATATTTTTGTGTTGCTCCAAAAGGTAACCCCTCATAGAACCGTCGTTTTGTTTTTAAGTTTTCTCAAGAACTAATGAACCGATTTTAATAATTTTTTTATGCACAAGCTCTTTTACTGTCTCAATAATGTTTGATGACCAAAACTTTTAGATTTTACTTTTTGGAGTTAAAGAAAAATGTTGAATTTTTTTTTTCAAAATTCGATGGTTCAAAAACAGATCAATATTTTTTATAGAAAACAAAACGTAAAACGTATATAAATAGGCTCTAAATTACTGCAGACTACAAGTATTTTTAAACTAAAATTGAAAAATTGTATTAAAATTAATTTAAATAAAACCGCTCTAATGATTTTCGAAATGAAATTTAATAAGTCAAAGTTTTTTTGATGGAATGACATTTAAAGTTTTGAAGACAAACTAACTTTATTAGTAAATTTTTAATTTTGAAATATAATTTTTATTTATATACAGAGCCTTGGATACAGGAACAAGTTCATGCGATTCAGTCGTGCACTTTATTTTTTAACAAGTACGTTGTAGAGTTAATTTTTGGTGTTGATTCCGAATCTGAACACCGATTTTAGCTACATTACATACCCGTTTTTAACATTATTTTTGTATTGTACTGGTATATATATAATTTCAAAATTTGAGGAACCAAAATTTTTAAGATGACGAATTCCTTCGAAGAACAATCTTATATATAAAAATGAATCGCAAAATGTGTTGGTAAGCGCATAACTCAACAACGCCTAGACCAATTTGGCCAATTCTTTTTTTAAAATGTTCGTTGAAGCTCAAGGATGGTTTTACGGCGATAAAAATTCTAATAATTGCCGGATAAACCATAAAAACATCCCTTTTCTTTTTCCCATACAAATGTTTTCTAACTAAAACGTAGTCGGCTTACAGAATTTGACTTCAAGTCATATATAATTAAAAAAAAAAAGAAGAAAAAATTGTTGATGTCGATTTACTGTTGTTTTTCTTGGGTTTTCTGTTACCTTATCTACTGAGTTTGCTTTTGTCAACTGATAAACGGCTGAAACAAAACCATATATCGTGTTTTGTGCAGAGTGTTAGTGTTAGTCTTTGTTTAGTTAGTGTTTAGTGACAAAATAATTTATATTTGATATGCCTCCTATAAGACGAAGCAATTTAGGTAGAAGAACCCGAACTGCTACAAAACAAGCTAATTGCCGATCTAATCGTACTGCATAAGAACGTGAAGACCAAATGGAACGTGAAAAAATTCGGATATCACAAACGCGAGAAGCGCGAGCGCGACATTCAACTAATGATCGCTCAAGTTTGAATCGAGCTGCTTTCAGTTACGATGTGTCAATTGACTACAGTACAGGGTTGTCAGGTTTGAAAAAGTGAAATCGCCAAAAATAAAATACAAATCGCCAAAAAATCGCCAAATTTAAAAATGTATTTACCATTGGTTTTGTTTTCATTTTTGTTGCCTTTGCAACATGGCTAGACCTTGCAGCATGTCGTTCCAAGTCAGCTTTCTGGGAATGTAGATCGCAGTCACAAATTTTGCAGTGGACTAACCCATCTTTTTTTGATTTGGTTAACCATCCTAGTATTTTAGGCCAAAAAAAGTTAAACTGATGAATCTGGCAAAATAATATCATAATAATAAGTTTTTTGCTACCTTTGAATAAAGTTAACTGCTCCCATTCTTGTTTATATTTATAAATTCTTTCTTTTTGGCATTTTTTAATTTGGCTCATTTTAATTACTTGATGTTTCTTGTTTTATTTTTCCATCAACTTCGAATTCAATGCTTTCTTTTTTAAATATGTTGTTTCGATTGAAGTCAGTTGTTTGTTTTGACATATACGTCATTTATTTTAGGTATGGGAACGAAATCGAATTTCGGTTTTCGGGTGCGTTCAGAATTCAATGTTTCGAAGGCTACATTCAGCGCAAACAGCGATGAAAAAGATACATAGTTTAAGTGAACATTTGAGAAAAGAATATTATAATTCCGATTGGGAAAATAAATATCGCCAAAAACTAAAAATATCGCCTTTTTAAGGGTTGATCGCCAAACCGATTTTCGTGTCGCCAAATTAAATTTCAAATCGCACATTTGGCGACAAATCGCACAATCTGACAACCCTGACAGTAACTACCAATGTGTTGTTATTGGTTCTATGAACTCGGTTTGCTCACACTGTAAGGCATTGAAATACAAGAACGAAGCTAACGGATTGTGTTGCGCAAATGGTAAAGTGAAATAGATACCATTGGATCCACCACCAGAGCCATTGTACTCATTGGTTTCAGGAATAGGAACAGATTCCATACACTTTTTGACACATATCCAACACTATAACAATCAAATGACTTCATTTGGGGCAACAAATGTAGTTCGAGAAAATTTCATTCCAATTTTAAAGGTATGTATGTATTATAGCAGTTATTCATAATTATTTTAGCGAACAAAATTTTCTATCACCTAAGTTAAGATGTTTATTGATAGATATTAGTTACAACTAAATATATACTTTTTAAGATAAAATGTTATTTTAGTTTGATCACTGACAATCCATAAATTTATACCCCATTGCTTATTTATTTAATTTTATAGTGTTTGGTACAAAAATAATATTTTTTTTTAATTAACAGATACAAGGGCAAATATATCACAGAGCAGGTTCACTGTTACCAGTGTCAGATAGCGACAGCAAATTCCTGCAAATTTATTTTATGGGCAATTCACCACAAGAAATTGATCTGCGTTGTGCAAATAACAATTTAATAAAAAGGTCTATTGTAGAACAATTACAAACTTTATTTCATGAACACAATCAATTGATTATATTGTTCAAAACTGCACTGGATCTGATGCCATCTGATAATCACAAAATTGTAATCAGAGCTGACAAATCACCTGCAGGTCAACATGCAAGACGTTTTGTATAGTTGGAGAAAACTTGGAATCCCGTGATATTGTTTTACATCGTCGAAATGATCAATTACAACGTATAAAGCAATCAAAAGACGAACCACCTCACAATCTTCAATTAAAGGTTGGACCAATAGTTATAGTGTTGTGAAATATCAACCAACCGCGTCTTTGCAACGGTACACGGTTAGCGATAAAATATAGCGAAGCAATTATACTCAAAGGAAAGTATAAAGGAGAAGATGTTCTTATACCGCGCATCCCAATGATTCCGACTGGTGTGCCATTTGAGTTTAAAATGCTACAGTTTCCAGTGCGGCTTGCTTTTGCTATGACCATAAGCAAGTCCCAGGGACAATCATTAAGTGTTTGTTGTATCAATCTAGAAAACCCATGTTTCTCACATGGTCAATTGTATGTTTCCTGTTCCTGTGTTGGAAAACCATCAGATTTGTTAGTCTATGCGCCAAGTAATCAAACAAAAAACATCTTATATAATAAAACTGATTTCTGTTAATAATTATGATTCACATCATTAACTTTTAAATCGTTATATATGTTTCATTTAAGTATTTTTTATTCAAAACGCCCTATCACGAGGATGACGGTTTTGTTCAGGAGAATGTTTAGCCACGACTATAAAATACGTAGGAACAAAAACTGCCACTTTACAAATCTTTATGACAGGACTAAGTCTGTTGGGTCCGCTAGTAAATAGTATAAAACTTTTATACTATTTCGCTTTTTTCTGTTAAAAAACAATTAAGCATAAATATAGAAAGGAAGGTCAAGACCAACAACTAATAAGTATGTTTTAGTAAATAACGTACTAACAAAATTTAAACGCAAAAAGCAAATATAGGGATTAGATAATTATCACGAATTTTATTGAAAATATTCCTCAATTTACATAGCCTCAAAAATCCTAATATAAAGTGATAAATTGTTTTTGAAGTCGGATTCGAACTTAAAAAGTATAATTTTATTATATTGATTATGTCAAAAATAGGCTATTTTGGTCTTTTTTGTTTAGGGAATGCAAATAAAAAACTATTCCATCCTTTTTCCCAACGTTTCGTAAGAACTCCTTACTTCTTCAGGGGATATTTTCTTTATTCACTCTGTATTAATACATATAATTTTGACATAATCAATAAAACAAGTTCAAAGAATTGGTCAAACACAATCAACAATATAATTTTATTATTTATTGCAATTTAAGAGCACAATAATGTTTTATTTTGACATTTTCTATTTTTTTGATTCCGTGATTTTATTTAGTTTTGTAGCTGTTTCTGAAAGATTTGTTTAAGAAGGAAATTTCCTTTTTTGCTAAGGAATATTGTGGACCTTATTAAGGGTATACTCGTAAACTCTTAGCGGAAGAAAATGAGTTATGTATGTGACCGGAAAAGGAACCAAAAAATGGAGTTTTTATCAGTGTAATCTAGGAAGGAGGTGTCTTAAAGGTACCTACTGCTCCTTAATAGAATGATATACGTATATACATATCTGTATCGTCCTTCGAAGTAATTGTAAATTGAGTAAAACAAAAAAATGTAAAAAAATGAAGGTTTAAACCGAAAATGAAAATATCCGTTTTAATGATTTAATAGCGTTTTCTTGCTCTAATATACTTAAATGCTATTCTATTGAAAATCCTACCTAATTCTATGTAATTGTAATAAGCATTCATAAATCATATGACCAACTTTATCCAATAGCAAATTCTTTAACCTCTCTATATAAGCTCTAAATATTACGTCACTATGAATCTAGGTATAACTCATAGATAATACCATATTTAATCAATTCATATAGCATTTCTCATTAAGAACATACAAACAGTATACGCGTTAGAATATACCTTTATCTGTCAACAATCTCAAATCAAAAACTAATCATAAGGCTTACCTACTCGCATTCATATACATATATATATGTACTGTACATAAGTAGAGATTTTATCTTTCATGTTTTGTTAATAATGCAAAATTACCTTCATTAAAAGTCAATATACCCACTTCAATCCGATTATATAGAAATTAGTGCTATTATATGTACAGGCAACAAAATAAAAAAAAAAGCCTGTGGTCTTGGAGTGTTGAGAACAAAGAACAGCTCCTATCCTAGTGTATAATGACCAATTTATAAATGTATACGAGTGTGTTTGGATGCATATACCTGTAATATCATTAATCGTGTAGTTTTCATGGTAACTCATAAGCCTATTTGCTTTATATAATAGAAAAAGACCTACTTTTAATATCTATCCCTTCGCAACTACGTGCAGTATTACATACAGTTGTGGTCATAAAATTAGCTCACAAAATGAATAAAAACACACTATACACACACTATAAAGAGACCAAAAATTCACTAACAAATTTCGGATCATGAAAGTTCACAGAACAATAAGGTCATGGTTGGTAGCGGTCTTAGTAAAGTTTTAGGAGGTCAAAGACTCAAAATAAATCTATTTTGGGGAAAATCGTACTTACTGATGTTTACCCGTCCCTAGCTTTTGATAACCTTTACATAAAAAGGTGGGCCTAAGACAAATTCATGGCGGCCTTACCTCTCTCAGGCAATTTCATTAAAACCCGCATAAACTATCAGTGATTTTACCATTCGAAATTCACAACAAAAATAAGTTTTGAAATAAATTAGGGGTTACTGAAACCGAAAATGAAAATCCTTTTTTTTTTAAATAAAGTATTTTGGGACACATGCAACAAAATTTGCTTAGTGTTTTGATAAGAAACCAGAAAAAAACTTAATTTAATAATATTTAATTGCTATAGACTGTGGATATCTTGAAAGATTTAAAATTTAACTTTTCAACGATGCATACATTTGTATTAATGGAATTAAAATTCATTGATCTGCATATTATTAGTAAAATAAAGACAAAACAGGGTTCAAAATCGGAATGAGAATTTATTGTAAGGCGGAAATTTTGTCTGCTAACATATTTTAAAGAAAAAGTACTTTCTGTTACTAATATTATATTCTTTAAGTATTAATTAAAAACAAAATTGCTGAGCCACTTTCTACTCTCTTTCTAATTTAAGACAAAATATTAAATTGTATGCTGATAATTTTCGTAAAGGTGTTAACAGCTATAGAAATGGAGATAATCACGAAAAAGAACTTTTGCGGCTTATAAATTACCACGCAGTAACGAAATTTTAGGAGACTTTTTAAGCAACGTTTAGAATTCTAAAAGGAAGTTATAAACAAATTTTCAGCTTACTATCTCTCATTTCGAGGTATTTTACTGGACTGTTCAAATAATAAAAATCTAAGAGAAACAAACGGAGTATTCGAAACAATGTTAATAAAACGAGAATAGAAAATGCAAAAGGTTTAGCGAATCGGTGCAAGAAATTTTTCACCCCTTCTGATCTGGCTGTAATTTACAAAGACTTCACTCGTCCAAAACTTGAATATAACAAGTTCAAGTCTTTTGGATAGCATCTAAAAAAGAGCTGTGAAAATGATAGGCGATGGAAATATAACCGAAACATTTACATCACTCGAACACAGTAGCAATGTTTCATGGCTTTCGCTATTTAACATATATTATTACAAGCAATGTTTTGTCAAATTAGCGAGGTGCATTCCTCTCCTTAAATAATTCAGCTGTAATACTCGCACTTTCAGGAATGCTCATCAGTTTATCCTTGAGCTCAATTTTGGACCACCTTTAACCACTTATCGAGAAAGCGGAATGCTTTACCGAACTCTGTTTTTGCTCCCATTTTAATATTCAAAATTTTAAGACCAATGTGCACCGGTCTTAAACCCTTCCCTATTTTTCTATCAGTAGCACTGTGTTTAAATGTAAACATATTAAGGGTGTTAATAACCCCTTGAGTGTATGTAAACTATAAACAAAAGTTATAAAAGTCGACGAAAAAAGCTATTCAACAATAAGAACCTGAATAGACGCATTGCTAGGCGTTAAACAGAGGTGTCAAAATATTAACCGAAGACATCGTTTCGGGGGAAAACATCTTCAGAAAAGCCCGTGTTTTGAAATTTGATCTTTTAGACTGACGTTTCTAAGTTCAAAGTATTTGGAAGTTATTGAATACCATACGTCAAATGTCTAAAAACATCAAATACACTGTTAAGTAATTCTAGTCTTGGGTGATGGCGTTTGAATGATGCAACTCATATTGATTATGTAGATGATTTATCTTTAACTTGGATATTTCAACAAGATAACGACCCGAAGCATGATGGTAAGTACGTTGGACTGTCATGCCAGAGGTCTTGTGTTCGATCCCTGCCTATGCCATCAAAAGTTTTTGCACGGGTACTGCCTCTTGCGAGGAATTGACAAATTCTCCAAGAGTAATTCTTGTCATAAAAAGTGCTTTCTCAAATTAGCCGTTCGGATTCGGCTTAAAAACTGTAGGTCCCTTCCATCTCTGACAACAGTACTCGCACTCAGGAATGGTTGAGAGTTGTAAGTCACTAGGCCCTATTTCTCAACGGACTGTTGCGCCACCCAATTTATTTATTTTTAACGACCCGAAGCAGTGCTGTTCTATCTTCAAATCCTGGTTTGATTCCAATTCTATTAAAGTTCTAGAGTGGCTTTCTTAAAGTGTTGATTAAATCCTCATAGAAAATTTATGGGATATTTGAGAATTATCCGACAGGAATATAATAAAACTTATCCTCAATGTGCAGCTCTAGTCGGTTCTATCTTCAAGAGATGGACGGCAAAAAGGATTTCCAACAAGTAACTATAGCTAAAGAAAAAACTGTAAAAACTGATTTAAAGCGTAGTAAATATATTATCTCAAACTTCTTTAGAACAAATTTCTTCACCAAAAGCGTTTTAATGATAAATTGCGTTTCAAAAAAATATATGAATATTCAAAAGCAAAAATGTTAATAACTTGAATAATGAGTCTAGTGAAAATATTAATTTTCCCATGAATACTTGCATTTTAACTAAACAAAAATTAGTTTAATTTCAGTGGTTTAATTGTATGACAATAACTGTACAAACAAAGATATCATATCAAAATATGAAGGCTTCTTTATATATCGTAGTTTTACATTCATTCGGAACTCATATGAAAGGAATTATCTTACAGATATATGTATATGATATATAATCTTTTATACTTAAAATACATTCATATATCACTAGGACATAGTCGCTATTATTCCATCTCTCAGTTGGTTATAGAAAATTCCCATACAAGTCCCCAATTATACGTCTAAACATACATAAAATACCCTAGACCCTGTCAACTAAAAAAGGATAACTACTGCCAACGGGCAGCCTCTAAAATGTTCCCCCATCACCCAACCCAAAAGCGCCCACGTCACATATTCGTATATCGCCATGTTTTCATTAAAAGTTTGTAAATAACAGTTTAATGCGAATAAAATTGTGGGTAGTGAACCAAATAAGGTACATTTTTAAATGGCCGGATTAGAACATGTAAATGTGCTGTAAATGGTAATAAAAGTCATGGGACCTCGAACTTTTTTCGTTAAGTCCTTTTTTTTCAATTATAATCAATTAGTTAATGTTGGGGTTATCCTTTTAACAATTAGACATTTTTGGTTCCGATATATCAAGGAAGTAATAAGACTACTATGGGCCTTGAGGTATTGCATAATCTGCCCTCATGGATGCTCCCCACCTGAGTGCTGTGAGTTGGACCCAACTCACAGAGCAAATTAATGCCACCAGCAGTCTCTAACTATACTCGTACTCTCTTTGGATGTACGCCTGAGTTAGACATGGCATATTATATTGTCGCACCGCATAGAAATATTACAGGATACGGTGGTGGTTGCGGTGCAGGGGTAGAAAGTTTATAATAGAACTACGAAACACGAGGTTTTAGGTTTTTTTGTTTACTTTATAGTATTTTTGTCGTTGTTGGATTAGTTATCTCTTATAGCTTTTTAATCTGGCCTGTGTGTCATTTGGCTTTCTATTTTGCCATTAGGGCTCTAAATTATAATATTACCTTCCCTCTTCCATCATCAAAATATATACCTATGTAGGTGTACCAAGCCATCATCGTCACCATCGTCCTTCGTTGTTGTCGTCGTTATAGGATGTCCGCCAGGATCAGCAACCACGAATATAAACGTATAAACATTCATTCGTTAGTTAGTTGGCTAAAATGTGTCTCTTTCATAATATTGCACGCAATAGAGTTTTCCTACTTTTTTGTTGTTGTTGTTGTTGTCCTTGCGCGAAAACCATCACGGCCACAATCTGTATTACGTTGTATATATAGACCTCTATACCTATAGGTATTTACTAATTAATTAAAATTCATAATTATGTTTTGTTCTGGACTGCAATTATATTATTTCGTGGTTGTTTCTATTAATTGAAGGGAAAATTCTATTATATCAAAAATGTAGCCTATGCAAATGAAGTTATGCCGGATTTACACGCGGATTGACGAAGTAAGATAATAATTTATGTCACTTATTTTTCATAATCTCCATTGTTTAATAAAACTCGAATTGCTGTGAATATTTATGAAAGAAAAACTAGTTCAAATAATAATATGATAATCTTACAGCATAATCTTCATTTAATGAAGAAGAATTGTCTGCTTTATCTAAAAATGTTTCACTAATAAACGCAATTCTAGCAGCTACGAGTATACAGAAATATTTTGTATTAAATTCGAGCAGATTTTTGCTTAATTCTATAATCACAAAACTGATTGAACATTTTAACGCTTAAGCGAAAGAAGTCACGAAAACAAGGAATCATTTATGGATTCGATGAAGAGAATCGGAGACAAAATCGAACCCTGGGGTACACCAGTATTCGTTTTATGATTACCACAGTTGATTTTCTTTAAAACAAGTGATATTGGAGGTTGGTAAGTGGAATTATGGACGTTCTGTTATTTTGAGACTCCAAAAAGGTGATCTTAGCTTTTTTCTCTTGCATTAAAACTTCTCTGCTATCTTACAGCCAGCGGAGAGATAGTCCTCATTTAAAGCTTGTTCAAAGATTAATTCTTTATAAAATATATATGAAATGATAGAAGTTAACATTTATACAATTTCTTTTTATTCCAAAAAAATTAAGATAATAATTGTAATATGCAAATATTTAATCATCTAAATTGCAAACACATTATTTTTGTAGATTTAAATTTTAGAATTTGCGGCCTTAGTGTGTTAAATTTAAATTTTGTACTGAAATAAAGGGGACATATTGTAATCTTGAAAAATCTCATGTAAAATTTCAACCTCAGAGTTTTTGGGTTGTAGATGAAAAATTTTTGATTTTGTCAAACTTGAGGTGAAAAGCTTTTTTCTTCAATAAAAGTAACCAATGGCGTTTCAGAGATTCTGCAATCTAACTAGGCTACCCAGATTGCAAAATCCAGACCAGGTTTGTCAATTCGTCTAAAGTTCAGTTAAAGTTTTTGTTTTAAGTCCTTCGACTTTCACAACAATTATTGTTGTAATTGATTTCGATGAGATTGTCTGTGCAAATTTGTTTAAAGCACATTACCAAGGTTTATAAATAAGATCAACTGGATGAAATATGCAAACGATATGATTTAATGGAGAGACTTTACCAATAAACAACAGGCTAGTAAATAAGTGCAATATGATGCGAATGCGATCTTTGCGTTCTTTTGAAATCTTTGCAAATATGATATGAACGTGATTGCCAATAATAGCAATGACATCAAGTGAATGCACAAATTGAAAGTGAATACAAAGACTGCTAAAAATTAACCTACCACAAAATCCTATACTTTGACGAAGAAGCAAGCTTGCAGGGAGATACCATGCCCCCACATATGCGAGTATAGCTCACTGTTTATTTACGCCATAAATTTTGTAATTTGCAATAATTGGGGAATAGGAAGTAAGGTCAGAAATCGGTTATAACGAACTCTATGCTGGAAATTTTGTTCCTTATATCCGGTGTTTCGTTATAACCAATTTTAAATTTTGTGTTCTTTATTTTAAAGAAAAAACAATGTACGTTTTTGACTGTATTTTATTTTCACTATTCCCTTTTTGGCTTCCTTCGTTTGCCTGCCTGGCGCAATTTTAAACATTTCTGGGTTATTTTCCAACAAAAAAAATCTTTTAATTTTAACAATTTAACAAAAATTCTGACAAATAATTGGGTTTATTTTTAAGCTCAGATTAACCGAAAAATAAAAGTTCCATTACTTTGTGCCTCTTAAGTTAGTTACACATAAAAATAATTGAAAAATATTATTAAGCAATTCGTTTATCGGATTTGTCTGGATTTATTATTGTTTCCCATGAACAATGAATTTTTTATGAATTTTTAGTAGTATAAAAATTAAATTAACAAAAAATAATAATAACATAAGTGCATTGAAAAAGCTTCTCATGTTTATATTTTCATATGTTACCAATATTTTAAATAACTTTTAATGACCACTAAATCTCATTTTTTTGTTTAAATTCGAATCTTGAATAATTGTTCATAGCATAACGACATTTTAATTACCACAGCTTCAAATTGATTTTAACCCAAATGATAAATGTTCGAGTATTTTTTTTGTTCACATTTTTATGATGAATTGTGATATGAGGATTTTTTACTCAATCATTTGTTGGTATTCTTTTTTTTTTGATAAGCACTTTTATTCAATTTATTTCGATTTTTCATCCATCGTTAACGGTAATTAAATTAGACCTCTAAAGTGACTGATTGATATTTTAATTTAAACAAAAATAAAACTGAGCACATTTTTGTTGTCGCTATAGAATCGATATGATATAAATACACATAGAGTGTCCTTACATTTACTTATAGATTACCTCTTGCTTCAAGATTGATTGATTGATTGAATTTTTAGTATATTTTTTTTTGAAAATACTCAAAAATGACAAAAAATGATACTAGACAGAAACATTGTTTAAATGTTAGTATGTATTAATACTTTTATCTTAATTTTAGGGGATACTTGCCATAAAATGTATTCAAAATACTTCATGTGAAAATATTGAATTTTATGAATAAAATATAATATGTTCAGGAATCAAAGTACTGATTGGTCGAAATTCCATACTTCAAAATGATTTAAATAAGCTGAAAATTAGAAACCGTTTTGAAAATGTAAAAAACGAGTGACTTGTAACATTTTTTGAAAGTATGGCGGCCAACAACTTCAATACACAATTGGCGAAAATTCAATATCCGATCCCATTTATAAAAAATTCAGGAGTCCCTCAAGGAAGCCACCTTGGTCATTTGCTATTTTTCTTAACTATCAACGACGATGCTAATGTCATTGATAATTCAACTGTCTCTTTTAAGCTGATGACATCAAAATAATAAAGGTTACTTCAACTTCATTCGATTCTTTATTACTCCAAAATGATCTTGACTCATTTCAGACTTGTTGCGACAAAAATTTCTTAAAACTCAATGTAGGTACCGAACTTCCATTCTGCACGATGCTACCATTCATTCTGTCATTTTTTATTTGTCACACTTAGTTAAATTTTCTTCCCTATTTTGATTGTTTTAATAACCAGGACAACTCATCCCTTGGCTTCATCAAATGTTGGTCTAAAGAATTCTCTAATCCTTATGTCACTAAATTACTATACACCACCTTTTTTAGACCTCTACTTGAATACGCC
Source organism: Eupeodes luniger (assembly GCA_951509635.1). Classification (NCBI taxonomy): domain Eukaryota; kingdom Metazoa; phylum Arthropoda; class Insecta; order Diptera; family Syrphidae; genus Eupeodes; species Eupeodes luniger. The sequence goes on along the minus strand of OX608075.1, from coordinate 127,966,387 downwards.
AGTCAAGTCTGGTCTCCCCACCCCATCAAAACTATCACTCTCAAAGATTTGAATCTGTACAACACAGATTTCTCCAATTTGCACTCCGCGGTCTTCCTTGAAGTGATAATCTGTTCTTACCACCTTATGAAGACCGTTTAAAGCTTATTATTGGCAAAGTTCGCTGATATTTTCTTTTTACCCCAGCTTTAGGCAGGTACCATAGACTCACAATTTCTCCTAGAAAAGATTCCTATTTATACTAATCCAAGGAACGTCAGAAAAGACCTTCTCTTTCGCCTTCCTCATCACCATTCAAATTATAGCCTTTTTGAACCTATTACAAGAATGCTGCGCTTAGCTAACAATGTGCATAAAACCTTTGACTTCCATATCAGTCTTTCCTCCCTTAGAAACAATCTCTAGAACTCGTTTGAAGTTTTTTGTTTCTTAAAAACTAACGTGTGGACCTTCGGACCCAAGCCTAATATAAATAAAACTTTTAAAAAATTAATTTAGCCTTTTTTTGTTAATAGCTTGCATTAAGCGTAAATAAATAAATAGGAGCATTCTTTATGTATAACATATTTATCAGCTATTTGTATTTATGTATGTTCGTTATGATGTAACTCAATGGAAGTTATTATTATTGAAAAATGTAAACAATACTGTTTTTAGAAAAAAATGTTTAATTTTTAACTTCCCATAGGAAGTTATTGTAATGGGTCCGATTTGTCAAATTGAAAATTTTGACATTTCTCGACGTTTCAAGGTCCCTAGAGTCGAAATAAAAGATTTTTAGAAAGATGTCTGTGCGTGCGTGTGTACGTACGTCCGTACGTCCGTACGTCCGTACGTTCGCGACGTTTTTTTCGTCGTCCATAGCTCAAGAACCAGAAGATATATCGACTTCAAATAAATTTTGTTATACAGATAATAAGGCAGAAAGATGCAGAAAGGGCTCTCAAGAAAATTGCGTGGGTGGTTTTTTTACCATAGCAGTTTAAAAAAAAGGTAAAAATTTTGGTTAACCCTAAATATCTCATGAACCAATGACGCTAGAGACTTGAATTAAATTTTATATTATATATTATAACTTGACACAAAACAATTATATTTTTGGAAAAAATCCAATTAACGGTTTTTTTTATAAATCAAAAAAACTGAAAAAAAAAATTTGTCACTTCGAAAATTTTACGACTAAAATATGATTTCATCTCTAAAACAATTTTGTGCAACGAAGAATAATGTTTTTGACATCTGATAAAATTTTGAGAAAAATCTAATAGACAGTTTTTTTACAAAAAATTAAAAACCGAAAAAAGAATTTAACAAAAGTTGGTAAAAATTGATTTTCGACTCAAATATCTTTTCAAAAATTTGAGATTATGGCTTCTAACTAGTTTTAACTTATAAAAAATATTGTTTTCAATATTAGGAAAAATTTTGAGAAAAATCAAATTTACAGTTTTTTTACAAAAAATAAAAACCTAAAAAAAATTTATAAAAGTTGGTAAAAATTGATTTTCGACTCAAATATCTTTTCAACACTTTGAGATATTGGCTTTAAACTACTTTTATCTTTCAAAAAATATTGTTTTCAACATTCAGTAAAATTTTGAGAAAAATCGAATTGACAGTTTTTTTACAAAAAATTAAAAACTGAAAAAAAAATTTAACAAAAGTTTGTAAAAATTGGTTTTCGACTCAAATATCTTTTCAAAAATTTAAGATTATGGCTTCCAATTAATTTTAGCTTATAAGAAATATTGTTTTCAACATTAAGAAAAATTTTGAAAAAAATCGAATTTACAGTTTTTTTACAAAAAATAAAAACCTAAATAGAAAAATTAATAAAAGTTGGTAAAAATTGATTTTCGGCTCAAATATCTTTTCAAAACTTTGAGATATTGGCTTCAAACTAATTTTATCTTATGACTAATATTGTTTTCAACATTCGGTAAAATTTTGAGAAATGTTGGATTGACAGTTTTTTTTTACAAAAAATAAAAACCTACAAAAAAATAATACTAAAACTTGGTAAAAATTTACTTTCGACTCAAATAGCTTTTCAAAAATTAAAAATATTGGCTTCAAACTTATTTTATTTCACAGAAAATATTATTTTTAATATTCAGTAATTTTTTTATAAAAATACAACAGTCCGTTTTTTCATAAAAAAATAAAATCTCCAAAAAATAGAACGAAAATTTTGTAAGAATTGATACATTTAGACAAACTTTTAAGCAAGACAAATCGATAGATGGGATGGGAAGTTATCAGTGTGGGTCGCATCCCAGCCTCTTTTATAATCTAGAAATTCCACAGCTCTTGATTTTCTTACAAGGACAAACATTGTCAACAAAACATTCTTAAAACTATAAAAGTATTTTTGTAGGGTTATTCAATTTACAATAATTTAAAAAAAGAACATACAAATTGTGCCTCTAGTTTATTTCTTAGGAAAATATAATCCACAATCTAAGAAGTGTCATTTTTATTTAACTCTATTCATATCTTTAAAAATAAAAGAACAGAGTAATAAAAATGTTTATATATTTAATCGCATTATCTGAGCCTTTATATTTCCTCTATTATCTTCTATGCGAAAGGCAAAAACAAGAATGTTCAATATCTTTTCTTGGAGATAGGAGATATAATAAATTTTGTTTTCCAACAAAACTGTTGCTTCAAGAAGAAAGAACCAAAAACGAGAAAAGTATTTAAAATACTTCTGTTTGAAATATTGGTTGCTCCCGGTGCTGATGGTGGTGGTGCTGATGGCGGTGGAAAGATATTGAACCCCAAGAATCTCCATTTTTTACTTCAAATGTCGACAGATTCAAAAACATTTTTTCTTAAGATGTTTTATACATTTAAAAAATAGCATTTCAATATGTACCTATGTGCTTTTTTCAGTATCAATTTTCCTCGCTTTTATGTTTTTTCTTCAATAGGTATATTTTTAAGATACTAAATTAACGAGTAAGGAAACATTTCCCACACAATAAAATAAAGACATAAAAGTTTTGTGGAACATAAAAACCCAGCCGAAAATAGATAAGAAGTTAAGTGTTTTTCTTCGTTTTTGTATTTTAATAAATTAAAGGTTGTTGAGAATAAAAAAAAGGTTGATGACGATTGCAATCTTCTTTCGTATAAACTTAATTTAGTGGCCAGTATTTTCAGTGATAAAACCCTAAAAAAAAATGTTTTTGTGACCTGTTATGGTAAATTCTTGTTAAATCCCTTTGTAACTTTTGAGAAAAATAACCCGAAAATTGGTTGCTATTTTTATTTCTTTTTGAGTTTTTGTTTTATAATTTCAGTTTTAAAAATAGCTTTAATTAAGGTTTCAATCTTTGAAGGTAATCTTTTCTCAAATTCTAAACCCTCTAATCTCTCTGTAAATTCAATGTACGTTGCTTATCTTCTGGGTACTTGTCGTTTTCAATGTTTGATTTTTTTATAATTTTCATAAAAATCTGATTTTGAACAAAAGGGTCCATGTGTTCAATAGTTAAGATTAAAATTAACATAAATAAGAAAAATTGTCAAAACAAACTTGGAAAGTCACTATATTTTCAGTTTTTTAAAAATACCAATTATAAATACGAATATAAGTTTTCAAAAACCAAAGTCCCATACAAAATCAATCATTCCTATTACGATTATCAATCACCAGTACGCTATTTGACATTTGTAATGAAATTGATAAATTGGTCTTATCGTTGGGTTGGGTAGGTTAAGGCGAAATAAGGGACTTGAATCTAGAATCTGATTTGGCAGCTGCCAAAAAATTACCTTCCAATTAAGAAAAATTTATTGGAAAGTTGACTGAAAAGTTAGTCAAGAAAAGTCTCCCTAACTATCAAGTTAAGTCTACTTACGTTAAAGTGACAGTTGATAATGTTTTTTCATTGAACTGAAAGCTGAACTTTTTAACTCTATGATTTTAGATTTATTTATTTTCTGCAAAATTCTTTTAAATGTTTTGTGTAAAAGTTTTCCTTGTAAAATTGGAAAAGAAATAAGTAATATTTTTCTACAATAGAAAATACATATCGTGATGGACTTGTAGCTTGTCTGAAGAGTGTTTTGTAGACAATAATGTTTTTGATAGTTTTTGTACGATGATCTGCAGGTAAAGATTAGTGTAGTAAGGTTCCAAGTTTGAAATGTATGACACTTGAAAAAGTAACTAGCCACCTTGGTCAAAATTGACGTTAAAAGAATGCAGTTGGCTGCAAATGAAGTTCCTTATGTTGTCTGAACCTGTTGTCATCAATCAAAATTTTTGAAAAAGATATTAACTTCCTTTAGATTGAAGACCTATTGTGAATGATTCAAATTGGCAAAATTGATGTTATGATAGTCAAAACTATTCTGTCAAAATTATTCAATCGAAAATTTCTTGTTGAAACAATATTTGTAGGCATAGCGAAAAATAAAAGTATGGCTACTAGATCAATTTTCTGTAAAAATGAAGCTGAAGAAGAAAATACATTGGAGCAAGTACAAATAGGAAGAAAGTCATGACACGCTTTGAAACTATACAAGATCTTTTTTATTACATTACATAATTAATTTAAAACAATTTTCTGATTTATCCAAATGTTTAGTCTTTGAATAATATATTTTTAGATATCAGTTCAAAGTTAAATGCAACTTAAGACAACATTCCCTTCGAAATATGCTTTAATTTTCAGCTTTTAACAGTCCTTGCATTGTATTAACATCAGAAATAGTCATCGATCTTGAAGAAAAAAATACTTTTCTGTGCTGTAGTATAATATTTCTTCCCAAAATTTGGAATAAAAAAGCATAGACGTATTAATTAACAGCCAAGCAGCAATCAAGGCCGTATCTGCCACTGTCACAGAGTCAAGACTTGTATATTAATGCCATAGGGAGCTTCGTTTACTTAGAGAAACCCACACAGTTACCCTCTGTTGGATCCCAGAACAATGCGACATTAACGGTAATGGAAAAGTAGACAAATTTGCCCAAAAACCGATCAATGCTCAGTCCAAGCCATAGAATATCAATGATATACAGGCCAATAGCGAAGGTAAATGGACAACTTCACCAAAGTTTCATTGAAATCGCAGGTGGACAGCTCTTGAAGCTTGAAAAATTCTAGGAATCTATGGCCAAAGACTTATAATGGTAAAACAAAATTCCTTTTGCAACTGGTTAAGCCTCAGCTATTCTTACTAATAGGATTCAGCACCCACATGAACTAAATGGGTATCAGCTTCCACTTTCGAGGCGAATGCCCAAGCCTAGCCATAAAGAAGAATGACAATACATACTATCAAATTACTTTTTCGAAGACTTTTGTGACGTCTCGTCCTTACCACCTAAAGACATTCTTAAATTTTTCCAGAAATCAGGATGGTTCAGGAGGGCGCCCTCAACCTAAATCCTCATCAAACTTCCCATACGCTTCCCAATCCATTAACTTTTCTGGAGAGCACAATACATCCAAAGTGATCCAAGTGAGATGTTTTCTAGAGCTATATAGATGCATCACCTCATACAACCTAACATAACCTAACTTAAATGATTTCAAGCGGTTAATATCGTTGTTTTCTTTTGATACCTTAAAGACCACTGCAATATCCGACCACTTGGTGAAAACTTCCGTCAACCTGACCTGGAGAAATAATTTTGATTGCTACCAATTTTTCTTCTATGTTAAGAAAACTCTTCAAAGCAAATAGAACAAACATTGATTTACAAGTACAAACTGCAAACTATTGGAAACGTCAATAGGTACCATTCACAATAGATGTTTATTTGTTTTTCACAATTCTCAAATAATTTATCAATTGGGATTCAAAATTTACCGCTTTCTAGATTCATTGATAAATTTTATCAATCGTCAATAAATTAATTTCTTACCACCGTAATAAGGCTGTATGTTAATTTTGAAAATTCAACAAAAATTTTATTTTAAATTTTAAGACCTGTTTTTCAGTACGAAACTTGAACATTTTAAGTGTTGTCTACGGACCAATTCCACTGAAAAATCTGTTTTGTATGTTTATAACATAGATCATATTGAAATCATATTCCAACAAAACCTTCAGTGAACTAAAATCAGGCAACAAAATATTTTTTTCTAAAAACTGCAAACAAACTTTTCAAAAATATTCAAAAAAAAAAATAGACTGTTTTTGTATTTTGCTTAATTGCAAAAGCTTTAAACATTTTAAAATTCTTGCTTGTAAACAAAACCATGACACATCTATTTTTCAATTCCAAAATAAATAATATTAACATTGTACAGTATTGGAATCGGAAGTCTTTGAAATGATTTTTCAATTGACTTTCGGAATGCAATTTGATTGACAATTTGTTTTGTTGATGTAAAAATACACATGAAAATGTCTATAAATGTTCTGATGAGATTTTTAGGTTTCTGCGTATATATCTAAAAATAAGAATTCAAAAATACCCAACCACATACCACATATATGTACATATGAACAAAGCCTATGCATATATTAAATCGTAAGCCTTGTATTTTTGTTGAGGACAATTTTATATACCTACAACATTTCTTGCTAAATTTACATTTATTTTTATAGTAAGACCCTTAAAGTCATCATTTTATTATTTGGAAGATATTCGTTTATCTTTTCTTGCTGATGACGAGAAAAGGGCAAATATGTTCTTTAGTTTGCATATTTTTCTAAAAACCTAACATAGACAACAAAAACGAAAATAACGTTATCAAATTCTCCATTCCAAAAAACCATCCCTACATAAGGTGTTACAATAACATTTTTGAATCTAATTTTTATTTTACCTCAAAAAAAAAAGTCTTTTTATCAGCAAAATGTAGGAGTAGAGTATGTTTTGAAAAAATTGAAAAGCCCAAAACGTAGTATATACTCCTACAATGTATGTCTAACATAGAATATCCCTGAATTGACAAAATTGATAGGAAAAAAATAAATGAAAAGGATGTAAAAAAAGGAGAAGAAAACATTAAGCTACTTTGCATGAGTTTGTCCTTTGTCAATATGTACCTAAAGGATTTCGAATGTGTTTTCGGGTTGAGTTTGTTGCCTTGCCTTGGTTGGGAATGTGTGTGATCGATAGCTGTGCATAGGGTATGCCATATCCTTTGGGGGCTTTTTGACCGATTGAAAATCCAAAACGTATTCATCTGTGCCACTGTGCGTGTTGTAAAAATTTAATTTCAAATTGTATAACAAGTCCTAACTTTGTGGCTTTTTTGAGTTTTTTTTTTTAAGTTCTTTTCTATTTCAATATGATGATGGATTTGGGCGAGTTGGGCGAGAATTGAAGAAGAAAGAAAAAAAGGTCAGTTCTTAGATTTAATATCTATACAATTGATTTGTGGTAGGTTTGTATACCTTTTTTTAATTTAAGTCGTTTAGGTAGGTTTTCTTTTTCTTAGGATAGGTAAATTGAATGTGTTTTGTTGACCTTAGAACAATTCATAGATTTCCCAAGAAAAGAAGTAACCCAAATGTGAATGAGATAAGGACTTCTAAGGTTGTCAAGTAAAAAATTATGTAAATATTCTTTTGTATAGAAACATATACTCAAAGATATTGTTATTGTTGCTCAATTTTCTGTAAATTCATCCTTCTTGGAAATTCGAAGAAGTTTTGTTTGAAAAGAAAATGAGTGATGAATTTGTCAAAAATGCAGGTATTCTAAAGTTACTGACTGTTTCTGTATGGAGTTTATATAGGGTGTTTTTTAAGATGTTGTCACTTTCCGCAATTTGGCAGTTCAAAAAGGTGTGACAGTTGATAAAGAATCGTTAAAAGCTTCCAAATTTTTGAAAAAAACATAAATCTTTTCACGAAGTTCATGCAACACTCTCCATATTTTACAGTGTTTAGTGTGAAGCCCGTTTCTGGTTAAATGGGTTTGTCAATAAGCAAAACTGCGGAATAGATGTCGAAGACAATCCTCAGGTTATTAACGAATTACCATTACATCCATCAAAATTGATTGTTTAGTGTGATTTACACGCTGGCGTTTTTTTTTGGTTCTTATTTCTTTTAAAATTAGAAAGGAGCTGCTGTTACGATAACTGACTTTTTATTCTAAAAAAATTTATCAGCTTAACATGGAAATCATTTGATTCCACCAAGACGGCGGCGGCGCTACTTGTAAACGGGCTTAGTCCTCAATTTATTTCCAGAACCGGTCTTGTCAACTTTACGGCTCTCTATTGATTTGTATTGGATTTTATTAAGTCATTGGTTAATTGTGAGAAACCAGTAACTTTTGAAGCATTGAGAACCAATATTCAAGCTATTATTGATATCATTATACTGGTGTATACAGGGCTCCGTTTTATCTCCAACCCTATTCCTGACTGCAACTTCTCAATTTAATCTGTCTAAAGCCCAATGCTATCTTGTATCGTTAAAGTCATATATTTCACCTTGCCATTTACCTCTAGTGGAATGATCACATAATGTCGCCAAAAATTCCGCAATATATTTGGATTCATTCATTCCACTCTTCTCCCGATATTTCTACATATAACAAAACTTACATACCTGGAAAACATGAGTTTAATTCCCATTTCCATTATTTAAAGAAAGGCTTTTAAAATGATTGGTGACTTACTGTTACTCATCAGTGATCACTAATTCACTTACGTCTATGCTCTAGTCGGTAGTGAAATAAGCACTTGCATTCCTTCCTAAATTAATTTAACCGTCATACTCAAGCTTGTAGGAATATCCATCAGTTAAACCATAAGCCCAACTTTGGCCGCACTATGAAGTAAAGAGATTCGTTTTTTAGCTGTACTACGAGAATGTGGAATACCTTGTCACGCTCCATCTTTCCCTGTCATTGCCAAAAATACTCCATTACCAAGATCACCAAGATCGGAATCTCAGACTGACATTTTGGTTTGCCTACAATCTAACTACACACTAAATGTGAGAAAGTGTACGTGAAATGATGCAAAAACCAAACACATTCTCACATTTAGTGTTTCGGCCCATCAAAATGCTTCATTATAGTCCTCAGCCCCATCTAAATGCTTCATTTTGAATGTTTCATGGCCTCGTTCAAAAACTAAACAATCCTAAACAACAGAATCTGAAGTGCTGACATGGTCTTAAATTGGAAGATTTGTATAGCTTTTTAATTTCAATCCAAATAAATGTTGTCAATGTATATTAAATAAAATAAAATTGACCAAATACATATTAAATGATTTATTAGTGCTGTATTTTGTTTACTTAAATTATTTGCGAACGCAACATGCGCTGCAACTGATTAAGTATAATTAGAAATGGACAAAAGTGTAACTCAATACTTTGTAAAACAACAAAATAGACAATTTTTTCAGGTGAAGTTTGCTTAGAGTTTTTTTGGCAACGTTAGAAGTTCAGGTGGAAACAATAGGCGGGTGCCTCCGTATTTTTTTGTTCAGAAAATGCTGCATACTTGTGAAGTTCCATTGCCAACTTTATCTAGTTCAGATTCCGCAATTAGATTAGTATTTTCATCATTTAAGCAGTTCGATAATTGCAAGACCAAATTTTATTTTTATTTTTTGCAGAAATATTCCTGAAAATTTCTTTTTAAGGGACTATATTAGAGTTAGAATTTTGTTTGTAGTTAGATTTTGGAATACAAATTTGAGGGAACCATGTTTTAAAAATAAGTTGCTTTGTGTAAAGCATCTTTAAGGAATAGAAATAGGCAATATGTTTACACACAATACCAACTAAATGAGTGCAATAAATAGATTTAAGTAACTTTTTTTTTTATTCCAGTATGGGGAAACCGAACACCCAATAGAAAAAAACTGGTATACGCGCCAAAATCCATACTTCTTGACTAAATAATGTTATCTTCTATGTTTACGCATAAAATTACGAATTTTGTAGCATATGAAAATTTCTAGACATTTTACAATCTGAAAAATTAAATATGCTATGAAATAATTGGCTGCTATTAATGCTAATTTTTTTTCTAAAAAGTTGATGGTTAGCCGAAGCGGAAATTTAATGCACATACCTAAAATATTATTGGCTTTCTCAAAAATATTTTTCTACACTAACCTCTGCTTTATACATGAAAACTATTATTTATGTATATTTTCTATTATGTTCTGCATTTATAAAATGTAATCTATGGAAGTATGTATTTACTATATTAAAAAAAACAAAAACATGTACGTAAAACTCATTAATTTGTTTCATTATTAGCAGCACTTTTATTAAACATACCCTTCAAACAGTAATAAGTAAACTTGAACTTTGGTAACTAAACATTTTTAAGGAATGAATGAAAATTACATTTTGCGTTAAACTGTTTGAATTCACTAAGAAAAACTTCTGTACGTCAACAATAAACATTCATGACGAATACATGTTCTATTGAATTAGTTGTGTATGAATTCAGAACGATTTTAAGACGTTTTCATTTTTGATATATGTCAAAATTTGCATTTTATTTGTTCTGCATTTATTCAACAGGTTCGCTATAATCGTTCTGATTACTTTTTTAAAACATTGGTGTTTCTTTGATGCATAGTTTTTTTTTTGATAGCAAATTCATGTATGCTTCCATCAATCAAAAATGATATGGATGAGGTATTTTCGATTATAACTCTTTTTTTAAATTTAATATTTATTAATCAAAATGGAATTGAAAAATAGTTGCAAGCTTAAATCAACAAACAAAATATTTGAATTCAATAAATTGCGCTCGCACCCTTAACTTAATGGTTCTTCGAACGCATCTTTGATACAATAATCCGAAGTTAATTATGAAATTTAAAGAATTTCGTAGTGATTGCTGTAAATGAGTGAATTAATTATATTAAACTGATGTTGAACATGCTTTTTTCAAGGAAAAAATGTACATTGGTTCGCTATCAACAAAATGACTGCAAAACTAAAGCTTTAAACTGAGTTTTTCATCGAAAAAAGTAAAAAGAAAAATCTAAAAAAAAAACTTATTAACCTCCCCATTTTGTTTTTGCTTTGCAAAGTGCCGCTAGCCCACGGCATTGTTTTTTTTGTTTGTTTTCACATCTATTCATGGACTAATTGTCAAAATTACAAATACAACAATGTAAACAAACGGGTTTGGGGGAGTGAAACGTACGAAAGATTCCGATCTTGGTAAATGGAGTATTTTTGGTCATTGCAATGTTCAATGTTGTATTTTAAAACCTACTTTCCAAACCCATAATTCTATTCTTTTGTTGTTTTTTTTGATACAAATACAAAACCCTATGTGTGTGCGTTACTTTAAAAAAAAATATTAATAAATATTTGTTCCAACAATATTTCTGTTTTGTATTCAAGTTCTTTAAAAAAAACACCTGATATAAATTTGTGTTTAAAAACTATGGAAGATGAGTGTCATCGTTGGACGCAAGTTGAATATTTAAAAAGTTTGATTAAACTTCTTAACCATTGACTCACCGTGAATGAGCCACATTTAAATTCCACTAAAAATAAAACAATAATTTTCTTCCTCATAGCTTAAGTTGTTATTGATTCATTTTACATCTTTTGATTTGTATCCTTTTGTCTACAACGACAATCTTGAAGTCAGAAATCTTCATGCGTCATGTAGCCTTATATTTTCGAAACCAAGATCTACCTAATGTTGTCTTGATCCGTAGTTTACAGACGTCAGAGTCAGACGTCACTTTGCAATTTATTCGATTCAAAACTTTTGTTTTTATTTCATTTTCACACAAACATCTTGTGGTAAAAATATACGTCCTCAACCGTCACCACACCACACCGCATCATTGTGGATTCACTTAGTTTTAGTTATGGTTCTCACGTTCATCTGACGCCATCTGTGAACCTAGACAAAAAGTAAACAAACTGTAGGGGTTGATGATGGCAAACAAGGTGAACTCGTATACTCGTATATGTTTTTGAAATAAGCTCACATATAGTGCAATCGATTGAAATAATGCATTAGAAGGATAAAACTAAAACGCTGATGATGGAGAGGAAGAAGCTTTTCTAATATTAGATTGATAAAGACTATATAAGGATGGTATACCGTATAACAAATACATACATACGAATGTATCTATGTATGTAGGTGTAGGTATTTAAAGTGATGGTACTTTATGCTTTTTACATCACGGGTGATAGGTTATAGCTAAAAGCTAATGCATCAAAACAAAAAGTAAACACACTGAGTTTACAGTGAAAGGGTATGGGTAAAATGGTTGATGGTGGATTAAGGATGCGTCCTTGCCTTGAGCCTTGACACACTAGCCTCTTTTCTTTCCAATTCAAATCGAAGGAATTATATTTTTGTTTTATTTTCTTTCCTTAGCTAAACCGAGGGTTTTTATTGATTCATTAAGGCTGTCGATTATTTCATTAAAACCAAGATTAAACGATTGACAAAATGGATATAATTGAAATACAAGAATGTCCTTTGATTTCAGTCAAATGTGTTACATCCCATTAAGACATATTAATTTGGCAAAGCACGTAAACACACAAAAACGTTCGTACTCGTAGGTATTAAGAAAATCAGCAAAAAAGGATTTTTTTTTTCTTTTTGTTCGTAAACGAATCGTAAAACTCCTTCATAAATCAAACGTCAAACGCATTGACCTATTGACTTTTTCTGTCTATCTTTTCCGTCTTCTTGTAATAGGTAAGACCAGATGTTCTTTTTTGTTCTTGACCAAGCCACAAGCTGTTTTCGAGATATACAATTTTGGTTTTTATATAAGGTAGGTATAATAAATAATGATGGGGAAAACAAATTAATTTGCGGTCAGACGAAATGTTTATTGTTACCATTTTTCAACTTAATTTTTCTCGATTAAACATTTGTGAATTAGGTCGTATGAAAAATGTTCCTTAAACCTTTGTTTTTATTTTGGTTTTGGTTTAATTTCTGATAGTAAAATGTTTTTAACATTTGAAAATAAAATGGAAGGCCTGGATCATTGGAATTCGGATGTGGATTTTTTGTTAAATAAATTGAAATATTTCAAAAATTCAATTGGTAAAAACCTACTTCAATATTGTCTATGTTATTTAAATTCACTGAATATTCAATTTACTGGTGGTAATTTTACGAAACTTTATCAAAATTGTATTTTTAATGCATTGGAAACCGAACACAAAGTTCTCGCATGACAGAAAAATTTTAATATTTTATTTTGGAAAACCGATAAATTAATATTACTTTTCGAAAACAAAGCGTTGTCTTGGTTTTTAGAACTTTTTGTGATAATTTAGCGATGGACACGTGACCAAAAGGAATGATATATGAATAGGACATCTAATATTCGCATATACTTTTTTGTATCACGCAGCGTTGCCACAATGTTACAAGTGTAACAAAAGTGTTACACTTTTCTTAATTTTTTTGTATTTGTTACTATGTTACTTTTTTTTCTTTTTGTTACACTTTTTTCTCCAACCTTTTTTTTTCTTTAAAAATTTACTTTATGATTTTTTTAATCAGTGTGAAGTGCCCTTTAACAACACTTCCACGTATTTGTACACCTACGTCCTAAATTGAGTTGAAATCACCTTCATTCGACTCGATCGAACTCGTTCAGTTCGAAATCTTGCTATCTTTCACTTCAAATTCAAACTCCATCTCTCGATCCAGCATATAAACTTATGTTCATATTAAAAATAAAAAATTGAGTTCAAGATCATTCTTTGATTTAAATCATTTTTTTCAATTTGTTACATTTTTTCGCTTTTGTTACGTTTTTTAAAAATTGTGTTACACTTTCGTGAAGCCCAGTGGCAACGCTGCACGAAGCTGAAATACTTGTCAACATAGATAGTTATAAACTTTGTATTTTAATAGTTACAAATGTTCTAAATATTTTACAATTTACTAGCATTTCCTAGATTTAAATAATTATTTGAGAAAAAATAGCTGTGTTCAACCAACTGCATTGGACTAATCTGGTGAAAAAAGTGTACCTTTTTGTGTCCATTGAGTAAATTTCTACACTCACTTACACTTATTAGCGTTCATTGAGATGAATTAGTGTACTCTTAACTCTATTTCTAAATATTCTGCCTTAAATTTTGATCTACTGCAGGTTGGTAAAAACTGTCAAAATCAGTCGATGTCATTGTTCGATTATATTTTCTAAACGAATAAATTTGATTTGGTTTTCCTCGCTCTATATTTTTGATTTAAATAAATAATCGAATCTTAGAGCTAACTAAGAGTGGAGTACAATCTCTGGTGATTCAGTGCTCTCCCAATACCAAATTAAATTTTGAGGAAGTAAGAAGTTTAATTAATAATTTAATAATAATCTTCTAAATTTGTATATTGAATTATTCCCTTGATTTTACTTGCCCCGAATTTTATATCTTTTCGTCTGACGTCTGGCTTGAATTTGCTCTGACAGCTTTTATGATCCTTGAATGCACTACACTACTCTTCATTGGAATTTTTCAGGTTGAACAAACCTAATATTTTTCTTTTATGAAAATGTTACATTTGAACACCTCTAGAAAGCAACAATTCGTAAACAACCTAAAATCCTTCATCCCCATCTTTACTTCCACACAGTAATTATTGAAAGTTGTAAGTCACTAGGCTCTGGTTCTTTACGAGCTGAAGCGCAACATCTACGGATTGGACTTATTATTGCAAAATTAATAAAAGTCAAAATATAAAGAGATATTAGATGGAGTAATTTACAGAAATGGCTTCAACTTTCAACATAAACTCAATCCATCAAAATGTTTTAAATGTTTTTAGTCAAATAACTTAAAGCTTTTTACAAACTTCTCCCATTTATACTTGCGATTTATAGGAACTATATGGCAAGTATTGCATTCGTGCAAAATTTCAAACTCGAGATTTAAAAAAAATATGATATTACGACTGGAGAAAAAAGTGGGTTCCCGATTCCGAACGTCGGTATGGAGATCTGTCCACGCCTCTGCAGTCCAAACTTTGAAATTAAGACGAAAAATAACAGTAGTGGATACCACACATATTGTTATTGGCCAAAAATCAAAAATTTGAATTTTTTAAAAAACGAACCGATAGATTTTAAAATGGTTTTCTTAATTTGGCTTCATTTAATAAAAAGAAGTATATTTTTGTGTTGGCCCCCATAGATTTTTTTTTTTAAGTTTTCTCAAGAACTATTCAACTGATTTCAATAATTTTTCTGCACAAGCTTGTTAATTGTCTTCATAATATTTTATGATAAAAAATGTCATTGCTTATTTTTTTTTTTTTTTTTTTTTTATAATTAGCAAACACTAAAAGGGTTTTGGAGATGTCGGTGTACATTGATTTTAAATTTCTGAACATTGCAATGACAGGGAAAGATAGAGCGTGGCAAGGCGTTCCACATTGGCGTAGTACGGCTAAAAAAAGAATCTCTGTACTTCATAGTACGACCGAAGTTGGGCTCAAGGGTAAACTGATGGGCATTCCTAGAAGCGCGGGTATTACGGTTTAGTTGTTTAAGGGGAGAAATGCAACTGGCTATTTCACTAGAGCATAGTCCGGTAAAATAATGGTAAAAAAGGGTGAGGCAAGAAACCTTGCGTCGATGTTCGAGTGACGTAAACGAGTTAATGATGTTAATGTCACCAATCATTTTAAAAGCTCTTTTTTGAATACTGTCCAAGAGGCTTAAATAAGTTACTGAAGCACCAGCCCAGAGATGAGAGTTATATTGAAGTTTCGGACGTATATAGGTTTTGTAAATTATAGCCAGATCAGACGGAGAGAAAAATTTCTTGGAACGTCTCAAAAAACCTAGATATCTTGCGGCATTTTTGGCAACATCGCGTATGTGATCGCTCCACAAAAGGTGGTTGCTGATGCACATTCCGAGGATGTCAAGATTTTCCGTTTCGTTGATGCAAGTGCCACTCACAGATAGTGGCAAATAGGGTTTATCTCGCTTTAACGATACAAGACAGCATTGCGTTTTCGAAGCATTAAATTCCACACGATTTTTTATTCCCCATTGTACAATGCTGTGTAGGTCGGAATTTAATGAGCTAATCATATTTTGCCGTTGCAGTTCCACATCCGAAGAGGAGGGTTGTGAGTCTGGAAACGAATTAGAAAAGCTAAGAGTGCTATCGTCAGCGAAACAATGTATTGGATTAGAAGTGGCAGACAGGAGATCAACTTGTATTGAACGGTTCGAAAGGAAATTTCTAATCCAACGAAGAAGAGATTCGTCGATACCGAAATCACGCATTTTCGATATGAGAGCAAGATGCCAAACTTTATCAAATGCCTTTGAAATATCAAGTGCAATAATCTTACTTTCTCCAAAACGATGTAAAGATTTGTTCCACTGTTCGGTGAGATGAACCATGAGATCACCAGTGGACCTATTGCTACGAAAGCCGTATTGCCGGTCATTAAGAAGCTTCCGTTCCTCAAGATATTTCTTAAGCTGATAATTAATCAGCGTTTCCATGACCTTAGAAAGAAGGGACGTTAGTGCTATCGGTCGGTAATTTGTGGGAGAAGAAGATTCGCCTTTTTTTGGGATTGGCTGAACAAAAATGCAGTTTTCCAACTACTCGGAACGAGCCCAGAAGAATAGGATAGATGAAAAAGCTTACGCAGTGGTTTTGCTAGCGTGGAAGAACACCTCTTCAGAATAATAGCGGGGATACCATCTGGGCCAGCGGATTTATGAATGTTGAGATCTTTAAGAACTCTCACCACAGTTCGAGTACGAAAAAAGATTGGTCCCATAGAATTCTTTACGCGTTCAAGAACTGGGGGAGCCATGACACTATCTGGTAAGGTGGAATTTTCGGCGAACTGCCTTGCAAATAAGTTGGCTTTATCAATAGAGCTAACTAAAGGAGTGTCATTGACAACAAGCGTAGGAACCGAGGATATCTCTAAAATTGGTTATTATTTTTTTACGAAATTGAAATGCATAACGTATAACAATAAGCTCTAAATAACTGCATATTAAAAATATTTTTAAACTAAAACTGACAAAAGATTGAAAAATTAAGATTTTTTTTGAGAATCAAATGACGTTTAAGCTTTTGGAACACACTTTTTTTGCAGGTACATTTTTAGATCTTAAAATACAAGAAATATTTTAAAACATACTTTTTGGACACATGAGCAAGTTCGTGCGAGTCATTCGTGCATTTTGTGTTAAACAATTAAGTTTGATTGGATATAATTTTAAACAAAATTTAGTTAAACTTATCTTTAATTTAGTTTTTCAAAATTTTGAATTAAATGACTTAATTCTTTTAGACTGATTGCTTGAATATTTGGTGATCAATAATAATGATCATAATGCTTGGTAACCATTTAAGCATAAAACAAGTAGAAACAAATTTGTTTTCATTATAAGCTCTTAGACATGTGGTAATAGAAACAAACAATTGTCTTAATTACTACTTAGTAAGAATAAAAACTTAGAACCACCTAGAAACACTTCAATAATTCTTGACAGAAATTTCATTGACAAATTTCCAACAACATTTACAATTTTTCAAAAACAAGTGCAAACCATATGATTTTCCATGTTTTCTATTGGTGAAACAGTTTTAAAACCACTTCTCAAAAAATAAAAGGTTTTTTTTCCTACAAAGAGTCTAAAATTTTAAAAATAAATAAAAAAAATTAATATAAAACAAATGTTTGTGTATTCATTTATGATTCGTTTTTGAGTAAATTAAAAAAAGTAAATAGTGTTATAAGTAATCAAAATAAGCAATAACTTAAATAAGCACGAATATTTTTAAAAATATATTTAAAACTATAGTTCTCATACTTTGTTGCCCAAATCAATTAAACCTATTGTAAATTCTAATAAGTTTAATTTTGTTTTGTTTTTATTTTTATTTTCGAGTAATTAAGCAAAAGCATCGTTATTTAATTTGTTTACCTTGCAGTTTTATTTTATTGTATACGTAGATATTCGTACTAGTAATTTTCCTGGTTTTATATTTTCAAATTCAAATTTTATGATCTGACACAGCATCAGAACGAGAAAAATAATTTTTTTTGAGCAAAAGGTGATGCTGAAGAAGAGAATATCACTGAGAAGAATATTCAGAGGAAAAAAATCATTTATAATGTGCACTTAATCTTAAAATAAATAATTTAACGATTTCATTTGTGGGTTGGATACGTACAGATTCTGTGGTAGTTGGTATTCATATATGTATATAAAATTTCTTTAAGAAAAATTGTTTGTTTTTCAAAAAATATAAACAATTTTTTAATTAATTACCTAAACAATGAGGAGTTCTCAAAAACCGGCATGCTTCTTTAATCGACACATATATGTACATAATTATGTATATAGAGTACATACATAAGTAAAATAAAAATAATTTATATTTTTGTATACATTTTAAAGACGATGATAGATGAGAAGGCCTTGAATGATTTACACAAAACATCAATTCAAAATTAAACAAAAAAAAAAAAAACAAACACAAAACTTCAATATCGATGCGGGATAAATTGTAAGTGATTATATAGATATAGGCATTGAGAGGGGGTGTGGGGGCAGAAAGAGAGAAATAAACAAAAAAAAAGGATCTAAAAAGGATGAATCGACCTTTTTTCCATTTTTCAAAAAATACATAAGTTGATGAGCAAAGAAGAAATCCAAGAAATAAAGTATCTCATGAATCTTCCATTTATTTTGAACCAGTAAAAAAAGGGCTATATATGAAACCATTGATTTTTGGGAGTGATTTCAAATAAATGCACGAATATACAAACACTGTGTGTGGAAGAAAAATCAAGGATATCAATTTATTTTTATGAGAAATTAGTTTTTTTTGTTTTTATTTTTTTTTTCGGAAACAATACAAACAATACAAATCTGTTTGACCGAAATAAAAATGGTATGTGTTGCTGCGTATGTTTGTTCCAAAAAGAAAGAATCCTTTTTTCTCTGATGTTCTTTCATCATCGGGCGAATGATTTTTCGTTTAATCCTTTGACCTTCTTAACTTGCACGAGTATATGTATGTATGTATATGAAGCATTAGGAAGAAACCATCAAGAACATTGTAATTTATGATTGACAGGATATCCATATTGAGTACAAATAGCAAATGCGAGATTTTAATCGAGGCTAATGGAACCTTTTATCTTCACAAAAACACAGTGAATGCTAACGCACAAAGGATTCAAAAAAGCACGACACATAAATACTAATGATTCATGTCAATAATAATAGTAGGAAATATTTTTGTGCGTACTTTTACAATGTCGGATCATTGACGTAGAGAGCTACTACAAAAGCTAGCAGCTATATTTTCGACCAAAGCCTTGCAAACAGTCATCACTTAATGCATAGTTCAAAATCGATGTTAGTTAAGAACAAAACAAATTAAATAATTGGTGGCCTATCAATGCAACTAGGAACTAATGCTTCGAAAACCCAATGCTGTTTTGCATCGTTTAAGCGAGATATACCCCCCTTGCCATTATCCATAGATGGCACTTGCATCGAGGAGACTGAACATCTCGATATTCTCGGTATGTGTATCACCAACCACCTTTTGTGGAACGATCACATACGCGATGTCGCAAAAAATGCCGCAAGATGTTTGGGTTTTCTAAGGCGATGCAAGAAGTTGTTCTCCCCCTCTGATCTGGCTGTTATCTACAAGACTTATATACGTCCAAAGCTTGAGTATAACTCCCATGTCTGGGCTGGTGCTCCTGCAACTTACTTAAGCCTCTTAGACAGTATTGAAGGTAGAGCATTTAGATTGATTGGTGATATTACCATCATAAGATCATTTACGTCGCTTGAACATCGTCGAAATGTTTCTTGTCTCACCCTCTTTTACAATTATTTTAATGGTTTATGCTCTAGAGAAATAGCCAGTTGCATTCCTCCCCTTTAACAGTTCAACTGTAATACTCGCGCTTCTAGGAATGCTCATCAATATACCCTCGAGCCCAACTTCGGTCGTACTGTCAAGTACAGAGATTCGTTCTTTAACCGTACTATGTGAATGTGGAATGCCTTGCCACACTCTGTCTTTCCCAGCCATTGCAACATTCAGGAATTCAAATTTAATGTGCACCGACACCATCTTTCAACCCCTCTCTCCCTTTAGTAGTGCTACATAATAAGGGTAGTATTATCCCTTTGAGTGGGAATGGTGGCACAATAAAATAAAAAAAAATAAAAAAAAAAAAAAAGAATAAAAAAAAACAAAATCTCATAAAATACAAAACAAAACAAAGAAATCAAAAAAAAAAAAAAAAAAAAAAAAAAAAAAATGCAAACGCATATCACAGACAATATTATAAAAATCCTCGATGGAATTACAAATAGAGGGACATAGTTGTTTTGCCGCTGTGGTTGTTCTAGTTTTAAGTAGTTTGTAGGTAGATTAGGTAAATTTAAGTTTTATTTTAAGGACTTTAGTATGTAAGTAAAAACCCCAAAAAATGATAAAGATTTTAGTTTTTAAAATTTTCTAAAAAAAAAAAAAACATAAATTGAAATAAATAAAACAATCTTAGTTCGTAGGCCGAAAGGCATTAATTGTAAGAATCATGAATTTCTTAGAGCGCCCGATTAGGGCCAGTAAGTTATATTTAAGTAGAATTAATTAGGCTAGTTTCCCATTTTGTCTAGCATGTAAGTAGAGTTAAGTTTAAATGAATAAAAAAAATGAATTAAAAAAAAAAAAAAAAAAAAAAAAATCCCTTTGAGTGTGCGCTTATTATAAAAAAAAAGGAACAAAACAATGTCTTAAATTTTCAAGTGATTTAAAAAACGTTTTAATGCCATTTTATAAAAATGCTGATAAAAAAGATTGTTTTGCTAATCTAAAAAAAATTGAGCATATAATACTAGCTCTTGACATTTTTATTAAAGTTAAAATAAAATTATGGTCAGTGTTACCAACGCCAGTGTAAACCAGTCATCAAACATTGTGTAAACCTACGTGTGAACTTGCTCTTGGTCTCCGTAAATGTTGCTCTTTTTAATTGACTTTGAACGCATTCATTGTTCTGGAATGTGCGAAATTATTAAGAAGCCGTTTTACATTTTCGATTTCACAGACAAAGAAACCACGAGCAGCAGCTACGGCAGACCAAGAGTAAGTAAATTAATTAAACAAACCAAATTGTATTAATAATTATTTCTTCTGAATAAAGTTTTTCGCACTGGAAAAAACATACATAATTGTTTTTATGAGAGGATTCTTATAAAGCTTGGGAAGCCGTTCACTCTTTTCAGTCGCCAAGGGAAGTCGGCGTCCGGCGACAGTCAGAGTTCCTGATATTTCTAATTAATGGGTTAGTTCCCTAGATTTAGGACTGTTTGTTTTGTGTTTTATTGAAGAACTGTCAATGTCATTGATAAATGAAGTTCAGATGTTTATAATATAATGAAGTAAGTGTTTTACTAGTTAATGTTAAAAAATTGATTATTAGTAAAATGTTAAGTCATTCTGGGTTGTTAAAAATTTTACTCCATGATTTCAAGATGAAAATTGAATCGGACTAAATCGCTCCTTCTTGGACGCTAATTCAAGGGTCCGTAACGTGAAACTATGCGGTTACCAAACGTTTCCTTCAATTTTGTGACACTAGCTGTGTTATATTATGTTGCGCTGTCTTGTAGAAATCACTGCTCTTACACATGATTGATAAATTGAAAAGTCAGTAATCTGTTTTTGTTTATGTAACCGTGGCCCAACAAATACTTTAGGATTTTTATCACTCTAAATATTACAGTTTTGTTTATTGACGTATCCATTTAACCAAACGTGAGCTTTATCGCTAATCAAAATTCGGGCTATTGATATTTCGACCAGATCATGATTTTCAAAATATATTTGCAAAATTTGGAAGCGTTGTCCAAGCATTAGTCTATTTATGTTGAAATTCCAAACCAAAACCAAACTAATAATAAATCTTTTGACAGTTGACAATTAAAATGGTGTTGCCAACTTAAAGTTTTATCTCCTAAGAAAACACCTATTATAAATTCGTTCCAAACCTAGGTGAGGTGGAAATAAGCTGGATACTGAAAATCTTTAACTCATTGCACCCAACTCTCAATATTGATTTACCCTTATTGAAAGTCTAAAGGTCATGCTCATAAGATGACTATCAGTAAAATCAAGATTAGCCATAAGTACAAAAATTACTAGTTTCTACATTTTATTTCGATTTCTGATAAAAGCGATCTTTTTATACATACATAGGTTTTCAGACTACAATATTATTTGCTTATGATATTTGTAAGTTGTCATTAGTGCTAACATAAACTCTATGAGAATTATTTTTTTTAGATAGTATAGCAGCCATTTTGATAGGAGTTATTTTCAGTGTTTTAAGATAATTATAGAATTAATATATTGTCATTGGTCCTTCATAGTTCTTTAAGCTTAAATTAAATGTGATCATTTAAAGTGAAGTAGTTTATAAACAAACAAACATCGCAAAAAGTGAACTTAATATAAACGTGTTTAAAAACTCCAAGGTTTTTAAAAAATTGTAAAGTTTTCAGTTTTTTTTTTAAAATAACTTATACGTCCTGACTCAAAGGGCAACTAATCTAATAGAGTGATTAAGGCAATGCATTGGTTTTTATTAATTTGTAAATTTAGAAGTTCAATAGACAAATATAATTTATTTTTGGTTCAATCTCTCATTTTTTTATTAAGACTATTAATTTAAATTTCCTGGAAACACGAACATTTTTTTCTGTTAATTATTTCAACCACAAATTTATTTATTTATTTACACTTTTTCATTTTTTTTATTCAATGTTCTGAAATTTAAATTATGCTGTTAACCGCATCAATTATGTATTTATAAATTTCAATATACTCTGCATATTTACATTTTTTTTTTTATTGAAACATTTAAAAAAAGAAAAAAAAATGAATAAATTTCAATCGAATATTCAGTTCACTGTGAAGTTATTTTTTTTAAATGTATATATGGATTTGTTTTACGAATTTAAAAATATTTACAAAAAAAAAAGAATTTAACAAATGATTAATTACTCATAATTCACAATTTATTTCTTTCGACACGTGTATAAACATATCTCTGATGGTTAGAACAATGACTTTATGATGTGTTATTATTAATGTAATTTATTATTACATTAAATATGTAGGCTACTTTGGACTGGTCGTACTTTTTGTTTTTTTTTTGTAGATATATAATTATTGGTAATTAATTATTTTTAATGATGGATTCAATCACAATTACTTCATGAATGATTTATCGTTTTTTATCGGCTGATGTCAACCATCCGAACAAAAATGACCATCAAACATCAGCAGCTAGTAAGTAAATGTATAGACCTGAAATTGTGTTGTTATATGGATTTCATTGTTTCCGAAAAAGTGAACTATGTAGATAATAATCGATATCAGCAATACCATAAATGGCCTCAAAATATTAAGTTAACATTGACAAAAGGTACTATGGTATATCTGCTAAGTTATTAAGGCCAACTTATAGGCCAAAGGAATAAGCTTTTTAGTGATTCTAAGCAAAAGTACAAGATAAATTGATATAACAGAACAGGTTTTTTTTTTAAATATAATGCCGACTGCTATTAATAACATTCTTAAGAGATTTGATTCAGAATGGTTGCCGTGCAGCATTTTTGCGATAATGTCCCTTTTTCACGGTCCACGGCCAGCCCCGGACCAACAGATCCTTTATTTTTAATTTTATCGTATTGAGCCATAATTACTGCAAAATTTGCTTAAAACCCTGAAATAATTGTTAGTATAGTAACAATTTAACAATAGTGCCTGTAGCGTGATGGTATGTGCGTAGGACTGACGTTATGCCAGAGGTTTTGGGTTAAATCCCTGCTTGTGCCACCTACAAATTTGTATTCACTCGTACTACATCATTCTATTAATTGACAAATCTTCCAAGAGTAATTAAATTGTCATGCAAAGTGCTTTCTCAAATTAACCGTTCGGACTCGCCATAAAACTGTAGGTCCCCTCCATCCCCGAAATAACTCTCACACAGGAATGGTTGAGAGTTGTAAGTCACTAGGGCCTGTTTCTCTACGGAAAGTTGGGCCACCTGATTTTGTTTTTTTTTTTAACAATTTAACAATATGCAGTATAAACAATACCAGTTTCTTGTGAGAAACTGCTTTCTTCAAATTCAAAATTTCAAATCAACCGCCTGAGTTATAAGTCAGGCCCAATTAAAAAATGGATTATTGAGTAATAGAAAATCATGAATAATTTTGCAATACATTTAACACTAAAATTCGAAAACCGAGTATTTAAAGGTATTTCCCAGTAATAATCTTCAGGGATATCCATTTTGGTTTCCATTTTCCGAAAATTCTAGGGTGATCCTTCTTAAAAGTCCCAATTATTAAAATACTTGTTTAAGTAAGAAGAATGAACTAAAACGTAGTAATAATAACATAAGTGCGATTTAACAAACTTTCTTTCTGTTTCTCACTAAGAATTTGGAAAGTCAATTTTGTTTAAATATAAGAAGAAAAGTTTTTTAAATACAAATTCTATATACTGTCTGGTTTGTATGACATATAGGATAACCATTTTCCAGCTTTTATGATTCAAAACTTTAATCTGGTTTTATATGATTCACAATATTTAAATTTGGGAGCGTATCGGAATCCCGCTTTTTAAAAAATCCAGAAAAAAAGTTTTATAATCCCGTCTTCTAAAATACGATTTTTTTTAAATCCCATTTTTTAAAATCCCGCTTATTCAAAATAACGATCAGTTAAAATCCCGTCAAATCCTGACAATCCCGTCTTTTTTTTTTACAAAATACGTGCATTAAACTAAATTACAATGGGAGTCAAAGGTTTGAATGTTAAGTTACTTGAAGAGAATATGGTAATGTTTTTACTGTATAGAAACATAAATGTTTGCTTACAATATTAACTCTTGCATAAACAACTTCATTCTTCAACAAATCTACCTCTCGTTTACGGTTTTACCGCTATCGTTTACTTTTTTTAGTTGATTTAATATTGTTTTTTTTTGCTTCGTTTTAAAAGAATACTACTGTACTTGATGTTTTTATTTTTTGATATTTTATTTTTGTTAAAGGTTACAATAAAAAGACTCTAGAAAAATATCTCATTTTTTTAATTTGTTTTAATTTTTTTATAATTTTGATTTTACAATAAAAACTAGTTGTCTAGTTTTTAAAATTTAACAAATAGTTTTTATTACAAAATCGGGATAGTAAAAAAAACGGGATTATGAAAAACGGGATAACATGACCTATAAGAAACGGAATTACAAAAAGCGGGATTATAAAAAATCGGGATTATAAAAAGCAGGATTATAAAAAACGGGATTTAAAAATCGGGATTTTAAGAAACGGGAATAAAAAACCAGGATATCGAACCCAACCCTTTAAATTTTTATAGGGCAGGTGCCCAAAAAACAAGTTTAAATAAAATTCGAAATGCTTTGAAAATTATAGACGATAGAACTATAACTGAAACATTTACATCCCTCTAATACCGCCGCAAAGTTTTATGCCTTTCGTTGTCTTATCGATATTTTTTCAAACAATGTACTGTCGAAATAGCCAGTTCCATTATACTTCTTAAACAGCCGTAATACTGGCACTTCCCGGAATGCTCATCTATACTGTCAAGTGTAGGGATTTTTTCTTAAACCGCACATCGAGAATGTGGAATGCTTTGGCTAACTCTGTTTTTCATTCAAATTTTGATGTTCAGAACTTGAAAACCACTGTGCGCCGTTAAACATGTAAATGGCACTAATAATCCCTTGAGTGTCTGTAAAATAAAAAAACTAAAACGATTTAAATAAAAGGATCCGTTCCCTAAATTTAGGTTTGTTTGCTTCATTTTTTGTTCATCACTATTAAGACGTGTTCAGATATACCTTTTTAATGAAATGGAATTAGTATTTCGCACTCAAAGAATTAGAATTTTTAAATAGCTAGTAAATAATTAAATGCTACTATTAAATTGTTTAAAATTTGAAATGATTTGTCAAATTTTCAAAACTTTTAATGTTAAATGCAGACTTCTGCCTCACAGTCCTTCGTAAGAAACATCACACCTCAGGCGTAACCTGCATGTGAGTAAATTCATCAAAGATTAAAGATACTTTTGTTATGATTTCATGAAATATTTACATTTATGCAATGACTTTACATATTACTGAATAATTATGAATTCATAACGGATATTTATTTGTAATGCATGTAGTCAGCATAAATTTAAACACGTAATATGCATGATACATATGTATGTACATATGACGTACATAAGTACTTTCATATAAATATGTACATTATTGTGCTGAGCACGATTTCCTCAATAAATGTAAATCCGGAAATGCTGATGAGTGAAGCGTGATGTCCTTACATTTTGTGGAAATTTCCTGAATTTCAGTTTATGCAATATTTCCAAAATAAAACAAGGAAATTCTATATTTAGATCTGCCCGCACCCGCACCCGCAGCCTCAATTATATATCTACGTGCATAAAGACCTACGGGCAAAATGAAAACCATCCGACTCTTCGAACCAAAACCTATTATTGCCCATTTGCAGTTTCGAAGCTTAAATTCTCATATAGTTAATGGAATTTAATTCCGAAACACATCACTAATTAATTAAATTTATGCCAAACAATTATGTTTTGTTTTTATGTCGTATATTTTATTTATTTTTATTATTATTTGTGATTTGTATAAATAAACAAAAATAATGGTTATGTATTTACGGAACTGTAGGCTGAAGTTTAATTAACGAACAAACGTTTTAATTAACTGAATATAAGTAATATTTGTTTAGTACAAATAAAACTTTATATGACTGCAATTGTTTTGTATTTATTTATTTCAAACCCACACATTTCAGAGTTTTCCTTTATATAGGTATGCCAGGTAAATATTGCCACCATAGCATAAAAATCGATTTAATTCAAAGCTACCGTAGATACAATAAGTAAGAAAAATGACCACTGACCAGTGATATAAAATATTATATAAAATAAATTATTGTCAATGTTTAAATTGGAAACTTTTATATTCACTTTATCCATTTGAAACATTCTTTTTTTTTTTAAATTAATCAAATCTACTTTTCGATACAAAATTGCTTTTTTCCCAAATGAATAAAAATTATTCTACCCATTAAGCCAACATTTATCCATAATCGGATAATTGATAAATCATGTTCAACTGAATTAACACTCCTTTCCAAAAAAATAAAAGCGAAACATTACAACAACGAAAAAATAATAAACTCAATAAATTGCAGAATTAATGGAATATTAAAATACCCAACGATAATAATTGTCTATCAAATCACACACACACACATACACCCACAAAAAAAGGTCCTTTTTC
The DNA here is from genome assembly GCA_951509635.1 of Eupeodes luniger. Taxonomy (NCBI): domain Eukaryota; kingdom Metazoa; phylum Arthropoda; class Insecta; order Diptera; family Syrphidae; genus Eupeodes; species Eupeodes luniger. The sequence continues at coordinate 127,939,034 of OX608075.1, read as the reverse complement.
CCAGTTGTAATCCTTTTTAATATTTTAACAACCCCAATAAATTATTCAAAACCTCGCGTATCCTTCACAAAATAATTGAACCTATATTCAAACCTTGGTTTTGAATATCGAACTCAAAAAATATCCTACTCCTACCTATCTTATATTTTGTGTTGGTCAGAAAAATAGAAATATGTAAATTTAAATGTTTAGATATCCTAAAATCGATTCAGGATTCTTAATTTAGAACTAAAGCTCTGATGAACTTTACACAACGATTTATGAAAATAGATTAAAAAGGCAAAGGTAGGTTAGGAAGGTGTCGGTGTCGTCGTGGGTTGGGTAAAGGTGTTAGAGAAGTGATTACTGATTATGATGCAATACAAAAAAAAACCCAAAGTCTATTTTATCATTTGGCATTTGGGTGGCTAAGTCCTTATACAATTCCTGTATTCTGGTGCGATTTGGTGCCACCTCCTGTTGCGGGTAGCAAATTTTCAGCACTATATACTCGTGTATCGAAAAATTGTACACCAGAGGCCCCACATTGCGTTGTTATAATTAACAGTAAAACTTGCTATAATTTGGGATTCTAATTTGCTCGAATGGATGCTTACCCAAATGGAAATATCCTGCTGATTCTTTTTTCTCCCTTGATCCTGATGAACGGAAGCTGATGGTGGCGTGTCGGCGGCGATGGCGGTGTCCGGTGCGGCGATGATGATGGCAACAAGAAAAGAAATCCTTATCCACAGGATTCGTACTTTTGTACTCTAATATTTTGTAAAGGTACACAAAACAACTGAACGATAATAATTTGGATCACTTGTTACATACACAGGCATAGGATACTCGTATATTTTCTTTTTGTTGTTTTAGGTTTTACTTTGATTAAAATTATTTCTTTTTATTTTCTCCTATCACAAAAACCATTAAACAAACTTTCGCACTTAATCAAACATTTTTTTTTGTAATTTCTTGCTTTTTATAATCACACACTTTTTGTGTCCTTTATAGACAAAAGGAAAAGAGAGAGAGAAAAATATAAAATAAATTTAAAGGACCATAAACACGGTAAAACTTATAGGGACATAACTTATTCAGGAAGATGGGAAAGTAAGAAAAATATTGAAAACAAAAATAACTGCAAAAAAAAGGAAGAAATGTTGCCCTCGTTGGAATGGACCACCACCACTATTCTCTAAGGATTATCCACAACGAGCAACGAGCAGAAGAACATTTTTTTCTTTTATTTCAATTTCATATGGAGGTTTTGAAAAAAGGATGAAAACCGCAATGCACATTCGAATGTAACGATTCCTTTGGGGTTTTTCTTTCTATACTTTAGTATTTTTGTTCTCTTTTCTTTTTTTTAATTTACTACTAGAACTTGTGGCTTTTAGCAAACGAAGGAAGAACAAGGAACACACAAATTGCACTGTCAGACCAAATGTCCTTCTTCTTCCAAGCCGAGCCGACCAAAACGGCGATGGTTTGAAGGCGGAGAATCCGGGGTTTCTTTTCTGCTCTCTAATGTAGGACAAAAATAATATAGTACCACAATTTTATAGCCCCTCCAGGGATGTTCACTGAATCATTCTTTTTATTAATAAAACAAAAAAAATAACAAACATTAAAGTGAAATGAGTACACAGGCAAAAATAATGTTCTATAAAACTTTCTTATCCCAGCGAAGTCCCGGAGTCCACTATTTCAGGGAATATACACATTTTAAATATTTACATCTTTTCGTCTTCAATTTAATGAGAACAAAAAGGAAAACCAACGGTATACATACAATAGCGCACAGAAAAGGCACACACACACACACAGACACAAAATCTACCTATAATGAAAAAACACCTGTGTGTACTGTTAGGCCACCATTTGGAAGAAGAAGAAGAAGAAATATTAACGGAAGGAAACCCCCACTGAAGTGGAAAATCACTTTTTTCTTATTTGTATCTCTCTGCTGGGGCGATACAATACGCGATACACGGCCGAGGAAACTGAACTTTTCGATTTAAAGCTTGTCAAGAGACTAAATGTGGCAACAGCAGTAGCCAGCCTCTGTAGGGGTTGATATTTTTTCGAGTTGGAAAAACTTTGTACTGTTTTCTTTTTTCATTTTGTTTGTACTCGTAAGAGTACACAACAGTGTTGTAAGTTGTTGTAAATGAAGAGAGAGAAAATGTTGCTGAAACATTTTTGGCGGTCTTGACCTGGAATGAACTAGAAATGGGTAATATCAACATCACGAAAGTCGACTGATGTTCTATTATATTTTGATCTAGATATGCATTGGTATGTTATAGGGGGAAAGGGGGATGTTTCCAAGAATATTTATAGTGAAGTTGGGTGGGAATGGGGGAGGAATTGGTCTAGCCAAAAATTGATGGGGTGCTTTTGGCGGGAATTGAAAAGTTTCTAAGGAAAAATAAATGTTCGTACGTGAGTTGGCATCTTTCTTAGGGGTGATTTTCTAAGTCTGGTCCACTGTAATTAATTTGCGTGTTGGATATTTTAAGTTAATATTTTGCCTTTTTAATAATTGCGTTTAGATTTTAACTAAGTAATGGGTACACAAAGTACTGACATTTGATATTCAATTACTCAAAAAGATTTGCAAATCATTGAGAAGTTATCATAAACAAATTCGTCAAAAAACATTCTTTTTGCAAGTCCACAGGAAACAAAAAAAACATCTTAAAATCCAAAAGCTGTACTAAAGTTTCAAAGTAGTGAAATGCACTTGCAAGTGAAATACCAACAAGTGGTTTTGAAAAATCGTTATAGGTTCTTGAACAAGAATTCTGAAAACTAGTCCAGGAAAACTAGAAAAAACAACATCAGTAGCCACTTAAAAAATACTTCGATAAAGCTGAATTGTTGGAGAATTTCATTTATACGACCTTAACACTCATTGAACAAAAATTGTTAGGGGTGGAAGGGTATCAAATTCACTTTTTTGCAAAATACTCCAAAACTGTTAGCTTTATCTTGACTTAAATATTGAATATTTGACATAGTACCTTTTAATTCTCAGTCAGCCGAATATATTAGGTTCTTCGTAAAAAAGTCAGCTTTGTCAACATATTTGAATTGAATTTCTTATTTTCCTGGACTGTAATTTAAAAATGCGATAGTTTGCTATAGGCAAGAGGTCGCTTTAGCAAACTGGTAGGGCTATCCACAAGACCCACGATGAAACTTTTGTTAGTTTTTCGTAAGAATTTCAAAAATATTTTCTCCGATATTTTTTCAAACTCACGCTGGTGAATTGCATTGAAGTTCCGATTTCCTCCGTCGTAATTCGTCCCGTAACATTTAAAAGTGTTTAATAAAGTTTCGAAAACGGTAATCAGCTTCTTGTTATCCTGCGATCGCAAACGAAAACATAAGCAGGGAACAGCACTAGTACCTAGAAAGCAGTTATGTAGAATTATTTCTTACGATAACAGAAACTCAAAATACAACTTGAATCTTGGAGACAATTTCCCGCTCAAACAACGGCGTGCCGATTGCATCAGTTTTTTTCGTGTAAGGTTTCACTTTTCTTCCACGATTCTAACACAAGCAAATACAAAATTTTAGAGGATGTTTCTATACATCATAATTCTTTAGTGGAGTTTGACAGCTTACGAGTTTTTCAATTAATCACAAGCCATCATAATGGACATTACATTATGGAAATATTATCAATAAAGAAGGATGAAACCTTTCTCACCATTTAGCCGGTTCTACAAATTATACAGAATAAGATCTTGATAGAAATTACGGAACTGAAAAATTGCACAAGAATATAAATCAAATTAATGAAATATTATGTTTGAAATAACAATCATATGAAAAAATTAGGTGCAAAACTATTTTGACTTGAGTACAAATAAGTCTCTTTTGTTCTCAAATCTATGTATGTATATTTAATTTGATGTAAACATTTCATTGAAACATCAGACTAACTTTGACTCGCCTATTTGTCTAACCCAGATCTCAGCATGCTGCCGTTGTTGGTGTGTCATTTTCATTTCCACCATGAACATTTTCTTCACACTTCGAACAGACGAAGCGACCCAAAAACAAATTACCAATAACCTCCTCTATTGCTCTATGTAGTAAATGCGTTGCGTATTAAAACGCTAGTAGTGTATGAATTTTCAAGTCCATATGAAAACAAGCAAATTTTAATTGCACTCCAGGCCGGAAGTCTATTTTGCGTTTATTTATTTTGGCTTTATACAAAAAACGAAAAAAAAGAAAAGTGCTTGTAACCAACCGGTAAATTCAAAGCTAATTTCCATAGATAACAAAATTGTGCTTTTGGTTGAATCAGCTTTTTAGATTGAGAAAGGTACACAACAGTTTCATTATAATTTTGTTTTTCTACCAGGTATACAATGTTGCTGAAATAATGGATAAGATGAAAGAGACGTTTTGGGGTTCCACAATGCGCAAGATTCAAACTTGTATATTGGGAGAGAAAGAGTATATGATATGATATTCTCTCAAAGAAACAAAATGACGAAAATGCTGCTATAGGGAACGTGCATAAAATTTAAAAAAAAAGTTTTGTTGACACCATGAACCTAACCTACCACCCACCTGTGAGAACTCATAGTGTGATTCTGAATAGGGTTGCCAAATGGTCCCAAAATGCAGCGTTTTTCTAAATAGTGCTATACTTTTTTTATTACTAATAACTCTGCGCCTCGTTTTTGAAAATTTAAATATTGTTCTGTCGATTCTATCGGTTAATCGTTTATTTTACTTTATAACAAGTTTATGTTATTTTTCAGGGATGTCAACATTTCTTTAAGGACTGTCCGTCAAATTCAACTCATGATTAGAGTTACGAAACAGTATTTATATGATAGAAGCCTTAATGATTGAAGTTGACAGGAAATAAGCTATATTAATTGAAGTTCACATTTACGCATCAATTTAAGTGATTTACTAAAAAAAAAAGCTAATCACAAATGATCGTCAGATCCTACGATATTGTCAAATCTGTCGGTAAAAAAGGTCTCTAATTTTGCACACCACTTACTATTGTGCTTATGACAATATTGCCAGAAACGTCATTATCAGTCGTTCTCATATTTTGTTGTTATAGACATCTGAAGTTTGCAAACGGTTTTTTAATTGTCATTACCTATATTCAAAATATGTAAATCTTTTGCATAATCAAATCGGCTTTTACCATCTGGAAACTGAAATTGTAAGACATCAGAACATATAGGAACTATACGGCAAGTATTGCATTCGTAAAAAATTTCAAACTCGGGATTTTAATTAAACATGACATTACGATTGTAGGGAAGTCGAAAAAAGTGGATCTCTTGATTCCGTCCATCTGTCTGTCTGTCCTGGCCCCTACAGTACAAAGCATTGGGTCGATTGACTTCAAATTAGGGAATTAAGGCTTTGAGCCGTTTCTCGTTTTTTTCATTTTTTTTAAGAATAAAATTACATTACAATTCATACTACTCAGCACATACATACATATGTAAGTGTACAGAGTAGAGAACACAGCACCTTGAGCGACTAGACTATATAAGGTGATAACAACACAAGGCATAAACAACATACAGAAAGAACACATGACAACAGCACGCGGTAGGTTTCGAGATGGTCCACCATCTGTCTGCTAACCGCTCTCACTGACGCTTGATTTCGGTGATTGATGGAAACCGATGCTTTATCAGTGACTAGCCCGTTTCCAAGACTAAAAATAACAGTAGCCCTCATACAAATATTTTGGGCAAAATTCTAAAATTCGAATTTACTCAAAAACGAACCGATAGACTTTTATTAAATTTTCTCTTTTATTTTTTTTTCTTAACTTAGCTTCTATTAATGAAAAAATACCATATAATCGTTATTTTGTTTTAAATTTTTGTCAAGAACTTATAAATTAATTTCAATATTTTTTTTTCTGCACAAGCTCTTAAAATAACTTTGTTTAAAAAAAAATATTAGCTTTTATATTATTTATGTATATTAGATATCTGAAAAACGGGTACAATTATTTTACGAAAATCAAATACTAAATGTAATTTAATAAGACTTAAATAACTGCATACTTAAAGTATTTTTAAACTCAAATTTAAAAATTTCATTTTTTTAAAAATTAATTTAAAAAAAAATCTTCTAACGACGAATCAAATAAAATTTTTGAAAAATTAAGGTTTATTTGAGAAACCTCATGGTATTTAAATTTTTGAAGACAAACGTTTTCTACAGTAACCCACGTTTTTCAATCTTAAAATACAAAAAACATTTTTTCGAAAAATGAGGAAGTTCGTGTGACCCAGTCCTGCATTTTATGTCTTAAATTCAATTCAATGATGGCAAATGTCAGACCAATGACTGATCTAATAATATTTTAAGATCAGATAATCGTATGGGCTTGGCTTAGATGAAATAACTTATTGTAAAATATTATCTTTATTGACTTAACGAACTATTTTGACGTTTTATTTTTCGAAGATTTTAAAGCTTTTTCCCATATATAATCTTTTGCAAAATGTCATATGGATCTTACTAAACAATAATTTATTTTATGAGTAAAAAAACAACACTTTAACTTAAATTTAAAACTTTTGCGTAATGAACTACAGTTTTTCAAATTTAATTTATGGCAATCAATTTCCTTCCTTCAACTTTAAGAGTTTAGAAGTTTTAATTTGCAAAATATTGAAAATAAGTGATGCCATATTGATAACATTTGATAACATCCTATTGGTACTCTTAAAAATGCGTAAGTGTGTTTTTTGTATCAAACCAATGTGATATTAAAAAAAAATAATAAATTAGGTGGCGCAACAGTGACATTTAAGGAACTTCAAAAAGTATTCAATCAAAAAATTAATGTCAAGCTGTTTTCTGTTGAGACTTCTACAAATGTCACCATCAACATTCTTTGTTTGTTCTCATAATATTTAATAGAGAATTAAATTTGTACCAATCTTTAAGTTTCAAAAGTGTGTAAAAAAAACTGTTATTTGAATTTTTCTAAGAAAAACCTTACAAAATTTTAACAACAATATTTTTCGTAAAATGAAATAATTTTGAAGTCAAAATCTTTCATTGTCGAAGTTTTCAAGTCAAAAAACAAATGGTACCAATTTTTAGTAGTACTGTTTTTATTTTTGCAAGAAAGCCGTCAGCTTGATTTTTCTAAAAGTCGAAAACATTATTCTTCGTTATATTTAAATATTTTGCAGGGAATTTAATTTGTATTCCTTAAATATTCGAGAAGATATATGTATGTATTTTTTTACATTCTTTTGATTTATAAAAACCAACTGTCAATAGATTTTTTCAAAAGTTCATGCCAATTCTGTGAAACGTCACTTTGAATAATATTACATTTATTTGAAGTCGATAGCGTAATTTTTTTATGAGATATTAAAGTTCAAACAATTTTTTTCGAATAACAATTGTAAAAATAACCACCCCCTCAATTTTGTTTGCAAAAATTTCACCAGGAGTTGAAAAAACCGTTGACATTTTTTGAGAGCCTCTTTCCAAAAACTTTATTAAAAAAACGCTAAAAAGAAATAATATTCGGCTTTTTAGAAAAATTAAAAATTTTTAAATACAGTAAAGAAAATTTTCTTGTAACCTTAAGAGTTGGATAAAACAACCTTTAAACAAACATTCTCATACTAAGAAAATAAAAAAACAATTTCAAAAAATGTTCAGAACAAAAATTACTGAAAAAACACACATGTATCGTGCTCTCGTCATATTTTATACTAACATTTAAAAAGGTTTAAGTGGTGTTAAGTTACTTGAATGAATGTTAGTAAATTAAATCTTCAAAACTTCATAACTTCCAAAATAAACATAACATTAATACGCAAACTCTAATTGCATTATTCCAAGAAATGTTTAAACTTTTAAAATTAACCCTTTGCTGTCACTTTTCATTTCAAAAGTGGTTATTACCTTATCGCTTATATAATAATGAAACTAAAAAATAAAACACAAATGTACATAAAACTTCATATTTTATGACATTAATTTAAAAAGTTTTCCCTTCAACATGTGTCATCCATAAAATGAGTACCTATACTCGTACGTTAAAAGGACCCTATCAAGATTAACAAAATATTTCCTGTTCCAATATTCGTAGACGTAGATATAGGGAAAATATTTAATTATCCTTCGATATACCCTCGAAAACTCTCAGGGACAAATTTTACCCTAATATACATTTATTTATCATATATGCATGCCTGATAAACGTTAACGTCAGATTCATAAGGTTTTAAAATTTAATTAAATTCAAAATTTCGAATTATGTAATAATTTCATAACAAGAACATAAATATGTGCTCTATAGCACACATCACAATACTGAAAACACACGTTTCAAAATACAAGTATAATATATATCTAAAAAATATACAGAACACGAACGTAACCTCTTGAATATTATTGGTTCAATAAAAATGTCATCTATACAACTCAAACGTACATTGGGTCTAGAGGTATGGAATACCTTCATATTGGGGTTTGAGCTTATTCATATTTCAAGTGCTTATTCCATTTTACATTGGAATTGAACTCATCGTCATCATCATTGAAATTATTATGTGAGAGAGTTTTGTAAATTTGCTTAATTAAATTGGATCAAGAGGATAAATCCGAATCCGAATCCAAATTCGAATCCGAATCCGAACCAGAAGTGATAAGCGAAGCAAATCGAATATGTAAATTCTTCTTGTAAATTGAATTATAATATTTGAATTGACAACAAATGGTAATTATATTGATTGAACAATATGTGTGTTTGCAATTAATTTTGCACTCTCTCTCACATCATTATCATTATCATGGCAGGGAAAATATTTATATATACGTAATATAATGCCAAGTTTAAATTTGATTTCTGATTTATATTTGCATTGAATAAATAAGTTATTAAATTGTACGGAAGCGTTGATTGCGAATATTGATGTAAATTGTTAGTGCACAAAAATTCTTCACTTAAACAAAACATAAATACAAATAAATCATGCCGTCTGGGTTATTGATTAAAGTGTTAATTATCTACCAATTAGCATACAATTAGGTTGTGTGTTTACCACACAGAGCACACCAATTGTGTATTCACTTGAATTTTTATATCAATGCGGTTGATCACACAAAATAATCAACAATCGAAACAAACATCTCAACGGGTGGTCACATTGAAAAACAAAACCTATAATCTTATTTTTGACATATGTCAAATAATTCAATAAGTCAATAATTCCAACTTACATTCTTTATATCTATAATTTAATAGAATGTTAAAACCATTTTAGTAATATACAGGGTTTTTCAACACGGACGCTACAAAAGTAGAGCTACAGGGACAGCAAACCACGCCATATTTCTTGCCGTTCTTTTGACATTTCTCTTCAGCAAGGTTTTCCATTTCATGGTGGAAAGATATACAAGCCAACAACTAGCCCAAATTATTAAAATTTACTACCGAAATTTGGAGTCAGTGGCCTCGACACACGTTAAGAGCGCTACGTCCAATTTATAGTCGTCATAATCGTCTTAGCTCTTAGCAGATCAACAATTGAGCGTCTAGTGGAAAAATTTAAATCCACAGGCACAGTACAAAATGTTCCCCTGCCAGTGAGCCAAAGAAGTGCCCGTAGTGTTGAGAATATTGCTGCCGCTGAGGCTTCACTTGCAGAAAGCCCAAATGTGTCTCTCACACGTCGTTCTCAAGAGTTAGGCATCTCTGTGACGTCGTTGTGACGAATTTTGTGAAAAGTCCTGCATCCTTAAAAGATTAAATAAACGCAAGAGCTGAAGCCGCTTACAAATCAAAAGAATCGTATGTTCGTGAGTTGGACCGAGCAACAACTTGAAAATGATTGGGATTTCCATAGAAAAATCATCTTATCTTTAGCGATGAGGCTCATTTCTGGCTGAATGGCTTCGTCAATAAACAAAATATGCGGTATTGGTCAGGCAGCAATCCACACGTACTCCATGAGTCATCATTGCATCCCGAAAAAGTTACGGTTTGGCGTGGTTTATGGGCCGGCCGCGGTGGCGCCGTACTTCTTCCGTGATGATCAAGACCGGCCCGCTACTGTGAATGGGGATAGCTACCGTTCAATGATAACCAAATATTTTTGGCCCCAATTGGATGATATGTAATTGGAGGACATGTTGTTTAAACAGGACGGCGCCACAAGCTACACATAGAATGTCACACTCAATTTATTGGAAACCAAGTTTGGAGAACGTGTTATTCATGCCGTTAGACTATTTCCTGTGGGGCTACGTCAAGCCAATGGTCTATGCCAACAATTTACGAACTTCGTACGAATATCGAACGTGAAATTGTAGTAGTATCGGCCGATTTATGCTTGAAAACCGTGGAAAATTGGGTTCAGCTTCTGGGCTTCTGGACTTCTGCAAGCGTGCCCGTGGTGGCCATGCAAAAGAAATTGAGTTCCATACATAATGGCATAGAACGTACTTTCACAGGAATAAAGAATTTCATTGGTATCCAAAACCATTTTTGTTTTATTTAAAAAAAAACTTTTGTAGCGCTCTTATTGAAAAACCCGCGATACCAATTAAGTAAATGACTGAGCTTTGTTCAACTGTTTTAGTTTCTTAATATTTTAAAAGTACAAAATGACTTCGAACTAAAATGTCCGTTCCTCAGATTTAGGTTTGTTTGCTTTTCTTTACGAACTGTCACTATTTTGACATATTCAGATGGTTTGTTTATAATAAAAGGTAAAATTATTATTTTGTTAATTGGGAAACTCAAAAGTCACCATTAGTGCCTTAAGAAATTTGAAAATGATATTTTTTGTGCTAAAAAACCTTCAAAAAGTATGCAATCAAAAATTTAATTGTAAGATGTTTTCTGTAGAGACATTTCAGACGTTTAATCAGGATATTAATTTGCTTTGAAAAGAATTGTCAATAGACATTTTAAAAAATATGAGTAAAAATATGTTTAAAGTCAATATTTGTCTAAGTTTTCAAGAAATTTGAATTGAAAATCAATTTTGATCTGTTCTTATTGTGTTGTACAAAAATGTCTACTGAATTTTTCTACATATAAGGCAAAAACGTTGTACTTCTATGCATAAATTATTTCTGTTCGTAAAATATTTGTTTAATTTAAAAGAAAACTGTCCGTTAAATTTATTTATTTAGTATTTACTATTTTCTTAAGTTTAAACCAATTCTCTAGGACATATAAAATTTAATTAAAGTCATTACTAATTCGTGAGGTATTTGAGGTTCACTAAATTTTACTTTTTTTTTCAAATTGGCGTTGCAAAACAAAACACCCTCTGATACGTAAAATACAGCCCTGTGTCATATAAGAGCTGAGTTGAAATGTTTGTTGTAGACCCGGGAGTTACAGCCCATGTTAGAATAGATAGAAACAAAGATGGACACTTTAGTAGTTTTCTTATGATCATCATCATCATCCATCCGTTAAAGAAAATCCTGAATATTGACCAATTCATTGTAATTTTATACATTTCGACTAGGATAGGTAGACTTTTCTCAAGGGGATAAATCAAAATGGCGCCCAACAAAAGGTCCATAGAAATGTGATAACCTTAAAAGGCTTACTATGAACCGATTAAAAATGTTATATAATATTACGTTATTTCGTTATAAATAAGACTCAATAATTCCTCTCAACTTTAAGGTAAAGAAGATGTTCTGGCTAAAGGGCTAAGAAGTCAAGTCCTATACAATGCTATAATCTACGTCACGTCTTCAAACTATATATGATTTGCTTAAACTTTGACCATATTTAAAAATATCAAATATATACACCTTAGCAATGGTATAAACAAAGCTATGGAACAAAGTAAGGGCATAAGTGAAAGGTGGAGTTTTTAGACACTACCGGTAATACACAGGCACTTGGATGATATCAGCGCAAATGACATCAAAATGATGCAAATTGTGACGAATTAGTTTATGTTAGTTCCGAAATGTTATTCTCATCTAAAATTGTAAATTTAGGTATAAGCCCAGCTGTGATAAATCGATGTATGTGTGTCTATTTGCCTTAATAATAACTTTGTGAGTTAAAATATAAACTCTAAGTAATTTGACTTTTATAGAAGAAAGGTTTATAAATAATTATTACCTATTAGAAATTCATGTCCAAATTGCACAAACATAATATAAAGATCTTTCGACTCCGATAAGACGATGCCAGGGACAGACTTTATTGTTTCAAAAGGCAAGCCCTTAAAACCTAAAAGGTTTTTAAAGCGAATATTAAAGGATATCTAAAAATTCATTAAACTTAAATGAAGTTAATTGCACTTTTAAACTTTTCATAGCTTATCAATTTTTATATTTCCAACCCAACATCTTCAAAAAATCTTAATTCCACAAAATCCAATTTTTTATTAGTTACAATCTACAACACTTGGTTGATTTTATGATTATAAAATCTCGGTTCTCGAAAAATAAACTCGCATTTTTTTATTTTTCTTACATATATAAACAATCTTATCCATTTTATCTCTCAGTTTCGTCCAACATTTATATTCACGCCATCAAATGAAATCCTTGCATTTAATTACATCCTAAAAATATATATACGAGTACAATCTATTTTATAGCATTTTTAGTTGCTGGTGGGGCGTTAGCGGGCGTGACGATGAAAGAGTCGTGATTGTCCAGCAAATCTCCATTAATCAAATATAATATTGCGAGATAAAGTAAAATAAAACGCCTTATTTTTACTTCAATTTAATATAAAAGGCAATCAAATTTTCAAATCAAATCCAATGCAAAACGGTTCGTAATCGGTTTTTACAACCGACTTTTCTATGACTACAAGGATGAGGAAAAGGATGTTAAACTCGGGCCTATAATGAAGTCACCGGACATAGAAACTGTAACTGATAAGATAATGACACACAATAAACAATGAACACTGCAGCAAAATAAAAAACATAAAACTTTAATGTGCGACCGACGTGGGTCTTGAGACACTTTTTTTGTATGTTTAAAGTGAGGTTATGAACGAACAGGAACAGAAAGACGAACCGCCCAGAGATGTTGTCACCTCCTGGCCCTTAAGAGCAAATATTTTATCTTAAATAAAAAATGAATACAAAATTTATTACATTTTCTCCCTTGCAAAATGTATCTTAAGAGCTTTTCAATTGATTTCCACATCATCCTGTGAGTCGCATCATCATCGTCATCATCATCATCATTATCATCATCCTCATCATCATCGTCATTATGGTTGTGTTCATTGAAAATGTGTCTTACTAAAAAACTTAAGGGTAGAGGCGTTCCCATAGGAGAAAAGATGAGACAAGGACGAGACAGGAGACAAGAGACAGAAGACAGGAGAAGATGTCTGTCTTTTGCAACTATTCATCTAAACATCGATTGACACCCATTTGAGTGATGCTCTACTCTAAATTTTCCCAAGACGTCTTAGGTAATGAAGTTTAAGGATAAAAGGCAAGCAAATTGTGTAAAATAAGATGGTGGTGTCGGCCTCGGCCTCGGTATCGGTAGTGTGGCAAGGTTTTGCTATTAAGATCTATAAAGACAAATCGCATTTGAAACTTTTGACAGGAAGAACGTCACCCCTAGAGGTTAATGGTTTTCTATTTTGAGTTTAACAATTTTCCAGTTATTGGATAGGAGTGTAAGGAATATATATATAGCTATGTTTCGGAAACATAGGTACACATGTATATATATACATTAGACTATCACTAAAGTAGGTAAGGAAGTTAAATTCATAAAATTATACAAGCCAGAGAGAAAAAAGGTCTACAAGTCGACTATGACGACGACGACGATGACTACAACAACGACAACGATACCACCACCACCGGGTCTCTTGAGGTTCTATAGAACATACCTAGGTACACTTCTGTAAACGTTTCTATGCCTATAACCCAACATAGAGATGTTTTTTGGGAATAAGCTGTCATTGCGTTGCTCTAAAAAGTTGATTGAAGATAATGTCCGGATGTCATGACTTCAAATGCCTTTGAATATTTTCTTTTTTTAACTTCTTGTTTCAGGATAGTGATGGAAATTCCTTAAATAAACCCCTTTTATGGTAGATTGACGTTCAATGCCAAAGCAACAACAAAAAAAAAACACAATTTGATTGATGTTTCCATGGAAAAAGTGATGGAGTAGAAACATTTTATCTTGGAAAACATTTTATAATTGTCTTCCCGTTCTTTAAGTTTTTGACTATGGTAGGGTAATAAGTCGTCTTTGGGCAGCAAGTCTGCTTTACTACAAGACAAATTTTGGTTCTTTAGGCCAGGGCTTGTTGTTTTTTTGTGAAATTAAATGAATAAGAAGGTCTATAAGTTAAGATCCTGGAAAATGGGCATGTAATAGTTCTTGATAGTTTGACTTGAACAGTGTTATGGCTGAGGAAGAAATTTGAGTTGGTATGCAAAAGTCGTTAAATTGATTAATTTGTCTAGGCCAAGAGGTTTACATTTTAAAGTTCATGACAGTCATGATGTTTTGTATGTTTGGCCGATGTACGTCCAGTGAGGTAAAATGTTCTTATTTCGAGAAATTACTTATAACTTAATAACATAAGACATACAAATTGGGGATGTCTTGGACAAAACCTCACCATGTACAGCTTTGAGTTAGTTGGGAACTTTTCATATAGGCATCAATATCAAATGAGATAACAACACCTTCGCTGAAATTAAACTAAGACAAAATCTTAAGAATAGCGACTTCATTGGACTTATAAAACAATTGAGTAGTAAAGTCTCCTTTCTACCTGAAGTCTAAAGTAATCCTTAATAAGACTGTTCATCAGTAAAACTATTTTTTTAATTATTAAAATCCGGCTCGAAGGACCAAAAAATAGTTTTAGTCATGAACAAGACACTTATTTTCCCGATTCTTGTTAAAGGCGTTGAGGTTTAGACCTTGTCAAGGTAGGATGAGAATCTCCGTCTTGGAGAGTCTTGGAATTCAATCCCGAAAGACGTTGCAGTAGAGCTGGATTGCACCTCAAGTGGTTTCAACCAGCTTGGCTTGCGAAACTAGGACCTATTTGGCTGGAGTTGTGTATTGGGAACAGATCCCTCCTGGACTGCAGCGCTACAATAATTAAGTTAACATATCAAATTTTTATTAAAAAAAAGTTAAGTTAAAGATATAAGAATTGATTTCAAATTTGAGTTGAATTTAAAATAATAGAAAACAAATCAAATTTGGTATCACTGGCATTGTCAACAAAGCATAATATGTTACCTCAAATGTCAGTTCTTGATTTCATTAGCAGGGCTGTGTTCAAAAGTGTCGGTTTTCTCTGAATTTGATGAAATATATATCTGATTAAATTTTTGTTATTAATGAATGTGAAAATAACAATTATAGAACCAATTTATATTGATCCTAATGCAAACAAAGCATAAAATGGAAAAGAAATCAACAAAAACGCAAATAATATTTTTTACTTTTGGCAACAAGACTTTACTAAATCACTTAAGTATTTTTACTGACTACTGACTTATTTTTGTTAACAACATTCGTTGTTATTGTTGTCCGTCGTAAATTTTCCAAAAACACACGACTATAGACACTATTCATGAGGATCTCGATTGTCTGTCTCCTAGTTGCGAGAGTCTGTGCTTTGCGGACTCCTTGATTTAACCGAGGATAGCGATGCGCACGCACAAAGTTCCTAAAGCTGTATCCACCATTTGAACAATAACCTCTATTTTATTATTATTATTTTTATTATGAACGGGTTTAAGAAAAATATTACTTTAATTGAAGTTTTAAAATCTCATAATCACACAAAGATAATCAACATTTTGTTTTTATCTACATCCCTCATCGGCGACATAGACGGCACCCACCTAAAATGGTGTTTTATTTGCATTCCGTGTCGTGTCAGACATTTGGTCCTTCGAGCCGGATTTGCTCCTCCAGCTTCCCTTGAGCATAGCCTGATGCATGATTTCTACTAAAACAATACTTTTTCAGGTTATCAACAAAGAAGATATCTTTCACCTTTACCTCAAAGTAACACTCAACTATTCCGAGATTCTTACAGCTAAAGGGACGCCTTTCTTCTTCTCTTTCAAGAACACAATTTGGATGTTGTTGGTTCTTAAACTACTAACCAAACAAATGCAACTATTGAAGAAAGTATTTCTACTTTAATTGCCCAGAAATTTTTTCCCAGAAAACACTTAATATTCATTGAGGTTTGATTATTAAAACAACATCAATAAAGCAATCTCAAAGGCAGTTATATAGAAAATGATCTTTATTCATGACTGCAAAATGAATATCTTCTTAATTTCTTATACGAGAAGGTAGGTATATGCTCTAAAGGTTATTCCAAAAGTTTCAAAATTACTATGTACATAATATATTGCATAACATTCTTCTTAATAAACGACCTAAATCTTCTTCTTCTGCCTACACTATATACCCATAGACCCGCATCAGACAGAACCGATATACCAACTTTTTTGCTCTGTTTTGAAGTTTGAGAGTATCTTTCAGCTTTCTCCAACCACAATCGAAACCAAGCCAAGCATTCAAACATTATACGTTATTATACAAAGTATATAAGAACAAGTACTTACCTCCAGGAGATGTATTCGTCCCTGGAGGCAGGATTCGAACAGCTACAACATTCATATTCTCATATGCTTGAGCCAGTACGTTAAGCAAGCTTTCTACCGGAACTAATCCTGATTATTCCATCTGTACTTTTATCAGAAATATTTTATGTTTATTAGTTTAACCACCTTTCAACCCCTAAAAACCCCCAAAACCCTTATTTTTTGTGTATACAAATACATTCGAATACCTGGCCTATAGAAATTCAAAATCATTTCTGCACCTGAGCAGTTAGTTGTGAATTTACGGCAACGGCCTTTGGGTATATTATTGTCTGTCTATGTTAAAGGAATAAATTGAGCTATAGCCTGAATATATATTTAGAAGATATCAGAAGGATTTTCGGACTATAGTATATAAATTCTCTCAGTCAGACCAAAGTTAGTTCTTATCACCTTGAGAATAATTCTTATCCCAGGCCAGACTGATTTAGATCCGAGAATAGAAATATATTTATCCATCTTCACCCGAAAACAAAAGAAAACCATCGGAAATTACTTTTTTAGAAAAAGAATTTTCTTATTTTTATTTTTCTTAGCTTAGTTCATGTATTTATTGGACTTCGATTATATTATTGTCACAAATTTAATAAAAAATCAATTTCATTGACTTTATTGTGTTTTTGATGACAATGAGCGAGAGTAAAGGTGAGGTTATACTTTTTCGTTTTATGTTCCTGGATGACAATAAAAAAAAAAAAAAGTTATACAACGAGGACAAAATCAATCAAACGAAAATTGCGATTTACCTTTTCTTTAATAGAATCGGAGGAAGGTAAGAAACTATAGGTACCATCTTACGTATAGGATGGAGAAATCCCGATAGTTTTGCCTTTCTCAAGAAATGAATTACAAATAACAAATTGTTTTGGGGGCAAAAGTTTTGAATCAGTAAGCAAAATAAATGGAATTGAAGAATATAAATTTACGTCGTCGTCGTAAACTATAGGTACTAGTTTACGTAACTAAAGAAGAAAGTAAGTTATTTTGAAAAGAAATCTATTTTTGTTGAAGTTGTAATTTTCTTTCGAAAATAAGTAGGTTTGTATTGAATCTATTTGAATCAATATGCATAAATCAACTGAAATAAGAAATAAAACGATTGATAGAAGAGAAGGTATTATAGTGCGTCTCTGATGAATTCTAAAAAAAGTATTTTCTTACAAGAAGGGTTAATAACGGTCTACTCTTTTCTTTATATTGTGCGCGCACTTATGGGGATACGAATACCCTAACAATGATTAAACACAGTCCGAGAAATTAGGAAAGGAGATACCGTTGCACATTGGTTTTAAATGTCTACACATTGTAACGAGTGGGAAATATTCAGTCTGATGAAGCATTCCACATTCGTGTAGTGCGACTAAAAAAAGAATCTCTGTACCTTACAGTACGTCCGAAATTGGAATCAAGGATAAACTGATGACCATTCCTAGAAGAACGGGTAGTACGGTTGAATTGTTTGAGGTGGGGAATGCAACTGGCTTTTTCACCAAAGCACTTTTTATGGAAATAGCGATAAAATAATAACAGACATGAAACCACACTACGGTGCTCAATAGATACAAAAGCTTCAATTAAACAACGGTCACCTATCATTTTTGGCGCTCTCTTTTCTGATTTCTGCCCAAGAGACTCAAGTGGGTTATTAGAGCACCTGTCCAGATGTGGGAATAGTACTCCAGTTTCGGACAAATGTAGGCTTAATAAATTATATCCAGATCATGTATGTGATTACTCCATAAGAGATAATTTGTGATGCACATACCTAGAACTGAAAGCTGTTCAATCTCCTCGATGCAAGTACCACCCATGGATAGTGGCATTTGGGGACAGTTACGCTTTTGGGAAAAAAGACAGCGTTGAGTTTTCGAAGCATGAAATTCTACACGGTTTTTGATTCCCTATTGGACAATCACACGCTGCCGTTGATAGTCCGAAAGATCATTCATACAAATAAGGAAAAGTGTCGGAGACAAAATGGAGCCCTGGGGCACACCAGCGTTTATTTTGTGGATATCAGACTTGAACCCGTTCAATACTACTTGATTCATCAATACCAAATGCACGTATTTTCGATAAGAGAGCTTGATGCCAAACTCTATGAAATGCCTTTGAAATATCAAGTGCAGTAATCTTACCTTCTCCAAAAGGATGTAAGGATTTGTTCCACTATTCGGTGAGATAAACCATGAGATCACCAGTGGACCTATTGCTACGAAAACCATACTACCGGTCATTAAGAAGCTTTCGTTTTTCTAGATATTTCTTAAGCTGACAATTGATCAGCGTTTCCATGACCTTGGAAAGAATTAAAGTAAGTGCAATTGAACGATAGTTAAAGGGTGAGGAGGATACTTCGGTAGTGTATTAGAATCCTTTTTACGAAAGTGGACTCTTCATTTCATTACTTATTTTATTACATTACATTACATTTCACACTACTCAGCACATACATAAATGTACAGAGTAGAGAACACAGCACCTTGAGCGACAAGACTATATTAGGTGATAACAACACAAGACATTAATACAAGACAGAAGGACAGAGGAGAAAGAAGAACGAAAAGACAGAAACAACACATGACAACAGCACGCGGTAGGTTTCGAGACGGTCCCGCATCTTTCTACTAACCACGCTCACTGATGCTTGATTTCGGTGATCGGTGGGAACCGAAGCTTTATCAGTGACTAGGCCGTTGCCTACTTATTTTATGTAACAGGTGTTTTGTTTAGAGGCATAGAACTTACAAATGACAACATTATTTTGACTGGCGGCCATTTTTATTCAGCTGTCAAGTTATGTTTTTTTAATTTGGGTTGACATTTGAACCAAAAGGATGGACTAGCAGGGCGTAGATTTTGTCAAGATTGCGGTTGATATCAATTGAATTTTTGTTTAGCGATGAAGCTTTTTTTAATTGAATGACTATGCGTCAATAAAAAATTATAATTATCAAATGTTTGTTGAGAAACTATTATATATACGAAATCTAAAAATATAATTCATCCGTACTTCTTTAAAAACGATGCTGCTCAAACGTTACAATCAATGGTGACCGCTTTAGAGAAATTATTACTGACTTTTTTGTTCACAAATTGAACAACCATAAATTTCAGTAACTGTGGTTTTAACAAGAAGTCAGCGGAGTAACATGTCACACAGCTTGTGCCAAAATTGACTTATTAAAGAAAAAGTTTGGTAACCGCATAATTTAACGTAACGGACCCGTGACCCAGGATCGTGCGATTTAACACCGTTTGAGTATTTTTTGCAAAAATATTTGAAGTCGGTAGCCTACGCCGATAAACCCGAAAAGAACGAGGGAGGAGGAAAGACGGTGTCGATGCACACTAGCTTTGAATTCCTAAATATTGCAACGATTGGAAAGAACAAAGTGTGTTAAAGTATTGCACATTCTTGTAGTACGGCCAAATAAGCAATATCTGTACTTGACGATACCATACAGCATTGTTAATTCGAAGCATTTATTTCTGCTCGTTTTTTTGTTTCTCATTCAACAATTATATCAAGGTTAGAATTTAATGAGCTTTTTATCGATTACGGTGGAAATGTACATCCAAAGAGCAATACTATTACGGTGAAAATCTACATCTAAAGAACAGAGTTGAGAATCTCAAAACGAGTATGGAATACTGAGGGTATTGTCATCAGCGAAAGAGAAAAAGTATCGGAGACAGGAAAGAGCCCTGAGGCACACCAACAGATTTCTTACAAATAAATATCTTTTCATGTGGGAAACCAACCCACACGTCACCTATAAAATCAAATATAAACATATTTCTCCTTTTTCAAAACTATATAATGCAAACAGAGCCTTACAACCATTATTTTCTGAGAAAACTCTTTGTGGTCAATTTTCATAAGTGAACTAATATCTTAACCCTTGAGGAAAAATTTGAACTAAAAAATAACAATTTCAAAACAACTTGAAACCGAATTATTTAAATAGTAACCTTTTTATCTTCTGTTCAGCTGTCACTTCAGCATTATCTAACCGGATCTTTTTAATAATTAATAAGATATATAAAGTTGCAACAAAAAGAAACAGATCTTCTTTGAGGTTAATTAAGATTTATATGAACATGAATGAATATTTTCTAAATTCGAATGAAGTCATTCTTTTCTCTTAAGGGGAGCTGTGTTTTTTTCTTAGAAATAAAAAGACTGTTCCATTGAAAAGTCTTTCCTAAACTTATCTTTTGAATTCTAAGTTTGTAAATTTGAAAATTGTAAACTCTTTTTTTATCATTTCCTGAAAATTTCCAGAATGTTAATCACACTCATTCTATTTTAAATGAAGCCCTTTAGATGTTTCTTCTTTTTTATTTAAGAAACTTTTCTAACTTATAACAAAAAAAGAAACAAGTAGAGGACATCACCTTATTAGTTTATTACCTACATACATACAAACAAATTTACGTTAAAGCCAAATAAATGAATGAATAAGAAAGACTAAAAACAAGAAAATCCATTAAAATTAAAACTTTTTCCAGGTGTTTGCTTCCGCCTTCATTCGAAAGACCTAATTAAGAGTAATTCTACAGGGAAGAAGTTAGGTATGAAGCCACTTAACAAGGTAAAAGTTACCATTAACTTTTTTTTTCCTGTCCTTCCTTCACTCTCTCGCTCTTTGTGTTAATACGAAAATTATAATATTTTGTTTGGCTTCTTATAAAAATTAGTGAAGTGAAAAGTGTTTTTAACATTAATTTTGATTACTAAAAGGTTAGTTTTTCATGTTTGCTTAAGTTTAATTAAGTTTTTACTTTTCGTCAGACCTCATTTATTTGGGTTTTTCAATACAAAACTTTAAGAAATAGATCAAACAATATCAAAACAGCCTTCCTGGTTCCTCTACTTCCACTCAAGGTACATTGTTTTATTATTTTGGTTTCTATAAAACAACTAAAGAGAGAAAACAAGAACATATAAATATAAAACATATTTGAAAAATTATACTATATTTTGTGACATTGGGACTCGGAAAAGCATCCATCAACTTCAGGCACATTCGCGCATTACACAATTGTCACCATCAATCAAGTTGTTTGTACAATGGTAGCAGAACAAAAAAGAAATTGATTGTATTACGAGTAAATCCCTCGGGACATTTCAAGAAGGACGTACCTCACCTACTGCCTGCGTGCTCGCCTGCCTCCTTTTGGCTGGCTGGCTGGCTTCACAAACAACCCTCTGATGGTATCCGAAGGCAGCAGCGGCGGTGAAGGTGGTATGAAACGCTGTATAAAAGGGTTTAAAATAATAGCAACGTTTAATATCGTTGTTGTTTTTGTATGTTTCCTCTTTTAATGGAAAAATCCACATTTTTTCTCATCGTCAACGGCCAACGGTCTTCGTCGTCGTCGTCGTCGCCGTCATCGTATTCGTAGTCGTTCATCCAACACCCACGCTAATGTGCGATTCCGTGTTCCTTATCGTCCTTTTACCGATCAGGTTGCGCTTTAATTTAATCAGATTTAATGTATACTTTAATGAATATACTTTTTGCTCCTTTGTGTACGTATGTGCGGCAAATGAGCAACGGACATAAAGTGTAGCTTCACGTTGGGCGCCATTTTTACTTTAACCTCATCTACCAACTTTGTTATTCCATTGCTGTTCCCCAGACATAATAATTAATCAAGATGGCTTTGCAAAAAGCATCAAACTGCAGGTTAATTGATGCTGATGAATAAAAAGGTGTGTGTGAGCGTCAAATCAAATCAAATTAATGCGCTTCATTAATTTTCACTTGCATCCATCCAACCAACGCCAACGTCGTCGGCGTCGTTTTCGTTGTCGTTGTCATATAGTCGCTGTTCCCACCGCCACACTTTACAGAAGCGTTGCAAGCGTTCATCCTTCTCGATGAAAGTGCGATGTAATAGAACTCCACCGATGATGGTATCTATCTAATGTTTCTTCCGAAGTTTGTATTCGAAGAACGTGCTCCTGGGAGTATCATCATCTTACATCCGGGAAATTAATGCAAGTATAGCACACAGAACGTTTTGCGTGAAAGTCTTGAAAAACAACTGAGCTAAGCTGAGAATGTGGTAATGTATAGTAAAGTTTGGTGTTCGGTTTTCATTTGGGAATATGAGATGGATGCATAATGTTTGAGGGGCACTTCTTCTGGCATTCCTCAATTTCGTGCTTGAACCTTCGATGGCAGATATTAATTCTTATATCAGCTAAAATAAATCGATTAAAATTGAATAATGCACGATATCGTGTTTACCCATAGTAAAAGCTCTCACCTCCTTACCGTTGACTTCGTCTCCGTCGTCGCGTCGTCGTCCTTGTCGCGTCACCGTCCGTCGCTCGTCGTCGTCGTGTTTCCGGAGTGATGAGAGCTGACGAATAATATTGATTGGTGCACTTGAAGTAATTATATGCTTGAAGTGCAAAGGCATAAAATATTCCTTGTTGTAAAAACTAAAAGTGGGTTAATGGAAGTGGTAATACGTTAAAATTGCTGAAGTGTACGCTGCTGTTAACAAGAGTATAATTTAAAAAGAAAAATAAACACAAAAAGGCTTTAGAATTTAAAAAAAAAACTCTCTTGGAAATATTAATTTTGAGAATATTTTGAAATTTAGAATGAAATGCAAAGTCATTTGAATGGAAAGTAAATTTTAATTATCGAGTATCAATTTTATGCAGTTTTGTAATAATGATGCAACATTTCAAAATGCCAGCCGTTTTAATATTAAATAATTCTAGCATCTCCATTTCTTAATATTTAACTAAATTACGAAATATGTAGGTACTTTAACTTTTAGAAATTTGCTAATTCCCTAAGGCTTCCGACTTTTGAGGAAGGATCTATTATTTTACTAGTTATAGAGCAGGATTTAAATTAAATCTTGGAATAGCTAAAAAATTGCTTAAATACTCTTTTTTTCAACAATAGCTTGTTCAAAAATTCAAATTATGTCACACACAAGTAGCAGCTTCTTACTTTTCCTTGGTAAACTTAAAAAGTTTTAGTGTTTTTATGTATAGTTCTTATGCAAAGTGTACGAAGGTGAACGTCCAATTTTGAATTGAAAATCTCATTAAAAAAATGTTTAATTACTGTACGGAAATTTTTAATAAAATATTTCAACAAAATTAATATTTCCTAAGCAAATGAATGGATAACTTTTTCATTGTAAAGAGGAACGTATGCGATCAATAATGAAAAACGATATTACCCAAATCGCTGTTATGGCAACGACAAAGGTTGCATCACAATATCCCTTTCCATGACCAATTTGAACATTTGAGGTTGAATGTACGCGATAACCTTAGAATTCAAGCACAAGCATGACGGGCTTCTCAAATGAAACCTCTTATTGGAAAGCAGCATATTTTTATAATTATGTTCCCGAAATAAAAAAATATCAATTTTCATGACATGATTACATAAAAATGGTTCATCTGAAGAAAATATCAAATATTTACCTCTGTTAGGAAAATCAATCATATGCACAGATCGATTTTTGAACCAAAATTATTTTTACCTAAATATTTAAGTAATTTTATTTTAAATAATTTGCATGAACTACATTACTACCCTTAACAGATTTAAAACACAGTGCCGGCGTTAAAAAAAGGGCAGAATTTAAGAGGAGATACCGATGACAGGCACGTAGCCAGGGGGGGGGGGGGTGGCTAGTGAAACAAGGTTTATTGAAAGGCATAACAACATTATTTCATTTGTAGAGCTTTTCAAATGTATTGCTATTAGTCTTGAAGAAATATCCACCAAGACGTGGGCAATGTCTTCAAAAGCATCAACTCTGTTAGCAGCAATTCAAAGAAGTGATTTTCTGGTAAGCCTCATGGTATGCGAAAAACTTTTTAGTTTAATACCCTTATCAATTTTCCTTCAAAATGAATCTTTAAATTTCGTGTCTGCAATAAATCACACGAAACAAGTCTTAAGTTCTCTTAAGAACATAAGAGAAACTGCCAGAGACTTTTTCAGAGACGCTTTTCAATCCGCGTCACAACTTGCCAGGGATTTATTTGAAGTCAGCATAACAATTCCAATGCTTTCTTTGAAACAAACAACGCGCTCTAATCCAGAAACATCATGTCCAGAAGACTATTTTAGAGTTTCTATACTTATTCCCTGTCTACATTCTCTTATACAAAATCTTACTGACAGATTTATGGTCAACGAGGACGTTTTACTATCGTTTCAAGCTCTGCTTCCAGGTTTTGCTTCCGCCAATCGAGTAAATGAAATGGAAAATCTAACACTCTACTTCGATAACGCAATATCCTTGTCAGCTGATAAAGCGGAGTACATACTCTGGTGCGAAAAAATTTCATCGATGGATCCCTCTTCCGATGTTCTGAAACTGCTAGATATATGTGACAAGACCTACTTCAGGAGCATAAGCTACTTGCTTACAATTTTGGCCACACTACCAGTTACAACAGCTAGTGTTGAAAGAACCTTTTCAACGATGAAAAGAATCAAAACAGTATCCCCAAGCGTTATGGGCCATCGAAGACTAAGCGCACTTGCAATGCTGTCTGTTCACTCAGGTATTGATGTGGATCCAGATGAAGTGATCGACATTATGTCTAAAAAAAAGACAAGGAGTTTATTGCTGTAAAAATCCAAACTATCTATTTAATTAAATAAAAAAAAAATACAAACAAAAATAAAACATTTACATTATGTAGTTTTTTTTAAATTTTTGTATATAGAATTACTTCTTCGAAATTGAACAAGCCCCCCCCCCCCCCCCCGAACCGAAATCCTGGCTATGGGCCTGACCGAGAAACATTGTTCTTAAGGATTTGAATATCAAAATGGGAGAGAAAAACGGATTGAGGTAAAGCAACATACTTGATGTGCGGCTGAAAAAAATAAATCTATAATTGAAAGTATGTCCAAAATAATGGAAACAATAATAAAAAGTCAAAACTGTAGTTCAAATGTTCATACGTGTAAACAATGAAACAATGTTTAAAACTTTAAAGAGCTCAAATGTTCACGATATTTTTTTCGTCATACTGCATTATATTTTTTTGGCCCAGTCTTAAAAAATATCAATGGTGTTCTTTATTCTAAAAAAAAATTTTCGAAATTAGAATATTTTTAAGGTGCACTATCAATTCGTATTTCACTTTCATTTAGATTACAGATATCAACATTATATTAGTAACTTTGATGTGACTATGCTATTTTGATAGGTTTATTAAAACTCTTTTAAGAACAATATTTATTTTTTAATTGTTTGCCTTTGTAGCCAGGAAGACATTTTTCAATATATTCTTTCGCGGAAAAAAAATTAATAATCGTGCAATCCTTCAAATAACTTAAGTCAATAGCAGAAGCCGATAACAACATAGAAGAAGAAATACGCTAGTAGTTGCTCAAAGCCAACAGTGTCTACTTTAGGCTTTTTAAATCCAGAAACCTTACCAAAACTTCTAAGCCGATGTTGTACAGGTTGATGTGTTCTGTTCACATATGAATCCGAGACCTGGGTGCTTAGTAAAAGGCGTTCCGACCTCTTAGGCGCTTTCGAGAGGAAGGTCTTGCGGAGAATTGTTGGCCCTTTATGTGAGGAACAACGATTCTGGAGACCAACCCACCCCAAATCCTATAGTGATCCCAAGCAGGGGGCTTGCAGGGGGGCAGCATGCCCCCCTTACATACCTAGCTGTTAGTACGCCGCGCCGCCGCGCCGTGCTATCAATTCAAAAAAACTTGTTTTAGGCTCCAATTTCAAAAATTTCAATCGAGCAACAAGTATCTGTCATTTTTCAACTTTTTTAATTAATAACAAAAAAAAATTGTTGCAAAATTGAATTCCCCAGATTTTGTATTAAAGTTTACGAAAAAATACACTGATTTAGCTATTTTCCGAATTTTTTTTCTATGTTTTTAGCAAAAGTAGCTATTCTAGACAATTACCGAATTTTGTGATTCCCAAAATTGACCCCTTCGAATTGGCTTACAATTTTTTTTCAGTCTCCATATCTGATCGTCAACATGGATTTCCTTTTAGTTTATATATGTATAATGTATATCCTTTTATTACTTTCTTCATACAATTTTTCCTTATTTTAAATCGATTTTGTGTCCAATTTGCAGGCAAATTGTGCAAAATTCGACGACTGTATACTGTTAAAAGAAAAACTTGTACTATATTTTCTATATTAGGTAATGAATTTTTGACTTATTGTTTTGTTTGACTTATGTTAACTTCACATAAAAGTGAAATTCATTCCCACAAAAAAGTGAAATTATCTCCCACCTTCAGTGGGAAATAACTTCACCAAAAAAAGGTTAAATTAATTCCCACTAGTGGTGAAGTTAGTTCCCGTGAAATTAATTCCCTGCACCTAAAAAAATACTTTTACAAATCAGAAATAGAAATCCTTAATGAAAATATTACTCGGAGTAATCAACCAAACTCTTGCAGCTATTTGAGTAAAAAGCAAAGAGATATACTAACTTAATGTTTGACCTATCTAGTGTATTTTTGATCCTTTGAAAAACAAATAACCACAGAACTGTAGCAAATTAAATTCTCTACAAAATACTTATTTAAAAATTGTTCATTCATTGCTATCGTTTGAAAGTACATTTTAGTGAAAAGGGGTTGTTTGATTCTGTATACGTCGAACTAAAAATGTTGTTACAAAAATTGTAGAGCTTCAAATTTCGTTCATTTTTTGTCTTGACATTTCTTTCCTGTAAACAACGGACCTTGCTCTAAAGCAGTGCATTTAAATACTTAATAATCAAATTTGTCTATGTAAGCTCCCAAAACAATATTACTGCTTCAACACATCAAAAGCAAATATTTAGAAGGTGATTGGACATTTTTCTATACCTAACAAAAAATTCGTAAAATAAACCCAGACATGGTTTGTTTTATTTTTTTGTTAAACTGTGTAATAGGCTTTAATCAAAATCTAGATTTCCAAGTAAAAATAGCAAGAGCGATATGCACATAAAATTTCCTTAAAATTATTGTTCGACATTTTTAAAGATTAAATTGGATAATATTCAATCTAATAGTTTTGTTTTTTTTTTATAAGATAACTCCAAATGAAGTATTCAAAATTATTATGCCATTGAAAAGTAAACACTCCTGCACTAGTGATCTGTGATGGGATATCAAGTGTTTTTTTTTTCAAATATTGCTTGGGACGCTGTTGACGTACTAGCTTACATATTTCACAAAAATGTTGAAATCAGTTGTTTTCCGGATCATCTAAAATAGGCCTATTTCATTTCTTCCAAACATTTTCTAAGATCTTTGAAAAACTACTTAAATTTAGAATTTTTTCATTTTTAGAAATGTTAAGAGGCAGCTTTTCAATTTGGTAAATTTTTGTTTAAAAAATACAAAACAACGAGTTAAGACAAATGGAATTTTCAGTGAACCAAGGCTAATAAAAAATGGTGTGCCAAAGGGTTCTGTACTTGACCCCTTGTCTTTCTTGATGTATATAAATTCCATTTTCAAACTTGAGTTGAATGGTACCTCAACAGCTTTTGCTGATGACATAACTTTCACATATTCATCTATTACTGTCTTTGAAAGTATTGTGCGTATTGAACAAAACCTTGAAATCTTAAGGTTGGGGTTTATTAATCATAAATAAGCGAAAAAACTTAACTGATGTGTATTAGGATATCTGGAAACAATTTAGATGAATTTAATTTACGTTTTCACGCTCATGATTGTGAACAATTTGTTCTGCCTATTCATGAGTGTGGCAGAAGTAATTTTACAAATTACTTGCAATGTTCGAAGAATTGTTTTCAAATCGAAGCAGTCCAACATTTCAAGTACTTGGGTGTTGTTATTGACTGTAATTGGAAAGATCATATTCAAACGATCAACGTTTTAAAATGTATGCATTATGGACTTGCACACTCAAAATTGCAGTACGTCATAATCATCTCGGATGGTTCGTGTGTGAATTCTCTTTGACCCCTATTAATAACCCAAAAGCATTTAATACACCTCATCATAAACAAAAACAGATTGACTGAAATTTGGTCATTATTTAAAAATCGAAAATTGTTCTAATGAGACATTTATATGTTTTTAAAGTTTTGAGAAAGTTTTTCAAACAAATCGAAAATATCCCTAGTAGAAGTTATCAAATGTATAAATAACGTACAAACAGTATGGGCTTAATAAACGTTCCTTTTGCTTATAGAACTTTCTTTACTCATTTTTGTACATATTCAGCTTAAAATATTTTCAGTAAAATGCCCTTATATATATATTACAGAAAGTCTTCGTTTTTCATGTTTTAATGGAAAGGTTAAAGACTATGGTTATTCATTTTTAATCATAATTGCATCGAATCTTTAATTTAGTATCTTCTCATCAGCACAATTTAATTTACAAGATGTATGCTTACTAATATTAATTAATTGTTAACTATATTTTGTTTTATATGCTTCCATAAGCTGTTGGTAAGCATTTTTTCATTTCTTTTTTTTTTTTTTTTTTCTACATTTAATGTCCACTTATAGCCCACAATAGTAAAAATTAATAATTGAATTGATGTGTCATTCACCACTAACGTCTAGTTAAAGAATGTTCACTATCAGTTAACTAATTTTTATTATTATATTTGAATTGTAATCGAGTTTTAAGTTATAATGAATGAATAAAAAATCAAAATAAAAAATACAATTACGAAACCTATTTTACTCATGGGATGTATATTTTTTTTAATACATCTAAAATTAAAAAATTTGTTCAATCTTTAAAATTATTCCAGACTTAAAAAAAATAACCCACATGAGTACACATTTAAATTATAAAACCACTAAATCATCACCATGAAGAGGCATACCAAAATTTACCAACAGAAAAATGGAAAGCCACAAAAAATTATTCCCCCTTTGGTGTTCTTGTTCTAAATATTTATACATATATCTATATTTATCGCTTTTTATTTAAATTTTAAAATGAAATGATATATACCCAATCTTCCCTCATCCAAACATGATGCACTTTATGGTTGACTAAAAGGATTTTCAGAGCCTTTTTTCTCCCTCTTTTAAAGACGAGAAAATAACAAACGTGAAAAAAAAAAAAATATTTTCAAAACCTTGAAGCATTTGGATTTATGAAAAAGTTCAATCTATCTAAAAGATATAAATGCGGTTGGATGCCTCGCTTGTTGGCTTACATGCTTTCCTGCACTTTTCACAACCTCCTTCTCATCCTGATGGTGATGTTCATAACATACATATATTTGATCCCATATCTATTCTATATGTAGGCTAGGCTAGAGGTAGGTATCTCATCTCTGATGTGCTCCTCGAGAATGAGGTTTACATTAGAAATTGCATTTGATGGAATGTATATCATGCCATTACCATCCACGCTCAAGTGGGTTTTGCTTTTACTCTTCAATTCATTTCCTATTCCTTCATTTAAGTCACTATCAACCGGAAGTCAAACCAATGAAGGCTGGCAAGAGGGAAGAGGGACGGAATGTTAGGGAGGTATTTATTAGTATCCGTTGCGTCGCGTCGCGTCGGTGGCAGGCGTCACTCGTTCGGTCGGTCGGTTCCTTTCTCATTCAATATCGATTCAATTTAATGCAGTTCTTAATTTCCGATTCACGTTCCTTCTGCAAATGTCTTGAATAACTTAATCATTTTGATATTATGCACGACACGCGATTGTGGCAGTAAAATAGTAGAACAAATTCAAAAAAAAAAGAACCAACAAAATAGGTACCTTCTTACCATATACGAAATTGAAAAAAAGAAAGAAAATGTCAAACTTCCGCCAAAGGAATACGCTACAGAATTACAATTAGATTATGTATCGAGAAATATAGGTTTGAGCCTTTAAGCGCAAAGGACTAGCTAGAGATATCCTTTTCACGAACGGCTCCCGTTATGGTTGTTACCTTTCCATAGGTATCTTTACTCTTGGTGACAAACGAGACTAAACAGAGGGCTCGAGAAACATTTGTGGAATACAAATTTTCATCAAACACACGCTGTCTTCAGTCTTCAAATCCTCTCCTTTACCTTAACTTGTCTTCCTCGTGCTCCTTCTCCACCTTCAAGGAACCACCTTTCAGAATTTTAACTTTGCGGGTTGTAAGGTAACCCACGAAAATACCAAAAAAACGATGCCTACCTTCTTTTATGAAGACACAAAATAAACGGTACATTGAAAGTGATATATTATTCCTACGTGAGCTGCATTTGATTTTGATTTTGAATTGGAATTGGATTTTTTTTTTTCAAATATTATTCATTCAGGATTAACATAATAATTTTGACAGTTGGACATTTGCTTTGTTTATAA
The DNA here is from genome assembly GCA_951509635.1 of Eupeodes luniger. Lineage (NCBI taxonomy): Eukaryota > Metazoa > Arthropoda > Insecta > Diptera > Syrphidae > Eupeodes > Eupeodes luniger. The sequence goes on along the minus strand of OX608075.1, from coordinate 127,908,045 downwards.
ATCATATTTATTGTATTTATTTACATTTCTTTGATGAAAGATAATCTTAGATGCAAACATCTGGATTGAAACCTAAATTGAAGTTTTTTTTGAATAAAATTGACATGAATTAAATGTTTACTTTTTAAATCAAAAAATGTGTCTTAGTTACATCTCTCAATATTTTATTAAAGCTAAGATTACAAGCACTTACTAAATCTGACAGATTAAGGTTTGTTTGTTTTGTTTTTCTTTCACGAACTGTCACTTGTTTAGATGTGTTCGAATACACGATTTAAAAGTTCGAATACCTTATCTAGAAAAGCGTGAAATGTTTAGAAAACTGTCAACAAGTTAATAACTAATCCTTTAGCAATAAATTGTTCAAAATAAAAATAACAATAAAAAGAGATATTTTTCTAGCTGCATGAAAAGTTTCAATGGTTTGACAGTAGAGAATGTCAAACTGGGTTCACATTCTGTTCAGTATTATTTAGCAATTCAACATAACAATGCCGCTTTTTCTATTTCAGCTTAAAAAGAGTCCTGAACAGAGTCCGAGCATATATAGCTTACACAAAGCCTTACACATTACCTAGATGTCAAAATTTGACATTTGTCAATTCTTCAGAAACAAGAAATATGATTCAAAACTTAAATTAAATTGGACAAACCTAATTATACTGGTCGACAAGGTTTTCTTACTCGCAAAAAATTTTACTTTTCCAAAGGGTTTTGGTGGCCCTAATTCAAATTCGACTGCCAAATTATTGCATTATGTCAGCTTTTTAAGACAATACTTTTGAAAATTCGAAAATTCCTATATGAGGCCTTTTGAGGCTTTCTAAATTTATGAAGTAATGGTTCAATATTCAGTTGAAATATTTTTATTATTTCATATGACGTTCGAAAAACCTTCATAAGTTGTAAGATTTCACTTGTCTAACAAAAATCTGAAAGAAACCATTTATGTTAAAACTGTTTTCAACAAAGAAAGGCAAAACGGTTTGAAAGTCAGTTTTGCTGTTATAATGAATCTGTTGTCAAAACAATTCTATGATATCAAATTGTTGAAATACATTAAAAAAATAATGTTGAAAACTGTTATTTTTAAAACTTGTGCAATAGTTAAAATTAAAGTTTGGATTCGAATTCAGCAATTCAAAAGTACTCCAAAAAGTATTTTTCAAAACTCTGACCCCCAGTTTCACAGTAGAAGTTTAAACTTCGGTTTTGGTTTAAACTTCAGTTCAAAAATTTATTCGGTTTCACACTTTCGTTTAAACCTTGAACTGAGTTCATTCTGTAGTTTAAGTTAAACGCCAGTATTCTGCCATTTAACCTCAGTTCAACGTTTAGGCACTACAACAGTTGTCAGAATAGCTGCCATTTTCATATTAAATATTGAATTAATTTATGATGGTGATTTATCGTATTTTCAAAGTTGTTTCTTTTTTTTTGTTGCTATTAATTTTCACAATGTTTTCCATTTTTATTTTTATTTTTTCATTTAAACTCACAGAAATCACAACCCACAACGGTACCTTAAAACAATACAAATTTTCCCCGATTGTCAACAAAACACAAAATATCTGTTGCTGTTTCACGTGTTCCTCGCTTCAGAGAGAGAAAGAAAAAACGATGAATAGCTACGTATTGCTTACATTACGTCACATGGCTTACAATGCTACCAAACTCTTTTCATACAATTTAATTAAACAACGTTCAATTGAACTGAAGTTCAGAGCACACTGTGAAACTTGTGAACTTAAGTTTAAATTTGAAGTTCAACTCCTCTAGTTTCACAGTGTGCTCTGAACTTCAGTTCAATTGAACGTTGTAATTGTATGAAAAGAGTTTGGTAGCATTGTAAGCCTGGTGACGTAATGTAAGCAAAACGTAGCTGTTCATCGTTTTTTCTTTCTCTCTCTGAAGCGAGGAACACGTGAAACAGCAACAGATATTTTGTGTTTTGTTTACAAATGGGGAAAATTTGTATTGTTTTAAAGTACCGTTGTGATTTCTGTAAGCTTAAACGAAAAAATAAAAATAAAAATGGAAAACATTGTGAAAATTAATAGCAACAAAAAAAAAAGCAACAACTTTTCATCAGCAGATATAGATTTGCTAATGGAGTTGATTATGAAAAACAAACACATCATTGAAAACAAAAAAACTGATCGAGTACATTGGACAGAAAAAACAGCTAAAATGAAGTTTTCCTCATCACTAATATCTTCAATATAACTTTCCGAACTCGACATTAATAATAATAATAATAATAATATACTTTTTATTAATATTTATTGAAAATAGGATAAATCACCATCATAAATTAATTCAATATTTTATATGAAAATGGCAGCTATTCTGACAACTGTTGTAGTGCCTAAACGTTGAACTGAGGTTAAACGGCACAATACTGGCGTTTAACTTAAACTACAGAATGAACTCAGTTCAAGGTTTAAACGAAAGTGTGAAACCGAATAAATTGTTGAACTGAAGTTTAAACTAAAACCGAAGTTTAAACTTCTACTGTGAAACTGGGGGTAAGAGATATTTTGAGTTTTAGCTTAGCCTTAAAAACTACATTTTAAAAACCTGATAACAACATTTTAAGGCGAAATACGAATTTAGGGTACTTAATCCATTAAATAAGCATTTTGTTTGTGGGACAGAAAAATAACTCAATTTTAACTAGTGTTATGATCAAACAACCATTCAATTTATTTTTTAAAGAAAGTGACGGTGAAGATTGTGAAACTTTACATTATGTTAAAAATGAGAACTATGAGGAAACTGTTTCTTATGTAAACTTACATTCTGCACTAGATTGGCTTTTGCACTCTTGTGTCGTTTTACTTGTTTGACATTTTTTTTTAAATTTGATTTGTCAAATGCTTCCGTTCAGCATTTAACTTGATCTGCTTAGTCAATATTTTCAAAAGAACCCAAAGAGCACGTTGTTAACAAGCTTAGAACTCTTTTTCGTTCTGAAAAAGAAACACAAATTTTAAGCCCTGAATGTTCAGAAAATGAAAAAGAAACATAATTTTTCAATTGACAGTTTAGGTTCTTTTCTAAATTAAAAAAGAAAAGCTCCTAGGATTGACTGTTTGGCACGGTTTACACTGTCCTTATAATGGTGACTGCTATAGATGCCGATTGATTTTTTGTTTCAAATAATTAAAGAGCTTATAAAATCGACAAATTTTAAATTCTAAGAAGATGAAGCCCCAACTTGAAATTTATAGTGCTTTGCTATCAATTGTTGACAACTTTATTTAAAGAAGTGGTTCTGCTTAAATGGTCCATTCATTCGTAAGACTCAAAACCTTATGATTGCTTTTTATGTGGTTTTGCCTTTTTTGTTCCCTTTTTTCATAAATAAAGGTGACAAATATTTGTTGACCCAAATACACAAAAAAACACCCTATTAAAGGATGAGACTTTTATTTTGGATCGTAAGCTCGTTAATTTTTCAGTTGGTAAGCAATAGATAAAAGAAAAGGTGTGAATAAACAAGACGAAAGGTAATCCTATTATCTGCTTTGAACTTAAGCACATTTTTACCTTTAATCTCATTGAGTCTGAAATATGAACTTACACGTTTCTACATAGGTACTTAAGCAAATGATATATGTTTATAAAACTTTATCCGGAAGTTGTGTTTAGCCTAGTCATTCCTATAGATATCGTAAACCTATCATTTACCATCAAGAATACTAAATGTCCCTTATTCTTATTCCTTCTACTTGAATGCTAGAAGGCATGTGACATGCAATGTTTGTGTTTGATCCTTAAGCAATTTTTTCCTGTTCCTATGGAGTAGAGGCTTTGTCTATACATACATATATACTTCGAATAGAATATTCAACCTTGAAGCAGCATATTCCTTGACAACGTCGGCTATGGTAAACAAAATGAAAATGAAAATACAAGAAGAGGATCCTGGGGGAGAAAACTCTCCTTTAATTAATATCATGCAACCAACAACGTTTTTTCATTCGAAAAGAACTTTTTTATTTTCCTGCGTGATTTTTTTTTTCAAGCTTTGAAAAAAACATGAGATCAAAGAATGATGGTGAAGCGATGGGTCTATACTCTTGGTACATCTAGAATCTAGAAGAGTGAACCATCTGTTGAGTTGTGAATAATTGCTGGCTGCCAAGATTGTTTTTAGTCTAATGCCATCCATTTATACTCATTGCTCTTTTCATGTGCTCTGCACAGATGTTAAGCTTTTTTTCTTGTCCAAGTGAAACAAAGAGGGTCAGTCAAGTTTTGCGCGTAAATCGTTCTTCTTTTTTTCTATTTTTTTATTCAAGTGCGGAAAACAACTTTCTTGCAAGAAAAACTTTTTAAAGGGGTTATAATAATTTATGGCTCAGCTTTTGTGTCTTGATGTTAAGGGAAAAATAAAATAAGAAAGGAATTCATGAAATTATAAACATGGAAAATGTTTAATAATAAAAACGGAAACTAAAAGAGTGTCTGATTTTTTAAAATCTATTTTTGTATTTATCTCTCAAAATATGTTATATGATTTTTCTTTTATTACAATAAGTAAGCAATATAGAGTTTCGTATGGAAAATATAATAATGGGTGATTTTTTTGAGGTTAGGATTTTCATGCATTAGTATTTGACAGATCACGCGGGATTTCAGACATGGTGTCAAAGAGAAAGATGCTCAGTATGACATTTCATCATGAATAGACTTACTAACGAGCAACGCTTGCAAATCATTGAATTTTATTACCAAAATCAGTGTTCGGTTCGAAATGTGTTTCGCGCTTTACGTCCGATTTATGGTCTACATAATCGACCAAGTGAGCAAACAATTAATGCGATTGTGACCAAGTTTCGCACTCAGTTTACTTTATTGGACATTAAACCAACCACACGAATGCGTACAGTGCGTACAGAAGAGAATATTGCGTCTGTTTCTGAGAGTGTTGCTGAAGACCATGAAATGTCGATTCGTCGCCGTTCGCAGCAATTGAGTTTGTGTTATTCGACCACATGGAAGATTTTACGCAAAGATCTTGGTGTAAAACTGTATAAAATACAGCTCGTGCAAGAACTGAAGCCGAACGATCTCCCACAACGTCGAATTTTCAGTGAATGGGCCCTAGAAAAGTTGGCAGAAAATCCGCTTTTTTATCGACAAATTTTGTTCAGCGATGAGGCTCATTTCTGGTTGAATGGCTACGTAAATAAGCAAAATTGCCGCATTTGGAGTGAAGAGCAACCAGAAGCCGTTCAAGAACTGCCCATGCATCCCGAAAAATGCACTGTTTGGTGTGGTTTGTACGCTGGTGGAATCATTGGACCGTATTTTTTCAAAGATGCTGTTGGACGCAACGTTACGGTGAATGGCGATCGCTGTCGTTCAATGCTAACAAACTTTTTGTTGCCAAAAATTGAAGAACTGAACTTGGTTGACATGTGGTTTCAACAAGATGGCGCTACATGCCACACAGCTCGCGATTCTATGGCCATTTTGAGGGAAAACTTCGGAGAACAATTCATCTCAAGGAATGGACCGGTAAGTTGGCCACCAAGATCATGCGATTTGACGCCTTTAGAGTATTTTTTGTGGGGCTACGTCAAGTCTTAAGTCTACACAAATAAGCCAGCAACTATTCCAGCTTTGGAAGACAACATTTCCGAAGAAATTCGGGCTATTCCGGCCGAAATGCTCGAAAAAGTTACCCAAAATTGGACTTTCCGAATGGACCACCTAAGACGCAGCCGCGGTCAACATTTAAATGAAATTATCTTCAAAAAATAAATGTCATGGACCAATCTAACGTTTCAAATAAAGAATCGATGAGATTTTGCAAATTTTATGCGTTTTTTTTTTAAAAAAAGTTCTCAAGCTCTTAAAAGATCACCCGATATAAATGGGAATGCTCATAAGCTTACTCTTAATTTCTATTTCGGACGTTCTGTCAACTATAGAGATTCTCTGTCTAACCGCACATTGAGAATGTGAAATTTTTAAACTAATTTTATTTTTTTCTCAAATGTTTATATTCAAAACATTAAGAATAAAAGAATTAGAGTTTTCTTCAGTCGAACTTAAGACAACAACTTACGGCTGTTTTTGAGTTCTTCATATTCTAATTCTTAGGTATAACTGCCCTGAACATAAAAGCTGAAGGAACTATGTATATTTTGTGTATAAATACTGGGTTATATTTTTTTTGTATGTTTATTATTACATTTTTAAATCGTAGAAATAAACAAAATTTCATTCATTACATTCTCAACATCAACCAATTTTATTAATACTGTGTTAAACTTCTCTTCCCTTTCGGATTTGAATTAGTTTGTGTTTTGAGAAATCATTTTGAACATTTTTTACAGACAACCCATGTGAATTTATTATAATAGGTATAATTTGTCTAATAAAAAAATAATACATTACTCGACGTTTCAAGGTCCCCCGAACCAAACATATATAGATATGTTTTACCTGAGACATATAGGACTTAAAAATGCAAGTTCTGCATTGACATTACGATGGTAGAGAAGTTGAAAAAAGTGGGTCCCCCGATTCCGTCTGCAAGTCTGTCTGTCTGTCTACAGCCCAAACCATCGGGTCGATTGAATCAAAATTTGGAAATTAAGGTTTTGAGCCAATTCGCGTTAGGAGGTTTTTTTCATTATTTGTAAGCCTATAAATAACAGTAGCCCCCATAAAAATGTTTTGGTTAAAAATCGGAAATTCGAATTTTCCCATAAATAAACCCATAGATTTTTTTAAAAAATTCTTAATTTCGCTTCTTTCAGTATGAAAAAAAATTATTTTGTATTGCTCCAGAAGTTTAGCCCTCATGGAACCTTTATCAAGAACTAATGAACCGATTTCAATAATTTTGTTTGCACAAGCTCTAATACTGTCTCAATAATAATTGATGATCAAAAATGGCATTGTTTTTATTTTTGATTTTTAAAAAAATAGTACAAAACATTTTTTTTTCGAAATTCGATATCTCGTAAATAGGTCATAATTTTTTTTTACAAAATCGAAATGTAAAACGTATATTTAAAAGTTCTAAATAACTGCATACCACAAATATTTCTTTTAACTAAAAATGAAAAATTGTATGTATTTAAAATTTATTTAAAAAAAACTGCTCTACCGATTTTCGAATCAAAATTTTGAAAAATTGGTGTTTTTTGAGAAAGAAAATGCCATTTTAATTTTTGAAAACAAACTTTTTTTGCAGGTATATTTCTAAATCTTAAAATACAGGAAATATTTTTAAAAGACTCTTTGAATACATGAGAAAGTTCGTTGATTTTATTTTTACTATTCATATCAATTTTTAAAAAACAGGACAAAAATTGGTTGACTGCAAACATTTCACGATTCAATACTACTATCGACATAAATTACATTTTATATTTTACATCGTCTTGCAAATTAAGGTATTACCCGTGTTTTTTGGCATTCTATGAATAGAATAGTAGAAAATTCCAAAGAAAACCCATCGGCAGTAGCCAGATTTTTGTTTTTAAAAATTGGTACAACTGAAAGAAGACCTGTCAGAATAATAATAAAAACAAAACACAAATAGAAGAAAGTTTTGTGAAAATCAAAAGTTAAAATTAACTTCAGCAAAAAAAAAACTAACTAAAACTAATAAAATGGACAATTTTCAAGAAGAAATGGTAAGAAAACATCTGGAAATTGAGGTTCTATAAAAAAAAGTTCATTTAACAATTGCAGCTTTGACAAACAATTTGACATAAAATAAAAACTTCAAGAAGGGGGTTTGTTCGTAGACTACTACATTAACATGTGGTGTTGAAGCGAGCTTGAAGCTCGCCTCAATTCTTTATATACCTGAATCGAAATGAGCTTGATTCGATTCCACTCCGATCCCCGACCGGATTCGAGTCGAATTTGTGAAGAAAAACCTGTGTGGAGGAGTTGGTTTTACAGATAATGCATTATGATCTGTTTATTTGCATGTTTGTGTATAAAAAATATAGTTTTGTTTTAATCAAATTAAAAAAAAAAAAAAATGCACATGGAGTAGGTAGCATATTCTCATATGGTGCTATACTATTTAGTTCTTCATTGTTTTGTACGAATCAAACTATGTATCTCATTTGCACTTCACAAGAAACATCGAAACACCATTTGCATTTTAGAAAGTGCTGTCAAACTTAATCATTTTTAAATCTTCTTGTGCGGTGGAAATACCAAAAAGATTTATTTAATCTAAACTGAGATAAATCTTTGGTGGAAACATAGCAAAACTAAATTATATATTCTATTGTTTTCTCTTGCAAAATAAGCCCAGTTAGTCCATTTTCATTAACAAAACTAAAAATATCAACAGTAACAGATTGATTTTTTTCCCCATTGGAACTCACATGATCCCAAATGCACAACTACTCAAAGAACACAGCCATCGAGATACAAATGCAATATCAATCGTACCAACATTTGAGAACGAAATTACATAAGATCCATTCGAGACTCGTATAAATTTCAAAAACCTATCCGTAGTAAGATTCTACTTTAACTTTTATCGGTAGTATTTATACTGCGGATATTGTTTTTGTTATTCGTGTAAAATCCTACTATACTATTGATAGATTTTCCAACAAAACAAAGGTATTGACTTCAAACTTATTTTATTTCATATAAAATATTGTGGTTAATACAGGGTTTTTCAACAAGGACGATTAAAAAGTAGAGCGATAGGGACAGCAAACGACGCCATATTTCTTGCCGCTCTTTTGACATTTTTCTTCAGTAAAATTTGCCATTTCATGATGGGAAGATAAACGAGCCAACAACGAGTCAAAATTATTAAAATTTTCTACCGAAATTCGGAGTCAGTGGCCTCAACGTTAAGAGCGCTACGTCCAATTTATGGTCGTCATAATCGTCTTAGTAGATCAAGAATTGATCGTCTAACGGAAAAAAATGAATCCACAGGCACAGTACAAAATGTTCCCGTGCAAGTGAGATAAACAAGTGCCCGTAGTGTTGAGAATATTGCTGCCGCTGAGGGTTCAGTTACAGAAAGCCCAAATGTGTCTTTCACACTTCGTTCTCAAAAGTTGGGCATCTCTGTGACGTCCTTGTGGCGAAATTTGCGAAAAAATCTTGGCCTACATCCTTACAAGATTAAATTGACTTAAGAACTGAAGCCGCTTGACCACCAGAAGCGTCGTATGTTCGTGAATTGGGCTGAGTAACAACTTGAACATGATTCGGATTTTCATCGAAAAATCATCTTCAGCGATGAGTCTCATTTCTGGCTGAATGGCTTCGTCAATAAACAAAATATGCAGAATTGGTCAGGCAGCAATCCACACGTACTCCATGGGTCATCATTGCATCTAGAAAAAATGATAACCGAATATTTTTGTGCCCCAATTGGATGATATGGACTTGGAGGACATGTGGTTTCAACAGGACGGAGAAAGTGTTTGGAGAAGTGTGTTATCTCAAGAAATGGTCCAGTCGCTTGGCCGATTTTCAAACATAAAGGCATCAAACGTACTTTCACAGAAAAAAAGAATTTCATTGATATCCAAAATCGTTTTTGTTTTATTTAAAATAACTTTTGTAGCGCTCTTATTGAAAAACCCGAAATTTGATAAAATTTAAAATTCAAACAAACATTAAAAAATATTCCTAAATATTTATAAAACTATTTTTTTTTTAATCAAATATCTTGAGAACGAATTCATTTCCACTCACACAAAATATAAGTGTTATTTTTCTTTTAAATTAAAAAAAATTAATTGAAGAACATAAAATTCCAACTCCGGAGACGATTGAAGAAGCTCTTAGCGGCATACATGGCAAAGAATGGAAGGCATCAATGCAGAAGGAGTATGATTGCTTGGTGAAGAATGGAACGTGGTCGTTAGTTGATCTTCCTGTTGGAGAAAAAGTAATAGGAAACAAATGGGTTTTTAACATTAAAAGAAGAGCAGATGGCAGTGTTGAGAAATTCAAATCGCGTTTGGTCGCAAAAGGTTGTAGCCAACAGTTTGGTGTCAATTTTGAAGAAACCTTTTCACCTGTTGTAAGGTACTCAACAATTCGAATGATTCTTGCGTTGGCATGTGAGAACGATTTACATCTGCATCAAATGGATGTTTCTTCCACGTATTTAAATAGTGAACTCCATGACAATGTCTATATGAGACAACCCAAAGCGTTCGTCGATGAAAAATTCCCAAACAAAGTTCTGAAGCTTAATAAGGCGCTTTACGGCTTGAAACAAAGCGGGCGTTAGTGGAATGAAAAATTAGATTCCGTCCTTAAAAAAATTGGTTTTATACCGTGTGCTAGTGAGCCGTGTGTGTACACAAAAAATCTAAAAGGTAACCTTAATATAATAGTTGTTTATGTAGACGATCTTATTCTAAATGATTTTAAAGAGATCAAAACGCAAATTTCTAAAGAGTTTGAAGTCGTCGATGGCGGTCAACTTAAGTTTTTCTTGGGAATCGAAATAAATCGTCAAGGTGAAACCGGTTCAATCACAGCCTGTCAACGACAGTATATTTCAAATCTCTTGGACCAATATGGAATGAATAACTGCCGACCAGTTTCCATACCATTAGATGCAAGATACCAAGTAAGCTGTTATGATGAAAGCTGTGAAAGGATTGACCCAACAAAATACCAGTCTTTGATTGGCGCTCTTATGTACCTCGCTATCTCCACTCGACCAGATATACTACATTCAGTTTGTAAGCTTTCGCAACGAAATATGGATCCCCATGTCGAGCATAGAGCTGGTGTTTGGCACATTCTCAGGTACCTTAAAAAAAGTATTGACTTTAAATTGCATTACTTTAAAACAGGAAAGCCAATTGAGTGTTTTGTTGATGCGGATTGGGGTGGTAATTCAAGTGACCGAAAATCTTTCACTGGAAGCAGTTTCGTTGCAGCAGGAGGAGGTGTATTTTACTGGGAGTCTAAAAAACAAAATTTGGTAGCATTATCCAGCACAGAGGCAGAGTACGTAGCTCTTTCAACCGCTGCTAAGGAGGCCGTCTTCATCAAAAAACTTCTCAATGAAATGGGTTTCCCAGATCGTGATCCTATGGTTATTAACTGCGATAATCAGAGTGCTCAGCATTTGGTAAAAAAAACCTGTTTACCATGCTCGCAGCAAACATATAGATATCAAGTACCACCATATTCGTGAATTGTATAAAAATAATTTAATTAAATTGAATTATGTTAGTACCAATGAAATGATGTCAGATATATTGACTAAAAATTTACCTAAAGTCAAGCATTGTAGATTTACCCAAGCAATTAGATTATATTAATGTATTATTATTGTTTATGATTATTTAATATTCCTTTTAATGTATATAAAATATTTGAGTTGAGAAGGAGTGTTAAAACTATATTTTATATTTTTACGTAAATGGCAACACAAACATTTGTTAATATTTCATTTTGTCAGTTTCTTCAGTTGCTACAATTGTGTATTCTTTTTCATTTCGTTCACTTGTTAATAAACCTTTGTCTAATATAAACGTCTTCGACTTTTATTTCCTTAAGTCTAATTTCTAACATTTCTAACAATAAATACCAAAGCACCACACGAAATTGGTTCAATGTCCCGAACATTCCGTCAAAAGCAGCTAGCTCCAGAAAGCTCAGAAAGTAGTTAGGTTATAGCAAGGTCAAACTCTGTTTAGAGGTTCATAATACAAGTTGTTGCAAAATTAACAAACCCGAAATATTATTATTATTATACTATATAATGATTTAGGATGGCGGAACAATAATCCGCACAACTAAACAAACAAAATACGAAAACGAAACGATTTAATTTAAAATAATAATGGGTAGGTAGCCGGCGGCGCGCACGAGCAGATACCTATTTATTGTAAACAACAATTATAAACGTCAAATTCAAAAAGGGTTGGTTTGTTAATTTTACCACCGACAGCAGAAACAGTGCTGTCACCCAGTAGCTCAGTTTGGGGGTGGGTTTAGTAAAAGGTAAATTTTATTAATCGAACTCGATTAATAAAATCAAAATAAATTATAAAATTAATAAAAGTTACTACTCAGGGGCGTAGCAACAAAATAATAAAATGGGCGCCAGGAAGTATTATGGTACTTACCATCACCAATGAAGACAAATAAAAACGAGCGGAAATTTACTTCCCAATTAGAATAAAATTCAAGATTAATTTTTCACCTAAAAAAGGTTAAGCTCTTTTATTTATATCTGGGAAACCTTTATAAATATAGGGATAAAACCCAGAATTTTTTCCAAAAAAATATTTGTACAGTTTAAATTGAAACAAAGAATAAAAAAAAGAGAACAATTGGTTGTGCACAAAGGACACAAAGAAAAGGTCACCTTGGGAAAGTTCCCGAAGAACAAAGAATTTTATGGACGCGGGTCCCGCAATCTCGGGAGACAAAAGAACGACCGAAAGTCTAGTGGGTTAAATTTTGGCGCTTTAGAGCCAACCACAAATCACAAAAGAAATACTAAAGCACAAAACTCACTAAAAAAAAATACTTAGCTTTTTTTTTTTCTTTGCGAAAATAGATCCTGCCTCTTCCTTATCCTCTCTTCTCCAAAAACGCCTTCCTCACAAACTGTATATTTTTTTTTCTTTATCAATTTTTTAACTTTTTTTTAACTCCCAATGCACTACCACGATTTTCTTTCTTTTCTCAAAAATTTTTCACAACCTTTTTTTCTTTTCGACCTCACTCTTCTTAGCTTCTTTCAAAAAGTCCATATTCATGGCGAACTTTCCTCATCCAAGAGGCCACGACAAACATGCCATCCTACTCTGACCTTTTGTTATGATCTGGTTTTCTCTTTCGGTCTAACTGCGACACCCGGCTTTTTCGCTGGGGTGCATGCCGATTTCAAAAACCAGCCAAACCTTTGTGGTCTCTTTCACATTGGTGATTTGAACACCAACCTTGGCTTAATGGACGAGTTCAGTTCTTATCCGTCAAATCCAATTGGTCTAAAAAGTAAAAGAAAAATTTTTGAGTGTTCGCGAATAAAATCCCCAGCCCAAACCGGCCCAGTTTAATAACTTGAGGAAAGCGTTCTTGTAATTAGGAATCTTGGAATTCCTCAACCAAGATTGAGAGGCAGGGTCCGATAGTTTTAAATTTAGACTCTAAACCCTTAGACTTCCGTGCAGACAATTAGGGGAAGGGAAACACATCGCAAGGTGACCTTACTTAGTATTCCGACACTTTAGGGTGGGCATTAAGCCATACTAATTTTAGGGTGGTGTGCCAATTAGATAAAGGATGCACACTATCGTTTTCTCCTTGGGTGGACCACCTGTCACACGCTCATTAAGCCGTTTCTGTGACTCCTCCGTCACACAATTATGCATTTTGTGACCGCCCGTCACAAATTTCAAAAGTTAATAAAAATGTGGACCTCCTGTCACACAACTCCGAATTACCACTGACCTATTTTGTTTGCTTTTCCAAAATACAATAAGAGCAGGGCACTGACTGATGGAAAGCAGGATTCTACTGAACTCTTAAAATATTTTGGAGCCGCAACGAAGAAAGGAAGGTTAAAAAAAAGGAAAAAGGATATGAGATAGGCTAGTGAAACTTGTTGTGGTAAATTTTACCGCAACAAATCCCACCCTTACCTCCTAGGAAATGTGCTTACAGTTTTGTAACACATTTTCTAAAGGCTGCCAAGGTAATGGAAACAAGATAAAGGATTTTCCATCAAAAAAAAACAAATGAAAAATGTTACATAATAATTCAAAATAACAACAAAAAAAAATAAGCTACTTTACTGATTAATCCTCGGATGCATCGGTATACGGTTTTAAATCCTTAACGTGCCAAGTTCCGCGTTCTTTACCTTTACTATCTTTTAACACGTATGTCCAAGGTGACACACGCTTTTTAACTTCAAACGGACCGACAAACTTCGGTGCTAATTTGGCAGCATAATAATTCGCGGCATCCGACAACGAAAAGTTTCTACGCCATACAAGGTCGCCGGGGTGATATTGAACATCACGCCGTCGGAGATTGTAGGCCTGAGCAGCTCTCTTCGATGCTACTTCCAGTTTCTTCCCAATATCTACCCTTAGTTCCTTAAAACGCTCAGCGATCTCACCCAGATCCTGAACATTCCCTGAACCATCTCCGACTAATGGTACTTCTCGACCTGAAGTTACCATATCCCTCCCGAAGTTCGCATAATACGGCGAAACTCCCAAAACCTCGTGTTGCGAAGTGCGTATAGCACACGCTACCTTACTCAATTGTGAATCCCACATTCTGTGGTTTTCAGCGACGTAAGCCCTCAACGTCGTCTTAATTATTTGATTTATTCTTTCCGCAGGATTCGCCTGCGGATGATAGTGGGCTGTGAATTTTAATTGTGACCCGTACGCCTGGCAAAGCGTTTCCAGTTCCTTCGATCGAAACTGGGGACCGTTGTCACACACGATCACTTTTGGTACGCCAAATAAGAGGAAAACGTTATCCTCAAGTTCCCTAACTATGGCCTTTGCAGTGGCTGACCTTAACGCAAACAGAAGTGGAAACTTACTAAAATAATCTACCACCGTCAGGATATAAATAAAACCCCTACTCGATTTAGGAAGCGGCCCTACCAAATCAACACAAATCATTTCCCACGGTGCCTTGATTCCTACCCTCTCAGTCATCAACCCAGCTGGCTTCTCGTTCACCGGTTTTACCTGTTGGCAAACTTTACAGTTCCTAACATACTTGGTTATGTCGGCCCTCATCTTTGGCCAGTAAAACTTTGCTCCTATTCTAGAAAAAGTTTTCCTAACTCCCATATGTCCCGCTAGAGGGCCATCATGGTATTCCTGCAAAATCCCTAACCTTTCGTTTTTCCCTAAGACTCTCTTCCATTCCTGATTGTTTTCATGTACTATCACATGATTTGCCTTCACAAGTTTGAACAACTGACCTTGTTCAACTCTCCAGGCTGGATACCTAAGCGGATTAGAATTGATTGCTAAGATCATTTTTCTCATCCAAGGGTCTACATCCTCGTCTGAGATACCACCCAACTGCGGCACTCCCCGAGAGAGCATATCTGGAACTACATGCTCCTTGCCCTTGCGATGAATGATCTCAAAATCAAATTGTTGGAGCCTAATTGCCCAACGAGCTAACCTACCCTGTGGATCTTTAAGATTGTTTAGCCATACCAATGCATAGTGATCGGTCACAACCGTAAACCGAACACCTTCGATATACGGCCGCAACTTCTCAATAGCCCACAATACAGCTAAACATTCTTTCTCCGTCGTAGAATAATTCCTTTCATTTCTATTTAAGGACCTACTAAGGTAACAGACAACCTTCTCTCCCTCATCAAAGTTCTGTGAAAGAACTGCACCGATACCGAAATCTGACGCGTCTGTTTGAACGACAAAAGGTCGTTTAAAATCTGGGCAAGTGAGTATAGGTGCTGTCACCAAACACTCTTTTGCCTTCCTAAAGCTATCCTCGCATTCTTGAGTCCAAGTGAACTTCCTATTCTTTTTTAACAAATCCGATAACGGCCTAAGCAATTCAGCGAAATTTGGTACAAAACGACGGTACCATGAAACTGTCCCTATAAAACTCCTAACCTCTTTAACATTCCTCGGTGCTGGAATCCTAACCATGCTTTCCACTTTCTCTGGATCTACGTGTAAACCATTTCGATCCACTATGTACCCTAAAAATTTAAGTGACGGCATGCAAAAGTTGCATTTTTCCCTACTAACCTTTAACCCGGCTTCACTTAACCTTTTCATCACCTCATTCAGAATTTCAAGATGTTTTTCGAAATTTTCTGTAATGATGATGATGTCGTCTAAATAGACGAAAACGTATGGTTCGAGGTCGGCACCCAAAACTGTGTCGATAAACCTCTGCCAAGTCGCAGGCGAATTGTGAAGACCGAAAGGCATTCTCCTAAACTGAAAAAGACCCCTACCAGGTACCGTGAAGGCAGTATATGGCTTTGATTCCTCTTCCATAGGAATCTGCCAATATGCTGATTTAATGTCTAGCGAAGACAAGAACCTAGCCCCTCGAAGCCTATCTAAAATTGAATTAATGTATGGAAGTGGATAAGCATCCCTATCTGTATTTTTATTCAGCTTCCTATAGTCCACACAGAACCTATAGGAGCCGTCTTTCTTTTTAACTAAAAGTATTGGAGATGACCACGCACTTGTCGATCTCTCAATAACTCCTGCTTCTAACATCTCGTTTAATTCCCTATCTATGTGTTCCTGCATTGCCGGAGAAACCGGATAATACCGTTGCTTAATCGGTTCCGCCGACGTCCTAATCTTATGCTCCACCATAGTTGTGCACCCTAAACCTTCAGGCATTTTACTAAAAGATTGAGTTATCAGATCTTCTAGACTCTTAATTTCCCTATCATCTAACTCCGAACGTTCTGTAATAGAACAAATCGAAACCGGCTGTTCCGAAAAATTCCAAACGCGTGACCTCAAATCCGGGACGATACCCGAAAGTGCCCAAAAATCTGCACCAAGAATCACTGTTTGTGGAAGAGTTGGTATGACGATACAGTCAACTAAAATTGCCCTATCTTCAACAACTATTGGAAGAGAGACAGTCCCTAACACTCCTACACCTGTTCCATCTGCTAAACGAACGCAGTGAACACTGTCTGTTTTCAAAGAAAGACCTAAGTTTTGGAGAATGTTCCAAGCATCCCTACCTATTATGGTTCTAGAAGCTCCTGAATCTAATAAACCTAAAAATCTAGTACCATAAATGTTAATACTCAAAAATGGTCTCCTATCACTACCGTTTGCCTCCAAAGTAAAACCTAGATGAATTTGATCTGCCGGCTGGTTCCCAGCAGGCAACCTATTCAATTCCTGCGGACTTCCCGCCCTGCTGGCGCAAGAGCCCGTTGCCCGTTTCCCGAGCAGCGACGACAATTCTGTCTATTCACCCCTAACTGCCCACAACCAAAACAACGCCTAGGAGCGGAACACCTATTTGCAAAATGGCCTGATCCATTGCAATTAAAGCATCTCAGCGAAGAGTTTTGATTCACGGAACGGGCCTGATTTTTGGTTTGGTCATTCCCCACAACAACCGAAACCATTGGAGTTTCTACACCTACATATGCTAGATCCGGTTCTAGCAGATTCCTATTATCCCTAGCACTAGGTGGTGGAAGATACGATTCCACGTTTGCCCTAACCGCTTCTAAGTTCCTACCTAATGAGACCAAGTCGGACACACAACTTGGTTTAGCCAAACCAAGCTGAGTTTGGTAGAAAGGTGTCAAGTTCCTTTGAATCATTGACAACTTCCTACTTTCCGATATTGGCTCAGTTAACCTACCAAACAAATTTTGCATTGTCGCCACATAGACTCCGATGGATTCATCTTTGCCTTGTGTACGACGCCTAATCTCATCCAATAACTGATCATCATAGTTCGGTGGCAAGAACTCCAACTTCATCTCTCGAATGAGTTCCGACCACGAACTAACTGATGGTCTAACCGCCCTGAACCAAATTAAAGCTTTCCCTACGAAAAGCTCAACAGCTGCCTTGAAAAGTTGGGATTCCGAAACCCCCCTAGCAGAACGAATCTCATCGACCCTTTCTAAAAACGCGTTCACTGACGCACCACAGCGCTCCCCAGTGAATTTCACGTCCCATTTTTTAATGTTGAAAAACTTATCCGAAATGACCTGAATTTCACTATCTCTAATTCTATCCCTATTCGAATCTGCCACTCCTAAATTCTTCGAGGTACCGGCAGCCGTACTACTCGACCTACTTTGCTGAGGTTCAGCTGAACGCTGCTTTTCAACCTCACTAGCTCTACCACCCGATTTTCCTTTTTGTTTCTTATCATTATTTTCTTCCTCATCATCGACTTCATCTTCTTCCTCTTCCTCGTCTTCCTCATCCTCTTCTAACTCAGCCATGGCCATCACCAACTTATTTTTAAGAACCTGTTTTCCCCTCTCCTGATTCTCATTCTCTGGAATGCTCCTATCCATCCTACGTAATCCCCATTCAACCTTTGTAATTATTTTTAAATACTCCTTTGAAGTTTCCGACTTCGGCGGAGTTTCTAGCAACTTCCCTATCTCTATTAATTTCTTCTCTACCGCCATCGAATCCTGTTCGTAAGTAAACGGATAAGCGGGAGGAATGAAAGAGTTCCTACGCTCTAACTTTAATGCTACCCTAAGCGCTTTGCGCATCTCCTCCACTGTCCCTACAGTTAAACCACGAAATTCTATCTCATAAGTTATCTCGTCCTGAGATAACCTATTAACCTGACTCACGTCCATTTCAGCTAAAGTACAAAAACCTAATCTATATTAAAATACTAAACGAAAAGAAAACGAAGAAAAAATTGAACCAAGAAAACCGAATCTCTTTGCTAGTAAAAGTAAAAAAAAATATTTACCAACAAAATTTATAATTTAAAACGAAAATTAAATTGATTCCTATTATAATAATATTCAAAATATTAATAAAAGTATTATTGCGTAAAAGTTATTATGCTGATACGACAGCACTGAAATAATACAACACTACTAAGAATTATAATCAATTGCGCTGTCAGATTAAACAATGTGTCTGAAAGAGACAACACTATAATCACTCGCAATTCATAAAATGGTGGCCAAAATAAATTTCTCACCCAATTCAATTTTATATAAAACGATAAAAGAAATAATAAAATGCAAAACGAATGAAAATAAAATTCTTACTTTTTCCTCTCCTATAAAACAAAACCCCTTTGCAACAAATCCAAACCAACGAACACTTGATGATAGCGCAGGTATCTCTTTAGGTATTCCTGTAGTATGTATGTATGTACATATGTTTGCAGTTGTTGCAATTTCAGCTGGATACGATTGAATTTTTACCTAGGAAAAGAAAATAAAACAAAGTAAATTACTATTCACCAAGAACAGGGGAACGACACTTTCCTAAATACAACACAATACAAATCACGATAATTCTCTAGGTATAGTGCACTTCAAGCACTCTTTTTTTTTTGTTGGCAACAGACAAAGCGAAAGCCCCACGTTGGGCGCCAATTGTTGCAAAATTAACAAACCCGAAATATTATTATTATTATACTATATAATGATTTAGGATGGCGGAACAATAATCCGCACAACTAAACAAACAAAATACGAAAACGAAACGATTTAATTTAAAATAATAATGGGTAGGTAGCCGGCGGCGCGCACGAGCAGATACCTATTTATTGTAAACAACAATTATAAACGTCAAATTCAAAAAGGGTTGGTTTGTTAATTTTACCACCGACAGCAGAAACAGTGCTGTCACCCAGTAGCTCAGTTTGGGGGTGGGTTTAGTAAAAGGTAAATTTTATTAATCGAACTCGATTAATAAAATCAAAATAAATTATAAAATTAATAAAAGTTACTACTCAGGGGCGTAGCAACAAAATAATAAAATGGGCGCCAGGAAGTATTATGGTACTTACCATCACCAATGAAGACAAATAAAAACGAGCGGAAATTTACTTCCCAATTAGAATAAAATTCAAGATTAATTTTTCACCTAAAAAAGGTTAAGCTCTTTTATTTATATCTGGGAAACCTTTATAAATATAGGGATAAAACCCAGAATTTTTTCCAAAAAAATATTTGTACAGTTTAAATTGAAACAAAGAATAAAAAAAAGAGAACAATTGGTTGTGCACAAAGGACACAAAGAAAAGGTCACCTTGGGAAAGTTCCCGAAGAACAAAGAATTTTATGGACGCGGGTCCCGCAATCTCGGGAGACAAAAGAACGACCGAAAGTCTAGTGGGTTAAATTTTGGCGCTTTAGAGCCAACCACAAATCACAAAAGAAATACTAAAGCACAAAACTCACTAAAAAAAAATACTTAGCTTTTTTTTTTCTTTGCGAAAATAGATCCTGCCTCTTCCTTATCCTCTCTTCTCCAAAAACGCCTTCCTCACAAACTGTATATTTTTTTTTCTTTATCAATTTTTTAACTTTTTTTTAACTCCCAATGCACTACCACGATTTTCTTTCTTTTCTTAAAAATTTTTCACAACCTTTTTTCTTTTCGACCTCACTCTTCTTAGCTTCTTTCAAAAAGTCCATATTCATGGCGAACTTTCCTCATCCAAGAGGCCACGACAAACATGCCATCCTACTCTGACCTTTTGTTATGATCTGGTTTTCTCTTTCGGTCTAACTGCGACACCCGGCTTTTTCGCTGGGGTGCATGCCGATTTCAAAAACCAGCCAAACCTTTGTGGTCTCTTTCACATTGGTGATTTGAACACCAACCTTGGCTTAATGGACGAGTTCAGTTCTTATCCGTCAAATCCAATTGGTCTAAAAAGTAAAAGAAAAATTTTTGAGTGTTCGCGAATAAAATCCCCAGCCCAAACCGGCCCAGTTTAATAACTTGAGGAAAGCGTTCTTGTAATTAGGAATCTTGGAATTCCTCAACCAAGATTGAGAGGCAGGGTCCGATAGTTTTAAATTTAGACTCTAAACCCTTAGACTTCCGTGCAGACAATTAGGGGAAGGGAAACACATCGCAAGGTGACCTTACTTAGTATTCCGACACTTTAGGGTGGGCATTAAGCCATACTAATTTTAGGGTGGTGTGCCAATTAGATAAAGGATGCACACTATCGTTTTCTCCTTGGGTGGACCACCTGTCACACGCTCATTAAGCCGTTTCTGTGACTCCTCCGTCACACAATTATGCATTTTGTGACCGCCCGTCACAAATTTCAAAAGTTAATAAAAATGTGGACCTCCTGTCACACAACTCCGAATTACCACTGACCTATTTTGTTTGCTTTTCCAAAATACAATAAGAGCAGGGCACTGACTGATGGAAAGCAGGATTCTACTGAACTCTTAAAATATTTTGGAGCCGCAACGAAGAAAGGAAGGTTAAAAAAAAGGAAAAAGGATATGAGATAGGCTAGTGAAACTTGTTGTGGTAAATTTTACCGCAACAAATCGTTAGTTGTTAGTAAGCAAATATAATTATATACTAACACACACGCACAAAATACAAAACACAATTAACTTTCCGAAATCCCTTAAATGAGAATTTGAATTATTGTCCGCACCCAAGCTTCATTTTAAAATTATTTTGTTCTTCAGCAAGGTGGATTAACAAGATCTTAACATTTAACACGCGATAGTCAAAAATATCATTTACCTTCTCAATGTACTCTTCCAATAAATTTCCTGTTAAATTTGTATTAAAAAAAGTGCTAATACGCCCAAGTGTACCATATTAATGTCTGGTCGATTTTATTGCAATCGTTTATGGTTTTATCTCAAATCACATACAAATTAGGATTTTCTTCGAAAAAACATTTCTTTAATCGTAAATGTATGAACATATCTTTCTACTCAAATCTGTTTTGACATAAAACAGACACAGTGTGTTCGCACATGAGTCATATATTTTACACCTTAAATTCGTAATTCGCACATTCATATCAGTTCAAGTATAAAACATGATACATATTGTATTATGCTTGTTTCTAAGTTATTTTGTAAATATCAAATAAATTAGACAAAATTTCACTGACACATTTTATAATAACAATACCCAAATGAGCAATTTCCATATAAGCTCGTGTGTGACTATTTTGTTTTTGTTGTTGTTATAGGAAGTGATGTAAATGCTGTATTCATAATGTTGAATGAATAAATTCATTCATGAATATTTCCAGGAAAAACAAAAAACACATTAAAAAATTTGAGTGTGATAGATAAATCTGAAAACATTCGAGAAAGGTAAACACAAAACATCCAACAGAGGAGAGTTGAGAGGAAACCACACATCAGATTGAATAAATTATATGAATATCTGTTCATATTCATACCTTCAAAATATAGGTTAATCTAAAAAAAAAAAAAATGGAATACCCAGAAGCAAACCATTTCGTACTCCCAAAGTTCTCATTTTTGTCTCAGAGAAAAATCTATTATTTACTACTCGTATTCCCGCGCATATAAATGTCCTCAACGAGTTATTTGTACTTTTTAGCATTTTTTTATCTCATTCCTCCTAAAGTCCGCATAAATAATTAAGTATTCTCTCCTCACTCCGAATTCACCTGTGCCACATTTGGGATTCCACAACGTAGTCCGTTCATATCGTTCGTCCTTGAGAACAAATGATGCCAGGTTATACGAGTATATTCGTATTCGTATAGCTCCTCAAATAGCAGCAGCATTAGAGATATAATAAATCCAGGAGTGGAGAAAACGAGATACGTAATATTTTTGAAGGTACTCTCATAAAAATGTCCTCAGCCGAACTCTGTCCAATGTAATTCATGTCCCACCGATTCAGAGCACACCTTTCTCGAGTAATATGGTATACCTATCCCAACTATTTGCTTCTGCTCCTCCGCACAGTGCCATCTGGGGGTAAAAGTATGTCACATAATAATAATAATTATTGTTTATGTCGGTTGCTCATGAATATGCGATAAATCACTTTCATATATAACGGAAAGCATAAGTTCCATATCCTGGATGTCGAGAGGTAAGTTATATAAAGTGAGACAGGGTTTTCCCGCCTCCTGCCCAACCAAACCAGCCATCTCCAACAACAGCGCCAGCACCAGCAGCAGGACAAATGCGAGTACGAGTGGGCGGATGACAGAGTGAATCCTTGAGATAGTCTGTTTCTGAGGAGTGTTATTACAGCCAAGTATATGAAATATCTTATTATTTTTGTTGTTGTTCTTTTTTCTTTTTTGTTAGCCAACTAAGCTTCGTTTGAGTGAAGCGAAAAATGGAAATGTATGATCCCAAAAACAGGTATGTCTCATACAGGACGTGTTTCATTTGAAGAAAACGAAGGAAGTTGGGTTGTTGGTCTTTTGTCTATAGCTATGTAGGTATTGTTTGTTTCTTTTTCTTGATATTGTTGTTGGCTTGAAAATGCATACATTCCTTTGCTATTCTAGATGAGTAAATGTGTATATCTAACCTATATGCACTTTGTCTTAAGAAGGATCTATGACCAAAATAAATTAGTTTCTTTGAAGATGAAGTGCGAAAAGTAATCATGTACCTTGTTGTTCATAAACAAGTTAAGAAAGGCTTAACATGAAGATTCTCCGAAGTGAAAATGTTGTATATCTTTATATCTACCGGTAAATGTGTGATGTAATCATATAATGCAAATATTGTCTTCTACAAGTTGATTACATCTTTTAATTTTAGTTGCAAGTAATTCCTATAAAATTAAGGAGTATCATAGCATTCAAATAGATTCGAATTTATTTATGGACAGTGTTCAGGTTATTCTCTTTCGAGTTTTTTTTATTTTGATATTTTAATTCGCTCGGTGACGTGAAATAGTACCAAATGAAATAACACCAAATTTCAAATTTGGCCTTATTTCGTTGTTCAAAACGAAATAAAACCAATTTGGCTTTATTTCGATTTATAAAAAGAAATAAGGCCAAAAAAATAATGGAAACAACGCCGAATATTTTAAAATTCAAAAGTTGGCAATATTTCATTTGCAAACAGGTAGGTATGTAAGGGGGCATGCTGCCCCCCTGAGGTGGGTGCGAGTTTGGGTATATGCAAAGAACACGAATGCGTTGTGATTCTTTCATAACTGTGAGCCATACTTGCTTTTTTTTGTTGGGAATGTCTTTGATTTATTTCGTTTTCTAAAGCGAAATAAACCCAAATTGAAAATTTGGCCTTATAATGTAAAATTTTTTGAATTTGGCTTTATTTCATTTGGCGTTATTTCATGTCACCAATTCGCTCACATTTGTTCCATAAAATATTTAAAATTGCATACCTCTTTTAAAATGAATTATTACAGAACAAAAAAAAAAAAAATAAAAACATTTAAGAGGAGCACTGGTTCTAAACAATGATTTAAATCCCAACTTATTTAGATTTATTTAACTTATCTAACAGTTTAAGTTATATAAAATGCTCATTCAACCTAAAGCTTTATTCTTCCTATAGTAAGTTCTATGGAAGTCAATGTGTATAAAATCAAATGTATGTAGGTGATGAGTTCCGTTTCGGTAATTCAAATATACACAAGATAGCAAATAAGGTGCATCAATTTTACCATTAATGAGTTGATGAAGAAATATTAAGTCATTATTAACACGCCTTTGATCGAGAGATTGCATTTCAAGAAGCAGAATACGATGTTCATAGGGAGGCAGATCATAAGGATCATCCCAAGGAAGACCCTTTAGGGCAAAGGTAATGAAATTATGTTGAATTGATTCAATACGTTTTCTATAAATTTCTTAAAAGGGAGTCCATACCTGCGAAGCATATTCAAGATGAGGACGAACATGTCAATTGTACAAAGAAAGAGTAACATAAGGATCATTTAACT
This sequence comes from Eupeodes luniger, assembly GCA_951509635.1. Lineage (NCBI taxonomy): Eukaryota > Metazoa > Arthropoda > Insecta > Diptera > Syrphidae > Eupeodes > Eupeodes luniger. Next base: position 127,883,632 of record OX608075.1, on the reverse strand, counting down.
TCTTTGGCCAGCGTGTTATAAAACCAAGCATAGAACTTGCTTTATTAACAATTAAATTAATGTGATGTGTAAATTCTAAGTTGGAACAGAAATGAACACCTAAATCTTTAAGTGTGGAGACGCGACAGAGTTTTTGCCGTGATATACAATAATCAAATACACTACCGATTCGTTTTTTAGTAAAATTTTTCGTCTGGCATTTTAAATTGTTGAGAACAAGGCTATTTTTCCCACACCAAAATGTGAAACTATCAATGTCGGCTTGTAAAAGGATACGATCATGGGTGGACTTTATTATCTTACAAATTTTCATGTCATCAGAAAAAATGAGAACTTCACTTGAGCGTAGATATAACGATACGTCGTTAATAGACAGGATAAACAGAAAAGGGCCAAGATGGCTTCCCTGAGGAACACCAGATTGAGCAACAAAGGGTTCAGAATGACAATTTCTAAATTTTACCTCATAGGATCTGTTTTCAAGGTATGATTTGATCTAAGCTAAGAAAAATGGTTGAAAACCAAGAACTTTAAGTTTGAATAAAATAATTTCCTGGCTAAGTTGGTCAAAAGCTTTAGAAAAGTCAGTGTATACACAGTCAACTTCTTCAAACTATGTTTGAGAATGTGAGGAGATACTATCAGGGCAATACCATCGGGACCGGCTGAGCAGTCATCATTCAACGCGAATAAAAGATCAAGGACCATACTCTGTAGCACAGGGATGTGACTACAGCTAGTTTGGGAAAAGGAGTGAAGAGTATGAAAATATACTTCATCAACTTCTTCAGAGCTATTAACAAATGACTCACGGAAATTTGCGAAAGCGTTACAGATATCAACAGTTTTATCTAGTGAAAGGTTCTTGTAAGTGAAGTTAACTGGAAAGCCATCTGTTTTTTTTCTTTAAGTTTACAAGTTTCCAAAACTTTTTAGGATTCTCTTTCAAAGAAGTGCCCATATCAGTAAGATAACTAGCATATACAAAATTAGAAAGAGACTTCAATTGGTTAAAGTGTTCAACATAATGTTACGGTAAATTTTACCGCAACAAAAACCAGCCTTTGGCTGTTTTCTTTTTTTTTCGTTGTGGCTGCAAAATATCGGCAAAGTTGAGGGCAACCATGGTCTCATCAGCCACAGGTGTACCTAGCCTTTATTTTGCAAAAGCAACAAAGCAGGTGATCGAGAACGGGAACGAGTTCTTTCGACAAGGTCGAAAATGCCGGCGGATGAGCCGAAGAAGTATGAGGTCAGGCGGACCCTTACTTAAACAACAACAACAACAACAACAACATATTTGCATTTTAACATTTTAACTTTTAACGTAGATTTAATGAAATTCACTTAATTAACTTTTAATTATTAATGTACAAAATGGGTTTTTAACGCCGCGTTTTAAAGTAGCTTAATTTAATATTTGGTACGAAATTCACACCTCGAACCTCGCGCGTATTTAATAGTAATAGGAAAATGCCTAGTTGAGACTTCTTCTCGATTTTTGTTTTTCTTTGAACTTTCTCGAAAAATAGCAATGATTGGGAAGGGGTCTGAACTCGCCATTATGTTTCGGCAAGTTTTGGAAACTCATCCAACAACTTGTCGAAACCGTGATTGTGTGTGTGAAAGCAAAGTTTCGCTGAGAGTCAACAACGGTGGCTTTCCTGATGAGCGTAAAGCTTCCAGGAAGCCGCGATACCGTGACCGACAATCACGAAAACGGATGCTTGTGTTGGATGAATGTGTGTGTGACTGGAATGGTCGAGGGAGGAAAAATTAGTTGGGAATTAGCTTGGAAGGCACTCTTGATAGAGCCCTACAAGCGAGAAGTTAAAAATAGAAAAGTGTTCGAGAAATTTTGAAAAAGGAAAGATAAAAGTCGAGAAGGAGTTTAGAAAAAGTTCGAGGAATCAGAAAATAAAAAGGAAAATCGAGAATCGAGGTGTGAGGATCGGGAATAGGAGGATAAATAGGAGAAAGAAAATAAAAGATAAGTAGTGACTTTTGTTTTGTTCTTTTGTTCGGTACGCGACCGGTGTTAAAAGCCCATTTTCTTTGTTTGCCATTTTCTCTTGTTATTTGCTTTTTTTTATTATTTCAATTTTGTTTGTAATTCGCTAACTTTTATTTTGAAAACATTTTGGGTTTTAGTCCAGGGATCTTCAATCCCACGGTTTCCCAAAGAATAAATTTTAAACTTAAAAATCAAACGTTCGTTGTGTCTTTTTTTTTAATCGCTTCACTCATCACAAAGTTTTGGAATTTTCTTTTTCGGTTTCTAAAAAAAAAATTCCTGGCGCCCATTTTATTGCATAGTATCCCACTGTAGGTACTTGTAATAACATATTTCTAAATTGTAACAATTTGATTGATTTTATAAATCAATCAACATTGTTATAATTTATATAAACAAATTCTTCCAAAAGAACCCAGCCCAGCTGAGTAGCCGCGGTTGCAGCTTATTTAACGAGCTGTATTGTTGCACTTTTTTTTCGTATTCTCTTTTGTGTCGCGTTCGTACTCGTTTGAGTGCGAATTGGAAGTTCGGCGCTACGCAGCCGCCGTCGTCGATTCAGTTTGTTTATCGGTATAGTTGTTTAGTTTTATTTCGGGATAATTTGTTTCAAATAATTATCAATAATAAATATTAATAATAGTGCGATAAAAAAAGGTGTAACAAATTGGAGCCCAACGTGTGGGGCCAAGTGGAAGAATTTCGTGGTAGATTTTGTATCGTGTGTTTATACATATATTGTGTAATTTTTAATAGAACAATTAATTCGTCTTGTTTTTTTTATAGGTGATTATTGAAGGTGTTTGATTCGAGTGGTTTGAGTTCCAGTGGGAAATTATTAGTGGTGTTTTACTCGAGGTGTTGTTCCTGAAAGTAACAAATAGTGAAATTTCATCGAGGGAGTTTTTAAAGTGAAAATAAATTCGCAAGTATTTTTCTGAATTTGTGTTGTGTAAACTCGTTTCTTTTTACTGTGTGTTGTTAGTTTGAATTGTTTCTTTTCTTTTTTATTAATTATATTTAAATTATATTTATTTCGGTAGACATTTTGTCTTCTTATTTTTTTTTGTTGTTCTCTCTCTTTTTTGTGTGAGAGAGAGTTTTATCTCTAGCAACTTCTAATATTCGAGTGACTTATTTTTTCTTGCGTGATAGTTTTATTGCGAGTGTGTTTTATATTTTTTGAGTGATAGTTGATTTTTAAATTTTCAAAGAATTGAGTATAGTTAGTTAGAGCTGGTGTGACCATCTCAATTTTTTTTTCGATTACTTTTAGATTTTGTTAGGAAATAATTTTTTGTTTTAATTTTAAATTGTTTGTTTGTTTTTAAATCAATAAAAATAAATTTATTTACAAATTAGGTTTTAGTTTTAGGGTTGCCTAGTAGTTTTTTCTAATATTTTTTATAAATCATTTTTTTTTTAAAGTTTTTTTTGTGTTAGTTAAAATGAATATTGGTAGGTTAGCGCAGGACGAACTGGCCTACGAGATGAAGGTCAGAGGCTTAAAAGTAGGGACAGTTGAGGAAATGCGAAAGGCATTGAGGTCATCGAGGTTACTCGTTAAGAGGAACTCGATGGAAGTCAGTTTAGTTTATCCCTTCACTTATGAAGAGGATGTCGAGGCAATAGGAGCTAAAATTGAGGAGATTAGGGTCCTTCTTAAAGTACCTCCGAAGAATCCAAAGTCTTCGGAGTATATTAAGATAGTGACAAAGATCGAGTGGTGTATAGGCAGGTTAGCTAGGACACCTTGTGAGGCCGAAGATGAAGAAGATGAAGTTAGTTCACTTCGGAACAAGGTCTTGTGTTTGTTAGGAGATCTCACCGGTGATAGTGAGAATAGTGATAGGGAGGAGGAGTTGAACAAGGAAAAGACTCCGATTAAAATTCAAACCCAACTTCAGACACAAGTTGGTCAGACCCTAGGTGTTGGTTCGCGGTCTGCGTTAGGGGCAGAGACGTTGGCTGAGCCAAGAGTTGGTGTCAGTAGTCCTGCAGTAGGGAACATTTCTGTTAGGGTTCCGTTAGAAAGTAGGCTGGATAGGGTCGATGGGTTTTCTGAACGAGTGGTCGTTCAGCCAAAACACATTGAACGTATAGGGAAGTGGGGGGTGAAGTTTACTGGTGACTCAGGTGGAGCATCAGTAAATTCATTCTTAGAAAGAGTGGAGGAACTTCGTTTGGCTAACGATGTTCCTGAAAACCACCTTTTTAAATCCGCTTCGGAGCTATTGGCTGGTAGGGCACTTTTGTGGTTTAGGTCGGTTAGGGAAGATTTGGAGGGTTGGCAGGAATTCGTCAAGGAACTCAAAGCGGAGTTCCTTCCTGCGAATTACGATGATCTCTTGTTGGAGGAGATTAATCGGCGTTCGCAGGGAAAGGAAGAAACTTTCGGCGCATATCTGACCACGATGAGGACATTGTTTCGAAGATTGTCGGAACCTTTGTCAGAGGGAAGGATGCTTTCTATATTAAGGAAAAATGTAGATCCATTTTATCAGGTGCAGATAGCTAGTGCCAAACCAAAGACGGTTAAGGAACTCGCTATCTTAGGTAGGGAATTAGATACCCTGAAGGTGAATGTAGATAGTTTTACCCCGCCTTCTAGAGGCAAAAATTTGTTGGAACCGGAGTGCGGTTATCAACCTAGTACGTCTGGACAACACCGAGTAGCGGCTGTTGCTCCAGTATCTGATAATCCGTTTAGGCAGTCGGTTAGGTGTTACAATTGTAACAAGGAAGGGCATATTGCTTCGAGATGTAACGTTCAGAAACGTTGCTTCGGTTGTGGAGCTGTAGGAGTTTATCGTAGGGATTGTAGGTGTTCGGTAAATGGGGATCGGGCCCTTGTGTCAGCAGGACAAGGAGTCCGTCGGCGTTAGGAAGGTCGTCTGCTGACGATCAGCGGGTAGGAGTTCATCTGAGTTTCACGTTAGCGGCAAATGGTAGGGACACTAGACCATATTTAGGAGTTAGGGTTTATGGAATCAAGTTTTTAGGACTTCTTGATTCAGGAGCCTCTCGTACCATTGTAGGTGGTGACGGGTGGAAAATTTTTAAAGAGTTAGGGCTTAGGTTAGAAAAGAGTAGTGTTGGGTCAGTAGCGTTAGCAGATGGAGCAGGTGTAGGTGTAGCTGGATGTGTTTTTCTACCAGTAGAGGTTGAGAACAAATCCTTTTTGATAGAATGTCTGGTCATTCCGAATCTTCCACACCAGTTGATCTTGGGTGCCGATTTTTGGGCACTATCGGGCATAGTCCCGGATTTGAGATCAGGGCTGTGGAATTTTTCGAGCCAAGAGAGATTGGCTTCTATGACAGACATGGTAGCTATTAGGGAAAAATCGGATTTGAACGATTCGGAAAATAGGAAGTTAGAACAAGTGTTAGGAGAACTTTTTAAAACAATGACCGAAGGTTTAGGGTGCACCAACTTAGTTGAGCACAAGATTAGGACGTCCGCAGAACCGATAAAGCAACGATATTACCCTGTTTCGCCAGCGATTCAGAAACATATCGATCAGGAGCTCCAGGAGATGTTGGAAGCTGGAGTGATCGAGAAGTCGAAGAGTCCGTGGGCATCGCCGATTCTTCTGGTTAAGAAGAAAGATGGCAGTTATCGGTTCTGTGTTGACTATAGGAAGTTAAACGAGGTTACTGATAGGGATGCTTATCCACTACCCTTTATTTCGGCGATTTTAGACAAGCTTCGAAACGCGAAGTACTTGTCTTCTTTAGATATTAAATCTGCTTATTGGCAGATTCCAATGGAAAAAGAATCGCGAAAGTACACAGCCTTTACCGTGCCAGGGCGTGGCCTGTATCAATTTTGCAGGATGCCATTCGGCTTGCACAATTCCCCGGCAACTTGGCAAAGGTTTATTGACGACGTTTTAGGTCCAGACTTAGAACCGTTCGTCTTCGTGTACTTGGATGACATTATCATCGTCACCGATTCTTTCGATAGGCACCTAGAAATTTTAAAAGAAGTTTTTAAAAGGTTATTAGAAGCAGGTTTAAAAGTAGGTAGGGAAAAGTGTAATTTTTGTAGGCCTTCTTTAAAATTTCTAGGTTATGTAGTTGATAGGAACGGGCTTCATGTTGACCCGGAAAAAGTGGAAAGCATGATTAGGATTCCTCCACCGAAAAACGTGAAGGAAATTAGGAGTTTTGTAGGGACAATTTCGTGGTACCGTAGGTTTGTACCAAACTTTGCAATTTTAGTTAGGCCTCTTACCGATCTCTTAAAGAAAGGTAAGAAATTTGAGTGGACCCAAGAATGTGAGGAGAGTTTTAGGAAAGCCAAAGAGTGTTTGGTTACGGCACCGATCCTGACATGTCCGGATTTTTCAAGGCCATTTGTTGTGCAAACAGATGCGTCGGACTACGGTATCGGGGCCGTATTATCTCAGGAGTTTGGGGATGGCGAAAAAGCCATATGTTATTTAAGTCGGTCATTGAATAGGAATGAAAGGAACTACTCTACGACCGAAAAGGAATGTTTAGCGGTCCTTTGGGCGATTGAAAAGTTGCGGCCGTATCTCGAAGGTGTTCGATTTACAGTCGTAACTGATCATCACTCTTTGGTCTGGCTAAGCAACCTTAAGGATCCGCAGGGTAGATTAGCTCGTTGGGCCATTCGGCTCCAACAATTCGATTTCAAGATCATCCACAGAAAGGGCAAAGAACATGTCGTTCCTGATATGTTGTCGCGAGGAGTCCCAGAAGTAGCTGGTGTCTCTGAGGCGGATTCGGACCCTTGGGTGATCAAAATGAAATCACAGGTAGAAAAGAGCCCGTTAGAATACCCATCTTGGCGAGTTGAGAATGGGCGGCTCTATAAACATGTCAGGTTGAACCATATAGTCGTTCATAATAATGGTGAGGAGTGGAAGTTAGTGTTAGGGAAAAATGATAGGTCGAGAATTCTTAACGAGTGCCATGATGCTCCGTTATCAGGACACATGGGCGTTAAGAAAACTTTTGCTAGGGTAGCAGAAAAATATTACTGGCCCAAAATGAGGAGTGATATTACTAGGTATGTTAGGAGTTGTAAAATTTGCCAATGTGTGAAACCGGTGAATGAAAAACCAGCTGGTCTAATGACCGAACGAGTCGGTAATTCCCAACCGTGGGAAATGATTTGCGTGGACTTGGTGGGTCCGTTACCTAAATCGTCGCGAGGATTCGTATATATTTTAACGGTCGTCGATTACTTCACTAAATTCCCCTTGTTGTTCGCGTTACGGTCCGCAACGGCGAAAGCGGTATGTCGGGAGTTGGAAGAAAACGTGTTTCTTCTTTTCGGGATTCCTAAGTGGATCGTCTGTGACAACGGTCCCCAGTTCCGTGGCAAGGAACTGAAAACGCTTAGCGAAGCGTACGGGTCACAACTTCGGTTTACGGCGAATTATCATCCGCAGGCGAATCCGGCGGAACGGATAAATCAAATAATAAAGACTACGCTCCGGGCGTATGTATCGGAAAACCAGCGGAGTTGGGATTCGCAACTGGCAAAAGTGGCCTGTGCAATCCGAACTTCGCAACATGAGGTTTTAGGTGTGTCGCCATACTTCGCAAATTTCGGTAGGAACATGGTAACTAGTGGCCATGATGTAGGAATTAGGGATAGCGATAGGGACCAAGATAGAACGGGAATTGATAGGCAGTTTCGGAAACTGAGAGAGGATATAGCTAGGAAGTTGGAAGCAGCGGGAAAGAAGGCTGCTAAGACTTATAACTTACGTAGGAGGGACGCGCAATATCACCCGGGTGATCTCGTTTGGCGTAGGAACTTCGCGCTGTCCGATGCAGCAAATTATTTCGCGGCGAAGTTGGCGACCAAATTTGTAGGACCTTTCAAGGTCAGCAAGAGGATGTCACCTTGGACATACCTCTTGGTAGATGATCGCGGTAAGGAGCGAGGAACGTGGCATGTTAAGGATTTAAAACCGTTTGTTGATGTTTGAGTCAAGTCCCTTTTGTAGTAGTATTTTTTTTTTGGTTTGTCATTGTAATTTTTGTTTAATTGATATGCCACACTAATGATTTTTTTTTTCTCTTTTTCTTTTCAATGTAATGATGGTTATCCTTTGTTGTTGTTGTCTACCCCTGGCTGAGCCTTAAGAAATGGTTTGCTTTTCTTGAAAAGTAAACACATTTCTTGGGAGGTAAGGGTGGGATTTGTTACGGTAAATTTTACCGCAACAAAAACCAGCCTTTGGCTGTTTTCTTTTTTTTTCGTTGTGGCTGCAAAATATCGGCAAAGTTGAGGGCAACCATGGTCTCATCAGCCACAGGTGTACCTAGCCTTTATTTTGCAAAAGCAACAAAGCAGGTGATCGAGAACGGGAACGAGTTCTTTCGACAAGGTCGAAAATGCCGGCGGATGAGCCGAAGAAGTATGAGGTCAGGCGGACCCTTACTTAAACAACAACAACAACAACAACAACATATTTGCATTTTAACATTTTAACTTTTAACGTAGATTTAATGAAATTCACTTAATTAACTTTTAATTATTAATGTACAAAATGGGTTTTTAACGCCGCGTTTTAAAGTAGCTTAATTTAATATTTGGTACGAAATTCACACCTCGAACCTCGCGCGTATTTAATAGTAATAGGAAAATGCCTAGTTGAGACTTCTTCTCGATTTTTGTTTTTCTTTGAACTTTCTCGAAAAATAGCAATGATTGGGAAGGGGTCTGAACTCGCCATTATGTTTCGGCAAGTTTTGGAAACTCATCCAACAACTTGTCGAAACCGTGATTGTGTGTGTGAAAGCAAAGTTTCGCTGAGAGTCAACAACGGTGGCTTTCCTGATGAGCGTAAAGCTTCCAGGAAGCCGCGATACCGTGACCGACAATCACGAAAACGGATGCTTGTGTTGGATGAATGTGTGTGTGACTGGAATGGTCGAGGGAGGAAAAATTAGTTGGGAATTAGCTTGGAAGGCACTCTTGATAGAGCCCTACAAGCGAGAAGTTAAAAATAGAAAAGTGTTCGAGAAATTTTGAAAAAGGAAAGATAAAAGTCGAGAAGGAGTTTAGAAAAAGTTCGAGGAATCAGAAAATAAAAAGGAAAATCGAGAATCGAGGTGTGAGGATCGGGAATAGGAGGATAAATAGGAGAAAGAAAATAAAAGATAAGTAGTGACTTTTGTTTTGTTCTTTTGTTCGGTACGCGACCGGTGTTAAAAGCCCATTTTCTTTGTTTGCCATTTTCTCTTGTTATTTGCTTTTTTTTATTATTTCAATTTTGTTTGTAATTCGCTAACTTTTATTTTGAAAACATTTTGGGTTTTAGTCCAGGGATCTTCAATCCCACGGTTTCCCAAAGAATAAATTTTAAACTTAAAAATCAAACGTTCGTTGTGTCTTTTTTTTTAATCGCTTCACTCATCACAAAGTTTTGGAATTTTCTTTTTCGGTTTCTAAAAAAAAAATTCCTGGCGCCCATTTTATTGCATAGTATCCCACTGTAGGTACTTGTAATAACATATTTCTAAATTGTAACAATTTGATTGATTTTATAAATCAATCAACATTGTTATAATTTATATAAACAAATTCTTCCAAAAGAACCCAGCCCAGCTGAGTAGCCGCGGTTGCAGCTTATTTAACGAGCTGTATTGTTGCACTTTTTTTTCGTATTCTCTTTTGTGTCGCGTTCGTACTCGTTTGAGTGCGAATTGGAAGTTCGGCGCTACGCAGCCGCCGTCGTCGATTCAGTTTGTTTATCGGTATAGTTGTTTAGTTTTATTTCGGGATAATTTGTTTCAAATAATTATCAATAATAAATATTAATAATAGTGCGATAAAAAAAGGTGTAACAATAAAAAGAGAAGTTTATTGGAGACAGAGTTTTGAGATAAATTTCCCATGTCTTATTTCTTTTGTTACGTAGTAAATGCAATTCTTTCGTGTACCAAGCGTGGCTAACGTTTGTATTTCTTGATTTTTTTTAAGGTACATTTTTTTCCAAACAATAATTAAGGATCTTATACAAATTTGAAACTGCTTCATCAATATTAGAAAATGCTTATGTATCAGCAATTCTAGAAATTGTTAAATCTTCAGACAACAATTAGAAATTAGCTCTTCTGAAATCAAAATTATATAAGCAATCAAAGGAATTACTGTGTTCAGTAAAGTGATTACTTAAGTCAAGAAAAATGTACAAAGGGAGGTGATATTTATCAATATTAGTAATTTCTGATCTAGATTCTAAAACAAGAATACTAATAGCGTCAGAAGAAAATACTAAATAGAGAATTCGATTTTTGAGTTTTTAACACAGCTTGTTTGCTGTAAGTCAGTAAGAAGGATTTTATCGAGAAAAGATAGTTCCAAAGAGAAAAAAGGCTTTAAGGCAGGATTTGTCTTCAGATGGAATCGAGTCATTGTGTGGTAAATTAAAATCACCTAAAAGTAAAATATTGGTGTCAGAGTAGAACAAATTGTTAGGAAAGTTTAATTCCAAGGAGGTAGTACCCGTGGCATGATGGTTAGTGCGTTGGACTGTCATGCGAGAGGTCTTGGGTTCGATCTCTGCCTGTGCCACCTTAATTTAAAAAAAAAAAAACGGGTACTGCCTCTTGCGAGGAATTGACAAATTCTCCAAGAGTAATGCTTGTCATGAAAAAGTGCTTTCTCAAATTAGCCGTTCGGATTCGCCATAAAACTGTAGGTCCCCTCCATCCCTGACAACAGTACTCGCACACAGGAATGGTTGAGAGTTGTAAGTCACTAGGCCCTGGTTCTCTACGGACTGTTGCGCCACCTAATTTATTTTATTTTTATTTTATAATTCCAAGGAGAGTTCGCTATAAACAGACACCAAACTTTTTGAAGGACTATAAACGTTTAAAATGGTCCTTACATAGACCAGTTCAATTGATAGTTCAAATGGAAAAGATACAGAAGAAGAGAAATGTGTAATTTTTACAGCTATGAGAACACCTCCACCTAAATCCTTTGCATTACCAACATAACGATCGTTTCTGTAAACTTCGAACTCTTGACTGAAAAGTTCAGTTTCGGAAAAGCTTGAATTAAGCCAAGTTTCTGTCAAAAGGTATGCTCTTGGTAGATACTAAGTGAGAAGTTATATCTTCTGGCATTGTAACTGGGTCCAGACGAGATATAAAAATAATTTTTTAGTTTCAAGACAGCTTTAATAGGGATGGAATTGTTTATTACTGTTCCAGTAACGGAGTCGCTATTGGAAGTTGAATTTGAGTCAAAAATTGGAGATAAATGAGGGTTTTTGGTGAAGTTAAACACTATTGTTTCAAAGAATATATTCTTAAGTTTATGGTCAAAATTGTGAAATTTTGATTTAAAAGCCAATTTTTTAAAAAATGTATCCACTTCATTTTTTCGGATAAATAATGTTTGAAGTTTAATAAGGGGTTTTTGGAATAGCCTACACTAGATCACACATATAACTGGAAAATTGCTGAAGTTATTGTTACACCTTCTAACAGACCAATACCGCTTTACCAATTATAGCAAAAGATTTCGAAAAACTGAAGAAAAAAGGCCAAGTCCGAACCATCATTTTGCATTAATAAATAAACAATCTACGGTAGACGAAGTATAGAATTACGGAACGGTGGTAAAGGCACTTGAAGAAAAACAAGAATGCTCATCTATATTTTTAGATCCTGGTCAAGACCTTTGAAAAAGTTTAACACCTGGGACTTGAGTAAAAACTGTATATCGACATTCCTAGGCAGGACTACGAAACACTGAAATCATATGTTACGAACTGATTGTTCAAAGTACGATACGGCTCAAAAAAATTCGAACGAAAGTAAATTGAAGGAAGTGTCCTAAGGCCAACCTTGTATTTTGTAAATCTTCTGATCGTGTTATTTTTCGAAGAGGCTACGACTTTTGCAATGCTTCAGAACCAATTCAAGACTTTAAAGGTAGAGTTCGTAAAATTATTGAGGAAATTCAGCCCCAAATGTGCGAATTAGTCGTGGATAATTTTATGGAAAAGATATGGTGCTGCAACTGTCATCGCCGTTTTAACTATTTGGCTTATATCGTTTTTCATTGTTATTGACATCTTCTATTTGTATTTCGAATTTCAAAAACATTTTCAGCGGATTTCGGAATTTTCGCAGAGTTTTTTTGACTTGTGTTCTGGGTTTAAAAAAGTAAAGCAAGTTAAATCAAAAAGAGGCCATAATTAAGTGATTCGAATCTGTTATCCGTCGTTTTTAGGAATAAGTTTATTGAAAACCTTAAATTTTAAAGATCACAGATGATCAGTCTCATAAAATGGATTACTTAAAATTATTTTATATTAAGGGTATTCATGTAACGATATAATTTTCTACTTTGTAGAAAAATATAAATTTCCGCAAAGAGTTTACATGAACACCCCATTAGAAATATTTGCGGAAACGTTAGAAACAAATATCTGTTGATCTGTTTTTTTTTCTACGATTTCTGCTTCAAATTTGAGAGATAAAAGTCTATATTTTGCAGAATATTTTTACCATACAAATTTTGACAGTTGATTTCTACCGATAGAAAATTCTACAGTTTTTAAGGTTTCTATGGGTTTTCTGTGTTTGCATGAATACCCTTATTGTTAACTATTTATTACTGAGAATATCAAATGGAATTAGCATGGCTCCTTTTTGAGAAATCTCTGAAATCCAAAAGTACGGTATTCTTTCTAAACGTACCTTTTTTTTTAAATAAAAATCAGACATTTGACATCTGCCGTCATTATACAATCTATGAAATTCTCCGTTACCATGAGATTTTGTGTAATTTTCTTAAATAGTACTCGGGTATTTCCAAAATACCAAAGAACTCGATTGAGTTCTGACTCATTTTTTCATCAAGTTCTCAAGTATTGGAACTCTTATTTAGATCTTAGTTTGAGAAAGACCTTCGATTTATTAGACCCTCAAATTTGGAGGTCTAAGAAATTAGAACTTAGTTTAACAATGCTTTTACTTCCTCGAAAACCTTAATTTGAAAATTTCAGACCACAAGGATTTGCGTGTGCAATAATAAAATATTTTTAGAAAATACATAAACATGGACTGTTTGCCAAAAAGTCATAAATAAGAGCTGCATAATGTAAAATGTTGTGAACGCTGAAAGTTTCATAAAGTATAAAATTTAGATAAGCATTTAAACCCATTAAACTTTTAACTTTTCAAACCTTGAAACCAATTTTATTTTCCTCTTTATTCAAGTGAGATGATCATTGAAAGACGAGTATATGCATCTACATACATATAGGCATGTGGACATTTATCAAAAAAGAATAATTTTAAATAACACAAATCTTAACCGAAATCCAATAAGATGCAAAAAAAAAACAGTTTTTATTTCGAATACAAGTGAGAATATAAAATCTAAATTTTTAAATGAATGCCAACTCAAAAGAAAACTGATAGATTTTTTAAAATTTTGTTTGTTAGGTGTTAGAATTTTGAGTCACAACTATCTACGCGGTGCTACCAAAATAGCAAAAAAAACGTTAGAACTCAGTTCCATTCAACCGAGATCTAAAATTCCAAAAATTCAAAAACGATGAAAAATGATAAGATGTGGAGAAATGGTCGAGTTCTAAAGTTTTAAAAATGGAGTTCCATAGATAAACCGAGAATTATAAGATCGAGATGTTATTTTATTTTAAAACTTCGTCAAGAAATTGGCCGTAAGATTTCTGAGATTGACAGATCAGGAAAATGAAATATGAACAGATTTCGCTATTCATTCTTAAATAGCAATCAAATTTTCCTTGCATTTCTTTTCTTTAAACGCCCGAGACCTAAAGGATATATGTATGTAAACTGCCCAAATTTGTTTCCTTTTTTTTGCTAAAATAATAATGAAAAACACAAAAAATTAATTAAAACAAAATCTTAATCATGGCATTTCCAAATATTAACTTGGATTCCAAAACAAATATGTACATATATATGTAATTGAGGACTCGAGCTAATATAGACCTTTAATTGTAGACTTCGTCCTTATTTCCTTCGAAATCATCACCACACTCAAATTAAACAAAAAAAAACATGATATCATTAAAGTTCTTCCAAGTGGAATTACGAGTGTTTGAGTTGAAAGTTGACCCAATTGGATAAAATATACTCGTATACAAAAATATTTACTTTTCAAGACTAATTGACTTTTTTCCCTCAAGAGATCTCATCAAGAGTTTCAAGTTTTTCTTATTTGATGAAGATACCTATGACTTAAATCAACTAGATACCCTTGAATGTAATTTATCAGTCTCCAATTCTTCAATTATTTTATAAGAAACTTTGTTCATACATTTTTTTTGAAAAAGAAAGAACTTTTTTAATTCATGTATGTTGTTTGTAGGTGTTGCAATTATAAACCATAAAGTGAAGGTTGTTATTAGTTACGTTTGTATACCTACCTAATCCTAGCAAATTCTTCTAAGCCAAACAAAAGTTCGTCCTTGAAAGAATAGCTTTAGCAATAGCAGCCTTCTCTCTAATGCGGGTGGCTAGAAGAATAAAAAGTAGGGAATACCTGTGTACGAGTTTATACCTAAATGCAATGAGGACGACGACGAATACGACTACGATAAAAAGTTTTGTGGAATTTTATATGTTTACCCAATCGCAAAACATTGTTTGTAATAATCTTTTCTCCACCTAAGTTACCTATACGACCAATGCCAGCAATGCCAGTGCCAGCGCCAGCACAATGAAAAATAATAAGGATAAAGATAACCCCTCAAGGATTATTTTGCCAGCCAGCAAAGCGCATAAAAATAATGTTGGCGTGAGTAGTTCCTTTTTTATGTTTTGGTTCCCCTATCTCGCATATTTGACGATAAACTCTTTCGTCCTTTTGGCCGTTTTGTTTCTTTGCTTTCTTCATTTGTGTGTACAGAAGCATTTCACTTTGTTGCTGATGAAAACGTGATTCGTCCTTTTTTATTTTTATTATTACAATTTTCTCGTTTTTATTTTTTCTTTCTTATTTTAGTCACATCACAACTTTAAAGGAAGCTTAAGCAAACTTTTCGTGAGCTTATTCACATTCACATTGTTTATCTCCGTTTTTCATTTTGTTTATTTCGACCTATATTATTTTTTTTCATTTTTAAGTTGGCCACTAAATCTTAAGCAAACAACTCGGCTTCTAGGACATTTCAATATAGTATACCCATCAGTGAAAGGGTTGCGCCTCCTTAAATAATGAGAAAAGGACCTATACATAGTTACAGTTTAAAGGACTATGTGAATGGAATCTGAAATTACTATTGAAATGGTCCAAAGTAATGATTCTCTCTGAGGTTCTGTTATCCCATTTGGACGGTATATCAAAGAAGAAGGTGGAAGTTGACCAGTGGGTGGCCCGGTGGACGATGAATGTGAAAACATTCTAGTTCTTGCAGGGAACACACTTTCTAAAAGTGTTACGTGAGTCAAAAAGTGTAAATGAAGCTGAAAAGAGGTGGAAAATAAAAAAGCGTTTGTTTTTGCTTTCTTCGCAGCAAATTAGGCTACGACGAACAAGGTTTTCTATTTATGGGATAAAAGTTTTCCTTTACAGTTAACAAGAAAAATCCTTAGCATTTTACATCATACCCGGTCGGTATACCGGTATTGCCCTCGTTGTGAGTTTCCTTTTTTAAGGATTCATTTTTCTTTCTTCTTTAAACCATTTCGTAAATCGGATGGTTTAGCAAAGAATAAAAGGTCAGGGGATTAACTTATTTTTCTTTCTTTTTTTTTGTTGGCTCGTTTTCGAAAATGGATTTTTAGTATTATATTTTTTTTTCAACTCTACCTTTGCTTCGATGTAATAATTTATTCAGATGCTTTTGTACTCGTTTCGAGGTAAATACAACAACATTTTTGGTAATCGAAGAAGTGAAGAAGCAAAAAGGTGGTTGTTTTTTTTTTTGGCGGGCTTTTGTGATTGAATTTTTGTGTATATTGGGGAACGTCAGAACTTAAAGCGCGGGGATTACTCTTCTGTGACAGGTTTCTATTTTTGGAAATGGATTTTTTGTAAAGGTAAATTGAGTAGGTGTATTTTCATGTAAATTTATTCTTAAAATGGGACTCATATGAAGATATGCACATACAATGTATAGTTTGGTACGCATGAATGTACAATAAGTAGTATGATTTATCTAGGATTTGGATTTGGAATATCAAGTTTATTTCTTTGAATAAAACATTATACTAAATTAGCCTTCAAAAGGAACAACGAAGGTATTTCTTATTTAACTTAAGAACAAACAAATATTATCTGATTTTTAACTGAATATTGAAAATTTAAAGGATTGGGCAGCTGTCACTTTTGAATATGTCATCATTTCACATGTGACACGTAAAAAATGTGGCATTAATAAAAATGGAACAATACACACTTCAACAACGCATTAAGATTTCGCACGCAAGAAAAGTTTTTTGGTTACCGAGGTCTTATATTTATTTCAATACTTTAAACACTAACGGAAACAAGATTTAAACATACTACTTATAATCTAAATTAATTATTCTAAGCTATTAAAAAAGCATAGTTTTAAATCTAATGCATTTCAGATTATTATTTATAGACTCTATACGAAATTAAAATTTATTAAATATTGAAATTATTTGACTGAGGAAGGGGCTATTTGCACCATAGTTTGGTCTATAAAATATATGGCACAATTTTTGCTGTAGTCTTATACTTGTACGACTAAAACTAAAATTTAACTGAGTTAGAACTGGTTAAGATGATATTGACCGATTAATAATGTTAACTATAAAACCAAATAGCAAATACTTTCTATGACAGGGTGAGTATTGGAAGAGGCAAAAACAGAGGCAAAACGCATAAATCTTCTCTAAATTGCTTCAAGTCTTCTTATATATATGAACGGAGTAGTAAGGTGAAACAAAAAGAAGCTTAAGAACGTAAAAGTCACGAAAATCGCGACCGAATTTTTTAACGAATCCTAGGATTAGCTCTATTATCTATGTATGTAGTTTAAATGCTCATTAAAAGTTAACTTGGGATCAAGAGCAACACCTTAACCCATTTATTACCAAAGATATTTAAAATTAAAATTTCAAAATTTTGATACCATAACTTTATTGAATAGTGTCAAAGGAATACAAAAATATTTTTTTAATTTTTTTAAAAAAGTAGGAAGTGTGGTTTTTAGGTGTACCCAAGCAGGTACAATGGGAACATATGGTTGCAGATTATGTGTATGAAATTTCTTAAAGTATTATTTTTCGACACACAGAACTATGTCGCAGAACTCGAAAACCCAACTGATTCGCATCTAAGAGACTCTCTTTGGAAAATGGTGACCTTCAGATAAAGCGCCAATCGTGAAATGGAGCGTTTTGATCTCGAAGGTTTTAGAGTTTTATACCTTCTTAGATAATATCGAGCAATATCTCTTTGAAACGATAGCAAGTCATTTTCGGAATCATTTGCGACTTATATAGTTTCAAAGCTTTTACCAAAGAAGAGCTAAGCATTGACGGCCACCACCACTTTTTGTCTCGAATTTTGAGTTTATGCACTGATCGTGTAAGTCAACGCCACCCATATTTCGACTGGAGATTTGTTGGCCAAAGCACATTTCATATTTATTTTGTTTATCACAAAATTATTAGAACGGTTCATCGACATATCAGTACCTCTTTTAGACCAGCGTGGTTTGCTATGAGATTGCCCAGATATTGAGGAATATATCACTGATAAAGGAACTTCGTTCTCGATATCAAAATCCTCATTCCTTATAGAAGTTCAATGTTACCAGGAACATCATTGGGTAAGTGATCTTTATCCAAATTTTCTGTGTCTATTTCATCCTCGTCTGTATTGAAATCTGCATCTGGTATGGTATAAATGCAATGTCAAACACAGCGTTTCGATCATTTTCTTCGATTGCATTTTGAAGATTATCGAATGTCCTTCCATAAAATGATGATGTTGCGAATGCTTTGAACTCCATTCCATAAAAAAAAGTTGTCACTTTTTCCCATTGTACCCAAGTGGGTACACCTAACTTTACGCGTACTTACCTAGCGTAAAAATAAATGAACACTTGATTTTTCACCTTTATTTGATTTTATTATACACTAGCCGACCCGTGTTCGCGTTGCTTCGCAAATTGTAACCAACACATTCTTTTTGTGCTTATGGATTTTCTTCCGATGTTAGCCTTTCTTTTACCCATTTTATATTTCTATGCGATAAAAGAAAAACAACGAATTTAAGCTTGTTATGTACTCGTATTTAATAAAAAATCAATCAAAAAACACTTCCTTACCAAAATTAACACTTTAGAAAAAAAACTTAAGTAAAATATTACGTAGTAAAGGCCAAGCCGCACGTGAAAACAAACAAAACCATTTCAATTTTTTAGTTGAAAACAGAACGAAATTTTTGTCTATTTTCTTCTTTTCTTTCTTTTATTCATACCTAGAAACGTTTTTTTGCAACCGAAAAATATAGTTTGCGGTAAAAAAAAAAACAAATTCGTGTTCTAAATGTTCTCATCCATCTATAGGTATGCGTGTGTAAATATCCAAAGACACATTCTTTTATTCATCTGCTCATGTTCAGTGCAATGCAACTGACTTAACGTACCCACATTTGTGTGCTCTTTTTATCGACGTCATTGTAAGTACCTTCTTCGAGTTATTTGTAAAAAAAATTTAACTTAATTTCAGTTTTATTGTTTGAGGAAGTGATACAAAATTGGTAATTCAAGCTATTATAATAGAACTTTTTTTATTTTTAAATTGGAAGAATTATAATCTATTCACTTCCCCGAACCAAAAAAATAAAAAAGATCTAATTTTTCTTTAGATAAATCGGCATTTCATGTGCACGGCACTGTAGTTAATTAAATGTCCATACTATATAGTAACTTAAAAAAAAGAGCCCACACTGCTCAGCGATGTGACGATAGAATTAGAGAAACAAAAAAATAATGTGTGTGTGTAGGTTAGTTGATGAACTATACAATACAGAAAAATTGAATATGTAGGTATAGGAAGGTAAGAGAAAAAACGTAACTATTAAATGGAACACATATTAAAAGAGAAAGAGCATGGGAAGAAAAGAAAATTAAAAATGTTGGAATGATAATGAAATGAAACAAAGCAGCGACCTCGCGATTGTGATGGAATCTAATTTCCTGGATAAAATAAATTCAAAAAGTTTATAATTTTTTAATTTGTTTTTATTTATTTCTCAGGTTGTATGTTTAACTTAGAAGTGATTTTAGGCTTAAAATTTGCGCAACAATATTGACTTTATGAAGCAATGCTAATCGTTGTCGATTATTGTATAGGTTTTAAGATATGAGTGGTTGTATAAGTCAATAAATGAAAAAAATGGACAAAAAATGTAAAATTAATAATATTTAAGTTTGACAAATAATTAATGAAAAAAAATTAAAGCCATAAACACTCTCATAACAATATAGAAAATAATAAAATATATTTGAAATAAATCGGTTGACTACTTTCTGAGATCGTACGTTACAAACTTTAAAATGGTTTCGCTTTTATATAATAGTATAGATATAGATATAGATTTTTGAACTATTTCCCAAAAAATAATAAGAAAATTGATAAAACGAATTTTTTTTATTGCAAAATACGGGCCAACCTCTAAAAAACTAAGAATATCGCAATCGCACCTGACGCGGAGTAATAAAAAACACTACCGCTTTAGTGTGTTTACAATAAATTGCACTCGTACTTGTTAAAAACATGTCAACGAACAAAAAAAAAATTGAATTTCATCTAAACAAATTTGAAGAAGGACAACGGTAAATCAATAATGTTGTTCAATTTTCTGTACCCAAGCGGGTACAAATATTAACAAGTCTTCTTGCAAAAGTAAATAGTCAGAAGTTAATTTTATACCTTTGAAAATATTAATGTCATCAGAATAAATAAGAACGGAAGAATTTTGTATGATCGAAATCAAGTCATTTATATAAATAAAATAAATACAATTTGACCTAAATGGCTTCCGGGACACCAGAATTTAAACGAAATTGATTCGAATACTCAGTACGAAATACAACACTATGAATTTTATTTTCTATATACGAGATTAAATTTAAGAAGTTGTTGTTAAAACCATAATTGTTTAGCTTTAAAATGAATGTATTGTGACACAACTTGTGGAAGGTTTTACTAAAATCAAAAAATACACAATCGACTAAACAAAAGTACGTGAAGTTGAAGAAATTAGTAACTGTAGATCTATTTATCACGAAACCATGCTGATTATCACATATAATTGAAGTACAATGAAAGGAAAGCACATTAAATACAATAGACTCAAACAATTTCGGTATCACAGATAATTTAGTTACAGGTCTGTAATTCAATACTTCATTTTTAGGACTTTTCTTGTGCACAGGTTTAAAGGAAAAATGGAGCTATTTAATGAAATAAGGATAAATAAGCAACACATTGAATTCATGTAAGGAAAATTTTCTTCAGAAGATAAAGAGAAAGAACTGTTTTCATCGTTTGTATCTGTGAAAGCTTCTTTGAAGAACTTTGCATACTTGTTTGCGATAACCTTAGGCTCATGATTAGTTGACGATGAATTTGACAAAGAGTTTGTGGGTAGCCACTAGTTTTGTTTTTTAGAATTTACTAATTTCCAGAAACTATCTGGATAAGATTTAAGGTCGCATTCTTCGGGAGATTCATAGTTGTAGTAGTGAAGACTTGAAAATAAAGTTTTTCCTACTCTAATTTGGAAAAGAGTTATACACTCTGCTCTAGAAATATCCTTGTTGTAGGGAACTTTAAAATGGATAGGGTGATGCTTCTGAAGGAAATTATCTTGACTTAGCCATGGGGCAGTAAAGCATTATTCACATGAGCACGACCAACGACCAACGAATGAACGAATATTCGTCGATTTTGACATTTCTTTCACATGAGAGTTTTTAATTCGTCGCGAATGAAGTTTGACATTCACCACAGAAACCAAAACAACAATGATTTTTTTAGGTTAAGTACGCGCGATTATTTTATTCGTTGCGAGTGTGGATGATGTGGAACGCGAATAAAGTTTAACAGTTCGTATCAACTAAAATTTTGTTCGCGACGAATAAATTTGTTTTCTTAAATTTATTAATATATGATATTGAAAAGTAAAAGTATGCATCATAAATCAAATAGAAACTATATTGCTATCGTTTTGTTAAGATTTTGTGTGGAAATATGTCTTTAAACGTATATAAAATCACATTTTGTAATTCATTCGTCGTTCGTTGGTCGCGCTCATGTGAATGCTGCTTAAGTTCATCCGTTTCAATATTGTTGAAGATTGTTAGCTTTAGAAGGGAAATGTTAAGCAAATCTTTGACGAATTTAAAGCTTATCTAAATGTAGCTAGCTGCTACATCTGCTGCTTCGTTACATTTTATGCTGACATGACTTGGAACATAGGCTAGAACGTTGTTGACGCTGTTGTATAAAACATTCCGCATATAGTTAAGAACTGTACAGTTGTTGTTGGCATTTATGATTCCCGTTAAATGTTTAGGTTGTCTGTAAGGATCAACGTCTTAACTGTCCTGGATTGAGCCAAAGAGAGTGCTCTTATTATTGCTAACAGCTAGAAAACTACCAGCTGCGTTTGGGAGCATGCCTTGGCAGAAGGTATACTCTTTGTTTAAATCTGAAAGTAATATAACTGAAAAGGAGGAGTTGTTTTCCTTACAGGACCCATCCGTGTATAAAGTCTGTAATTAGACAGACTGAGGTCGATGAACAGTAAATGTCTTTTCCAAGGCGGAGGTATAGAGTTACTAAGGTTGAGTGCCTTTTCCAGATGAGAATGTAATGAAGTCCTGTCTGTCTAGCATATTCTAGCGGATTGCCAATTTCACGCCAAATCCCGAACATAGTT
The DNA here is from genome assembly GCA_951509635.1 of Eupeodes luniger. Lineage (NCBI taxonomy): Eukaryota > Metazoa > Arthropoda > Insecta > Diptera > Syrphidae > Eupeodes > Eupeodes luniger. Next base: position 127,861,686 of record OX608075.1, on the reverse strand, counting down.
TCCTCAGAAGACAAACATTTACAAATTACCCAAATTTTTGATCCCTCAAACACAAGATCCTCGAAGCTAACAACGAAGCACAAAAAATTTAAAGAAATTCAAAAATTTACTTTAAATATATAAATACTCAAAAATAAATTATTCTCATTTTTGTTATGTACATACATATAAACTAAGATGCGCATTAGATAAATATAAAAAAGAGGCTGGGATGCAACCCACACTGATAACTTCCCATCCCGCCTATCGATTTGTCTTGCTGAAAAGTTTGTCTAAATGTATCAATTCTTACCAAATTTGCGTTCTATTTTTTGGAGATTTTATTTTTTTATAAAAAAACGGACTGTTGTATTTTTATAAAAAAATTACTGAATATCAAAAACAATATTTTCTGTGAAATAAAATAAGTTTGAAGCCAATATTTTTAATTTTTGAAAAGCTATTTGAGTCGAAAGTAAATTTTTACCAAGTTTTAGTATTGTTTTTTTTTAGGTTTTTATTTTTTGTAAAAAAAACTGTCCATTCAACATTTCTCAAAATTTAACCGAATGTTAAAAACAATATTATTTATAAGATAAAATTAGTTTGAAGCCATAATCTCAAATTTTTGAAAAGATATTTGAGCCGAAAATCAATTTTTACCAACTTTTGTTAAATTTTTTTTCGGTTTTTAATTTTTTGTAATAAAACTGTCAATTCTATTTTTTCTCAAAATTTTATCAGATGTCAAAAATATTATTCTCCGTTGCACAAAATTGTTTTGGAGATGAAATCATATTTTAGTCTTAAAAATTTCGAGGTGACAAATTTTTTTTTTCAGTTTTTTTGATTTATAAAAAATACCGTTAATTGGATTTTTTTCCAAAAATATACTTGTTTTGTATCACGTTACAATATATAATATAAAATTTAATTCAAGTCTCTAGCGTCATTGGTTCATGAGATATTTAGAGTTAACCAAAATTTTCACCTTTTTTTTTAAACTGCTATTTTCTTGAGAGCCCTTTCTGCATCTTTCTGCCTTATTATCTGTATAACAAAATTTATTTGAAGTCGATATCTCTTCTGGTTCTTGAGCTATGGACGACGAAAAAACGTCGCGAACGTACGGACGTACGGACGTACGTACACACGCACGCACAGACATCTTTCTAAAAATCTTTTATTTCGACTCTAAAGACCTTGAAACGTCGAGAAATGTCAAAATTTTCAATTTGACAAATCGGACCCATTACAATAACTTCCTATGGGAAGTTAAAAAGGATTTATTTAAGGTCGCTGTTTTATTTTAGAAATACAGCTTTCATTAAAGTCTTATACCTTTTTATATTTTTTTTAAGGAGTGAAGGACAAGGTCTATGGTTATCGAGAACATACAGCACAAAATTTGCAAATTATTCGTGGAAAATTTCATTTAAAGGATGTTGGTTAATATTTTCATTGCAAATAAACAACATATAAATAAAAAAACATCCCTTTAATTTTTCTAAACCATGACCTTTCACACAAAAAACTAAGGAAGAGTGGTATAATTTTGAGGTTGAGTTGCGCGAACAATTTCTTCGTTGCAGTGTGGATGGTATGTGGAACGCGAATAGAGTTTGACAGTTCGTAGCAACCACACTGCAATTCACTACTACCAAATTGTTTTTACAAATTTTGTTTTTGTTTGAAATTGACTTTTTGAAATGTGTAAAATCACGTTTGTTCGTCCATTCGTTTATTTGTTGTTCGCTCTCATGTGCAAGGCTCTTAAAGGGCCTGAGAGCGAACAACGAATGAACGAATGGACGAACAAACGTGATTTTACACATTTCAAAAAGTCAATTTCAAACAAAAACACATTTAAATTATAAGAAACCAATTGACACTAATGTTATTATAATAAAATTTGCATTTTGTTCTCTAAAAGAGGAACATTTTGTAATATCAGTTTGGTAGTAACGAATTGCAGTGTGGTTGCTACGAACTGTCAAACTCTATTTGTGTTCCACATACCATCCACACTGCAACGAATAAATTGTTCGCGCAACTTAACCTCATAATTATACCACTCTTGTTTTGTTTTTTGTGTGAAAGGTCATGGCTGAGAAAAATATGAAATGAAGAAATGTTTTCTCAAACAAAGTAATAATTCTTTCAACAAAATATAAAATATTTGAATACACTCAAGTCACATGCTGACTTCATACTTAAAAAATGCTCTTATACGAGCTGAGGAACAAGGACTGGTGGTATGCTAAGTGGCAATCTATTAGTGAATCTTGTGGAAAGACATTATATATTGAGCTGATCAGCTTAAACAATTTGAAGGAACAGTTTTATCGGATCATACACAAAAATGAGGACTCTACTCGAGATGCATTTATTGCAAGAGCTCGTGATTCTGACAGCTGAATTTTATACAGCCAGCTCCATTTTAACCTAAATAATAGAAAGTAGTACCCGTGGCATGATGGTTAGTGCGTTGGACTGTCATGCGAGAGGTCTTGGGTTCGATCCCTGCCTATGCCACCTTAATTTAAAAAAAAAAAAAAAAAAAAAAACGGGTACTGCCTCTTGCGAGGAATTGACAAATTCTCCAAGAGTAATGCTTGTCATGAAAAAGTGCTTTCTCAAATTAGCCGTTCGGATTCGGCATTAAACTGTAGGTCCCCTCCATCCCTGACAACAGTACTCGCAGGAATGGTTGAGAGTTGTAAGTCACTAGGCCCTGGTTCTCTACGGACTGTTGCGCCACCTAATTTATTTTTTTTATAATAGAAACTACTTTCATGATTCACTAAGCTATAATGAAAAATCTATGATCTTCAAAGTGAGATGCGAGTTCCTTGGCGTAAATGAAAATCCCTATAATGGAAGCTTCAATCAATTTTGCACGCTCTTCAACCTGAAATAGAAGAAAGGTTGTTTTCATGTCCAATATTTAAGCCACAAAGGCTAAATTTCTACGGAAAACATTCATTAACTATGCACAAGACTATCCAAATTCTTAATGAGTGCAACTGGAAAACGTTAAGCAAATTTTTAAAAGAAGTGTACAAGTTTCGTATAGAATGCTTTTAATGCTAGAATTAATTTATTTTTTGTAATAATTATAATAAATTTGTATTAATTTGCTAACCAGGCTGACGGCTTAGCCATAGCTATTAAATTCATACACTTGTACACATTTGTTAACTAAGGAATACAAATAAATAAATTATTTAATTACTTACTTACTATTTTTAAAATTACTTATACCCTTCTTCTTTAAAAAGGCCTAAACCGTTTTGATAAACTCTGTAATTTATACATAATTTTGACCCTAAAGGGAGTTTTTTTAAGAACTTCAAATGCGATACAAAAATATCATTGGAATTAACTTTTAATCTGGTATATAATTTCATTGCAATTTATTTTCTAATAACATTTCTGGCATCGATTTTTTACCAATTTTTTCAATAAATCTGAAGCTGCCTTAAATTGACGACAGTCTTCGTTCCACTAAGTGCTTAGAAATCTTCGCAAACAGATTTTTTTTTAAGTAGATTTCTAAAACTTGAAAGCATTCTGGCTTCAAAAGATTCAAGCTGTCAAACCTTAACTAAACAGAAATGTCAACCCAAATTTGTAAACTGTCAAACCATGCACAACAAGTACAACAACCATCGAAACTTCGCATGCAGCTTGATCGCCTAAATGAAGCCTAAGGTTCACAACCTTAAATGAAGAACTTTGGCACATCCACTCCCTTTTGATAATGAAGATTTTAATAATTCACATTTCCTGACATTCTTTCAAAAACTTCATTTTCATACTTCTTGTTTATAGAAAAGTGTGTTGTGCTGTGTTAAAGACGACCCTTCTTTGAACTGTCAAAAAAAAAAGAAGGAAACATGTAAACTCTTCACGTGACCGCAGGGAAACTGCTTTTGTCGTTTTATTTTCTGATTTTAACCCCACAAAAAATTCACCAGAATAAACACGAGAATACTTTGAAAAATTTAACATTTTGCACCCTTACACTCCTCAGAGTACATTTTTTTCAAGTATATACCTACACCCAAGTCGTTTGGTGTTTCGGTTTGGTACCTCTACTAATGCTAACATATACCAACGGTCCGTCGTCGTCGTCGTCACCGCAACGTCCCGTCATCCACAAGAATTTTATATAAAATCAACATAATGCAGCTTAAAGTGTGCCAGCACTTAGAACATAGAAAAACCGCATATTCATCATTTTTGCCGCTTGCAATGATGGACTTAGCCACACCGCACCACACCGAGTCGCATCACATCCCAATGCCACATCGCCATCGCCATAGCATAAGAGCTTTAAAAACTGTGCGGTCTTACCTTAATATTATAATGTTTACTACTAACTCATGTCCTTTTAGCTGTTTCCTTTCCCTTGTTAAGAGATATGCACTGCAAAATATGGAAGGAGGGACACGATACCGAAAAGTGGGGGGGCGGTATGAGGAATTACTATAAGTCATGCTCGTGTATACAAAGTCACATGTCGGGTAGAGCTGCTGGTGGGGACGACGACGACGACGACAGGGAGAGTGTGTTTGTATTGAATTTTTTCAAAAGCAGACATTCTGGCGTATAATAAGACATGGAGCTTTTGCATGAAGGGAGTGAGCGTTAAAGGTTCGTTAGGGGATGCTTTTTTTTTTGAAATGAGGACACACTTTAGAAAGCAACCTCATTTTGACGTTGACGATCTTCTTGTTCTTGGTGTAAATTCATGCATATATATTCTTGGATTTAATTATGTCCTGAAGGCAGGATAGTTTTTTCTGTTTTCATTTTTTAATAATTTTTGCTTCACATTGAGAACGCACTCGAGGTGCAGTGTAAGTCTTTTCTTGGTCTTAGGAACTTGCATTTTATGACAAAAAAAAAGTTTTAAATTTGTAACACATTTTATACAAAGCTATTCAGCTCATACATATACATATTCAACTTTTTGTTAGTGCTATGCAACCTAATATTTATTTCAATGAGTTCAAGCCCTGCCATATCAATGTACCATCTAAAAATTCTCTTCCTACTATTACTTCATAACAACTTTCAAATTATTTAGTAATTCACGAGCTTTATCAAATTTGCTGCCTAGTAAAATATTTCACTTTAAACGTTGCATCTGAACACATCTTAAAAGTGACAGCTCGTGATTAAAAACAAAACAAACAAACCCAAATGTCATTAAAATGTCAGAAAATATCATATGGGTTAAGAAAATAAGTAAAAGCTAAATGGCAGCCATTTTATGGTTCTTAGATATTGTGAAGTTTGCAAAATTTTATAGTAAATCGTTTAAAATCTTTAAAGAATAATAATTCTTGTTATGAAAAAGGGTTCTCAAATACATTTACCGGATTCACCATAAAGTCGTAGATAAGCTGCATTCTATTCTTGAATAAAACTATTTTTGAGAGCTGAGGGTTATTAAACCAGGCTTGTGAAAGGATGCAACCTTAAGTAAATACAATTTAATACATTTAAGTTCAAGGATTGAATTTACCAAGAGACGAGGACTTCAAATTTTGCAACCGCCCTAGAATAATTCAAAGACTGCAAGAGAATGCAAGGACTGTAATTTATTGAAAAGACTCACAGTGAATGCAAAAGAATGCATCAAATGATTGCAATCAAAAGATTGAGTTGAAAATTAATCCAATTTTTTTTAAGGTAAAATTATTGGTGATTGCGAAATTTGAAGTCCCAATTTTTAAGTAAAATCAATTAAAAACAATCTTTTTGTTTAAATCAATACATTATTTATAACAATTGCGTTCTTTGATAACTGAAACAAATTTTGTGAATCTGTTAATGACCTAAAGCTCTCAAAGATCTTTCAAGTAAAAAGTCTACTGTCAGCTCATATATCACGTACATATGTAATATGTACATATATTATATTTTCCAACAAAAAAAACATTTGAATTTTGACATCAGTCTGTGCCGGGCTACCGCTATTCAGCTTCAGCATGAAATCAGCGACCATAAGTTTGCAGGAATGTTACATTTCGCATGACTGATTGCTTTTATAAGTATCATCATACAAAAAATGTTGATGCTTATATATTATACAAGAGTGGTTTTCAAGCTCTCTCTTAGCGTTGAAGTAGATTTTATTTATATTTTATTTCGCTTACCCTACCTATATACGCATAGCAATTAAGGATACAGCTTGTAAGGGTTTTATATTCACTCACATATGATGATGGGCTGGGCTCTAATGTTGTTATTTGAATACGGTTTTAAAGGTTTTTAAAACACGTCATATAAATAAAAGTTTCACTATACTCTCACCGATGAAACCAAGTTATGCAGAATTGTGTCAAGGATTTTTGTCCCCGTGAATGGATTTTTTATTTAACAACAGGTCATTGCAGCTCAGTGTTGCGCAACAATGGTTAGGTTTTTGTTTTTCATTTTATTTCTTTTTTATTTCAAAGCATGTCATGCAATTTCGCTACAAAAATGGATTTAATAGGTGCTACAAGTCACTGTGATATATGGTATATGGTACATGGCAGTTGGTAATTATTTCTTAAAATTTTTTGGAACAAAGGAAATGCACTTTTCTTTTTAAGTTCATGATTTGTTAAGAAATTGTGTGTGTCAGTGTGTTAATGTAGCGAACAAAAGGGGGCCATATACGTTTTTCATTTTAGCTTTAACATTGATGTTTTTCATCAGAAAACAACTTTGTTTTTTTCCTAACTGGTCTGGGCAAATTTTCAGAACTCATTAAAGTGTTAAATGCGGATGTAAGTTTTGCACTTTAGGTCAAAACAAATGTTGCCTCCACTCAAATAAGTGGTAACTCCAGTTATGGTAAAAAAAAATTTCCCCAATTCATGGAAATTCCATGATGGAATATAATATTTTTTGACACCTCGAATAAGTAAATAATCTTTAAATATTCAGCCTTCATACTTGAGGCTACATTCAATACAAATTAACAGATATATAACTTAAAGTGGGCAGTACAATTTTAACTAGGTGCCATTTTGGCAGCTGTCAAGTCATTTATTTTCAGTTTGGTTTGGCATTTCAACCAAAAAAGACTTTTGCCTGAACAACGTTTCTAAATTATGCAATTTTTTTTTGAAAATCATGGTTCTGTTCAAAATACGTATCGTGCAAATTTTGTTTAGCCGTAAAGATCTTTATCGTATTTGGAGTGATGATAATCTTCAAGTGTATGTTGAGACACCTCTATATTCCCAAAAACTGACTGTTTGGGGTGATTTATGATTTGGTGGAATAATTGTTTAGAGCCATCATTACTGACTCTTTCGTTCATCAATCGAACAACGATAACCTGTAATTTTAACAAGACGGTGCAACATTTCGCAAAGTTCTTGTCACAATTTTTTAATTAAAGAAAACGTTTGGTAACTTAGCGGACCCGAGAATTGCCCTCCAAAATACTATGATTTAACGATGAGCTGCTTGACTATTTTCTATTCCCTAGTCTACGAAGATAAGACCAAAACGATTGACAACTTGGAGGACAATATTACCACGTTACAGCCGGCCACAAGTTTTGGAAGAACTCATCGAAAATTTTATCTCCAGATTAGACTACGTCAGAACCAGCCGTGGCGGTCATATGCCAAAAATCCATCTTAAATTCTATATCAAATGATAAATTCCATGTCAGTTTAAAAAATTCGTCATTGTTTTATTCAATTTTAAAGTTTTATACTTACTTTCTTAGTTAAAGTAGCTCTACAGTCCGGGCGGACCTGGGCCTCAAGCACCATGCGTCTCCAGCCAGTTCGGTCCCTAGCTAGCTGTCTGCAGTTCCGCACGCCAAGTTGGTTGAGATCTTCACCCACCTGAGTGCGCCACCTGAGTCGCGGTCTTCCTCTACTGCGCCGCCGTCCCTCAGGATTGGATTCGAAGACGTTCCAGGCTGGAACGTTGATGTCGATTCGCTCTACATGACCCAGCCATCTAAGTCGTTGGAATTTAATTCTGTTAACTACGTACAGTTCGTCGTTATATCTTCTCCTCTGATGCGGCTAGCTTTTTAGCCGAATATTAGAGCAAAGAAAAATGCGAAGTGAACCAAACACAAAAAAATGAAACGCTATAGAATTGATAGAATTTACTTTATTCTTTATTTAATTAACACGGAGATGATATTATGTCGATAAACACTAAAAATGGACTGTGTCCTACGCCCACACAGTATAGGCTTTTATACTCCTTTCGAGTTCCATCTGTGCACCTGCATAACACTTGTTGTTAGTTGTTGCTACTGCTTCAGCTTAGATAACTTAAACTAAGTCATCGTTGTCGGTCGCAACCACCGCTATTTGGGAGCCACGATCGATGATGGAAAACTTGGTATATGTGTCAAGGGCAGCCGATGCCGTTGATGTTGATGCTCTGTGCTTATGTTCCATATCTATAGTCAATGGTGCAGGTGTTACGAAAAATACAAGATTTGTATTTTTCGGTTGCAACAACAGTTACTTGGGAGCGACCGATGTTGATGATGTTGATGGTGATGTTGACTTCTAAGGTTTGTATTTTTCGGTCGCAGGTACCTCTAGTTGGGAACGACCGATGTCGATGGTGCAAACACAGTGCAAATGCATTGGATGGCCTTGGTATTGGCCTAGTTGTGAGTAGATGATGATTTCTGTGCTAGGGCAAGTGCGATTGACAAAAAAAAAGCTATTCTGGAACGGTTGATGATGTGCCGATAATTTGCAAAGGTTCATTAGTTGGTCATGGCCTACATTTGTTTTTGGCATTGACATTTAACTTGCTGTTTGGTGATACCAGAAGGAAACTAAAAACATTATAGGGTGATGTTTTGGGTGTTTGGCAATAACAAAAGTTAATTTATTGCGAACAGCAACATCCTCCATTCTCCATCTATGCAGACGGGGCCAAAAATCACCCGAAGAATTTTTCTCTCGAACCATCATAAGACGCTCTCATCTTTGTTTGACAGGGTCCAGGCCTCAGCGCCATAAATGAGAACCGGGAAGATGAGTGTCCTATAGATGGTGATTTTAGATGCTCGAGAGAGGACTTTACTACTCAATTTCCATCTAAGTCCAAAAAAGCAGCGATTTGCAAGAGTTAGACAAAATCCTCAACTACCTCAAAGTTATAGCTGTCCATGGTCTGTCCATGGTGACGTTTTCTCTAAGACGTCGTTGTTCAATGTCCTTTTTTGATGACAGCATATACTTGGTCTTGCCCTCATTGACCGCACTAAACCTATCTTCTTCTCTTCCGTGGAAATGCTCAAAAAAAAAAAACCTCCACTGAAATCACGCTTTGATCTTCCAATTATGTCAATATCATCTGCGTATCCGAGTTATTCGATAGACCGTTTGAAGATTGTGCCTCTAGTGTTGACGGTTGAGTTTTGCACAATTTTTTCCAGAACGATGATGTTGAAGAAGGCGAATGACAGTGCATCGCCTTGTTTTAAACCTTTTTTGACATCAAATGCATCGGTGAGATCTTTTCCAACCTTAATAGAGCAGCGTGCATTCTCCATCACCATTCTGCACAAACGGATAAGTTTGACAGGGATTCCAAAACTGGACATTGCTCTGTAGAGCTCTTCCCTATAGTTGCTGTCATACGCGGCTTTAAAATCGATAAATAGATCTACCGTAGTGTGAATATTTGGTCGATAATATACTTTCCTGGTCTGAAACCACACTGATAAGGACCTATCAGGTTGTTTACGAACGGCTTATTCAGACGTTCACATAATACGGCAGAGAGGATCTTATATGCAATGTTAAGGAGACTGTAGCCTCTGTAGAGGGCTCAATTTAGAGGGTCTCCTTTCTTATGTATTGGGCAAACCCCTACCAAGTCATCGCCTGCTGCTTTGAATAGTTCGACAGAGATGCCGTCAGCTCAAGCAGCTTAAGGTTATAATAAATTAGGTGGCGCAACAGTCAGTTGAGAACTAGGATCTAGTGAATTACAACTCTCAACCATTTCTGTGTCTGAGAATTGTTATCAGGGATGGAGGAGACCTTCAATTTTAAGTCGAACGGCTAATTTGAGAAAGCACTTTCCATGACAAGCATTACTCTTGGAGGATTTGTCAATTCCTCGCAAGAGGCAGAACCCGTGAACAAAAAAAACCTTAGACGGCACAGGCATTGTTATTCACGTCAAAATAAGTGAAACTTTATTTTGCTAAGCTCATGAAAAATATTTTTCTTGAATTTTGTCTACTCTCAAAACAATTTCCTTTATCATTTTCAATTCAAACAATCAATAAAACTTAATGTCTTACTTCTTAAAAAAAAATAAAGCTCAAAATTCCAAAACAAAATAAAATGAAAAATAATCCAAAAAATGAAAACATAAAATAAATTCCCATCTTATGAATTCAATTTGGCATCGCAAATGCAATTTAAATTTCATTACAAATTTTGTGAAAATTGAAATTAATTACATTTCTGATTTCCTACAACCGTCATAATACCTGACAAGTCATTATAAATTGCGCCGAGATAATAATTTTGAAGGCGTAAGTTAGGAAAAGTATCACGTTTTCATTCACAACCCCTGTGTCTCCTGTCTCCCATTTCATCACGTGCGTCCCGTCGTCGGTCGTCGTCATCATCGGTGACTCTGAAAGCGGGAGCAGGAGACGTCTAAGTTATTTCCACAAAAACAATTTGGACAACAAATCACAATTAATTGACATCCAGATAAAGTGAGCAAATTAATTAGGTTTTTTTTTCTTGCTTAAAAAACATCGTATAACCCAAAAACCTGGCGAGGAACCATGAAGAAGTCCACGATTACCATTACCTTAATTTTTATATGTATATTTTTTCTTCTTCTGATGGGACATACTTTAAAGGACCCTTATCAAATGGACCTCATGTAGTGCTCTCCCTTTCTCTCTTTTTTTATTTTCCATTTTGGAATCGCAGAGTCCTAAAGGTGATCTTCGTAAGTAATCAAAATCACCATAAAATAAATATATCTTCAACCGTATTTAGCCGTGATGGTAATCTCGTAGTTCGTAGGCACTCTGTGTCCTTCGTCCAATTAATGCCGGCCTCGAATTTCAATTTTGGCGGATATCCAAAGATTTGCCATTTCACTTGACTGCTTCGCCTTAAGGACGAGACAGACAGACGTAACGTGAGGACGATGACGATGACGGAGAAATTATACGATGACGGCAGAGCAGAACCAACAACGTCAGAGTTCCATTTGAAATTTTGATTTCAATTTTAATTAAATCTCACAATATTGTTTTGGTTTTTAATCTTTTTTGTTTTGTTTGGTATTCGAAAGGTAAAACGATAACAAAGTGAAGCATCGGCATCGACTTCGAAGACTGACGACTTACGACGACGACTACGATGAACTTGAGTTGGGGGTGGTGAAAATCGAGGAAGGTGGAATGGTGACTTTTGAAAAAGAAGGATTTTTAGACTTATCGTTCGTAGGGACAAAAGGAATTTCCATAAAATCTAAAGAAGATTCTATGGCTTGTTGTTCTTGGTCTTGTTGGTTGTCCTTGTTGTTGGAGAATGGTTCAGCAGAGCGTTCTACTTTTCTACCTATATAGAAACCTACCTTTTCGGTTTTGGGATTGGGAGGATATGAATGCCAATTCAATTATCGGCACCAGAACAATGCCACACACAAAAGGTGGATTGGAGCTTGTGTACGAGTATATGCGAGAGAGAGCATCATCATCATCTAGGTATAAGAAAGGACATGAAATGGAAACGCAATCTCGGATTTAGGGAACCATGAAGTTAGAAATAGCAATTAAAGTGGAAAAGAATGGCTTTCATCGTGGATGGTTGACTTTTCTAGGGGCGGCTATATGGTATAGCGAGAGATGGTTAAATTGGAGTATCGGATGTTGAGGCTTTGACAGTTTATCTTTTAAAACGGCTATAATGGGTGTATTCTTTTTGAATTCGAGATTTGAGACACTTGAGGAAGAAAGCCAGAGATAAACTTTTTTTTCTTAAGCACTAGCAAATAAAATAATAAACCAGCATAAGTAGAGAAAATTAAAAGGTTTTGGTTTTTGGTGGTACTTTTGTATAAATTTTGTGGGGGTTTATTGTTTGTTTCCTTAAAATATTTAAATATGCTAAGTACAATTTAATGAACTTCAGACAAAAACGTTTAATTTTCAAATTAAAATTCATAATGAATAGCACGAAGTTTTAATTAAAGCTGTTTGATGATCAGTTTTTTGGGATGATAGTACACTTAAATATCATTAGTATTGGGTTGGTAGTAGAAAGCATGTGGAATGACCTAAGAAATTAGAGTTTATTCAGAATTAATTCAGAAGTAAGTTAAGTAAGTTAGGTTTTGAAATTTTTTATTCATGTCGATATCTCTTAAAAGGAAAATACCATCAAATAGTGAATAACATCCCGAAATAATTTGTGTCAGTGAGGCAATAAATTGAAGGGTATTTAAAAATACATTCAATTTTATCGAGTTTTTTTAATCAATCTTATCTATACGATGTATCATAATCTTTGATTTTCAATAGTTGCAAATGAAACAAGTTCAAAGTTAACTCTGGAGTTCCACAAGGTAGTCTCACTTAGGCCATATTTTTATTTTCTTTATTTTACTTACATACATAAACGATATTTTCTGTGTTGAAGCACTCTAAGTGTATCATATATGGTAACGATGTTACGATTTCAAAAACTGCTTCAAGTACTTGTAATTGTGAAGAAGGTGTTTTCGTAACTCTCAAAAATTCAAATCGACTTCTTTCGCCAATTACTCGTATATTTAAAATGTAGACTAATTCTGGAAAGCAAGTACTGAGGTTATTTAAATAAACAAAAAAGAGGCTGGGATGCGACCCACACTGATAACTTCCCATCCCGTCTGTCGATTTATCTTGCTTCAAAGTTTGTAGGTTTTCGTGTTGGGTTAAAAAAGTTGTCAGTTGAATTATTCTTAAAAATTTTAAAATTACCAACAATATTTTTCATATAAAGAAATAGTTTAGTTTGAAAATCTAGTTTTGTTAAATAGATTTTTAGTCAAAAACAAATTTTTACCAATTTTAGTAGCATTTCTTAAATTTTTACAAATTCGATGAATGAATGAATTTATTTGAAAGATATCAAGAACCGATCATCTATTTTAACCAAATTTGCGTACTATTTCTTGTAGATTTTATTTTTTTATGAAAAAACGGACTAATGGATTTTTATAAAAAAAACTACTGAATATCGAAAACAATATTTTCTGTGAAATAAAAAGAGTTTGAAGACAATATTTTTAATTTTTGAAAAGCTATTTGAGTAGTAAGTAAATTTTTACCAAGTTTTAGTATTGTTTTTTTGTTAGGCTTCTTTTTTTGTAAAAAACCTGTCAATTAGATTTTTCTCAAAATTTAACTGAATGTTAACAACAATATTTTTTAAAAGATAAATGTAATTTAAAGCCAAAATCTCAAAGTTTTGAATTTCAGTCGAAAATCAATTTTTACCAACTTTTATTAATTTTTTTTGTTTAGGTTTTTATTTTTTGTATAAAACTGTCAGTTCGATTTTTCTCAAAATTTTACAGAATGTTGAAAACAATATTTCTCATAAGTTAAAATAAGTTGGAAAGGAGCGTTCAAGTATTACGTAACGCAATTTTTTAAGATTTTTGATTTTTGATAGTTTCACAATGGTCTGGGACAGTCTTGCCATGCATGTAACGACAGTGTATTTGAACACTCTTGTGAGATGTGAAATAGATTCCACAGGTTGGACATACTTTTTTCTTCGGGTTGAATTGTACAGATGGACAAAAGAAGTCTTAAGGCATCTGCTTAAACCCTTCTAGAGGAGGTAACAAATCAACGGATAACCTCACAAGAAGTGGCGAAAACTTCGATGTTCCTTTGTCTAGTAAACTGGGTACTACGAGCTTGCTTGGAGTTTGAAATATTGGGCAAGGTGGAGGCATGAAAGTATCCGCAAGCACAGATTTCAATACACTTCTCGGTGGTGAACACTTAACAGCAGGATTCATCTGCGCATTTTATAACCTGTAAGAAATATTGCGATTCACGGACGTGAACGCTATACCACGCCGGATTTGGATCGGGCTGTCTATAGTCCGCCGAAACGTCGTAATTATCAATTTTCATTTCTCTACACACTTCTGCAAGTGTTTCCCCAGCGTGCTGAAAATTGCGTTTTTCCAAATCATCATCCGTAGTCATTTCTTTGTCGTCGAGATGAGAACCAAAATGTTCATGAGGCAGAATGACGCCTGCCAGTCGTTTGCTGAGGGGAGCCATACGACGGCGACGCTCAACTCGGTTATATGCGCTCCGCCCAGACGACCAGACTAATACAATCAAGGGATTCCCCGTAAAACGTAAATGAAAAGGGTTGCCAATTTTGGAGTTTTAATTCCCTAATTTTTTTATTTAAAAAAAAAACAATGTTACGTAACGTGTTGTAAGAAAGACCCCCTCCGCCCCTGTAACGCATCGTAACGTTTTACGAGACCCCCCAAATTGCGTTACGTATTACTTGAACGCTCCCGCAAGCCATAATCTCAAATTCTTGAAAAGATATTTGAGTCGAAATTCAATTTTTACCAACTTTGAGTGATGTTTTTTTAGGTTTTTTTTTATAAAAAAAACCGTCAATTCGATTTTTCTCAAAATTTTAGCAGATGTTGAAAATGTTATTTTTCTTTTCACAAAATTGTTTTGGTGATAAAATCATTTTGTATTCGTAAAATATTCGAGGTGACAAATTTTTTTTTTCAGTTTTTTTGATTTATAAAAAAAACATTAATTGGATTTTTTTCAAAAAATATACTTGTTTGGTATCACATTGCAATATGTTATATGAAATTTAATTCAAGTGTCTAGCGTTTTTGGTTCGTAAGATATTTAGGGTTAACCAAAATGTTCACCTTTTTTTTAAACTGCTATGGTAAAAAAAAACCACCCACGCAATTTTCTTGAGAGCCCTTTCTGCATCTTTCTGCCTTATTATCTGTATAACAAAATTTATTTGAAGTCGATATATCTTCTGGTTCTTGAGCTATGGACGACGAAAAAACGTACGGACGTATAAACGTACGTACACACGCACGCACAGACATCTTTCCAAAAATCTTTTATTTCGACTCTAGGGACCTTGAAACGTCGAGAAATGTCAACATTTCCAATTTGACAAATCGGACCCATACAATAACTTCCTATGGGATTACTGCGGAATACATTTGTAAAAATGTACACAATTTTGTAATTTCAGATGATTAAAAATATGCTATCCTTTTGGTTTTTTTAAGAAAAATTACTTTTTTGATTCAAATACTTAAAAAAACATAACTTCAAATTATAAGAAGTAAGATATATAAATAAAATTTAAAAGTTTTGTAAAAACATATTAATTAAAGAACACTTAGAAACCCTTTTCTTCACTCTTTTTCAAATTGTATCGAACTCTGTAGTTGATCAGCTTCAGAGTTTATATCAAACTTAAAGTTGAATGTAAAAGTTGAGAATTGTTTTTGTTCAATTTCGTAGCTTCCAACTCAAGAGTAGAATTTGAACGTTGACCTGTTAAAATTTTTCAAAAAATTTATTGAAAATGTATGACAGATTTGAATATTTTTGTAATAAATTTGAAATGGATTTTCCTCAAAATTCAAAGTGAAAAAATAATTTTTTCAAATTGCATCTCCGAGGAGGCAAATTGACATCTTCTTATGCTTTGGTTTCGAACTTTTTTCATCCCCAAGCATAAACCAAATGAGATGAAGCATTATTTATGTTGAAGATTTTGCAGTTCAAATTCTGTAAACGAAAAAGAAGAAAATACAAAAAGTGGGGTTAATTTCAATTGACTATTCTTCAAAATGTTCGTCGTCACTTACTGATGATGATTGAAAACTTTACCCAAAAATAGTTTCTTGGGGAGATAGTTCAACAAGTATTAATAATAAATGCAAAAATCAACTCAAGATCACAAATCTAAATCTAAGAAGTCATTTTTCCAATTTGTATATGTTAACAAATTCTGAAACTCTAAAGTTTAAAACTCGAGTTGTCGAAAAAAACTTAAATCAAAAGCTAAGAAAATAATCTCAAGTTAATTTCAACTTCGAGTAGAAAAAGGGCTCTTAAAATGCAGTTTTTCAACTGGATTTTTCAAAAAATGTCTAACTGAATTTCACTTACATTTCGACCCAAAATAAATTCCTAAATTCCAGTTAAAATATTATTCAATTCTTTTGAATTTTTATATATTTAACACATACAAAATAGAAAAATTCAATTGAAATTAAAGCAGATAATAGGAAAGCGAGAAACATTAGACATTTTTCGATTTATAAAATCTTCTAAAAAAATTATAATTTTACTTTTAGGGAATTATTAAATCCTCCCTGATTTAACTCACTTCCTTAATTCTACCATTTGTGAGCTGATTTTGACTATACGTAATGTCAAGAAATAAAATAGACACTTGAAATGCTGAGCTAAGAAATAAAGACCAATTTTTTCTCAAGTTATTTAAATCATTGCTTTACTTCTATAAGAATAATACAGAATTATATTTACATATTTCCAAAAATCATACTTACAGAAATTCATATTTATAATCAAGATAAAAATAAACTTTTAAAAATAACAATAAAAAAAAATGAAACATAAACATTTACCCATTGTAAATTCTTTTTTATTATCACAGATAAATTCATTATTTTCACAACTTTATCAACGGAAATTAAAATTAATCCCGACAAAAGGACCTTGAAATAAATCCCAAACATGATAAAATATATCCGCCTCGAATCACATACTCAAAATCTCACAAACACAACTACAAGTGTATGTAATATGAATACAAGAAACGACACAGAAAATTGACAGAAAAGAGGCTTAAAAAGGAGTAAAAATAAAAATAAGGACCGCATAAAAATTATATATTTACGGAAACATTCTGCGAATTGAATATAAAATTAAGTCACGCCCTACAAGAATGTATATGAATGTATAACTTCATATGTGTATTTTGAGATTTTTACTTTTTTTTGGAAACGAAAAATCCAATTCAAAAAGCAGCAAATGAAAGGACAACCGACAATGACGACAAGGACCAATTTTGGTTTCTCATCTGGCATTCAAAAGTACAACATCATATCCAGAGAGAGTCTCCTTACATATTGGATTAATGTGGTTTGCGGTGTATAATTGATGTTCACTGTCGAAAAAAGAAAAATTAAAAAACACGGAAAATAAAGCCAGTTCATCCTTTAATTTTGTATGAAAATATAAATTTTATTTCAGTTACATAAACAAATTTTCGAGAGTCCTTATTATTTCAGCTTTTCAGTTGGGCTTCTTTTAAATGAATATTGTATGCAATTTTTCGAGAGTTATTTACTTTTGGCTAAAAGCCAACGAGAGGAAATCCTAAATATAACTTGGAGTTGGAAAATTTAATTTTAATAAATAAATACATATATCAAAATATGTATTTCAAAGTCTCAAAGCAGTGGGAATTCGTAGATATTGCTTTATCAGTCAAGGTAGAACAATAGAAACAGAAATCACACATAATTCATCTTCAAACAGTGTTTTGGTATCCTAGAATTTATAGCAAACATTATTATTAGATATTATGAGCCTCAATGATTATGTAGATTATTCTGAATAGCAAACACAATTAATATTAAATTATAGGCTTCATTTTTCCTAGATTTTGTTATTGGTGTTGTTCATTAAAGAACTGTTTGTTCTTCAAGATTTCATGCCAATAAGCTGACCAAGAATTACCGGTTATCCTTAGGTATACTCCTTGAGTCATGCTGAGTCCATATAATTAATTAATCTTCGTTTCCTTGATTAACGCTTCTTCTGATAAATTGTTCCTTCTTTGTATTGTGAGACAATAAAGTTTAAGTATTTTATCTCAAATATTCCTCCATTCGGGCGCCATTTAAGCAAACATGAAATTATAAAAAAATAATTGGCCACAAATAAATGCTTAATCAATTTGTGTTTTTATTTGGAAATTTAAATGAAAACAAAAATCATTCAATTCCAAGAACACTTGAATTTTTAATCTCAAAAGAAAAATAACTCAATTCTTTCATCAAGTTGGCAAATTTAAAAATGTTAATGTAATCATTGCTATGGGGTTGTTAGAAATTACGGTAAGACTGTACAAATTTTTCTTTTTGAGTTTCATTTTATAAAGAATGTATCCCCATTTGGATTGTTTTGTTCAAGGAAGTGTGGCTTGTGCTTTATTTTCCGTGTAATTAAAACAATTCCTAATTTCATGCTTTCTGTTATTTTAAGTCTTTTTCTTCAAATTTAAATACATACAATCATTCAGAGGAGAGTTGTTTGGAGTTAATTACCTAAGAGACAAATTTAAAGAAGAAAAATAAGAATTTCTTTAAAGAACTGTGAATAGTACTTTCGCTTCTTGTCTTCGGCCAACAGATTGTACTTAACTATTTCATTCTTGAAAATAATCTTAAAATTAATGTACTTTTATATAACTATGGATTGAAGTTTATATAGTTTTAAGTATTTTTCAAATGAAATAAAGAAATAAATAAAAAAAAAAAAAAAAAAAAAAAAAGTGTGACTTTTGAAAATCAAATTGGACATACATTTATTTTTTTTGTTTTTTTTTTCAACAATAATATTTCGTACGATCTTAGATCCGTTAAATAAAAATCAAAGTCAAAATTTTAAAAACGAATTTAAAACATCGATAAGCTTAGTTTGCTTAGCTTATAACGTTTAATATTCAAAGAATTTTTCTCAATCATGAGACATTTTTCAGCTTTATAATAACATTGAAGAAACAGCTTTTAATGAAAAACTAGGTGTCTAAAGAACACGTGTATGATTTAAAAAAAAGAGACTGGGATGCGACCCATTCTGATAACTTCCCATCCCTTCTGTCGATTTGTCTTGCTTTAAAGTTTGTCTATATGTATCAATTTATACCAAATTTGCGTACTTTTTTTTGTGGATTTTATTTTTTTATGAAAAAACGGATTGTTGGATTTTTATACAAAATTTACTGAATATCGAAAACAATACTTTCTATGAAATAAAAAGAGTTTAAGGCCAATAATTATAATTTTTGAAAAGATATTTGAGTCGAAAGTAAATTTTTACTAAGTTTTAGTAATGTATTTTTAGGATTTTATTTTTGGGTAAAAAATTGTCAATTCGATTTTTCTCAAAATTTTACTGAATGTTGACAACAATATAATATAATAGTTTAAGGCCAATATCTCAAAGTTTTAAAAAGATATTTGAGTCGAAAATAAATGTTTACCAACTTTTATTAATATTTTTTTTAGGTTCTTATTTTTTGTTAAAAAACTGTCCATTCGATTTTTCTCAAAATTTTACCGAATGTTGAAAACAATATTTTTTATAAATTAAAATAAGTTGGAAGCCATAATCTTAAATTTTTGAAAAGATATTTAAGTCGAAAATCAATTTTTACCAACTTTGAGTAATGTTTTTTATAGGTTTTTATTTTTTATAAATAAACTGTGGATTCGATTTTTCTCAAATTTTGACCAGGTGTTAAAAACATTATTTTTCGTTGCACAAAATTATTTTGGAGATAAAATCATTTTTTGTTCGTAAATTTTTCGAGGTAAATAATATTTTTTTTCAGTTTTTTTGATTTATAAAAAAAAAACCTTACTTGGAATTTTTTCCAAAAATATATTTGTTTGGTATCACGTTACAATATATAATATACAATTTTATTCAAGTCTCTAGCGTTATTGGTTCGTGAGATATTTAGGGTTAACCAAAATTTTGACCTTTTTTTTAAACTGCTATGTTAAAAAAAACACCCACGCAATTTTCTTGAAAGCCCCTTCTGAATCTTTCTGCTTTATTATCTGTATAACAAAATTTATTTGAAGTCGATATCTCTTCTGGTCCTTGAGCTATGGACGGAAAAAAACTTCGCGAACGTACGGACGTACGAACGTACGTACACACGCACGCACAGACATCTTTCTAAAAATCTTTTATTTCGACTCTTGGGACCTTGAAATGTCGAGAAATGTCAAAATTTTCAATTCGACAAATCGGGCCCATTACTATAACTTCCTATGGGAAGTTAAAAGAACCCAACGCGAATCGGCTTAAAATCTTAAATTCCAAGTTTGAAGTCAATCGACCCAATGGTTTGGGGGGGCTGTAGGTGCCAGGACAGACAGAGAGATAGACTGACGGATGGAATCGGGGGACTCACTTTTTTCGACTTCTCCACCATCGTAATGTCATATATGATTAAAATCACGAGTTCGAAATTTTTACGAATGCAATACTTGCCACATAGTTCTTATGTGTCAAAAGTTAATATTATAATTTTTAAAAATGTAAAAAAGAAATTAGACATTCTTAATCATCAAATATTTTTAAAATTATTTATTCATTCAATTCACAAATTCTTAAGAAATATTAAAAATAACGGTTCGATGAGGAGCACCCTTCTGGGGCAACACAAAAATATATTTTGTATTTAAAAAAAAGCAAAACTCAAACCTTACTGAACAAAAATGTCAACACAATTTGAAAATTTTAAAACCATAGTCAACAACCATCGGAACCTCTTACGCAGCTTAAGAAACGCCCTCTTTAAAAGCAATTAGGTCCAATTCAATAAAAATATAAATTCTAATAGGGACTTCATAACTTTGAATTTAATTTTTGAACGTTTAAAGTACACGAACGAGCAACGTCTGAAAATTACAAAAAAAATCTACCAAATTTCGAAGTCAGTGGCCATAACTTTAAGAGCGTCAACTCCAACTTTCGGGTCGTAATTATCATCCTATCTAAATGATATAATGGGTTGGTCAATAATCAGAATATGCGTTATTGGTCGAGTGAAAATCCACATTTGCTTAATGAATCGCCACTTCATCCACAATTGCATGCCAGCGGCGGTGTAATTGGTCCATATTTTTTGGTCGACGATCATAATTGTCACGTTACTGTGAATAGACAGGGTTATCACGGCATGATTACCAATTGGACAACATGTGTTTACAACAGGATGGTTCCACTATTCTCAAGAACTGGGTCAGCCCGTTGGCCGACTCGTTCGTGCGCTTTAACACCTCTAGACTATTTCCATTAGGGCTACGTTATGTTATTGCATTTTTCCAATAAACCGACGACATTGAACGAGCTCAGAGCCAATACTAAACATGAAATAGCGGGCGTTTCGGTCATCGGAAATTGGGTCCAACGAATCTACGTGCTCATAAATGTATTGAGTTAACTTCATGACAGTAATATATTTTTTGAAATATTTCAAATGGTTTGCGTTTTCTTAAACAAAAGCTGAAAAAGTTCTTATTGGAAACCCAGATGTATTCAACTTTTTTTGTAAACCGTAAGTGAATATCAATGAGCCAATAAGTGTTCCAAACACTTTTTTGCTGTCCAAACTCTCTTACAAAAATAAATGCGTGTTTCAAAGATTTCCTAGAAGATATACGACAGTATCATCTCTATAAGATCTTCCACTGAAAATGATAACTTCATAAGACCTTTAATTAGAATTTACTATATACCAAGTATCAGTGTATTAACTCTCGAAAACATGACAAGCAACAACAAAAAAAAAGAAGAAAATAAGTTAAGTTATCCACTATACAATATACAACCTTCACCTTCAAGAATAACGCTTGACTTTGAAAAATAAACGTAATTTCATATTAATACTTAGCAGAAGATGTCACAGGAATCAGGGCATAACTTTTGAGAGTAGTTATAAGTTGATCGAATTGGGTGGATTACAAGCACTAGACTCGTATGGCTGAAAGCAGTCCACTAAACCCATAACTTACCGTAATTTTGTGTCCTAGACAGTCAACTTGTTTCGAGAAAGGAGATATCTTTCATTTATACTCGTACACGTACATATATGTACAATGGTATAACACACGTGAACAAGAACATGAACATCCTGAAACACGACCTCTTATACAGAAACTTCAGGGATATGTACATATTGTGAACTGAAGAAGAACATGTATAGTATACTGTACAAGTCCAACAATTCTTACACAAAAACTACAACGACATCGACTACGACTACCGAATGACGTCCTGAGCTGAGCTCAATGAAAATAAAGTTTTTCTGCAAAGTTGCGGTTTGGTGATGATGGCCACAAGGATAATGATTTTGTAAACAGACTCTTCTTATATATGGACAACATAAATAGCTAAGGCTTTCATCTCATATACGAGTAGTTTGTCGTTGTTAAGGTGCATTATGCGGTTGGTAAAAAGGATTTCCAGCTGAATGGGAGATGCGACAGAGGACAACAGGACAGAGGAAGGCGACTATACTCCATGAATGTCCTGCACATATGTATATACGACGAGTAGGATATAGAATCGATTGAATCTGAATTGGATGCACTCAGTGAAATTAGAAAAGTTTTTATTTCTATTTCTTCTTCTTCTGGAAAAAAGGACAATGAAGATGAGAATAAAGATGAGGACATCAACCAACAAACAAAATTCAAGATGACTTATTTTCTGTTCTCAATTTCTCTTATAATCGCATCGTCTTGGCCAGGACATGAGAAAACTTTTTCTTTTGGAATTGATTTGACATTTGATATGATTTATTTATGTACATACATACATACATATGTATTTTTTAAATTTGTCTAAAGATTTATAAAAAAAACTTGATAACCTAACACTAAGTTAGAAACAAAATTTATAAAAAGAACACGAGAGAAACAGTCTAATAATTGAATTACTACTAACCCTTTCTTAAGCGGACACTTTGAAGAAGTATCAAAAAATCGTATCCTCAAAATTTGTTAATAATTAAGTTCTAATGGTTTTTGAGTTATTACATTTTCCGGTTCAATAAGTTCGCGGACAAAATCTTAAATATTGAAAAATATTTAATTTGGTTGGCATCGAAATTTTTAGCTTTTCAAATGCTTAACCTGAATGGAAGGTTGTTCTAGATATCGCTGAACTGAGCTGATCAAACTCACATAATAAAATTTTAATGCTTTGTTTTGCGTCCAGAAATTAAGCATTTTAAAATACTAGTTTTTTAAAAGTGAAAAACATTTTTATAGCCCTAACTCCAATTTTTTAGATTCAACAGATTTTTGTTGGAAGAAATTTTTGATCATACGAGCTTTTGTCTTATTAAAGTGGGAAATTTAATGACTGAAATATTATGTGAGTTAAAAATGTATCTATTTAAAATGCTATGTCTTCTAAAACTAAATTTTGTTGATTCCGCCAGTCAAGTGTTAACCAAAGGACGTTTTATAATCTTTTCTTATTGAAGTAAATATTTTTTTAAATCGTTAATTTATGTATTTTAATATATATAAATTTCCTGTCACGATGTTTGTCCGCAATGGACTTCTAAACTACTAAATCAATTTTCATCAAATTTGTACACCGTGTGCAGTTTGATCCAACTTGAAAGATAGGATACTTACATCTCAATTTATTATCGCAATATTATTTTATTGCGAATTATTTGTCTTTTAATTGACAGTCACAATTATCTGTTAGCTGTTAGCTCCAAACGATTCTAACAGATGGCAAAATATGTTGACTAGATTGAGTAAGTATTGCTATGTCAAACTTCCAAAAGTTTCATATAAGCTACAATTTAATAGCATAACTACCACATGTTGCTAAGGCTAAATTATATAGGTTAAATTTATTTTGTAGTAAACGAAATACAGTGAATTTAACAAACCAGTAGATTTGTATACAAGCTTTAACGTTTCCGTTAGTAAATAATATTTTTTTTACAAATGGCGTCTATGTTAAAAAGCATAGTGGTGCCCATGTGTGATGTTCTCCTGACGTTCCCCTTAAATAGATTACAACAATATTATATGACAAAAAACGTTAGCCACAGCAACGCGTGGACGGGTCAGCTAGTTTATTTGTATACATTATCGCTCTGTTACATAAGGGATTTTGTTTGGAAAAAAGTTCAATATGATTTTTTCAAATTGACATGAAATTTAATTTATTAAGAAGATAATCTTCTAACATTATAATTTAAATATGATTTCAGGAGCTGACTCGGGCTTAGTCAAATTTTTGATGATTTTACTCAACATTTGTGGCCATATATCGTCAATAACGTTGTCTTGCAAGTGGTCAATCGTTTCTGGCTTATCAGCGTAGACTATATCCCCACTGAAAATATTCAAGCGACCCGGAGTTGAACTGCATGATCTTGGAGGTCAGTTCACGGATCCGTATAACGAGAAACTGTGTGGTTACCAAACGTTTCCTGCAAAATATTAACTGTGGCACAAGCTGTTGCAAATGTTGCGTTGTCTTGTTGAAAATACAGCTCCTGCACATCGTTGTTGTTCAATTGATGAACGAAAAAGTCAGCAATCTATAGCGGTCACTATTGACTATAACGTTCTGACCAGGGTCGTTTTTAAAGAAGTGCGGACCAATTATTCCACCAAATCATAAAGCACACGATGAAACAGTGCCTCAAAATAACCATTCAATCAAAAGTGAGCTTCATCAAGATGGACGTAGTACACGATGTACATACATATACTTCGACCAGAACCATGATTTCCAAAATAAATTCAATCAATTTGGAAGCGTTGTTTAAAAGTCATTCCAAACTAAAAATAAACCACTTGACAGCTGAGAAAAAGGCTACCAGTTAAAAAATCGTCACCAATCGCCAGTAACCTGAAAAGAAAAACATGTTTTTTCTAGCAGAAATAAAATAGAAGTTATTTATTACATATTTGACAAATATCAAAATATTAGATCACTTTTATGGAAAAACCATATTTCAGCAACATTTTTGGAAATGGTTTATAGTGTTTTTCGTATTTGGAAAACTCAAACCAGGACAAATTATTAATCTTTTAAAATTTCGTTGATATTTCGAGTGCATCCGCATTGATCGGAAATTCCAATTCAAAGAGAGAATGTGAAGCCCTAATCTTTGAAAGGGTTTCAAACAGAGACAATATACATTTACATATATATTTTAAAATAAAACAACTTCAGCTAATCTTCTTTCACTAATTGACTTTACTGAAATGTTAAAATTGCACGATTGATTTTTGTTTACAAAATAAATTTGTCTCATTATGTATATTCAAATTATAAGTAAATAACAACAATTAAATTTAACAATGAAGTCCAAAAACACATTGAATTTACTTACCTTGGGAACTCTTAATTCATCTACTTTATAAAATGAATTCTCAAAAATATTCCAAAAAGACATCGGAATTAACCTCACAACATTAAAACCCAAGTTGTAGGTACTTGCATATCTTCTAAAGTGTAACGAGTTACGATTATACAAATTGCATCTAAAGCCAAATTAAAATGCATAAATTAATTCTAATCCTTTGAAGTGGTGGTGGTGTGGTATTAAATCGGACAAGATGCAGATGATGCAACTATATTTGGCTAACATCCAAAGACGATAAGACAGTCTTAACATATTAAATGTTCCCCAGAGATATAACAAGAATGATGTAGATCGAAACACTTATACCAGAAAAGGAAGTGGAGGATGTAGAATATAGAATTCCAATGGTATTGCCACAAAACAAAACATGAACAACGAAATCCCTTAAGCTTCACAAAATATTTATCCCTTTCCGTATATATACGTATCTATATATTTACAGAATTTATATGTCCTGTCCCTGATGCCTTCACAAATATTAAGGATTTCTATTTTGTTTACCTACCTTGATTCGATTCGAGGAACTATGCAGTGTTATCTCTCTACCTGGAGATGCAAAATACAGAAAGGACTCAATCAATAATGTGAATAGAGTACATGTACAATTGGTTATGGCAACCAATTTGCCACAGATATATGTCACAGTGTGGCAGGGCTGGCTAAAGGACGAATTTGGTACTGTGTACACGATTTATGTTTTTTGACATAACATACAAAACTAAATTATTCATTTTAAGTCACTTTCATCTTATAATGAATTAGATATGTGTATAGTTTTTAAATCTTTGCAACAATTAAAGCCTACACCTGTCATTCGATACCATCATACATTTTCTGTGTATCCTCCCACCCCAAAACCGCTTTCCATGAGCGGCACTTTCATTGATGAAACTATAATAAGTTTTCAGTATTTAGGGTGTATTTTAAAGATCACGTCTTATTGAAGGATCAAATATCCGACATGGTCAAAAATGCTGCTAAGTTCCAACGATGTGAAAAATGTTTCACCCATTCTGATCTAGCGGTAATTTGCGAAGCCCTTATTCCTCCAAACTTAAAATGTTCCCTCAAAATAGCCCCTTGCATGCCAATTCCTAAACAATTCTTTAGTAACACTCAAACTTTCAGTTTACTCCTGAGCTCAATTTCGGAAGTCAAGTTAGAGATTCTTTTTTCTGCCGGACATCAAGAATGTGGAATACTTTAACAAAACTCAGTTTTTCCCTCCCATTTTTTAATGGCATGATTTTGGCTTTTTATTATTGAAATTTTATTATTTTCACAAGATATTCAGAACGGATTTTGACGTTTGGATTGTTTAGTTCAAACTTTATTATATTGTTGACTGAAAGAAATATGTTTTGCATGAGTTTTGATATAAAGGGCCTTTTGCATCTGCACACTCACCATATAAAGTTGGATTGGTCCTGGTGAAGTAAATACTAGTATATTGCTAAAATCTACTGTGGGAGTAAAAGAGCAGAGGTCGAAATAAGGTTTAGAATGGTAAGGTAGTAGATATAGTGTTGAGTATCTTATAGTTCTATTATATGCTAAAACGATCAGGTGTTGGTTGCAACAAACACTCTAGTCTAGAAATACATCTATATCACTGTACTCTGACATTTTCTCTTCTAGCATTATATTCCCAGTCTCTATTTGTCATTTGTCAGCCGTTTGTACAATAACAGTAAGGTTAAAATAATTTATCTATTTTTAAATGTCAAAAACAAGTTCAAAATGGCTGCCAAAATCTTTCAAGAAAACTTAAAAGAGGTCACTAACATAGTAATTAAGGTCTTGATTTTTTAAGATCTAAGAAAATAGCGTTTAAATTTAAAGCATCCTTTAAAAATAAAAATTAACTTCTGCTGTTCACAAGCTTCATTAAACTCTTATTTAGAAACTATACAGCAGTTTGAGATGGTTGGGGACCTATAATTTACATGTCGAATCCGAACTGCTAATTTGAGAAAGCACTTTTCATGGCAAGAATTGCTTTCGGAGGGTTTGTCAATTCCTCACAGGAGGCAGTTCCCGTGAAAAAGCTTTAGATGACACAGACAGGGATTGAGCCCAAGACCTCTGGCATGACAGTCATACGTACCTAATTTTTATAGCAGTTTGAGATAAGCGGTTATTGAAATTATGTTTGAATTGTAACGTATGTGAAATCTCAAAACTCATTATAGAGTTGTTATGGAGAAACACAAATTAAGCTTAAACTTGTATTATTTCTCTTTCTGTAGCTTCTCTGTACACAAACTAGTTTCGATAAATGTCTAATTATGTAGCTTCTTGAAAATTCCTGAATTTCCAATAATATTGAATGAAGAAAAACTTTTAAAATGTGTAGCCAAACGTCTCTGCTGAAATCTATACGAGAGCTGACATAATTCAAAGGGAATGTTATTGATGTTTTTCACATACCCAATGAGTTTGTGTGATTGAATTCCTTTTTTGCCTTGAGTTATTTGATTACACTAATTGAGTACAATTTCTATGTTTTCAAAAACTATATTTTAAAATTCAAAAACGTTTCCATCCGTACTGTGCACTTATAACACAAGCTTGAGAAGAATTCAATGCACAATCATACTCGTATACAGTGCATATTCATACAGTACATGCATATGAACAGAATATACTCGTATATGCTTATAGAAAGTACACTATAGGTACGTATTCATTGAAAGGACCTCGTATTCTAACCGAACTTTGAAAAGGATTAATGTGTTCTGTGTATTTCTGTTTCCGGATGCAATAACTCTTGTAGATTCATCTTTTCTACAAAATGGTACTCTATGTGACTATGATGTTCTTATAGGTAGATTTATGTTCCCAATGTTATGTACCTACAATAACTGTTTCAAGAAATATTGTTTCCACATTGTTCCATTGAATTGAAATCCTCTTTGCTCTTTCCCATCATCATGCTCCATTTTTTTTTGTGTCCAGTTGTTGTAGAAAATAAAACAAAAACAACAACAAGAACAAACAAAGCTCTCATCCTGCGAATAGTTGCATGATTGGAACTATTCATCGTCTGGTATGTCCTTGAAAAGAGAACTCACTTCAGCCCAAGTAAACAATTGTTTTTGTTACGAGTAAAAACTAAAAAGAAAACAACATTCAAACGAAAGGATACAAATAAAAATAAACAGAGCCACATTGTATTTTTATTTAACGTGAAAACGCATGGAAATATAGGATAACAATTTATATAAGAGGCAAGGATTTCGAGCTAAAATAAAACAACATGATACTGGTACGATGACAATTTTAATTAACCTGTACTATTTTTCTTTTTTTGAGATTTGTACGATTTACTTAGTAAAAAGTCAGTCGATTTTGTAATTGAGATTTTAACTGGAAAAAATAAAAGATGGGTGAAATTGCAAATGAAATTCTATATAAAAAGTATTGGAGTGTTAATTTCAAGAGAAGTTAATTGAGTCTATAAGTCGGAAAAAGAAGATTTGTTTTTTTGTTTTGTTTTGTGTTCTTGAGAAGTTTTTAAGGTAGCGATTGACTTTTGTTAACAAAACAACTCTAATCAAATATCAGAGCTGATCGATCAATGATAAAGGACACTTCGAAATGCTGATAGTTTCAGCTAAACACTTATTCCGAAAATGCCAGTTCCAGGTACTGTCTAGTTTTTCTACCTTTTTTGGAGGAAAGACGACGATATGGTCTGGATTGAAGTAGTATTTAACTCCTTCTCAAAGGTTATATAGAAGAAATTTCTAAGAACTAGAATCTAAAACGTGTCATTAAAGTCCACGCCAACAAAGCGTTAGCAAATTTGTATGCAGTTCATGAGGAATTGGGGAAAAGTGCTGAAAATAAAGGAAAAACGGTATATTTTGTCAATTCTTGTTTCATAGTCCTTCCAGTGCTAATACATTTTACAATTTCTTTGATAAAACAATTCAGTCCAAGGATTTTAATTAGACACTTCAGCGAAATTTCAATATGACAGTAAAAGTATTCCTCCCTTCCTCGTTCTTCAGAATGTAACATTTTATGAGGTTCTGAAAAAAAATAGTAAAGAATCAAACCTTTTATTTGACACTTATTGAGAAGGAAGGATACACATTTTTTGTAAAATTACATTAACTAGCGTACCCGTGAGGGAACTCCCGCAACTAAATTTTGTTTTAAAGTTTAACATTAATTATGTGTCTCAAGTTTTTTGTAGTAAGCCTCAGTTTTTCTCGCATTTTTTAAAGTTTATTACAAATGATTTTAGTTTTTGGTTAACAATGTATCTTAAGTATGCAAATAAACTTCCCTTCGTTCTGGTTGACAAAACATTTAAAAATAATTGGACCTACCGCAAACCAAAACGATTAACAGTGTTGAAAATTTAGAATGAAAACAACAACAACTTGTGTGTGCTACCACCAAGTTCATAGGCTGGAGTTATAGCTATTTCACGGGGGCCAACCCGATCATCAGACTCCTTTAGTGGTGCTTAATCGCTTTTTATGTTCAATTTAATTTTTGAAGAACTTTTGCCCGAGCTGGGCTTGAACAAGCGACCTAGCGTGTGAGGAGCTAGTGCACTACGCACTACGCCACCGCACCACATGAAAGTTGTAAGCCAATTACAGGTTTTTTCGTTCTATCGAACTATACTGAACCGATTAGCATTTTTCTAAGTACACACAAGTAATTGTTGTTGTTTTATTCAGGTTCTTTCTATTATCTCCTCTCTTTTCATAAGCCAACAATTCGATTAACAGTGTTACATCTCTCTAGGGATGAGTTTTTGTTTGAAATAATGATAAACTAACTTATCGCCCTCCACCACGGTTTCACCTTGACATCCAGCAATACAGCTGCATTAGCCGACAAACAAGAAAACCAAACAGAGAGGTCTATCTAAAAATGACCAATTATGGAAAAGAAAGTCAGTATAGAGAGTAACAATCTAGTGGTACATATGTATATCGACACTCCAAAATCCGAAGAAGTCAAGGATATCTGCGATGGACTAGCCGCGAATGAGGACAAGTCGCCAATGACGACAATAGAAACAACAACAACAAATATAAATAGAAATATTGGATGAGAACCTTCCGAAGTGCCTCATGGACTTCTCTAACTCTGAAGAAGAAACTAACGAGGAAGTGATGTCATCGGTTGAGGGGAATCTAATTTTAAAAGATGACTATCGATCCTTCATCGGCTCATTCCGAAACACAAACCATTCCTTCTGATACATTTTTTTCCCAATATTAACTTCCCATAGGAAAATATTGTAATCCGTCCGATTTGTCGAATTGAAATCTTTTGAACATTTTGAGACTTAAATTAAATTTTATATTATATATTGTGACGCGATATCAAGTAAATACATTTTTGAAAAAAAAAACTCCAATTAACGGTTTTTTGTATAAATCAAAAAAACTGAAAAAAAAATATTAGTCACACCTAAAAAGAACAATGCTAAAACTTGGTAAAAATTTACTTTCGACTCAAATATCTTTTCAAAAATTAAAAATATTGGCTTCAAACTTATTTTATCTCACAGAAAATATTGTTTTCGACATTCATTAATTTTTTTTTATAAAGATCCAACAGTCCGTTTTTCAATAAAAAAAATAAAATCTACAAAAAATAGTACGAAAATTTGGTAAAAATTGATGTTCGGTTCTAGAAATCTCGTGAATAATAGTACATTATTGACTTCAAATTAATTTCATTCATCCAATTTGTATTTGTTTATATCTATACTTTACTAATATTATAAATGCGAATGTAATTCTGTCTGTCTATCTGTTACTCAATCACACCTAAACTACTGAACCAATTTGCATGAAATTTGGTATGGGGATATTTTGATACCCGAGAAAGGACATAGGCTACTTTGTACCCCTAGAAAATGACGCATTCCCATGAGAAAATTCAGGTGGGCCGATCGCTTTTACGCCTAAACTACTAAACAGATTTAAATGAAATTTAGTAAGGAGATAGTTTGAGACTTAAGAAAGGACATGAGTTACTTTTGACCTCGGGAAAACAACGCGTTCCCATGGGAAAAATTACTTTCCGTTGAATCTGATCGCTTACACTCCTGAATTACCAAATATTTGAATAATATTTGGATAAAATTGGTATTAAGGGAAAACAACGCATTCCCAACCCTTCTCATAAGTTGAGATTGAAGGTTAGTGTTCCAGTCCTGTTAATGAGAAATCTTAACTCATCAAAGTTATGTGGTACACGGCTACAGATTACTCACCTAGGACGAAATATTATAAAAGCTATAATCATGACTGGATAGCAAAAGGAAAAAATGTTTTTATTCCCCGCATTCCGATAATTCCAACCGATTTCCCGTTTCAGTTTAAATGGAGTGCAGTCTCCTCTGAAAGCAGCATTTGCAATAACAATAAATAAAGCTCAGGCGCAAACGTTGAAAGTTGCAGGTGTAAATTTGGAGAAAAAAAACTGTTTTTCCCATGGACAATTATATGTAGTAACCTATCTTCTTCTTAAAACCCTTACCTAACCTAACCTATGACAATCACACTTAGTATGGCCTCATCCCATCTCGGCACAATTCAAACATATGTACGTACAAAAAAGGACAGCTCAGGTTTTTTCATACTACTATCCAAAAAAAACTATCTAATGCGGACGAAGTCACGGGTAAAAGCTAGTAAGAAATAAAAACTTTTAAGAAATGCTACTACAATTATCTGAAACAGTTATTACAACAAGCCAAATATCTGGAGCAATTAATTTTCATGAATGAAGCACCGTCAGCAATGTGATAAGTGACATTATTATAGCAGCTGTATCGTCAGTTGGCTTCAATATTGTTAAATGTTGTAATTGCGGTTGACCTTAACATTTTCCCCCGCGTTAAACGATGGTTGAACTATTCTTGGTAACTGTGACATTGAAATGAGACTTACATAGGTCTTGTTTGCCGAGGTTTAGGATTTGGTTTCATAGATGATTTCTTGACTTTTGTTTCCAAATAAGAAAGACGATGAGTGTTATTGTTGATAGCTGGGCTAAATATCCAATTGAATTTGGAGTTTTTGGGGTAATTCGGGAATTTTTAGATTCGTGATAATTTTGTGTAGTCAGTAAGGTCTTTGAGTTGAATTTTGTACTGGGTGCTATTGAAAGTCTGGAGTAGTGGTTCATGACGCATTGAAGTTGATATTTCAGAAATATTGCCACAGCTGGTGTAGGATGTCTGTAAGTTTGTGGAGAATGTGTTTTGACCTTCGATAGTGATATGGCTTTTCTTTAATATACTCCCTGGTTGTAGGGTTAATATTCCGGAGCTCTCTTGGTTCATTTGTAGGTTTCTTCCTCCGCAAATTGCAGTAAGTCGAGATGGGTTCTTTGTAAAATATAGCCACTGATTCTTGTGTTGCATTTGAAGTCAAACTGAATTTGTTTCTGACTTTTTTAAGGAATATGTAGGTCTTGTTTTGTTGCTAAAAGGACCCAACTCGCAAGAGCAGAGTTCTGCTCCTTTGATGTACATATCTCGCTTGTAAATTAAAACATAAGAACTGGGGCCCTACTCTGTAATGCGGTTCGAAAGCAAATATTTTCGAAAACGAATATTTTGTACTCTCTATTTCTAATGCGGATAAGAAATCTAGTACTTACGGAATGACAAATCCTCATTCGTATTTTTCGTACCTGGCAATGCGTTTCCGAATGTCATTAGCGTTTGAAAACGGAAATTTAGTTTCTACACCAAGAGGGGTAACGGATTGCAATTTGAAGGTCGTTTTTAAGTTGTGTGAAATAGATAAAATGTAAGTAAGGAAATAATAATTTTATTCAAAATTTAAGCAAATCAATATCAGCGAAAAATGGGCATACCAAACAAAAGCAATTTGAAAACATTTAAAAAATATTTGATTTATCGCGTATTGTTCTACTTTCAACTCGTTTTTCTCTATTTTCTTCATCCATCCACAGCGCAACCGAATCCATTTTATTAACTTTTTATTGAATTTTATATTTTCTCTTTAAAAATTAATTTCAACTTCCTCGTCTTGTTTGTGATTTGTTTTGATTTTTTTTTTGTAATTTTGCTTTGACACATCTCATGAGAAATAATTCGAGACTCGGCAAATCTATTCTATAAATAGAAAAAGTACTAGATGATTGTTTTGTTCGATTCGAACATTTTACAGAGTAGGTAGGAGTTCATAAACGAATCGAATATCAGATTCGAATTGGATTGGCTTTCGAACGCATTACAGAGTAGGGCCCCTAGTCCGATCCTAGATTAATGCAAGATTCCATACCAGCCAGTGATGGATCATAGAGGTTTATTTTTAGTGTGTTGTTGTTGAGAACATTGGGGATAGAAAGAAGTCATCTTGAATAATTCGTGGATAATTGGATGACTAATGGTAGTGTGATCCAAAATCATCTCGCTTGCTTGTTTGTAACTCCATCTTGAACTGTCGTTAGTTTATATAGTTTTATGAGATCTTGTTCGTCTGCAGGCAGTTCTTAGAATGATGGTACCTATATGAGCCTTGATTGTTTTGACTTCGTCCTTGAGTTGGCGTGCTGATATTAACAATGATTTTCTTAAACCATGGTGAGTGTCTGTCAATACATCAACTACTGTTAAATGCATTTTTTGGATGTTGATCATCATTATTACTTTTCAATTGTGCCTTTTTTAATTTCACTTTTGTAAAATGCAATAGGGCCAATTTTCAACAGGGTAGTTGCACTTTTTTTACTTACCCCCAAAATAAGCTTATTTGGCAGTCAGTAAAAATGAAAGTTCAGCATTAAAATTTTGTAATGGATTAAAGAAATAAATTTAATTTTATTGCATCAATCTTTTTCTTAAAATAGCTTTAAAAACAATTGTCTTATCCATTTTACTTCTGCTGAATCATTCACAATTAAAATTAATAGATGCGTTCCCTGGGTTAAGCTTTGTTTGTTTTGTATTTTGTGCACCAGTTTCAATATTTATCTATAGATGTGATTAGATTCACTATTTTTAGTAAAAGAAAATTAGTATTTATGTTGGAATATATAGTGCATTACTAACTATATACATGATTGCTAACTATAGTAAAATTCATATCCCCTAATAATAAGTGGCTTAAAATAAAATGCGCCAATAACAACAAATCATAAAAATCCCAATAATTTTAGTCTAAAAAATAACCAAGAAGAAACCATCAATTTACTTCACACGATTTGCATCTTTTTGACTCCAAGCTTTTAAGCTGTATTAAATTCATTCAACCACCTCCGGTTGCATTTCTAAGCCCCTAACAACTTGAACAAAAAATAATATCACCCGAAACTGCACTCTAAAGTCTCTAAAATGAAAACCTCCTTCCACTTTAGCTTCATTGACTATCTTTATAGTCCTTCCACTCCGTCATCGTTGTCGTTCTTGTACAAAAAACCAAGGCATTCAAAAAGTTGAATGTCACCTTACCAATATTGCATCTGCATCATCGTCCTCATCATCATCAGCAACTAGCTCCAGCTTTCAGCAGATAGAAGTTGTGCTGTGGGTCTGTGCATGGAGAAAGAGAAAAATCCCTGCCACTTGTGGATGCATGACGATGAGTGCTTGTTCCAAATTCCAAATGAAGTGTATAGTACTTACTAATGGAATTTTTAGTTGAACAATTGCGATGCATATTGGAAATGACACTAGGCATCTGGATTTCGTGTGTGCGATGAAACTTTATGCAAATACCAAATAAAACACTCCTATACTTCACCCAAATTCAAATTGAATGCTACTCGTATACTGTAAAGGTATAGGTACTCCTATAATGGTCCTGGTTCTATAGTCCTCCTGGTTCCGATGTTTCTGGGAAATGGGTTTATATTGCGCGCTGCAACATTTTCATTTTCATTTTCCATAGATAGAAAAATAACCACTAGTGTTGTGAGTTGTTGTGAGTCGTGAGTCTGCTCGGTGTGTTTTTGTAACGATAAGTGATATTTACGGTTGATGCAAAAATTGGATTTTGTCTTATTTTGCGGAGGAGGTATGTTTTACGAATGGTGATGGTATGTATCATGATAGGAATGGGTGCGATGGCGTTGGGACGATGGAACGATGATTGCATCCGCATGGATGTAGCGGAAATTCGGTTATCTTAAATGGAAGTTTTATGCTGGAGCAGGATGTAGAAAATGAAACATGGTATCGAGTATTTCCGACATGGAAATAAGAGAAATGCATCAGCTGGTATAATAAAGCAAATGGAATATTTTTTCGACAGTTTGATGAATGACTTTAATTTTATTTTTATTTTTAATTTGTCTTTTTTTTAACTCACAGAATTGGCAATGATAAATTTAATGTTAATTAGATTGGGAGGAAGTTTTTGAAAGGCAAGTGAAATGTTTGGCGGGCTGATAAGTGAAAATTAATTTTTTTAAGAATTTTTGCTCCTGAAGTACAACTCTATCACAGAAAAGAGTTTTATCAATCTACAAATTGAAATATGCTAAACAAATGCACATCAAAATTATTGTCCACATAAATTTGTATAGGCGCTTCAACGTTTTTACACTAACAAACTCAGCCAATTTTCGACTCTAGTTAATTTACTAGACGGAAAATTTTCTAAATATTAAGGAATTTAAAAGCTATTCCAAACTTTTAACCTTCTTTTATTATTTTGTTAATTGGTAAAAGCCTTATTCCCTTTTAGATCTGGGGAATGGACATAAAATAAGATATTTTTAATATCGTTTAGAGCTCTCTAAACTGTGAGACTTCTTAACACGGTTAGAACAAAACCGTCTATGAACATTTTTCTGCATTTGGAAATTCAGGAATTGGCCTTTGTGGTTTTTGAGAACAAAAAATTAAAATTTTAAAAAACAAAAACTTTTGTTGAGTTGGAAATAAATAATTATGTACGATGGATAGACTAATTCCAATAAAACAAGCTAATGAAATTAAAAACATGGTAATAGGTATTTAGACTTTAAAAGCTAACACAAAATGTTTTTTTCCTTAAAGGTGTATCCATACCAAAGAAACATTTCTAAAAAATTTCAGAAACATTTTAAAAAACATTTCCGAAAGGTGTCTGAAATGTTTTCTTTGGTCTGGACGATCGTATTTCGTATTTCGTATTTATTAATGACAATTTCACATTAAGATTACAATCTTATTATAAGTGAAGGCTTTACAATATTTAAGAATGTTCGAAAGTGTTTAACAAAGCAAGATATACATAATAATTATTTAATTTTAAGTTTATGTTAATAGAAATTAAATCTAGCTTTTTTTTTTTTTTTTTTTTTTTTTTTTTTTTTTTATTTATTCTTTATTCATTTTTATTCTTTTTGCTTAAGTATTACTGGCCAAGTGTTTAAAAAGACGGTTTTTGAATGTGTTCGCGTTAATGATGTTTCTGATCGTTATTGGTAAAGTGTTCCATAATTGAGTGGCATGGACAAAAAACGTACGCTCTGATTGCAGGCAATAAAATCTGGGTTGAATTAGGACCGCGGTTCTAAGTGAACTTCCAAAAACTAATCGGTTGTACAGGTACTCAGGTTGACGAGACTGCATGATTACATGTAAATGGATAAGTGACCTAAACTTTAAGAGATTATCGAAAGTCAGACCCATTATTTGTTTTGAGTAACTAGAAATATGCTCGAAATATCTTATATTGAAGATGTATCTTGCAAGATTGTTGTATATGACATTAAGTTTTCGCCTTGTTGAGGAGTCAACACAACAGAAAACTTCACATCCGTACAACAAAATGGGTAGCAGGAGTGCTTTGACAAGCAACATCTTAGTTTTGACAGGAACATATTTTTGGGTTGACCATAATAGGCGCAAAGCACTATATAGTTTACCAATTGTAGTAGCTGCATGATCAGTCCAAGTTAAAGTTTCGTTGAAAATTATCCCCAGGTTCCTGGCAGAATGCACATAGTCAATGGTCGATCTACCGAGTCGAACTGGTGGAAAACTTGACGTATCTAAAATGCGTTTGTAAATGCATAGTGTCTTTGACTTCCCCGGGTTGAGAGAAAGGTTATGCTTTAGAGCCCACTGCAGAATAATTTCTAGGTCTTCATTTATATGGCTGATAGCATTACTTATGCCATCTAACGGACTGCGTATGTATAATTGGACGTCGTCTGCGAACATATGAACGTTGCAGGACTTAACTAGATGAGGAATTTGATTGACATATAGCGAAAATAATAGCGGCCCAAGAATGGAACCCTGTGGCACTCCTGCAGGGACTGCAAGATATGACGACAACTGACTTCCCACAGCCACACATTGCTGACGATCGGTTAAGTATGAGTACAAAAGTTTTACTGCATAAGAAGAAAAACCGAAATCATCTCTAAGCTTTTTACAAAGTGTAAAGTGATCAACCGTGTCAAACGCTTTGGAAAAGTCTAACAACGTTAAAAAAGTAGCACAATTAGTGTCCATCGATCTTCGAATATCATCTACAACAAGGAGAAGAGCAGTTTTGCAACTTCTGCTTTCTCGAAAACCTGATTGGTTTGAGCTTAGAAGGCGGTTAGTATTTAGGTATGCTTGGATTTGTTTTAAAATCGACTTTTCAAAAAATTTTGACAGGTATGGCAATATAGCAATAGGCCGGTATTCAGGGTTAGCAGAGTTTTTTGTCTTAGGAATTGGAAGTATCTTGGCACTCTTCCATAGTCTTGGATACTCACAAGTACTTAATATAGAGTTGAATAAATGAGTTATAAATTTTAGGATTTGAGGCAGAACAATTTTCAAAAATTTAGGATTTATTTCATCTATTCCCACCGCGTTCGACTTAATAGATAAAAAAAAACCTCTACTATATCTTCTTCGGTGAAATGAATAAAGTAAAGACATTGTTCAGAATCATTAGCATTTTCAATCGAATTAAAGTGCTCTGAGTCATGAGTACTTGATGAATTATGTGTTGAAGGATCGGATACAGACACAAACAGGGCGTTGAGTAGGTTGCAATCTATATTAGAAGGAGTCTCTATAAGTCGTTTACCATTACCTAGTTTTCGAAGATGTTTCCATAAATTTTTTCCGGATTGGTTATCAGGATTCAATACATTTTCGTAGTACTGTCGTTTGGCTGTTTTGATACGAAGCACAACTAAATTGCGGAGAGAACGAAATCTTTCATGAAACACATCAAGTTTAAAGCGCTTCCAACGACTATAGATAAGATTTCGTTTTCGAATTAAATCAGTTATAGATCTATTCAGCCAAGGCGGAGAGCTACAAGCAATCCTTTTGGACTTAAGAGGGACATGACGATCATAGAGCTCATACAAATGACCCTGCAGAAATTCATTCGTCAAACGTTTTTGAAATCTTTATGATATATTTATCTATTTCCCATTCCCAAACATTAACATTTACAAAAACAAAATTGTATCCAATTAATAAAATTTTATAAATGGGGCATATTCATAGTCATATTTTAAACCCGAATCTATTTGAACTGGAGTCTAAATTTAACATCTCGGTTAGACTCAGCTGCTATTCATGAAGAATTTGGAAGCTCTGTTTAGTTAGAAACAGGTTTAAGGTATGTTCTACTACAAATCTAGTACATTTTCACTTAAACCTTTACAAAATAGCTTTAAGAGGGGAACAAAATAAAATGCGTTAGCTGAAGAGTCAAAATCTTTGAAATCTGTTCAATTATTCTGTTGGCTGTTAGTTGAGAAATTTGATGTAAGTCGCGCTGTCGCTGTTAAGACTTGGAAAGGCACAGATATTGGCAAACTTTTCATTGAATTTCATACAAATCGTCAAAGGGGTCGATTCGGGTTAATAAGAGCTTTCGTTTTCCTTGGGTGGTAGCATTTCAACATCCAGCAAAGTATCAAAATATTGATATGTATGTACAATGTACATGTACATATATGCTTAAGTTTTGACATTTTATTTTTTTTTTTAATTTTCAAATAAAATGTCTCGTAACTTAATTTTCTCAATCAGTTTGTTTATTTTTGACTTTTTATAGATTTGAAAACAGCTTAAACAAAGGTTTATAAATAAATAAATAAATAAATAAATTAGGTGGCGCAACAGTCCGTAGAGAACCAGGGCCTAGTGACTTACAACTCTCAACCATTCCTGTGTGCGAGTACTGTTGTCAGGGATGGAGGGGACCTACAGTTTTATGCCGAATCCGAACGGCTAATTTGAGAAAGCACTTTTTCATGACAAGCATTACTCTTGGAGAATTTGTCAATTCCTCGCAAGAGGCAGTACCCATTTTTTTTTTTAATTAAGGTGGCACAGGCAGGGATCGAACCCAAGACCTCTCGCATGACAGTCCAACGCACTAACCATCATGCCACGGGTACTGCTAACAAACAAAGGTTTAGTAGTGTTTATTTTTAGACTCCAGGCTATCGTTTTAAAATGGGTTTAAATTGTCTATTAATAACATAAACTGAAGTTTAGTCTAGCAAAAACAAATTTGGAACTCATCAAAGAACTATGAATATGGCCCAAAAAGTTTTGAATGATCCACTTGACAAGAATTTTTAAAATAAAATGAAAATTTCCGACAAAAAAAAAACCAATCAGACACATTTCTGAAATGCTTCTGCAAAATGTCTGAAATGCTTTTTAAACAACTGCACGTTCAGTGTTTCGTTTTCGAACTTGTTGATCTATCAACAAAAAACAATTTTAAAGCTTCGAACACATTGAATAAAAAAAGAAATACAATTTTCTGTTTGACTGTTCAGGTTCTGTTCAGATTTAAATGTCAAAAACTCACAAGTCACATGGATTTAAAAAATTACCAATAGTTAAATAGCCATTTTGTTATTTAAACGTCAGTAAGTCTTATACTTTTTTCAAAAAACCTATAATTTATTGTT
The DNA here is from genome assembly GCA_951509635.1 of Eupeodes luniger. Taxonomy (NCBI): domain Eukaryota; kingdom Metazoa; phylum Arthropoda; class Insecta; order Diptera; family Syrphidae; genus Eupeodes; species Eupeodes luniger. The sequence goes on along the minus strand of OX608075.1, from coordinate 127,821,514 downwards.
GATTAGTTTACCTTATGATATCACAATATTTTTTAATGATAGTACATAAAGTTACTTCCAAATAAATGATTACTCATAAAATAAAATTAAAAACAAACTACAGTTACAATAACTAACAAACTATTTAGAAATTTTTTTTTCTAGAATTTATAATTAACCCTTTGAACTCCTGACAGTTTAGTTTTATAAATGTCATTTGCATACAAACTCATCCCGCTTCCCAATCGAAATAACTGTATATTTTTCCCGAAATGACATCATCGACTGACGATTACGAACGCGACAATGAGGACGGGACGAGACTCACGTTTAGCGGTTATGGTGATTGATGGCTACTAAATGCAGAAACTTTTCCTCTGTGGTTTAATTGAAAGGCCAGTTGTCCGAAGCTTTGGTGTTAGCAGGAGGTCAGTCAGGTTGGTCGAATGCGGTGGGTTCTTATGCAGAATTTTCCAATTTAACTCATTTTATATACGTATGTATATGGAACGCGACCGAAGCAGGGTGGTAATGGTAAATATTTGCTTAATGCATTTCATCGCAATGCCACAGCCACTGCCTGACCTGACACTGCTCTCATTGGAATTCTGTTTGACTTTGTCGGCATTCGGACTTCGAAGTTCAATGTTGGTTGCGCTGGGTGGCACTGGGTGGCGCTGGGTGGCGTGGGTCAGTACGTCAGCCGCTGTGGTGGCGCCCGGGAAAAAGAAGCAATTTCAATTGAATTGTGCAATGTAGCATACCATTGTGGGTTTTTCGGTTGCGATTGGATATATATAGGGTCTGATTGGGTCGAATGGTGTTGACCACTTTTTTTCCAGCCACGGTTTTGTTATATCACATCCCTATATAAATGTAAACATTACATACGAATGGCTGTGAGATGAACAGAAACAGAGTTAATGAAAGTTTTAATATTCGCTTGGATTATTGATTAATTCCTCCCTTAAACCACGCCATTTTGGTATATGGAAATTTAGTTTGGTTGTAACCTTTTTAGGGCAAATACACAAAAATAAAATAGAATTAAATTGATGTAATTTTAAATGGTAATGTTTTTAAATGTTATAAATGTGGATGAATGGATAAATATTTAATTCAGTTGAATGCAGTTTTAACTAAATGTTTCAAAATTGATTACTTGCTAATGTTTTTCTAACCAATTTAATTTAGGTTATAATAAACATGAGAAAAACCATGTTCAATAACCGAATAAAATTGAGTTACAAATGGAATATTCATACGGTCATCAGCAGCTGCATGAATATTAGGTTAATAGTTTAGAAGGATTTAAATTAGATATATTTTAAATATAGTAATTTATTTAATACTAGTGGTTAGTGATTGTTTGATGTTGGCTATCATTAGTTTTCATCATTGACATTTTTCAATGATAAAATCCTTCTCAATGGGCAGCAGGGGTTTAATTTTATCAATTAATTTTCAAAGTGTTTCAATGAGGAGCATTTTTTTTCAATGACACAAATTTTCAATGACAGCTATGTATATCCGACCTATCCAAAAGTGAAAGCTTTAACGGACCCCTAAGTATGTGGGACTTTTAGGTCAGCGGTCTGGTATTAAAAAATCCTCCAAGAATCCAAAATTGTGGTCAATGGGCAGCAGGGGTTTGTTTTTATCAATTAATTTTCAAAGTGTTTCAATGAGGAGCATTTTTTTCAATGACACAAATTTTCAATGACAGCTATGTATATCCGACCTATCCAAAAGTGAAAGCTTTAACGGACCCCTTAGTATGTGGGACTTTTAGGTCAGCGGTCTGGTATTAAATGATCGAAAGTCGTTTGTCATTAGAATTTGGTTCCCTTAAAGCTGATAATTAATAATTTTTGTATCGATTTTTGTGTATCCCCAATAAATCAAACACTTTACACTCCAAAAAGGAATATTGAAAAAGGGACCTTTCAAGCCAGAACTATGAAGAACTATAATGCTACGTTACGAACCAACATTTTAGAGTATGGTATGACCAAAATTACTCCGAACTTAAGAAATATAGAGCTGGTTAACTACAAGGAAGTGGTTCCAATCCTTTGTCTGTTATGTACAAGCGATATTCCAGTGAACATCAAAATTGTCATGACAATTTTTGCTCATGGTACAGCAACATTGTCTATAGACAAATCCTTTACCAAGGCTTAACAACATTTCAAACAGCATTCGAAAAAGTGAGTGTGCTTTGAGATTGGATGTAAAAATAACGTCTCGATCGTGACCTTCAAATTGAATTGGTTACAGTGGTTAAAATAAATAAATAAATAAATTAGGTGGCGCAACAGTCCGTAGAGAACCAGGGCCTAGTGACTTACAACTCTCAACCATTCCTGTGTGCGAGTACTGTTGTCAGGGATGGAGGGGACCTACAGTTTAATGCCGAATCCGAACGGCTAATTTGAGAAAGCACTTTTTTCATGACAAGCATTACTCTTGGAGAATTTGTCAATTCCTCGCAAGAGGCAGTACCCGTTTTTTTTTTTTTAAATTAAGGTGGCACAGGCAGGGATCGAACCCAAGACCTCTCGCATGACAGTCCAACGCACTAACCATCATGCCACGGGTACTACTAGGTTAAAATAAAGCTGTATCAAAAAATAGACAAGGTCTGAAATAATCGCGAGAATGTTCGGAGATTAAAATGAACCAAGCCGCATGAGAAAAAGAGAGAGCATGAGAAGCATGCAGTTGAAGATGTTGAGGAGTTGAGAGTAGCAGAAATAAAGTTCGAAAGTTTTATGAGCACGTGAAAAGAAATGCACAAGTACAAAACCTCGAACCGAAGGTTGTAAGGATGAAAGTGGGAACATTATAGTAGACCACTCCTGCAGACTTTATAACGGTGATGACGAACCGAAAAAGGAGACCCTCTAAACTTCACCAGCTGCAGAGAAATCAGTCTACTTAACATCGCTTACAAAATTTGGTCTGCCACAATATGTCAATGTCTAAAACCCATCGTTAACAACCTGATAGGTCCTTATCACTGCGACCAGACCAGGAAAGTCCACAGTCGATCAAGAATTCACATTACGGCAGATCGTAGAAAAATCTCAAGAACATCAAATCGACACCCAAAATCTCTTCGTCAATTTCAAGGTGTGTTCAAAAAGTTCCCGGAATTTTCAAATTTCGAGGGTCTGGAGAGTCCGAAGTTCAAATTTTTTGTATTGTGTTGGTATACAAGCCCCTACAGTATGATGCAATTTTCAGCTACATTCACTGTGTGTGGTAGTTGCTAAGGTTCGACGTGTTTTTATGAGCTCGGCGATTTTTGCTGAAACTGCTGAATTTTGACCAAAAAACAATCGCATGAACATTGCCCAGGAGCTGTTAAATGACGTCAACGACGATCCAAGTTTGCTTGAAAGGGTCATAACTGGTGATGAAACATGGGTGTACGGTTATATTGTCGAAACCAAAGCACAATCGTCAACCTGAAAGCATCCAACGTCACCAAGAGCGAAAAAAGCACGTCAAGTTCGATCAAATGTGAAGCTTTTGCTTACTGTTTTCTTCGATTATAATGGCATTAATCATCAAGAGTTCTTACCACAAGGTCGTACGGTTAATAAGGAGTATTACCTTGAAGTTATGCGACGTTTGCGTGAAGCAATCCGATAAAAAACGCTCAGATTTATGGAAAAGCAATTCATGTCTTTTACACCACGATAACGCACCTGCTCACTCGTCTTTGCTTCTTCGTAATTTTCTGGCTAAACAAAAATCCCGTAGTCATGTCCCAACCTCCATATTCACCAGATATGGCTCCGTGTGACTTTTTCCTGTTTCCAAAGTTGAAGAGACCCGTGAAAGGACGGCGTTTTTCCTCGATTGAAGAAATAAAGGCCGTATCGCTGAGAATGCTCAAGGACATTTTAAAAAGTGAATATCAAGAGTGCTTCGAAGATTGGAAAAAACGCTGGCATAAGTGTATTATATCTGGGGGGGACTACTTTGAAGGGGACCACATTGATGTAAACGAATAAATAAATATTTTTTTGAAAAAAACGAAAATTCCGGGTACTTTTTGAACACACCTCGTATGACAGCATCTACAAGGACGAACCGTATAGAGCCATGTCTAGTTTTGGCATTCCTGCCATACTCGTCCGTTTGTGCAGGATGACAATGGAGAATTCACGCTGCTCCAGCCCAGAATGTCTTCAAATTCACGCTTAGAGGACAGTGCAGTGGAGGAAGACCACGAATCAGGTGGAACGCTCTAGTGGAAAGTGGCCTCATGCAAAAACAATGATAATACATATTTTATTGCTTAAAATTTATCACATACTTTACTATTAAAAATTATTTAAATCTAAAAATATAGCTTCATATTTTGAATTGAATCGAAAATTGAAGGCCCACAGATGAGGTTTTTCGATCTTATTTTTCGTGCTTATTTGAAACAGAAAATAAAAAAAACTCAAAATTTAGTAGATACGAAATAAATTGGAACCCCTGACCAAAACCAGTCTCTCAAGGAATTTTCTATGTTTGATATGAATACTAATAATGATAATTTATAAGGGTTTCCATATCGATTACTCAGCTTTCTGTGGTAAGAACCTACATTTATTCATACAACCTGCAGTCTTTACCAAATCAACCGCATAAAAAGCAAATTATTTAAGTGAATGTGTCTTAATTCAGAAATCTTTTGATTTTAAACTAAAAACATTATTTTATATAAAACTTAACTGAACCCAATATGGCCACTGAGCAAAACCGCGAAAACCCTTTGAAAGTTTATCTATTAAACAAAAATTATTTCCTTATGATCAACATCAGCATCACTTCCTCCTCTCCTCCCCACCAAAGCCTTTTTATGAAGATTAAAGACTTAAATGAAAGAGGCAACTAGACTACATTATAATTAACATCTAAGAACAACATAATATGCAAGTTTATACGTACGAGTAGATTACATTAGACTGGTTCAAAAAAAACCAAAAAAGGTTATCGATTTTCGACACAACTAGCTTTTTGTTTAGTCGTTGTTAAAATACTAAAACTGCACGACCTTAAGCTTTTTAGATTGATATATGTGTGGCCTAAACATTGTGTTTTTCTATTTTGCAAATTGTATGATTTTTCGTCTTATACGATTAACTTGAGAACCTGTTATATTCAAATCACAAGTGTGACTTTTTCTAAAAAGAATGTGAATGGCCTTTAAAAATCGTCATAACATTACGAAACATCAATCTAAAATGCTGAAATTTTGTGTGGTTTTTCACCAACCTCTAACCAAAAACCTTGATGCTTTTAAATTCAAAGTCAATTTTTTTTTTTTTGAATCAGTCTAATGTAGACATCTATATGGATGTAGTGTATAAAGAAATATCCTTGTTAGAGGGAATAAGGAAGGCAATTTTCTATATGAACACGAAAAAGCTGACATGGAGAAGTTTTCTCATAAATCTTTGGCAAAGATTACAAGGAAACTAATGAGGCTCAAAAAAATATAGATATAAATTTATATAAACTCTCTTTCCCGCTGTCTCATCATATAACTCTTATTATTTTCCACACCACCCCCCCCCCCCCCCACTTTTTAACCATGAACCATAATAATTCATATTTAAATACTTGGATTATAACGCATCATTATTGTGTTTATGGTATGTTTATATGAATTTATATGAAATGTTATAGAAAGATATAATGTATGTATGTAATTACATGTTTGGTTTATTTAAGCATAAATATTTAATTACGATTTAAATCTTAATCAATATTGGGTTTTAAAAAGTGGGTTTCTTAGTAAATGATTTAATTTAGAAGTGATATAATCTATAAGTGGTACTCTTAATTATCAGATTCATTAAATCTCTATAAATACCGTAATAAGTTTAAATTTAACTTCAAGTTCCTTTTAAGTATTTTATTTGGTTAAATTGTTCAAGATTAAAGCACGAAAGTTACCATTATATTTATTTCTCTATCTTCCATAAATTCTATTAGCATTTAGTAAAAATTTCTTAAGGATCCAAAGTATTTTTTAGACACATTAAAATAAAATACAATTATTACTAAAGTGATTTAACATCAAAAAACAGCTCTAACCTCAATTTTTGATTGCATAACTTCTGAACCTCTTAAATCCTATTTTGAATGATACTTTAGAACCTCAAAAATGATGAATTAAAAGATTATGGCCAGAAAAACCTATAAGTGCTAGGTTTTCGAATTTTGGTATTCAAGGTATTGGAAAATTATTCATGATTTCCTACTACCCAAAACTTCAAATGCATTTATCTCAATACTGAATTTTTGTATTGTTGTCCGAACAGTTGTCCGACAATTAAAATTTTCCAGCCGATTGACTTAAAATTTTAAATTAAGGTTTTATAAGGTATTAAGTTTTGCAGTGGCAATAGTATTTTTACTAGTATTTTTCTTACCTTGGTTTGATATTTCAATATGAATACACTTGCGCCTGAACAACGCTTCCAAAGTGTGAAATTTTTTTTTAAATTAATGTTTCTGTTCGAAATACAAAATATGCTAGTTTTGTTTAAAGATGAAGCTAACTTTCGGTTTCGTACTGCCGTATTTTGGAGTTATGATAATCCTCAAGTGTATGTTACATCCACAAAAACAATGTGTCTCAGATTAATGCGAACAAGAAGTCTTAACCAACAAAGGTATTTATTCACAAATTTTAGTCTATGCACCACCACACAATTTAATACCTTAAGTGTTACCTCTCTGATGATCGATATCCAACTGAACGAGTCACTCCAAAAAGTTTATGCAGCTAGTTACTGCCGTTATCAAAAACTATATTAACAAGAGTATATTACCGGTGCGTGCATAAATATGAGTACATAAGAGAATTTAAAAATTATAAAGTCTGTAAAGAACAGTGAGGAAATAATTTGTTTGTACTTTGTATAACAGTTTTAAATTTAAAGAATTAAATTCGATTAAACAACATTAACAAAAAAAACAAAATGAAATCAATGAATTATAATAGGGTAATCCGGAACATCCCGCCCCCCCTGGAACATTGTTTCAGGATGTAGGAAGCAAGGCCAACTTTGTGATAGGTCGTATGAAAGTGCCCCTTGCAGTTCTGATGGTGGCAACTCGTACAATATCATCTGCACCTCGTGTTACTTCTTCAATTCTAGCAAGTACCCATTGAGTAGGGGGTACATTAGGTTCCTTTACAACGACCAAGTCTCCAGGTTTAAAGTTAGGTTTCTTCTGCTGCCACTTCGTACGCTCTTGGAGGGTGGTAAGGTATTCCATGTGCCAGCGCCTCCAAAATCCTTGCACCATACTTTGTAATAGGTTCCACTGTGTAAGTCGGTTTTGAGGAATGCCTTCGAGTGTTGGTTCTGGAACAGCAACCAAGGGTTCACCTATAAGAAAATGGCTTGGTGTTAGTGGATTCAAATCATGGTCTGAGATGCTACATAGAGGACGGGAATTTAGGATGGCTTCGATTTGAGATAAAACGGTGGTGAGCTCTTCAAATGTTAAAATAGCTGAGCCAACCACTCGACGGAGGTGAAATTTCATAGACTTCACCCCAGCCTCCCACAACCCACCAAAATGGGGAGCAGAGGGTGGAATAAAGTGCCAGTCGATGTTTTCACGAATTAGGGCTGTTGATATGATGCTATTGTGTTGTTGTGACATCACCAGTTTGTGCATCTCTGTCAGACAGCGTCGGGCCCCTTGAAAATTGGTGCCGTTGTCACTATACAGATTGGCACACCTTCCCCTTCGAGACACAAACCTTCTTAGAGCTGCGAGAAAAGCTTCCGTTGTGAGATCACTCACAGCCTCTAGATGCACAGCCTTCGTCGATAGGCACACAAACAATGCCACATAAGCTTTTGTCAGCTTTGGATTTCGACCACGGGAAAATTTAATCGTAAGTGGGCCTGCGTAGTCGACCCCTGTGTTGATGAAAGCTCGACTTGGTCGAACCCTCTCAACTGGTAGGTCACCCATCAATTGATTGCTTCGTTGGCGGCTTTGCATAAAACAAATTTTGCAACGAAACACGAGCTTGCGAATAAGATTGCGACTACCAAGTATCCAGTATTGTTGGCGGACGATGACAAAAGTTTCAGATATACCTGTATGCAAACTGTTGACATGGATATCATTAACTATAAGAGAAGAAATTTTTAGTTGATTAGGTAATATTATAGGGTGTTTAAGATTATAAGATATATTTGCGTTTTTAATTCTTCCGCCAACTCGAAGTAGTCCGTCAGGTCCAATAAATGCAGCATATCGTAACAATTTTGATTTTTCAGGAAGCTGCTTATGCTTGAGAAGATGTTGAATATCATTTCCAAACGAAATCTCTTGAGAATATCTTAAAATAGCTGTCCTTGCATCCCGAACTGAGTTGATTCACGCGACGTTCACATTTTAGTTTTTTACGACGACAATTGCTTATAAAACGTAGACAATATGCGATTACCTTTTGAAGACGGAACCACGACGAGTATTTTTCAAATATGATTTTGAGATAATCGTCTTCCGAAGACGTAAATAACACAATTTTCGACACTGCTCTTTCTTCCCTTTTTACCGCTTCACACTCAAGAGTCTTACACGATTTTGTTTTCGATACCGGCCAATGTTGTTCAGAGAGGCTTAGCCAACTTGGACCATCCCACCACAGGTTATGTTCGACAAGTTTTGAAGGCAGAATACCACGCACAATCTGCTGGGTTTGCTTCTGATGAGATATGGTGCCAAGAAGAACGCGGAAGAGTATCTAGAATTTCACTACAACGATTTGCAACAAAGGAAGCCCAACGACGAGGTGGTGAAGCCAACCAATGTAGCACAATCTGAGAGTCACACCACGCGATTGTTTTTATAGTGTTTGCAGTCAATGAAGATTTGACACGAGTAAACAACCGAGAGAGAAGAAGAGCTCCACACAGTTCCAGGCGCGGAATGGATACGGGTTTCAAGGGAGCTACCTTAGTTTTTGCTGCAATTATAGTGATTTTATAGTCCCCTGAACTCATTTTGCAACGAGAATATACCACGGCCGAATATGCTACCGACGAAGCATCAGAAAAACCGTGTAATTCGATATTTTCAGAAGATGAAAAAACATGTCTTGGAACACGGATTTGTTGAAAATATGGAAGTTCAACCCGATAAGATATCCATTTCTCAGCCACATCGTTTGGTAAGGCGTCATCCCATCCTAACCGAAGCTCAGGTATCCAAAGTTCTTGGAACATAATTTTAAATGAAATGACAGATGGAGCTAAGAATCCAAGAGGATCAAAAATACGCGATATCTCTGATAAAAGTGTTCGACGGGTTGATGTTATATTTGGCAATGCTAAGCTCATCTTAAACGAAAATTCATCTCTAGAGGGGTCCCAGTACATCCCTAGAACCTTAACGGATTTATCAGACCTTTCGGTGTCAAATAAAGAGTATTCACAGTCCTCAGCAGGTAACCGCGCAAGTAGAGGCCAACAGTTAGAGCTCCATTTCCGTAAATTTAACTTTGCCTTTGAAAGCAGGGCAACTAAATCAGATTGAAGTTTTAAAAGAGAATCAACTGAGTCAGTGCCTGTCATCACGTCATCAACATAAACGTCGTTGAGAAGAACCTGGGAAGCGTTAGGAAACTCGATGCGATAATCCTGAGCTAGCTGGTTTAAGACACGAATCGACAAGAACGGGGCACATGCTGTGCCATAGGTGACGGTACGAAGACGGAAATGTTGTATTTCGTCACCTTGGTTTTCGCGCCATACAATGCGTTGGAAATTAGTGTGGTCATCATCAACCAAAATCTGACGGAACATCTTCACAACGTCAGCTGAAAAGACGTACCGATGCTGCCGAAATCTTAAGCAAACGCCTACAAGATCTCTTTGAATTGGAGGTCCTATTTGCAACGTACTGTTAAGCGAACGCCCGAAAGAATCTTTTGAAGAACCATCGAAAACTACGCGGAGTTTTGTTGTAGAACTATCCATTTTAAACACTGCGTGGTGTGGAAGGTAGAATTGGGAAGTTGATTTTTCGTCCAGCTCCTCTGAAGGAATTCGTTCCATGTGTCCCAATTCCAAATATTCACGCATGAATTTTGAGTACGAATCAAATAACTCTTGGTTTTGAGCGAAACGACGTTCCATAGAATATAAACGTGAAACAGCAGCTTGAAGTGTTTTACCAAATGATGGAGTTGAATCAATAAACGGTAAACGAACGATATAACGACCTTCAGGAGAGCGTGAAAAGGTTTGACGAAAGTGAGTCTCTGCAAGATCCTCGCCTGAATTACTAGAACTAGGGCCTACCTCTTCCAGTTCCCAGAATCTTTTCAAAAGCTGATCAATATCAACTATACACGAAAGTGAAGATAACGATAAATCTTTTTGATCAATAAGGCACTCTCCAGTGATGATCCAACCGAAGAAAGTTCTATGAGCAAATGGAGTACCATCCTGACCCTTGATTTGATTACCATCTAGAATATTCCAAAGTTTATCTGCTCCTATTAAGGCATCAACAGGACTTGAAATATTGAATGTAGGATCAGCGAGTTCCAAATTACGAATGTGAGTAAACGAAGAAGAATCGATAGAACAAGTTGGCAAATTCGAAGTTAATTTTGAAAGAACAAACACGTCAACTGGAAGGCATCCTGAATTGAATCGCGAAAACAATTTGATTGACATGCACCCCCTTGTGTACCCTGCTTCGGTGGCGGACAATCCAACTACTGGAACGCGAGCATGTGCTCGAGGAAGACCTAGTTTTTGCGCAAATGACTCCGAAACAAAAGAACTCTGAGAACCGGAATCCAATAAAATACGGCAACTGACAAAATTTCCTTGAACGTCCTTAACCTTAGCCACTATAGTTGGTAGAAGTGTTTGTCTATTCCCTAAACAATTTCGATGTGAGTGGTTACTAAGAATAACGGAACCTGAAGAGGATGGCTTATTTGAATCTGCCACAGGTGATACCTCGGTTTGAGTAGGAGTAGCTTTTTCCCCTTCAGGATGCACTAAGTAATGATGCTTGGATTTGCACAAGCGACAACGATAAGACGAACGACAATTATTGATGGAATGCCCAGCTTTGAGACAGCTGAAGCACAGAGATTTTTGCTTTACAAACTCTCGACGAGTTTCAATTGTTAAAGCAATAAATTTCGAACATTGCCCTAATAAATGATCATCATTACACATTGGACAACGTGAGATACCATGCCTTGCCTCGGCAAGGTGTGCTCGAATTGATGTTTGATTCTTAGCACGTGAGTTTTGAGAACGGTTAAGCGACTGACAAGATTCTAACGCGTCACAACGAAGTTGTAAGAACTTTAACAATTCCGTTATCTCACAATTATCACGAGACCCTACCTCCTTTGCCCATGCCTCCTTTGTTTCCTGATCTAACTTAAGCAGCAATAGGTACACCAACCACGGATCACGACCCTCGGCTTTAAGTGCTTTCAAAGCTCTAATGCACTCATCAGCACCATCAGAAACCTTTCGCAGAATCCCTACATTATTTGACGGTACAGTTGGAAGCGACAAGTAATCCTGGATGTGAGAATGGACGATGAGATTCGACCGATCATATCGCTTTTCCAACCGATCCCACGCTTCTACATAATTAATGTCCGACACCGGAATTTTGCTTATCAAATCTGCAGGGCGGTCGCGTAACAACGATTTTAGGTAGCGAAACTTTTGAGATGCCGTTATGTCTTCCCTAGATTCTATCGATCCGAGAAACAAATCCCTAAAACAAGGCCATTCCTTGTAGTCCCCACTAAATGGCGGAATATTAAATGTTGGTAGGGAAACCGATTTATACTTTGTCGACTCTTTAAATGTCTTTAGGAAGGAAGATTGCTGTCGAGCAAGGTCTTCGACTACCGTTTCCTTTAATGGTGTTGGTGGAACCCGCGCGCGAATAGCTTTTGTTAATAAAGCATGAGTATTCAAATATTTTTCTTCGTATTCAGATATATCAATGTCTGAATCTTCGAACTTGGGATCATCAACGAATTCGATTAGATCGTTAATATACGATTTAAGTAAATCCCATGTGGCTGTGAGGGATTTTAACCGAAGTTCAATTAAATCGAGATCGAAACCGTCAGCAATATTTTCGGCAAACGTAGCGCTTTGAGATAAGGATCTCTTTAAAACCGAAATCTTCTTTTTAATTTTATTCATTTTTATAAATGTGTGGTGCACGTGGTTAGAATTAAACCCTAATTTTATTCGCACAAGAAATCAAAAAAAAAAAAAACGAAACGGAATGAGCTGTTCTTTGTTCAAAGTTTTCAACACAGGAACCGATACAAAAAAATATCCGGCTCGAAGGACCAATAAATGTCTCAGATTAATGCGAACAAGAAGTCTTAACCAACAAAGGTATTTATTCACAAATTTTAGTCTATGCACCACCACACAATTTAATACCTTAAGTGTTACCTCTCTGATGATCGATATCCAAGTGAACGAGTCACTCCAAAAAGTTTATGCAGCTAGTTACTGCCGTTATCAAAAACTATATTAACAAGAGTATATTACCGGTGCGTGCATAAATATGAGTACATAAGAGAATTTAAAAATTATAAAGTCTGTAAAGAACAGTGAGGAAATAATTTGTTTGTACTTTGTATAACAGTTTTAAATTTAAAGAATTAAATTCGATTAAACAACATTAACAAAAAAAACAAAATGAAATCAATGAATTATAATAGGGTAATCCGGAACACAATGGTTTCCGCTATAGAGATTTTTCGTTCACCGATTGATCAACTATGGTTTCAATAGGCCGGGGAACGTTTGACAATCGCATATTTTCACTTTACGGAGATGGACCCGTGAAATTGACTTCAAAATGGTGCGATTTAACGCCACTTCCCTATTTTCAGTGGATATGGTATATGTGTAGTCGATAGTCTGCACCGATAACCCGAAACGATTGACTCCTTGAACCGCATTATTGTCGATTTACGGCCTCAAATGTTCTGGTTTTTAAACCCAGAAGGAATACACTTCATATCAATTTCAAAATATTTTATTAATGAAATGAAATTATTAATTATACAAATTTCAAATGTGTACCTCTAAAAAAACACCCTATATAATCAAAAACCATTCATTGGTCCGTTTTGTTTAAAATATTATAGGAGTTGTTAAAAAAAGTGACTTCATAGAAATACCGTTGCCCAGCCGCCGCGCAGTTTGAAAATAAATCACTTCAAAAAATAATTGTAATTGGTAAACGATATTTATAATGCAATACCGCTTCTGTAATCACGACTTATTCAATAATATTTTTGAAAAAAGTCCCAAGTCCCAACCTAAGTAACCCTTCGACTTATAAAAAAAATTATTTCTACATTTTTACAAACCAATTTAAAATTATCAATTTAACATTAACACTTTTTTTTTATAAGAACATGAGCTACTTAAAATTAAAGATGAATCATAGTTAGGGCCGAGTTTGTTTGTATTTATTTTTGGGCCTAGTAATAAAGGGTGGTTAAATATTAGGGGCCGATGTTGATTTTGAATTTAACATAAATTATTTAGGAAATTATAGTCACTTTTTTGTTATGATATTGTTGGTATGGTTCAACTATATGTATGAAACTAAAGATCGGCTAAATAGCCGCCGCAAACGACAGTCCAAATTTTCGATGAAGCTGAGGTTCTATTCCGTCAATGTTCCGAATTATCTCATTCTCTAGCTCTTAGATTGTTGTTGGCTTATTGACGTACACCTTTTTTCAAATAACCCCAAAGAAAAAACTCCAATTGTGTCAAATCACATGATCTTGGCGGCCAATTGACATCGTCGCCACCACGTGAAATAAGACGGCCATTGAATTTGTCGCCCAAAAGAGCCATTGTTTCGTTATCTGTGTAGCAAGTGGCAACGTCCTGTTGAAACCACATATCGTTCACAATATCTTCCAATTCGGGCCGTAAATGGTTCGTTATCATCTCACGATAGAGAACACCATTCACAGTAACTGCCTGACCGGCCTAATTTTGGAAAAAAGAAACGGCCCCATGATGCCACCAGCCCATAAACTGCACCAAAGAGTCACTCTTTGTGGATGCATTGGTTTTTCGACAATTACTCTTGGATTATCATCCACCCACATGCGGCAATTCTGCTTATTGACGAATCCACTTAGTTGAAAATGTGCCTCATCACTGAAGATGAGAGTGCACTATATATTAATTTTGATTTGAACGCCCATTTTCATAATAAGCCTGAATAATTTTAACGCGCAGCTCGATTGTGTATCTTTAAAAAATAAATAAATTATATGGGGCAACAGTACGTTGAGAACAAGGGCCTAGTGACTTACAACTCTCAACCATTCATGTGTGCGAATAATGTTTTCAGGGATGGAGGGGACCTACAGTTTTAAGCCGAATCCGAACGGCTAATTTGAGAAAGCACTTTTCATGACAAGAATTACTCTCAGAGAATTTATCAATTCCTCGCAAGAGGCAGTACCCGCGAAAAAACTTTAAATGGCACAGGCAGGGATTGAGCTCAAGACCTCCGGCATGACAGTCCAACGCACTTACCATCATGCCACGGGTACTACTTTACATGGTTCAAATTGAGCTAGTCTGAAATTGTGAAATGTTAAATAAAATTGAGAAAAAAACACATTCAACATCGGCAATTAAAATTTAACCACTTTTTAGCTCGTTAAGCATAAGAAAGAAGCAAAATATTTAAATTAAGCGATCGGTTGAGATCTCATTTAAAGCTCCTTATTTCAAGCTATCCATTAAAGAGGCTGTGGTAAAAAGTACCAATGTCATGTAATTTTAGTCCATAAATTACGAAATCGTAAAATCCCTTTCAATTTAATTTTTTATTTTTTGAATAAGTTTAGTAATACAATATTTTATATTTCTTGCAATGTAATCTTTCCGACAATTTTTCTCGTTTCATGTCTTCTTATTTTGTATCGTACTAAAGTTAACTTATAGCTACTTCTGTAGATATTCCTATACCAAAAAAAAAGTATATTTTACTTTATTTACCTAACTAATGAAATCATAATAATCGAAGTAAAAATATGAAGGTTACAAGCTGGGTTGTAGAAGTTTGCTGGATTTATTTTTAACTGGATTTAATGTACACTATGAAAAATAATATCATTTAAGAATAAGATTAATACGTTTTCTCTAGTTTCTAATTTGACAAGAAGTTAAAAAAGGCGTAAAAAAGATCGAAAAATTGTAGGAAATCACGACTAATTGACTTTATATTTTTTTTTTCATCAAGAATTAATGCTAAGACCTTAAACTATATCAGTTTTTCAGACAGTGCTTTGATAAGTTGATATAAAGTTAGTTACTATAACGACCTCCTTACCTTCCAATAGGTTAATCTTGATGACTTATCTCATGACTCAAATAATAAAAAAAGCTCATTTTTATAGCCCCTATACTATTGTACTACTTCAGATTTTTATATAAATTTTATGAATCCATAACTTTCCCTTTTTATAGCCTTATTGCAAGTAGAAAGCATTCTTTCACTTCAGGAAGGGAAGGAATAAATTTTTCAATGAAAGAATATAAAGTACAATTACAAAAAAAATAAGAACCTTTTTACCTTTCTTCAGCTAAAAAAAATGAAAAAGAATAATACGTTAACGATGTATCCATGATATTTAATTCATTTTCATTTTAAATGAAACGCGAAAAAAAATGTGAAAATTGAAAGAATGGTGATGGATATGGATTGGAGAGAAAATTCAAATAAAATGAAAGAGATTTTCATATTGTCATGGATATCCTTACAAATTTCTTTCTTTACATTTTCGACGTTTTTGCATGTTTTGGGTGTAAATTTTCTAAAAGCCGATATCAACGCGGATGTTTCGTGATTGAAATTTTCTCAATTTGTATTATTTTGTCCTTTTAATGAGTAACTTATTTAAACAAAACAAAAAGAAAGATTCTTCGAAGAATTCAAAGTTATACTTTGTGACTATTGAGGTAAATTTATTTAATGTGTTTGCAAAATAATTTATTTATAAATTTCTTAGAACCTAAAGTTTTGGGTGTTTCAATGAAAGGAATTTTGTATAAATTTTACTATTTCTTGGAAATCTATATCTATACTATTATATAAAAGCGAAACCATTTTATAGTTTGTAACGCACGATCTCAGAAAGTAGTCAACCGATTTATTTGAAATATATTTTATTATTTTCTATATTGTTATAAGAGTGTTTATGGCTTTAATTTTTTTTCATTAATTATTTGTCAAACTTAAATATTATTAATTTTACATTTTTTGTCCATTTTTTTTCATTAGTTGACTTATACAACCACTCATATCTTAAAACCTATACAATAATCACCAAAGATTAGCATTGCTTCATAAAGTCAATATTGTTGCGCAAATTTTAAGCCTAAAATCACTTCTAAGTTAAACATACAACCTGAGAAATAAATAAAAACAAATTAGTAAATTATAATCTTTTTTAATTTATTTTATCCAGGAAATTAGATTCCATCACAATCGCGAGGTCGCTGCTTTGTTTCATTTCATTTTCATTCCAACATTTTTAATTTTCTTTTCTTCCCATGCTCTATCTCTCTTAATATGTGTTCCATTTAATAGTTACGTTTTTTCTCTTACCTACCTACCTACATATTCAATTTTTCTGTATTGTATAGTTCATCAACTAACCTACACACACACATTATTTTTTTGTTTCTCTAATTCTATCGTCACATCGCTGAGCAGTATGGGCTCTTTTTTTTAAGTTACTATGGACATTTAACTAACTACAGTGCCGTGCACATGTAATGCCGATTTATCTAAAGAAAAATTAGATCTTTTTTATTTTTCTGGTTCGAGGAAGTGAATAGATTATAATCCTTCCAATTTAAAAATAAAAAAAGTTCTATTATAATAGCTTGAATTACCAATTTTGTATTACTTCCTCGAACAATAAAACTGAAATTAAATTAAAATTTTCTTTACAAATAACTCGAAGAAGGTATGTATTGTATACTTACAATGACGTCGATAAAAAGAGCACACAAATGTAGGTAGGTTAAGTCAGTTGCACTGCACTGAACATGAGCAGATGAATAAAAAAATGTGTATATGGATATTTACACACGCATACCTATAGATGTATGAGAACATTAAAAACACAAATTTGTTTTTTTTACCGCAAACTATATTTTTCGGTTGCAAAAAAACGTTTATAGGTATGAATAAAACAAAGAAAAGAAGAAAATAGACAAAAAATTCGTTCTGTTTTCAACTAAAAAATTGAAATGGTTTTGTTTTGTTTGTTTTCACGTGCGGCTTGGCCTTTACTACGTAATATTTTACTTAAGTTTTTTTTCTAAAGTGTTAATTTCGGCAAGGAAGTGTTTTTTGATTTTTTTATTAAATACGAGTACATAACAAACTTAAATTCGTTGTTTTTTTCTATCGCATAGAAATATAAAATGGGTAAAAGAAAGGCTAACATCGGAAGAAAATCCATAAGCACAAAAAGAATGTGTTGGTTACAATTTGCGAAGCAACGCGAGCACGGGTCGGCTAGTTCTTTATAAATAACAAAGTAAAAATAACTTTCCCGTTTCGAAATTGATATTTATATTGACAAGACAGGTGACAATCAAATCTAATTTTCTTTTATGTTACAAATTAAAAACTGTGTTAAGACTTATTGATACAATGAATAACAAAATTTCAGTTTAAAAATATATGTAAGAACCTTACTAAGACATCGTTGCAAAAATACGGAAATAACATTGTATTCAAATTAAGAGAAAGATCTGAAGATTGGCGCCGTATATTCTAAATTACACGCTGATTAATCATCAATTTTGAAAAAATTCTTGAAAAATAAAAGCTTCTTAATGAACGCCTGTATTACTTTCTTAGCAATAGTTCCACAGGAGATTTAATCATATACATATATAAATAAACAGTGGAACAAATCTTTGCGTCACGCACAGTGGTTTCTTTCTATGGATGAAGTGGAAAAAATTCTACAAAAACCAAACGGGTGGACCGAATTCGTTAAATTTTGGTATGTGAGTTCAGTAGATCAAGTTCTTACCACGATACAAAGATTTTGAATCTAACTCAAAAATTACGCATGCTTACCAACAATTTGTATAAAAAAGCTTTTTTCGTTGATTTGATGAACTCAGTTCACTTTTTAGCGTTCCAATTTGCTATGTTAAAAATAAAAAAAAAAACATAGTCTTCAAATTAATATCGTAGTAATGCTACAAGATCGTATACGATCTAATTTTTTTATTTTTTTTTTAAATTATACAAAGTGATCCACTTAAGGTGTGACAAAAAGTTTGGTTTGAATATGTATAATGTATGTGTGTTCGATACAAGAAAAAAGTCGTATGTGAGGAGTGTTTATTCCCCCTCATTTAGGTGGAAGGGTCAAATTGGATTGAAACAGAAAACAAGTTATTATAAAACAACGACAACACTTTTAATGCCCTGTTATAGCTTCTTGTTTGAGAGTTCTTGTTTTGCAAAAGGTTATAATTGCCCTTGTTTTATAATAATTTGTTTTCTGTTTCAAGTTTTTAGAAAATTGCCCCTCCAACCTAAACGAGGGGCAATAGAACCTCCCTATATATAATATGTATGTACAAGGAAATAAAAAATAAATGAAATTTTTTTAGGCCTCCCACTTCAACACCGTTTTGTTTAAAACATACCGAAAACTTTCCTTTAACCCATTCTTTATGTTTAATTAAAAATTTTGAATTAATCGAGTGGACTTATAATTTTTTTTAAAGTTTGGCAGGAATCTTTTTTTAACTTCAGATATAATTTGGGCAATTTTATAAGGTTCTAAATTAGGATACCTTTCATTTAAAAAATTTTCGAGGGAGTTAATCTTTTGACTGAAAAAGAAATCACATAACACTCTTTTTTCTATCACAAAATTAGACATTATGAGACTTTCAAAATGAATATTAACTCAACCAAAGCTTAAGCAAAACTGCAATGAAGATCCTATTGATCTATTATTATGTAAACAACTTATTTAATTCAAATAGCTGTAAAATTAAAAACTGTAATAAAAAACTCAATTTTGAGTGCTTTATGAGCAACACGCTCACCTGCACTCAAAAGCCTCTTGCGAGCAAAGTGACTAAAAGTGACCTTTTATTTTTGCACTATATATAGTTTATGGAATAGGCTTTCAAGAAATGTTAGTGTCAACACTTAGCAACACTTAGCTCTTTATGTAAAGTCCAATAATTAACAAAAGTTACTCATTCTTGATGGAGCTCTATTTTAGAGCCATATATTTTTGTATTGGTTAGGAAATTTAACAAACGGTAAATGAGATATTGAAGCAAAGTATATAATTAATAAAATAAACTTTTTTTGTTAAACTAAAAGCGGTCATCATACTAAAAAAAAGCACATGAAAACCACTGAAAAAATCTTTAAATTCTTTAAATCTAGAAAGAAGCCACTTTGGGTTAACGGTTTTGCGAATTTGAGTGATACAAAAATATAAAATTGAGTGCATTCTTTATTTATATATGTGCAGAATCGAAAAATCATATTAAATTTGCTGTGCAAATTCTTTGACATTTGGGGTTTTTTTCCACTTTGAAACCACTGTGCGTCGTCTTAGAGAAATTATCATTACTGTACTTGATACTTCAAAAGCATTTGATAGAGTGTGGCATCAAGCTCTCTTATAAAAAAATATGTGATTTTGGAATCTCGACTTAGTTGGATTATAAACGTAGCAACAGGATGTGACATTTCATTCAATGTTAACCTACTAGCAACTTTGCTTCCACAAATTGTGAACAGAAGTTTGACACAAGCGTGTGTTCCGAAAATTGTGAAGACTTCAGTTTTTCGTCCCAATTTCAATTTTGCTCACTATTTAAAAATGCCTTGAAGAAATTGTTGTATGACGACTAAATAAATTTTGTCGAGAAACACTGCTTGCTGCAATCCAATCAATATGGTTTTCAAATAGATAAAAGTACAATAAGACTTCTTAGTGAATTTTGTAACGCTGTTAACATGAGTTAACATGTTCGTGGACTTCAGCAGACATTTGACACTTAAAGTCACTATAAACTTTTGGATGTCCTCTACAGAATTGGCATTAGGGAAACTCTTTTGAAATGCATTAAAAACTGTCTCATAGGAAGAACATTTAAAGTAAAAAGTTCGAAGTTCAAGGAGTAAGGAAAGAAGCTGCACACATGGTGTACCACAAGCGTCAACACTGGGTTACACTTTTACGGGTTTTTAAGAAAAGCACAGCTTTTACATATGCAGACGATATAGCGAATGTTGCAAGACACATGTGTGCTGAAACTGCGATTTCTTCGATGCGATAGGAGTTTGATTATGTCACTCAATGTTGCCAAGATTTTGGATTAGTCATCCAAAACTAAAACGAAAATGATGCACATTCGTGAACCAAAAAAAAAAAGTCAATTAATATTTTCTTTCAAAATGCTGAATGTCCGACTTCAAGAAAGAGTGATGCCATTGAATTAGTTAGATCAATCAAATACCTTGGAGTTACAATAGATGAACGCTTTCTGTGGCACGAGCATATTATTAACTTAAGGCTAAGTATGAGGAGTGCTTTGTTTGATTTTTTTAATCTGGAAAGAAATTGAATCTCGATTTATATGAAGTATTAGCTAAGGGAAATGCTTAAAAAACGCATACAGACAAACTTATCTGGAGAATTTAAAAAATTATGAATAAAAACCATCTAAATTTTAAGTTCTTGAATGTGGTAAATATATTTAAGATAACATCAGTTCTTAAATACTACGCTGACTTAAAATTCCAGCACCCTATTTCACATAATGTTAACACTAGAAGATGAGCGCAAGGTCTACTTGAAACAACGGAAAACGTCAACTTAACTATACGATTCCATCAATTATGAATCAACTTCCTACAAACCTTACAAATATTCGTAACTTTAAAAACGTAAAAAGAAATTAAAAATGTTCTATTTAAATTAACTTTTAAAAACCATGTACTGATAAAAGTAAATACAAAAATATTGAATATATCTTTTTTTTAAAATAAAATCCAATCAATTCGAATTTAATGCTATGAAACTTCAACTACCTACAGATAAGCAAAAGCTTTATGGGTAACACAATTATTATTGTAAAAGTTTTTAAATATAAATAAATACAAATCTAAAATCAAAAAAATCTTTCCTTTTTAACCATTCAATACGCAGGATTTTTAAGTTTGAAATTCACCAAATAAATGATGGTGTTCCTCAGGGCTCCGTTTTGTCTCCGCCTTTCTTCCTTACATTCATAAACGAATTCTTGCCCGAAAATTTCTAATCCAACGAACTGTTTCGCTTATGGCAGTACAGTACCTCCAGCTTTTCGTATTCGCTTTTGGATTTAAACCCTTGTGCTTCGGATGTACGAGTACAACTTCAACGGCAGGGTGTGATAAATGTTGAATTATTAACCGTGTAAAATTTAAGTCTTCAAAAGCCCAATGATCTCTCCTAATTAAGTTTCAGTACTCATCTCTAATGAAATTATCACATATTTGACTCTGTCAAATTTACTTTTAAGTGCTTAGAATTTTTGTGGTGGTGCAAGATATGTTTTACGCATTTTTTTTAAATTTACATACAAATAAATGTCTTCATTCATCGAAAATTTAAGTTTAACTCCAATATTTGGCCAGACGACCTTTAATAAGTCTTAGTAAGTTTCGCAGGATCCAAAGTTGAAGATGATAGACTGCAGTTTAATAATACAAAAACATTTATACCGTTGGAACACCGAAGCATTGTTTCATGCCCTTCGTTGTTTAACTGATATTTTTACAAACAATATTCTATAGTAAAAGCCAGTTCTATTCCTCCCTCGAATATTCAGCCATAATACTCACACTTCCAGGAATTCCCATTACCCTTGAGCTGAGTTGCGGAATTAATGTCTATGTATAAAGCTTTTAGTTTTAACCGCACATCAAGAATGTAGACATTTTTGTCCATATTTACGTCATATTTCATCACTTTATTTTATTTATTTATATTAATAAAACGGGTTGGGGTCAAAATTCTGCCGGGGTCAAAATTCTTTTGTCAAAATTCTGCTTTCAAAATTCTGCTTTTCAAAATTCTGCTTTCAAAATTCTGCTTTTCAGAATTCTGTTTTTCAAAATTCTGCTTTTCAAAATTCTGTTGTACATCTGTTTTACAAAATTCTGGAAATAATAAAAATAGGGTTTGGAAAATGTTAAAAAGTGCGCGCTTTTGTGTTATTATTTCCAGAATTTTGTAAAATTATCCTCTCGCTTGCATAAGTGAGATGTTTAGACGCAATTAATTTTTGCTCTCTTAACTTAGTCAGGGTCTTAGACAATGGTTAGTGTCTTTTCTTATCCCTTCGTGATAGTGTGTTATTAATCTCTCCACTTTAACGTAATTTGCTTTTCGTTTTTTAATTGTTGTTATTATTTTTTGTTTACATTTTGTTTTTGTTATTTTTGCTCTATTTTCAGTTATTGCTTATAATTATTAAAAGACGAAATTTTGATTTTTTTTTGTTAAAATTGAAACAAAAACCATGTTAAATTGACTTTTCCGTTAATAAATATACTATTAAAAAAAAAGTAGAATTAGCAGAATTTTTTTTTAATATAAATTTCCAGAATTTTGAAATGCAGAATTTTGTAAACCAGACAAAAAAAAAGCAGAATTTTGAAAAGCAGAATTTTCGTTAAAAAAGCAGAATTCTGAAAAGCAGAATTTTGAAGCCAGAATTTTGACCCGATCCCTAATAAAACTCTTAATTATAAAGGGTCATAATGCACAAAAATGCACATCAAAGATTTTCATGGCCCTTAAACGCAAAATAATATTCTATAAAGATCTATGGTAATTGCAAACTCTACGATGCGTATAGATGTTCAGGAAGATACCATGTGATTAGATAGAAAGAGAAAAATTGTCCAATTGTCAAAAAAGTCAAAAAAGATATAAAAAATTCCCTAAGAAAATATACGAAATTAATTCATTCCTCCCTAAATAAGGAAAACAATAATTGCCTTAATAAAATGCTTAAATGTATCTACCCATGCAACATAAAGGCCTTTTATTTATACCAATCGATACCCAAACTACCATCTCAAGGCTGTCCCAAATATGTAATTTTCATGTCATGCCAGAATGTGCCCACATTATTATCCCATATTCAATCCTCGTAGCTCCTATAAGCTTCTGTATAGGCTATCTCACTTGGAATTACAATTTTTCTTCTATCTTCTGAGTCTGGGTTTTCTCCTGGGAGGTATTAATGTAAAAAAGAAAACACGAAATTCATGTGTCAACCGAAGAATGGAAACGATAAGGTAGGAAACAAAGAGCACGACTGACAGCCAGAGAGAAATGTCAAGAATATGTACCTCCTCTACCTACAAATGTGTCGTAACCATACAATTGAGGAATATGGAGAACATTTCGAAGCAGCAGCAATAGCAGAAGCATCCTGATAATCCTCAATGGGTAGAGGTGTACCTCTTCTACATACATATAATAGTAGGTACCTATGTACATTGATTGGCTTTCCATTCCATTCTTGAATATAGCGAACGGGCATCATGGCACTTTATGTCAATCGAAGCAGGTGAAGGACTTTGTTGCCAGAAACATCTGACAGCTCCAATTTGATCCAACCCACTACCCACCAAAAGACACACCATCATCCGCACCAGCACTCTCATCCAAAAAAGTCACCCTCTCTCAGGTGCACTTGAGTTGGGATAATCCTGTTGGACAAGTTGGTTCCTATGTCCGGTGGTAATTGAAATTTCATGTTTTTCAAATAAAGCCCAACGTATATTGGGGGGTGGGTTTTTTGTTTAAGGGTGATGGTGATGGCGATATGGCATATGGCGACGATGAAGACGCGACAGAGCGTTTTGATGCTCGTGTCCTCGTGGTGTTGACAAGTGGGTATCCGGTTTACGTAGGAAGTTTTGGCCTTTCTCTGTAAATATTTGTTTCTTTCTTTTTGGTTTTATTTTGTATTTTTTGAAAAATGTAAATTGCATTCTCGTTTTCAATTTTCAAAAAAAAAAAGAAGTCTGTGATGTGGAATTGGGAGTGAAATGTATTTAATTTTTTGTTTTGTTGTGATGGTGCTTTAAATAAGATATTATACTTGGGTAAGATAACTATTTAGGTCGATTTGTATTTATTTATCTTTCGAAGGACAATACAAAATATTACATAATTGAAAGGTCATGCTACGATTTTCGTTCATTTATTTGATTTGGTTTTTAGTTTTATCCTTTAAAGATGAAAAGAATTTTTAAACGAATATTATCTTCAAAAGTAAGTAGTTTCAGAGTATGCCAATTACATTTTATTACACGGGCATTGCTTATGATGAAGAATTAAGAATTTGACTTAAACTATATCCTTTAAAACTTTTCATTGTTTTTGAATCTGATATCGGCTTCCAACTGTAGATTCATTTCATATTCCTTTTACAACAAGGATTATAAGAATAGTTTAAAATTTGAAATAACTTCATTATGGTTTTTTAAGAGCTGTTTGTATATCAAATTGATTTAGTTTAACTTTATTCAAAAATATTTTCATATAGTACACTATGGCGTATACGCACTATTTATCTAATAATTTCTTTCGAATTAGTTACATTTTTAAATTTTTGTTTATGAGCCTATTTTTTGCCAATTGATAATTTTAGTTACAAGCAAAATCTGATTGTATCTTGAACTTTTTTATTTTTCTTAAAAAAATATGCAAGCGAAGTTGTTTTTTTTTAGTTTTTTTAGGCGCTAAATATTGCCAAATAAGTGCATTTTTGAGTTCTGTTACGCTTATCTGTTATTTATAAAAATTAGATTAATAATGAAAGGTCATAATCATAACCCACAGATGTAAAAAACTATGGACTAAATTTACTCTCATATGCTGTGTATTTAATTTTAGTGCCAAATGAGAAGTAATTTAACTCTCGTTTAAATAATGTAGTGCTGCCTAACCAAAACCTGGCATCATTCAGGGTTGCCTGCATTTAAAGTGTCAGATCCTTGATAAGTGTAGAAAATGTATCCCATGTGATATTTAGTCGGTTTTTCGTTTAAATGAAAGATTATTATTGTATTTACCAAAAGGTGACATAACCGAGGTTAAGTCTTGAAAATTATGCCATCTCATAATTTAATCAATATAAATGCTGCTTTCATTTACTGCAATCCGTGTGAAACATATTCATATGTACATAGGTGTTCGTGGTCAAATGCGTGGTTAAAATTTTAATAAAAAAGTACGTATACACCATAGTAAACATACTTCCACATATGTATGCTTAAATTGTGTTTTAGAACATTTTGTGTGTGTCTTTCTTTTTAACAACAACGCTGTTTGTAAATTTGTATATTTGTGTATATGTATGTACATATTAAATTAATCAGACTTTAAGTCTTTTTTCGAAAAAACTTTGCCGTTGGCTCCAACAATAATAAAAATTAAGTATGAACATTATATAATAATATTTATTTAATATTTGTATTTTATTCTATTCCGACTCTGATTTATCAGAAGTATTTGAACCAAAATCTAATTCTACGACTTTATTTCCCATTTCATTGGATGCAGAGATAATGTCACTAACTTTTAAAGGTGTTGCGTTCCCTTTGAACCAGGTAGGTTTTAAATGGCTAGCATGTGGGATTCATATTGGGTTCGATTACTATAATTTTGGTTAGTCTTTCTTTTTCTGTTTTTCACCTTATAAACTTTCATTTAAACGAAAAACCAACTAAAATAGCACATAGCATACATTTTCTACAATTACCAAAGACTTACCACTTAAGATGCAAGCAACCCTGGGTTATGCAAGGTTTTGGTGAGGCAATCCTATATTGTTCAAACAAGAGTTAAATTACCTTTAATTTGGTACCAAAATAAATAACATATGAGTATATATTTAGTCCGCAGACCCACCTCTTTAAGCCAGGACAACTTTCAATATGGTCAGGATATAAGTAGGCAACCCTAGTTTGTTTTCATATATGGGTCATGGACTTTCATAATATTCGTATATCCGATTTTTGTAAATTATCAAATAACAAATGAGGGTAGGTATTCCTTCTATCATTACTAGAAATAGCAAGCCTCACCAAAATATAGGGTCCGCTAAATAACTTCTTTTTTTTTTTTGAAAATGCTATAAAAACATCGAGTGTAGCTTCGGCTGTGTGGCACGTAGCGCGCGCCGTCCTGTTGAATCCAAATGTTGGCAATATCCTCCTCTTCAATGTTTGTGAACAAAACATTGGTTCAACAAGGCCCGATAACTCAAAATGGGCTTCATCTGAAAAGATGATTTTTTTCAAAATCGGCAAGCGTTGTTCCCAGCGTTGTTCAAGCGTATCCGCAACCATATTCGTTCAGCGGAAGGATAAAACTAATTATCTGTTGAATCAGACATGAGCTAAGTGTTACCATTCACGAAATAAGCGCTAGTTGAAATAAAGTGCACGACTGGGTCGCACGAACTTGCTCCTGTATTCAAAGAGTCTGTTTAAAAAAGTATCTATGTATATAAGATTTAAAAATATACCTGTAAAATAAGTTTGTCTTCAAAGATATAAATGCCATTTGATTTGTCGAAAAAACCTCCATTTTTCAATTTTTTTGGGAGGGGGTTACATTCAATACAGTTAAAATAATTTAAAAAAAAAACTAATTTAAGATTCAAAATTTTACCTGAAAAATAAATTTGTCTTCAAAAATTTATTTATTTATATTTTTGGTATTCAGTTGTTTAGTGATTATAAATATACGCTCTACATTTGAATTTCGTAAAAAAATATTAACCCGTTTTTGAGATATAGAATTTTGAAAAAAAAAATTTCAATATTTTTTTAAAAATCCAAACAATAAAAAATTGCACTTTTGATAATCAAATATTTTTAAGGCAATATAAGAGCTCGTACAGAAAAAAAAATTATTGAAATCGGTTCAAAAGTTGCTGAGAAAATTAAAAAACAAAAAAACGGTTCTATGAGCGGTACCTTTCCTGAGCAATACAAAAATATGTTTTTCTTATTAAAAGAAACCAAGTTAAAAAATAAAATTTTAGAGAAAATTTAAAAAAAATCTATCGGTTTGTTTTTGAGAAAGTTCAAATTTTCGTTTTTTGACCAAAAAAATTGTATGGGGGCCACTGTTAGTTTTGATCTTAAAAAAAAAATGAAAAAAACGCCTAACGCAAATCTGCTCAAAACCTTAACTTCCAAGTTTGAACTCAATCGACCCAATGGTTTAGGCTGTAGGAGCGTGGACAGACAGACAAAATTGACCGGACGGAATCGCGGGACCCACTTTTTTCGACTTCTCTACCATCGTAATATCATGTTTGATTAAAATCTCGAGTTCGAAATTTTGCACGAATGCAAAACTTGCCATATAGTTCCTATATGTCGCAAGTAAAAAAACGTAAGATGGCGGACCCTTTACAAAACTTTTACTAATCAAAGGGGGTGTTATTTTAGCATCATGAGAAGTTGACAGTTGAGAATGTGAACTGTATTGATATTTCTGTTCAATTAGGTTTGGCTATTTATCATTTATCAGAACAAAAAAATCAATTTGGTGCCAATTTTTATTTATTATTTTTTTTTTTATTTTTTTTAGAAGGGTGGCCCTGTTAACTGGCACTTTTTCTCATGTGACTTAGCGCCTCTGCGTTACTTTTTTAAGGACTATGTTAGGTTGTTAGTTTGTGCCCAAAAACTAGCAACTCTTGAAGCATTAGAAGCCAATATTAAATCCAGCATGGACTTCATACAGTAGGATTTTTTGAAAAAAAAAAACTGTCAAAAATTAGATTGATCGATTGGATTATGTAACTGTTACTTTGGGTGAACATTTTCCAGAAATTATTTCTAAAAAATAAATGTAATGAAATTATCTATCAAATTATAACAATTTAAAGTTCATTTTAAGTTCCCGTATAAACCACTATGTAAAATCAACTTCCTTAGAACTTAATTTCAAATAAATCGCGTTAAATAGGGCGGACATTTTGGAATAAGTTTGAATATTCAAATTTCAAAATTCGTCCATATGAATACATGTGTAGGTACATTACACTAGTTGGCTGGTTTAATATCAAGGAAATCGTTGCCATTTATAATCTTCCGAAATTTCAATCAATGATTGATGTACATACATATGTATATGTATGTACATGTGCCAGCGGAAACATAAATTGGAAAACATTATAAAATCCCACACCCACATTTACAGGTAACATCTACGCTTTTCACTCAGAAATAATACAAGAAGATTGAACTAAAAATGATTTTCCACATAAGCTCATCATACGCTTTACCTATAGTGGTAGCCTTGTTTTCGTTCTAAAAATGGTATTCACGTGGCAGCCTTAATTGACAGATTTTAAAATTCTTCAAATAAAGTGTGAATTGAAAATATACTTCTAAGTATTGTCGTATGTTGTTCATATCCCAAACATATTCAGTCTTATTTAAAAACGCAGGGGGGTTTTTATGAAAAACGATAATCGTTTTTAATACGGAGTATTTGTGAAATTGCGATTACGAAAAACGATTACGAGAAACGAGAATCGTAAAAAAACGATACTCGTATTTTTATTTACGAGTGCCTTCAAGTACTCGTTCAGCTTTTGTTTTGGCGGGTTACTGTCAAGTGTCAAACATTATTGTGTTTTGGTTTGTCTTTTTTTTGAGAAAAAAATGTAAGTTAAATAATAAATATAATGGTGAAAAACATAAAAATAAGATATTTCTAATATTTAGGCCTACAACGAATGCTAAACAAATAGACTTGATGGTAGCTTTCATGGAACATTCCTTTCCAACATTCACATTTTGACATTTGTTAATAGGTGTGAAGTTAGTTGCGTTTAAAAAAAAATACCATTTTTCATTTTTGGCTGGCAACATTTTCTTGATTCCATTTTCGTTTCTCATAATCGCTTTACGCCATAAGTTTCGTTTTTATGGGTTTCGTTTTTTCTGCCGTTCGTTTCGTATTTCATAATAAGGGCCCTGTATAGAGCCTACATAAAGTCATGTAATCTCTATAATGGCTCTAAACGCAAAAATGCTATTTATAAAACTTATGCAAGGTTGCATAGTCCCATAATAAGCTAAATGCGTTTTGAGGTTGAATAGAGCCTACATAAGTAAATGTCATTTTGATTTCTCTCCATTTTTGAAATTAAAAAAAAAAACAATAATGCCTTTCCAGTTTAGCTCGTTTATTAATGATATTAATAATTTAAATCGCGTTTTATCAACTCCGAGAAGGCGGAAAGTTTATAAAAAAGGTTCAACCCAATGAGCCTAAGAAACGAAGAATTTAAAATAAAAATATAGATTTTCAAAAAAGAATTGAAATTATCCGTTCGGACCTCAGCAACGACAATAGAGGATAGATATCCAAGTA
The DNA here is from genome assembly GCA_951509635.1 of Eupeodes luniger. Classification (NCBI taxonomy): domain Eukaryota; kingdom Metazoa; phylum Arthropoda; class Insecta; order Diptera; family Syrphidae; genus Eupeodes; species Eupeodes luniger. The sequence continues at coordinate 127,791,960 of OX608075.1, read as the reverse complement.
ATAGCTGCAATAAGATATTGGGGACGGAACGAGGTAAGTTTGTACTAAATGTTCACACCAATTCGAAATCCGTACCTTTTATGATTTGTTTATAGATTCAAGACGATGGAGCAGACATCCACGGATTTAGCCAACCTAGGCTTTGCCAAATTTGTAAGCGAGTGGCAAGAGTATTAGCTACCAAAAGACCTTTGTTCATTAAAATGCCACCTTCTTTTTCGAACCAGCTAAGAACTATGAACAAGTTCTCTCAAATACGGGAGTTTCCAAAGATGGTTGAGGCCATTAACTACCCACATAAGGATCCCAAAAGTAGGTGGCCCATCAGGGCAGTACTATATAAACAGAAAAGGGTACTACTCGCTGAATACCCAAGTAGTATGTGACGCATCCCTAAAAATGAATGACATTGTTTGCCGCTAGAGAGGCAGGACTCATGATTCACAAATTTGTCTGGTTGTCTGCTTGGGGATGGTGGGTACCCTTGTACTGATATCCTCTTTACCCCCGTTTTGAATCCTCTAACGGATGCTGAAATAAGATACAATATATCATATAGCTACTCGTAACACGGTGCAAAGATTTGGCGTCTGGAAGCAAAGATCCCGCATTTTGTTATCAGATATGAGGTGCTCCTTTGAAAATGCCAAAACAACTATTATAGCTTTAGCAGTTCTTCATAACTTGGCAATTTCCAGGATGTTCTTCCAACCACAGCAATAAAATTAAACAAAATTAAAAACCTAAATAATATTTTTTGTTTAAATAGATGATGATGTGAACGATGACAATCAAGAAGATTCCTCTGAAAATCAAGAAAGATCGCAACAGGAAGGAAGTAACCAAAATCTCACACAACGTGATAGATGGAATAGATTGCTCCATTTTGGTACTTTTTTTGACATAAGCATTGTATAACTAAAATTTATAGCAGAATTTTTTATAAATGGGAATTTTCGCAACGTTACATAGAGCCTACATAAATCCTTATGCACTGTATAACTATTCATCTGTTTAGCGAATTCTATTAAATAAGACTGATACTCTATTAAAATAAACATGAATAGATTTGATTTGATGAGATTTTGGAAGAAGTCCGTAAAATTTTAAATTTGCAACATTAGAAAAAAATACAACAAATTGACGTTTGCTATAATCCAGGTAAATTATTATTTTTTTTATAAAAAGGAGAAACTAGTTAAAAATGTGTAGACTCTTAGACAATTATTTCCACAAATACCAATGACTTTTTTTATTTTTTGGTTTCCTTTAATTAAAAAAATCTATTCAAAGCTCACAAATGTGTTTCCGTGTTTCGGGATGATTTATAAGGTCATCATGTAAATTTTTAAATATGATTTTGTCAGAACATTAAGCAGAACTACTAAACTTAGCATAATTCGTTGTTAAACAAAAATGGTGCACTTGGGCGTATACGTACTTTTTTGTATTTTATCCATTTATCAATTAATTTTTATATTTTATGCGTGTCTTGCACATCTTAAAAATCAACCACGAACTTAAAATCAAATGCTTCTCCAAATAACCTACTACAGTTTCCACCTTCACTTATCAAACCACATAAGATTAGGTTGTTCAAGTAAATGTCAGGGATTGAGTAGGCTAGTTGTTGGCTCATTGTGATACCACGTGAATTTTGAGACCCTCTTCTGAGCTCAATTAACCCAATTGGAGTTCCTTACGAAACGTGAAAGACTAATTTGTTAGTGTTTTTGAGAGGCGTGTACAGAGGAGGTGAAGAACTGTTTCTTCCTCGTCCAAACAGCTTATGCAAGTCATTTAAGAATACGCCTAGCAACTTAATGCGTGGCCTTTCCTATAAGGCAGTTCCTGGTTATAATATCAATTACTATCGAGCTTATATGCGATCTGCTTAGAGATGTTTTAGATATTTTTTCGTTGTCTGACAGTTGCAGATGTTATTCAACGTAATCTTGGGTTTCTTTGTAGTGTCTTGTTTTAATAAAAGCTATAACATATCGATTGATATGCTAGTATTAGCCAAACTTGGTAGAATAGGTAGCACTATACCATTTTTGACGAGTGTATCTACTTTCTAATTTCCTGGAAAGTCTCTATGGTCCGGTACCCAGAAAACTATTGTGCCACCTCCATTAAAAATGAGTGATAGTTATGGACTCTTATAGAGTTTGTAGAGAAAGAGTTCAATGATTTAATGGTAGCCTGACTATCTGAGAAAATTCACAGAACAGATTTTGATATCTTTTTTTCTTTAAACCAGAACAAGACTTCTTTAATCGATAAAATATATGCCTGGAACATGCTTTATTTTAAACGTTCAGAGTACAGGCCTCCGCCAACCCCCTGATTAGGTTTTGATTCATCTGTTATAAAATGGATTGACTCGTCTTCCAGGAATGCCCTATGTTCACCTTCGACGACTGAGGTTAAATTCCCAAATAAAATTCTTGCAACAATTATGCAAAAAAATAGGATTTTATTTACTATTAAATAAAATATATTAATTACAAATTTCTTGAATAATTTAATGTCCTACTTACATAGGTATTTTCCACAAAAAAAAGATTAATATTCGTCTCTAGTCAACTTTTTCTCCTGTCGATAATCTTCAATCCAAAAAATGACAGACAAAATGGAGGAATTATCTTAGGTTTTTTCTTTAAATATGTGCTGCCACCGGACGGACAATACGAGAAACAGCATAATTAATTTTTTAAAGCTGAACTTGAACTATATGTCAGAATTTTACTTTACAAATCTGGCGAGATGACACCCTATAAGAGCAGAAATATATGGAAGTTTATATAGAACTGTGGTTTGGCGATGGTGAAGTCTATGTGTCTTGAAATTAATTCTTAATAAACTACCGACAAAACATTTGTTTATGACTTCGTTGTTTTATTGTCCAAAATTGTTGCAAACTCAAATCCCACAAGTCCTTTAATAAATTATATGTCATATGAATCTCCAAATGTTTTAAATAAAAATGCATAAGAACAATTTTGCTGTTAAGTATACATATTCAATCAATTTATTTGTATTTGTTTATTCTCTTGTTTTGTTTTTATTTTTTCATGAATATAATAGATATTCTTCTTACATAAATATACATACAGTAGGTATTTGTATAATATTTGTTTTAATTTTATATTTGTTTTCTTCTTTTTGTTTTTGTATTTTGCATCTATATGTAGATTTGTATATAGATTTTTAATATCCAATAATTTTTTTGTTTTGTTTGTTAAATGTTGGTTTTCATAAGTATAAATTAATTTAAAAATTATTTAACAGTTTTTTTTTTAATTATTATTATCTCAATTAATGATTAATTAAGCATACAACACATTTATTATTATATTTGAAATTTTTCTTATTTAATTAAATTATTTTGTTTTAACAAAATTTAAATTCAGATAATAAATTACCAATTCATTTACAAAAATTTATCTCTTAACGAATATATATATATATATATATATATATGTATGTAGATGTTACATGAGTTAGTTTAATTTTAATAATTTTTGTTTTTTTTTTTTGTTTAATAAAGAACTAGAAAAGTTTATTTTTTGTTTTATCATCGAAATAGACAAATCAGTCAGATAATTTTGTTGTTTTTCTTTTGAAAAAAAAGAACACCAAATCAGTTTTAATTATAATTTTTGTTTTGTTTGTATTATTTTGTTCTAAATTTATGACATAATTTTAATTGTATATATTTGTTTCTATTACATTAATTAATGTTAGCTTTGTTTGTTTTGTCTTTAATTTATATTTTTTAATGAAAAATTCATATTTTTACATCAATGACGATGGAGCACATAGAATGTTAATTTTTGCTTAAACATTAAATTATTGCGTGTTGAAAAACGGAATAAAATAAAAACGAAATTTAAAACAAATCTACGATTAAGTGTTAATATTTTTATTTATTTTTAAAAAGTGTAAGGAACCGATTTTATAATTTTAGTTCTTTTATTTTTTGTTTTTAATTCATTATTCGTACAAAACAGCTTTTTTTCAAAATTCAATTAAAGTTCGGACTAGTATATATAAATTTATCCTTAAAATGCGGTTTAAGGAAGACATTTTGCACATTAAATGGATATATAAAAATAAAAACACATAAAAACATATTTTTAGGAATCAATATTTTTGTTTTTTTTTTTAATTTGTTTAATTTTTGTTCTTAAATTTTGTTTTAATTTAATGATATTCATCTGCTTTTTGTTTTAGTTTTTATATTTGTGTACGTATTTTTGTGTGTGGTGCAGTGTTTTTACATTAAAGAATGATTTTTATTTTGATTTATGTTTTTTTTTTTATAATCTATTGCCATTTTGTTTGTCTATTTTTAACATAATTTCAATTAGTTTTAAGCTTTGAGTGGATATTTGAAATATAAAATAACACAAAAAAAATCTATAGCGATAGTCAACATTTTGTTTAAATTAAATAAGTAAGTAAATATAATGCAGTCTACAGAACTAGCTATAAATTTCCATTATGAATAAATAAATAAATTAAGCAATATATTTTCATGAAACAAAAATATTGTTGGTATAGATTTTTGTATGAAAATCTTGCTTTTAGGAACCTCAAAAAACGACAATGGAGATAATCTTAGTAGAACGCTATGAAATCGGAGAACAAAAGACAGTAAGTCATAAGGTAGGGTAATTTTCAAACAAAATCAACGTAATAATGATTAAGAACCCTTCTTCTTAAATTTGGCATTTATGACCTGTATTTATATGTATGTATATGGCACACTAAAAACAAAAAGAAAGTTTTTTTTTCTTACAATTGCCTTAAAAAAAAATTCGGTAGGCCTTCTCCATGATTCACCTTATAGACCAATCCGTCCCAAATAACTTAGCACTTTTAGGCCACCCAGTTACTTCGTAAATAAAGCCCAAACACCCTTCTAGGCCAACATTTCTTCATCAAAAAAAGGTATTCTAATATTTCAAAGGCCTGCAAACATGGAGTATAGTTTGTTAGTAAATGTCTAAAGGTATTCAATTGAAGACATGATTCAAGGTATTCAATTGAAGACATAATCTATTCTGACCGTTGTTCAATTAATAAAACTGCAAAACCCAAATTAAAAAATACTCTTATCAATTAGGACCATGTAGCACATGTCAGTATTCTTAGCCCCAACAAAATTGATTCAAAGGCAATCAAAGAGGACAATTTGCTTTCTTACAAGACAGCAATCAACGAAATGCATAAAATTTCAAACACCTTCTTCTTGGCAACGTTGAAATTATATTCTAAATTGCTTCCAAATAATTAACAAAAATAAAGAATTAACTTAAGAGTTTCATTTTTAAACAAATATCCTATTATCTAGACCTAACCCAAGTAGTATTCGGAGCACAGAAACAGTATAACTCTGCACTAGAAGTATTAGCGTTTTACTAATTTCGGCCTTAAACTAAAATAGTTCAATGAACCTACTTTACAATCTTATTTAAAGAGGTCCATTTAAATAGAGACCTAAGTTAAACAATCTAGCAGATACTTATCTATCTAGAAGTCTGTATACAAATTATTACAATCCCTTTTTCGAAAAAAAAAACAAATTTATGAGAAAATTAATGAATGTCCACCTCATAATGGAAATTTACAGCACGTTCTATATTCAAACAAAAAAGAAAAACTTAATAAAAAATTAAATTAAAACTTTATAATAATTGTTATTATTTATAACATTGTCAAATTTTATTCATTCGATATCAACAAATATATCTTTTATCTTTATAAAATATATGTTACATGTTAGACATCTATGTAATATGTATAATTTTTGTTTTCTTATTTATTTTGTTTTTTTTTTTTAAATTAAAGGTACTCGTTATATAAAACTAAAAACTAAAATTAAAATTAAACAAAATAGTACATATATACAATATTATTTTTGGACAATTTTTATGTTTGTATATATAAATATTATATTGCCAATAAAAACAGAGAAAAGACAACTAAAATAAAAATAAAATACAAAAATAAAAAATAAATCAAAGAAATAATAAATAAAATAGTAACTATCACAGATCAATATATATATATATTTTTTTGTGTACATATATATATTTTATATCTTTATATATTTTTGTGTAAATATTTTATGTGTAAGATACAAATTTGAGAGATGAATATTTAAATGAAAAATAAATTAATATTGTGTGTTATTTTTGTTTTTCTTAGTTTTTTTTTAAACATAACAATGTTTTGTTTTTATTTTTAACAGTTTGGAGACAAAAAAGAAATAAATATAATTAACTTTAAGGTTCATTATGTTTTGAACCAGAAACCATTTTTATTTTGTTTGCCAATTTTATTTTAAAGAATTTAAAATAGCAACACAAAAAAAGCTTAAAAACAAAATACTGATTGTAATTAGACTTTAAGGGCTTCGTTTTCTTGAACCCTAAGTTCTTTCGCAAATTATGCTCATTTTAGCATTGTGGGTTTACAAAATGCTTCAATTTTTCCACTCAAAATGGCGTATAACTCAAATCAATACTAAAATTGATGATAGTTTAAAAAAAAAACATATAAAATATAAAACAATATAAAATTCATTTTTAAACTATATCTCTAGCAAGTCCATTGACTTGTCTCTAAATAATATTTTGAAACTCAAAACTTTTTTTGTTTAAGCTCCATCTCAACGCGAGATATGTTTCTTGATTAGAGCTTGTAAGAGACGAGCTTTTGCTTTTGCCTCTTTGTACTGAGCATAGGTGTCTTCGATAGACTTTCGGTCGTTCTTCAACATTTTACGACCATTTTGTTCCTCGAATACCGTTTCGTATTCCCTTAAAGTGCGCTTTAGAAGCTTTTTCTCCTCACGGGCTTTATCCAAATGTTCCCATAATTTATCAATTGAAAGTTGATGGATATTTTCACCAAACAGAGATTCATGTTGATGGCGTTTAATTTGAGGTTGTTGTTTTTGGGTTTGGCTGTCTTCATCTACTTCAGCTGTTTTTGTTGTGTCTGGAGTTGAATCTGTTGATGCTGCTGATGCTGAAGCTGAACTGTTGCTTTCGGATACAATAAGGGTAGAAGATTCACTTGGACTTGTGGTGCTATCGGTGCTATTGGAGGAGTGTTGATAGGGAGTTGCTTCGAATACCATCGCTTCGTGTTCATGGATAGTGGGAAGTTCGGGTGCTCCTGAACTGTTTCCTGAGAGGGTTACACTTCGTGATACCATTCTCTTCAACATGCGGTAGCGGTCGTAGAGGGGTCGGGCTGCATCGCGTTCTTCTTTTGTCGAAGGACGACCATACAATGACTCGTAAAAGAGCAGTCCATGCTGGACTGCAGTCTTCTCTTGGACTAGTTGATCGGGTGTTAGTTCCTCCAAGGTTTCTGAACGATTACCATCTTCTCGCTTGTCAGCTAAATTCTGAAAGAAAAAATAACAACAAATCAATTAGTCTTGGTTAAATAATAAAGTATAAAATATGTATGAGTGACTAAAAGCTCTTTATTAAAATGACGTAAGGCAAAGTAACTATTTACACAGCTATATCAACTTTCGATTAATTTATTATCAATAATGTGCACTTTTAAGTACTGAAGACATTTCTGATAAAGTGGAAATAAAATAAATCAATCTTTATGAAGTGTGTTTTCAATATTGATTAATTCAAAAGTAAGAGTACTAACAATACTTGAGAAGTACAAACTTAAATGCACTTCACATTGAAGTAGAACATTTTTGCGAAAGGTGATCTTTTAGTAAAGTCTTGTGGACTTATTTCCCAGAGAGTATATTTTTGTTTACGAATTAGAATTTAAGTGGCGCATAATGTTTTGAATAGAAAAGAAAATGTATTCCTACTAAAATATTATTGCATTAGAATTCTTTGAAACAAAGTATGCAATCTTGATAGAGAGGACCCAAAAAATAAATCGGTCTTTATATCGAAAAAACACTTCGGTTGCCAAAAACGCTTTTAGCCAATCTTGCACCATTAACAACATTATAGCGCTAAATGTCAGTGTCAAATTAAAAATTACACAAACAAAATCGATTATTTCCTCATGTGATAAGTCTCTGTTTTTATTTGAGACAAAAAAGATGTACAACTAAAATTAAAGGTCTATTATATTTTAAATGACCAAATTGTACAGAAAAATAAACACTAATCATGTGGCCGAAAGCAAATCATTATTATTATTTGGCCAAGTCAAAACTATAAACATTATTTATTTTAATAAACAAAATGTCTTCCTCATCATTTGTTGAAATTTCTTATTTATGAGTCTACCAAAAAGATCATACGATTTGTCATGTCGCGTCATTTTCGTTGACGTTGTCGTTTTCGTCCGGCCTTGATTTTTGCTTGTTTAGTCAGAGTTTTTGTGTCAGAAAATCTATTTTTCTTCAAAATGCTGCTTTTATGGTATCATTGAGCGTAGACACGCTAGATTTTAATAATAATAATAAAAACAAGAACAAATACAAACACAAAGTATTTTTAGAAAAACATCCGATAAAATTTATATTTTGAAATTTTTTATTCCACAAAAATAAAAAAAAATAACTTTTTTTAAGCCGGCACGTGGATTAATGCCGCAAAGAAGATTTTTTCTTACATCAGTTTTTTAAAAACTTATTTAGTTTATTTTTAAGATCAGGAAGATTTTTGTTTGCAAAAAAATAAAAATTTAGCTTTGTTTATATTTTGTAGAGGCAAAAAATATTTGGAGTATTTTTGGCGCCTTAATATTTTTACTACTTAAAATAAAAGATTTAATATTTTTGATTGGCATGTGCTTTTTTTAAATTTGTATGTAGGCGACAAGAATGCAGAGTATCTACATATGTATATAACGCCTACCTGAAAGGATTAATTATAAACATTGACGCAGGCATTGTTAGGAATTGTTTTTTTTTAATGCAATATTTGACTTAAAAAGTAAATTTAATGGTGTCATAGATTAATGGAATCATGACAGGTTTCTGTTTTTTGGCAAATAAATTGAGGTATGACTTGATTTTTGAGTGTTTTCAAATAAAAACTATGAATTCGATATTTCTATGGTATTAATTGATGTTTTTTGAAATTGTTTGAACGAGAACATCGATTTTTTTTAGACAATGACAGTCATTTGATTATTTAGGTCACCTCATTTATGCAAAAGTCACAACTTTAGTACAAAATCCTGCCACGTTCATACGAGATACAGAGCCGGAACTGTCAAAACTGTGTTTCTTTTTCTATTCAGTGTATCCAGAGCTTCAAATGCAAAAAAATACTTTAGCATATTCAAAACATTGTTTTATAAAAATTAGTTTATCCATTACACAGAATTCCAATTTCTGAATTTGTAATGACTAAATGCAGTTTAAAATGAAATCTATGTAAGTGTTCAGAAAATGACTTTGATCTGAGAGTTCAGAAACTGACAGCAATTGGGAATAAAATCCATAAAAATTCAGAATAAAGGAACAGGACTTATTAACATGTCAGTTCAGAAATAAATGTATGTTTACATTCATCGTCATTTTCATCAACGAACTTGTGTTGTAATTGATAATTACTTCTTTTTAGTACTAAACACGGCTTTTTAATAATTTATTGACTTTTAGGGTAAATCTTGTCAGATTGTGGTAGCTCGGAGATGGAAAAAAAAACGTTGGTAATTTCCGTATGAGGTTTGACGTACAAAGCTAATTTTGTACACCATTTTTTTGACAAAATTTACTCTAAAAATGTGTCAATCTAGTGCAACTCTCTCCTGTCAAGGTGACGAGTTTATGACGTAGGTTAGAATGTCGCATTAAATGTCAAAATTAAAAACAAAAGCTTTACTTTTGCCATTACTCTACTTAAAGTTCTGTGATTTTGTTTATCGTTAAAAACAATAAAGAAATCGCTTAGTTTTTTGTTGAACTTATTAAGCAACATAATCCTTCGTAGATGATCAGCCTGAATTGACAAACGTCAATTTTAACTCAAGAGCCTTATTTGCCTACAGGCTACAACATAGAAATAAAAATTGTTAGCTTAAAAATCTTACCTGTTCAATTTCATTCAGCGTCAATTGAATTTTCTCCAGCTTCTTCTCGGTATCCATGCCACCGCTCACCTTCAAGCCCAACGCTGCCATCGGATCAGACTTCAATTCGTGTTTCTCCTTCTTCAGCTTACTTATTTCGGCTAGAATATTTTTTATATGTTTATCATTTAATTTCTCTGCCTGCGATGGCCTATAGCCATTTTTCTTCTCAAATTGTTCCTCCAATTGAACGGCTTTCTTTTTGAGCGACACTAATCGCTTGTTAACTTGCTTCAAGCGCTCTTCGGGCGTTTGAAATGACATTATCGATGGAATAACCTGCTGCATAACTTCGCGGGTCTTAGCGTTTTCCATGTGATTTAGAGCCCAATAAGGGTTCATTATTGGTTCGATGGCATCATCGTCGGCCATCATTGAATTTGGTGACTTATGAAATTGTTGCGGGTAAGGCATGATCTTGGACAGCTTTGCAGCAATATCGATTGAATCGGGATGACGAACAGCCGCAAAACGACGACTCAGTACAGGTGTCTGATCCTCAGGTATGGAACAGTCCCATGGCAGTGCTTCAGCTGTTGTTTTAGTTGTTGTTGTTGTTGTTGTTGAAATGTTAGATTCTGGTTGTTGCTGCTGCTGCTGTGGTAAAGATGGAGATGTTGCTGTGTTTGTGTTATTGCCGTACTCGCTGCGAATTATGTGGAAATCGATTAAGTTATTGTCGTTGTAATCATTGCGCTGTCCGTCGGCAGCCTCTTCCTTGCGCTGAAGGCGTTCTTCGACTTTGATTTTGCTGACGAAGCCTCTGCGCTCGTATTTCATCGCGGACAGGTCGTACTTGTAGGTGTTTTCGTCGCCGCGCATCTTTGTCGGCAGAAACTTTCCGGATTTTTTCATGACACCCGACTTTCGGCCGGGAGGTGCCCGAGACTTGCAGAAACGCTCGCTCGAACGCCTTCGCTCATGTTCCAGATCACTTTCGTCACCATTGGTCTTGGAGCGGGTCTCACGATTTGGCGAGACACGATTTGACCGTGACGGACTGCTCTCCAAACGAGCCTTGCGTGCTATATCCTTAGCACCGGGAGAGAAAAACAACTCAGAGTGTGGCTTATTGGCCAGCAACGAATCATTTTCATTTTGCACAGAGCTCTCTTGATAGTCCTCATAGTTTGGGGACCTCTTGAAGTCCTCCGAAGATACCCGCCGTATGGCTTCACGCACTACAATTTCTACGCCATCGGCTTTCTTCAAATTATTTATTTCATCGCCATTACTCTCTTCTGGCGGCGCAATTATCTCTTCGCTATTGGAACGCACCAACTTACGGTCTTGCGTTATCGATGAAGTGCTATCTAGCCTTTCCTTACGCTTTCGTGACTTCTGCCATTCTAAGGGATCAATAAACTCCGGGAGGTATGATGAATTGAAGACAACAGAGGGTGCATTATTTTTAAGGTTATTAACATGTTCATTTGGTGTTTCGGATGGTGAAGATGCATCGGAGTTAAGAAGCTTCAATGGTGAAGATAAATTTATTTCAGCTTTTGTAATCGATGTTGATGAACCACCATTGATAGATGTTGCAGGGGAACAAAATTTTGTTGTTGTGGTTGTTTTAGTCTGATGATGGCCATGATTGTTGTTTGGCTGTTCATGTGAAGGAGTGGTCGATGCTGATGATGAGGACGAGGAGGATGAACTAGATGAACCGTTGGTAAGACGACTTAGGTCGTCTTCGCTCAGGCCAGTGGTGGGATGGCGCATGCCGCACTGTAAAAAAAAAATAGAAAAAAATTTAACTTTAGTACAAGCATTTTTTTAGAAACTCAAAAATTTAACTAAGTACAATTTGTGTTCAGTTCTTTAACAATGAATACAAATGTTTTGTCTTCAAAACTTATCCTATAAGTCATTAAAAAAAAACTTCAAGACCAAAAACTTTTGTTTTCATTCTTCTTCAATATATTTTTTGAACTTGCGACAGATAGAAACTATATAGCAAATATTGCATTAACCAAAAACTTCGAACTCGTGATTTTAATCAAACATGAGTTAACAGCGGTAGAGAAGTCCAAAAAGTGGGTCCGACGATTTCTAAACCATTGGGTCGATTGCATTCAAACTTGGAAATTGAGGTTTTAAGCAGATTCACGTTAGGCATTTCAAAACAAACATAACAGTAGTCCTAATACAAATTCTTTGCTTCAAAATCGAAAATTCAATTTTGTCACCATAACTGTTCTGATAGATTTTTATAAAATGTTCTCAACTAACGAACGGATTACAATATTTTTTTCTGAACAAGCTCTTATATTATCTCATTAATATTTGATGATACTGAATGTCTATATTTTTAAAATATATCATTTTTTCAAAATTCGATATCTGAAAATACTATTTGTTGGTCAAAAACGTTTTATTTCATTTTTTGGGATTTTAAAAAAAAAATAATTTTTTCAAAATTCGATATTTGAAAAACAGGTTAATTTTTATTAATGACATTTAAATTAAAACATATTTTACTAAAAAAAAAACCGCTATAACAATTTTCGAAAAGAAGGTTTTTTGATATTGATTTAATTTTTGTCTGCAAAAATTTTAACGCAATATTTGTAGTTTATTTATTTTAGTTCAATTTTTGTGATTAACTTTGAAAATAAATTTATTTTCTTGTCCGAATTAGAATTGAAAAAACAAAAAACTATTTTTCAAAATTGGAAAATTAATGTCGATTCGAAATTTTGTCTTTTTGAAGTTCTGTTTTTAAGCAAGAATTTAGCTTTGATTGAAAAAAGCCTATGTTGGTATCCACGCTGATAACTTTCCAATAATTTTCCCAATAAGCCAAATAACAATTTGAAGAACTTCCAAAAGTTGAAGTAAAAGCTGTTGTGGACGTTAAAATAATTTAGCAGGGCATTTTTGAAAAGATTGTATACTAAATTTTCAGTCGATTTTGTTCGAAAATTTACCTTTGTATGATAGAACGAGATTGAAGTCAATATCTTTATTTGCTCTCAAAATATTTGAGTCGAAAATTTATTTTAGTGGTGTGTTTTTTTATTTCTTTTTAAAGAAAGCTGTCGATTGGGTTTTTCTAAAAATTACACCATATGTCAAAACACTGTATAAAATTATTTTAGAAGTAATGTCATTTTTGTCGTTAAATATTTGAGGTGAAAAATATTTGTTTTGCTCAGTTATTTTTTGTTTATAAAATTTTTTAGGGAAATTCCAAAATTTTCAATATTTAATAAATGAGATCGTTAAAAATAACTTCCAATTTGAAGTTAAATATTTATCACTCTACTTATCATTCAATTCCATGTGTGAAAAGAAAATTTTTGAGATGAGAAAAAAAATTCATCGTTCCATTTTTGAATATTTTGTTAATATTTATTTTTAAAAAATACAAATTTTGTAACCATACCATTAAATACGTTATAATCCTGGGAGTCATTCAATAAAAGGTTTAAATTGTCTGCCTTTTTTCACTTGAGATTCAAATTAAAGAAAATAATTGAAAATGCGTAAAACACCAACGACCGATATTTGTAATTTCTCAATTCCGCACTATATAAGTAACTATACTAGCACAATACTTTTACAATATTAAGAATAATGATCAAGGAAGGAAAATTATTTCAAAACTGAATAAAACTGGTTAAAACACATATAAGCACCAAAGGGTAATTTAGCCTCTTTATTGATTGCAACTTTTAGTACACGATTGTCAACTTAGGTATCCCAATTATAATGAGCTATTTATTGCAATTAAATTTTACCATCAATTCACTGTAAAATTCCATACACGCTTGTTTTTAATTTCTTTAAACGTTTTGATTTATATTCAAAAAAATGTCACTTTTCAGTTTTTAAATATTTTTATTTGTATGTTTTAATTTTTCAATTAAATTTTGTCTACATGTGAAATAATAAATTATTTCTTTTTTTTTTGAAAAATGTTTTTCTTTTTAAAAAATTTTAAGCACAATTTTCAAGGTGGTTTTGCTCCGTCAAAACACGTCTGGCTATTGAGCTTATTTCTCATAAGGGGTGGAAAATATATACAAAACAAAAATAATTTAAATTGTATTCCTCGCCGCCACCGCTCGCGCTGGCGCTGCTGCTGTGTGCTGCTGCTGCTGTTGTCGCGCGCGCCTAGCGGTCAATCAACGAGACTTTTTAAATGCCGGTAAGAGTGTTAAGTGTAGAGAGATAGATAGAGCGAGCAAATATTTCAAACTATACGCAATAATAAATTGTTATCTTATGTTATTATAAAAATACTATATTATTTGGAGAGATATAGAACGATAGCTGAGACATGATGTCTTATAAAGATTTAAACTGAGTCATGTTCTTTAGAGTCAAGAGTCAATATATGTAGTAAAATTAATAAATTTGTCAAGTGGTTGTAAAATGTCAAGTCATGAGAAAGATGAGTGTTCGCCAAAATAAACATCATGCCATATACTAACAACACCTGTTTTGGAGGAAATAAGTTGATATAATTGTAAATATGAAGATACAGGGTGTTTTTTGCTGTACTCTGCAAGCTGAAAGTTGAATTGTTTAGTGCTTTACACATTCATGTCATTATTTAAAAAAAAATATGCAACTCACCACACATAAATCACAATTGTACGCGCAATCTACCTCGAAAACTATGACGTGGTAAGAAATGTCTGTTAAAGGTATGGAAATAGATGACATTTACACATCATTGTGACAGATGCAGAGGTAAAAAAAAGGATAGAACTCTTGTTGATGAATATAAAACTTCCAGATTATCAACTCGATATTATTTGACAATTTTATAAATTACAGAAGAAAAATTGAAAGTGAAATGTAACTAATCTTACGTAATATATCTTGAAAACGATAGAGTGGTAAATATGAGACATGCAACTAGATCGAACCCAGATGAAAATGATTATAAAATCAAACGAAATGTTAAAATTATAAGTCTAATTCTATTTGACAGTTCGAGAAATTACACAGAATTAAAACTAAAAACGTAATGTCAGGTGGTCTTCAACCACATTCAAACAATAGCTTCAAGAAAATTTAAGTCAACATTGTTTATAATGAAAACGTATTTCCACCACACTGCAATCATGAATTTTACGTAAATTGAAAACGATAGTGTGGTAAATTTGAGGCATGCAACTAGATGACATCTGCTCGTGACTGTGACAGTTGCAGAGGTAAAAACAGGATAGAACTTGGTTATTATCCAGATGAAAATAAAACGTCAAACTTATCAATTCGATGTTATTTAACAGTTTGATAAACTACGCAGAAGACAAATTTAAAATGAAATGTAACTAATTTCACGTCATCTACCTCGAAAATGATAGCGTGGTAAATATGAAGCATGCAACTAGTACCCGTGGCATGATGGTAGTGCGTTGGACTGTCATGCCAGAGGTCTTGGGTTCGATCCCTGCCTATGCCATCTAAAGTTTTTTCACGGGTACTGCCTCTTGCGAGGAATTGACAAATTCTCCAAGAGTAATTCTTGTCATGAAAAGTGCTTTCTCAAATTAGCCATTCGGATTCGGCTTAAAACTGTAGGTCCCCTCCATTCCTGACAACAGTAGTCGCACACAGGAATGGTTGAGAGTTGTAAGTCACTAGGCCCTGGTTCTCAACGGACTGTTGCGCCACCCAATTTATTTATTTAACTAGACGAGCGACTACTGCTTGTGATTATGTCAAATGACCGAATCCAGATGAAAATAATGATAAAATAAAATGAAATGTCAAAATTATTAATTTTATTCCATTTGATAGTTCCATAAACTACAGAGAAGAAAAATTAAAAGTGTAATGTCAGATGGTCTTCAACAACTTCAAAAAAAAATTCCTCAAGTCAAGACTTTTTGTAATGAAAACATATTTTCACCACACCACAATCACGAATTTTACGAAATCTACCTCGAAAATGATGGCAAGGGATATTTAAAGTATGCAACTAGATGACAATCGCTCGTGACTGAAACAGCTACAGAAGAAAGAATAGGACAGATCTTTGATTGTAATCGAGATGAAGATGAGGCCCGAAATGTCAAAGTTATTAGTTTGATGCTATTTGACAGTTTGGTAAATTAAAAAATTGAAAGCTATATGTCAGATGATCCTCAATCCAAAATAAACAACAACATTTTTTGTAATGTAAACTTATTGTTTGAGAACAAATGTTCATGCATCACATTTATTAATTTCAGACAAAAAATCCAACAAAAACTCTACAATGAAACACCCTGTAGGCTATCTATATAATTAAACGATCACAAGACTTATCAATAGATTTATCACGAACTTACGAGAATTACTCAACTGTTGGAGACTTAGAGAGAGTAATCTTATCAAAATAGAGAACAGCAGAGAGTACGTTTTTGTGCTAAGTTCTAATCACATGAGATTAAGTATCTGAGAGGCAGCTAGAGAACTATAATTAATACACGTAAGTTACCGAACTTAATCATTTTTTTGACACTGGGTGCTCGTGGCGGCAAATGTAGACGTCTTTGATAGGTTAAACAACATAGTAATTAATTAGTTCTGAACTTGCCCCGTCCTCCTCCGAATGTAGTAATCATGATAGAGTTTTTATTTTGCGGTCTACATTTAGTAGATATGAGCGCACGACATAATATGAAATCACCGATCAAGTGAAACTTATTATTAAGATATTTTAAAGGTCAATGATTGAAACTGACAGTTTGAATAATAATATTATAATTTACACAATCATTTCATATGACGAATACTCGTATTTTTATTGTTATTCATGTGACATATTGATGGGCATTTGTTGTTATAGGGCGATGGCTGTATTATGACGCGTTTTTCATGAACACTTTGATTTCTTAGCATTCTCAGTTTGAGTCTCACTTTCGATTTTATACTTTTTTGGGTTTTGTTTTGAATTTTTATTATAATGAAATAATTTGCTGAGAAATTCTTTAAAGGTTGTAAAAGAATTTGTGATGCAATTTATATATATAAAATGTATTATTCGGACCAGCCAAGCCTCTAAAGTGCTCGTGCAGGCTGAATTATTTTATACAGGACCAATGTCCGATATACAAGATATAAATTATATATCTTTATGACTATTTTGATAAAAATTAAGACTGATTTAATTGATTTCAAAACATATAATAATTAGCAATAGACATCTGATTTGATTTTTATCGATTTTGATAATACCGACACATGTTTGTTTATGACTTCTACAAAGTTTGGAGTAAGTGATTTAGCAAATACTTAACATTTTTCATTACTTCAATTTTGTTGAAAACAAATTTTGTTAAAATTGTGTTAAAGCCATCAATAAATTTTATCGGAATTTTGCTGCTGATAAAATTTGTAATCTGAGTAATAACACTTCTAATTTTGTTTATTTTTTTTTTAAAGACTCGAGGAGCCTTCTTGTAATTAAATATTTTTGAAATTCAATCTACATATAAGAATTTCAGTAGTTAAAAATGTGTCAAAAATTTTACAAATACTTGTCAAATTTCCAAAGTTTATCATTCTGCTGACAAAAATGTAAAAACTCAGACCTTAAAGTACGTAACTCGAGTTAAAATTTAGCGTCTATACAAAACTCTCTCCAAAACTATTTGTGGACAGTTTAAACTGATTATTGAAGGCCGTAGCTAAAAGGAGGAGTTTTGGAGCTGCTCCTCAGAAAATTCGTGTTAACAGAAAAAAATAATATTTCGAATATACAAACAAACTTATAATATTATCTACTAACTGATAATTATTTATTTTAGCAAAAACAGTCTGAAAACCATCATTTCTTTAAATTTTCTTGGTTCACAATTGTGTTCTAAAACCACGGGCATTTTCATTTATGAAAAGGTTCTGTCATGAAATAATTTGTAACGGGTTATCCATTTTGTCGTTTCAAAAGAATGGGGCTAAAATTCGACATCTGTCAAACTAAGTTGTTAAACTATTTTTTTTTCAGTTGAAAGTCTGACATTAATGAAAATGGATCGCATAACAACGCATACAAATTGTCAAAACCTGCTACGAAAATGGTAATTCTGCCACAGCCACATAACGTGCTTCAAGAGGAAATTATGGTTTGCATAATTATGGTTTACATAGTACAACACAACGTTATTTCGTGAAAATTTAGCTCAGGTTTTTGCTGAAGTTTGGAGAAGAAAACGTAAAATAAATTTTAGCTCGAGCTGCGTATATACCCTTAAGAATTCTCACACCACCCCTATTGCGAGTGTCAATGCCTGATAAATATCAAAGCTTAACATTCAACAAGCTAATTGACGTAATGTAATGTAGATTAGACAGGAAATTTGACATATTTTATTTATTACTAATTTATCAATATAAAACATTTTTTTGAAAAGCCAAATTCCAATATTTGTCAACTTTCAATTGATATTTGATGCTTGCAATAGTTAGTCTTTATTTTTATTTTTAACTATTCAATTCTTAAAACTTCTTATATAACAAGGGTTGACACTTTTTGACAAAGGGTTAGAGATAACTTATTTTCAAACAAATAAAGTTTAAAGACAGATTTTACTTTTTCCAAGAAAAATTATGTTTTCTAAAAATTACTCCGTATTGTGTTCAATCTAATAATATAGTTTCCTAAGAAAAAAGATCAATGAAAAAGTCGTTAAATTGTGTCAAAAATCATTGATCCCACAAATTTATTTCACACCATTTGACAATACTCTAAATCAAGAGTGCAACTGGTTACTCTTTTAAAATTTTTAATTTAATTAAATTTTAGCTGAAAAAGATATATCACTTACGTTTTTTAAGTCGTTTTTAACAGTTAAAATAATTTAATACCAGTTTGTCGACTAAAAGACAATTTATATCACGAAATTACTAAATTAAATTTATTTAATGCTTTATTCTATAGCATTGGTTCCATTGAATATTTAAACAAAATAAAACAAACAAAAGCTTAAAACTACATCATTCATTTTTGTGAAAAATAAACTCCAGACTTATAAACACAAAAAAACCCGCTTCGTTCAGAACATATATGTATATATGTGCTAAACAAATGACCTTGATCTATAATTCAATTCAAATAAATGAATGAATATAATTTTTGTTTCGCGGCTTCTATAAACAATTTAATCAATCAATTAATAATATTAAACACTTAACAAGTTTTTGAAAAAAAAAAAACTTAAACGCGCGACGAACGGATGTGTTTGTGGTTTGGGATTTATGATTTAATTTTTTTTTGATCGATCGATTGATAAACAAAACAAAAGTATTTTGTTTATTTATTATCTCAATAAAATTATGAATTTTACAGAAGCAATATGATGTAATTTTTAATTTTTCCCTAGATTACTCAGAAGACACACAATACCGAGTATGAAGAACAATGAAATGATTGTTTATCGTTGAAATAATTTTTACATAATTGAAATATATACAATATTTACGTCAGAAGCTTATTGAACTTTTGAAATGTTAAAGTCTAAATGTCTACATACTTGTCATGACTCATGAATTATAATCTGAAACAACAAAAAAGAAAAAACGCTCACTCATAGTAGACTTTCGATGATATTCATCATTTAATCGCAAAGAATAAAAATTGATCGATGGATGATTGCTTTGGAAAATCACCATTTTCATATAAAATTTTGACTTCAATGGCTACATTAAACCCCTTAACAAAATATTGCATGCAAAAGTTGATTGAAGTTCAACTAAACAATATTTTAATAATTCAACTAAAGATTATTTATTCATACAAACTTTGCAGAAAAATAACACAAACTTTGCAGAAAAAGTAAACATAGAAAACATTGCAAACTAATATTGATGGAATTGTCATATTCTATGTTTTGACATTTTTTCAGATATGCATTTATGTGAATTGGGGTTAAAACTGTCAAAAACATAAATAAAAGGCCATTCAATTGAACTCATAACCAAATAATGTATTGGGTGTTTTTTTAAAAGAGCTTCAGAATTTTAAATAAGACAGAAATATGTTGAAATGAATTGTCGGTATATATAATATTGTCAATATGTCATTTAACAAGAATTGATCTCCATCATTGTTAACCTTAAAATAAATAAAGTGCTTTATTCAAATTTCCACAACTTAGAAGCGTTGTTTCAGCGTTAAACGATTCATGATGAATTGTCAAACTTCACCAAATAGAAATGTCAATACAATTTGACTTTCTCAACTGTCAAACCATAGACAACAATCATCGAAACTTCTCGTGTAGATAAAAGAAACACCCTATAATTTGATATTTCTCAATGAATCAATATTTGTACATATTATTTATATTTTTTTGTTTTCATTTATTTGAAAAGTCACGTCTTGAAGTCTCCAGGGTTTATTTTTTTTGTTCAATGTTCCACAGACAACATTGTGTACTCGCACAATGTTATTTTTGTTTTGCAAATATTTTCAATATCAAGATCAATAGCAAAATATACTAAGTAAAATATTTTGAAATATTTTCGCTATGATTCAAAAAAACACATTCGTAAATTTGTAGGAAGTGGCCGGCATTTTTATATACATAGCAATGACGAAAAACTTAAATCTGTCTTTTAAAAAATGTTGAAACAAAACTATGAGAACTAAACAAAAACAAAGTACAAATATTTCATGTGTTTTATTTACGTTGTCCCTGGGAATTTATTGAATTAGATTCTCAAATACCCGGGGGGCTATGACTTCAAAACCGAAAAAAGCCAATTTAGATCTGTTTGTTCTTTTGTTGCTGTCAAAAGAGCAAATATGTCAAAGCGGCAACCGGCTTTAATGAATGATTTTGCCTGCAGGTCATTTGACTCGCGAAAAAGAAGAAAAATTATTGTTTATGCAATCACATTCGCAAATCATCACGTGAATTAAATTTATAGCAATTGATGATGTATGCTGCGTTTGTATGAATGTTTTTTTTTTTTTTATTTTCGTATACAAAGTATTTAGAATTCTTTTAACTTAAAATGAAGACGTGACAAAGCAACAGTCAGTACGAAAGTAATTGAAGAACTAAATAAGAACAACATTCGAATCACTATAATTCATTGTCAATTGATGTGCATGTGATTATAGTTAAAATATTATGTCTTGTGGCTTGTGACTTGTGACACAGAGCACTTCATATAAAAGTTAATTCGTTTGTGATATGTTTTTGAATTCATTTTTATTTTCTCGTAGCTAAGCATTGATTTTGCTGAGACAAATATTGAAGAAGAAGATTCTGGAAATAGATTCTTAATTGTCCTACATATATATGTATACGATAGTAGTTGATGTTTATATTTTTAGGTTCTAAGATTTTAATTGTTTCGAATGAGTATTTAATTGTTTCCTATTTTTGCTTCCTCAAAACTTTGACTGGAGTCTTATTAATTCCACATTTCCTGTCAAGTCAAGTTGAAGGATGTTTTGCGTATTGTTTTCTGATTAGAACTGATTTTAAGTAGTTCAATAAAATTAGTACATTTATTTTTGTTGTACTAAAATAAAATATCACCTAATAAATTAGCCATAATGTCAGATTTTGAAATACGTTCCTTTTTGAATAACATCTGATCAGAGAGAAATTTATGTTTAGCTTTTAACCCGTGATTCAAAAAATTCTACTTTTTTTTGAACATTAAACATTTCAAATTCGATGTTATGGATTTATTAAAACTTCAGCTTCGTTTTGAAATCAAGTTATAAAATTTACAAAGTTTTTGGATATTCTACAAAATTGTTTAAACAAATTCCATGGTAAAAATCCTGTTAGAGCACATTTAGAAATTTAGGTAGGATAGTACAAGATTTCCTTAATTTTGGGTATTTTTTTCAGTTAAAAGGGATTTTTTTTTTTTAAATATTATTGACCATCGATTTACAAAAAATTCACGACAGTTAATTGCATACTACTCGATTTTTCAGTTTGGTCTTATTTTGCCCGTTTTTGAGAGATGGTAGAGTACAAACTTGATTGTAAAGTTAGCATTACCAAAAGTTAACTTTTAAAGAAACAAGTACAACAATTTGTTTTCTTTCACGAAAAATTGTTGTCAGTTAATCAATTAATTAATTAGTTTCCTAAAATTTAAAAGCTAACTTGACGGACGTTTATTTTTAGACATTTATATACTATTTTCTGGCTAATAACTTCCTTTCCCGTCTGTAAATTTGTCTTGCTTAAAACTTTAACAAAATATTTATAACAATATTTTGAAGTCAATATTTTTCTTTGTTCTAAAAGTACTTGAGTCGTAAACCATTTCGTATCAGTTTTTTGTTATTATTTTGGGTTTCGTGTTTTGCGTACAGTTTTCAATTAAATTTTTCAAAAAAAAATAACTAAAAATTAATTTCAAAATCTAGTTTTGTTAACGAAATTTTTATTCCAAAACATTTTTTTACCAATTTTTTACAAGTTTTAATAGCATTTTTGAAAAGTTTATATTTCTAATACATATAAGCAAATAAAGATTGAATTTTTCTTTAGCACAGAATGAGAGTCTTTTTTGCATTTTTCTGCCTTATTATCTGTACAACAAAATATATTTGAAGTCGAAATCTCCACTGGTTCTTGAGATATGAACGACAAAATCTAAAAATCTTTTATTTCGATTCTAGGGAACTTGAAACGTCGAGAAATGTTAATATTTTCAATTCGACAAATCGAACCGATTACAATAACTTCCTACGGGAAGTTAATAAATATTCCTCCAAGAAGATTATTAAATAAAGTATTTTAACAGGCAGTCAAATTGAACTTTATCAAAGCTTTTTGATGACCTTATTTTGAAACTAATTTTGAAATCTATTTATAAATCAGGTTTTTGAGATTTAACCTCTTAAAATTCGAAAGGAAAACCTCAGTTTTCGAGGCTGAGTAAATTTATATAGTAATTTTTTTTCAATAAAATTTGTTATGATTTTCCAAACCTATAATCCCCATCATCAATATTTCGTTAACATATTTTTATAATATTATTTAGTCTTTGAGAAATATCCTCATTACCTGGTTGTCTTCACTTGCCTTACATAAACCGTAAGGGACCGACCGCTGAAGAATTTATGCTCAGACGGTTTTCAATAAACTAAGAAAATAATATAAAAGAAATGGACTTCTTTATAAGGCTATCGCATCAAGTTTTTGAAATAATGTTGAATTAAAATATAGAAATAATGTTGAAAACCGATATTTTTAAATTTAGGCAAAGCATAGCTTAAATCAGCATTTAGATTAAAATTAAATTTGAATAATATGTGTCAAAACTCTTTTGTACATAAGTTATCTTATAACTACTAAGAAATTCGAAAACTAAGTGAAATACTTAAACGATTTAAACTGCAATAAAAGATAAAAATATAGCTTTTAAATGAAATTCAAAAATATATTTTAAATCGTGTTTTTCAAAACCATGAAGAAAGCACAACATTCCAAGATTTTCAAAATAAGCTTGACATAGAGTCAAATGGGTTCTTATAAGTCATCTTATAATTAATTCAATAATCTAAACTGTATCTAGAAAATAAAGATTTTGACTTTCCAAAATAATCAATGATTCAAAATCATTTTTTGTTAAGCACTATGTTAGGTTTTCAATAGTACATGTTTTTCCTTGAATTATTCAACATGCATATTTCAAAAACCTGAACAAATAGAGATTATAATTATAAGACGAACTTAAATTCAGGACTTCAAAAACTTTTGGAAAATACTTTTTGGGTGTTTTGTATAGGAGAAAGAAAAACTTCATTTTTTCAAACCAGTGATATTATTAACAATGCCAAACTAACGGTGATTGCACGGCAAATTTATTAATTAATAACTTTTTTGAATAGCTTTTCCCTTGGAAATTAATAACAAGAGCAATAACCCCAAAACTTCAATTATCTCGAAAACGAAAATTATATTACGAAAAAAACAATCCTGTTTGCTCACAAATTAGAAAACAAAATTATTATTGTGTCTCGAATTTATTAACATCTTCTATTTATGTATATAAAAATTATCTCATATTTGGAATTTTTTAAATCCAAAATATTGACATTTTTTTCAAACAAAAACGTATAATATTGAAATGACCTTGAACTAAATACAAAAAAATGTCTTCCTAAAAAAATGTTCAACAATAACAGAAAAAAATTACTAATAAATGATAAACACATTTTTGTTTAGTACGATAAGAAAATAAAAACAATAAATCAAATCATCATCTTTAATCTAAGAAAAGTACACTTGGGCGTATGTGGGACATTTTATTTGAGTAATCTTGCTAATCTTATTTCCAAGTGCAAAATTGTTGAAAAATGTACTTAAGATTTAATCAACAATTATTAAAGTACAGTTTAAATGAAATAAATTTGCCTCCCCAATGTCTGCTCTTAGTAATTTAGGTAAATATTTATTTTTTGATAAAATGAAGAGTAAATAATGTAGTAAATTGTTGTGGTGGTAAAACTGAAGTGAATTTTTGTTTTTTTTTTTGTATTTTTCGTCACAAAGCCATTCATGTAGATTTATCCGGTTTGTTTTGGTTCAAACTCCTCCTGAGTGACTAATATGAACTTCAGTCTCCTAGAAGAAAAGTCAAGTGCAGCGATACACCGACATTTTGTTTTGTTTGTTCTTTTGGAATGGAAAGACACGCAAAGCTTAAAATGATCTAGAACTCAAGATAAGTGCCGCCTGCCCTTATACAATATAGGATTACAAATTTAATTGCACTTGAATAAATTCACTCGATGTAATCAGTTTTATGATAGTACACTACACTATTCTAAAAGACAGCTGTATTGCATTAAATTAAATAAAAAATAAAAAGAAAAGTCTTAAACAATTGAATAACAGGTTTATTACCTAATAGACATTCTTAAGTTGCAAAAAATTATAAAAACCCTAGGTAAGCCCTTTTTTCTTGAATTTTTCTTTGGCTCGTACCCGGTAGATAAGTTTGTAAGTAGAAACCTATCAGCCTACAGACCGGGTTGTTTACATAACTTGATATGCATAATATGTAGGTATGTACATACGTATCTATAAATACTCGTATAATGAGTGTTAACACTTTGTTGCGATATTTGTAACGGATGTCTTATTACGTGACTTTGACAAATAATGCAAAAAATAAAAGTGCACAAAAATTCTATAAAAACTTTTTTATATTTTTGTTCAAGGTTAAACATTTTTGTTGTGCTTTTATGGCTGAATAAAAATGATGTAAACAATATGCCCATAAATAGAATAATTGTGTTTACAAACTAAGGTAGGTTATAAAATATGCAATTTTAAAAAATTGTGTTTTGATAAATTGTTAAATTAGTCAAGTTATTAAATATAGTAATTTAAAGGAGTAGATAAAGATAAAATTTGTATGCATGAGCAAAATAACCCATGAAAAATTAATTAGGAATTTTTTCATCGCGGTTACCTAAAAATTTATATTACCTAACCAGTAATGTCGATGACTTATTAGAGGTTTTGATTTATCATTTGGTGTGAAAGTATTGATTAGGAAAGAAGAAGTTTTCGATTTTTAAATGTTTTCAAAACTAATTTTTGAAACTTTCATCAAATGTGAATACCTAGAATGTATGTATGTAAATCCTACATTTATAAATATTTATCAAAAGCACAATTAGAGAAATGTTACTACAAAACTAGATCTGTCCCAGGGACATTTAAACACATCGTAATTGAGCGTGATTGCATACTTCTACATTTAGAAACAATTCTTTTGAACCGATGAATAACGAATACAGAATAAACTTTTTCATAGGAGCTAAAACTGAAATTTAGTACTGAAACAATTTTCTAAAATTTGTTTTCAGACTGTTCTTTTTTGAATAATTTAAGAAAGCTTTTTTTTGTTGATTTCCATTATTTTAATAGTTTAAAAAAAAAACACTTTTAATAAAATAAAACAAAATAAAGTAATTTAATATAAACGTAATAAAGTAAAGTAAGTATTGGCGAATATTTAAGGTTTTGAGAACGTTGATCAAAACAAACAATTTTAAACTTAGAAGTAGAATTTTATAGGTATTGCAACATTTTTTTCAAAACCATCAAAAATATTACACGAACGACATTTCTTGCTTTAAAAAAATCTGGGGATGCGACCCAAACTAATCACTCCCCATTGGTGCCCTTTAAAATGATTATCTTTAGAAATAAGCAAAATCGTCATTTTATGAACTTTGAAAAACATACAGAAAAATTACTGAAGTTGATATTGTTTTTCATCGAGATTTTGGAACTCTAAACCAATGAATTGGGGTATTTTTAGCATAATTTTACTTATTTGTTAAAGAAAACTGTTATTTCAATTCTGTTCTTAACTTAACCGAAGTTTAAGACAATATTTTGTCGAAATTGAATTTTTACTAGTTTTATGTAGTAGTTTTTTAGGGTTTTATTTTTCTAGAAAAATTGTCCAATCATTATTTTTTGAAATTGATGTCAAAAACATTATTTTTGATGCATACAATTTGTTAAGAAGATTGAATCATTTTTGTTCTTATTTTATGCAAGGTGACATATATTTTTGTTAGTTTTTTCGAAAAAAATCATCCACCGAGTCTTTTTGAAAGTCCTTTCCACATATTCTCAAGTTATTATCTGCCAAACAAAATTATTCGGAGTCGATATATCTGCTGGTTCTTAAAATATGACAGGCTAACAAATATTTCCAGAACGTACGGCGGACGTACGAATATCTTTCTAAAAATCATGAAGTTGTATTATAGGGACTTTGAAATGTCGAGAAATGTCCATATTTTCTGATCGATTCCAAAGGGAAGTTAATAAAATTCGTCTGAAAAAGATTTCCAAATATTTTGACCATATTTTTAATAATGTGGGCTATTTTCTATTAAAACAAAATTAAATGGTTCTTCTTTGAAAATTCAATGTCGCAAAATGTCAAACAACCTATTTTCAAGCTCTTATCAGTTTATTTCAATAATTTTCTAAATATTTGCTTCTGAACACGTCTAAACGGTAACAATTCATTAAAAGAAAATCAAACAATCCTAAATGTAGGAAATCCAAAATGTCAGAAAATCAGATGTCATTTATGTATATGGATTTAGAAAATGACTTAAAGTTAAATTAGTAGTATTGCAACTTAAGTTAAATTTTAAAGGATAGACCGATGATAAAATCGTTTAAAATTAGCAAAATCGTCTCTCTAAATTAGCAACTTACTAAAATTGCTTTAAAAATTAAAAACTTGTATACAATGCCCCTGAAAAAGGTTTACATTTTTAAATAAAAAATATCAATTGGTTTGTAGTTCGACGTTGTAGGTCTGTTAAGTTAATTGTTTGGAAAAGATAAAAGTCTTAGATCTAATTGTTGTTGTCCCATAAATTCGGTTGAAATTTGTCTGTCTACTTAAGTCATATTTAACTTTTTACGCACTTATTAAACTTATTCAATTTACACAATATAGATTGGCATCTTTTGATCTAATTTAATCTGATTTCTACATCCATTGAAAAATTAAATTCAATTCAAAGCCTAATTTTGGATCAAGTTTATCGACAAAAGACTCGTGCACTATCATAGCCCAAGAAAACTAAACAAAACAAATTGAAAAAGCTAAATTTTGGTGGAGAACTTTATTCACACGTTCCCAACACTCCCTTAAAAGTCCCCTTTTTTCTGGATCGGAGCAAACAAAACTGGGTGGTGAAAGGGAGTCAAGTTCATTACTTTTTTTCAAATTATTGAAACATTTTTGATGTTAGTTCCATTGATTGGGAGACTATCTTTTTGGATAAAGATTTAACTCAAGTGTTTGACATATTCAAATTGTATTTAAAACAAGCCTCTGATAGTTATATTCCAAAAAAAATTGTTAAAAAAAACTCCAATCCTCCTTGGTTTAACAAAATGCTATCAAATCTTAAAAATAGAAAAAATAAAGCCTTTAAGAATTATAAAAAGGATAGAACTATTTTGGTTAATCTTCATAAGTATTTAACCTTACAAAAAGAGTTTGATGTGCTTAATAAGTTTTTATATAATAATTTTATCTTAAATGCTGAATCACAAATCAAGGTTGACTGTAAACACTTTTGGAAATTTATTAATACAAAAAAAAATCAACTGGATTACCAAATTGCATGGAGTTTTGCGGCAGCACTTCTAGTGATTTGTCAACCATATGCAATCTTTTTGCTGATTATTTTGAGTCGGTATATTCTCTTACATCACCTAATGTACTTCCACAGTTTTCACCACCTAATGTTGTCGATGTTGGTAGCATCAATTTAAGCATAATGGAAGTATCTGAAGCCTTAAGAGGTATTAATGGAAATAAAAGTGCTGGACCGGATGGTATTTCTCCTAAAAAATGTGCAACATCTCTTGCGATACCCCTTTGCTTTATTTTTAATATTTCCCTGCGAACTGGTCAATTCATAGATGAATGGAAAACATCTTTCATCTCTCCAATTTTCAAAGCAGGATCGAGACAAAAAGTATGTAACTATAGACCAATTTGTAAGCTATCTGTAATTCCAAAAATATTCGAAAAGATTGTTTGTGATAAACTTTATTTTTTTTACCAAAAATGTAATTGCTGAATCTCAGCTCGGTTTCGTGTCAGGCAGATCAACAACCTCTAATCTCACAGTTTTATGTAATTCCGTAGTAAAAGGTTTTGATAAAGGTTTTCAGACAGACATAGTTTTCACAGATTTTGCTAAGGCCTTTGATAGGGTAAATCATGAAATTCTTGTTCATAAACTTTTTTTGCTGGGATTCCATTCTCATTTTTTAAAATGGATAAGCTCTTATTTGAGCAACCGGATCCAATTCGTCAAAATAGATAAATTCAAATCTAAAGCTATCAAAGTAACATCAGGTGTTCCACAGGGGAGTCATATTGGACCTT
Source organism: Eupeodes luniger (assembly GCA_951509635.1). Classification (NCBI taxonomy): domain Eukaryota; kingdom Metazoa; phylum Arthropoda; class Insecta; order Diptera; family Syrphidae; genus Eupeodes; species Eupeodes luniger. Next base: position 127,762,989 of record OX608075.1, on the reverse strand, counting down.
TGTTTTTTATACTTTTTGATAAATGATATTCCTGATACTTTTAAATTTTCTAATTATTTATTGTATGCGGATGATGTTAAAATTTTTAAAACCATTAAATCTGTTGATGATTGTCTATTATTGCAAGAGGATCTAAATGAATTGGCATTGTGGTGTGATAGAAATTTACTCTTTCTGAATGTCTCTAAGTGTCAAAGTTTTACGTGTTTTAGGAGAAAATCATACATTTTGTTTGATAACTCAATTAATGACATTGTTTTGGAAAAAGTTACCCAAAAAAAAGACTTGAGAGTCATATTAGATCATAAACTTTCTTTTAATTTCCAAATGGATTTTGTTGTAAATAAAGCTTATAAGATGCTCGGCTTTGTACGAAGGAACACAAAGGAATTTACTGATCCTTACGCGCTCAAATGCCTTTACTCAGCCTTTGTCAGATCAAATCTTGAGTATTGTAGTGTTGTTTGGAATCCGTACTATAACACTCATTCCTTAAGAATAGAAAGAGTGCAGAAATCCTTCACTAGGTATGCTTTTAATAAGCTTAATTGGAGTATTGATAGACCTCCATATCCTGTAAGGTGTCAGCTCTTTGGTATGCAAACGCTTGAGTTAAGAAGGAGATATTTTTCAGTAATGATGGTAAAAGATATCTTAAGTAACCACATAAATTGTTCTTATTTGCTTGAATGTATTAATTTGTATTTTCCTTGCAGAAGTCTCCGTATGGTTTTCTACCTACGTGATGAATTTTTTAGAAGCAACTACAGTAGGAATGAACCCATATCTCGTTGCATCAAAGTGACAAATAGTGTTTTACACTCCATTGATATATTTCAACTCTGTTCAAGAGATAATTTTAAAAGATATGTCATGCTTGTTTTGCTATCTAATCAACACATAGTTACTTAAATTCATATTTATTTACTAACGCCGATTGTACATATTTATACATATTTATTATATTTATTTATTAATATTATTATATTTATTATATAAGTAGTAATCTATAAGAGATTGTAAAACTAAACTAAACTAAACTAAAAAAAATTGCCAATACAAATGTAGCTCATGTAATTCTTCACTAAAAAGAGTACATCACTTATTTGGGTAAAATTGATAGATTTTGAGAAATGAAGCTCTCCACCAAAATACAGCTTTATCGTAATTTTTTCAAATTTATTTGTTCTATTGTGGCAACATAACAACCCAGACTATTAATATTTTTGTTTTATCTTAAATGAGGTCAAAGCTCATGCAAGGGTCAAAGACCAAATAATAGTAACTTATTGCTTCTTGACAACAAATAAAGTTATACAATACATATGTATAACCTACTTGAATGACAACATTATATCGCGTGAACACCGACACAGAGACTAACTAAGACTTTGTATAACTTGACGTGCACTTGACAACTTCCTGTGAAACTCTGTGTCTGGTTGATATAAACCAAAAACAAAAACTATTAACAAATTAACAAACAGTCCGAATTCTTAATTTTATTATTGTTAACAAAAATAAGTCTATTTAATACAAATTAAATCTCCAAGAAAGATAATTTTCAAGTGCTATAAGTATGATTAAATTCTTTTGATATTAAATTATTTATAAATATAAATCAAGCTTTGTCTATGCTATCGTTTAAAAAATAAGCCAAACAAAATTATAATCAGTTCAAGTACCTTCTTAGCTAAAAATATATATTAAAAAATTAAACCTTTTCTTGCTGAGATTTTTTTGAAAAAAATGCTAATAACATTAAATGGGTTCATTGATAAAAAAAAAACGTATATTACTTTTTTTAATAAAAGATACTTAACTAATGCAAAATACACAATTTTATACAAAGCAACGCCAATACGGCTCAGATAGTTTGAATTACCGACTAAGCTACTTACAATCAAAAATTGAGATCCGGTCATATTGCAAATTAAGTTCGATGTTATAACCACTTTTTGTTTTTTTACTTTAATTCACTCTCAAAATTTTATTTCAATCACGTGATTTATTCGACTCTTATAAAAATTGTTTAATTCACTTTAAAGTCGATGATAATGATGATATACTCGTAGTAAAGCTCTTGCTTAGTAGATAGGTTTGTATATGCCAAGGACAAATATATTTTATTGTTAAGTATTCTAACTCGATACCATAACGCGACGATGGACAATGCCGCTGCTGCTAAAGTATCTTCACTCACGAACTTCTATAGATTTAAGATTCTCCAAAAAAATATCCAAGAAATGACAAATGGAGTGGAAACTTTTGAAACAATTTAACTATCCAACGAATATGAAGCCGAATCCGAAAGCCAAATAGAATATTTATTTGTGTCTGTTCAATTTAAAATCATGTTACTAAGCCATTCGACATATTTCACAACGAAAAAAATAAAAAAAAAAAAACAAATTAATTTATTCAAATTATCCGAAATCACCTGAGGACATATTGATTGTTTTCTTATTTGTTTTCAGTTTTCAATTTTAAAAATACAGGTAGTAAAATAATTAATATTGATTATGTTGTGTATTCCGTTCGAAAGGAACAACACAAATCTTCCGTAGCCGATTCGATAGAAACAAAAAATTATAAATCCTAACCCGAAGGCTTCTTGGCTTCTCGCTCAGCACAACTGTTAAGGACAGCCAAAGCCGAAGCAGTGTTTTTTTTTATTTGTTGTCTTCTTCGTCTTTCTAATAAAATTTTATCAAACGCCACTGCGCTCTTCACAATCAAAATTCATATAAATGAATCATAGACCGGAATAATTGAATTTTTTTCTTCTCTTTTCTGTCTTCGATATGGAGCCGTAGCGGAGCGGCGGCGATGGTAGCTGTTAGCTGGTAGAGACCGAAGTGGAAAAAAACCAAAGCCAAAACAAAAGCTAGTATGGCTATAACGAAACGATATCGTTTAGATGGTTTGGTTGGTTGGATGGATGGCGGCCGCCGGCTTCAACTTCGCAACTATCACTAGTTTTTGTACCACGGCACGGCAACTGTTGTTGGCCAACTCTGGGAGCAGCCGGCTAAAGTGTACCCCAATGACACTGATAGATCAGACGCGAACTCATGTTCGACGGCGACGGCGACGACGACAACGAAGGCGACGGATTCGATGACGATGACGTTGGTGATGATGGCGATGCTTTGGCTTAAAACTATAGGAGTGTTTTTGTTTTTTTTTTTTTTTTTTTTGAAAAAGCCATAACTTTCTATAAAAGCTTGCTTGGTTGGGAGGAGGGCAAGGAGGGGGTATTTGGATATTGATTTGTGGTGGGCTTGGGTTTGGGCTCCAAACAATGATGGTTCGAGAGGGTAGTTGTTGTTTTTTTTTTCAGAAATTTCTATGGATTCTCACAATAATGGGAAATTTCTTTTTCTTTTCGGTTCTATGGATGACGGTATATCTACAGGTATATGTAGGTACTTTTTCCAAAAAGGAACACAATAGGAGCACAGCACACGTGTGGATACGGATAGGGGATACAAAATAAAATTAAAGGAGGGCCACGGCACCGTAGGGAACTTGGATAGGACCATCAGGCTAGGTAATAATACAAAATACTATTTGTCTTTTGTTTTTTGGTCTTTTTTTTGGAAGGAAGGTAGGTTACGTCTCAAAAACATGAAAGTACTTTCAATTATTGAGGGTAATTTTGGATTTCGAAATTTGTATGTAGATACGTAGTTAACAAAAAGAAAGGGGGTTTGTCTTATATATATTTTACAAAGGAAATCATTGATATACACAGCTGTCAATATATAGAAAAATGATGTCATGTATTTAAGTAAATTAAATTGTTACGTTGTGATTGTGATATATAAATATTCATGATTTGAATAACTTTTGAATATTGAAGTATTAATTTAAAAGTTTGTCTAAAGCATTTTTTCAAAAAAAAAAATGAATAATTAAGAAAAATGCAAAAGAAATTCTTACGACTATAATGTGAGCAAAGTAACCGAATTGGATTTATATGTGTTAACTTAAGAATCATTTCTTCTTAAAATGAGTCCAAGAAAGGAGGAATAACAAGGTTCTGTGAGAAAATAAGGAGTTTTTTAATATCATAGAGAAATAGATTTTCAAAACAAAACAGGATTTTCATGCCAAAGGTCTTGGGTTCAACCCCTACGTGTGCCATCTAAAGTTCTTTTTCACGAGTACTGCCTCTTGAGAGGAATTGACATATCCTTCATGAGTAATTCTTGTCATGAAAAGTGCTTTCTCAAATTAGCCGTTTGGATTCGGCTTAAAACTGTAGGTCCTCTCCATCCCTGACAACATTATTCGGACCCAGGAATGGTTGAGAGTTGTAATTAATTTATTTGTATTGGGAACATATTTAAAACGTTTAAGGAACGTATTGGGAACGAAGCGAAAACGTATTGAAAACTTATTTTAAAGATATTAAAACTCATTGCGAACGTATTGAGAACTAGTTTAGAATAAAAATAAAAACAAAAACGAACAATAATTTGAAAATTTTGTATTTTTTATTTTTATATATTTGTTTTTTCTTTTTTTTATCACAATTTTGTATTGGGAACGTATTATGAACGTATTTTGAACGTGTTGCGAACGTGTTAAGAACTTATTAGGAACGTATTTAGAACATATTAATAATGTATTGTGAACGTGTTGGAAACGTATTGCAAACATTTTGAAAACGTTTAAAGAACGTATTGGGAACGTATTGCGAATGTTGTAAGAACGTATTGGGAACGTATTGAAAACGTTTTAGGAACGTATTGAGAACTTATTAAAAACGTTTTGGGAACGTATTGAGAGCATATTGAAAACGTGATGCTTGATGAAACATATTGAGAACGTATTGCTATCGTAATTTGAACGTATTGGGAGCGTATTGAGAACTTATTACGTACGTATTAAGAACGTATTGAGACCATTCAAAGAACGTATTGGGAACGTAGTGCGAACGTATGCGATTTTATTAGGAATGTATTGAGAACGTATTGGAAACATATTGGAAGTGTTAGGAACGTATTCTGAACATGATGGAATCGTTAATGGTAATCAAACGTTTCTCTTGCAACTGATTGGAATTGCAGCAAAATGATTAGGTACACTAAACTGTCATTGCAATATTTCTAGTGAAATAAATTCAAAGAGAGATTCACGAAAGAGTACATTTACTTCATCACTATGTAATGATTTGTTTGAATCCTTGGACAATTTTTAAAGTCCTATAGGTTTTTAAATGTATAGCATAACACCCTTAAAGTAATTATTCTGAATAAGAACTTTTCTGAATTAAATATTGTAGAAGTTATAATGTAGTTATAATTTTCTTGACAGTTACTAAATAAAAAAAGAGGCTGAGATGCGACCCACACTGATAACTTCCCATCCCGTCTGTCGATTTGTCTTGCTTAAAAGTTTGTAGGTTTTCGTGTTTTGTTAAAAAAAGTTGTCAGTTGAATTATTCTTAAAAAATTAAAAATTACCAACAGTATTTTGCTTATAATGAAATACATAGTTTGATTTCAAAATCTATTTTTGTTAACGAGGTTTTTAGTCGTTAACCAATTTTTACCAATTTTAGTAGCATTTCTTAAAAGTTTTTATTTTTAATATGAACAAATGCAAATTGGATGAATGAAATTAATTTTAAGTCAATGTCTTCCATTATTCACGAGATATCGAGAACCGAACATAATTTTTTACCAATTTTGCGTACTACTTTTTGTAGATTTTAATTTTTTATGATAAAACGGATGGTTAAATTTTTATAAAAAAATTACTGAATGTTGAAAACCAATATTTTTTATAAAACAAAATTGATTCTTAAATTTTTGAAAAGATATTTGAGTCGACAATCAATTTTTACGAACTTTTATTAATTTGTTTTCGGTTTTTATTTTTTGTAAAAAAAACTGTCAATTTCATTTTTCTCAAAATTTTACTGAATGTTTAAAACAATATTTCTCATAAGATAGAATTAGTTGAAAGCCAATATCTCAAAGTTTTGAAAAGATATTTAAGTCGAAACCCAATTTTTACCAACTTTTGTTAATTTTTTTTGCATGTTTTTAATTTTTTGTAAAAAAACTGTCAATTCGATTTTTCTCCAAATGTTAATGAATGTTGACAACAATATTTCTCATAAGACAAAATTAGTATAAAGCCAATGTCTCAAATTATTGAAAAGTTATTTGAGTCGTAAATCAATTTTTACTAACTTTAATTAATTTTTTTTTTAAGTTTTTATTTTTTGTAAGAAAACTGTCAATTCGATTTTTCTCAAAATTTTACCGAATGTTGAAAACAATGGCGCAAAATTTTAAACAACCTATTATTAAGGCCTTAGCACGATACTAGTTAACAATTTACTATATACATAGTAATCTACTAACTTTTCACTAATTTTAAACACTTTTTATTGTTTTGCTAACTATAGTATCATGCTAAAACCATTTTATTAAAAAAAAAAACATGAACACATCTTAATAATGACAGATTGTGGAGCAAACAAAACAAACATACCTTTTTTTAACCTAGTATCATACTAAAAATGATTTAACATCGTTCTAAATCGTCTAAAATTTTGCGCCAATATTTTTTATAAGATAAAATAAGTTGGAAGCCACAATCTCAAATTTTTGAAAAGATTTAGATTAGATTAGATTAGAAAATAGATTTTATTTCATCATAAGTACATTTTTGAATTCGGTTTACAAATCTTTAAAGACATGGCAAAAGCCGTCTGCCAGATTGACAAGTTTATGATTTCAATAATAAAAATTAATAAATAGGTGCACTAGGTTTACAATACATTTTTTCATTTGGTTAAAAATTTAATTAAAACGCTTCTCTTAAGATTTGGTTTCTATATCTTAATGCTGATTTCACAAAGTTGCAAAGAGCCGTCCAATCACGTCCGTTCAGTATATCAATAACTTCATCCTCTTCGTAATTAGCTTTTCCCAAGTGTAGTTTTCTTAATTCTTTAAGTATGGGACAGATGCCTATAAAGTGCATGATGTCTTCACGGGTTTTCAAGTTACACAAGGAGCATGTGATAGGCAAATCCGGCCGGTGGGGTATGTAGTTTAATGGCAGTAACTCTCCTCTCACCTTAAATATGGTTGAGTTTTTTTCTGCATCGACATTGCTTCCAAAATAGCTAATCATGCTTAGATCGTGTTCCAGTTTCGAATAGTACCTTCGATAAATTGATGATTGAGCTTCTTCAATAAAGGCTTTATGTAGTTTTTCATCAAGATTCTGGAGTATATTGTACAGTTCAACTTTCATTTCCTGTATGTTAAATCCCGATAAATTTAATGGACGTCCCGTCCTCTCAGCCAGCTCTTTCCATTTCTGAAAGCATGATGCTTTTTTTGCGATAGCGTGCGTAGCAACTATTTTAGGAAGTCTTGCTTCGTGCATGTTTAATACTTTAAGGACGTAATCAAAATGGAGTTTCAATGTTGTGATGAACAATGGTGGAAGCCCTGTTTCAATGTGTAACATATATGTGGGAGTCGTCCGGGGAAGGTGCAGTACTCTTTTAAGAAAGAACCTGAGAAGCTGTTCTACACTCTCATATTGTAAATATCCCCAAACTTGCGTTGCATAAAACATAACTGATCTCGCTGTTGCCTCAAAGATTTGATATTTGACTCGAAGTCCTATGCTCTTATTTTTCATACAAGTCAACCAGGTTGTGTTTATGGCAATTTTTGCACTTTTCAGTTTTTCTAGCAAGTGAGTTTTAATACTATTTTGTGGTGTTAGAATTACTCCCAGGTATTTGTAATTATCAACTACTTCCACTGCTTCCCTCTCCAATTTCCAGATATAGTTTCTACTTCGCTGTCTCTTGCCTCTACCAAAAATCATTATTTGGGATTTTCCTCTGTTTACTGTAAGGTTCCACAGTTTACAAAATTCTTCGAGCTTAGTTATCATCATCTGGAGTTTTATCGGCGTGTCTGCTAACAGCACTATATCATCAGCGTACATCAAAACTTTGATTTTAGTACGACCTACATCAATCCCTCCATTAATATAAGAAACAATATCATTAATAAAAAGGGCGAATAGAAGTGTACTCAGGATGCATCCTTGTCTCAAACCTGATGGTGTTGCGAAACTTTCAGACATATTGACTCCATCCCATACCTTCGCTGAACAGTTTTTGTATATTTTTCTTAATGTCCTCAACATTTTAAATGGTAGACCCAGAGCAGAAAGTTTATAGAACATTAAATCTCGATCTACAGTGTCAAATGCGGATTTGAAATCAACGAAGTAGGCATAGATATTTTTGCCTTCCTCACGGTAAATGTCTACAATAGTGCTAAGTGTATAAATTTGATCAACGGTGGAGTAACCTTGACGAAATCTTCTGCCCAATTACTAAGGCGTCTGTACAACATACTTCCAAATATCTTACGAATTGTATTAAGCAGTGATATCCCTCTGTAATTTTCCACCATGTTCTGATTTCCTTTTTTGTAAACTGGAAGAATAACGGATGATTCAAAGCATGTTGGGACAATGTCGTTTTCATACAAATCGTTTAGGTTCGCTAGTAGATGTTTGGCAAAATCATCACTGCAATACTTATAAAATTCGTGAGGTATAAGATCTTCTCCTGGTGCCTTAGATTCTTTCAGTTCTTTTAATACTGATTTCAACTCTGTAGATGTAAACGGTTGATCCATAACTTGATTCTCGATATAATTAACACAGTAATGAAAAGGTAACGTTGATGACTCTACATTCAAAAGTGATTGAAAGTGAGTTTTTAAATCGTGGTTAGGAATGCTAATACCAATTTTGAGTTTTGCTCCGTTTACAAATCGAACTGCTTTCCAGAATTCCTTCGTGTTTCGGCTTGCACTGATAGTGTGCACTTTTTCTTCAAAATACTGGGTTTTCTTGTGTAAACAAATCTCCTTAAATCGTTTTTTTTCTTTCGCATACTCTTGTCTAAAATATGGGGTGTTATATCTTCTAAATAGTTTCAGAAAAGAAAAGACTTTTTCTCTAGCTCTAAGACACTCTGCGTCAAACCATTTCTGTTGTGGTTGAATTCTACTAGATTTATCGGATATTTTTGGTGCTGATTTACGTATTACATCTTGCAGGCTTTCTATTGAGACTATTTCGCCTCTTGTCTTCATGGAATCAAGTTCAAGGTCTAATGCATCTTGATACGTTTTTTTGAGATTATTTCGCCACATTAATCTGGGCAATGTTAATTCAGTGAAACCTTGACATATTGACTGTTTATCGTTGTTTATTTTCATAACAACAGAAATTGGCATATGATCCGAAAAACACTTTTCATGAACCTTAAAATCAGATACCTCATAAAGCCAATCATCTGCTATAAAACAATAATCAATTACCGAACACGAGTTTCCTCTTACAAAAGTGAATTCACCCTTTACATCACTTTTAGATCTGCCATTTAGAACCATTAGGTTGAAAGATTCAGCGAAATCAAGAAGTTCTCTTCCTTTTCTATCTGTCTTATTGTCCTTCGATATTCTTTTGGGGGCTAAGGTTAGTAGAGGATGATATCCATTTTCATTGTAGAAGCCTTGTTCACTTCCTATTCTTGCATTTAGATCCCCTATCAAAAGCAATTTCTCATTTTGAATAGTACAGACTAAGTCACTTAGGGAGTTAAAATCATCTTCCCAGTGATTGCAATTTAAGTAAGTTGGTATTATATAGTGCTTACAAATGTTTTCTAATTTTAAGTTAATTATATTATATCCTAGTACCTTTTCAAAATTCAAAAATTCTTTGTAAATTTTCTTAAAACCGTAAATACATCCACCACTTGCTCTTCCATATTTGTTAGTTTTTACCGCTTCCTCCCATACCAAATCATATTCGTTAAAATAACCATTAACTAAATCGTAATTTTCTTTCAATAAAAATGTTTCGAATAATAAAAATATATCAAATGATTTTACATAGTTAAAGAAGTTTAAGAATAATAATTTACTTTTTAATCCATTTATATTATAACTTAAAATATTTAAATTGTAATTACTAAGCGACTGACAGACGGCAAATTCTTAATTATTTAATTTTTTGTATTGAATTGATTTTGAACCCCCCTGTGTTGAATGTTGTTGCATTGAATGTGCAGATGGCGCTACTATAGATAGTGAGGAGTTTTGTAACAGCTGTCCATGACGTTTATCGTTGCTGTCAAAGTTGACAGCTCGTTCCATGTTATCAAACTTAACATCAGGGAACATTTTTTTCAAAACAACAAATCCATTATCATTACCACATTTTAACCCATATTCGGTGCTCCATGCAAATGCCCTTCCCTCAATAAACAATCGGTCATCACGCAGTTGTATTTTTGTTCCAGGGCGTTCGGTGTATAATGATTTTTTGAGCTTGATCATCTTTGCTCTTTTTGTTCTTATTGACAAAGGGTAATCCTTATGGACACTTCTTCCAGTGTTTTTCAATTTGGATGATGCTTTCAAGATTTTATATACATCAGAGCTGTGTTTAAGTGTTACAACTAGGTGGTTTATTTCGTTGTCGCTATTAGTGTTTTTGTGTGTTAGTTTAACCGAGTCTACGGTGTTCTCATCGCCTTCTGCCAAACTCTGGCAGAGCTCTTTCGCCTCATACAAAGGATCAACATTGGTCTTACTTGGCAAGTGCACAATAACATTTTTTTCGTTGAATTTCATCATAAGGTGTTCTATTTGCATCTCAAGCTTTTCGCAACGTTCTTCTGCAGATGCAACTTTGTGTGCAAGTGCTAATTGTTTCTCTTCAGCAGCCTCCATTTTGGTGGTAAGTACATCTAAGTCCGCCTTTGTTACTAAATGCTGGAGGTGATCACTTAATTTTTCATCGAGAAGTTTGCCTAGATCGCTAATGGACATATTGTTCAAAGTCATTTCGGAGATTTGCAGTTTCTTTGACTCGGGGGATGCTTCCGGCGATATATTACTTATACTACGTTTATGCATATATGTAGTGCAATAAGTGACAATTAGCTTTTGCGCTTTGCCGATGTTGTTTGGCTAATTTTACAATGTATTTAAATAATATTTTGAGACTTACTTCGGTAACAGTGACGTGCAATGTGATTATAATTAAATTTAGGTCAAAAATTCAAGTTATAATGAACTATTTTATATTAAATTTGGCTAAAACACAGGAGCTAAATTTTAATGCAACCGAACTGTTCAACTGTCAACTGTCAATCTCAAAAGATTGAAAAGATATTTGAGTCGAAATTCAATTTTTGCCAACTTTGAGTTTTAGGTTTTTATTTTTTATAAAAAAAACTGTCAATTCGATTTTTCTCAAAATTTCTCCAGATGTTAAAAACTTTGTTTTTCATTGCACAAAATTGTTTTAGAGATAAAATCATTTTTTGTTCGTAAAATTTTCTAGATGACAAATTTTTTTCAGTTTTTTTGATTTATAAAAAAAACCGTTAAATGGATTTTTTTCTAAAAATATACTAGTTTGGTATCACGTTACGATATATAATATAAAATTTAATTCAAGTTTCTAGCATCATTAATTCGTGAGATATTTAGGGTTAACCGACATTTTCACCTTTTTTTTTTAACTGCTATGGTAAAAAAATTACCCACGCAATTTTCTTAAAAGTCCTTTCTGCATCTTTCTGCATTATTATCTGTATAACAAAATTAATTTGAAGTCGATATCTCTTCTGGTTCTTGAGCTATGGACGACGAAAAAACCGTGCGTCGCGAGCGTACGTTATTTCGACCCTAGGGAACTTGAAACGTCGAGAAATGTCAAAATTTTCAATTCGACAAAATCGGACAAATTACAATAACTTCCTATGGGAAGTTAATAACTAGGTCTAAATATCTTTTTTTCAAAATGGCTTTGTTTTCCTCGTTATACCACTCTGAAACTTTGTTTTCTAATTCAAAACATTTTTCCAAACCTTCCCTTACAAAAAAAATTCTCCACTTCTCAAATCAAATGTTTTTACTAAATTCACTAATCTCCAATATATTTGAATGCTTTTATCCTAATCTATCAACTTTGTGAAAAAAGTATTATAAACATTTTTGTGAAGAGCTACATGACCGACACTTAACCCATAATTTTTATAAACAAAACAAAACTTAAGTTTCGCGACTAATTTGCAAAACATTGTACTTAGCTGCTCCTAAAATTTGTTGATCCGGTCCAAAAAACAAGGACTTTTCAGAGAGTGTTAAGGACATTATAAAAGAAGTTCTCCATCAAAATTCAGCTTATTCGGAATTTGTTCAAAGTAAGCCGATTTTTTAGCGAATAAAAAACCTTCAAATTACCTCAAAAATTTTTAGATCTTAAATTAACTCAGGAACCCATGGATTTCCTCTAAAGCTTCATTTTGGGGCAATTTTTATAAAATAAATTATTACTCAACCAAAAGCATAGTCGGATTCCCTAATAATTCCCATTTAAAAAGCAAACAATACAAATGTAAATCAAACCCCACAAAATCTTCAAAATTAACTTATTTTAAATCTCAAAGCATAACAACAATTCCATTCCGTCTGTCATGAATTTAATTAACTTAAACAATAAAGCAAATAATTTATACATGCCATTCCTAGTACCTTGTATACTTAATTGTCAAGTTCAAATAATTAACAATCAATTTTTATAAAAATCTAACCCAATTACTGAAAAATCAGTGATCATTCAGTAATGTATGTATAAATTATCATGACAATTATTTTCTCCTCCAACAAAATCTATATTCTAAAAACAGCTTCTACTGTTCTATTTATGTAAATATAAATGTAGGTATTTCTAAAGACACTCAATGTAAATCTTAAGGCAATTAAAATTTATAAATTGAAATAATAAACTCAAACCCGTGAGACTTTGGTAAATCATCATATCGTTCGTTCTCTTGGCTTTATTTCAATAATTGATTTGATTGTTTTCAAAAAGATTTGAATCAGAGCAAAGGTTTACATAAATCATCCATATATTGTATATTTTCCTAAAAATAAATATGCATACATACATACATATGTATGTGAGTAGTCATCTCATAATTTTATCATTTAACACACATGTCACCAGGCAAATGACAAGGATTCTACATATCCATATCCATATTAAAGGACAACAAGGATCATGACACCTCCAATGATGGAAATTTCCACACTTCTGACATTTGATTCGAATATATAAAGTTTTGAATAAGGCACATCTTGAAAATAGAACAAAAAACATATCAACGATGGAAATTGGATTCAAAAAGATGTCTTCACCCACAAAACTCATTTTTTTAAATAAGAAAAATAAATTTCAAGCGAAGACGACATCAAGTTATATGTACAAACGTAATATTGGCATAAGGCAAAAATCAACTTCAGGAGAAATCTAATCAATTCAAGAATCGAAAACAGTTTCTTCTCGTTTGAAGAAGAAAAAAAAATAAAAAAAATAAATTGACACCTTTAACAAGCTCCCGATACGAAGCGATGACTGACGTCATGAGGAATTTCATTTGTACAAATACAAAAATTTTGTATTTGATTTGTATTTTGTTGAATGCGTAGAATAACCTGAGAGATGCTATTTTTATATCAAATGCTATTCCTGAATTTATTGCAATATATAGAAGATGCAATGATGCCAGATGTTGTTGATGCAGAAACTATAGAGTTGCAAGGTGCTTCATTTCTATAGAAATTCAAAAGTGAAAACAAATCGAATTAAATATAAACCCAGATCGAGAAAGCATAAATTTAGAATCAAATTTGTACTTTGCTGCGATGAATATATTTTATTTTATTCTATCGATGCTAGTTGCAGAGACACAGAAATGGAGGTGTGTATATATAAAAATAACCTATAAATAAGTTCAATCACTGTAGGAGGCACATTTTGCCCACAGCAAGTACCTACATATAGAATAGATTCTCATTTATAGAAAAGACTATTTCTGAAACTACTTGCAAATTTCAGTTTGTTCTGTCCATTTTTAAAAAGAAGCAAATTGAATTAATCACTTGGAACGGAGTGGCACAGAAGACAAAAGTCATTTAAAATACAAAACACCTGTCACTAAAAAGTGAATTATTTAGCATAATATTCAAAAATTTAAATCAAATAATTTACCTTTAAATGTTTGTCATTAAAAAATAGACACAAACTATTAAGAGGAATGGATAATTTGATTAGTTGATTATTTTAATGGAATTATATGGTCTCCGATTTGCTGGAGGTCATCAGCTTAGAATTTTTGGGTGTGACATGGATTTGGTATCGTAAACTCAAAATATGATTATTTATTCTAATTTGAGAGATCACGAATGCTTTAGTAGACTAGTTCTAGGAAGCGGGAGAAGTTCGCAGTTGTTTGTTGACATTTTGGGTTAGGGTGGGCACTGGCACTTCATATTCAGTTCTTTTCATCACATTTTTGTACTGCCGGTAATGTCATCTGCGAAGAAATGACGAAGACGCTAAAAGCTAGGTTTGTGGTAGGTTTCCGAGTTTTGGCCACAGCTCGTTCTCAGCTTTTTTTTATAGTCAAGGAAGTGAAACTTGGTTGAATAATGAAATCGCAATTTCATAGTTTAGACGATTCAAAATAAGACTTAAATGAAAGTACGTATACACCCAGCGTAACATTGTTAAAGTGACTTTTTAAAAGAGAATAAAATCTAAGTTTTTGTATTTGTAGGAGCTTTATTATGATTTATTAAAATAAAAATCAATTGAATTGAAAACTTTTTCCAACAATATTATTTATGTAAAAATTTTCAATGTAAAATATTATTTATTGTCATTAAATAAAATCACGTAGTTCCGATAGCCAAACATTTTTTTAATGGGAAGAAACATTTTCAATATTGTCTTAACCTAAAAGAGTGTTTTCCATGGCTACAGTAGTTTTAGTAAATTAAGTTTATTAATATTTATGGAACAGTTTTTGAGATAGATAAAAAAAGTTGTTTTTGGGCCTTAAAAGTATAAAATTTAAAGAAAAACCTTGATTGTGTATTGTAAAAAGTTTTCAAAGCATCTTTGATATTCTGAATTAATAACGCAAAATTTAAAAAGATTATGTGATATTTTTAAGCCGTTTTAGTAAGTTAGTTTGTTAAAAAGATGATTTTGCTTATTAACTTCCCATAGGAAGTTATTGTAATGGGTCCGATTTGTCGAATTGAAAATTTTGACATTTCTCGACGGTTCAAGGTCCCTAGAGTCGAAATGCAAAATTTGTAGAAAGATGTCTGTGCGTGCGTGTGTACGTACGTTCGTATGTCCGTACGTCCGTACGTTCGCGTCGTTTTTTTCGTCGTCCAATGCTCGAGAACCAGTAGAGATATCGACTTCAAATAAATTTTGTTATACAGATAATAATGCAGAAAGATGCAGAAAGGACTCTCAAAAAAATTGAGTGAGTGGTTTTTTTTCTATAGCAATTTAAAAAAAAAGGTGAACATTTTGGTTAACCCTAAATATCTCACGAACCAATAACGATAGAGACTTGAATTAAATTTTATATTTATATTGTGACGTGATACCAAACTAGTATATTTTTGAAAAAAAAATATAACAAACGGTTTTTTTTATAAATCAAAAAAACTAAAAAAAAATATTTGTAACCTCAAAAATTTTACGAATAAAAAATGGTTTTATCTCCAAAACTATTTTGATTGAGTTTATTATACTTCCACTAATTACAATCAAAACTATTTTGTGCAACGAAGAATAACTTTTTTGATATCAGGTACAATTTTGAGAAAAATCATGTTGACAGTTATTTTTATAAAAAATAAAACCTAAAAAAACATTACTCAAAGTTGATAAAAATTGAATTTCGACTTAAATATCTTTTCAAAAATTTGAGATTATGGCTTCCAACTTATTTTATCTTATAAGAAATATTGTTTTTATCATTCGGTAAAAATTCTGAGAAAAATCGAATTGACAGTTGTTTTACAAAACATAAAAACCTAAAAAAAAAAATTGTTAAGGTTAGTAAAAATTGATTTTCGACTGAAATAACTTTTCAAACTTTAGTACATTGGCTTTTAACTAATATATTTTTTTTAAATATTGTTGTCAACATTCAGTAATATTTTAAGAAAAATCGAATGTTCAGTTTTTTACAAAAAATTAAAAACCTAAAAAAAAAATAACAAAAGTTGGTAAAAATTGATTTTCGACTTAAATATCTTTTCAAAACTTTGATATATTGACTTTAAACTAATTTTACCTTATGAGAAATATTGTTTTCAACATTCAGTAAAATTTTAAGAAAAATCGAATTGACAGTTTTTTTACAAAAAATTAAAAACCTAAAAAAAAATTAACAAAAGTTGGTAAAAATTGATTTTCGACTCAAATATCTTTAAAAAAATTTAGGATATAGGCTTCAAATTAATTTTATTTTATAAAACATATTGTTTTCAACATTCAGTAATTGTTTTATAAAAATCTAACAGTCAGTTTTTTCATAACAAATTAAAATCTACAAAAAATAGTGCGCAAAATTGGTAAACATTGATGTTCGGTTCTCGATGTCTCGTGAATAATAAAAAACATTGGCTTCAAATTAATTTCATTCATTCAATTTGTATTTGCTTGTATTAGAAATAAAAACTTTTAAGAAATGCTACTAAAATTGGTAAAAATTGGTTTTCGAATAAAAATCTCGTTAACCAAAATAGATTTTGAAATCAAACTCTTTTATCACATGCAAAATATTGTTGGTAATTTTTTAATTTTTTAGAATAATTAAACTGATAACTTTTTTAACAAAACACGAAAACCTACAAGCCTTTTAAGCAAGACAAATCGGCAGACGGGATGGGAAGTTATCAGTGTGGGTCGCATCCCAGACTCTTTTTTTCAAATCTGTATTAAACTCCATTTTCAGATGTTTATTTATGTCGTCTTTCTGGGGGTACTGTCGGCTTCAAGGAAATGACGAATACGAAAAAAGTATTTCTTGGCGTAATAAAGTGTATTAGACCGCAGGGCCTCCTCTGCTTATTTCATAGTCATGGAAGTTACACTTTGTTGCAAAATTAAATAACGATTTCATAGTTTTGGGCGATTAAAAAAAAAGTAAAAATAAAAGTGCGTATACGCCCAGGGTGACATTATTAGAGTGAGGATAAATTCGCAGTTTTTGGAAGTAGTTTCGGTTTAATTTTTATTAATAAAAATAAAATGAAATTAAAACTAATTTTCCAAAAAAAAATAATAAGCAAAAATTAACCCCTGTGAGGTATTTATTGCCATTCAAAGAAATTCAAGTGGCAAAAAAAGTCAGAAATGTTTTTCTGAGAAGAAATATTTTATAATTTTTTTAACTCAAATGAGTGTTCTTCATACCTACAGTAAATTTAGTAAATTAAGTTAATTAACATTAATGGTAACATCAAAGAGTTTTCAAAGCATCTTTGATATTCTAATCATTAACGCAATATTTAAAAAATATGTGTATATTAAAGCCGTTTTAGTAAGTAAGTTAGTTTATTAAAAAGATGAATTTGTTTATTTTAAATGATTTTTAGCATCTTTCTACTTTGTTTACTTAAGCATTCATCGAAAAATCAAAAGAAATAAAATGCACGCCTGGGTCGCACAAATTTGCTCATGCATTCAAAGAATCTGTTTAAAAAAAAATATTTACTGTATTTTAAGATTTAAAAAATGTACATACATACAAAAAAGTTTGTTTTTCAAAAATTTAAATGCCATTTGATTTCTCAAAAAAAAATTAATTTTTTAAAATTTTTATTTGAAAATGGTACGTTTCACATTTCAATTTCGTAAAAAACTGATGACACGTTCTCGAGTTAGCGAATTTAAAAAAAAAATGTTTAACATAGTTAAATTCGTAATTAAGGACTTCGGTTTTAACGCTATTTTGATTATAACAACTAAACCTTAAGCTTAAATTTGCTTAAGCACTAAATTGTTACTTGACCAAACTTGTTTTTGAGGACTATTGTTATTTTTAGTCTTAAAAAGAAATTTCAAAAACGCCTAACGCAAATCGTCTCAAAACCTTAACTTCCAAATTTGAAGTCAATCGACCCAATGCTTTCGGCTGTAGGGGTCAGAGCAGACAGACAGATGGAAGGACGGAATCAGGGGACCCACTTTTGTCGATTTCTCTACCATCGTAATATCATGTTTGATTAAAATTTCGAGTTCAAATTTTTACAAATCAGAAATTGTAACCAAATTAATTTTTATTTGTTGCGCAATCCCAAAATTTGTTACTAACATAAGAAAAAAAAAAAAGTCTAGTCTAAAAATTTAATTTGAATGGGATTCGAATTTGTAGTTTTTTTTAAGGTACGAATATTGAAAAAAAAGTGTTTTCCGATGCTCAAAATTGTATCTTTTAAATGCTAATTTGTTGTGTAAAAATTAATTCAGAAGTGCGCTTCTAGTTCACTGAAGCCAGTTTTTCAATTTTTTTTCCTGAAATTGTAGATTTTGAAAATAAATTCGTTTACGCGAACCTCAATTTTTTATCTCATATTGTTTTGGAAACACTTAAAGTTTATGGTAACAAAATTAACTCAAAAATTAACTTTCAAAATTAAAAAAAACGTTATGTATATTCAAAAAATTTTATTCGCAGGAGTTGGATTTGTAATCACATTTAAAAAGATGAAAACTGCTAATTCAGAAGACCCATATTTAATTCTTCGGTATAAATTTTCAAAAAAATGGAATTTTTATTTTTTTGTTTGAAAAATTATTTGAATAGCCCTTGAACAATTTTTATATCAATTTCAATTCTTAAAAGTCCACTTCCGATTCCCAAAACCCAACGGACAAAATCTTTAAAAAGATCATGTTTTTAAATTCTCACCAATGGCTTCAGCGAATAGGAGAAGCACTTTTAAAACATAAAATTTGGTAAAAGAAATTACCTATATGATCCAATAGGTAATTTTTGAGCAACAAATTAGCATTTAAAAAACTAAAATTTTGATTATCAAACAAATATTTGTTTTCGTATGTTTGTTCGCTTCACACATATTTAAGCAGAAAATTCAATCACTCAAAAACTATAAGAGTTAAAAATTGTTGTTTTGCGTAAAAAATCAGCGTTTAATTACCTAAAATTTTGGAATTTCAACAAATTCTTGATGCCACCAAAAATTCTCCGCCAAGGTAATAGACGTCATTTTTTAAAAGTGAAAATCAAAAAATGTCTGCTTTAACTTTTAGAAAATTGCTACATTCATATGACTTCTGAAATTTCGAGTTGATTGATCCGTACCCGAAATGTAGGTTTGTTAATGAAATGCTATTGTTTAGACGTTTCCAGATGCATCGTTTTTAATAAAAGGGAATTAGGATTTTAATAGTTAAAAATAAATAAATTAGATGGCACAAAAGCACGTTGAGAACTAGGGCCTAGTGACTTACAACTATCAACTATTCCAGTGAGCGAGTAATGTTGTCAGGGATGAAAGGGACCTACAGTTTTAAGCCCAATTCCGAACGGCTAATTTGAGAAAACA
Source organism: Eupeodes luniger (assembly GCA_951509635.1). NCBI lineage: Eukaryota > Metazoa > Arthropoda > Insecta > Diptera > Syrphidae > Eupeodes > Eupeodes luniger. Next base: position 127,743,457 of record OX608075.1, on the reverse strand, counting down.
CTTTTCATGACAAGAATTACTCTTGGAGGGTTTATATGGCACAGCCAAGGATTGAACCCAAGACCTCTAGCATGACAGTCCATTACACTAACCATCATGCCACTGGTACTTTAAAAGTTATCTAAGTATTTAAATCATGGATAATTTTAAAGATCTAAGAAAGTCAGTTGTCTATTTAAAATGTTTGTTACTTTGAAAAAAAAAAGAAACATTAACGAGTCTTTCATCAAATGACGCAAAAACAAGTAAATCCATAAAATATTTCTTTTAATTACAAAAGTTAATTGAATTCGTAGTGTCTCATAAAACAACATCGAATAAAAAAAACAATAGAATAGAATTCATTAATTCGAAACAATATAACTTCACCATACACTTTATGACGTTAATAAATTAATGAGATATCAACAAATAAAAATGGAACATTTTATCATTTTATGGGTCACAGGACATTACCAACCGCCCCAAATCGCCAGCACGTGGAGAATATTATATTAAAAACCTACAAGTGTGTCAGGTCTTTTAAAAATGCCCATATGTATCTATCAATTTTAATTTTAACCTCTCTCTCTCAACCAAAAATCAAGGTCAATAACAAAAGTATCTAGAGGATTGCATTATACCTACATAAAGGTAGGGTAGGTTTTCAATATAGGTACATTTATCCAAACGAATCCAATCTACTCAAATCGGCACTTAATTGTATTACAAAAATTATTGGTTTATGATTTTCAGAGCTTTTGTCAGCACAAAACACTCACTTTCCTTTCATACAACAAAATCATCCCTCACCTCTCATCTCTGCCCCTAAATTAATTCAATCGAAAATATTGTAAGTGGGGGATGATATATGTATTTTGTTTTGTTTATATCAGGAGCGGTTTGTTTTTCTTTATTTTTGTTTTTATGTAAACAAAATATTCAATAATTATCAGAAAAATTGAAAGAAAATAAAGAACACCTCACCACCTCAAACAATATTTACGGAAAAAGGTCAGGAACGCCACGCCACAGTTTTCTAAGAAAATTCGTATTCCATGAAATAGAAAAGTATCTATTTCATGGTTGTGTATTCGAATCTGAAGTACATAATCTAAGGGGTAAACAAAAATATATACATAAATATATCTACAAAATATCTCTTTTATATTTTTTGGAGCGCAAGATTGTTTCGGGTGTACGTGACGTGACGCACGTTTGTTGTTCGTAGTAATTTTCTCATACTGTGGTGAGAAGGGTAAGAGGGGATTGTGTGGTTTTGGTGTTTGTCTTTTTGTTCATCTCTTTCTTGAGATTTGGGAAATGAAAGGATAATCTATTAAAGACACTGGCAACGTGAAACACAAAAAATATTAATTCCAAAAAGTAAATATTTTATCCGCATTCATACCAAAAATTGAGGTTGTTTTTTTTTACGGAGAAAGAAATTAAGTATTGTCGCGTAACCATTTTTATTTTTGTTTGTTTTGTTTAAGTTCTACAAAGAAAATAGACAATCAGCCTTAGGGAATGGTCAAATAGGAGTAATTATCCTGGGATAGTTCCCTCCTCCTCAACCTTTCCGAAATAGATTTGACTTTTTGATAGGAGTACCTTTGCGTGGTGGGACATTAATAATAATACAATAATAACAGAGCTGAAAAAGATGACAGCTTTGGGTATGAAATTAGTTGCCCGTGTTGCTCCAATTTTTGTTTTTATTATTAATTATTTACCAACACAGACAATATTTATTGAGGTTAATTGCATAAAGGACACAAAAGTAATTGTTTTTTTGTTTATTTCATTTTCATTACGAAAAATTTGGATACAATGACTGGAAATACTACAGGTGAAATAAAATATATAATTTCATTTTGTAGACGTTCAGTGACATCAATTTATCAAGACAAAGCCTCAAGGCACATCAACAGACTTTAACTTTTTCAAGTGTACTGCTATAAAATCAGTTTAATTGAAATCTTTTTAATATTTACTTACAATAACAGATGTTTAAAAACAGATGAGCAAGAGTTAAATAACTTTCCCGACCGTGAATATTCTACCAACTCAAAAGTATGTAGATTGTTGTATTGTTTACCTTTGAGTCGACATTAAGAACACTAAGTGTGGTAAGAATTTCATTTAAATTTACAACTTTAGTTAAAACAGCAACTTATTTTAATGCTTTCAAAACTTTATCTTAAAGTACCTTCAGAAAAGAATTTATATGCCTCATCTACTGCATCAGTGTGGGACGGAACTAAATTCTCTGAATGGTTTGAAACAACATCAGGTGTCCCCCAAGGGTGTATATTAAGCCCGATATTATTCGCCTTGTTTATTGATGACGTTTGTGATGTACTTCCGGGAGGAATACTCTTTGCCCTTAAACAAATCAAAGTTTTGTTCTACGCCGACGATTTAGTTTTACTGGCTGACAATCCATCTACCCTTCAGCTGCAAATCAACAAACTTAACATATTTTGTGAATCATGGAGTCTCTGCGTCAATACTAACAAGACAAAAATAAAGATTTTTGAACCGCGTCAGAGAAGAAGACTCGCAGAAGAAAACTGGTCCCTAAACAACGCGCCTATTGAGGTCGTTCATTATTTCAAATATCTTGGAGTTTTGCTGTCTTACAATCTTAATGTTTCGAAACACGTGAAAGAAAGAAGCAACGAAGCCAAAGTAGCTCTAAACTTGATGTGGCCTAAGTTTTACTCTAACCAAAAAATCGATCTTAAATCCAAATATCGTTTTTTTCAAGCAACTGTGAACTGCTGCATGTGCTACGGTATCCAAGTTTTTGGATATTTACAACTAGAGGAGTTTGAAGCCGTGCAAAGGTATTTCTTCAAACGCTTGTTCAGATTGCCTTCTTCAACACCCAATTATGCTATATATGTAGAGTCTGGCATAACACCTCTTTACATTACAAACCTTAAAACCAACTCAGACTACATATTGAAAGTTATGAGGAGGGATGAAAGAAGCCTTCACAAATCCATTATGACAAGGATTATGCAAACAAATGCCTCCCCGTTTAAGGAATGGAACCAGATAGCTTCTTCATATGGCAGTAATCTATTCTTTTTGGAGTCCAATTTGAATCAATGGCACACCATGTTCAATGATCTGATCGCCAGAACTGATGAACATATCTTCAGTGAACATTTTTCAAGAGCTTCAACAACATTATCAAGAAATGTGTATAGAAACCTCAATCACCAAATAACATCACAGGCTAATTATTTCAGTAACGAGTTTTCTTCTGAGGCTATAAGTAACATATTTAGAGCCCGAGTCGAAATATTGAATCTTAACTCTATGCCGCATCGAACTGATCTTCCACAAATCTGTAGCCTTTGTAGAACCGGAGAACCAGAAGACATCACATACTTCTTTGCATCGTGTCCTCTACTCCAAGAGATTCGACGGTTGTATTTCGAACAGAGTTTTCTTCCCCCAACTCGGCTCTATGAAATCCTTAATGGAGACTTTGGATGGTCAACTGTGTATAGATACTGCAAACATGCTCTAAATTACGGCAATAGTTTTCCATAACTCTACAACCAGTTATTGCAATTGAAAGTTTCCTATTTAATATTTTGTGTTTCAAATCATGTAAAAATTGATTTGATTTTTTTAATTTCAAAATCATCTCAAAATTGTTGAATTCGCACTTGATGCTTTTACAAACTATTATTTCTTTTTTTGTTTTTATATAATTAGTTGAACTTATGTTTATTATTTAAATTTTAATTTCTTTACTTTTAAATTGTGTTCTTGTTATGAAATGTCGATCAGGCAGACGGCAGAATTGCCATGTCCATATTCTTAAAGAAAAACATTTGTTAATAATTTATATCTTAAAATAAAGAAAGTATCTAAAGTATCTACCTACAGAAAAAAAGGTGATCATACGCCCAAGTGAACATTTCTGATTATTAAGCTTAAACGATCTAATCGATTAATATTTAATTTGAGAAATGCAAAACCCAGCAGAAATATGGACTTCAAATAAATTTTGTTTTATAAATAATAATAATAATAATTTTGTTTATAATTAAAAAACTAAGCAATTAAAATGCACAAATGGATCACATGAACTTGTTCATGTATCCAAAGAGTCTGTTTAAAAATACTTCATGTATTTTAAAATTTAAAAGTGTACTGCAATAAAATTTGTTTTCAAAAATTTAAACGCTATTTGACATCTCAAAAAAAACTTAATTTTTTGAAATTTTTAGAGCGTTTTTCTTTAATTAATTTTGTATACCTATATATAAAATTTTTCAATTGTAGTTTAAAAAAAAATATTTTTAGTATGCAGTATTTTAGAGTTTATTAAAATGCGATTCACATTTCAATTTCGTAAAACCATTTTTAAGATAACGAATTTCGAAACAAAAAATGTTATAATATTTTTTTTGACCAACAAATTTGTATTGGTACTACTTTTATTTGAAGACTTAAAAAGAAATCGCCTAACGCATGGGCTCATAACCTTATTTTTCAAATTTGAAGTTAATCAACCCAATGGTCTGGGCTACAGGAGCCAGGACAGACAGACAGACAGTCGGACGGGATCGTAGGTCCCACTTTTTTACTTCTCTACCATCGCAATGTCATGTTGGAATGCAATATATTGCCATATATTTCCTATACGTCGCAAGTAAAAATTAAAATTAAAATCCTTTAAATAAACAACACTTAATTCGTTAAGCATCTCGAATATTTCAGCCAAAACAGTTTAAATTTCGAAGTTGCTTAGAAGAAAGAAATTATCATATTAAAGAGCACCATTGAAAAGTTTAAAAAGTTATCTAGTGTGGGTGGCATCCCAGCCTCTTTTTTTTCTTTTACAATTTAAATTGATTTTTGTATAAATATTTAAAATCGACTTGTTATTTTTTTTTTCCAGGAATATTAAGGAAGAATAAACACATAAAAGTCCTTTCCAATAAAAACATAATTATTCAGAGAATAATCTCTTTCGGAAGCTTGTGGCAGCAATGAAATTGCCTGAGACATGCCGGATATTAAAAAAAAATTCCATGTGGTTTTGTTATAAAAAATAACAATCAAAATTAATATAAAAAACGTTCTCCCCAAGAAATCGGTGAATCATAATTTTAAAACAAAGAAATTTTACTAAATCTACAGTAACTATAAACAAATGACCAAAATTAAATAAATGTGATATGAATTTGGCATCACTTTAAGTTAACTTTCAATTAAAAACAAATTTCTAAAAACAAAAATCACTGAAAGGAGTATTTCTATGTCTACTCTCTATTTTCTACTTTGGAAGGAAGTGCAACTTATTTATGCATAACTTAAGCCTACATACTTGACATCAAATTTAATACTGCCAATCGAGACAGAAAAAAAGTACTTATGCATCTATTTGAATTAAACTACATTTCAGAGAAGAAACATTAAACTCTTATTCGGATAATTTACATTTGAATTAATAACTACCTACCTATCTTGTAGTGCGATTTAATTCATAAAATTTGATTAATTTTTAATTAATAATAAATATTTGATTTTAACATTGTATGTCTACATTGTGTACATATGCACAGAGATATTTATATATAGGGTGTTTTTTTCGAAACATGGTTGTTGTCTATAACTTGACACTTAAGAATTTCAAACTTTGTTGACATTTCTATTCAGTATGGTTTGACAATTCATCATGAATCGTTAAACGTCAGAACAACCCTTTAACATCGATGATATTTGGTTTCAACAAGACGATGTAACTTATCATACAGCGCAGCCTGATTAACCATCAATTTATTGCAAATTAAACTTTAGAAAAATGATATTATACAATTTCTGTCTTTATTATTACAAGTTATTTTATTTGTTTTTATTTTAATTTTTAATTTTTCTGTCTTAAGGTAATATTTAAAGTTCTTAAGCTCTTAAAACAAACCCCGATAGAAATTTTAAAATGTTATCATTAAATACGTTTGTTCGGTACATAGGCAAATAGGAAAGCATGGTTCAAAATTTAAACTCAAAATTAGTTATTAAATAATGTTGTTGGTGTGTAACTTTGAGAAAATGATGAATTATCATTATGACGGAACTATTACGAAGATAAAACTACACTGTTAACAAAAAGTAATAAATGTTCATGGTCATGGAGTTATTATTTTTCAATGAAAGTCGCCAACCGACCGACGACGATGCACGTCGAGACAGCGGAGTTATTAAATAAAAACACCACAATAAAAGAGTGGCCAAAAACTATTATCTACTATAAAAAGGATTTAGCGTCGTCGCTTCTTCCGTCTGGAAAAATAAACCTACATACATAGTTCAAAACCTTTGAGTATTTTTTTAAACGATGAGTAAATTTCTATGTGACAATTCTTCAAATTTTATCTTGAAACTGCAAAATAATTCAACATTCTAGTTAGTTTCAAAATCTTTGCTTTTCACTTCTAGTCGAAAAAGAAACTAGAAATTCAAGCATAGGTTCGAGAGTTACATAGAATTTGTACATTTTATACAAATTTTCAATACGAAGAACATTTTTAAAATTGTTAAGGTCTTAAGCCACCATAGAATTTTTGAGATATTGACATTTTTTAAATACCAACAATTATGTCCTAAGCTTTTAAGTTCTCGTCTTAAGAATTTTAGTATTGAAGTTATTGCAAAATTCATTCATTATTACATAAAACTTCAAACACGTTTCTCAATACTACATTTATCTTGGGAACTACATTTTTTTAAAGTATATAGATAGATATTTTTTATATTGCATAGTTTATTTGTTATTTACTTTTATTGGAATACTTTAAAGACAAATTTCTACCATTTGAAAAATCGTACGCACTGAAAAGTAGTATATAGTATATTAAAAAAAAATCATTGCCTCATTATGATTACAAAATTACAGGAGCTTCAAGTCCGGCCGCGGACCCTTAACATAGAGAAGTTCAAGCTAATATTTTGAAAAATTGTTGCAATTAAATAAAGAAAAAAATAGGCTGACTGCAACCCACACTGATAACTTCCCATCCCGTCTTTCGATTTGTCTTACTTAAAACTTTAACAAAATATTCATAACATATTTTATGTGAGATAAATGATTTGAAGCCAATATCTTTCTTTGTTTTTCTAATACTTGAGTAGGAAACCATTTCTTATATGTTTTTTGTTGTTTTTGTAAATGTTCGTGTTTTGTTAAATAAGTTGTCAATTGACTTTTTCTCAAAGATTAACTAAAAATTATTTAAAAATGTTTTGCATATGATGAAAAAGTTTGATTTCAAAATCTTATTTTTGTTAACGAGATTTTTAGTTGGAAACAAATTTTTACCAATCCAAGTAGCATTTCTTGAAAATTTGTATTTCTTATGTAAGCAAATACAGATTAGATTTTTCTAAGAATAATATCTTACGTTAACAACAAAATTTAGCACAGAATGAAAACATTTTGAGGTCAATAGGTCAATACCTTCATTTGTTCACGATATATCGAGAATCGAATATCAATTTTCACCAAATTTTAGTAATGTCTTTTTTTAAGGTTTTTATTTTTTGTAAAAAAACTGTCAGTTCTATATTTCTCAAAATTTTACCAGATGTCAAAAACATTATTCTTCGTTGCATAACATTATTTACGAGATAAAATCATTTTATTTTTGTAAAATATTCGTTGTGACAATTATTTTTTCTAAGTTTAAATAAGTAAGTAATTTTATTTCAAAATTATAGTAGTTTGGAATCACGTCACAATATATAGTATAAGATTTAATTCAAGTCTCCAGCGTTATTGATTCTTGATATATTTTGGGCTAACCAATTTTTTGTTTAAATAGTTATGGTAAAAAAAACCATCCACTCAATTTTTATGAGAATCTTTCTGGATCGTTTTGCATTATTATCTGCATAACAACATTTATTTTACGTCCATATCTCTACTAGTTTTTGAGATATGGACAACGAAAAAAGCTTCCCACGAACAAACATCTCTCTAAAAATCTTTTATTTAGATTCTAGAGACCTTGAATTGTCAATAAATGTCAAAATTTTCAATTCGACAAATCGGACCGATTACAATAACTTCCTATGGGAAGTTAATACATATACCTTGGAAAACACATTTTTGGGGAAGTACATTCATTGTATAATTTCAATATTGCATAATTCACTATTGTTTAACAATTATCTGAATGATTTATAAGCAGTTAATTTATGTAATTAAAAACAACCATTGCCTCATTATGTTTAAAAAATTACAAGGTCCAACGAGCAGTCATCGCAAAAGCACTGCAAAGCCGACATATTGAAATAAATTGCTTTATAAATAATTAGTAGTCAATCATATTTTTTAATAAAATTTAATTTCTTGTATCTCCACTTATTTTTTGTATTTCTACGTGAAAATCCTACTTTTTCAGCTTCAAGGAAGTCTTAGGCCATAAGCCTTTGAATTTTTAATAATTTCCTAATATTATGTCAAAAAAAAAAAAAGTACCGACACATTTAATTGATGTTTCTTTAAACTATAAAGTTTTAAAACAAAGAACTTAATAAAACTAATGTCTGGACCGAAAAGCTCTTTTATTCCGCTTCAATTAATCTACCGATAATGTACTCGGTACGATAATATTTCGCTGAGATAGAGTATTTAGAAAAATCACTAAAAATTTCGACAAATTGTCTGAAACCCTAATTTCTTCCATTAGTGAAGTAAGATCACAAAAAAAACACTGTTGTTGTGATCCCACGAAACTAATTTAGAAGAGCTTTATGCTTGAGTAGACAAATATATTTACTTTTCTTGGAGAACATGGAGAGGACATAAGATCTTGAATTATTCAATTTCATTTCTTGATAAACCGAGAGTTGAAAACATCAATCTTAAATGATTTTAAAACATAGTCTTGAAGTCGACAGTTAAAGTTTAAAAAACAAATTGAAATATTTTAAATATTAATATACATAAATATTCAAAAATAAATTACAATTTATACTTACAACGCAAGCCTTGACGGACTTCCAAATGTTCCTTGCGAAGACTTCAATTTTGATAGTTTTTGTTAAATCGCGCTTTCGTTTATGATTTATTTAAAATAAAAAAATAAACAAAAAATAAATAAATATGTTTTTCGTTTCTTCCTCGGTATTATCGAATTATTAATTAATCAAAACTCGTTTACGACGAAAAATTTAAAAAAAAAAAAACGTATATAAACCGAACAAAAAATATAAAATAAAATTTAAAAAAATTACGTTTCCTTCACGAAACACGAATTCTCTGCTTCTTTCCGCCTTAACTATGTGAATCAGACTTTTTGTATCCTTTTTAATTTCTGTCCACTAAACAAGATTTTATTCAGTATACTCGTCGTTGCAGTGCGACGCGGCGGATGAGAGCTTTTCCGTCAATCCTTTTCAAGATGATTTTTGGCACAAGAGCCGTTTTTATTTTTTGTTGCGTGTTGTTGTTGTGATGTTGTTATTTGTTAGCCTTTTTGTTGTTGTTGTTGTTGTTGTTGTAAATTGAGAATGAGTGTAACTAAGGTTTTAAGGTTAGAAATAATATCGTTAATTTATTCTTTAGACTTTTTACTCTTTTTCTCTCTCTCTCTCTCTTGGCTCACTTTTTTGTTTTACTTTTACTTTACTTGTCAAGCTCTTTACTTGCAGACTTGCAGTGTAATCTTTCAAAAACTCTCTTTTTCCCTTCTCTCTGTCTTCCCTTCTCTTTCACTTCGTCGTTTTCGTCCTTAAATCTTCACTTATCCTTGTTGTTTGTTGATTTGTATCCTTTTTTGTTTTTATTTCCTTATTTAAGTTTGATTTTTTTCTTAACTTTGTACTGACGATTGCGTTGATCTATGGCAAATTCATATCGCGATCTCTGCACATTTTCGCTGCTTAAATTTTGATAATCGACGCCGAACAATCGAAAAACTCTTAACGAATACGTTGTGACAGAATTTCTGAAATCCAAATGGGAATTCAATTCACACTCCCTGCAGTGTTGCTATTGAATTGAGGCAGCAAAGAGCGCTGAGGAGCTTTCTCTTTCGCTGTTATTTCGGTTGCAACCCTCCAGTTGGACTGTTTATTTATTTTTCTTGTTTTTGTTGTTGTTGTGGGGTGGATTCTCCTTATAGATAAATGTGATGTGATGTGATGGTTGGGGCCGTTCGGTGGCGGTAAAGGTGTTCTTCAATTGATGGTGGATTTAACGGTGTAGAAAATTAAATTACTATGGTTGTGATTATTATTTGTATTATTTTGTTGTTGTTGTTGGTTATGGTTTACTTATAGCTTTTGATTATGCTTATGCATGGAGAAAGAAGACTATTGTGGGGGTTCTTATACGTAGATCAAAAATTATTCGATATTTTATTTTTTCGATAATTTATAACAATTATTATTTTATTTTTCTTATTTTTCAAAAAACACCAAATACGATATTAACAACACACATTTAACACTATTTATGGGCAATTAACTGATTTACGGCTGCTTTAGGAAATGCGTTGACACCAGCCGATAATTAAGCATATGAATGTGTCTTTTTTGATGGGGTGTTTTTTTTAGTTTTGGTTTTCGATCTTGCTCAAAATTTAAAGCCTTAGACGTGGGTTTTCATATGAAACACTGTACGAACGTTCGTCGGTCGATTTTTCAAGGTTGAATTGGTGATAAAATTCTTTTCTTCGATTCACTTGCTTCACACAATAATCAAGAATCAAGAATCACACTAGAGACACATTTTCATTCTGAAAAAGAAAATCGAAAGAAAATGAATTCAAACGAGAGGAAAAGTTGAATTAATTCGATATAATGATTTGACGGTATATCTAGAACTCTTTTGCACTCACAGAGGGATGTATTTATACTATACTATACTAGATATATTTATGCTATTGTGGATGGTGGTGCCGGCGCACGAGATTGTTCTATGCTGTTTACAACAAGATGAGTTCTAGATATTATGTTGATTGGTGTTGTTGTTGTTTTTTAAGCTTTTTTTTCTCATAAATTATTTTATTTAGAAAACAAATAAGCTTTGGCACAGTGCTCTGCTCACTTGTTCTCTATAAATTTCTCTCTTTGTATTGATACGATGGTGCTCTTTTATTTTATTGTGAAAAATTTTTTAAATTAAGCTTTTTTCAATATTTACTTTTTTTGAAAATTCAATGAACTATACAGCTACTATATTGCTATAAATTAGTATCTCAAAATATTTGAAAATCTACGCATAATCTTGCAACATAAGAGATGCAAGAGTTGAGCGCTGTAAAACTAAATGCAATTGCGTTGCGTTAGAGATGATGATGCAAAGAGGGTGTGTTTGATTTTCTTTTTGAAACACAAAAAGTGTGGGTGTATTTGTTTTATTTTTTCAAACTTCTATGAGAGAAGATTTTTTTGTGTTTTTAAATTTTCTATCTCTTTGTTTTGATAATGTTAGTTTTTGTTCGAATTAATTCGGTTTTTACTTTTAAGATGTCGTCCTTGATGCGATTTTAATTTATTTTTAATTTAACGATTCCTATTGGTCTTGACGCTTTACCGTTGAATCTGAAAATAGAAATAATTTGAAGTTTAATTAATTAATTATGGCTAAAGAGTTTTTTGATGGATTTTAAATGTATAATGTATTTAAATGAATATAAATAGTAAAAATGTGCTTGTGAAGTACATCTATTGAGGATTTTTATATTAGAATTTAGTTCAAGTCTTAAGAAAGTTTGATATACAAAGTTAAAGGAATTTCAATAAAAGTCAAAGTAAGAGACAACTACGGTCCTAATTTTTGAACTACGTATGTACACACAAACAAAACAAAAAAACAAAAAAACAATTAGTTTTTATTTTGATTTGACTTTTAAAATAATTGCCTTAAATTGTGAAATTGTTATCATCAGAATGTCTCTTTTGATTTTTGTACACTGATTTTTAAAATTCCTTCTTTATAAAACAATTATTGGATAAGTGTTTTTAAAAATCAATTAATTCATAAAGTATCCTTTTTAAATGACTTTTAGAGACAAAGGAAATTTAATGAGAAAATATAAAGCTAATCTATTTATGCCATGAACAAATTTGCAACGAAACTTTGAAACTCTTCGTATCTTACTAGAAGCTAAGCTTTCGAAAAATAAATTCCTTTAAGGCATAGGGGAGGTGCGGACTGCACTTTAATTTGTTAAAATCAAAATTAATCTATTTGAAATGGATTGTAAAATTTGAATTCTACGCCCAATGTAGGGGCTATTTCTCTTGGTAGCATTTTAGTTTTGTTGCCTTATACAAGTGCTAAAGACATAATTACCACAAATTAAATTTTGTTCCTAATATTTCCAGCATTTTTTGGAAAGAAAGAAATATTTTCGGTTTTTGACATTATCAGTGAAGAGTCTATCATTACCCGTGTCTATCAATAGTATAGTAGAATTTTACACGAATAACAAAAACAATATCCGCAGTATGAATACTACTAATAAAAGTTAAAGTAAAATCTTACTACGGATGGGTTTTTGGCATTTATACGAGTCTCGAATGGATCTTATGTGATTTCGTTCTCAAATATTGGTACGATTGATATTGCATTTGTATCTCGATGGCTGTGTTCGTTGAGTAGTTGTGCATTTGAAATCATGTGTTTTCCATTGGGGAAAAAAATCAATCTGTTACTGTTGATATTATTTAGTTTTGTTAATGGACTAACTGGGCTTATTTTTCAAGAGAAAACAATAGAAAAGATAATTAAGTTTTGCTATGTTTCAACCAAAGGTTTATTTCAGTTTAGATTAAATAAATCTTTTTGGTGTTTCCACCGCACAAGATTTAAAAATGATTAAGTTTGACAGCACTTTCTAAAATGCAAATGGTGTTTTGATGTTTCTTATGAAGTGCAAGTGAGATAGTTTGATTCGTGTTAAACAATGAAGAACTGAATAGTTCAGCACCATATACATAAGAATATGCTACCTACTCCATGTGCAATTTTTTTTTTCTTTGATTAAAACAAAACTATATTTTTTGTACACAAACATGCAAATAAATAAACCATAACGCATTATCTGTATAACCAACTCCTCCACACAGGTTTTTCTTCACAAATTTTGATTCGACTCCAATCCCCGACCGGAATCGAGGCGAATCAAGCTCATTTCAACTCGATTCAGGTATATAAAGAATTTAGGCGAGCTTCAAGCTCACTTCAACACCACATGTTAATGTAGTAGTCTACGAACAAACCCCCTTCTTGAAATTTTTATATTATGTCAAATTGTTTGGTTAAAACTTTGAAATCGACTATCACATTACACAGACGTATTTTCATAGTCAACTATCAAAAATCAGCTTACACGATTTTACCACTGCTGGTCTGAATTTCGCTATTTTTTTTTGGAATTTTTTGATAAATTATTCTGGAAAATATTCAATTGTATCAACTTTCAAATATAAAAACCGGACTACTGCGGATCGTTTTTTTGGCAATTTCTCACTGTACTATATATGGAATACCAAAAAAAAAGCACGGCTATTCTTGAGAGTTACTTTTTACTGAAGCCCCATCCTATAGCACTGTTTAAATCTGGAATATTGAATGGGTAAGCAGCAAAGTTTGTAAAATTTTAAAAAACAAATTTTTAGTGCCAGAAACAATGAATGCTGTACAAAATGTTCTTCATCCTTAAAATCTAAAAATGCAAGCCCTAACAAACCAGTTGAAACAATTGAATTTTTGAAGACTCAAAATATTGTTCTGACTATAAATAACATTGTGTTTTTGATTTAGCACCCAACGAATTTGTCTCGTCCTCAAACGTAAAAAAAATGATTTGTTACGCCAAAGAACCTAATGAAGCTTTCAAAAATCACAAGGAGTTATAAAATTGTTTCCAAAAGTAGTAGAAACCCGTTGAAAAATGTTGATTATCTTGAACAAAAACCATTTAAAATGACAAATTATTATGTTATCTTTGTTAGACTGGAAATAATTCAAAGGAACCATTTTTATTATCAAAGTAGACCATCTATAAACAAACTCTAAGAGCGAAGCAACAAATTTAACATGGACTAGAAAACAAAACCAACAATTTCTGAAGGATGCTGTTTTTCAAAATCCTATGATATTGGTTTTTCAATTTTATGTCCGATAAAATATAATTTTTTCAGACACAAACCAAACAATACTTTTTCAAAGGATTAAAATATTTACATCACATCAAATTTTAAAGTACGTCCCCTTAAAAATGCTCAAGCTAACCTTAAGGTTAAGTTAAAACACGAAATAACACTTAGCAATAAATTGTATGATGATGTTGCAAAGAACAAATCTTTGGGTTACAGTTTAAAATATTTTAATATCTTGCTTAGTTTCTGGAATGTCTCATAAGTTATGAGTCTTATGAAAAGTTTTGAAATATATTTAACCTTACCTTTTCGTAGTCTTAAAAAAATACGAACTACGATTTTAACTAACTGATCAAATTTTAAAATAACGATTTTCAAAATTACTTTCATATTTTTCCAACACATTTTAAAAGCTTAATGTTGTAGCTTTGTTAAGAGGACACATTCTATACAAAAACATACATTATTTTTAAACTGTTTTGCCTTTTTCTGTTAAAAACTGTTTTAGCAATAATGGTTCAGAACTTCTTTAAGATTTTGAAATCCAACTTATGAAGATTTTTTTCAAACATTTTATGGAATACAATAAATATTTAAACTGATTATTGAGATTATAGATTTGAAAACTAACACTAGTTTTATTGAAAAAAAAGCCTTGAAAAGCCTTACATTTTACATATATGTTTTTACAAATGTTTAAAATCAATACCTTAAAAATCTTAAGTCATAGAGTAATTTCGGAGTTGTATTTTAACTAAAATCATCAAAACCCATAGGAAAAGTAAGAAATCTTGTCGAGCAGTGTTTTTTTATTAAAAAGCTACTATTTATAAGTGTGTGATATCGGAAAATATTTCCAGTTCACTCTTTAGTTCAATCTCTGTCAAACATAGATATTCTTTTTTCAGCTGTACATTAAGAATGTGGAGTACTTCACGTTATTCTGTTTTTTCCTTCTGATGTTTATGTTTAGAATTTTCCAATCTAATATCTCTTCCAACTTTTCTCACGCTCGCATTGTGTTATAGCATGCTTAGGGTAGTCCTAATTTCTTTACGCTCGGTGTATAAATTATAAAAATAAATTTCAAACACATTCTTTTATTTTCATTAAATATTTACTATAGGTACACAACTTATTCATTTCAAAAACCTCAAACAAAAAGGAACTTTTCGTCTTGGATCTTCTATAGTAGGCATATTGTAAACAAAAAAATCCAACTTAACTTAACAATACAACTTTTGAAATTAATCTTAACATCCACCCCCACAATTTTCTTATACAATTGTTACATTTTAATACGAAAGTTAGGTTCTTTTGTTAAAATTGACCTTGAAATTTTACTCAGAACTGGCTTGAATACTACACTCACTTCTCTTTGTTTGATTCCAAAACAACAAACCCAAATTAAAAATTTTCTGCTTGATATTGCACATGATTTGAAAAGTATTTTTCAATTTTGTTAAAAAAACATATGAATAGAAAATGTATTTCAAAAACCTCCCCCAAATTATTGATTTGCAATTCAATATTATTAATACTATTTAATATTTAGGTTATCTATTTATACAAAAAAAAACGAAATAAATATCAGTTAAATTATAAAACATATAAATATGCAAATATCATCCCCTTGATGCTATTTGAATGGTGATGAATGTTAGATGTGCACTTGATTTCATATTCATTGCATTTAAATTACCAAAGAACAATCATGATATATTATTTTCCAGTTGAAAGCACCAAACAAAAATCTCCATAATAAATGCAAGCAATAAGGCTCTTCCCCCATTTTCACCCAACCGCACATAAACATAAACTCAAACCCAAGCCAAGCCAAGCCAAGCTAAGGATTGAAATCTGATTAGCATACAAAATAAAAATAAAAATAAAAACGCATATTTTCCGAGTACTACCTATCTGCTCACAAAATTAAATGAGCTGTGATATTGTCATGTTAAATGGATTGATAATGTTTATTTATAAACCAAAAACAAAACAAGTTATGTAAGTTTTCTGCTCTACCATACTCTTAAGCTATTTTAAGTGCCTTGCACATGAGCAACGAACTGCGAACTGCGAATGGACGAACAAACGTGATTTTACACATTTCAAAAAGTCAATTCCACACAAAAACACATTTAAATTATAAGAAACCAATTGACACTAATATTAGGATAATAAAATTTGCATTTTGTTCTCTAAAACAAGAGAATTTTGTAAAAACAATTTGGCAGTAACGAATCGCAGTGTGGTTGCTGCGAACTGTCAAACTCTATTCGCGTTCCACATACCATCCACACTGCAACGAATAAATTGTTCGCGCTCAACTTAACCTCAAAATTATACCACTCTTGTTTTGTTTTTGTGTGAAAGATGATGGCTGAGGAAAATATGGAGAAAAGGGTTGACAATTCGTCGCTACCTGCGAATAGAAACAAAAGCTCATGTGAAAGAAAAGTCAAAATATGCGAACATCCACAGTTCGCAGTTCGCAGTTCGTTGCTCATGTGCAAGATGCTTTAGGAATAAGTAGATTAATCTTTCCAAAGACAAAGCCCAGAAAATTATCCTTAATCCTTAAGTCTTTTCTTTTTTTTAATTGTGTTCATTTATTAAGAAGCTCCATGAAATTAATAAATGAGATTCAAAGGGAGGCGTAGGAAAAACCCTTCAAAGAAATAATAAATATAGAAAACCATAGGAATTTTATTTTTGATATTTGAGTAACAAATAAATGCAAATGATTTCAAATATGAATTTGAACAGTTTTTCGATCAAAAAATAGAACTTTGTTATTTTTACTTCTCAGAAAACAAAATGGAAAAGAACTAAGAAAGTTTGTGATATGAACATTTAATCAATATTTCTGTTAGTTAGAAAAACATTCAAAGGAAATGTTACATGAATTCAAAGCTTATTGTTCCGCAAAAACTGAAGAACACCAACAACAAAAAATAAATAGTATTGCAACGTTTTTTAATTCTATTTCAATGTTTTGTTTTGAAAAACTACAATAGAAGCCAACGAACTGTCAAGGTTATGTCTAGCATGACAATAATTTTCTAGTACGAGTAGATATATTTTTAATGTTTTTGAATTTGTATGTGTCCTCATGTTTGTTGTTTATTTAATTTATTGTTGATATAAATTTGTATGCTGGCGCTCGATTTAAGCTAACATTGCTCATAATAATGATTGTGCATAATTTGTGATAATTTTGTAAAAATCAATCTATTTGTTCGTATGGTATGGGCGACTGTGGCGTATGTGGAATATATTTTTTGTTTACCTTATTCTCTAAATGAGATTATTGATTTATTTAAATTGTATTTGGTAAATCCCTTTTTGTTTATATTTTGTTTCTATTTCATTTCCGGAACGTTAATGATAATCGGAAAGAATAAATAGGAAATTAAAAAAGATATTGTAAAAATTCGGAATGGGGTATTTCTATTTTGAAATTTCTAAGCGTTATTTCAAAATTTATAAAATCGAACATGGACTAATTACTTAATTAATGTTTGAATCTTGTAATATTTTGTTATGTTTAAAAATAAAGAGGAAAAATGTATTTTTAAGGAATGTCCAGACCAAAGAAATATTTCAGAAACATTCAAGCAGTGCATTTTCGCGCATTAAATAGGATACATAAATGGGAAACATAAAAATATTTCAGAAATGTATCTCAAAGTGTCCACATCAAAAAAACAATTCAGAAACATTTCTGAAACGTTTCTGAAAATTTTATTAAATGTTTTTTAAAAAAGTGGAAAACATTTCAGAATTTGGTTATTTTTATAAGAAATCGGGCCCGATTTCTTATAAAAATAACCATAATTTAAATAATTGGTCAAATCGTTATTAATTCAAATTCAGAATTTTTTTTATAATCAATTTACTTATACTGATGTAATTAAATACAAATACATTGAATAGAAGGCTTGGAAGTGCTTTTATTTATTTTTAATCTTAATATATAAAAATCCAGTGTCATATGTATGTATGTTCCCAGTGAACTCTTTACCAAGTCAACCGATTTCGATGAAAGTTGGTATTTTATGTGTAATTTGGTCTAACTTGAGATATAGTATAGTTTATATTTCGATTAATGGTCTTAATAATTTATAATTAACAATAAACTGATTGTCAATGTTAATGTTTGTTATTAATCGTAAGTTTCATAAGTCTCGAACTGATGGCGCCTTAAATCAGATTTTGTACATAAAACTGTCGGACCATCTATCGTGAACTTCTCATAGATGGCGCCACGTTGGAATTCGAAATTTCTTTTTCAACAACACGTGGTGCAATGTGATATTGTGATCGATCTATAACGTAACACCGCTTTTTCTGGATTATTTCTCATTTAATTTCATGTGCTCTATATAATTCTGAATATTTCTTTTCAACTAATAAATTACAATTTCATTAATACAATAAAATATATAAACAAAAAAATTAAAGTACAACAAAATTTATTCTTTTTTAAAAATTGTAACCATAGGTTAGTTTTCCCTGATTAAAAATATTGAGTGAACAAAGTTGAAAAAATTCGGTCTATGTAAAGTAAATATCTATGTATATATACATAGAAAGAAATTGAAAAAAATTCAAATTACTTTAAAGTTAATTTTTTTCAATCAATATTTTTAAACAGGGTTATCTTGACTGCAAAATTTTATAATTTTTTTTTTATTTTGATTGAATTTTAACTAACAATCACTATTCTCAGTAAAATGCACATGAATCAACGGAACAGCATGATAATCGTCTACAAGACTATTTATCGAGAACAAGAGCGGAACGTGAACAACACATAGATTCATTTAGACAACGAAACCGAGAAAGTCAACGGACCAGCCGCAGCCGTGCATTAACACGAGAATCATTTGTCTGGCGTTTAATTATGCGCCAGACATTAATTACTCAGCTGATCCCAAAGTTACCATAAGCTATATTTAGTACTAGATTACTATAGAAATCTTTAGAAATTCCTTTTAAAACCAACCGAAGGTATACAAATAGCCATAAAATGTCTTTCATCGCATACGCTGCGAAGAGTATTAATAATATGACAAACAAATGTTCGACAATCTACACTAATATACTAATGTACCTATTTATGTCTACCCGTGCGAAGCCGGGATGGGCCGCTAGTAATTTTATAAATTTATCAGTTTTCGCAAAAATTTCATATTCGAAGAGATAAAATATTTAAACACTGGTTGAATGCAAGATCATTACTTGAATATCATTTATTGAAAGCAAAGACTTAAAGAAAGTATAACTATTTAGAATAAATATTTGTTTAACTTGTAAGAAATACGTAGTTTTTCCGAAACTGGTAAAATCATATTTCTTGAACTATAATCTACTACAGTGAATTATGATAAATGAAAATTGAAGGTATTTCAAATTTGGCACATTACAAAACACAAATTTTTAAAAATAAAGGGTTGAAAAATGTATTTCTAAAATAACGAAAATATAGTGGTCCCTAATTCGAAAATTTCGTACTGTGAAACAAGTGAAACAGGCAGTGACTATAGCATAGCTGATATGCCATATTTTGGCGTGATATCAAATATTTTTCAGATCATCTTTTATTTACGAGAGAGAGTCGAAATACTTCTTTTTAAGATTATCTGCATGACACACATTTTGTATGATACTGTTAGGTTATAATTCTGTCAGTCTTAGATTATGTATTTCAAAACACTATAAACTTGGTATACAGCAAAATAATGTATGAACAAAACACTAAATATCATAATACTGAATTTCGGAATTTATCATCACAAAATACTGTATCCTTACAAAGAGAGTTTTTGATAGAATGTATTATCTTGTTTTTGAAAACCAGAACATTTAATGTTGTATCAGAAGATAATAAATACTATATAGCATTTAATGCATTCAACTTATATTATTTTTTTACACTTCAGAATTTTCAGAAAGTAGTAAGCTTATAGCAAGCGTCAAACTACGATCAGAGGCTCATCATAAGTGCATGTGTTAGTTGTTAGTAAAAAAATAATACAATTATAGCCTAACACACGCACAAAATACAAAACATAATTTACATTTAACTATTACAGAACAAAAAATAAAATGAGAACGTTTACGATAGTGGAACACTGGTTCTAAACAATGATTTTAATCCCACCTTATTCAAATTTAAATCTATCGATGAACAGTTTAAGTTATATAAAATGCTCATTCGACTTAAAACTTTCTTTTTCCCATAGTTAGTTCTATGGAAGTCAATATGTATAAAATCAAATGTACGCAGGTGATGAGTTCCGCCTCGGTAATTCAAATGTACACAAGATAGCAAATAAGGTGCATCAATTTCACCATTAATGAGTTGATGAAAAAATACTAAGTCATTATTAACACGCCTTTGATGAAGAGATTGCATTTGAAGAAACAGAATACGATGTTCATAGGGAGGCAGATCATAAGGATCATCCCAAGGAAGGCCCTTTAGGGCAAAGCGAATGAAGTTATGTTATATTGATTCGATACGTTTTCTATGAATTTCGTAATAGGGAGTCCATACCTACGAAGCATATTCAAGATGAGGACGAACATGACAATTGTATAAAGAAAGAGTAACATAGGGATCATTGAACTTCTTTGCCCAGCGTTTTATAAAACCAAGCATAGAACTTGCTTTATTGACAATCAAATTAATGTGATGTGTAAATTCTAAGTTGGAACAGAAATGAACACCTAAATCTTTAAATGTGGAGACGCGACAGAGTTTTTGCTGTGATATACAATAATCAAATACACTACCGATTCGTTTTTTTAGTAAAAGTTATCGTCTGGCATTTTAAAGGGTTGAGTGAAAGGCTATTTTTCCCACACCAAAATGTGAAACTATCAATGTAGGCTTGTAAAAGAATACGATCATGGGTGGACTTTATTATTTTAAAAATCTTCATGTCGTCAGCAAAAATGATTACTTCACTTGAGCGTAGACATGACGATACATCGTTAATAGACAGGATAAATAGAAAAGGGCCAAGATGGCTTCCCTGGGGAACACCAGCTTGAGCAACAAAAAGGTTCAGAAAGACAATTTCTAAATTTTACCTCATAGGATCTGTTTTCAAGGTATGATTTGATCCAAGCTAAGAAAAATGGTGGAAAACCAAGAGCTTTAATTTTAAATAAAATAATTCCGTGGCTAAGTTGGTCAAAAGCTTTAGAAAAGTCAGTGTATACACAGTCAACTTCATAACCTTGTTCTAAAGCGTTTGAACATATGTTTGAGAATGTGAGGAGATTAGTAAAAAAAACATTATATAAAACAAAAAGTAAAAATATTGATATTTTCATGAAAAAAGTTATTGAACATTGTTATATTTTGTATTAAAAAATCTGTACTTCAAAATTTACCAAAAAAATATTAGAATGCAAAAACAACAATTTTTTCTTACTAAATTGTTTCCATACAGAATTTTGTAAAACTGAATTTTGACAAACAGTATTTTAAATACAGTGTTATAACCTACAAATTATATTTCAACCCCAAAACCTCTCGTTTTTGCACTCAGATTTGAACCCCAAAATTATTTATTTGAAAGCCTTTTATTTCTTTTATCTTAGCCCAGCACACAACGTATCTTCAAGAATTTTTCTAAATTTCTGCTAACTATTAATAAAATACTATAATCTGAACACTTCTAAATAACAAAGCAAAGAAACCTAAACCTATATACAAAGCTAATAACCTTTTAATTTGAAATGTCAGAAACTCAGAAGTGGAAGTAATAAGGATTTAGCAAATTGCTTTGCTGTGACTACTTAGTCACTATCTAATTTAAACTTTAGTAAAATGTTCAGAGATAGTGGAACTTATAGGAAGTTTCGTCGGATTAAAATTTTCGTACATACTACGAATGATAACTTGTAGCTTAAATAATGCCACAGAATTCCTAAACAATTTTGTTAAGAAATGTGTTATATCAATTTCTGTTTTTTATTAGTAAAAATCGTCTCGGATGGAGTCACGATAAGACTTAAATTGTTTACAAATAGAAAATTATCTTTTTAAATTACTGTAGTAATAATTGACTTGTCCTTAAAAACTCGAAAATGAGTCTAAAAGAAATTTTTCTTAATTTAATAAGAAGACCATAGCTATGCCTTAGAGAGCAAGAAATCCCTCTTTATTAGGTAGATTTTTCCTAAGGTTCTTCTAAACTATTTCAGAAAAATTGGGTTACTTTATTTTGTTTATGTTTTTTTTTTTCTTTCCAGAATTGACACATAAATTATTATTGAAAATAAAAACCATGCATTTTAAATTAAATTTTATTATTATTCAACTTACAATCAAATTTAGTACATTTCTATTGCTTTTAACTTCGTCTACAATACTTTTTACTTAAGTTATACGATTACAATTTTTTTTAAACGTCAATGATTTTTTTAATGAATGTTTGATTATAAATTATATGAGTTTTATGGCATCGCTGGTTAAATTTTAACAGAGAGTTAATTTGAGTGTATACTAATAACCAAAATAGACACGTCTTTTCCTAATTAGCCCTCTATTACATTATCTACTACATTTACTACCAAAAAGACTACATTGAAGTGACATTAGTAATGAGTGTAAAAATAAACAAAACAAAAATATTTATTTGAGCAAAATAAAGTTTTGAAATGAAATTCGAACTATTCAATTAGTGAAGACATAAACAACTTGGAAGATGTAGCCGAAGCAAGGAGACAAAATGTGTATACAAAAAGATGCTGGGAATCGACCCACACTGATAACTTCCCATCCCGTCTGTCGATTTGTCTTGCTTAAAAGTTTGTAGGTTGTCGTGTTTTGTTAAAAAAGTTGTTAGTTGAACTATTTTTAATAATTTTTAAATTACCAACAATATTTTGCATATGATGAAATAGTTTGATTTCAAAATCCATTTTTGTTAACGAGAGTTTTAGTCGAAAACCAATTTTTACCAATCTTAGTAGCATTGGATGAATGAAATTAATTTGAAGTCAATGTCTTCTATTATTCACAAGATATCGAAAACCGATCATCAATTTTTACCAATTTTGCATACTATTTTTGTAGATTTGAATTTTGTATGAAAAAACTGACAGTTGGATTTTTATAAAAAATTTACTGAAAGTAGAAAACAATATACATATTTTTTTTTGAAATACAAATAGTTTTAAAATATTGAAAAGATATTTGAGTCCAAAGTAAATTTTTACGAAGTTTTAGTATTGCTTTTTTTTAGGTTTTTTTTTTTATTTTTTGTAAAAAAACTTTTCTCAAAATTACCGAATGTTGAAAACAATATTTTTTATAAGAAAAGATTAATTTCAAGCCAATATCTCAAATTTTTGAAAAGATATTTGAGTCGAAAATCAATTTTTGCGAACTTTTAGTATTTTTTTGTCAATTCGATTTTTCTCAAAATTTTGACGAATGGTGAAAACAATATTTCTTATAAAAGACAAAATTAGTTTTAAGTTTATTAGTTCCTGAGATATTTAGGGTTAACCAAAATTTTCACCTTTTTTTTAAATTGCTATGGTAAAAAAAACACCACTCAATTTTTTGAGAGTCCTTTCTGCATATTATGTATCTGTATAACAAAATTTATTTGAAGTCGATATCTCTACTGGTTCTTGAGCTATGGACGACGAAAAAAACGTAGCGACGCACGTATGAACAAAGAATTAAATTACGCCTTGAGAATTTGAAAAAAAATTAAGTTTTTTTTAATGTTTGGTAGAATTTTTATAAAAATTCAGTTAACAGTTTTTCTTAACAACGAAATAAAAACCTTACAAAAATCTAATTAGAATTAGTACAAAAATTTTTCTTTTACTCAAATATATTGTAAAAAACAAATATGTATATTAAATTCGAACTTATTTCATTTCCAACAAAAAGTTTTTGAAATTTTTTAAAATGTTGGTAATTTTGTATAAAAACCCAAAGTCTAGAACTTAACCTTAATTCAATTGACGTCGCAAATATCTTGAACGAAAACAACTCAACCTTCAAGTTTTGGTTACCTATTTCTCGAAGTTCTTTAAGTGACACTTTAACTTAAAAAAAATATATGTATATTTGCATGGGAAGTTATAAGTGAAATGTCTAAAATGTAAATTAATGTTTCAACTAAAATACTCTAAAATTCGACTTTTCCTCACCTATGTACAATGTACATATGTACATAGATTTTAAAATACATACACTTAAAGTAAACTCCGACTAAAAACTCTTTTCGATAGCCTTGACCCGAATGAATCAACTCCTGAATTTTAAACAGGAAATCCACAACAAAACTTTAAAAAAAAAAGTGATATCACAATTTCTTTTTTAATTGTAGTTTTTCCCATTCACAACTCATATTGAGGGTTTTTTTGAAAGCTATCTACTGTCTACATCTTTTTTTCCTATCAACTAAAATTATCAACAATAAGTGCCGTGGTACAAGTACCTATACTTGGTATAGTACCACATAATAATAATTTTCATTCCCAAGGTTGATGCAATACACACTAATGAAAATGAAATAATTTTTCCAAAGAAAAACGTAATATATACTTACACACAATATAAACTTTTATTTTTCTCAGGAATTTTCTAAATTCACTTAAATAAAAAACACTCTTCTTCCCACGGGGCTTACGTTTAACTTTTTGTTTTTCTCCACCCTTTTTTTTTTATTTGCTATTTTCTTCTCTATTAGTTCATACACATTTTACACTATAAATTAAATTTTGTTTTTGAAAACTAATTTTAAGTGCAAAACTTGCAAACTCTCTCAAGGAAACCCCACACGAAACTGAAACTAGAAATAGCTGGTTTTGGAGAAAGGACAACAATTTGATGAAATTATGAAATTATCAGGCACAAATAAGAAGAGTGTTAGTGAGAGGGAAGCTTCAGCTTCTGCTTCTGCTAGCTTCAGGGCTTCGGGGTTAAAATGGTTCTCTTCTCCTTGCCTCTGATATGAAACCAAACTCTCTTTTGAATTGAAATTCTTGGAAAGAGAACCGATACCGAAAACGAAAAGTGCAAGCAGAAATGCATTATATACTGAAAATAAAACTCAACTAAATAAAGAGACAAAGAAAGGATTCCTTTCATCGTCATCATCATCATCAACATCATACCATCACCCTTCTCGTTCTTTCTCTATCATTTACAATTCCAATAAAAATATTTGCGACGCAATGTTTCAAGTTGTGAACGTCCTTGGAGCTCTGGGCAAAAGATACACTACCTAGACAAGACAATAGATATTTTTATACTTAATCATTACAGGATGTAAATGTGGAAACGTGGGTGGACTGTTGGAAGATTGTTGGTAGTTGGATATGGGTTGGTTTGGTACGTGGAAGAAGGTCCTGGCACCGCATCACCAACCGGCACGGCAGCCGAAGGGAAGATGGAATGATGGGTTGGGGGTGTGGGTGTGTTGTTTATTTGATTGTATCTGTACTTGAATGTTGAATAATCCGCTTAGGGATTTGTTTTATGTTGGCAAAAGGATGTGGAAAAGGTTGAGTGTACTCTGTTCTGTGCTGTTCTATATTATACATATGTACATATATTGTATATAGAAACAAAAAATGTATGCCCCAGAGCCGAACATGGACAAAGACATGTTGTAAGTGTATCCATCCACCTGTGGACTTTTCGAGAATGTGTTAACTGCGTATTTAATTTTAACATATCTACAGGGTGGGTCAAGTTTTTTAATAATTTGAAAAAATCTTTCTTGTCTTTCTTTTTTAGGGTGCTTATAAAAACAAACTTGGGAAATATACTAAAATGAACTAGAGCGCTTTAGAGAGGACCGAACTTATTAAATTTAACTTTAAAACAAATCCCTTTAGCCCAAAGAGCTGATCAGCGTTATTTTAATGTGTGAAATCCACTCTTTGCGCACATAGGTTAGGTTAGGTTGAATGGGCTGACGGTTGATGTTGTTACCATCACACTTAGATCAATGTAGATCCATTGTGGTACCCCGAAGTGTTGGAAACTTCCTGAAAAGATATAAAAACCTATGAATCATGTGGTTCGTTAAACCATTTAGAGGCCTTGACAGAATTTAGTAAGCTTTTGCCTGGCAGTTCTGATAGTTCCTCCAGTTCATTAAAGAAAAAGTTGCCTAGAGTTTTCTTCCTAGCAAGACAGAGCGAAGGACAGTGGCAGAGAAAATGAGTAGTGTCTTCATGTTCGTTTTCATCACCACAGCCTCTACAAAGGTCATCAGTACTGAGCCCCATCTTCTTCTTATGGTAGCCGAGTAGGTTGTGACCAGTAATGATGCCGATAAGGGATCTTAGGGAGGGCTTATTTAGAGTTAAGATCCAGTCGGATCTTTTCTTATCGTATCTAGGCCATATCTTCCTGGTGTTAACACAGGTTTCTAGCAGATTCCATCTGTCATTGGATTTTTGAAGGGTGGTTTTACTGACGTTAAGTTTCAGTTCACATAACGGTATTCCTATATAGTGGTCTATTCGAGAGGGTTCCAGTGTGGAGCCCTCCCTAGCAAGTTCATCCGCCTTTTCGTTGCCTGGTACATCACTGTGGCCAGGAACCCAGCAGAGTCTTACGTTATGCTGTGTGCCAAGAACCTTTAGCTCTTCGCGACAGCAAGAGACAAGCTTTGACTTGATTTGGGTGGCAGAGATAGCTTTTATTGCTGCTTGGCTATCAATGAAAAAAGTGATGTCCGCGCGTGATATCGCCATCATGGATAAATGTTTAGCAGCGTTTTTCACTGCCAAGATCTCAGCTTGGAAGACGCTGCTATAGTCAGGGAGCCTGAATGCTTCGGCAAGGTTGAGGCTTTCAGAGTAAAATCCTGCACCTACTCTACTATCCATTTCGTCAACAAGGCTTCTTCAAGCTTGAACTGAATTGAATGTGGAACGCAAGTGTTTGGAATGTCCAGAAAAATTGACAAGCCTCAGACCTTTTTCTGGGGCTATTTGAAGAGTGTACGTACTCTTACGTAAATAAACCCACAGCTGAAAGAGAACATTCGTGTTGAATTCTAGATGGCGCTGAGAGCAGCTGTCCAACGAAAGTTTATGGAAAACACTTAAGAAAGAGCGTTTGTGAGCATGACGCTAATGCTTGTTTGTAGAACAGGGACATTATTTTCCATACTTAACTCCAAAAAATTAAATAAATAAATTATTAATACAAAATTAAATCTATAAAAGTTATGATTATTTTAAATTAAAAAAATACTTTGGACCCACCCTGTACATATGATTTAAGGTTTTTTCTTGTTTAAAGGTTTTCTTCCAAAACAATAATATACAAAGATAACATAAATAATTGTGTTTTATTTAACATGCTCAAGGTATGTAATTCTAGAAGTCCGACGAAATTTTATTTATCAATGATGAAATATGATGACTTGAATTAATTTTCTTCAAAATCAATTAAGGTATAGCGCGTGCAATGTCATAATTCCAGAAGTGCTCTTGATTTGCTTTTTGATGAACACTAAAAAAAAATAATAAATTATCGAATAATACGATGAAATATACTTCAAACCACACGACCGCTGCGCCGGCCGACCGCCCCTTCCATCTCTGATGATGTGTTGTCTGTTGTATTTATTCCGTCAAACCAAAGAATCACATGATTTACTGTTAACCGCGTATATTTGCGAAATTGTTTGCAGATATCAGAAAGCGTTCTGTATGAAATAGCAATTTAATTCAATGGAAGCCTGGCTGCACTATGTACTATGCACTGTGCACAAAGCTTCAAGTACATCAGCAATTCAAACAAATCAAACGTAACTTTTTTGTTTAGCACATTGTATCTGTTTCTGTCATAGAGTATGTACTCTCGTATACCTAATATGAACTCGTCTCGTATATGAACGTTAGTGCAAATGACATTCAACAGAAACTCTGAATGCATTCAATCATATCGCCCGCAGGTCTTCGCGATAGAGATTGCGTAAGTGCAAATAAGGGTGGAAAGATTGCATATTGCATAATGTCAATTTAAACAGCAAGCGGCAGACTTTTAAGTTGTTCATCATGGTTGACTTAATAAGGTTCGATAGTTGGGTATAACTTAAGTGGGAGATATTTATTTAGTTATCAGGTTTGTTAAACAGGGTGTAACAGTAGCCTAATGATAGATTCATAATTAGTACTAGAATTGTTGGTGATGACAAAAATTAAAAGAAAAAACTTGGTTAAAAAAGTTCAGAAAATTCTACTTCTATATTTGGAATATGAGTAAAGATAAGTTAAAGGTTAAGTTATGGAGAAAGTATTAGCTATAACAGATGTACAACTTTAAATCCGCTGTAAGCAGATAAATGGCGTTAGTGCAAGTATTGGGATACCACGCCATGAGTTTGACGTCTGTCAACATAAATCAGTTCATAATGTCAGCAATTTCGTAACACAAACAAGGACATTTTGCTTTGCGGTAATTATATTTAATTTTGTGCGAAAAGAGGATTATAGGCTTCAATTTGTAGAAATCGCATTGAATGCTTGTGTAGGCCAATGGCTATATTGATTTTTCGTTGAATCAAAGACCGCTAAAGAAGATTGAGGACGTTGAATTTCGGTGAAACCATTAACGCCCATCGTTACTACCAAGAACTGATCAAATTGTTCTTGGCTCTGCGGGAAAAAAGGCGAGATTATCATTATGAAAAGCTTTTTCTCAACTGGGAGGTGCCGTCTCGCTTATTCCCTATAACCGTTCAGTTTTTTCGATTTGCCATAATTTTAAACATTTGTTTGTAGTTTATTGTTTCAAAGTAGTATGTCTATTTCATAGCTCTGAATTTCTGTGATTCTTTGCCAATTTGAGTCTCAGAATCTGACAGTTTATTTTTTTTGTGTATAATCTTGACAGGGCTTTAGACTGAATGGCAGCGTTCAATCTCAGACAGATAGGGTATCCGGATACCTTTTTGTTAGTGTTTTACGTGTAAAATAACAGCTGATCAAAAACAGCTGAGATGTCAAAAAAGGAATCCAAAGGTATCTAAGAATTTCTGGGGTACGTATGTAGGTATCCGACAGAACAGCTGATTCAACCCATGGTTGAATTTCACTTGAAACTTGAAAATTGATTTCAGCTTTTTGTATTTGTTGGCAAACAAAAAGATACAAAATGTTAGTTGAAGTGGTATTTGAGGATGTTCTGTATACATAAAAGACGATGAAGAAGTTATTTGCCTCCGAATTTTAAAAGGTAATTATGATCTATTTTTTTAAACTTCAAAATTGACTTATTTTGTTCTCGTTTTGTAGATATAGAATTCCAATTGAGCTAAGAGGAAATTTAACATAGATTACAGATTAAGGTTATCTCTTATTTATTAAATTGTTAAGCACCTATCAATTCATCATCGTCTGACGAATCAGTTGAATAATCCATTAAATGTTTTAACTTACACCAATTTTGACTTCGAAGCTTAAATGTTTCTCTGCTTTTTGTGAACAACTGAAAGTTGTTTTTATTTTTTGACAGCTATCTCAATACAGCTATCCAACTCGTTCAACAAGGTATCTAAAAATCCACCTATCCAAGATACCCAATCCAACACGAGATTGAACGCAGCCATTACGTTTCTTACATTGAAATTTTTGAGGTGACTTATTTTGACGTTTCATCATTCTATCTCATTTCCATTTGAAGCATAAGAATATGGAAAATGAAACAGAAAAAAATTAATTAGAGCAAGACACAATCATTTGACGTCAAAATGAATCTAATGTCAATTATTAATTGAATTAAGGAACAGACCTAAATGAAAGGTACAGCAGCATCTAACTGATATTGAGTATGACACTTGGGCGAAACACATTGTTATAAAAGTCACAAAATTGTATTATGGAACAAGTCTATTATAAGCAAGAACATTTTTTTATATACTAAAATTCCACCGGGTACTAAATCGAGATTAAGCTAGATTTGTCACAAATCTCCTTGAAATCTCGAAGATTTACCATACAAATTTGAATCTCCTCAAATGAAGATTTCAAATAAAACTCATTGAAATCTACTTGGAAACATTAGTTTGTCAAATCAAACAAACTTTTTTTTCGGAGAATAATTATTGTTGAACCGACCCATTTAAACGCCAATTTCGTTTATTGACAGATGGAAATGTCAACAAAAACTATCTGTCTCACTTCTATATGACTCAAATTCAAAACAATAAACAACTTTCAAGAAATCACAGACGAAATAAAATGTAAGTATACAAAAATAATAAATATGTACAAGAATATAATAAAACTAATTACTTACAGATGATGAGTGAACAAATACATATTTTTTTTTCTTTTCGAAAGGAGAATAATTTGAAGTTTGGTTGTTATGACATTAACCAAACGTCAAATTAATCTCCTTTTCTTTGGTGGAAACACCTCATGATTTATTTTAAATCACTTGCCTTAAATCTCGGATTATTTTTTGGTGGAAACGTACTAATAAGTTCAGTAATATGATGTAGGGATTGAAAAACAGAGAACAACGAGGTCTCTTTTATTGAAGAACTGTGTTGATTCAAGAGCTGTCAAATAATATAATATCAATATTTTATCCAAGAACAGGGTGTGAGAGGTAAAAATGCATGGCTTAATTTTTGGAATAATTTCTTAAGAAAATCCCTATTTCTAAGGCGAATTAAAAAGAAAAATCTACGTTTTATTTCGAAAAAAATGGACTACAAAATCTCACTACATAAATTATTTTCCTCATCAATGTTAAAAGCCTAAAAATGTATCGGTTTTCGAAACACCCCATTCATTTATTTCAATGGAATAACAAACCTTTTCAAAAATAATTGTTTTCAACTTAAATTGAAGAAAATGTATACATATCTAGAATATTTTTTATAACTGGAAGTTACAAATAGAACAATTTATGATTTGAATTTAAATAAAATGTACAAATTTGTCGGCAATTAATTTAGTTATATGAAATGTATTTCCTATATTATAGAAGAAATGAAAAAATAAAAAATAAATTATGAAGGTCAATTGTGTGACGAGCGACGCCACAACAATGATGACGGTAAAATTTAATAAATTGCTCATCCAATGGAATTTATTTATTTATTTTTTTTGCTTTTAATTTTGTTCTGAATATTTTATGGAACATTTATTTTTGTAGAATCATAATAAAATCAAATGGGGTCATTAATTTTAAATAAAAATAGGTGAACTTTTATACAATTATTATCGTTCTAATTTATTTATGAGATTATTTTATTTTTAATTATCAAAATAAAAAGTCCCACATAAAAATATAGAGACCAGTATTTTTTTTATTTTTATATTTGACATAAAACCAAAAATAGAGCTGTGATCTAATGTTTAACAGAATCCTCGTTAAAACTTTTTGAACTGTGACATACTTTGCACATAGAGGTAAAAAAGGCGCTGGGACTTTTAATTTTTTGTGTCTATTAGATTGATTCAAATTAGTTTTTACATTTAGACTTCTTTAAATATTTTTAAAACTTATTTTTTAAAGAAATAACATAATTTTGTATTCCTGGGGAATTCAAGACTAGTTTTACTTCCTGAACTACAAAATGAATAACCCTGTACAAAAACAAAAAGGTAGATCAAAATCATAATTAAGTCTTGCAATGTAGGTTCTCCCTAAACAAACAAATTACATTGCAATCATTTTTTGAAGTGACGTGACGTGACGGAACATTGAAGGAAATATTATGTCCTTATATCTTCAAAAGACATCGCTTCAAAAGTTCAAATGCTGACCTTGCTTTGCCAAAAATTTACAAAAAAAATCCCTCTTGGCTTACTCTAAAATAGCAAGACATAATAATCAGTTCAAGTACATACTTATTTACATTCAAGTGCATTTTATATATTATAGTTTCACAATTGTCCTTGTTATTTATGTACCTATGTTTATATTCATAGTAGGTATTTACAATAATAGTATTGCAAGTTTTAGCCTTGAGACAAAGTAATATGACAGAATAAGGAACAAACAAAAAACCAACATTTTGAACTGCCAACCGTGATCTTTCAACTCTTTTGTTCGAAAATAAAATACATAGATTCATTTGGCACCGGATGAAATTTGATTGCCTCTCCTCCTCCTTTTCTTGCCAAGGTTTTTCTTTTGCATGTTAAGCCTTTTTTTATTACTTATCCTTTTGAATCAAATTATAAGAAGAACTTTCTCCGACTCAAGGCATACTTTTTTTTTGTAAATGATGATTTTATGACAAAGCCAATAAAGAATTACTCGACGACATATCCCTAATCCTTACCCTTAACAACCTCAAGCCTCTCAAACCCCTTCGTGTCGTGTTGTAGCGAGCGACCTCAAACCAAAAATTATATGAATATCATTGTAAAATCAATAAATTTAGAGCATGCGTAAAACAAAATGGCGCCATTCACCAAATGTACTCAATGTGCTCATCTTTAACGGTAAGAGAGAGTTTGTAGTATTCCAAGATATGAAATATAAACAGGTTCATGTTATGTTAAGGACTCTTTCTTGTGTTTTTTTGTCTTTTTTTGGATTGTCAATGACTTTGCAAAATGAGTGTGCCTAACGAAATAGGTCCATATGTAATATACATAAGTAGGTATACCTCCCTTCAACATCATCGTAGGTACAATGTAAACAAGGACACTGAGTGAATATTGGAAGGGCGTGAATACAATTTTAAGGCGCAATAATTTGCTTAGTTGAAGGAACCCAAAGTAAACATATCAAGCCTCACACCTGGTGTTTACATTTTTTTTACGTAACATCGTACCATCTACTCGTCCTATTATAATAAAGACAAATTTGAAATTTAAAATATTGTTTGCATAAATGAGGCTTCGTTTTCTTCTATTTTTGTTGTTTGGTGTAGAGTTCCTGTAACCTTGAGGATTCTATATATACATAGGTAGCCCAAGTAAGTAAATGCGACGCACGTTGCAAATTGATAACATCTAACATAATGTCCAGGGGGAGTTTAAGTTTTGTCTGTAAAATAAAAAAAGTGGGAGTTTCTACGTTTTTTGAAGATTGTTGCTTCCTTCTCTTAAACTAAAACGCATCGAGAAAGTTCGTACATATGTATGTAGGTATATAGATGGAACTTGATTATAGTATATGAAATGGTATGTTATCGTACCATCTTCTTACCCTCTCCTTGACGTTTGTATTTTGAAAGTGAAAGCAATTTTTTTTAAATGGGAGGTGTATTAATCCTTTGACAATTTAAACTTCGGAAGGAGTTATGGTGGGGTGGTGATGGTGAAAAGCTTTCTCGATAACATTCCTTGAACTTGAAAAAGGTGATATCGAATTTTATTGTCGAACAATACTCTATAGCTGAATTTTTTCTTGTGGGAATTAATTAATAGCCTAATGGCAATTGAAAAATTAGGACAATGATTAGTCGAATTTTTTAAGTCCCAAAGAAAAAGCAAAAAACTTCATTGAATTTAAACATTGAAAACATGAAATGAAGGGAACGGTTATATGTAGCTATCAGTAAAATCCGTCAGCAAAATTTTCGTTTTACATTTTAAAATATTTTAAAGCTGTATTTTCAGCAACAGATAGATGCAATAATTTATTTATTTATTCTAAAATGTTTAATAATGAAATTTAATTCTTACTGAACAACTGATTGCAAAATGCCAACAAAATTACATTTCGTCGTCCGTACGTTTGCGACGTTTTTTTCGTCGTCCATAGCTGAAGAACCAGAAGAGATATCGACTTCAAATAAATTTTGTTATACAGATAATAAGGCAGAAAGGGCTCTCAAGAAAATTGCGTGGTTTTTTTTTACCATAGCAGTTTTAAAAAAAGGTGAAAATTTTGGTTAACCCTAAATATCTCACAAACCAATGACGCTAGAGACTTGAATTAAATTTTATATTATATAATGTAACGTGATACTAAACAAATATATGTATTTTTGAAAAAAATTCCAACTAACGGTTTTTTTATAAATCAAAAAAACTGAAAAAAAATATTTGTCACCTCAAAATATTACGAATAAAAAATGATTTTATCTCTAAAACAATTTTGTGCAACGAAAAATAACGTTTTTAACATCTGGTAAAATTTTGTATAAAAAATAAAAACCTAAAAAAAAACATTACTCAAAGTTGTTAAAAATTGAATTTCTACTTAAATAACTTTTAAGAATTTGAGATTATGGATTCCAACTTATTTTATCTTATAAGAAATATTGTTTTCAACATTCTGTAAAAATTTGAGAAAAATCGAAAACAAAAGCTCTATTCCTTCTTTGTGGATTTTAAGGCTGCCTTCGACACTGTCAACAGAAACTCACTTATATACAAGCTAAACTTGATAGGTGTTTCTACGAAATTCCTCAATGTTTACAAAAAACTAATTGCGAACACTTCAGCTGCAGTTTGGAATGGTAGTAATATGTCAGACTTTTTTGTTACTGAAACTGGAGTTCCACAAGGTTGCGTCCTCAGTCCTATTTTGTTCGCCCTATTCATTGATGATGTATCTGAAAACTTGCCGGGCGGTGTCATAGTAGGAGATACACACATTAAAACACTCCTTTATGCAGAAGATTTAGTGATTTTAACGGACAACCCCCTTACATTACAGCTTCAAATTAATAAACTTAAGAGTTATTGTGACACTTGGGACTTAAACATTAACACCTCAAAATCTAAAATCATGATTTTTTAGCACACGGAAGATAGAAGGCATCCGAGAGAAAAGTGGCAAACCTATAGAGGTTGTTAAGGAATTTAAATATTTAGGTGTCCTTCTATCTTACAATCTTAATTTGCGACAACATGTAGAAGAAAAAGTCAGTAAGGCAAAAACTGCGATCAATCTTATGTGGCCTAAATTTTATTCTAATAAAAAACGTGGATACGGCATCTAAATTTAAGGTCTTCAATGCAACCATCAACTCCTGTCTTTGCTATGCGAATCAAGTTTTTGGCTTTAAAAAAGTGGAAGAATTTGAGCGATTACAGTGCTTTTTCTTTAAACGTATTTTTAAACTACCTTCCTCAGTCCCCACCTATGCTATTTAAGCGGGAATACCTCAAATTTACTGTAAGAACATCAAAGCAAATGCGGATTTCATTATCAAAATAATGAAGCGTCCAAGCACAAATCTTCAGAAGCACTTACTTACGTATGCATTTAGAGGCAATTTGTCGCCATTCAAACAGTGGTTGGATTTGGCTACGGAACACGGAATGGTACTTAATTTAACTCTTGAAAACATAAATGACTGGCAAAACAAATTCTACGAGTGCATTGCGCAGATAGATGAACGTTTTTACGAAAGCTGTCTAGACCGCACGCGTTTGTCTGAAACTAGAAGCTTATATAGGAATTTAAATCACTGTCTTGGTCCAAATAATTATTTCAATAACAGCTTGACAAACTATGAAATCAGTACTATATTTAAAATGAGGACTGAAACTCTTTACCTCAATTGCATGCCACACAGACAAGATTTAACGGTGACTTGTAGTCTCTGTAATCTTAATGTACCGGGAGGCATTTTCCACTTCCTTGCCGAATGTCCAATTTTACTTGAAATTAGAAGACTATATTTCTCCAAAATCTTTCTCACACTTCAGAAAGCCAAAGATTTCTTAAATGTTATATACGGTTGGGATTCATTATCACAATATTGTATTGATGCCTATAGGTATCGCAACAGTTACATTGAATTATTTTAGTATTACTTCAAACCTTGTTAATGCAATTCATGATGTATATCTCATTATTCATTTTATTTATATAAATTATTTTTACTTTTCAAATATGTATGTTTTTCTTTCAATCAATCGGCAGACGGCAAAATATAGCCATGTCTTTTTTCTTTTTTGTTAAATATTTATTGTAATTATGTCTAAGTTGATCAATAAAGAAGTAAATAATAATAATAATAATACAAAATATTGTTAGTTATTTTTAAATTTTCTAGAATAATTTAACTGATTACTTTTTTAACAAAACACGAAAACCTACAAACCTTTTAAGCAAGACAAATTGACAGACGGGATGGGAAGTTATCAGTGTGGGTCGCATCCCAGCCTCTTTTTTGATATTAAAATAAGGTTTAGGTAAAAATTGTAAATTTAAACAAAATACTTTATTAAACCCTTAACTTTTCTTTTTAAGGGTGAAAGCTTACTCAATGAATAATTTTGACCTTATAATTCGAAACTAAATCATTTCACTAAAAGCTTTTCATTTTCTTTGTATACCAGCACGTCATTTTTACTTTCAATGACCAACTCTAACCTCAAAAGCTTGGTTCGAATCAGTTTATTTTTGTCTAATGACAGACATTTTCAAACTTAAATTTGTAATAAGAAATAATTTTATTTAATCTAGAACATTTGTTTTGGTTCATTTTTACTATTTTTAATGATGAAATCGTTTTCAATGTTGAGAAAGTTTCAAAAAGTGTGTTCTATTTCCTATGTTCTCCCAATTGTCAGTTCTTTTTTCAATGATCAACTCTAACGTCGTTTTCAATTGGCAATCTGGAATTGTTCTTCGATTCGGAATCCCAATTGAACAGTTTTTTTTTATTCCGAAGAATCTGAAGTTTGGTGAGAATGTATTGGTTGAGTATGACATGTGTCACATATATGTGTATTCGCGCTAAATTTCATTTTGTTTTTGTGCTGCAAACATGGAGGAAGTGACATTTAAAATTTATGAATGTGTGAGTGATTCTGCTTCTGATTCTGTTTTTGAAACCAGAAGGGAAATTCTCTTCTTTTCAGAATCAGAACTGTCACTTTTTCCCAATTGAACGCATTCAGAATGCTTTTTTTCACTTCCAGATTGCCAATTGAAAACGACGTAAGTTACCAGTTATAGATATCATTGGCTTTCATCATTGGAACATTTTTGACAGGTTGGTTATACATATGTAGCTCTCATTGAACATGTCTGTCATTGAAGACAAATTTCCTAATTGGAATCAAACAATTAAGGTTAGAGTTTATCATTGAAAGTAAAACTGACAGGTCGGAATGCAAAGAAAATAAAACGCTTTCAGTGAAACAATTCTGTTCCGAAATGCAAAAATCAACAATCAGCTGTTCATTGAAAATTATTTCAGCATTAAAAAATTAAAAATTAACTAAAATAAAAGTTATGGGTTAAATAGTGTATTTTTTAGGAGAACAAAGTCCACAATTCATCAGCTTTAAAACGGCACTAAACTTAACAAATTTGACTATCTTATTCGCTTTTAAATCTCGAAACAAAATTGTCAATGATGAAAATTAACCCCTAACACTAAATGCTTGATTTCAATCAAAAGGGACTATGTAACAGCTATCATTTAAACCTATTATTGGAATTTTGACGGGTCGTTAATGGCGTAATTGAAGATTTCTTTCATTGAACAAAATTTTCTAATTGAAATCCCCGGATTTCCGTTCAATCAGTACATCATTTGCACTTCCAAAAGGAAACAGACTCAAATGTCCATATAAAATATTGTCCGGATTGATTTCAATGATAGCTTTAACTGGCCCTTTAGCCTTAAAACCTCTTCTATTTTTTGCTGCTCAAATTTTGTCATATGTTTGAAAAATGGTATAAAGTTTTATTCATAGTATCGACTGATTACTTTGGTATAAAAACAAGGAATCACCAGCCAAAAATTAACCAATCATTTAGCACCATCAAGCCTACCCATTTGAATACAATTTATTTCCAATGCTGAACAACTAAAGTTAAATTGAGATATTTGCACTCGTATTTAAAATATCTATTAAATTACAGGTACATTTACTCTGCATCATTCATTTTATACAGTGTTTCATTTTTTTCCATATCAATTGCTGCTGGCATTAATATAATAATTATATCTCATCATATTAATTGCACAAATTAACGCAACCGCAACGAAAATTTACAAGGGAAAATAATTTAATTATCATTGACACCAGACGAGTCAAAAAAAGAAAAAAATAACAACAAAAATGTCTGCTTCTGTGAGTTTAAATAAAAACGAATTTAATGAAGCGTGAAAATAGTAGGTTATGTGTTATAATTTCAACTTGAAATGATTGTAAGCGTTTTAATGGTGACTTAATCTATTAGATTTGATGACGACAATTCTAAATCAATTAAATCATCAATATATTAATTAAATATACAAGCGAATGTAATGAAAGTTAATAAGTCTAAAGGAAAATAAACACCTTTTCTCCTTTAAGTAATGTAAGGTCTGTCCTAAATGATCTGTTTTCAGAAATATAAAAAAACAGTTTATTTTACATATTACAAGGTGTCTTATATCTTACTAAGCCTTAGGGGACTGTTGTAGCTATCATTGGTGTTGATCATTGAAACCAATCATTGAAATTTCGTACAGGTTGCTTATAGTTATCATTGAAAA
The DNA here is from genome assembly GCA_951509635.1 of Eupeodes luniger. Taxonomy (NCBI): domain Eukaryota; kingdom Metazoa; phylum Arthropoda; class Insecta; order Diptera; family Syrphidae; genus Eupeodes; species Eupeodes luniger. The sequence goes on along the minus strand of OX608075.1, from coordinate 127,704,893 downwards.
TTTCTGACAGTGGACAAAAATTTCAAGATTGGAATTACGCATTTCCTGATTAGAATCAGGTATTTGGGGTTGAAGTTGATCATTGAAAGTGAAACTGACAGGTGGGAATACAAAGAAAATAGAACGCTTTCAGTTGAACGATTTTGTTTGGAATTATAGTGGCTTTGGCATTGGTTTTCATCATTGAAACCAATCATTGGAAGTTTTTTGGCAGGTCGTTTATAGCAATTACTAAAAAATGTCTGTCATTGAAAAAAATGTTCTGATTGAAATTCACAGAAAATTTTGTACTGACAGAAATCTGTCATTGGAATTGTGTGAAATTGGAACACAAATCAGTGGAACGATTCGTTTCACTTTTGAAGATAAAACTATCAGCTGTTTAGAAAAATGAATTTCCGTTCAAAAAATAGAAAAATACTATTTAAAATAATTGTTGTCACCATTGTAATCAATCATTGGAATATTTTTAACATGTTGTTTATAGATTTCATTCAAAATGTCTGTCATTGGAATACGAAGAAAATGGAGAGCGTTTAGTGGAACGATATTCTTCAGAAATGTCAAATCAACAGTCAGCTGTTCAACAAAAACAATTTCATCATTGAAAAACAAATCTACAACTGATTTTGACGCAGAAAATAATATTGAACAGTCTGTAAGTAGTAAAAGCAGGTAACAATAATATATGAACATCATATAAATATTTTTCATTGCAGGTTACATTGTTGTTACAATTTTTTTTAAATATATGTACATACATAATTACAATATAATTTACTATCAACTATGAGTGGCTTTTTAAATACTCTATTATTATCATGTAAAATGAATAAATCAAACAAATTAACTGCCATTTTTTCATTGCCATAAAAAATATTTATTTGGTTAATTTATAGAGACAATAAAAAAATCTTTTTTTTTAAATTAAGAGCAAAATATAAAATTTTTGGATAAATGCCAAATTTGTATTATTATTGTTAGCTATTTTCGAACAACGAATATATTTGTTCATATAAACGCTGAAAAATAAAATATGAACAAGTTTATATAATTTTGTTAGGTTTATATTCGAACAACAAAATCATCAATCATTGACTAACGTGTGAGATTTCTAAAAATAGGATTGTTTTTAATTTGTTATAATATGCGCAGTAGACTTTTCGATAATTATTTTGTCTAGTCCAAGAAATGGCATTCAAAAATATGAATTACAAAATTATTGTGTGAAGAATATTAATCGTACCATTTTATTCGCTTTAAATGAGTCGGAGATGATGTTGGGAAATCATTTTTAATGACACTACTTTTAAAATAATAATTTTTGAATCATTTTGGATTTAAATTGACTTACTGGGCTTTAACTATAATTATCTATGTAAACATGTTTTTTGGTATTACAACTGCTATATTTCAGTATCAACAACAGGCGTCATCTCTGTGGAGAAATAACTATGGCAACCACGTTAGTATGAAAATTAAAAAGCAAAGACCCAAGAATTGATCCGTGTGGAACTCCATAAAGTAGAAACAAATGATCATAAGAAAATATTGACCTGACTGTTTGTATAGAAAGAAAGAATTTTGCATTAGTTTGTACAGTAAGAACGAATATTCTATTATGCCCATATTAATGAGTTGTTTAGAACTAGTTTTACGGGAAATCTAAATTTAAAAATTTAAAGGGGTTTCAAGTATTAAGTTATTTCATACATTTGATTTAAATGACATAAAAACTTTTATTGTTCAAAACAAATCAAAATTCTGAAAAACTTTAAATTCGAAACCTCTTTAAAACTAGTTTTGAAGACACTCAATTATACATATGTTTATATTCAAAATTTAAAAATTGTATTCCTTTTTATACGAATGCCACTCTTATTTGATATTTTACATTTTTGCTCTTTATTTAGCCATTGTAGATATGGCTTCAAATTTATAATTATGTATGTATCGATTGCAGTAATAAAAATCAATGATGTCAAGTTAACCACCAACATAACCAACAGAGATCATTAAAAACAAAACTATCAAAATCGATTATTTTTAATGTATGACAGTTTAAGGCCCTGTTATGTCCCTTATTGGCATCCATCATTGAAAATGTTAAAGTTAAATATTTGTTTGATCACAAAAATAAAGCTCAGAACCTTTGCTTAGTTAATTTTAACTTTCTGCTATGATAAAATCCTTTTCAAAGAATAGCTGATTTTTGATTTTTTATGGTGTTGCCATGGGTAAAATAAATCGATTCATTTCTGATCTAGATCTGTAAAAAAAAAACAAATTTCCCCTATTTTTGCATTCCATGAGGCAAAATAAATTGATTTAAGATCAAATCTGCAGATCTGGATTTTTCAGCAGATTTACTCCTCTTTGCACTAATACTAATATAGTTTTTAAAAAATGTTTACCTGGGAATTCGCTAGCTCTATCGCACTCGTTAACACGTACACGAAGTTACCCTAATACAATGACAAAAGAAAAAACAATTTCCATCGTGTTCCATACTCCACGGAAAAAAAATCAATTTTTGAAGGAATTCTGAATTTAACCATGGAAAACCCCATCAGCTCTGAGACAAAATCGATCACTAAGGGTGTTTTATTTTTTTTTTATATTCCCACCTATCAGTTTCGCATTCAATGACAAATTATAAAGTGCCAGTTTATAGTTTTTGGTTTTATTATTGAAAATAATCATGGGAATGTTTTTGACGGATCGGTGCCGACATTTTTTTTCTGTCATTAGAATCATTTAAATTTGAAACACAAATCAGTGGAACGATTTCTTTTATTTGTTTACATAACAAAATCAGTTTTTCAGGAACATAGAAAACAAATTTAGGGGAGAGTTATAACTATTCATGGGTTTTCATTATTAAATCCAATCATTGGAATTTTTTCGACACATCATTTATAGCGATCATTAAAAATGTATGTCATTGAAAAAAAATTCCTGATTGAAATTCACCTCAAATTTTGTTTTCTAACAGAATTCTGTCATTGGAACTGTGTGAAAATGAAACAAAAATCAGGGGAACGATTCTTTTCATTTTTCAACATAGAAGAATCAGCTGTTCAGGAAAATGAATTTCGGTCTGGAAAATAAATTTTGTATCTTTTATCTTTCTTATCAAAGGCAAAAACATTAAATTATCCATTTAAACATTTTTCGGTTTTGCTCATACCGATAGCTTTACCCATTGACGTACTAGATAAATATACACTACTTCTAGCCAACTTCGCGTTGATGTCATCTACCCCTTAACGATACTAGCTCTCCAGTAGATTCAGCGGAAATATAGAGGAAGCCTTGGAACTTGATTTTCGTATTTTGTTTATTTTGACAAACTTTTTTATAACAGATGTCCTTCGTTTCTTGGAAAAAAAAGATTATTGAGCCAAAGAAAGAAGAGATGGGATTTCAAAGTTTATTATAATTTTTGTGATTAAACCTATAAAATTGAAAGCATAGCTTTCGGTGGACCTAATTTTTTAGCTACAATCAAGAACATTTTGTTCAATGATAGCTACATATATAATCGCTCTATCACAAAAAAAAAATTATAGGCTTCAATAATGAAAACTAATGATAGCTATAACTCGTCTTTAAGATACCCCTAGCAAAGAGGAGCAGGGATCAGTTTTCAAAAATGTGAAGTCATGAACTTATCATATTTTATCATAAAATAGATTCAATGTACATACATATGTATGTATGTATGTACATCCATAAGTCATCCGTGCACATCTCATCTGCCCGCATTTGAAAACTAATAATCAAGCTACTTTAACAGAGTAACAATCTCTCAAGCTCAGCTTTTGTTTTAGAATTATTGTTCTCTTTTTCGTTTTATGCAATTCAAATTTTTCCATGGAAAATTTTTGTTTACAGCACATGTTTTCTTCTGGAACTTAATTTTGTAAGATTTATAAAAAATGTAAATAATTTGTAAGTTTATTTTATTGACATTACACATAATTTCCGGCTAACTCAGTCAGTAGAGCAATATAATGTACATATGTACATATGTACATACCTGCCAACATAATTTTACTAGGTACAATGTACATTATGTAACTTAAATAATCACTTCATAAAGTTTTGGAACTTTAATGTTCTTTTATATGAATTAATCAGTTTTTATTAAAAAAAAAAAAAAAAAAAAACTCTTGCAAATGCAAATTCAATCCAGAAAAATTCATGTCTTATCATGCTTATTTTTCATATGCGTGTGTATGTGTGTGTATACAGTATAAACTGACCTTATGTAATACATATTTACAACCCCATGTCGTTTGTACGTTATCATTTCATTGCGCACCAAATTTCGTGACTCTTACCCAATAGTGGAAAAATGCATCTTCGTCGCTTCGCTAACCTAATGGAAATTTTCCAAAATTATTTAGAATCAATTTTTGTTTCTTCTTCTTCTTTATGCCTGAGTTAATACCTATATGGACAAAATTATTTGTCACACTATTTTATTGGTTTTTTATCACAATTTTTTAAATTTTTTAATCTTTGAATGCAACATTTAATGTTTGATTGATAAGATGCTAAAAACAGGAAGTACCCCTATACATTATTTAGTTAAAAGTTTATTAATAACTTAATTTTATCTTTGGTTTATGAAATAGATAGAAATTGCATTTTATTGATATAGAAGGAGGAAGACTGGTAAAAAAGAAAGTGATATTAATCAATTATGGCATTGTAGGCATAAGTAAATGACATTTTGATTTTTCCAATTAGAAAATTTTCCTCATAAATAGTTGAGTATTAAAGTATCTTTCATCTTTCACAAAATGAACTTACCTATGTATCTCGAATTCATACAGAGTAATTAAACAAACCGGCACGTTTTCACTTTGAATAAATCTGCGTTTAATTATGATTTTTATTTGATTTTTCTATGCGAAAAACTATCGCAAAATTTATGGGCACAAAATTCACCTATCGCGGTTGTTCAAATTTACAATCCACTAAAATTGCAAGATATTTCTTTTTGTTGTATCTTTTTTTTCGTCATACAAGAATATGGGTTGAATGAGTTTACACATGTGTAGTTGGTGTAATGTGTATACTAAAAATATTTACTCAAAATTGAGTTTGAGTCAGTTTTATTGTTTATACATTTGGGTCGTTGGTGGTTGGTGGAGTAAATGAATGCATAGCATAGCATAGAAAAATGACAAGTTGAAAAGAGATGAGAATATGTTTTTTTAAATATATTTGTTTCATATTGATTTTGTTTGGGTTTTTTATTTGTCCATGCTGGGCGCATCTTCATGTAGAATGTCAAATGTGATTTTCCGAACACTTCCTGTCAAAGCAGTGAAACCAAAATATATAATTTTTTAATTTTAAAAAATTTTAGAGAAATTAAGTTTTAATCAAGCTGCGTTAAAATTTACATAAAGGAATAATTTTTTATTCAAAGGTGAAAATAATAACTAGAGGCAGTTTTATCTGCACCTTAGGATGTTCTTTGAGATTAATAGGCTTTTCACACCAAACCCGATAACCTACATCGAAAACTCAAGTTTTCCCATATATTAGTTGTAAGCTACAAATTTTCGTAAACAACCAGTTTTATCATTATAAAAAATTCCGAAAACTAGTAACAATTCAAAGATGAACAAAACAAACAAATCTTTCGAAACATTCAGCGCTCAATTAAATGTAAGCAAAACAGCTGATGGCTACTGTCAAAACAAATATTCCACTATGATATTTTGAAATTTTGTTCAAAACAACCACAACTGCAGTTTTAATGTAAATAAAATAGTATAATTTATTAAACTTTCAATTAGGCTATGCTAAGAAATATTATTTGTAAAGATTTCTTATAATAAGAATTAATGTTTTTTTTGTTTCTTTTTTACAGAAGATAAAAGAGAAAAAAAAAAAGTAAGAAAAGAAAACTGTGGGGGAGGACAAGAAGGACCAAAAAGTATTTGAGTTAAGAAAACAAAAGGTTTCTCTGTTGAAAGAAGTTGTAGAAGACACAAAAGTGTTTGCCGAAAATATTTTGTTCAGCTTTTTTTTATATATTAAAATCATTTTCAATTGATCAGAATGCATTTTATTTTCACATACATATATAATGATTAAAAGACTAAGCTTTTACTTACAAATCGATGACAGTCAATGTTGCAAAAATTGAAATGTCAAACGAAAACGTGTAAGTATTCAGTGTGAACGGTTTTCAAGTTTTCGAAAACTTTTTGCAGAATACTCGTTTTTATGTTTGGTGTAAAAAGTCCACAAGATATAAATCTACCCTAATTTAAATGTACTTACCATAGAAATTTAAGTTTTCTCGAAAGTAGTTTTAAAATAATTGTACATAGCTAAATAATTTCATTGGGCCTTACCAATAATAAATTTAAGAGTGTACTTTAAAATTTAGAAAAAATGACCACATATTGTAAGAATCACAAATAATAAACCATAAATGTTAAGCCCATTTTTTTATTACAAACAATAAATGGTTGATTGTTAAGAGTCGAACTTAGTATTTAGGTCATACTATGAATAGTTTATTAATAAGAGTCCATAGAATATATGTATCAATATTAGGCGTATTTTATTGGTAAATTATTAGCTAGTGCAGTAATGGAAAGTAAGTGCAGTAATGGAAAGTGTGAATAAAACATATGTTCACTATTATATGCACTTTTATTTTAAATCTTCAAGTTGTCATACTTATGTCAAGATCAGCTGTTGAAAATACGTACTCAAGGGATGTGTTGAAAAACTATTATTGTTTTTATGTAAAGTTGAATAAGAGTTCAAGTTAATGTGTACATGCAGGTCCAGTCAGAATAGAGTTGAGTATGAATTGAAAGATTGAAATGACATAAGAGTGCCTGTCCACATTTCATTTTTAATGTTAGGTGCAAGCAGTGAGACAGGTAGATTATGTGAGTGAAAAAGAGAGAGATGGGTAGATTACAGCCCAAATGCAAACAATATTCTTGGATTCAACATGAAAGATTTTGTATTGTATGAGTGAAAGATAGATAGATTTCAAGGGTGTGCGATAGGGATGTGCAGATTGATTTTCTCTTCATCGTATGTACACAACGAACATAATAAAACCCAGCATTAAAAATCCAATGTAGACAGGCACTAAAAGCCAAAAGAAGGGTGTGAGGGGAGATTTTGTCCTTCCCCGTAAGCCCGTCTTGCCTACAAGCTCCCAGTTGCTGGCAACTCAGTTTTCCTGGGTGAAAGGGGACAAATCAACGCGAAACATTCAGCGCCACAATTAAATTTTCTCTTCTCAAAATAAACTTACACTGCGATAACTGACGCGAAGCGAATCAGGGCGAATCATTCACAATGATAACAAAAATGACAAATAAACAATGCCGCGTCGGCGAATGTACCACTTTCGCGTTGGTTTGGGAGAGCCTTTAAACCCGACTAATGACGAAAGTTTTGTTTTCGCATCAAATGTTTCGCTTTGGTTTTGGGCGAGTCCTAACACACATCACACGTCAATAAATTTAGAGATAGCACTGTGATTATTGATGGTTTTTGGGTGATGTCAAGTAGTCAACGCATTGAATATTTACGTTGACAGTCTAATCGTAGATTAATATTTCAAACCAATTTATTTTTATTCTAGTGAAAACAGAGCACAAGAAAAATACGAACGCATCCCCAAATAATAAAATCCTGCCAACCTTTAAGTAAAAAATATTTCTGGAACTGGATGAAGTGTCATTCTATTCCAAGCTTCCAAAACTTTATCTGAACTATTTATATGCACTATTTTTGCTGCCTTATTTATCCGCACTATTTCTTTGTTGTTGTTTAGTGTGTAAGATTTTGCTGCGCTGCGTATAAATTTACCAATAAAAAACGCCTATTATGATTATAATAGAATAATATCATATGTTTATTTCTAGTAAAAGATCAATTTTGTTAGTTTAATGAAGTTGAATTTAATTCTGACCACCTTAGTTGACCAACAATTTCTGCCCAAAGAAATTTCATTTGCAGAATTTGTTAGTAGGGGAAATTATTTTACTCTCTCATGAATGCTCTCTTCTGTCCAAAACTGCCAATTTTGTGAAGTGTGGAACAGCATTTGAGCAACAATTTTAAACAGTTGGCAGTTTTGGTCAAGCTTGGGAACAGGCCTAATACGGATATACATTTATTTTAAATAACACTTTTTTTCTTCTGTGAATTATCAAATGTCACAGGTCAAATGTCAAACTAAATATCGAAATGAAAAAATAAATTTGATCGTGGCACTGGTAAATGCTTCCATATTTATAAAACATCTAAATAGGTAATTTAGAGAAGGAGTAATGAACAATGCGACAGATTTGTTTTGATAATAAGAAATGTTCAAAAGTGAGGATTGCAAAATTAAATTTCAATACAATTAATTATGGATTGTAAATTTATTGAATTTCTACAAAAATCGTTTTTAATAGTTTTTAGACAATCAACAATAATTTAGGTAATTCTAAGTCCAAGGTGCGTTTGGTACGATAAAATACCTGTGAAACATTGTTTTAAATGTCAAGATTATAGGTAAACTTCACTCTTATACTATTTCATAAACGTTTTGTTTTTATTAATGGAACATATTAATCCATGGCTTAGCTCATTTTTAGAGGTATAGTAAGACCATTTCATAGAGCTGGAATAAACTATTTTTATAAAAAATAAAATAAAATAAAATTTCTGAGTTTCTGACTTTTCAAATTAGTACTTCATAGCGACATATTAAGGTTTGTTTGATTTATTTTTGTAAGAAATATCAAACGCCACTCTGGCAATGCTTTTTATTGTAAGCACTGACACACGATAACTTTGTGCAGCTGTGAGATAAATGGGAACGTTTCCTTTTTCCGTCTCTTGCGAATGGAACGCTCACGCTGTAACAACCTACTTTACTTACCTAATTATTAAAATAAAGCATTAGATCAAATTATTAAATAAACATCCTGCGTTTGTATTTACTAATGGATGGGATTGCAAATCCCCAAGCATAATAAATTGCTTCTGCTAATAATATTTCGGCACATCAGTGACGTGCCACAAGATTAACATTTGGCGACGAGAAAATGGACGAGTCAACGCTTGCTAGAATCTTGGAGCAAGTCCAGAGTCAAAACAATGATATAATCGCAAGTATTTTAAGAGAAAATCTTAAATCTTTACAATCCATTCTAGGCACAGAAAATCACGCGAGCGCAGCACCGAGTTTTCGCAAGTTTGACAAGGGTGCTGAAAGCTGGTCGACGTATCACCAACAGCTTGAGCAGCACTTCGTAGCAAATAAAATTAAAGAAAATGCCGTGAAAAAAGCCTGTTTACTTTCATGGATCGGCCCTGAACAATTTGAGCTACTGCAGAAATTGTGCGATGGAAAATTGGAGGCAAAAGAATACGAAGACCTAATTGCAAAATTCAATTCACACTACATCGAGAGGCAACATGTGCTAGCAGCGCGATACAAATTCTATTCGACAAAAATGAAGCCAGGCCAGTCGTATAGTGACTGGGTGGCTGAGCTCCGTGGCGCTGCGAGAGAATGCCTTTTCACCTGTGCCAAAGCAGACTGCGGCGAGGCATACATCGACAGCAGCATACGCGATATGCTTGTGATGCACACACCGCATGACAGCGTAAGAAGTGCCACGCTGCAAAAAACAAACCCCTCGTTGGAGGAAGTTGTACAAATCGCATCGATGTACGAGGCAACAGTCAAGGCGTGCAAGGAGCTTAAGGGCGAGAGCAAAAATATAGGGGAATGTGTCAACACGATACAACGCTCCAAGTCCACAGTTTCACAGCGAGGTGGAAAAAGCAAAGCCTACAAGGTAGGGGGTGGCAAATCGTGCCCGGACTGCGGTGTGGCGCACCAAAGAAGTAAGTGCGTCCACTACATCAAAAAAACTAAGTGTCATATATGTGCAAAAGTCGGGCACATAGCGGCTGTGTGTCGGTCGTCAGTTACCACATCGAAGCCAACTAATCGAGTACCGCAGCTAGTCCACAAAGAAAATGTGAATAATATTCATTTTGATACCATCGGTATGGTAGAAACTATAAATTCGTGCGGAAATGAACGGGATGTCGAGTTCAATCAAAATAAAATTTTCGTAAAAATGAAAATAAATAACAATCAATGTGAATTCCAAGTGGATACGGGGGCATCATGTTCCTTAATCGGGCTAAAATCGTACAATGAGTTGGGGCTGTCGTGTAAACCAACCAAAAAAAAGTTAAGAGCATATGGCGGCGTTTTCCTCGAACTCAAAGGAGAGACTATGGTGAACGTATCGGTCGGTAATCAAAATAGAGACCTACCTCTGCTAGTAGTAAATAGCCATAAGGCAACTAATATTCTAGGCTTGGATTGGTGTCGCGAATTAAATTTCGAACTGAATATTCCTAAGGTAGAAAGTGCAATACATTGTGTCAACAGTGCAGAAAGTCCAACAAGTGCAACCCACGAGGCGCAACATGCATTGGAAAGCGAACTAAAAAACCTAGTAAAATTGCACAAGGATGTTTTCTCATCCGGGTTGGGTCGTTGCACATTGTTCACCGCTAATATAGCATTAAAGCAGAATGCCACACCTAAATTTTATAAGCCGTATAATCTGCCCTTTGCTCAACAAGACAGTGTACGTAGCGAAATAAATCGTTTAGTGACTAGCGGTGTATTGAAACCAATTAGCTCGAGTGATTGGGCCTCCCCAATTGTGGTGGTGAAAAAACCAAACGGAAAATTAAGAGTGTGCGCGGATTTCAAGGTGACTGTGAACTCTCAGATAGAGGTAGATCGATACCCTATCCCACGAATCGAGGACTTGTATTATAAATTACAAGGTGGCCAGCATTTCACAAAAATAGACTTGAGCGAAGCGTATTTACAAGTGGAGCTGTCGGAAGCAACAAAAAAGTTCATGGTGATCAACACCCCGTTTGGTCTGTTTCAATTCCAGCGGATGCCGTTCGGAATCGCAAGCGCTCCAGGTCTATTTCAGAGACTAATGGAAGAAGTTATCGCGGGTGTGCCTCATAGTGCGGTATACTTAGATGATATTATTATATCGGGAAAAAATAATAACGATCACATCCAAAACGTAAATGAAATTTTAAACAGACTCAAAATTCACGGGTTTAAATGCAAAAGCGAAAAGTGCGATTTTGCGCAAGAGTGCATCGAGTACGTAGGTCACCGCATCGACGCTAAGGGCATCCGACCAACGGAAAAACGAGTAGAAGCCATAAAACTGATGCCAATTCCTAAAAATCTACAAGAAGTTGAATCTTTCATTGGAAAAATCAACTATTATAATAAATTCATTCCAAATTTCTCATCAATAGCAGCACCTTTGAATGAGTTACGACGCAAGAATGTTGAATTTAAGTGGTCAAGCGTCCATGAAAGAGCGTTTCAATCTCTCAAGTCCGCCATAATAAAAGCCACACGTCTCGTGCACTATGACGATCAATTTCCAATCATCCTGGCGGTAGATGCCTCAAAATACGGAATAGGAGCGGTCATTTCACATCGGTATCCAGACAACACGGAAAAACCAATAGCGTTTGCATCTAAAACGCTAAAAAGTCATCAGATTGCTTATTCACAAGTGGAAAAGGAAGCACTAGCCATCATCTATGGCATATCAAAGTTCCACCAATATCTCTACGGTCGGCGTTTCGAGCTCATTACAGACCATCAGGCATTGACAACGCTGTTTCATCCCTGCAAAAAACTGCCTATGATGACACTGCATAGGATACAACGTTGGGCGATCATGCTACAAGCATACGAATATTCAATTCGCTATCGGCGGTCATCGGAAAATGCAAACGCAGATGCCCTCTCAAGATTACCAGCGGGCGAAGATGACGATTTTGACAAGAAAGCAGGGGACGATCAATTCGAGACGGCGTACCAAATAATCATCGATGAATTCCCCATGAATGCGGAAACAGTACGGAAGCTAACAAAAGAAGACAAGACCCTACGAGCCGTCATTGATTATGTTCAGGAGGGCTGGCCTAAATCATTGCAAAAAGAAAAAGGTGAGATCGAACCATACTACAATAGAAAACTATGCTTGTCTTTGCAGAGAGGTGTCCTTCTTTTACACTCGGAGTACACGAGAGTGGTCATACCTGAAGCCTTGAGGGACAAGGTGCTAAATCTGCTACACGAAGGGCACTGGGGCAAGACGCGCATGAAGCAAATGGCGAGGCGTAGCGTCTGGTACCCATCAATTGAAAAGGACATTGAACGACTACATGAAAGTTGCAAGATATGCCAGCAAAGTGCAAGTCAACCTAAGAAAGAGTTTTCATCGTGGCCAGAACCAACTGAAGCTTGGGAGCGAATACATCTGGATTTCGCGGGACCGTTTTTTAACTATATGTGGTTAATTATTGTAGATTCATACTCAAAATTTCCATATACTTTCCAGTTAGTTTCAGCTACTACATTATCTACGTTGGCCTGCCTACAGAAAGTATTCTCAATAGAAGGTCTGCCAAGTACCATAGTAACAGATAATGGGACGCAGTTCACCTCCCACGAGTTTCAGAGTTTTTGTGAAAAGAACTCCATCCAACACCTCACATCAGCACCATTTCATCCTGCTTCAAATGGCTTAGCGGAGAGAAGTGTGAGAACATTCAAAGAGGCATTTAAAAAGATAATGCAAGAAGAGCAACACGTTGAAAAAGCGTTATACAAGTACCTAGCAACGTACCGAAGCACACCAAATCCAGTATCGGAAAAATCACCAGCAGAGCTACTCCATGGGCGTCAACCAAGAACGATTCTGAATGCCTTGTTCCCGAAACCAGTGACGATCGACCAACAACCAAGCAAATTTTCGATGGGCGATGCGGTATTGGCACGTAACTACTCGGGTGCTCGCCGATGGATTGAAGCACGGGTTCAGAAGGTGATGGGAAGCAAAATGTACGCTCTGAAGACGACATATGGGGTTATCAAAAGACATCAAAATCAAATACGACGAAGTCATTGCCATACTCGTGAGACAACATCACCAGAAGATATTCAAAACCCTTTCAGAGATTCAAGCGACCTGGTCACAACGAGTGTTGAACCGGAAGCAACGTTTGCTTCAGCAGCTTCAGCATCAGCAGCTAAGAAATCAACAGCGGCAACATCAGCAACTTCAGCATCAGCAGCTACAACATCAGCAGCTTCAGCATCAGCAGCTACAACATCAACATCTACAGCATCAGCAGCTAAAGCATCTTCAGCTAAAGCACCAGCAGCTAAAGCATCAGCAGCTACAGCAACAGCAACTACAACAACAGCAGCAACAGCATCAGGAGCTACAGCAACAGCAACTACAACAACAGCAGCAACAGCATCAGCAGCGACAACATCAACAGTAACAGAGACAACACCCGCGACAGCAACACAAGCTGCAACAGTTGGGAAGAAGACGGTATTGGAGCCCCTGAGACGTTCTAATAGACCAAAAACTGGGAATGTCCGTTGGGATCCAAATGAGTGGGAATTTGATTAACGCCAGGTCCACTAAAATTAAGTCAGGGGGGATGTAAGAAATATCAAACGCCACTCTGGCAATGCTTTTTATTGTAAGCACTGACACACGATAACTTTGTGCAGCTGTGAGATAAATGGGAACGTTTCCTTTTTCCGTCTCTTGCGAATGGAACGCTCACGCTGTAACAACCTACTTTACTTACCTAATTATTAAAATAAAGCATTAGATCAAATTATTAAATAAACATCCTGCGTTTGTATTTACTAATGGATGGGATTGCAAATCCCCAAGCATAATAAATTGCTTCTGCTAATAATATTTCGGCACATCAGTGACGTGCCACAAGATTAACAATTTTTATTTACGAACTGTCACTATTTAGACGTGTTTAGATAACGTTTCATAGTTTTTTAACATTTTTTATAATTTTAATAGTACGTTTCCACCAACAAATAATCCGAGATTTAAGGCAAGTGATTTAAAATAAATCATGAGGTGTTTCCACCAAAGAAAAGGAGATTAATTTGACGTTTGGTTAATGTCATAACAACCAAACTTCAAATTATTCTCCTTTCGAAAAGAAAAAAAATATGTATTTGTTCACTCATCATCTGTAAGTAATTAGTTTTATTATATTCTTGTACATATTTATTATTTTTGTATACTTACATTTTATTTCGTCTGTGATTTCTTGAAAGTTGTTTATTGTTTTGAATTTGAGTCATATGGAAGTGAGACAGATAGTTTTTGTTTGTGTGCCCGGTGGAAACGTAGTATAAATCTTTGAGATTTGTGACAAATCTAGCTAAATCTCGGTTTAGTGCCCGGTGGAAACGTAGTATAAGATTAGAATAATTATGGAATCCCTGCAGAGTGTAAGTTAAGACGGGCAATGAAGTATAAACTAGCAACTGCTAAAGAATTGTTGCACATTTACTTTATCATTTTTTAACTTTTTTTCTGATCAATTAATTAATTCCCAAATGTGTTCTTTTTTAAGTAAAAAACAAAGAAGAAAAAGAAAAACAATTTTTTTAAGCAATTAATATCTTATCAAACTTGAATTTACTATTTATTAGTTTGTAAGAAAATCGAGTTTTTACGGTAATATTGGTTTTATAAATAAAAAAGGTTTCTGCCACGACTCCAAAACACAACTTTGAATACAGTAAAAATTAAAACGTATCTTTTTTCTAATATAAGTGACCCTAGTTACATTTTACTTATTTTTTTTTTATTAATTTACGTTAGTAAATTTGTTTCGTGCATTAAAAAAATATTTTTTTTTATTTTTCAATTTTTAAACCAAATGAAGTTTTGTTTAAATTACTCGCTAATCACTTATCTTTACTTTTCTTAATGAAAAAAAATTTAGTTTGATAATATTCTTCTTTCTAAAATGTTTGATAAAAATAACACAATAAATATTGTGACATGAGGCTTTTGAACATAAAATTGTATGGAGTCCCATAAAATGATTACTCATTTGACATGATATGAACACTTACGAAACGATAATATATCTTATTTCTTTTTTTCCCATCTTAATTAATTAATTTTTACTAAATCTTGTTAAAAACATCCCTGCCCCCTAAGGATTCAATTGGTATAAACACTTGTCAAAATCCAACAACAATTCGGAAAAAAACTCGTCTACACCTTCTCCCTAATTGTAGATAAAAACACCAAATCCATTCCACATGCCATCAGCCAGATGTCGCTACTAGTAAATAAAACCACCACTACAAAAATATTCTTGCATTCAGCACAAACTAAAATTCAGAAAGACAACAAAAAACCTGTGTGGTATTTAACCAAAGAATTTCCATCATTTTACTAAAAACAAAAAAAAATACCTATAAATAAATTATTAAATAAATAAAATTGACATTTCAAAACTCCCTCTGGGAGTACAACGATAGAGTGTGAAATGAAATAAACTAAACTAAAAATCCATCCGCTTTAACAGTAGGATTCTCCAAGAGGAAAAATTCACCCAAAATGGCATTCTTGTGTCCCGTCAGAATACGGCGAGGAAAAAAGAAAAAGTGTAAGCTAAATTTTTAATCAATCTTAAAAAGAAGAACTGTTTTAATTCAATGTGAATCTTCTCATCATAAGATAAGAATAAAATAGATAATTAAGATTAATTTTCAGTCAGTTTAAAGTTTTGTATGGAAATCGTAAACGAAAGAGTTGATGCAAAAACTTGTTTTCTTTTCCACACACATTTTTCCCCTTGACAACGTCGAACAACAACAACAACAACAATGCGACTATTGCTGCAATCAAGTGCATCACCTGTTGCCATACGACCACAATGCAATGTAATAATTTTCTTTTTTTTCTCGCCCTGCAGCTTCCAACAACGACGTGGATAAGGAACTCTCTCGGCCGGGATCGGGACTGGGGCTTAATCATGGCATGGGACGGATCACTGGCTCAGCCAGTATTGAGACACTTGTTCGGGTGGGAATCGAAAAGGAGCATGGACTTAGTCCAGACTCGAAAATGGTTGTACTGCATGATTTCACACCGTGCGTCGATGATGAGTTGGAAGTTAAACGAGGGCAAATTGTAAACATACTCTACAGAGAAAATGACTGGGTGTATGTCATCGGACAGGATACTCGACAGGAGGGCTTCATACCACACTCGTATTGTGCTCCCTACAACACCCAGTTAGCCGATTTAGCCATAAAAAAGAAGCTGCCCAGAGATCAGAGTCTGCCCAATGATTTGACCGAGGGCATTCATAGTGATGCCATAAAATTGGAACTCTTAGATGATCCACTACCACAATTGGGCATAATCGGTGGAGGGGGTGGTATCGGCGGCGGTGGTGGTGGAGGTAGTGGAGGTTTGAGCAATGGAATGCAATCACCCCTAAAGAACTCACAGGCGAGCCTAAGCTCGGAGCCGGATTTCTTGCCGTTTGCCAAAGATCCCAGTGGTCGATACATCGTCCTGTACACATTCATAGCCCGCGACGAGAATGATGTCTCCGTGGAGCGGGGCGAATTTGTCACAGTTCTAAATCGAGAAGATCCCGATTGGTATTGGATTGTGAGAAGTGATGGCCAAGAAGGTTTCATTCCATCGGGATTCGTATATCCAGCTGATAGTGTATTACAAACTAAGCCTTTAGGAGGACAAAGTCCGGCTAAGCACCTGAATCCTGATTTATGTGTAAACAATGGATTAGTGAGTAACAACAATAATAATAACAACCCCTTGCAGAATGGTCAAATCGGACCACCAAGCAATACACAAAATAACGCTGCGATTGTCGGCGGCGGAGGTGGCGGTGGCGGCAATGGACAAATGACACAGTCAATGAATAACAACTGTGGAACACTACAAACAGGTGGAGGCGGTGGCGGTGGTCCGCCTCAACAGCTTGGAGTCGGAGCCGATGATTTGCGATATCATGGAACTGAATTGGTCATGTTGTATGATTATAAGGTATGTTAGTTTACATCTTAATTGAGGTCGTAATATTCTACTAAATTTCTTAAACAGGCACAAGCACCTGACGATTTGTCCGTTAGACGTGGCGATTGGATATATGCTGACCTTAATAATCAAACAGTAGACGGTTGGCTATGGGCCTATGCGCCGAAAACTCGCAAATACGGCTTCATACCAAAAGCCTATGCTCGTCCACCAGCCATGACAAGTCTTTAGACTCTAGATAGATACTATAAATTATATCTTTCAACATAATTATTTAAGTTATTAAACACAAAAAACAAAAAAAGACAGACAAAAATAAAAAGCCCATACAATTTGTATATTTTAATTTTAGAATTTTGTTTTTCCATAAATCTTCCATTCGCTTTAATCAACAATTAATATGAGAATTAGTTATTTTAGCAATAAATAATTTTATTTCAAACAAAAAACAAACAAAACAACTGAAAGCATTTTTAACACTGAGCATAATGTGCTTGGAAAATAAAATTTCAAAGAAAATTAAAATTAAGTTGTTTTACTTACCAAGAAGTTTGATGAGTGGTGCTCAAATAGGTTCACACTTCTTGTCTCGATGGGAAATTAAAATTAGCTTCTTTAAAAGAATGGTACACGAAAATCGTGCCAATATTCTTTTTTTTTTATTTTTTTCGCTCCTCTGATGAATTTGAATTTTTTGGAAGTCATTTTGTAGACTTTTCAGCAATAACCAGCCTAATTCTTGGATATTTGTTTACCTTTGCTTTTAAGTAATTTTTGATAGATTTTCCTCATCATCGGCGGTGTAGAAGCTGGCAGCATGGCGGGCGCCGGGTGCCCGGTCATATAGTAATCTCCTTCTACATGTGTCTTAACTTCTCTTCGTAATTCGGTGTCATTCTATTGCGTTCACAGACGTTTCAAGTACCTCGGGATACGTTATCTGTCCAAGGTATCATTTTTTGCCATGTTCTTGATCTCAATTTTACTTTTACTCCTTTCCGGACTCAAAACTGATCGATACCTGTCATTCAAAAGTGTCTTGATATAAAAACAAGCTTGTTTTGTTCACACTTCTTATCTCAATGGGTACCTCAAATTAGCTTCCTTAAAAGACTACTGCACGAAAATCATACCAATATTCTTTATTGTAAGTTTCTTCGTTCCTCTGATGAATGTGAATTTTTTGAAAATAATTTTGCAGACTTTTCAGCAATAATCGGCAGCGCGGCGGGTTCCCGCTCATTTAGTGATCTCCTTCAACAAGTGTCTAAACTTATTCCCTTCGTAATTCGGTCGTATTCTGTTGTGTTCACAGAGGCTTCAAGCACCCTGGGCTACCAGGTTTATATGTTCAAGGTATCATTTTGCCACGTTCTTGATCTCAATCTTACTTTTACTCCTTTCCGGATTCAAAGTTTATATCGGTAACTGTCATTTAAAAGTGTCTTGATATAAAAACGAACTTGTTTTGACCAGAGGATGAGTCTTGAATTTGACCAAATATCGGCTTTGAGTTTGAAATTCATCTGAGTTATTTGAACTTTTGTGAAAAAAATTCCCACGAAATGTTTTCAAATCTTCAAAATTTTGTAGCTTGAGTTTTATTTACATATATAGCAAATAAGGTTTCTAGGGGACTTTGACTCTAATTTCAATGTGTAAAATTTAAGCTTACAAGAAAAATCATGAGTATTTCAAATTCCAAGGGAACTTTTTTTTCCCAACAGCCCCCAATTTTCCCCAAAATTTCCTATCCGTCCGGTGCTCTTAATTAACATATTTAATGTAGTTAACCAAAAAAAAAAAACGAATTTATCTAAATATAGAAAATCTGCATATATTTTAAAATAAAAAGGATTTTCATAGTTTTGTATAAAAATACGATTACGTTTTTATTGCTTTGTTACTTAAGTTCTAATGATTTAAATTTATGATATTAATTTCTTAAAACTACAACCGTGATTTTCTAACTACTTTTGTGGGACCAATTCCAGGCAAAATCAAAAACTAGTGTTTCCTTTTTCGAATACCTAGAAAAGGAAATCAGTTTTATTGGTCACAAGTGCATATATTTTTCTAGCAAACTGGAGTAGTGAGTAGACTCAACAATAACAATTCTTTTTAATTTTTGTCTATAACCAAGTCTGGTTACTCATTTTTGATTTCATTCTTTTGTGAATAGAAAAAAAATCACGACTTAAAAATCTATTTAGGGCTTGTTTTCCAAAGTCATTGTAAAGTTTCTCAAATGATGATATGTCAATTATCAAATTCATGTGGAATTAACAATGAGAAAAAGTTCAATTAACAGTTTGGGTTCTTTGGGGTTAAATTAAGTATTGAATAGCACATATTATCAAGTAACAGAAGAACTTTTGCAAATAAATTAATTAAATAATAAAGCGTATTTCATTTTTATATAAAATGGGTGAATAAATCAAATGAACAATTTTTTATTAAGTTTTTGCATCAGTATTTTGAACAGAACAAAATAAGCACTCTTCAAACTAAAACAAGTCAGTACCGAATTTTATCGCATTCTTGCCATTTAAAACCCTTGTATAACAGGCTGCAAAAACAGCATCAAACAATAATATCAGTTCTTTAAAAATGTAAGAATTAGATGAATAATATAAAAATGAAAACTTTACTCCGACATTGTGAAAACATTTACCTCTAAAAAAAATACAAAATTAAAATATTTAGTAACATCCACCTTTGTAAGATTTGTTTGTTTTTCTTTTTAAATTTAACTACAATATTTTTTTTATTTGTAAATAATAACAAATTAAATATTTTTTCTCTTTTTTTTAAATATATATTTTTGAGAATAATTTTGTTGTAACGAAATACAACAAGTCTTTGTCTTATTTATTTTTAAAAAAATGTGTATATAAATATATATATATATATGTAACTGTTATAGACTTAACGAATAATTATATATTTTTTGATTTATAAAATATTGAAGTTATATTTTTTGTATTGCTTTTAGTTTCGTATTTTTAAAAATGTTTATTTTTGTGTAATCTATGAGAAACAATTCTTTGAGAATTAGTCTTTTCTTTTTTGTAAGGATAAATATTTTTTTGTCATTTTTATTATTTAAACAAAAGTTTCATATGTGTACGTATACTAAACTACTGCATTAATGTTGCTTATAGCGTCTGGATAATTTTAGTTTGTGACCTTGCCACTGTGTTATTGTGACGCTTTAGGCAGTTGAGTTGTTGTTGTTGTAGAACCATTTGGTGTACATTTGGCGCATCCAATTGAGATTTTCCTAGAAAATGAAATGAAAATATGAGTGTTTCGTTAAGTTTATATTTTATAAAGAAATTTTAACTTTTCACTCAATGGGCACCTGTGCCCAAATATTGTGTTTAAAAAGCCAATGAATTTCACAAAAAAAATCTTTACTTTTTAATTTTATTTTTTCGAAAACAGTTCAAGCGATTTTTTTCTAAACAAACCTTTTAAATATTGTTTAAGAAATATTTTTGGTATGCTGTTGCTTAAAACTTTTAAATATACGTTTTACATTTAAATTTCGTTAAAAACTGTTGACCCGTTTTTTGAATATCGAATTTTTAAACAAAAAAAAAATAATATTTTTAAACATCAAAAAATAAAAATCTTTAACCATCAAACGTTATGTAGACGATGTAAAAGCTTGTGCACAAAAAAATATTAAAAATTAGTTCATTAGTTGATAAGAAAATTTAAAAACAAAATAACGGTACTATGGGGAGGATCAAAAATATGTTTTTATTTTAAAAGAAGACAAAATTTTAGAAGAAATTTTCATAAAATCTATCGAAAATCAATTTGAGAAAATTCGAATCTATGATTTTTGGTCTTAATAAAAACTTTTTAAAAGCTATCACTTTATTTATGTTCAGTTTAGTTGGACATTTTGTAATGAAATTACTACTCCTGAAAAATATAATGGCAATCTCTTATTTCATAATATACATACATAGCTAAATTCTTGGCGTTTCATTTCTTCCTAAAAACCACAAGTCTAAAAAAAATCCTTTTTTGTTCCTATGTGTCGCAAGTGAAAAGGGAGGGGTAGGAAGGAAGGTGTCGGTGTACATTGATTGATTGATTAATTTTTTATTTAATTCTTTCATCTAAAATAAATACAGATTAACAATAGATATATGCAAGTACATAGAGAATCAAATAATAATGTTCATTTTTTAACTTAAGAAAGTTAGTGTGAAATGACATTTCAATACAAATTATAAAATTATAAACCTATCTGATGTGGGGTGACAATCAGAATATATTATTTTACATTTATTTATATTACATTTTACTTATTTATTTTTTATTTATTTATTTATTTATTTATTTATAGATTTCCAAGGCAATATTTGAGTTGACAATAAGATTAAACAAGATAATACATTTTTATAAAGTTAATAAATTATACAAAATCAAAACAAGAAATACATTAAATAAATTGCAATTCTCAGTAAAATTTCTATTAAGTTAATGTCCATTGTAAATAACCAGTCTTTTATTTTTTTAATGAATACTTTATTTTGCAAAATTGTTCGAATAAAATATGGAAGCTTGTTGAATACAGAAGGGGCTACAAAGGTGTAAAATTTAGTGAAATGTGTTTTGTAAGCAGTGGGTATGCATACAAAGTGCATATTGTTTACACGAAGACTATAAGCTTGAGAATATCTAATATTAATATTGCCACTTTGCTTAAACCTTGAATATGTAAAGGTGTCTTAATGGTAAGATATTTAGTTTTTTAAAGAGAGGCCAGCTATGAGTAAAACGATTTCTGTTACAAATGATCCTAACCAAATGCTTCTGAACTGTAATAAAATGTTCAAGAGTGCTATAATACGAACCTCCCCAGCTTGTAATTCCATACTGCAATTTGGAATGTGCTAACCTGTAGTAAAATGTGGTAAGTAACTTTTTCGAACACAAATCTTTAAGGAGATACATTTTACGTATAATAAGCAACATATAAGATTTTATTGAATTTATATGATTTTTCCAATTTAACTTGAAATCAATGAGCACTCCAAGATATTTATAATTCTGCACTGATTCAATCTTGAAGCAGGAAGAAGAGCAAGAAGAGTTTAAAGCAACATTTTGTTTTCCACAATTATGAATCGGTAAGCAAAACTGTTTGCAATCATATGCGTGAAAAAATAGATTATAATCATGTATCTCATTTGAAGAAACTTTAAAAGAAATTAACTTGGTTTTTTCACTTACTACTAATTTGTGTTCAGTGAACCAGATTCATTTTGAATTCCTAAACATTACGACAATAGGAAAAGACAGAGCATGGGAAGAAATTCCACATTCGCATAGTACGGATAAAGAACGAAGCTCTGTTTTTCCTAAGCATGGCCATTCTTAGAAGCACGAGAATTACTGTTTTAGGAGAACAATGCAAATGGCTACTTCACTATAATATTTATTTATTTATTTGAATTCAAACTTATGATTAATAATAAAAATAACAATAATAAGATAGCTTTAACTTTAACCATCCAGTGAACTTATTCTGAATTAAAATTAAAAGAGTAGAGGGCTAGGGAAGATTGGAGTAAAGGTTTCTTCTAATAAACGAGATTTAAATAAATTATGTGGCGCAATAGGCCTAGTGACTTACAACTCCCAATCATTCCTATGTGCGAGTGATTGCAGGGATGGAGGGGACCTACAGCTTATATGCAAATCTGAACGGAAAATTGGGGAAAGCACTTTTCATGAGAAGAATTACTCTTGGAGGATCTGTCAATTCCTCGCAAGAAGCAGTACCAGTGAAAAAACTTTGATTGGCACATGCCGGGATTAAACCGAAGATCTCTAGCATGTAAGTTCTACGCACTAACCATGACATCACGGGTACTTCAACGGAACGAGATACTAAGGTTGAAATCAATGAGATTCTGTACACTGTTGGCTAAACGTAAGATAGTGGTTAAGAAATAAATATAATAAATATCTTTTAAAAGATTCTCGACTTTGGTAGGAAAAGAAGTCAACATGATTACAAATGATATTAGATTCTCTAATGCAGAGGCTCATTGAAACCATAGTTTACTCTATGATAGTGTTCATGAAATAGAGTACAAGATCGCGTTTGCCTATACGGAGCATATATATCAACTAAGGACAAAAGTAAAGGGCAGTTTATATGAGAAGTAATAATATCACGTATGAAAACCACTGAAAAATACCGACGGCGAATATCAAGTGGTGTTAGACCAAGCAGTTTACATCTGGTTTCATAAGGAGGCATTTCAATGTTCCAATTTAGTCGGTGAACTACAATTCGCGAAAATTTTTTCTGAATCCTTTCAATTCTTAAACAGTAAATTTTGTAAAAAGGATTCCAAACTACTGACCAGTATTCTAGGGAAGATTTCACATAAGCATAAAATAATGACCGAAGGGTAAATGGATCTTTAAACTCTTTTGAGTTGCGAACCATAAACCCTAGCATAGTATTTGCTTTAGCAACAACAAAATCAATATGGGAGTTGAAGTTTAGTTTGCAATCAAATATTACACCTAAGTCTTTCTTTTCTTTAAGCTTAGTAATTTGTGTTTTATTTATTTCGTATTCAAAACAAATTGGACTAAGACTACGAGAGAAAGATAAAGATTGGCATTTAGAAACATTTAAGAAAAGCTGGTTAGCAGTGCACCATACAGATAAGCGCTCAAAGTCACTTTGAAGTAAAAGACAATCGTCCAAGGATTTGATACAGCGGAAAATTTTGATATCATCCGCAAACATTAGGCAGAGAGAATTGTTGATAACCGTTGGTATGTCATTGATTAATATCAGGAATAGAAGGGGTCCCAAGTGACTTTCTTGAGGAACACCAGAGGTTACATGAATTACTTCAGAAAGTAAATCATTAACGCGGACAAACTGTGTTCTACCTATGAGATAGGACGAAAACCATTTTAAACTATTAGAATGGAATCCGATAGATTCCATCTTTTTTAATAGTATAAAATAGTTGACCCTATCGAAAGCCTTCGAAAAGTCCGTAAAGACTACATCAGTTTGAAAACCATTTTCGAGATTTCTAGTAATTTGGTTACAAGAAATAGATAGGTAGATCTGATGTTATGTGGATTGGTGTTAGCGAAAGCTAATTCAAGAAGTGACAGAGAATCCATAACACTTGTGACGACTTTATGAACAAAAATTATGTCTGCAATGGCGAGACATTTTTCAAGGGTATTTTAGTCGATCAATTATAAACAATTTTGGTAAGGGCTGTAGAAAATAGGGGTGAAACCATGGGACGATGTTTTGAGTGACTTATTGAGTCAATAATAATATTTCCAACAATCATTTTAGATAGAACAGAATTTTCCACCTTGGTGAATCTTTGTTTTTTTTTTGCATTTCTAACAGAAAAACTGATATAATTGTATCTATATTCTAAGAGTACAGAAATCAGGGAGATCTCAAAAACTAAATAACTAAATGGAGAAATTTGTGGTCTTATCTTTGCTTCTGCAAGACAAATAACATCAAAATCATAAATTATTGAAAATCCCAAAACGATTTAAAAATTCTTGAGTATTTGTTGATTGCAATTTAAAAACAAAAACAAATGTACCTTAAGTTCTCTTTGAGTTGTTCGTTCTCCATTAGAGCTGCACTTAGCTTTTGTTGCGTACTGAGTATCAAATCATTCTTGCTGTTGATTTGCATCTTCAAATGTGCTATTGTTTCTTCTTGTGCCTCAAATATTGCCTTTTGAAAATTAAGAAAACAAACAATTTAAAAAATTCCAAAATAATATATATAACAACAAAACTCTTACCCTGCATTCTTCCATACTCTCCGAATAAGTTGGTGGTTCGTCCAAACAGAAGAACTCTCGCACCAGTTTAAACTTACGTAGCTCCTCCTTGGACATAATCGAATTCACAAACATTTGCAGACCCTGCACTCGATTATCCAAGAACACCGAATTGAAATTATCACCAAATATCTTCTTACGCGGCAGATGAAGCGTCAGAGTAGGAAAAGCCTGCTTGAGCTTATTATTAAGACGAACGAAGTCAGTGTAGCGTCGCAGAACCAACCAGCAATCGTTTGTGAATGGGTTCTCCACACGCAGCTTATAGACAGTGAATCTTGCCCGCTCCTCCATAACTTCATAGCCAATAATAGGAATGCGAACAGCACTGGCATCGGTGAAGCCAGTCCTCTCGCCGAACTCCGAAGACGCCACACTTCGGTTGAAGCGATGGGAATTGGAAATGCTGCACTCACTCATGCGTCGTCTGGTTTCGGTGAGTGATATGCTGTTCTGCGATGTACTGGTTCCTCTGCTCTCGGCAAAGCTAGATCTCGAGAGATATCGATCACTATGAGCACCTTGAAGGGGCATTGCTTCAGGTCGTCTAATTGCACCACCGCTGCTATTATTGCTATTGCTGTGAACTGTGTTATGCACGGAAATAGTCTTTAGACAAACCTCTGACTTAGCACCAATTAGATTTGAATTCCCCTTGAATGAGGCTGCTAATTTTTGCACATCACCGTCAGATTTGGACATATATCTCGACGAATACAGAGAATGGCCAGGGTCTGCTGTTCTCGATAAGTCCGGATAGGATCGCGATAGTTTACGCAGTTCTGGCTGAGTTTCGGGTAAGAACTTTCGTGGTCGAGAGGCTGGCAAGTATTTCTTATATGGTTTAGAGCTATCGCGTTTTTTGATTGCCCGCAGGGACATTTTATTCATTTGATATTTGGCCTGACAAAGTTCTCAAATCTGAAGCCCGATCCAAAGTGTTGGGAATGTTTTGTAATTTCTCTTTTTATTTGCATACCTGTGTTGAGATTCAAATTGATTTAACGGTACAACAATGAAGGACTGAATTATTTTATGTATTTTGGGATGGTGATATTTTATTTTGTGCAACAAGAGAAAACCAAAGAATAAAGTAAAATAAAAAACGAAGAAATACGAAAATCAACAAGAGCAACAAGCGAAGTAGAAAATTTATGACAATGACAAATAAATGATTGGATATGGATGGGATGGCAGATTGATGACAGGTGGCTCTCTAATTACTTTTGCTTTTTTCTGGACTGAATGCAATCGTTTTAGGGATGTTTGATTGAAAATGTTGAGTGGACTTTAAGCGTGAAACACAATGTGAAAATTTGTTTAATTCTAAATAATCATTAAACTTAATTATGTAATAAAGAAAAGTTGTGGTGTTTTAAGGTGGTTCTGCTTTTTTTTTTGTTTCAATCAAGCCAATTTTGTTACTGGAATTTCTGTTTTCATTTCCAGAATTATTCTGACGTTCTGATCTATGACATTTCGCAATTGACAAAAGAAAAACAGAGTTCATAAAAATCCATTTTATGTAATCTTTTTTAAAAATGGTGTTTAAAGCATTGGTATTAATTTTACTAACTTTACAAAGGAAATGCTGATAGATGTATTCACCAATTCACTAGTATAAGACTTGATGAAAATTTTGCGAACTTAAAATAAAAACATAGGATTACTTAAAAGAAAAAGAAAAGTCTGAAATTATGCAAGTAAAATGACATTGTAAACAATGGTTACAAAACTTATTAAATCAACAGTTTTGGAGAGAGAAGTAGACCTACTGAAAAATGGGGATTCATTTTTTAATGAAAACTTTGGAACCTCCCAGGAAAATTTTGAAGTTTAATGTTTCCATCTTCATAACTGGTGTACTCCACAGAAAGTAGATACCACTTCCGGAAAGAGAAGGCATAGTATTATAATACCCTCGAATATTCTACAAAATGGGAAATTAGAGTGGACAAAAGCTTCATGGCAGCATTTTACAAGGGTTAACTTAAAAAAGTAGTCACTGCCAGCTTTGTTTGGAAATTTAAATCAAATTAGAATCAACACAAAATACTTGACATTCGAATGAGTTCGAATTAGAATGAATTAGATTTAAACTAGATTTTTTTTAAACATATTTTTGAGAAGACTTAAACAGATTCACAATGCTTAATAGAGTAGATTTAGCCAAAGGCTTCAAAAAATTGAATGAAGGTGTTAGTGGAAACGTAGTTTAATTTCAAACAATCGTCAAACTTAAGAGATTTTTTTTGATTTGATTTGATTCTTTATTTAGCTTTAGCTATTATTTACAATATTTTGTTAAAAAACTAATATAAAGAAAAAACTTAAATACTAATTAACAATAATTAGATTTTACATATGAGATTAACATTTTTTTAAATATTATCACATTGTTTTCTACTTTTAATTCATTTGGCAGATTAATAAATAGTTTAAAACCTTTATGAAACAATATATTCTGAGATCTGCTAGTTGATAGAAATGGTAGTCTAAAATCACCTCTGTTTCTTAACTGATATGGTTGCACATCGGATACATAAACTATCTTATTAAATAAATAATTTGGCAGCAAATTATGTTTTATTTTAAATATAAATATAAGTACATTCATGATTGTTCTCTGATTTATTGTAAGCCATTGTAAAGTATTTAGCATTGATTGTATTGGTGTTAACCTATTGCACATTAAAATACACCTCATTCCGCGATTTTGTAACTTTTGTAAACGCTCAGTCATTTGATTATTACCTAAAAACAGTATTGTTGAACAATATTCAAAATGTGGCTTAATCATAACATTATAAATTTTTATTGCACAACTTGGCGATAATCTATTTCGAATTCTTTGGAAAAAGCCTATCTTCTTTGTAATTTTGTTACAAATGTAATTTATATGCTTCTGGAAACTTAGTTCTCTATCTAAAATTACTCCTAAGTATTTGATTTCATTTACTTTTTCTATATTATTTTCATTGATAATTATATTTTCAGTTGAATCACCATTAATTATAATAGCTTTTGATTTATTAACATTAAGTTTTAATTTATTCATTTTGAAGTACACTTCTAGGTTTTTTAGATCAGCATTAAGTTGATTGATGCATTCGCCCGCTGTGTTTCCCGAAACGTATATAAGCGTGTCATCTGCAAACATTCTAGCCTTTGAATGTTTTAGAACTTTCTCCAGATCATTGATATAAATGATGAAAAGAAGTGTTCCCAGAACTGCTCCTTGAGGCACTCCCAGTCTCACTTCTATACTTCCAGAAATTTCGTTCGCTACTTTTGTATATTGAGTTCTTTTTGATAGGTAACCCTTAAACCATTCGAGTTCTACTCCTTCAATACCATATCTTCTCAGTTTCTGAACTAGTATGTCTCGATCGATGGTCTCGAATGCTCTTTGAAGGTCCAAAAAAACCGCAACTACAACCTTTTTTTCATATACATCGGTTTTCCACTGTGTCACAACCAGATTTAAAAGCGACTCGCAGCTGTGTTGTTGTCGAAATCCTGACTGATAGTCACTCAAGTAGTTGTTCGATTCCAAAAAGCTTTGTAGTTGTTTATGAACAATTTTTTCCAACACTTTACTTTCTGTCATAAGCATGTTTACCGGGCGAAATTCTGCTGGATTTACCGTATTCTTCACTTTTGCTATCGGCACAACAGTAGACTTCTTCCAGTGCTCGGGAAATATTCCGCTACTTAGTGAGTTGTTTAAGACATTCAAAAAAGAAGGCCCCACAATGTCCATAGCACTCAATAACATCCTAGTTGACAAACCGTTAAAGTCTTTTTTACCGTTCATGTTTTTCATTATATATTTTAACTCAGTCATATTTATTAATTTAAATTTAAATAAGGTTTCACTGTTTATATCAATTAAGTTTTTGTATGTCTCAAAAGGTATTTTATCATTTATTTCCTCAACACTCTTCACAAAAAAGCTATTTAACTTGTCAGCTATCTCTTTCTTGTTTTTTATAGTTCTGTTTTCACATATAATTTGATTTGATTTGTGTGGTGTTCAACAATGGTCTAACTTTGAATACTGCAATCGATTGCAAGTGCATTTTAGTTGACTGAACAACTTTGACCTGCCGATTTTTGTGTGTCTGATCTCTGATTTAACCTAAATAAATAATTCAATTTTTTTTAAATAATTTGTACTTTTCGAAATCTTCTGAATCAATTGAATTTTTAACAATTTGGTAATCCAAAAACTTTCAAATGGCTCAACAGAATCGAGCTCATGTTAAATTTGTTCGCTACTCAAATAATGATTTTTGAATTTTAAATGATAATATTTCGTGGGTAAGTATGAAGTATTTTATTTTTACAAAATAACTTCAAGCTCATAAGTCATAACAAAGAAAGCATTTAATTATCAGTCGTCGCCTGGATAAACTATTGTCGTATGTTACATTCGACTACTTTTGGGAAAATGCAATCAAAGTTCAGATTTTTTTTTCCCGAAAACCCGACGGTGGATTTTTTTGAAAATTACATGATATATGCAGAAAACATTTGTGAATTGAATCATGTTTAAATTATTTTAATATTACAATCCAGAAACAAATAATAGGCGATTTTCTCCAATATGCCGTTGTCGTATGTAACGTTTTCACCAAAATTATTTGTCAGTCAAACACATACGACAAAATTATGACACATACGACAAAAAATAATCAAGTCCAATACGACAAAGTGTATAACATACAACACACTGAAAATATATTAAATATGAAAAAAAAAACAGAGTAAAACCTTTTTCTTAAAAAAAGTTAAAAAATTATTTTGATAGGTACTTTCAATAAAAAAAAACTTAAACTTTTAATTCTTAAAAAAGTAAATAAACATTTAATTCAATACATAAAATATATATTTGATGGTTTTAACGAAAAAATTTAAAAATCACATTTAGTTCACAGCAAAATTCAATTTTTAGTCTTTAACAACAAAATAATATATTATTATAATAAATATTTTTAATTTATAATTCAGGTAACAGTACGGGTATCAGGTAAAATTTTAAAATTTAATTTAATTTTAAAATAGCCCGATAAAAGCTTCTATCCTCATTATTTTCCAGATAAGGAATCATGGTCTTTAAATCGTTTTTCTTATTACTATCGATTTCCTTAGCTAGTGGTACGCGAAGCTCGTCGTTCCATCTGCATTTCTTTGAAAAGCGTCCTTTTTTTTGGGATAAATAGTAGTAGATATTGTAAGTTAAGTCTTTGAATGAAGTTTTAATCCCTATCTTATTAAATCCCCCAATATTTCATTGCGCATGCTAAAAGAATTTAAAAAAAAATCATATAAACACAATTATGCTTTTTGTACGCATTATCATACGCATAAAGCTCCTCTGATAAGCTCGGCGCTGGGGACTCGTCCGACCTGCACGACATCTTGACTGCGACTGAAATTACACTAGACTGTGTATTTCCTTATGGGACATACGACAAATGTTTACCAGAATTTCAGTAAAATATTGTTGTATGTGCAGTAAGAACATCACATACGACAATTGTTTACCGAACGAAAAAATGACAGATTTTGTATGAGAAAATTGTTGTATGTTTTTATTTTGTCGTATGTGCAGTATTTTGGTGCACATACGACAATTAACAACTGAAACGATTAGAACCTATACACATACGACAAAACGCAAGTTGATTATCTCGGAAACTAGGACAGATATCGAAAAATCGATTTCACAGGTTTGTAGAGAAAAATTGAAATAACAAAACTGCATTCAAATCTCAAAACCTCAATTTTGCACATACGACAATAGTTTATCCAGGCGACGCAGTGTGCCCTTTATTTCGGTATGAAAAAGTTTGATGTCTAGATAACGACTTTTGTTGGTCATATGTGCGAAGAGGGTTAATAAAGGAAAAGATTAAATCGTGAACCGTACGAGCTGTATCAAGATTTCGATGTAGTCCAAAGAGGCAAAACATGCCACCTGCATTGACTTGGCCGTAACGAGAGAATAGACAACAACGCTCCAGCAAAGAAAATCTTTCAATCCCAGCCCTAATTATTGGTACCTAATAATTCCATTGCCATTTTCTTTGTAGCTCTTTGTCTTCATAAGTAAATTTATTTTTTAAGGTAAATGAGTAAAACACATTTTGTTCGTATTTCCGTTAAAAAAATACGTTTTTAAATATAAAACAAACTTAAAAATGTTTTGCTTAAGGAGCAATAATTTAGTAAATGAAGAAAGGGATTATAGATTTGGAAAACAATCACGGATTTACTAAAAAAACTACTTCACAAGTTTAAATAGCCTAAAGAAGCCTTATATATGTGTTTTTTCGAATTCTAAAAAGTAATATCTCAAAAACCTGACGTGAAACATTAATTTTTAAGTCGGATTTAGTTAAGGCCATCAAAACTCATTGGAAAAGTGTAATTTTAAAATATGTTTCGTAAAAAAGTTAGCTTTGTCTATCGAAAAAACGATGCCAAAAATCAAGGTTCAATTATTTGGCAGGGGCAATTCTGCGCTGCATTTGAAAATTCAAGCTAACAAACAAAATAACCTTAATTTGTCTTTTACCATAAAAGTGAACAGTTCTTATGATATCCGACTTATTTTAGTGAACAACATTTTTATCAAACTTTAAAAATTTTAGAGTTAAACATTAATTAATCAACTATTAAGTTTCTTGGCTCTATTAACAGCGTTCTGAAAATAGTGTTTTTAAACTTATCAATTGTTTCATATTTCTGAATTTCGTTAACATTTTTGGTGCACTTTAATAATAAATTGACAAGTTTATATCTAAATAATTAGATTTATGAAAATTTTCTCAGTAAGATTGACAAAGCAAATGAATTAAATCAAAGGCATTTTAATTTCACATATCAACAAAATTCCTTTTTAAATTGTGCGATAGGCAATACGTAAGAAATCGAATCATGAAAATTCCGTTCTGTTGGATTAATTTGAATGTTTTATAAATTTTGGAAAAAAATAACTTTTAGGCAAGATTCTTTAAATCATTTTAAAAATCACATCCTTATTTCAAGTGGAGCCCAAATTTTTTTTCGACGCCTCTTATGAATGAAATAATGTCGTTCAAAATCCTGCTTTTTATAAAATTCAATATGTAGGATCTATTTTTTCGTATTTATGTAAACAACATTTTTGTAATCTACTTTTATTTAAAACCTGTACAAGCATCTTAACTAGTTTTTTTATTGGTTTCAGCTTCTTCCCTGCTAGCCTTCAAATCCTGCAGTTGTTTCTTTACAGCATTAATCTCTTCCTGACTCACAGTCACCGGTACTTTGCATTCTTGCTGTTCCGTACGAATGAGCTCTAAATTCTTGATTTTCTCTTCTAAGAACGGAATTTGTTGTGCCTGCAGACTATTTCGATATTCCGCCAATTTTTCCTCCTTGAATGTTTCGCAATGAATGTCAGTTAACTTTCGCAACGACTCTTTGCGGGTAATCCAGTGAAATTCACTTGGTGGTGATTTATAAACCAAATCCAATTTTTCGAGCATCCATTCGAAACGTTTGTAGTCCCAGCGTCGAAGGTATTTAAGGAACTTCTTGCGTTTGTCAATCTTCTCTTTTAGTAAAACCTTGATTTTCTTATCACGAGGGAACTTCTCCATATGGTCTTGAAAGATGCGAATTGTCGCAGTCATTTTAGCCACTACGCAAAACAAAACATTAATTGTTAATAACTGAGTTCTCAATTTGAAAAATTTACTTGCATTTAGCTTCCATTGAGCCAAGATCCAGAGGGTGTCGTTGGACCTCCTTTATCATCATATCCCGGTACAGGTTAGATGAATGGATCTTTGGATTGTTTTCAAGTCGGAAGATTGCTTTCACATTTTCATCAGCGCTAAGGGGAACGAGATTTTTAAATTTATTCTTATTTCATGAATTCTTTTAGCCAAAAACTTACTCTTTTAACTCCTTTGAATCTTGGAAATCAAGCAGTGAATCCTTTTGATTGATAGCAGGCAACTTGGAGAGATCACCACTTTTCTCTGGTCGGATGCAAGAAATCTTTTCCGGGCGATTCCATTTTATTTTCAAATCTGACTTAAAGGCATAATTACGGACTGATTGCCGGGAAATGACACCAGCCGTTTTGAGGCAATTCACAAAATTCATTATATTTTTTTATTAGTTTTATCCAAAAATTGTGAATAAAGTTTATAAAATGAAAATACAAAAATTTACTCCACTCGAACTAGCAGCAGGTTATGTCATTTGTCAAAAATTTTGAATTTTGAGAAATGTCAGTTGGGTGAATACGTTCCAGGGTGCAGAATAAAAGGTGTGTTTGGCAATATGAAATTAAGAATGAACCAAAGCAATTGAAAACGTGTAAATTGTATGGAATTAATTTACGCGGTTTTTAAATACAATTAACATTTGCTCGGTTTGTTTAAAGTATTGAATGTTCAAATTATTCACTTTTTATACATTTTATCACAATCCGAAACCTATTGTAGGGGCCAGCTACAGCTATCATAAGTTTTCATCGTTACACATTTTATTCAGATTTATAAGCAATTTAGAAAGTTAAATTCGTCATTTTTGATTATAAAATAAATTTAAAGAGTAACAGAATTTGTATGTATTTAAATAAATTATTTATTGAATTATTATTAGCTTGAAATGCTTTATTTCGATCTATCCAATTCCAGTGATTGGTTTCAATGATGTTATTCGTTTTCTGATATTAAGCTTCGTGACCCCTTGTATGACGGATTTACATACTTATCATTACGCCACGGATTACATAATATAAATTTTGATTGATTTTCTTGGAAACTGCAATAAATTCTCCAATTTAATCACATTTCTGGGATTTTTTTGTTTTCTACCTTCTCCAATTCGAGAAAGTAATTAAAAGACCCTTTCTTGGCAATTGCTTATGGGAAATGTAAGTTTATTTATGTATTTTACTACCTGCGTTCATTTGCTATCTCTTTCTGACAAACATCCCTTGTAACCAATTCCGTTTCTGACAATTAGTCTTTTCGATTTCATCAATTTGATTATAAAAGCAAATTCTTTTCCTATCGTTCACAAATCCCAGTGAAAGGTTGTACTGAACATACGTGTGATATACTCCTTAAAATAAATAAAAGGGAATTGGCACTACTCTTGGCAGAAACGTCATATGTCAAAATAAGTTTGACAGCAAAAAGAAGTTTCTAATCTTACTGTTTTCCAATTTATTATTTTTTATTGAATTGAAGTGAATTAGTTTTAGTTTTCTTTTTTAATCAAAACAAAAGAATAAAGTAAAAATAAAATACGATACAAAAGTGAATAAGTAAAAACTTCGTAAAATGTCTTCGCGTGGTCGAGAAGATCATCCACAATCGTCGAAACTAACATTGGCTGAAAAACAAAAATACATCGAAGATTATGACTTCCTTTATTGTGATGAATCTGGAAAATATGAAAAAGTTGCTAAAATCGGACAAGGAACATTTGGGTAAGTTCTTCAATTCATAGTTAACCCATAAATTTGACTAAAATGTTCCTTGAAATTACAGTGAAGTGTTCAAGGCCCGAGAAAAGAAAAGTAACAAAAAGTTCGTAGCTATGAAGAAAGTTTTGATGGACAATGAAAAAGAGGGTGTAAGTTTATAACAACAACAAAAGTAACTCCTTCAAAAATTCCAATTGATTTCCCTATAATTTGTTTACAGTTCCCTATTACTGCTTTGCGTGAAATTCGAATATTGCAACTTCTAAAGCACGAGAACGTGGTGAATCTTATTGAAATCTGCAGAACAAAGGCGACTCTCAATAACCAATACAGATCCACTTTCTATTTGGTGTTTGACTTTTGCGAACATGACTTGGCTGGTCTTTTATCAAATATCAATGTAAAATTCAGTCTTGGAGAGATCAAGAAGGTCATGCAACAGCTCCTAAACGGATTGTATTATATTCACAGTAACAAGGTAAGCCCAAGGGGGAAATCTCTGGGATTCTCGTACGAAATTCTAAGTTTTCTTATTTCAGATATTACATCGTGATATGAAAGCGGCCAATGTCCTCATAACAAAGCATGGTATTCTCAAACTCGCCGATTTCGGTCTGGCGCGTGCATTTAGCATTCCAAAGAACGAACAGAAAAATCGCTACACAAACCGAGTGGTGACACTGTGGTATCGTCCGCCAGAGCTTCTGCTAGGCGATCGCAACTACGGCCCCCCGGTGGACATGTGGGGAGCCGGTTGCATCATGGCCGAAATGTGGACTCGTTCGCCAATAATGCAGGGAAACACAGAGCAACAGCAGCTCATCTATATCTCACAACTCTGTGGGTCATTTACTCCAGATGTCTGGCCAGGGGTCGAGGAACTGGAACTCTACAAGACTGTCGAACTGCCAAGGGGCCATAAGAGAAAAGTCAAAGATAGACTACGTCCCTATGTTAAGGATTCTCATGGTTGTGATTTGTTAGATAAACTATTAACGTTGGATCCAAAGAAACGAATAGATGCGGACACTGCCCTCAATCATGATTTCTTCTGGACCGATCCGATGCCTAGTGACTTGAGTAAAATGTTGTCGCAGCATTTGCAGAGTATGTTCGAGTATTTGGCTACGCCTAGGAGATCAGGTCAAGCACGACAGTACCAACAGCAGATGGTAACGATGATGTCGAAACCTCAAGACAACAGTTTGATTGATCGTGTTTGGTAGTTTAGGGTTTTCTTTTTTCTTTGCATTTATGAAGTTCTATACGCAACTTCATACATTTTATTTTTAGTTTGTTCGTTTATAAGTTGAAATGTATTTTTTATTAAAAAAAGACTTGAGAAATAAAAAATAATTTACATGAATTTAATGTGTTTTGTGTGTTATTAATTGGACCTAGGAGCTGTGTAAATCTTTGGTAACTAAAATTCCACTTTTACTGTCGGAGGGAGTTTGATGAAACTTTTATTGAACTAAATTTAATACAAATTAGTTTATCTTTTATTAGTTATTTATTTACAAGAAATAACTAATTAATGGAACTGTTTATGAGTTATCAAAAATTATAGAGAAATTTAAAAGTCTATCTTTTTACATATGATGTAGATCTAGGGCTTTCTTACTCACTTAAGGTGGCGCTACAATCCTGTGTGAACTAGGGCCTAGGGCTTTCTTTGCTTGATGAATAATGAGGTCGTCAGGTGGTTTTATGAATATTTAAGATGATTCTATATATCTCCCTTTGAGGCGATATCATGCATTTGCCTGGAGATAGGACACCCAATATAAATGTGTAAAAATTGTAAAAGTACCTTTCAATTTTCGCATTCCTTGGTTCTTTTTTGATTGATTCTTATAATAAAAGTTTACCCATTTTCAAGGTATTTTATAAGGTGGATAGGGGTAATTTATTTTTCAAGTATTAAACAAAGAATTCCCTTTATCAGGCTTGAGTAAGCTTAAGTTAAGCTCTCATAGCTGAATATACATATCATTTGATTAAGGGGGTGCCTTAGGTTCATTAGAGTATGAGCGAGTACCCATTTTATTAGAATATAACAAATCTTACTCCGACTTATAAGATCCTTTATTTTCCTAGTTAATACTTCATAATAAGAAAAGTATTTTGAATATGAATTCTATATACGTAAAAGTAAAAGTAGTGAGTCTTGTTGAATTATTGATTCTTTTAATTTTAAGTCCACCGAAAATTAAATATTCCAGTATAATACTTGATTTTTTTTTGGAATCATCAGTTATCGAGTGAGAAAACCTTTTTAATATTCAACATTTTACATTTCTTCCTCTAAGTTTTCTCTCTTTGAGAAACTTAAGTATTTATGATATCATTAGGGAGGGAAGATTGTTTTTTTTTTTTTTTCATTTGGCAAGCAATTTGTAGGGTGTTTCCTCCTTTGTTGCATGAGATCATCATTTTTTCCTAATATATAACTACGTTTATTCTCATATTTGTTACAAAACCTACAATTGACACTGTCATCAAGTTATTTATGAATGTTTCAATAATTATTATAAACTTGTACATGTTTATAAAATATTTACTATAGCTCATTTTCATAATCTCATTTAAGTGGTTTATTAGTCCAACGATTTGGGAAATTTCCACATACTTTAAGTTATGCACTCAATGAAACTTTTTTGGTTACAATCTTTTGGTGAACTTCATCCGTCAGAAGAGTTGTGGCAATTTTTTTTGTTTTTATATAAACCTTAAGAGTCCTGCTAGAATTCCTTCAGGCTTTCTAGTGCAAGGCCCATCAGTGTACCATATCCTTTCCTTTTTCAATATTTGGTTGTTCCTTTTTTCCATTCTTGTTTGTAAACTTAACTCCGGTCGAAGTTACACTCATGATAAATATAATAGAAACTGAATTTAATTTTAATTAAAGTTTCGATAACTGTATTTTTAAAATGTAGCTTAACACTTAATGATAGAATTAGTCAAAAATATGCGAATCTTGCCTGAACAAAATTAGAAACAAAGTGTTTTTTTTTTGTGATTTTGACATAATATTTCTTTTATTTTATATAAAGCATGCACTTTACTAACTATACTTTTTTTGACGAAAAAACAAATAATTTTCCTAATACTTTCTAAAAATATCACTAATTTTGAAAGTAAGTTTATAAAAAAGGAGAAGGAATATTCAAAAAAGTACATGTCTTCAGGTACTCAAAAAGAAAGTGCCCATAACCCTTCATCAAGGACAAGGAACTCAAAATTCACAAAAACACAAATATACGAATATTAGGCATTAGAAAATTAATGATGTTGACCCGAGCACTCTGAAATGGGAACCTTTTTTTTAGCATATGAAGTTGGGCAAACTTTAATAAAAGGGAATCCACTCAAATAGAATATGTACACTAAATAGGGAACCCATAAAATTGATATTAACATAATGAAATATCTGTTGGGTGAAATTAAACAAAAAGATCAGGATAACTAGGGCTTAAAAGAAGTTGAAAATGAGACTTCCCATTCGTGCCCTTCTCTCGATATTTTTTTAAATTTAACAATTTTGTCGTTTTTGTAGGTTTTCGTATTTTCTTAAAAGAAATTGTCTATGGATTTTTCTTTAAAAAAAATAACTCAAAGTTAATACAAATATTTTGCATAATATAATAAAATAACTTTGATTTCAATGCCGAGATTTTCAGTCAAAAACTAATTTATACCAATTTCAGTTGCACTTTTTAAAAATGTTTTTTATTTCTTATGCGAAACATACTTATTGGATTTTTCTTAGAAAATAATCTTATGTTAACAGGAATATTTTGCATAGATTGAAGTAATTTTAATAATAATAATAGTTTTGTATTGTAGCCAAAATATCACATTTCTTTTTTACCTATATTGCACAATTTACAGAGATTGATATACGCTATCTTACTACTTCCAAATAATGAGTTTTTTAATAAGTATTTTTTTACAAATACAAATATAATTGAAGGAAAAGCTACGATTAAAAACCTTCATTAAAAAAAAAAAAAAAAAAACAAAAAAGATAAATAATAACAATAATAAAGCGTGTAATAAGAAAAATGAGAGAAGGGGTTACACACAATAGAAATTGAAGTAATTTTGAAATCAACACATTCATTTATTCTCGAGATACTTTATTTTTTATTTTAATTTTTAATATTACAACTTATTTTTAATATTATATTTGCGACGCGTTTCGGAGATGCTTGTCCATCATCGGGCGGAATACTTTTTAAAAATAAGTTATAATATTAAAAATAAAAAATAAAATAACTTGTATTTATTTATTTATTTTCATAAACTCTAAACTACAACTTGGAGACAAGTAAAACCACATCATGTATTTGTTTTAAGATTTTTTTTTTTATTATAATACCTATCAGGCCTATCACGAATTCCATCGTAATCGGAAACTTTTACTAATTTTGAAAATCCGTATCATGTAATCCGTTCGAAATGCAAATTGTATGAGATTTTCCTCTACGAACGTTATTGGTTATAGTTTTTTTTTCGGAATTCGTAAAAGTTCCCGATAACAATGGAATTCGTTATTGCATGTAAAATTTAATTGAAGTCGCTAGCGTTATTGGTTCTAGAGATATTTGGGGTCAACCAAATTTTTCAATTTTTTAAATTGTAAATTACGACTCAATTTTGTTTAAATTGCTTTCTACTTTTGATGCTATTATCTGTTGAGCACAATTAGTTTAAAGGCGATATCTCTGTTTCTTGAGATATTGCCGACGAAAAAAGGTATCCCGAGCGTACGTACACCCAAACATTTATACTCTAAAAAGCTTATGTTTAGATTCTAGGCACCTTTTCAATTCGAAGCGTAGTTTTCTCCGATTGGCTGATCGGAAATTCTCTCCGACAAAATTCAATGCATGCAATTAAATGCCAATGTGAAGATACAAATACAAAACAAATATTAATAATCCATACTTTTAAATACAGTTTGTTAATTCTTTGGTAATGCGATATATTAACAAAAAATAAGGATGTAACGATTATATTTTGAAAAGATTAAAAATAATTTTAACGGTTTAATCACTCACTTATATAAAACAAACAAACAACTCCATTCTCGTTTCTATTTTTCTCCAGATCAAAAACATGGCACGTACTCTAGGAATTGTTTCCTTTGGTTTTAGTTTACAAATTCAATATATTTAGTTAACTTGTGAAGAGTTGAAAAGTAATTTTTGTACTATTATTTTTCATACTATTTCATATACAGGGTTATCCATTTTGCGGTTTCAAAAGTAAACGTAAATAAAACACATATGTATTTTATATTTTGTTCATGATATTTCTTTTTTATTATAAACTTTGAACGTTGACATTATATGTGAAATACTACGTCATTTAAATGACCACCACCACCACGCGAATTGTTGCAAGCATCGATTCTTTGGAGGTAATTCTCTACCACTTTTTGACACATATTGTGAGGTATCTCAGGAGTTAAAGGTTTATCTGCATAAACAGCAGTGTCAAATCGCATGATCTTGTTGGCTAGAAATTACCCGGCCAGGAAATGTCGCTTGCAATAAAGCCATATTCGCTCGAGTTGTGTGGGATGTGTCATCCACCGAGTGAGAAATGTGCTCCCGTGCTCCGTCACTGAAGAAAATTTTGTTCGAAAAACGCCCTCCACCGCCTGTTGTTCAAGCCCCCATTCGACGTATCTATCACGTTGTGAATGGTCAGCTGCCTTTAGTTGTTGTGTGAACTGGACTTTATATGGATGTATGTAGGTGTAGATCCAAATGCAAAATACACCATAATGTGCTGTAAGACAGTCCTAATTCCTGATAACGACAAGGAATCGACATATTCGGGTCTTTGGCAACATTTTCACTAACAGCAGTGATT
Source organism: Eupeodes luniger (assembly GCA_951509635.1). Classification (NCBI taxonomy): domain Eukaryota; kingdom Metazoa; phylum Arthropoda; class Insecta; order Diptera; family Syrphidae; genus Eupeodes; species Eupeodes luniger. The sequence goes on along the minus strand of OX608075.1, from coordinate 127,664,634 downwards.
GAGTTTATTTATTGACCAATTTGTGTAATAATTTTGATTAGTAGAAGTTAGTTTTCCGTCGGCTTTTTTGGTCACTGTAATTTTCGCAATGAAACAGTGATGTTTTCAATGGTACGAGCGAAACGAAAATGCGCAGGCCTTTTAAATACTTTAACTACTCCAGTCTCTTCAAACTTTTACCAATTGCTTGCTTTGTATACGTTGTGCAGTTAAGCGATCCATTTTAGTAAAAGTCAGACTTTCAACTGTAAAAAAATAAAAATTTATTTAACAACTTAGTTTAATAGATGTCGAATTCCAGTTCCAGTCCTATACTTTTGAAACCGCGAAGATCGTTACTTTATCCATCAAATTGCATAGTTGCAAAGACTGTTGCTTTTATGTATAAATTAATAAATAAGTCAATTATTAACAACAGCTGCACTTATCGGTTAGATGCTGCTGTAACTTTCGTAACGTCTTGATATAACCAACTTAGGCTTAAAATGTTTGCTTCATTTTGTTCCATTATCAACAAAAAAAAAAAGAAACGCATTATTTATTTTTGTACAATTTAAAATTTTTCTTTTAATATTTTGTTTTTCTTTTTTGTTTTACTTCTAAAAAGGAAGTACATACCATATTTTTGGGTTTTTGTTTATTTCTACAAATTATTATATTCTTATGGTTATTAAAAACATACGTTGAGGATTTTGTTTTTTTTTTTTTAAGTAACAACAATAAATTAAGAAAATGAAATTAAAATTTAAATAAAAAAGAACTCAAAAACAATAATTCATCTACCGTGCATTTGCTTATATCTTAAGAAATCGAAAAGAAAAGAGTAAGAAAATAATCAGAAAAATAAAAAGAAAGTTCAAATCCGTTATAAGTTATAGCGTATAAATAGAAAAGACAGTAGCAAACATTGTGTATCTGTATTGTGTTGTTTTGGGATGTTGTTGTCGAGCGGTTAACAACTAACGCCTCTTTTTATTGGTCGAGGTGCTCCTGGAACGAGAACGTTTCTTGTGACGCGACGAGGAGGTAGTCGAGCGGGGCGACCGGCTGCGGTCTTTGTTTTTGTACTTCGTCGAATGTGAAGAGCTGGAAATGTTCCTGGAGTGAGTGCGAGAGCGGGAACCGGAGCCAGATGGGGAACGAGTCCGAGACCGGGACCGGGAAGTGCCATGGAATCGTCTATCTTTGGAGCGGTTAGGACGATTTTTGGAAGATGTCGTCGACCTGGAACGAGACTTGGAGCTGTGGCGAGATTTTCGCGAAGACGTTTGAGATCGGGTCTTCGAACGTTCGCGGTCGCGGTCGCGATCACGGTCGCGCGAAGAACGCGACTTGGTCTTAGATTTTGGCGATGACGAAGAGCTATTGCCAGACGACGAATGTGATGTGGACGAGGATGACGAGCTGGAGGAGGAGGATGACTTCGATGACGACGACGAGCTGTGCGTCGATCGCGTATTCGAACGAGATCTGGAGCGAGTTTTGGTCTCGACTTTGGGTTTGATTTTGGTTTGATCTTCGTCGTTGTCCGAACCCCACAAGTCGTACTTGGAGAGATCCCCATCACCATCGTCTTCCTCTTCGTCGTCTTCTTCTTCTTCTTCCTCTTCGTCGTGTTGAACATCCAGCCCGACGTTTGCTCCGTTCTTCTCCTTTGATGGCAACTTCTCTGCGGGCAGCACTGTTAATGGCTTCTTTCGCTCGTCGTGTTTGCGCTTCTTCTTGCGCCCGAACTCGTCGTATTCGCTGTCTGAGTCGGCTCGCTCCTTATACTCGACCACGCCTCGGTCATTGTATCCGCCACCGTATCCTGAAAGAAGCAAGAGAATTTTTGGGTATTTAGGTAAAAATCGTCACACAAAACACAAACGAGAGGAGAAATTGATCCGACATTTTACGACTCACCGGTCCTTTCTTCGACATCACAGAATTTTGGCGCGTTGCACATGTTGCAAGTCTGCCGGCGGGCCCAGTTAACGTTAGCGCACTTGCTACACTGCCAATCCTCGGCGCTGAACAGGCCACGCGACTTCTCCGCGGCCGCCTTCCCGATTTCTGTGCCTAGTTTCTTTTTCGACGACGACGACGAGCCACCGCTAACAGCGCCAACAACAGCGGCAACTGCGGGTACTGCTCCGCCGCCAGGGACGCTTCCGGTACTCGCAACAACTTCAGGACGCTCCCGCTGGCACTTGTGACATTGTGTCCGTCTCCCGAGGTTCACATTTTTGCAACTTTCGGTTTTTGTTAAATATTTTTACATATTTTATTTTTGGGTTTTGGTTTTTGGTCGTGATTCCATAAGTGGAAAGAAATTGAGTGAACAACAATTTTTGGATAAAGATGAGGAAGAAATTATTGGTTTGTTTTATTATTGTAAATTATTTGTATTTGTATTTTTATTTTATTTTTTAAAATTGTAACACTTGGAGTGATTTTTTACAATTTTTCTTACTCAACATCATCGCAAGTCCAATCATTGCCGCCGCCGCCAATGCCGCCACCACCGCCGCCGCTTCCAGAGCTGCTATCGGAAACTTTTCCACTATCTACAATGGACATGGTTTTGGGATTCCACTGATCGATTCAATTAGAAGTTTCCGTTTGTCGTTGCGTCTTATAATAAAATTAATAAATGGAAATGGCTCGCAAGCAATTTGCAAAATATTGGAAAAACCTTTTATAAAACGTTTCAAGTTCTTTTCTTTCTTTTTGGAAAACTGACAAGGGCTGATTTTATTTTACTGCATTGCGCTGTTTGCGAGAGGATATTTTTTTGTGTTCTTTGCTTGGCGGCGAAAAGTGCTAGAATAAAGTTTATACAGTCGGTAATGTAGTTTGAGTTGTTTTATAGCACTTTTGTTTTTCAACGGAGAGAGTTATTGGTTTACAGTTGAGAGTTGCAAGGAAAAATATTTTTAAAAGGATTTTGTTTTAAAATTTCCAACTACACATTTCTTTAAATTAGCAGGATTTCATAATATGTATACGTATATGCTGATGATTTTAAGATTAATTTTATATTTTCTTTTTTGATATATGTATGCCTTGCAAAAAGGATGTGATAAATTATATTAAGAATAAAAAATGAAATTTATATCATTTTGGATGACAGCTTCACCTTTTTTTTAAAGGTTTATGCAGGACAGATGAAAACTAACAACTTAAACTAAGTAAACACGACTGCCAGATGAATTGACAATGACATTTGGCAGGTTTAGACAATATAAGGCACATCATTTACATTTGCAGTCAACTGCATTCTTTGAACGTACATTTTAACAACTAGTTAGTTTTTCAAGTGTCATTAATTTACAGAACTTTCAAAAACTTTATTGTCTAGAAAACATTACCCAGGCAATCTAAAAGTCCATTACGATTTGTATTTTGTATTTTATATAATTATTCCTTTTCCAATTTGACAAGAAACCCTTTTACATAAAATATGAAATAGAATTGTGCGAAAACAAATTAATTCATTGAGTAATAAAGTTCAGCTTTCTGTTGAATGAAAAAACATGATCAAATGTCATTTTGACATAAGTAGACTTGACTTAATGCTTAGGGAGATTTTGATTAACTAACTTTCCAGTCAAATTTCCAATAAACTTGCTTTAATTGGAAAGCAACTTTTTAGCAGCTGGCCAATCAGATACCTGAAACTTGCCTTACTTTCAAGTTGCTTACGTCATCTGAACCTGTCAACTTTAACCAGTTTTCTATCAACCATGTGAACACCCAATTTTATCTGTCAAAAGTGATAGAAAAAAATTGGCAGTCAACTGTCGTCAAATTTTCTATCCAAAAATTGGTGGACTTCTTGTAATCGTACTCGTCTAAACACTCAATTTTTTAATTGACACCTATTGGAAGACTTTTGACAGTTCGGTCAATATTGCAAGATCTTCCAATCGTGTGTACTTAGCTTAGGAAGGATTTTCGAAAGAGAAAATGTTATTAATTTTATGAAGTGGTTTCCAATTAGGAATTAAATTAGGAGTTAAATATGGCTCAATAACGCTGCCGGCATACAAACCGCGCCAATTATTTTTTGACAAAAATGATCTTCGTCGCTAAACAGGCCGACTCCACTAGAGATAATTTCTCTCAGAATACTCATCCTGACATGAAAAGTCTAATGGAGTCGCGTTGTTTCATCTTATGATATGATGTTAGCGATCTATCTCTGCTATTTTGTCTTGACATCGATGTCTGATATCAAATTTGACGTTTGATTTTTTTTTTCCTTTTTTGTGTGTGGATGACATCTCAATTTCATTATTTTGTGTGTCTCAAACCGACAAGTATTCATTTGGCGCGAACAAAAAAAAAATTACTGTGCTAAAAAAAGTCGGCATTTGCAGTTTTTTTTATTAGATTCATATATTTAAAAGGATTAAATCAGGTAATAACACATTTTTATACGAAAAATTGTGGGAAGAATTTTTTTATTGTTTGACGTTTGACGTTTTTCAGAGATGAATTCACTTTAACCTCTCTTGCTCAAATGAGATGTCAAGACATAAACTGCCCAGCGAAGAAAAAAAAAAACTTCTAATTTTAATGTCAGAGATCTGGTTGGCGATACAGATATCAAGTGGAGTCGGCCTGAAAAAACGTTCTTAAAGTTGCTGTCACAGACTCCGAATTTAAGTTGATTTTTTTTTATAATTTGCAGACGTTAAACGTTCGTCCAATTTACCATGATGTAATCTTTAGTTCACTGAATAAATTGACAATGACAGTTGGATGATTATTGAAAGGGAGCGTTCATAAATTAAATTAAAGGTTGTCAAATCCCTATTGGAAAACCCGATAGCTCAAAAACCTATATATATAGATTAACAAGCCGATTTAGCCAGATTTAGGCAAAATATGCCAGCTTTAAGTTCATCTAAACCTTAGGAAACGTATAGTTTTATTGCCGTAATTTTGAAAATTGCAATATTGTTTGTAAACCTTAAATAAACTTTAGAAAGATTTAGACCACAAAAAAATGGATATATAACCTATACAAAATTATTTGATTTATTTAGCCAATGGAAAAGATTTAAAGCACTGGCGCAAATGTACTGAAATCTAAAATTAACGATAGTGCAAAATAGCGGGTGTTTTTTGAGCGCTTGAGAAATTTAAATAATATTACAAGACCGATATATGTTTGCCGCGGCTATGGGTAACATAGTCCTTTCGATCAGTTCAATTTTCACGGCTTTTTCCTACAAATCTGGCCACATGGCGCCAAGGGTTAAGTTGCACGAATGAGGGGCCCCGTTAACAGTTCAGTAAATAAAGTGTTCATGAAATTGATGACAAATAATCAGCACCAATTGTTTTAAACATAGTGTATGCATACTTGCATTATCCTTAATAAATATTGTTTTATATCCTGTACTATTTATAAGTCAATCTTGATGTACAGCTGTTTTTTTAATCAATAAATATCAAATATCACCATAGTTCGATAGCGCTGGCTATCGTAACGACAGCTTCTTCCTCATTTCGAAAAAAAAAAATAAGGATCGATAACGCCATTAGTCTGTAAACCACACCAAGCACTCAATATGGATGTAATAATGATTCGTTTTTGACTTGGGGATTGCCTTAAATATTTAACTCGACATGAGCTTCATCACTGAACTTTTTGAAAAAGACGTATGCTCTATGAACTTCACAAACAGATTTTTTTTGTCAAAGTATATTTCCACAATTTGAAAGCTATGGAGTTAAACGATTCATGATTCACCACAGTTTAATATTCTCACCTGTCAAATAAAACAGGTTGAATAAAACACACTGTTTATTCATCCAGTATTGAAGCGAGCTTGAATCATATTTTAACCCTTCGTAAGCCCATTTCGAGTTGTGTTGAAGAGTTTTTGATTGAACTAATAGAAACAACGTGGTTTAAAACTGTATGGGATCTGGGCCAAATAGCACTAAAAGGAAGGTAAACATTAAAAAAGCTACATGCTTTTAAAAAACGTACATTCAAGAAAAAAGCAAATCAAATTTCTTTATCAATTTTTCTAAGAGAAAGTATTTTTCACTTTTTGAAGGAAATCCAAATTTTTGAAAGAGCTCTATGCGGACAAGTCCATTTTGAATTGAAATTTCAGATTTCGTTATAGACTTAAGCTAAGTGTACACGATTGCCAAATCTGCAAATATTGCCAGATCTGTCACTGAAAAATTTGTCTCGAATGGCTGACAATCGTACACCAAATTAATTTGCAGACAAATGGTTTGGCTCCTAATTTGCAGACAAATATCTGCAAATTAATTTGTAGATATCTGGCAATCGTGTACACGCAAGCTGACAACCGTGTACACGCCAAATTGATTTGCAGAAAAATTTGTTTATCAATCATTTTGAAGACAAATGAATTTGCAGATGGGGCAATCGTGTGTACACAAAATTCATTGGGAGATCACCAAATTTTTTTCATTTTCTGACGTTTCTGCAAACGTCTGACAATGAATAAATTTGCAGATGCCGTTTGAGGAACATTTGCAAATTTATTCATTGGCAGACAAATTTGGCGAAAACTACAAGGTAAATTTTTTGGTTGTGCACGGTTTGCAGAAAATCTACAAATGTTTGCAAATCTACTGCTAGCTATTTGGCAAAATTAGTTTGTCGACATTGTCAGACAAATATTTGGCAACAGATTTGCAGATGTTTGTAGATATCTGCAAACCGTGTACACACAAATTGAATTTTCAGCTCATTTTCACACATTGTCAGACGTTTGCAGATCTGACAATGATTGTCAGACCTGGCAATCGTGTACAATTAGCTTTATGAACATCTTTAACGATATTCTAATTTGAAATTACTTTTTCACCATAAATTGCAACTTTGTGCTGTGGAAACTTTAATTCTAATTGTAGAATGTATAAAATTGAAACAAAAGATTAAGGCCCTCATTACGAGTAGCGAAGCGATCTTAGAAACTTGCGAATTCGATAACTTTGTATTATGAGTTTCGATTCGCTTCAAATGTCAAAACATTATCGAACTTGGTTTGGTTAGCGCTAAATTATCATTAGCGAATGTTCGTTAATTTAACGGCTCAGAACGTCAAATTCTATCGAATCAAAATATTCAGTGATAACACTAGCGAATTCAGAGTTTTCGTTTGTTTGTTAAAAGGAGTGATAAAAGAAATAGGTATTTGCAAATAATTTTTATCTTATTAAAACAAAAAAAGAAAATGAAAAAATATATTTTTAAGGACAAATGCAAATCAATTTGCTAGGCTGGTGCAATTGATGGAAACGAATATGGTTTGCGGCATTATTCGGTTCATCAAAAAGGAACCAAAAAGATTATTGGCAGAGTTTTGCAGAAGAACTGAAAACTCTTGGACCTCCGTTTCGTGAAGAAAAAGATTGGCATAAGGTTTGTTGATACAAATTTGTACATAGTTTACATTAAAAAAGTTTTTATTTGCAAATAGGTTTGGTTTGAACCACACTGCCTGTCTTTGTATCCTTTGAAGAAAGCTGTAGACAGACTTCTTAGTCTGAGCCAGGCATTTAATCCACAAGACAATTGCTTTGGCACATATTCACAGCATTTACTTTTAACCGATGTGACGACTAAGTCTGAAAAACTTCAACAAGATATTATTATCAACCTTGAGGCATGTGAACGGGTTTAAGGATCTTTTCAAAAAAAATCATTGATGCCAAGTGCAACGGAGGGCAACCAAGCCAAAACAATCATCTGCATAACAAAGTTCCTTGCCAAGTGGGAACAGACCAACAATTCAAATGCAAAGGAACGACTCAAGTTGTTGGAAACACAGCCTATGACCCCGGAAGATCTTTTAGATGTATCTTTATCCTTTCTTCCCCCTTTCTCTCATAATCGTTATCTTCAAAAAACAAATCAACGTTGTTTAACATTATTATTGTTTTTTTAATAAATAAATCAGAAGATAAAAACGCAATCTGAGAAATAAAATACTAATTGAAAGGCATTATTTGACATTTCATTTGTTTTTTTTTTTAATTAAATTAATGTTGGCGCCATTGATATTTGAAGCGAATGGCTAAGCTCGCTAATGATAATACTATCAAAAAAGAAATTTGCTTTTACATTCGAACTTTAGCGAACGTTCGTTTCGCTACTCATAATGAGGGCATTAAGTACTAATTTAGGGGGCAGAAGCACAGGAGTTTAAAGTAAATTATAAAGTAGGAAAAATGTAAGATTTATTGGAAAAAAAGAAGCTGCTGCTTTGAGCTTCTAATCGAAAGAATTCAGGTCTAGAAAAAGTTCATTATGGAGGACGGTGATCTTTAAAATTAAGAAAGTTGAAACATTGTTGATGCTGCTGTAGCTTTCTAACAGATTGTCTTCTATGTCACAATAGGCCATTGGTATCGTTAAGGGTGCCGTTGATCCTTAAATCCCTAAGCATACATCTGTTCGGGATCTAATAAATACGACTGCAAAATTTAAAGAAACTAAAGCAAATTAAATATAACACATTTTTAAAACTTTTTACAATCAGTTTAGATTTGTTTATTATTTTTATACATAATTTTATTCTGTCATTAATATCAAGTAAAATAAAATGTTTTAAACACTTTGAACCTAAACAAAAGTATATATATTTATATTATTATAATAATGGAGAGACATATGTAATTAAAATAAATTTTGTTTTTGTTTGTTTGTTTAAACATACATACATATGTAAAATTGTAACTTTCAATAATTTCTTTATTTTTTTTGTGTTCTTTTCCTTATCAAAACGCGCAATCATTCAAAATAATAACAAATAGAAAACAAAAGAAAATATTTAAAAAAAATCTTCCCAACTTTCTTGTATTGTTCTATATTTATGTATTATTTAAAATTTTCTTGATATATATTTTTTTAATTGTTTTCTTAAAATAAGCGACATACATATTATGCACTTTATGTAATAAAACAATATTTTCTTTATTTTATTTTCTATACACTTAATTTCTCTTTGTTTTGTTTTTTTGTTTTGTATATATATTTTTCAATATTGTTTTGTTGGTTTATTATTATTTTGTTTATTTGTTTGTCTGTTTTTTTTTTTGTTGTACCTATAAAATTAAACTCTAGTTTTTTATGTATTTATAATATTATATTGTTTTTTTTTTTGTTTTTTTTTTTGAAAAAATATTTCATAAAGTTCACATAAACACATTAAACTCTTTGTTTGTTTTGTTTTGTTTATTTTTGTTTGTGATTTTTATTTTGTTTGTTTTACTATAGTACGTATGTTGTATAATAATATATAGTAATTAAAAGCTCTATTTTTCATTAAAAATATATATTTATAATTATGGCGTCCACCTTTCATTTGATTTGATGTTTAATTTGTGAGTTAATATTTTATGACTGAAATGAGATGCATATTGTTAAATATTAGTAATTTTTATTATAGTTGATTTCATTTCTACTAAAATCTACGTACATTTTTAAACTATAAACTTAAAAAAAAAAAAAAAAAAATAAAAATAAAACATAAACAAAATAGAAAACGAAAAATGAAACAAAATAAATCGGGGATTTTCAAAAATCGAACTATTCAAAATGCGTTTTATAATAAGTTTATGTAAATATTATATTTTGATTGTGAACTATTTTTGTTTTAAATAAGGTGTTTTTTTTTGAAAGGGTTCAAGTTTCTAAATTATTCTTGTTTATAAAATGTGTACATTAATGGACCTATATATTTTTAAAAAATCAGGTAAATGTTTTGTTTTCTTCGTTATATTTTTTTTTTGTGACTGATAACTGAAATAGGATTTCCATTAAAGCAAATATCGCAAATTTTAATAAGCCCGCAGGAATTGAATTTCGTAGATTTATTGGTTATTGAAATTATTGACGTTGGAAGACAAAATTCAAATAGAAACGTTATCATTATTGATAAATACTAAATTATGAAGCAAGCCTCCAGTTCTTTGAACTGAACATTTAAATACAAAGGAACATTTTTCTAAATTATGGAACACAATATAATTGGTATTTGTTTTTTTCTTTCGGTCAAAAAGTCGATATCGTGTTAAATAAAAACGATCGTTATATATATTCTCATTTTTTGGGTTTGTAGTTTTATTCAAATGACTGAAAAACTATCAAACTTGGAAGGCGTTAGTTGAGTTTTCAGCAAATTGATATTTATTATAAAAGTCCACTCAAATAGTTTTTTCACTTCGGAATGAATAATGGTAAAATGGAAATTAGTTTATACCTACCTTTTGGTGTTCTAATCATTGTTTAAAAAGTCTCATAAAATCTTATGTGCACCAAAATTTTAAAGAAATTGTTGAGCGTTTTGGTGGACACGAGATTTTATGAGACTTTTTTGACAATGTTTTGATATCACCAAAAGAAAGGTATAAACAAATTTTCAGTTTACTATCATCTCTCATTCATTTAAGCACCAACTTTCGATCTTAGAGCTGTGTAGTTGTAATAAAATGACAACCGTAATAAGGGTGATTAATCAACGTTCAAACTCGACTATCAGCAAATTCAAAATCAACTTATAGTTATAAGAAGTGGTGCTATACACATTAAAGTGAGGAAACCAATATCTCCTTTTCCACATACAGTGCTGCACTTAATTATTGGCATACAATGATTTCTGATCTTAAAGTTTTTTTAATCTTTATAAACATGTTGACTTTCAATTCTTTTTTTAGTGGTGGTTGCATTTATTTGTTAAAAAACGCAGTTAATTTTCTCAACAAAATTATTGGCACATTTAAAAAAAGTTCTTTAAAGATGGAGAAATTATAAGCATGGCCGAGGTCTTCTGTTTAATAACAGCGTATAGTCCATTTGGCATAGATTGTATAAATTGTATGTTGACTTCGCATCCAATATTTTCCATTCTTCTTTTTAAGCCTGTTTCAAGTTCATATATATTGACAATCGCACGATTTTTGACACATTCGTCCAATTATTCCCACAAATGTCCTGGATTATTTTTTGTAATCCTGTGTTAAACTTTTAAAACCGAAACAAATTGAATCTGTACTCATCCGAAAAGACCACGACATCCCAGAAATTTTTTGATTTGGCATTGTATTCGATCACGTATTGGACTTTCTGGTTCATTTCTGAAACATAGGCCTTTGTCGTGTAACTCGATTGTTGTAACCCGCCTCGTCAATCTCCCTTCGGTACAAATTGCGTTGATGTAATTTTTGGGTTTATTTTGACTTTTTGGATAATCTTATAACATACAAGAGTATCAAAGATCCGAGATCGATTTGTATGCTGGGGACTTTCAATGCTAGACACACCCTTAAAACGATTCACAATGCTTTGAATAGTGTATCGGCTTCTATTCATTATTTTGCCAAACTAATTGGCCATTTTGATTGGATTCAGTGTTGTCTTTTTTTTGGGTCATTTTTATTCATTATTATTTTTAAACAATTTTTAGGAAAGAAACCGTTGATTGAATTGCCGAAAAAGATTGGTTTTAAATAACTTTAACTTAAATTATTCCTTTTTTGTCAGAACTGTTAGATTTGGGAAATTTGTTTAATAATAAGATCCTAGATCTGTTAATGATTTTGTGCAAGAAAATAAGTAATTATGTGTTGATTATTTTATATCTTTGGATTTACCTAAGTTGCAATTTACGAAATGAAATAAATTTGATAACTAATAAATACAACTACCTACCGAAGTAAACGAATAACTGAACACAACCACGTATTTGTGTAAATTTTTAAAAGTGGGTTTAAGATTTGAATATCGTTTTGTGCCAAAAATTAAGGAGACATCGAATCGAACATTTTTGTTTCTAAAATTCTGAACTTTTCACAATAAATTGTTTGTATATTACATTAGAACCGAGTATTAAAAAAGTCAAACAAGTGTCTTTTTTAATTATCTCTATGAGACAAATACTGAACAACTTTTCTCAAGTGCTGCCTTTCTTCTCACTGCTTTTGAAGGTAATTTATTTCAATATCACATTCAACTACGACTTTACGACTGTGTTTACAAAACTATTTTGATATTTGCCCACAGCTGGAGATCCTATCTATTTTCATTCATTTTTAATTTTCAGTTTTACATACATATTTTAGTATTTACTTAATGTTCTTTGTGTTTATAAAACAAAAAATCTGTTTAATGTAATGTAAGCGTTATTTTTGTTCTTCTATTTTCTGTTTTTCTTTTCTTTTCTTTTTGTGACAAAAATTGTCTCTGTCATTATTCACTACTTGTTTTTTTTTGTGTAATGATTTTTTTAAACAACAAAACAAAATAAAACAAATAATAATATTTTTAAAATCTACTACTGTCACACCATGCAATTTGAATGTTGTAATAATAAAACAAAAAATAAAACTAAAACATTCACTTTTGTGACAAATAATTCATGTACTTTGTAGTATTTCTTGCATTCCTCACCAACTCACTATTGTTATCCTTTTTGTCCCAGTTATCCTCCTCCGGCTGGCCATGCACGCTGTGTGTGTCCTCCCACTCGTTGTGTTGAGTATTTGGAGACTGCCGGTTGGAGAAATTGCGGCGATGATGACGCCGATCCCAGGTGCTAGACGTTTCGCTAGCCAAGCTACTTTGGCTGCTGTAACGGTTGCTGCGACTGAAGTTGCGTGAGTTTTGTGGCCGATTGTGTTGGCGGTAGTTGTTTGGACTCTGGCTGCGGTTAACACCGCCGCCGCCGCCACCTCCATTGTATGAGTCGAATTTGCCTTTGGGTGGTCTGGGAAGGGTTCGAGCTCTGGATGAACTCCTGCTGCCATCACCAACTTGACTACTGTTCTCATCGTCGTTTTGGTTGCGACCTGCATTGTTGCGCCACTGGTCACGCTCCATGGAGTTGCGCATTTTTTCAGCCTTTTGGAAGCGAGGTGGAGGATCGTAGGTGTTGCGGTAGTTGTAGCTGCGATTGCCACCGTTGTGACCGTTGCCGCGTCCGCGCGAATTTCCATTGAAATTCCGGTAACCGCCGTTGTTGCGCTCCCAGCCGCCGTTACCATCGCCGTTGTTGGATTTTGTTTGAGAATGTCGCAGTCTATCGTTGATGCTGTACAGTCTTATATTGCTCCCGCCCTCACTGCGTGAACTGCTATGGTGATCATCATCGTAACTGCCACTGAAGCGACGATTGTTTCGCCCATTGCCGTTGCCGTTGTTGTTTGCCGAATGCTCGTCGTCGGGTCGATTGAAGCGCGGTGCCCGCCACCTTGGCAGCGGCTTCTGTTCTTCTTGCTCCTCTTCACAATGCGTCTGGGGTGGTAGTGCGCGGAAATCATTCTGTCTTGGGCTCTTGTTACCGTGATGATTTTGTCTTTGTTGATAATTTTGCTGCTGCTGCTGCTGTTGTTGGGGAGGTGAACGTTGCTGTGGCGGAGACGTTTGTTGCTCACTTCCGCTTATGGTTAAATTTTCAAAATATACATTCTGATCGTTCTCGAAGAAACTGTCCTCGCTCACAAGCTCCGACCATTTTTTTGGCTGACCACCTTCGTAGTCGTTATCCTCGACGGCATTGCCATTGACGAAATTATTTTGGTCACATTCACTCTCCTCCACTAGGTACTTTGTGTACATCTCCTCAAGCATGTGGCCCAGATTGGCAAAGTTACTGTAGTACAGATCGAGAGTCATGAGCAGCAGAGCCTTCGTGGATGGCTGAAGGGCATTCTGTTCAATCAAATTGCGGCGCACGTGAAATAGTAGTTGGGTGAGATCATCTTTGTGCTGGACCCGCATTATGTCTCCATTAAGAGTAACCTAAAACGAATACAAAAACGAAAAGTTATACATTTTGTTAATGTGGGTGTTTATTTACTATTATTAGGTATATATTTATTTTATTTTTTGGAAAATTAAAACATACTTGAGATAAAATAAGTTTGGCAAGTTTGACATCAATTATATCATTGCCGTCTATTTCTCGAGTTAAAAGTCCCAATAGAGATTGACCAAGGATTGTAATTGGTGAGTTATCTGCTAAACGAACACGATGGTAGTATTCTCCAAGCAGTGTTATTGAGTTATAAAGCCTGTTTTTATCTTCAATTCGATATCTATCGGCATTGCAGAAGTTGACTTCGAGAATTTTCAACATTTTACTGCGAACTTTTGTGTCATTCATGGCAAGTGAATCGAAATTGCGTGACGAAAAGAGCAGAGCAAATTTCAACGAAGTATCAGGATCGTATAGAGCCTTTTCATTGATGTATTCCATTGACTCACTGGAAGTAGAAAAATCAATGTATTAATAAAAAAAAAAAATAGTTACCATAGTTGTTTTATTTGTTTTTGTGATAATTGTCTAAATAGATTGTTGTTAAAATAAATAGTTTTTTGTTTGTTTTGAGTTTTTGACCTATGCGAAACAGATACAAAAGAAAATGACTTTTATCAGTTCCCGACTAAATTATTTCCATTTATTCGGAGAAAAGGATTTTTATGATCGTTTTCGTCTTTCAACTTCCTATTTTTCATTTGTAAAATTTTGAATGCAGCTCTTGTGTTTTCAATTTACTTCCTTCTTTCTGTGTTTCGATGAAACTTTGTCACAGCATCCATTTTCTTCAATTTTACTAACAACATCTGCCCAGTTGTTTAAAGCCGAATAGACTTAAGAGCTTTATATAAGAGCTTCTGTGACCTGTTAGTTCCGCATCTTGAATTCACTTCTTTGGCGATGTCTTCCCATGAACTTGGCAGTCTGCTTGGTTGGCCCGTTTGTAATGAAATCAGGAAAATAACAATCTTTTTAGACGCATACTTTTGTTTGTTAAGAAAAGATTCGAAAGAGAACAGTTCAATTACAGAACAAATTAAAGGCACGTAGTCGTATAATACGAAACTGTCAACCACTCAAAAATATTTAATATCGATGGTTTTGTTTACCTCATTGATACCAAATTATTTTTGTATTAACTAATTTATTTATTACTACACCCTAACATAGCAATCTTAAATTGCTGATTCAGTACAAGGTTTATAGAGATATATGTATGTACATACATAAGCTTCAAGGGCTTTTTTGGCTCATCATCAACACTCATGACGTAGGGCCCGGATTTTCATGCTCTAAAAAACAAGAAATATGCGCCTAAAATATGCCCTTAACATTACTTAATATGCCATAAAAAAATAAAAATATGTTAAAAAAATCCAAAATGTTCTGCTGAAATTTTCAATAGAAAATGAAAATACTTTGAAATAATAAAAAAAAACAGTCTTTTATTCACAGCAAAAAGTTAAACAAGTTAACATAAAACATACAATTAATTTTGGTTTAACAAAAAAATAAATTGTATTTCTATCATTAACGTACATTGTATTTTAAATAATATATTCATGTGTAGGTACATTATTTTTGTAAGTATGTTTTGTTAGCGTGGACCATAAAGTTTTTTTTTTTAATTTTCAAAAATGAAAGCTCTGCGATTTGATCTCAAAAAACTTTTTAGCATAGACCTTTCCACGTCAACAGACATTAGTGGAGCATTTTTAAAGGAAACAATCTCATTAACTGAAAATTGACGATCGAAACACTGTTCTTCATCCCCATTTAAGGATGTGAAGATTTTTTTCATTTGTGTATATCCTTCGTTTTTAGACGTTTTCCAGTTTGTTGCAAATTGATTGGCCCATTGGTGATTCTACAGCATGTATTTTCAAAATTGCTTAGTCCATTAAATTTATTTGCTTTTTGAGTAAGTTCCAACCCTCTAATTTGACTATAGCCTCACTGAGGAACCCATAGTTCGAGCTATGAACCTGACCCATGAACCAGGCAGGTGTCATGAATTATTTTTGGATAAAATATTTTTAGTGTGTGAGCTGCTTTCACCATATAAGGAGCTGCATCTGTTAAAAACAGAAGGATTTTATTTTTGTTGATATGTTTTCCAAAAAGGTTAACAGGTTCGTCAAAAGCTCGAGTGATTGAAGCGTGGTTTGTTTTCTGTAGCTCAATAACATTGGCTAAATATTTTTTTTTGCTTATGTCCTCATCTTGATGTAAGATACCTACAACTACATTTGCAACAAATACCCTGGATATTAATGGTTTCAACAATGGAAACCCACAAAAAATTATCTTTTAGAAATATTTTAATCGATTGATTGCCATTTCAAAGCAAATTTCTTAATTTGAAAAACTATCTGATTCTTTTACTTCTAAGGCTGTCCAAAAAAAATATACATTTGCATCGAGATCCGGGCCCTGCTCATGAGGCTTAAATTAATCCTGCACTGAAAACCAAGGACTTAGAACTAACCACATCTGATTTGACTTTGATTTTAACTTTGTACTTAGAAACTAGGCATTTTAACTCTGTTGTTTAATTTAATTTTGCAGTGGTCTTTATTTCAAAACCCAACCTCTTAGGGCCAAATACATATTGTAGCCCACCTTGATTTAAGATCCCAACAAAACTTTCACTTATTGAAAATTTGACCTCTGGGATAAAACCAAAAAGAATGAAACAAGTTCCAAAAAAAAAAACACACAAACGACGATGTGACCTTGAAATATGTATCCAAGGCTTGTCGACAGTCGACACTTAATCAATTTTTGTGTGTGTAAAATAAAACATCTGCTAAAGTACAACGACATCAAAATTATTATTCCCCTAGGTCAGTTTTTTGATCTTTTCAAAATTATTTTAATAAACAAAATCTCTATAATTTTTGTACATGAACATACCTAAAAAAAAAAATAGTACACTGGAGACTAGAGTTCAATGGCTTGACTTCATTCGTACAGTAATAGATTAATCACCACCACTTTAGGCTACACAATTTGTTTTTGTTTCCAATCAGTTTTTTTTTTTATATTTTGTGTAGTTTTCTAGACTCTTTATTGAAGAGTGTTTTTTTAAGTGAGATAAATTTGTAGGGTGTTTTTTTAGTTAAATGATAAGTTTAGATGATTGTTGTCTGTGGTGTGGTCTGACATTTGAAAATGTTAAAATGTGTTGAAATTTCTGTTGAATAAGGTTTGGCAACTCATAATCAATCAATTAACACCAGAACAGCGCCTAAATATGTTCAAGAAGTTCATAGAGCCCTTCGTCCGAAGAATTGTGCTAAGGGATAAAGCTCATATTCTGGTTAAATGGATTCGTAAATAGGTAAAATTTTCATATATGGAGCCATTGACCAACTAATCACCATTGGATCCATCAAAATCCTGGCGAAATCATCGGTCCTTATTTTTTTCCAAATGAGAAAGAAGTTGGCGTTACGATGAATGGCGAGCGATATCGAACTATGCTAACTGATTTGTTGTTTCTAAATAATGGGTGATTTTTTTGAGGTTAGGATTTTCATGCATTAGTATTTGACAGATCACGCGGGATTTCAGACATGGTGTCAAAGAGAAAGAAGCTCAGTATGCTTTGACATTTCATCATGAATAGACTTACTAACGAGCAACGCTTGCAAATCATTGAATTTTATTACCAAAATCAGTGTTCGGTTCGAAATGTGTTTCGCGCTTTATTTTTTTTCAGCGATGAGGCTCATTTCTGGTTGAATGGCTACGTAAATAAGCAAAATTGCCGCATTTGGAGTGAAGAGCAACCAGAAGCCGTTCAAGAACTGCCCATGCATCCCGAAAAATGCACTGTTTGGTGTGGTTTGTACGCTGGTGGAATCATTGGACCGTATTTTTCAAAGATGCTGTTGGACGCAATGTTACGGTGAATGGCGATCGGTATCGTTCAATGCTAACAAACTTTTTGTTGCCAAAATGGAATAACTGAACTTGGTTGACATGTGGTTTTAACAAGATGGCGCTACATGCCACACAGCTCGCGATTCTATGGCCATTTTGAGGGAAAACTTCGGAGAACAATTCATCTCAAGGAATGTACCGGTAAGTTGGCCACCAAGATCATGCGATTTGACGCCTTTGGACTATTTTTTGTGGGGCTACGTCAAGTCTAAAGTCTACACAAATAAGCCAGCAACTATTCCAGCTTTGGAAGACAACATTTCCGAAGAAATTCGGGCTATTCCGGCCGAAATGCTCGAAAAAGTTACCCAAAATTGGACTTTCCGAATGGACCACCTAAGACGCAGCCGCAGTCAACATTTAAATGAAATTATCTTCAAAAAGTAAATGTCATGGACCAATCTAACGTTTCAAATAAAGAATCGATGAGATTTTGCAAATTTTATGCGTTTTTTTTTTTTTAAAAGTTCTCAAGCTCTTAAAAAATCACCCGTTATTAATAAGCTGAACATTGAAGACATTTGGTTCCAACAAGAAGACACAACTTTTCATACACCGCTCTACCATCAATTAATTTGATAATCAATTTATTGCAACTTCTTTCCAGAACTTATCCACTTGAACTGGACCCCTCGTTCGTGAGACTTAACACTTTTCAGTAGGGACTATGAGAAGTCATTGGTTTATGCCGACAAACCAGCAACTCTTGAAGAAAGCCAATATCAAAACCATCAATGACCCATAAGGAAAGATTTATAGGAAAAGTAGTAAAACTTTGGACTGCACACGAATGGACAATGGAAATCGCAGCGGTGCGTTGGCAGACATATGCCGGAAATCATATTTGAAAAATAAATAAATGAAATTATCTACCAGGTTATAAAAGTACAAAAATAATTTCAATAATATTTCTATCTTTTATTATTATTTGAAGTTCTTAAGCTCTTTAAAAAAACACCCTATAAACCGATTAAAAAGAGCACGTTTAAAAACTCATGCCTATCCCTATTCGTGCTATGCTTCTACTTATTATTATTTCAATTTTTTCAAAACCTAAATCAGTGAATTCTCTATTCAAAATTTCTATTACACAAAAGAAAATATGTACATACGTCCCATGAGGAGGCGAGCGAATAAAGAAAAAAAAATTCAGTGCGATTGCGATAAAACTGATTCAATTAAGTACTCACACTCAATGTTTTGAACTCTTTTGCTCTGTCGTCATCAAATAGTTTTTTTAGGTATATTAGACAAAGAGTACCTACGACTTGGTATACTCGTAAAAAATGCTCGTCGTTGGTTAAACAACGTAAACAATGCAAAAATAAGTCAAAGTACTGGGGGTGAGAGCGTAACTACATATGGTTTGTTTTTGTTTTTGTTTAATTTAAAAATAATTCTATAATGTAAAAAATATTTCTTTATAAATGTATGGCTTTCAGCAGAACAGAACTTATCGTATTGTTGCACTTATGTACATATGTACTTATACGAAGCTATAATTCATTTCTTTTTGTTTTTGTTCTCTGTTGTAAACAATAATATTCTTTGCCACTGACTCTGACCGTCGCTCGTCGCGTCGCGTCTGCCCGTTCACGCAAAATAAAAATCAAAATAATAAGAAAATAAAATGAAAAGAAGTACATTTGGAAATAAAAAAAAAAAAAACAAAACGATCAAACAAACAAATTTAAAAAAAAAAAATCAGTTGATTTTGATGGGTTATAGAGGGGGTTGGGGTGTGCAGTGTGCATTTAAACGATAACGAGTTGAATTGTGACGGTATAATTAATTCGTATGCACGCTGCTATGTTGTAGGATGATTTTTAATTAATATCAATTCATATTTTTGTGTGTGTTTCACTTTTGGCATAAATGGGTCTAGCAGTTAAGTTAACGGGTAATCAATTAAGATTTTTTTAAATTAATATATTTTGAATGGAAGTGTTAATGAAATCAAATTGGTCAATTTTTTATTGCACTTAAAGAATATTAAAGCCAATTGAGATTGTTCTCTTATGCTCAAAAGTTGATAATGGATATTTTAAGATACTAAATCGAAAAAATAAAGCTTCTGGAAGATCATTGAGCACAGGGCATTGACTCCAACAATCTCCACTTTACTTGAAGGTGGGGTGGTTTGCATATCAATAAATGAGATTATTTTCTGATTTTTTGACACACCGCACTTTTGAATTGGTTATTCTTATTATAATTCTCCAAAGTTGGGAAAAATACATTTTTTCAACGCAACCTCTGAGAAAAAAACTTGTCAGAATTTGGTGTTCCATATCAAGGCGCTTATTTATACAACCTTTCGTACAAAAAGTTTGATTATATAAATACCTCCAAAATTTGATGTTACCTCTTAGACTAATTTAATTTAAAGTAATTTTGCTCAAATAACCAAATGTAACCCAATTTTGCAATCTATGATTGCTATGAATTTAAATTTAAGTACAAAGATGTTTACTCATCTCATTGTTTGATTGACAAATGGATCACAATTTATTAAATAGCTTAATTTATTAAATAGCTATTTTTGTACAACCAAATAGATTTAATTGAAAAGTTTGCTAATAAAATGAATTTTACAGTTATAGGTATACGATCTTTTGTGTCTCCTAAGTGGAGACTTCGACATTACAATAAATCAGAATTTATATAAAAAAGTTTTTTTTCTTTCTCTATACTTATACAACTTCTGAAAAAGCATTTGCAGAAATTAAAAGCCGACATGAATTCCTTCCTATAAACCAGGAACCAGTATTGAATCTTAACAAAAAACTAGTTATTTCGAACGTCTAGCATCAAACCTTAGCTAGATCTGTTTTGGCGACAGACAGGTGGTGGTTTTGTTCTATCTTTGGGGTTTGTTTTTTTCTATGAAGTTTTGTTTAAGCATAATTTACGTGTAGCTACAGGTATACCAATGTAGAAATATATTTGCCAAAAAAGGTAAGGTAGCTCAACTTTTTGCAAGTTCGTAAGAACTGCGAACTGTTTAGTCATCTCCGTAAGAGATGATCGACAGTTTAGAGCTGTTTGTGAATTAGGTGCGACAGAGTCCAGTGATGCTTGACTGTCTGAGAAGATGAGTACATTGATATAGGATACCCAGGAGGACTTATTTGATGGCCAGAAGTTTTGCCTGGAACATACTACAAACACGTAAAGAAAAGACACCAGGTGTATAATTTAAAATCCCCTGTTTCATCATAGATGGCGTATGCAGCAATGCAGCTACCAAGAAAAGATCATTCTGTTTTTTTTCATGAGTTTGATGACTGTAAAAATTAATCAATGCACATTTTCAACAATTTCATTACATACAATTCATTTTTTTGAAGTGAAGTTTTATGCGAGAAAAAGAGAATTTGCAGGAAGATCCGGTTTTCTGCTTTAATTTGAAAAAATCGGCAACGGAACCAATGTGCAGAAATTGGTTTGGTCGGTTGAAAGATTGGAATTAGGAACTGCAAGACAAGAAGACGTTAAAAACCTAGTAAATCTGCCATTGCCTACCACATCCATTAACAACTAAAAAAAATTAACTGCGCTTTGTGCGAAAAAAGACCAGATTATAAACATAGTCATGAAAATCTGATTCTTCTTTAAGAATACACACCATTGCACTAGTTGAAACTACTCAGAGGCATTCAACTGGGAGTAGCGACCTGGTCCCTTCCGGTTGACTACTGTTTTTGTTAATAACGTCTAAATATGTCTTGATGAGTGGTATGCCTTGAAAGAGTAGACATTTTTTGTTGCGTGGTATCCACAAATTGCCCGAGATGAAGATGGAAACATATTTGTCTTTTTACTAACAAAAACGCTGTTTTGATTATGTACTATATAATTATTTACCTGTCAACTCAAGTAACAAACTTTTTCATTTAACTTTGCATTTAATTAAGTGCTCCGTTAAGCAGTGTTTGTTTGTTCTTTTTATTATGAAACAATGTAAAGTCGTAGAGAATCTGAGATGATTAACGAACGTCTAGGTGGGGAGAGGCATTTATTGGCTTACTTAGCCACAAATAACGAACAATTCATCAATGACTGAATTTATATAGATCCCTGAAGACTCTTACAAAAATCCGTTTTGTACTAACTAAAGCAGCCGCATTTTTAATCATTTCTATTGACCCAACTTTTGGTCAACTTTTCTAAGTTTCTGCTGCACTAGCACATTGAAAATTTAACAGACGTATACATTTTGGAAGCTAGTACCTGTTGCGTCATGGTTAGTGCGTAGGATTGTCATGACAAAGGCCTTTGGTTCAATCCATGTCTGCGCCATCTTAAAGTTTTTTTACGAGTACTGCCTCTTGAGAGGAATGCTTTCTCAAACTAGCCGTTCTGATTCGGTTTAAATCGGTAGGATCACTCCATCCCTGACAACATTACTCGCACACAGAAATGGTTGAGAGTTGTAAATCGCTAGGACCTAGTTTTCAACGGACTGTTGCGCCACCTAAATTATTTTTGTTATACATTTTGCGCCACCTAATTTGTTATTATCTTGCCACAATCTTTGTAGTCTAATGTGTTGAGAAGAACTGTAGCCCGTTTTTTCTACGGTAAACATTGATACTTGAGTCTACATTTAATTTCGGCTTTTGTTTAGCACTCCAAATATCCACCAGAAATATGTATGTAGGTACCAATGTTTGTACATAGTTTTGCATTTCAGTTAACAATCAGCCAACACCCGTACGTTCAAGGAACACAAGATCGGCCGAGAACATCGCCGCAGTCCGTAAAAGTGTACAGCAGAACCCGAGGCAGTCTATTCCTCGCCGTGCACAAGAACTCGGCCTTTCGCAGACTTTAACCTGGCGAATTTTGCGTCGGGACTTGGACCTTCTTCACCCGTACAAAATCCAACTGACCCAGGAGCTCAAAGTTCATGACCATAGAAAACGCCGTTTGTTCGCTGACTGGGCTTCAAATCGTTTGGAAGAGGACCGCAATTTTGGCCGAAAAATCATCTTTAGTGACGAGGCGCATTTTTGGATTAATGGCTGTGTTAAGAAGCAAAATTTCCATATATGGGACGACACCAACCCATGCGAGGTTCACCAGGTGGTAATCCATCCTCAAAAAGTTACCGTTTGGTGTGGATTTTGGGTCGGTGGCGTAATTCGTCCGTACTTTTTTTTAAAACGACGTAAGTGTGGCGGTAAACGTCAATAGCGAGCGCTACATAACGATGATAACTAATTTCTTATGGCCCCAATTGAACCTAGACCACATGTGGTTCCAGCAATCAACGACATCTACACACAACATTTACCCGCCCTTATTGAAAACCCTATAGAATCACAAAACTAAATTTTTCCTCATTATGTCTAAAAACTTAATCTAACTTTCGACATACGCACTTTGTTTATGGTTAAATAAACAATTTCCGTTTTCATTCGCCGAAGGTCAACTTCATTCACACTTTTAACAAAACCATGAAACAAAAACAACAGCAACTGCAACATCGTCGGTCGTCTCAATCATTCGCAATGCGCAATCATCTTTAAAATCAAAGGAGAATCATCAGCATTGCTTTCAACTTCAATAAAACTCAATGATTCACCACCACACCATCAAAAACGAAGATATCAAGTGTTCATTATTTATTGCACTACCAACAATAAATAATAATAATAATAACAATAAAGAAAAAAATATGTACAACAAAGTGCCGCCATTATTACTTCGGCTGTTGCTCATAATATAGCAGAGCAGCTCTTCTAGAGTCTAGAGCAACAAAAATAGACAACGATTACTTCAGAATATATATTTTCTTCACAGCAGAAATGAAAATCACAAACAAAAACAGAAAATAAACTCGAAATATTCGTTTCACCTATGTACGTCTACCTTTTTTACATTTTATAGGTATATTGAGTTTGATTAGAATGATGCTACGCTTCAGAATCAAATTCAGTGAACTAGCTAAAGCAAGGGCGACAATGCTGCTGTACTGCATAGAATCTCAAGAATGTCTCACTGAAATCATGTATCCATCCACAACAAAAAAAAAGCTCAGTCTCTGGATAAAAACATTTTCTTTTTTCTTCCCAAGAATTCAAGACGATGAAGGAGGGGAGAGGTGAAGTGCTACACAACACTACGTGCGTCTTATCACCATCATCGTCGTCGGTGTCGTAGTCATATTCGTTTACGCTTAGTCGCTTCGTTGAAGGCTGAAAAACAAACATCAACCTAGTCTCTTCTTTTGTCTCCTATTTCACAACTATGTCCAACTCTTTTCTTGTGTTGGTTTGTCATAAAAATCTTTAAAATACCGAATAAAAGGAAAAAAGAAGAATAAACTTACTTAAGCATGTTCTCGTCGCGTACAATGCTGCAGAAATCACACTCGATTGATTTGATTTTGTGATTCATTACGATGCCATCGTCTTGTAGGTCCAATCTCTGGATCATTTCGATGATCTTGTCGTAGGGACTGCCGCTGCTGCCACTGCCGCCGCCACCACTGCTGCTGACACTGCCACTAGTGTTGGCCATTTTGGGCTTCGGCTGGCTTGCAATTTATTTGTCGTTTATCGAAGTCGTTGTTGTTGTCGCGCACGACGGAAGTCAATTGAGGACAAATCGGGACTTTTTTTTAAGTCTTGCTCTTGTTCTTTCTCTGCGATGGGGGCACAGGAACGTGGACAAACGTGGTTGCTTTTCAATTGTTGAGTAAGACCATGGAAACTTTTACAGAACAAAGAACAAGCGACGAGTACGACAAGAAAATGCAAACAAATTTTGCAAAGCCACAAAATAAATTAAGGGACGAACCAAATAAAAAATAAAATAAAATAAAATAAAACCTAAACTAATAAAATAACATTTGTTGCATTTAGTTAATGCAACATTGCATGCATCGGTTGCACTTGATTATTTTGTTTTTGTTATTTATTGAAAATATTATTCTTAATTTATTTTTCTTTTCTTATTTTGCACAACGCAATGCAAAGCGCCAGACAGGGAAAAAGACGAACAAAAAAAAGAAGATGAAGAAAAACTTGTCGCAGCCACACGCTGCTGGTTGCCTTTTTGATATTTGCAATTATTCTAGAAATTTTTGTATTTATCGCGTTTAATTTTTGAGGGTTTTTGAGTTCAGTATTTAACACAATTGGATGCACAATTATTTGGTTTTTATTGTTTTGTTGAGTGTATATTATTTTGAAAAAAGTAAACTTTGTATAATTTGTGAGAAAGATTTTTGTTGCGCAGGTGACAAAAAATTGGTTTTTATCCCGCTTTTTGAAAACTACGAATAAAAGAGGGAAATTTGGAATGACAGTTGATTTGTGTCACGTATTTGAGTCTCGAAAGCTGCAATAATGGAGAAGCGAGACTTGAATTATGGGATATTTATAAGTACTGTATTATCGACGATGTTACACCATGTTTTCACGAAAACAAGGGTAAGGTAGGTTAGGACGATGTACTTTTATTAGATAATTAAATGATTGGATTAAAAAAGACGGTTGAGGTTATCAATTAGAAGCGGCGTTTTTATGATCGAAATTAATTCATATTAGTTACTCTGCGAGAATAAAACAACATAGATCCAAATCTTAGTAAATTTATGCAGTCATCTCTTTTTCCGTTGTTTGTTAACTTTTCAAACATTTTCTGTATCATTTCATTCAACTACAATGAACAATGATCTTAGAAAAATATCAATATCTAAGAAATGGCTACATTTAGAAAAAAAATCAAAAAAAAAGTGAAAACCTTTCTTCGAGAAAAACTAATAATAAGATTTTATTCAGGCTTAATGGATACCTGCGAGCGATAGCTTTTTAGAAGGCTGCCATTTGGAGAGTGTTAGAGATAGGGTCTCGAAATTTTTACAGAATAGGCTTTAAAATACGCACTGTCTAAATAAAATATTTTGAAAACTTTACACGGTATAACCTTTTTCACAAACCTAGATACAAATCAGAGGTGGAATCGCTTAAAGCGATAGTTTATTGTTCACCAACATAATTAATGATCTTACTCTACGTAAGATCAAATTAACTATTACGTTTCTATTATAGTTTGTTGGTGAAAGTTACTAGTTTACACAATAGTTTTATTTATTTGGGAACTATAGATTGAAAGTATAGTTAAAAAAAAAAACTAAAATAAGTTTCAATTTAAAAATAAATGTATACTTCCTGTAAATTTTCTATGAGGAAAATGTAACGAAAAATGACAAAAAGTTCAATAGCTAAGAACTGTTGCGGACGCCTGGTTGCCCGTAATCCAGATTTCGTAATCTTAAAACCTGGAACGAAATAAAAACAAATAAAATTAATAATCAGTCAAAATAAAAACATACCCAATTTACCAGTTGAATGCGCCGCCATGTTTTGCCTGAAATGAAATGGTGTTGTTGGTCGGTGGCTGACAGATCTCAGCCATCGACGAGGAGAAAACAAAATATAAAAGGGAAGTCAACAAGTGCGTTCCGTTGGCGATCTGGGTTTTGTGGTCTTAGTCGTATTCCCGTGTTTTTGATTTGCATGCTTTTAAATTCTTGTTATACTTGATGTGCTTTATGTTCGTGATCGCCAATGATCGATTATGTATGTTATTATTTGTTATGGGGTACTGGTTATATGTTTTGTTGTTATTTTGTAAATTAT
Source organism: Eupeodes luniger (assembly GCA_951509635.1). Lineage (NCBI taxonomy): Eukaryota > Metazoa > Arthropoda > Insecta > Diptera > Syrphidae > Eupeodes > Eupeodes luniger. The sequence continues at coordinate 127,638,230 of OX608075.1, read as the reverse complement.
GTGTCGTGATCTTTGTAGTGTTCTGGTCTAAGGTGGTTCTGTTCTATATGTCTCCCGATTTCGACCATTGAACGCACCTTGGGGACAATAATAACCCCATTTAGTTGAGAGCGCACTAACACCTGTATGGCCTCCCACTATTTGGGTTTGATAATGTGGGTGTGGGTGGAGGAACACACTATGTGGATATGGAGATCGGATGATGTTCCTGTTAGAGATACATCATTCGAGTATATTTTTTGCCAGTGTGGGTGGAAGGGTAAATTTGCCCCACTCTCATTCGGCAAATAACCACCCAATCGTGCGGACAATAAACACGTTAATTTTAAATCGTGCGATATTTAAAAATGTCAAAACATATCCTACGGTGCGTGTTGTGTTGATTAAAGAATTATGTGTGTTTTTTTTGTTTAACAAAAAATTAATTAATTTTCTTTTTAGAATACCAATTAAATGAAAAAAAAAAAATAGTGTGTAGGAAAGAAGTGCCGAAATAAATAGTAAAGAAGGCAGCGAGATCCTAAATCGCTAGAAACTAGAAAAAGTGAAAAAGGAGAAAGCCCGACCAAAAAGGTGGTGAGTTTTTGTTAGCAAATTATTTTATGAGAAAATTATTAGTGAGGTTTTGAATTATATAGGTTCATACTCGGCGGCCCAAAAGAGTACCAGGATATGTGCCGGGCCGCCGCTTGAAAAAATTATAATAAAGAAAAAAGAAGGCAAAACAAAAATCCTTGAGAAGAAATCGAAACCTAATATACGAAGAAAAGCTAATTTTCATAAATATAATTAGATACTAAAGATTTAAAAGTGGTTAAGATACGTTTGCCTAAAAACTTGAAAGAGAGAGGAGACATACATATGTATATACTTACGTGACCGCAGTCATAGTAAACCAAAAATTAAAACAAATATCCGCCTGCGCAGGGCGCTTACCGAAGCACGGGTATAGGGTGCTGCCGTTCCCTGGACGTTCGTGGACGGAAATTTTTCTTATTGATACTCATATTTATACAGACGTCTACATAAAATTTGTGTTCTACCTATATACATATATACATCGTCTAATATACATATTATAGCAAAACAAAATTTAAAATATTTTATGTTTGTGATTGTCTAATAAGTTAAGTTTTTTTGTGGTTATATATATCTTTATATGGACATACCTAGTCCCGGCGTGGAAGTTTTTTTGTTGTTGATTCATTACTTGTGTTTTTATATATATTATATTTTTTTTGTTAGTTATAACTATATTAAATTTTCAATTATACTTTGTAAGGTACAGGAAACTTTTTAAAGGTAGTGCCGGGAAGCTTAAATGTTTTGTTGTTGTTCTAGTTGTAACACCTCCACAGAGCTCTTTTGAGGTAGGGAACTAAGAACCCCCGTCCGTTTTCCGTTTTCACCTGAAAAAAGAAAAAAAAAGGAAAGTTATAATAAAGGGTGTTTCAGCTCGGGTATTAAACACTCACCACGAATTGTTTCTTTCGGTTACCTTTGTTTTTCTAGTTGCTTGTTTGTTTCCAATTATTGCTTCTTTTTTTTGCTGTTAATTTGTTGTTATTTAATTAAGTACGAGTTACTTCTTACTATTTATTACCTTTTTCGTTAATTATGTGAAAATAAAACTTCCCATAACGCCTTTGAAAGGAAGAAAAAGTTTTTTTTTGTTGTTTCGCTTAAGCGAAGCAATGGTTTTCTAAGCTTGTTTTTTTCAGGGGTGCCAAGGGTAGCGGAGTGAGTGACGAACTAAGATGACCTGAAGCCGAACCTCGACCAACAATATTGGGGGTGTCCAACACTGGCCGCGGACACCTAAAGGTAGGGTGGGTAATGGCCTCACTGCAATAACATCCGCAGTGCCCTGATGTGCCATAGTCCGTCCGTTTATGTTTCCTTACCCCTTCCTTTTTCCTTGGCCTGATATGTGTTTTTGTCTGCAGGCGAGGTTGAGTTTCGGGGGTAAGATCCCCCCCCGTCCGACGAGCTGACGCCGTGCAACGCAAGCAGGCCGCGTCCCCCGGAGCTCAACATTCTAACCTAACCTTTCCCAAATCTTCCTATCTCTTTTTCCTACCTCATCCTTATCCTACCCTTCCACTTTACCCACCTCCTTACCTCCTCTTGCCTCGCAACAGAACTTAAGGAATAAAGCTAATATTATGGAACTTTCTAACCGAATTAAGAATGTACATTTATATCATTGGCCTACCACATATTAACTTTAACTGCTTGTACCCAACTTCGTGCTGATGTCATCTATTCCTTAACGCTACTAGCACTTCTGTAGGCTAAGCGGAAATGTGGAGAAACTTTTGAACATCATTTTTCTATTTTGACATACTGGATATGGACTGCTAGTCGATACTAATTCTGTTACAAAACTTCCCTTAAATGTGATTCCACCTCTTAAGCTATGCTTACCCTTTTGTAGGTTTGTGCGGAAAAAAATTATGATTCATTTTCAAATACCATCTGTTGTTTCTTTGCTTAAAAAATTAAGGATATCTCTTGTTATAAAATTTGACAAAATAAACAAAATACAAGAATAAAGTTCAAAAGTTTATCTATAGTTCCGATGAACCTACGGAATGGCTAGTAACGTTAAGGAATAGGTGACACGAGAGACCAGAACGAAGTTGACTACTAGCAATCAACCTATAAAATATATATGTTATATAGTAGCTCAATGATGTCCTTAGTTTCTTTGAAAAAAGAAGAATTATTGAGGTAAAAAATAAAAAGATGCCGTTTAAAATTGTATTTTATTTTTTTCCACCAAACTTACAAAAGGCAAGCATAGCTAAGGGTGTGAAATCACTTTTAAAGGGTATTTTCCATGGTAATATGAATCAACCATGATCTAGTATGCCTCTGAGACTTTCTAAGAATATTCATTAATGTTCTTCATTGGTAAACAATTTCCGACTGAAGAAAGAATCATGTTGCTAAATTTACCATCAATAATAAGATAATTGCCAATATTGGCATAGTTTTCGTAAAAATGTTAACCAATTATCTATCAACCATGTAAACACCCAATTTTATCTGTCAAAAGTGACAGACAAATATTGGCCGTCGATCGAATTCTTGCAAATTTTTGTACTCGTCTAAACACCCAATTTTTTGTATTTCGATTATATTTTAAAATAATTGGACGATTGTTTTACTAATTGGATATTGGATGTTGTTCTTTCCAAACAACATCATCCAACTTCTAATTGGGTGTTTTGAAAGAATTTAAAAACTACGAAAATCGAAAGAAATAAGAAGTCACCATATGGAAAAATAACGAAAAAGAAGTTAAACAAGAAAAACGTTGAAAAGGTTTAATCCCATGAACAAATTTTACAAGATAGTCGTAAAGTAAAGTTTACTCTTTACTAGATTTTATATATATTTTTAAATGTTTTTGCATGACCTGTTGTTTTCACTTCTAAAATAAATTTTCATATTGTCTGTCATCTGTGGAGATCTTCTGGAAGATCTTCCACACGGAAAGAAATACATTGCGAATATTACAACGTCAGTATGGGTGTGAACGCAATACTGTATGGCTTAGAAGATTTCCATTGGATAAAAAGTTGTAAGCATAGTTAATTTGAGAATAGTAACGTCGACAATAGTTATAGCCGATACGCCAATGCCAGTATGGGAGTCAGGCCCATACTGACTAGCGACATGTACAACGCTCCTAGCAGAAAAGTCTACAGTAATCCAATAAGGGTATCGATTATCACGCCATAAATTATCGCGGGAAAAACTAGTAGCATTGCGACATCTCCGGCTCCCATGTGTTACAAGCAAAGATTGTGGTAATATACAGTATAGTACATAATCCCATACTTATAGGAGTTGTTGCAAGACAATGTAGGAATATCACAGATACTTTTTTAGTATGGGTCTCCAGGCCATACTAGCATTGTCATAAATGCTCTACACTTCTTTCCGTGCAATCGTGTATACTTGGCTTAACACATATTCCACCGAGGATTCAACTAGCTGTACGTTTAAAAGTTCTTGGAGGTGGTGGTTATAAACGAAAATTGTTGCTGATTGTGCTGCAATGATGGGTTTTTGAAATAAGCACTTCAGTTACTAAGAGAAAGTCGATTATATATCCAATTTTAATAAAATATAGAATTTCTGGATATATAAACTTTGTTCAAATTAAAAATGTGTACAAAATATCCCAAACTCGAGTTGGTACTACAAAACATCTTAAATTTTTAGTGATAACTTTAAACAGAACAAAGAAAAGCTTACAATCAAAATTGACTTTAAAAACAGTGATAGAACTGGTCAACAAAATTAAGCTATTTTTCTACCCCACAAACACAATTCTTTTGCAAAGGATTTTGTTGTCCTGAATATGAATCTCAGCTCAAAATTCCCCTATTAGGTCACGTTTTTGGAATGTAATTCTTTAAAAAAACATAATACTTTTGTTTTTAAGCCTAGTGTTGAACATTGTGGTTTGAAACAAGAAATTGATAATTAATTTGCACTGTATAAATCTATATCTTTCAGATACATTTTAAATCATTTTTGTATCTAAGTTAGTTTTCGGAAATTCTCACAAGTTATGAGATGACTTAAGGTCTTCATTTGACTCATTTGAAACTTTGTTTTTTTGAATTTAAGCTTTCATGGTTTTGAAAAATACGTTTTAGAGTTAATTTTTGCTACTGATTCCGAATCCAAACTCTGATACTCAAATTAAAAAATAACCGTTTTGAGATAGTTTTTATTTATACATATTTTTCAATATATTTCAAATGCTTGATATCCAAACCTTGTTTATATCTCCAAAAACCTGAAAAATTATGTCCGACATCCTGACGTAAGTTCATTAAATCTTTTCCCTAAGCACTTTCAAATGGTAAAATATACAAACAATTTTCCTCAATGACAAAAGCTGAACATTAAAAAATTAGTGAAATAAGCGATACAGTTTATGCCGGATTCAAACTTATGTATTGCAGTGAACTAGCATTCCACCTCTTTCCGGTTTACCATAAGCTAACATCTGACTAAGTTAAAAAAAATTATATAAAACTCCATTAGTAATAAAATGTTTTATCTTTAATTATTAATTTTCTATTAGGTATAATTGTTTTAATAAATGTGTACTTTGTTGTTTTATATATTTATGTAAATGTTTTTGTTTTTTGTTCTATTTGCAATTTGTATTGTATACGCCTACACAATAATTTTTATAATTTTCTCTTATTTGTTTGTAAATACGCTTTTGAATTTTTAAAATTAAGTAGGTTTTGTTTTTTTAAAAGTTTTGTTGTTCCTACATTAAAGCATTTAAATTTATGTATGTATTTACTTTTTTTATGAGCTTTGTGTATATTATAAAGTTTGCAGGACAAATGGCAAGAATTTTTTAAATGGACTTTTTTTTAAATATATTTTAGGTATCTTTTTGTTTAAGTATAAAATTGCAGGACAATTTTTTTAGTTTTATGGAAGCCAGGTTTAAATAATTTACAATAGAATAATAATCATGAATTATACAAATAACAAAACAAAATAAAAACAAAACAAAAATAAAATCGTATAGTTTGAAAAGTATATAAATACATAAACGTGTGTTTTGTTTACCAGTTTTTAGTTTGTTTTTTTAAATACACTTTTTCTTTTTTAATTAAAATTATACGTTAACAGCTAAAAATATAACACTTAAGATTAAACATATAAGTCCTTCAGTATATAAATGATGACACGATTGGTAAATTAGAATTAAGGCGTCAGCAGGAACATTTACTCTTGATTGACTCCGTCGTGGTTTGACCACCATTCGAGTTTGCTAAGTTGAATTTTTCACTATCGGCAATATCAGCATCACTGATGAGTTTATCGTTCAAGAGAATCTGTAAATGAAAATAAAGTTAAAAATGTTTTAAAATAATTTACCTCGATTTTGATTTTTATCGACTCACTTTATTTACTAACGCTCTAGCTGCTTCATCGATGTTTATATTTTCCTTAGCTGATGTTTCAAACCAACCAGCAAAACCGTTATCTCGAACATATTCGTCCATCTTCTCGGGAGTCGTAATGATGCCTTGCTTATCTTGGTCACACTAAGAAAGTAAATACAAGTTATTTTCTTGTCTTCAAAAAATTACGCACTTAAATGAATATGGTTAGTCTTTTTAGTAAAGGGTGATTTTTTTAGACGTGTGGTTTTCAAGTGACAGCTGTCAAAAAGACCAACTCAGAAAAAAATATTTGCTTTATTGAAAACCACACGTCTAAATATTCACTCATTTATTTTCAGAACTTACCTTATTGGCTAGTAGTATGCATGGAATTGGGCTACCATCTGGCAATTGGACTTTCGAGTCCAGATCTTCTTTCCATTTACTCACGCAATCAAATGTACCACTGCGTGTTACATCAAATACAATAAAGGCACCAACGGCTTCTTTATAATAAACACGTGTCATATTGCCAAATCTCTCTTGGCCGGCAATATCCCACAGCTGCAATCGAACAATTGTATTCGAATCCCATGTCAAGACTTTTAGGGCAAAATCAACACCAATTGTCGCTCTATAATTTTGACTGAAGAACTGATGAACATATCGTTTGATAAATGATGTCTTGCCTGTGCCCAATTCGCCAATGACTAGGATTTTGTAGAGATGTTCTCGTTTCTCTTGTGAAGAAGTCATAATTGGCTATAAACAAAATAAACATCAATAAAATAACAAATTAAAATTTTGAAAATCATATTGAGGAAAAATTAAATAAATTAAGTTATCATTAGCATTATTTTTAATCTGTCATTGCATTAATAAATTGATTTATTTTTGTACCTACTTAAAATCTAATCTGTCAGTTAGTGATCTAATATAGTTAGTGCTTTTTTCGAATATGAAAATTACGCTAAAAATATTTAAAAACATAACTTTTTAACTGCATGACAGACAAAATGAAATCATTTATGTTCCATTGGGCAAGAAAAAATCAATCTTTTTTTAAATCGAAATTCACAAATACAAATCTCAATTAGTTCTTGTATATCATTGAAAGTATATGTAGAGTTTTGTGATACAATATTTATCACATTAGAACCTTTTTGACATGTTATATCGATTACATCTTCATGTTTTTAGATCTCAAAGCTTAAATCTCAAAGCTTACACTGCAGATTTATCTTTGACTTTTTATTTATTTATGTTGTTTTTGTTTTTAGTTAACCATGAAAGCCATCTCAGATTGCATTTTCCGCATAATACGCTTACAAAAAACAACACGAATATGTGCATTCTACAAAACATAGACAAATAACACCCAAGGAAATTAAATAGCAAAGCCAGCTGTTGGTGTGGCTGGCAGTGCGGTGGCATGGCGGCGCGGCGGCGGCGGTGACAGCACCAGTGATACACAAGAATTGTAGGGCTTCCACTAGAGATTTGTGTCATTGTCCAGTTAAGTATGTACTGTACGTACGTACAGTACACATGCATAGGTAACTTATATTGTTTTTGAGTAGCTTCTAACTAATTTATGGTTAGGTTTTTACCCAAAGAATTGTGTTTTCAGTACCAAGAGATTGTTTGTTTTATTGATTATAGGAGAAGTGTAAACAAAGTAAATTTTCATTTTCTTGTTTATTGTTCATTCAACTTTTTTTTTAATTTAAAAAGGTTACAACAGTATTTCACATAGTAAATTATAATAATCTCCAATTATAACTTAGGGCCGAGATTTTTCTCATTGAAATCAATCATTTGAATTTTTTGACAGATAGGTTAAAACGATCATTGTATGTATGTATGTCTATCATTTAAAAATTTAAATCTACTGTAGCAGAAATATGACATTGGATTTGTATGAAATTGTAAAACAAACCCGTGGAACGGTTTGATTCATTTTTGAATTTCTCAGGAAAGTGACTTTCTGTCAGAAAAGTATTTAGAAAAATAAATTGTAAGCAATTAAACTATTTTTTCTAAAAAAAAAACATGAATTCAATCCAATCCATCATATTATAATTGACATTTCCTTAAAGCAAAGTAAAGATGATTGTTAGATCTGTCAGTGAAAAAGTTGTCCCAATTGCCTTACAATCATGAACTTAGAATTTTATGTGATAATATTGGGCAGGTCCAGACCACATGGGATTTCATTTGCAGTCAACTACATTTCTTTGAACGTAAATTTGGACCAAGGCAATAAGTTAGTTTTATGGATGTCAATAATTTAAAACATGTAACTTTTTTCACTAACCTCTGCTTTTTATTAATCGTGTAAACAGTACCAAAATATTTTCATTAGCAAAAAAAACTCTTAAAGTCCATCATGAGTTTTTTATTTTTTATTTTAAATAAATATTGCTTATTCCATTAAAATTTTAACAAGGAACATTGTGCTCTAAATACATAAATCAGAGTTATGAAGTTCAGCTTTCAGCTGAATAAAAAAACATCATCAGCTGTCATTTTGACATAAGTAGAATTGGTTTTATAGCAAAGGCGTCTTTCTTTTTAAGCTCAGAGCATAGGACTGAGCTGTCAAAAAAGATCTGTTTTTTTTATTGGTCAGAGATATCAGAGCGCTCGGTTTGTGTTTCTTTTTTCAAACAGAGCAAGCTCGGAGCGTGCTCTTTGAGCTCTGTATAAAATGAACGAGCAAATGGAGTAAAAAGCTGAGCGTGGCTGACTTCACGTTTGTTGCGTGTGGTATGAAAGAAACAGATGGAAAATTCTTAAGCAGTTCATTTCTCCAGTGTGTTTCATAAATTATTCGGAGAGCTCTGATCAAACTCTGCTTAGAGCGTACTCGATGTGCTCATGGTCTTCTCAGTGCTCTGCTCTGAGCTTAAAAAGAAAAACGGCTTAAGTTTCCTTAATTATTGGAACAATTGTCAGAAACGTCATTGTCACGTTCGTTACAATTATGAGAAAATTACTGACAATTGTTTAATTGTTATTATGTAATAAATAAATATTCTTTGTGGATGTAAAATTGAATTTTCTCAACATCTTACAATAAAGTAAATCTTTGGGAAAAAATCTGCCAAATTTTTGAAAAAATGCTACTAAGAGGTTTTGGCTTTGTTCAGTGAACTCAATGACCGCTATTTTCAGAGCGCTCACAGATCTGAAAATATTGTAAGATCAGAATTGCCTAACAAATTTGTACTTACTTATTCTATTTTTTTTTCCTATAAATTAATATAAACAGATATAACCATTAAACCCTTATTTCATCATGTTTTAAGATCCACCAACAATACAATATTTTTTGTAAAGTTTTTTAAAAATAAAATTTTAATTTTCAAACATTACCTCAGTATTTTCACTTATATCGTTGTCATCCTTGATTGTTTTTTTTTTAATTATTAAAAAATACATATAAAAAAGATTACACAAAAATTAGTTTGATTTTTATTAAACAAAAATTTAAATATTTAAAAAATTGTCAAGCAATACCAAAAATAAGATTCAAAAATTAACTGGGAAAAAATGCAATATTAAAAACTTAAACTTAACAGTATCTTAAAAAACCGTTTTATGTATTTTTTAAAAATATAGATTGAGCAATGTTTCTAAATTTATTTATTTAAGGATGGAGGTAAAAAAAACGAAATGGACCCAAAAATATATTAAAAGAAATTCCTATGAAAATAATTAAAAAAATCTAATAAAGTCTTACTTATTTTAGCAATAAATATAAAAGTTATGTTTTCGAATGAAAACAAAAACCGAAAAAAACTAATTTTTTTAAAAATTACCTCTAGTTTTTCACTATTTTCTTTATATTCATCATTATCATTCTTGAGATTTTCATATTGTTTTTATATAGATGAAAGAAAATATAAAAATATAATAAAACAAATAAATGATTAAGAATTGATTATTAAAAGTACAATATTTTATAAAATTGAATACAAGAACATGTTAATATTAGAATGGCGCATGTTTATGAAATTTTTAATAACACTTGTTTTGCATGCATTTCAAAATACGCGACACCCTAATATACACAATCTTAAACCTTATTTGGGACTAAAAACATACTTTTGTTTATTTTTTTATTTCAAAACATTATTTAAAACAATTATGTCAAGAATAAATGTATTCAAATTATTGCTTGCAATTATTTACAACCAGCAGAGTTTTTTAAGTAAAACAAAAGTTAATTTGTTTTCAAAACCACTAATTTTTCTACTTGTTTTACAAAAAAATAGACAACCTTATTTATTTATATTTTTATTAAAACTTTTGAAGATTGTTCTTGAATTTTTATTTTGAGATACAAACAGTTCATTGAGCATTTTTCATTCTACAACATCCAATAATATGAAATTAGAAGATAAAGTATTATGGAATAATTATGTAATCAATTTTAGATTCAATTTCAATTCACAAAATAATTAAATCTCAGAAAGTGGCAATTCTTGAATTCATAAAGGAATTAAAATCAGAAAAACTTCTCTGAATTTTATTTTGAATAAACTAGTTAAATATAAAATTCCTTAAATTTTGTTTAAATGTTTACCAAAAGTCGCTCTTTAATGCAAAATTTATTTCCAATATTTTTGTATTTTTTTTTTGAAACATAATCATTCCAGTCAGCAAATTTTAAATTGAAACATGAACTTTTATCTCGAAAACTTCAAATTCAAGAAATTTAATTCACATCATGCAATCAAAACAAAACACAGTTCAATTCTTATTCAATATACTTACCGGATCTTCTTGGTCCATTGTCAGATCGCCAAAAGCTGGCATCGAATGTTCAGGTGGGGGGAATTCCGATTCGAATGAGTATTCACTTATCCCAGATATATAATTAAGAGTGTCCTGTTTAGAATCCACGATATTACGATCTTCGTCGTCGGCGAAAATCGACGATTGATTGATGTATTTGATCCTTCGTCTATGAACAGATCCGTCACTGATCGGACTCCGATCTGATCCAAAACTTTTCTCCGATCCAAACGAACTAAAATCCTTGCTGTCGAGTACTAATTGCGACAGTGGAATCAAAGTCCTCTGAGGACGCACTGAGTTACCGACAGAAAATCGTATATTATGCCGATGATCGCAGATGATTGGAGTTTCTCCAAGCGACCCACTGTCGTCGTTGTCCTCGAGCGACTGATCTCGGCTTAATCCACTGAGATTAGGATTCTGTTTGTTGTCACTAGCGGCGACGGCGGTGTTGTAATACAATGTTGGATCTTCTGATTCTGAGTTATTGATGTTTGCGATGTCTGGGGTAGGATTTTCTCTTTCTAGTGATGAAGTCGAGGCGAAGCTTGGAAGAGATATTATCTTTCTCTGGTGATTTTGATTTACTGTCTCATGTGGTTCCTCATTGGATTCCTCGACAGATTGATCACGTGTTAGTCCCCTTAGATTGGGATTCCGTATGTTGTTACCAACGTAATAATGTAAAGGCGATGTGGTTGCGGAAGGCAATTCTGATATTGGACTTTCTAAGCCTCCTAATGTTGATCCAATTGACGACACCGATGCGAAACTGGGGAGAGAAATTATTTTTCTTTGCTTTTGATTGATGGTTTCGTGTTGTTCCTCATTGGTTTGCTCGACGAATGACGGCAGGGATTTGATCTCAGCCTCACCTATTGTGGATTGCGGTTTAAGTTGTGGGATAGACTCCGGGAGGCCCAATGGCGTTGGCAATGGTGGTGCTTGGGCACTGATCGGAGGTGATTGATCGTGGTTTTCTATTGATGCTGGTCTGGGAAATCTACGGCCTCGCTCAATAGTTCCTTCGCGTATCATGAAATGCGATTCGGATTCAGCTGATTCGAAGGCTTGAAACCGCTGTCGTCTGAGCTTGGGTATCTGATGTTGAGAAAGAGACTTACGAATGGCGCCAGTTGGAGAATTGAATGATGGGGCGGTGCTAATTGGAGCACGGCTCGGCTTTGCTGGTGCCCTCTCCCGTGGTGGCGTATCGCAGATACTTTGCGTGACTACAAGTTTCTCTTCCGTGGTGGTGGTTGTCGAAATGGTCGAGGTGATCGACTTGTTCCCAGACGGGGACGCAGTGGGTGAGGTTGTTGGGCTGTTTGGCTTCGACTTGGGTTTCTTGTTTTTCTTTGAGTTTTTCTTCGGAGGCGATGTCACCACTGACGGCTTTTGTTGTTGACGCTGTTCTTCAGTCGTCGTGGCAATTAAATAATCCCCTTCTTCGGTGTTGGGGGATGTGGTAGTAGAACCTATAATCTCAGTTGTGGTAGTGGGAAGGTTCTTACGCCCCTGAGGACCGGTGTTGTTGTTGTTGTTGTTATTATTATTATTGTTGTTGTTATTGTTCTTGTTGGTATGTTCGATTTTCTTACCTTGAATGGTTATTTGTATCTTTCGAACCTTATCGAATTTAGTTGGTGAAGATTCCGGTGATGGCGAAAATGGCGGAGTCGTTGGATCCGCTGTGGTCACAGTGACTTTTCTCTTAGCTTCATTATCCGCAACGAAAATTGGTCTTCGATCGAGTGTTTGGGTAGTTTGTGTTGAACTTGTAACCAGCAGCAAATGGCTTGACAATATTTCTTCTTCCTTCTTGGGATTTACTTTGTTCTTCTTGATCCCAGTAAGGGAGAACTTTTTTGAAAGTTTGCTTTTCTTCTTTTTCGTATCGAGTGAATCGAATGGGGGCAATTCCAAGTCCTCACCACCACTCGATAGAACTTGGTCAGTGCTCGATGTGGGTGTAAGCTTTTTCTTCGCCGACTTCGATGCACGAAAAGACCGAAATGCCGAAGTGAATCTTGAGCGAGTTTTTGATTTTGGGGATAGTTGTTCAACTGGAATTACCTTTGGCGTTGTTGGTTTATTGGATAGGTCTGCAATTTTATCTAACTGCTCCTCGTCTTCGTCTAGGGATTTGCAAAAATTATCGGACAGAGTTTTTCGAAGCAGGGGTTGTTCCGATTTCAATTCAACCTCACTGCTGGCGGTGTTCAAATTTGTGTCCAATGATTTTGGTGCACCAACGTTTTGCATTATAGCTCCATGATTGAGGCGAGGTTTGGTAAAGATGGATACGATGCGACGGGATAACTTAAAACCAAAAATAAAAAAAAAATATCAACACAAACTTCACAGTACACAAAAATTCGATACGAGCGAGTTGCACAATCGTCGATGATAAAAATAAGAAACGACTCTTAAACGTGGCCGAATTCACAACCGACACAAAATAGAGCAATAAATTTTCTTATCTTATTCCAAAAAGATACAGAGGGAAGAGGAACTTCTTGTTTTCAATTAGGATTTTATCATTATGTATATTTTTATTTTGGAGATAAGTCTTTTTGTTTTTAGAAAAATATTTAAATGCACTTGCAACAACGATGAAGCCAAAACTATTCCTTTTAAATGCTAATTTAATTTGAAGAACCTACATCCATCTATGGGAAACAAAAACAAATTCAAATTCTGCCCCCAACACTGCGCACTAGTGTCTATCTCACCACAGGGTAGTCGTATAAGACACACAGAAAAGATTATAGAACCCGCCGAGGCACCTTGCGATATTTAAATGAAACTCTAGCCGCCGTTGCTTTGGCTTTTATAAAATCTAAAACCCTCCAACAATGACAACTGAACACACTGCAGTGTTGCCTGCTGCAGTTGCAGATACAGATATGGAAGCGGAGCAGCAGCAGCAGCAGTAGACAATGTAGGTATAGTGTTGTTGTGACAAGTGTAGAACTGGTCAACAATGCAACAACTGAGACACTTGCTTCTAGACTCGACTTGGTCTATGAATGACTCTCACTATGTTGTGTTTTTTTGTTTTTGTATCTGAAAGTACGCTTGTAACTCGTAATCGTAAGCCTCACGTTTGGAAGGCGATAAGAGCTACGAGATACATCACGAAATGAATCCGAGCACACGATGAGTATCGGATGTCTCTTCACTTCACATATCCAAGGCGAGGCGAGAGTTTATGATGGAATCTATTACAATATTATTTAGAAACAAGGAGAACTATATGATATTCAATCATCCACAGACAGATAAGTTAGATTTTTAGATAGGTGTACAAGTAGGTACCCAGAAATTCCGCAAGAGGCGCCCCTGTTTGGTGTGAGTGTGTGAATTGCATTAACCCATATCTAACTCAAACCCAATCAGACAGAAGATGTTACCGGACCGCTATGCCATGCCATATGCCATGCCACCACCCTATGCACTTCTATACTCCTAGTTATCTGCCTTTCCTACTCCTAATGGTGTTGCTGGTTCTATTGATGTGTAAAGAATTGCTGAATCTAGATTTCTATGGCTTCTCAAGATTATTGAGAGAAATGCCAGTGAGTTATTTGATATTTCACGTCTTATATCACAGCTTGAAATATAGTGGTTGATGTGGTCTATAGGGTTTTTTTTTTGTTTAATGTACACATTTTATTTTCTCCTTCATCTATCTCCAATAAGTTATGGGGAAAAATCAAACGGAGAAGAGCTATCAAATTGTATTTTCACAATTTTGTCATCATTCCTTTAGAATTTGAAATCTCAGCTCTCAGGTAGATACGTACATCATAGGTAAAGGTAAGGTATAATATCTGAGCATAGCTGGTTAATTGCAAAAGAATATCAATACGCCAAGATATAGATTATGTTGAGAGTGGTTAGGATTTTCTTGAAAGTAATTTATAGATGGAAATTAAAACCTATCTGAAACTTTACTTTGGTATAAGTGATGCAAGTTTCTTTTTTCATTTTACTAAAAAAAAATAGGAAAAAAAAAACAGTGATCGAACCGGTTTTTTTGGAAAATCTTACATCACATGGTGAAATAGCTAAATAGAAGAGTTTTTTCTTAAAAGAACAAAACACACAAGTTCTACTCCCTTTCTGACCTTAGCCTTACTTTGGGGGTCTTTAATTTATTAGTGTTATCATTTTCATTTACATGCCACACAAAACCAAATCCGAATTGATAATTGTGTTGAGAGTCTTGGCAACGGATGAGAAGCTGAGAGGTTATTTTTAAATGTGGGAATAATTTTACATAAAGTACAGTAGAACCCAGATAAATACTTCACCTTTTAAATGTTTTGATAGGCCTTTATCTGGGTTAGGCAGTTATAAAAAAAAACCGGTTGGATGCACATAGGCGCTTTATATCTTTATAATTTTTAAGCAAATAGAAACAAATTGGTAACAAAAGATATTAAGGTACTGTTTTGTGGCATACAAAATAGTCGACACCATTGTAGAACATTTAAATTATTCCTTTTTTATATTTAAACTTAATGGAATCCATGGAAGTGCTCATTAAAAAAGAATCTGTATTTTAAGTGTGAACTTAGGCGCCAATTATAGCTATCATTGGTTCTCATCATTGAAAACAAACATTGGAATTTTTTTAGCAGGTCGTTTATAGCTTTCATTAAAAATGTCTGTCATTGAAAAAAAATTTCCTGATTGAAATCCACCGACAAATTTTTACTGACAGAAATCTGTCATTGGAATTGTGTGAAATTGGAACACAAATCAGTGGAACGATTCGTTTCACTTTTGGACATAAAAGTATCAGCTGTTCAGGAAAATGAATTTCCGTCCGGAAAATAGAAACATACATTTTTAGAGAAAAATAAATGCACAATTACACTTTTTATTCTTAAAAAAAATTCTTTGTGTGATTTCCGATCAATCAATTCATAATTTTCATTTCTAATCAAAGGGTAACACCGTCAAATATCGATTCAAAAATTTTTCCGGATCGATTTCAATGATAGCTATAACTGGCGCCTTAGAAGAATTTTGTTCATTTATTAAAAGTATGTTTACAAGATAAAAAATAATTAAGCCGGAAAAGTTGTTAAGGGAAATTTACTTAGAAGATCATTTTTATATAAAAAAATACTTAAGAGTTTTGTGGTTTAAAATTTAAATATACTTATGCTTGTAAGACAATTATGTGAGTGACACTTATTCGGGTTTTACTGTATAGACAAAATCTATTGATTTAGTTTTTATTTTGGAGGCTAGATTTCTGGAATTTCAAGAAAATTTAGATATGAATTGAATGGTTTCCTTTTTTCATTTCGTTGTCATTTATTTTGGAACTATTTGTTTAAAAAAATTTTGTTAATTATTTGCAATTTTATTTATGCTGCTTTATTTTTTAATTTTAAGTAGGGATCTTAATAGAACAAGCTTATAGAATTAACACGATGAAACACAGTAAAATCATACAATATGCATGTTTTTCAGCCTCAAGCCTAAAAAGCGTTATTTTATAGAAGTATCTAAAAAACCACCTTACTTCGACGCACATAAATTTCTCCAAAATGTATGAATCATTTCCCAGGATGAATCGAAAGAAATGATAAATTTTCAATAAAATCACCAAAAAAAAATTGTGTATGGCATCACTGCAACAAAAGTGAAGAAATGTCAACAAATAATGTTTGGGTTTGTTTTATTTGAAAAAGAGAAACTTTGAAAATTAATTAAAAAAGAAATACATGTTTCCTCAACCTAAAATTGCTATTAATAATATTAATTTAAATTTAGCGTCTTGATTCGCTAAAGAAAAGGTAAGCTTTTTAAACAATTGTATTAAATCCATAAAAGTGAGTTACTCTATAGAAAGATGAATTTACTAGTTTTTAACAATTTACCTCTTAACAGTTTCCCAAAGTTAAAATCTAAAATATCTCAACTATAATTTTCAGTTTTTGACATTTCAAATTTATAGGCCTGTTTCCTACATTAAAATTTGATTGCGCTGTCACTGATTAGACGTGTTCAGATGTACTATTTTTAATTAAAGGGAAATTCACATTTACTATTTCTTAGTGAAATAGAAGAATACAAAAGTTGGAATGGTTAAAAAATTGCTAAATATTTAGAAAATTATAAATTTAATGGGAGTGGGTCGAAATGCTGTATGGTCAAAATTCTGTATGGTACTGTACGATACTGTATGGTCATAATACTGTATGGATGTATGGTTAGTATTCTGTATTTCAAAATACTGTAAATTTAAAATACTGTGTCTCAAAATGCTGTATTGTCAAAATACTGTATCTCATAATACTGTATAATACTGGAAGTTTTGACAGATAAATTAATTTGGTGCAATTGTTGATTATGATAGGAACAATTTATGTAAAAATGTGAGAGATACAAATAACTAAGAACAAGAAAATGAGAAAGAGAAAATAAGAAGATACCATTTATGTTGACTTATGAATCATCATAGGTACATATGTTATTGTTCAAGGGAAGTATATTAGAAAATTATTGTGCTGTTTTCTTAAAAAAAGTATTCTGTTTTCAAAACTCTATATTTCAAAATGCTGCAAATAAGGCTAAAAAATAAAAATCGTTTTGACAATGTAAAAAATGCGCACTTTTTACTTTTTTGAGATGCAGTATTTTGATCATACAGTATTTTGTGCATACAGTATTTTAAAATACATTATTTTGAGATACAGTATTTTAAATACAGTATTATGATCCATATAGTATTTCGACCCCAACACAAATTTAACATTATTAGTAATACTTTTTATGGAAAAATTCAATATTTTAAAAATTAAAGCAGATTATATTTTAAAAATTTAGTTTTAGATGTTTAAGTTCGTATCAAATGACAACTTTAAAACTAATTCATAATTGATTAAACAATTTGCAGATGTTCCTGCAACGCATATGTTCGTTTTATACAGTTTTGATTATACTTACATACATACATATGTGTGTACATTCAAATTTTGTAAACTAGGTTTCTATATATGTATGTAAGTGCTATAGAATGCTCATGACTTATAAATCGATTAAAAAACTGAATAACAAATTCTCAATTCTGTAACTATTTAATAGATGAAAAACTTTCACTCACCCTTTTAAGCCACTTTTACAAAGAACTAAAAAAAAGGCTTTTCAATCACATCTATTTTTAATATAAATAAATAAAAAAGAGCTTTTTCAGTAGGTAACTTAAAAAAAAACAACTAAACAAGTAAATAGCTCAAGAAAAAATACTCAGTAAACCATAAAACCACCCCATATCTTAAACTCATTTGAAAGCCTTTTCACTTTATAAACCCTAACCATTCATACCAACCACCTCCATACAACCCTCGAGTGGTTGATTATTATCTCTTTTTGACCCTTTCTCGCCATAAGTTGCCTTTTAATATGAATTCACATTTCCACGTACATAAACTCTACTGATGTATAGGTATACAATACATGTACAGTTAAAATAATTCATCAAGCTTCTCAAAAATAGCAAATAAAGAAAAAAGATGAAATATGCAAAATAAAATGAAATTGGGCCATATTCCATGAATGTAAGTGGTTTATGTGTCAGAAGAACGTCCTTTCATATACGAAGCTTTTTGTAGGTAAATTACAAAATTGTGCAAACAAAATTCTGAGTAAATGTACATACATACATTGTATCCTTGCAAAGATAGATGATGGCGAAAAAATTGTTGTAATTTATTTTTATATGGCAGCATTTTGTTTATCAGAGATGAAGACTCTTGTCAATTGACTTTTGAAATTTTATATTAACGTTGCACTATTTCAGGCATAAATGGAATAGAGGCCCAATTATAATAGAATTGAGCTCACTTCCGCACGCATAAGTTAACGAACGAATACACTCAATCCCTATTCAAGATTCTAGGTGCTCGACTATTAATTGAATTAACTGAAATAAATTAAATAAAAAAGGAAAATGGAAAACGCGAAGGATTTCACTTCAATTATGTATTATTTAGATTCAAAATATAGGGTGTTTTTTTCAAGAGGTATACAGTCCTGAAATAGGATAAAATAATGATGATTTTTTCAAACTCACATGACATTTACGTTATTCGAAAGATAATCTTCAGAAATTGTGGTTTTAATATGATTTTTTCATATGACCACCACGGCTGGCCCGAACTTAGTCTTATCTGTAGGTCCATTTTTTGAAGACTTTTTCCAATATTTGTGGCCGTATAACGGGGAGAATGTTATCCTCTCAGTGGCCAACCGTTTCGGGCTTTTTGGCATAGACTATTGACTTCACATATCTCCAAGTAAAATAGTCACACGATCTTGGAAGCATATCCACGGATCCAACCGTTTTCTTTAATAAATTAATTAAGCACGAGCTGTGTGACATGACACATGACGCCGCGCCGTGTCATCGTCTCTTTGTAACTTAGGTTGTTCAGTTGATCGAAAAGTCAGTAATCATGGCTCTAAAGCGGTCACCATTTATTGTAACTTTTTGGCCAGTATCGTTTTTAAAGAAGCAGGGCCCAATTATTCCACCAACTCATAAAGCACATCAAACAGTCAGTGGATGTAACGGTGGCGGTGTCTCAACAAATAATCAAAACAAGTAATTAAATTTGACAGCTGCCAATATTATTTTGACAAGTAGTTTATGTTTACTTGTTATTGCAATTTGTATTAATTCTATAGGTATGCGGAAGAGGGTTTAACCTAATGTGATTCATAGGCGCATAAAGATGTCAAATTACAAGATCTCGGTAGCCAGTTGTGATCACCTCTTTGAAAAAATAACACGATCAGGAAACTTTTCTTGCGAAACTGCGAACTGTGATTGGAAAATTTTGAACATTTGTATTTTGAATTGTAAGAATTTTAATGCGTTGTTGAAGCGTATATCGTTCAGTTTTTAGGAATGCCATATTTATTACTTCTCAAATGTCAAATGATGACAGCTTCAAATAGTATACAATGAAACCTGTTATAAGACACCCCTTAAAAACGCGTAATATATTTCTTTGGGCCTAAGAGTGGCATATTTCAAAATATATCGTTTGATTTAAAAATACCGCATTTTTGAGTTCTGAAAGAGGAAAAGCTCTTTCAGGTCTTTAATAATAAACTATATTATTATGTACTTATACAATCTTTGTCCTTTCACATTTTTTTCTTTATCATCTTCTTAGTGGGTTTTAATGGCTTTTTCTAAGAATTTCCATAGATACAAAAAACAAAATCCCCAAGATTAACATCGAGTCTTTTTATTATATGCATACATACATACATTTTTGTATGATATAATAATAGTTTGGATCATTGTTGTTTTATTTAATTTTTTTAAGGATAGTTTTTATTCAATAGTACGAGTATTATATAAGACTTATCTTTTTGGCAATAACAACTTTTTCATGGGGTTGCTTTCAACTGAATGAATACGTTATTCTTTCTTGTAGTTTATTTTGGCAAATAAATCCCGCCTTCAATTCATGTTGTATCCTACATAACATATTCATTTAAAGGGTTGGAGGAAAGGAGCTGTTATTTTGAAATTATGTGCAATTATAGGTTTTTAAGCAATATTTATGTATGTTGTAATTGAGTTTGGGTGCCAAATTTAAAATCTCAAATTTAAATCGTATAAATCTCTCTCCGTTTCAGCCAACGTTTTAAGCTTTTAAATTTGGTTTTAATTCTTAAAAACTTTTAAGGAAAATTGACAGTTGAAATTTCGGAGAACCACGGAACTAGAAATGAATATCAAATAAACCCTTAAAAACTATTAAAAATGTGCACTAATAACAAAATATATTTTGACCATTTTTATAGGTCATTCAAATTCTTTTAAGAAACAGTTACATGATTTGATATAAGCATTTGACTTTTTTAGAAAACATACAATTTTTATCGAAAGTAGAAAAACGTCTCTAAATATCAATCTATAACATTGGAAATTGGGGAATTTGGACAAGTGTATTATTTCACCAAGCTAAAACCAAACAGCTAGTTGCATTGACAATCAAAGACATTTTAGGTTTTTTTGAATAAGTCTAATGTACATATGTATGTAGGTACATATAGTATATAAAAAAAAAAAAAAAAAAAAAAATACAAAAAAAAAAAAAATACAAAAAAATGCAAACACATATCACAGACAATATTATAAAATCCTCGAGGGAATTACAAATAGAAGGACATAGTTGTTTTGCCGCTGTGGTTGTTCTAGTTTTAAGTAGTTTGTAGGCAGATTAGGTAATTTTAAGTTTTATTTTAAGGACTTTAGTATGTAAGTAAAAACCCCAAAAAATGATAAAGATTTTAGTTTTTAAACTTTTCTAAAAAAAAAAAAAACATAAATTGAAATAAATAAAACAATCTTAGTTCGTAGGCCGAAAGGCATTAATTTTAAGAATCATGAATTTCTTAGAGCGCCCGATTAGGGCCAGTAAGTTATATTTAAGTAGAATTAATTAGGCTAGTTTCCCATTTTGTCTAGCATGTAAGTAGAGTTAAGTTTAAATGAATAAAAAAAATGAATTTCGAAAAAAAAAAAAAAAAACATATAGTATATAACTCCTAGTAGAAGATTTGAGATTCTTACGACATTAAAGAAATTGTCAGCAGTTGTCAAATATGTTTAAAACGTGTCATTTTCAAACGTCGACAATAGCCGTGTTTTTTTGGTATTCCATAAATAGTACAGTGAGAAATTGCAAAAAAAAAGATCCGCAGTAGTCCGGTTTTTATATTTGAAAGTTGATACAATTGAATATTTGCCAGAATAATTTATCAAAAAATTCCAATAAATAGCGAAATTCAGACCAGAGGTGAAATCGTGTAAGCTGATTTTTGATAGTTGACTATTAAAATCTAGAAAATACGTCGGTGTAATGTGATAGTCGATTTCAAAGTTTCAACCAAACAATTTGACATAAAATAAAAACTTCAAGAAGGGGGTTTGTTCGTAGACTACTACATTAACATGTGGTGTTGAAGCGAGCTTGAAGCTCGCCTAAATTCTTTAAAAACCTGAATCGAGTTGAAATGAGCTTGATTCGCCCGATTCCGGTCGGGGATCGGAGTCAAGTCAAAATTTGTGAAGAAAAACCTGTGTGGAGGAGTTGCTTTTACAGATAATGCATTATGATCTGTTTATTTGCATGTTTGTGTACAAAAAATATAGTTTTGTTTTAATCAAATAAAAAAAAAATTGAACATGGAGTAGGAAGCATATTCTTAAATGGTGCTGAACTATTCAGTTTTTCAAACTATCTCACTTGCACTTCATAAGAAACATCGAAACACCATTTGCATTTTAGAAAGTGCTGTCAAAATTAATCATTTTTAAATATCCTTGTGCGGTGGAAACACCAAAAAGATTCATTTAATTTAAACTGAGATAAACCTTTGGTGGAAACATAACAAAACTTAATTATCTTTTCTATTGTTTTCTCTTGCAAAATAAGCCCAGTTAGTCCATTTTCATTAACAAAACTCAATAATATCAACAGTAATAGATTGATTTTTTTCCCCAATGGAAAACACATGATTCCAAATGCACAACTACTCAACGAACACAGCCATCGAGATACAAATGCAATATCAATCGTACCAATATTTGAGAACGAAATCACATAAGATCCATTCGAGACTCGTATAAATGCCAAAAACCCATCCGTAGTAAGATTTTACTTTAACTTTTATTGGTAGTATTCATACTACGGATATTGTTTTTGTTATTCGTGTAAAATCCTACTATTCTATTGATAGATTTTCCAACAAAACACTTGTAATGCGACGTATGAAAATGGCTGAAATGATGTTTCTGCCAAAAAAAATTATAAGTTCACACGATTGCAGGATATTAGAATAATGTCAATTGGAATGTGTAAAAATGGCAAACATTATATTTGACTTTACATAAAAAGTGTGTGGTATTTCACTTGTTTTAGATTTAAAAACAATTTTTGATTATTTGAAATTTTGTATTTGCTGAAAAACGACACTTTGAAACTAGTTGATATAATTTTAAAATGTAATGCTTCATAAATTTCGTTACACTTTAAATTGTAAAATTTCCCTTTTTATAAAACACGAACTGTCAGAGTTTTGAAAAAATGCATTTTGTATAATAAAGATTTAAAAAAAGCTAAACTTTTATATAGGTTGACAGAATTTCGATGAGCCGAATTAATAAAACAGCTTCCCAAAGTTTAGGCCCTTATTACGAGAAGCGAATCGAACGTGCGACTGAAAGCGAACGTTTTTGAAATCACTCATTTTGTGAATACCATTTTAAAATTAACTTCAAAAGCCAACTTTTTTGGAAAATGAGGTGTTAACCCATTTGAAGGTCGAAATTCACCCATCTTATGTTGTGTTTCTCAAACGTTCGCTTTAAGTCGAACGTTCGATTCGCTTCTCGTAATAAGGCTTTAAATTACTTGAATGTGAACAAATGTGATAAAGTTGCTGTGCAAAAAACACTCATCTAAATTTAAACCAAATTAAATAAGTATATACATAATTATTATATTTAGAATGAGAGATTTTTATGTTAAGTATTTATTTTTGAGATACGTCAAATAATTGTCAGAAGTCTCATATACGGGTATAAGAAGGAACAATGAACGATAGAAGGCTAGAAGGTTAGATATAACCATGTTTTGAAAATGTTTGGTTCTATATATGTATGTACACAAGATGTGCTAGATTTATTGTGTACCTGTAGTAAATTTATTGTCAAAAGTTTAAGTCACATATGAGTATAACCAAGCTTTAAGGTAAATAGGTATAGATATGATTTCTTAAGCATGTTTATAAAGCACGATTTATGATTCAAATTTGGTACACTGTATGGACTCATCTAAATTGTTCTTAAAGCACATACCTATAAGATAATAAAAAAAATACAAACTCCATAAAAAAGACATTTAAGCCAAAAATGGTATCATATCATACTCGTATCTGCATACGTTATCAATTTAAGATAACTTAAACTCATGTATAAATAAGTATACATTTTTACCTTTTGTCACTTCAATTTCCTGTGCCACTATATTAACTTGATGTTTGAATTTTGAAACATTGTCGTCTCACAAAATGTACATAACAAACACAAATACGAAATATGTGTAAAAACCTATAATCTTTGAGAGAGAATGTACGATGATAAGAGAAACTGGCGTGTGCATTATTTATCAACCAACTGCGAATGCTTTTTGCTTACAGAATCAAAATTACGTCTTAATTACGCAGCAAAATTTTATATCCATCTTGTATACCTAGTATCGTATGTCTGTAGGTAAAGGTTTACACACCGCCCCAAGATTAACAAACAAAAACGCACAAAATAATATTAGCATGGGAATTAATATAAAAATATAAAAAAAAAGATAAATTTTGCCATGGTAACAATTTAAGATGCCAGATTTAATTAAAAAAAAAAGTGATTAAAGTATGTGAGCGTATGTTTGCGTATTTCTTATTTTTTTTTAAAGACACTTTGTACATATGGTGTCGTTTAGTTCAAGGATATTTCTCATGGCTTGTATTAAATTTGCTCGCATGAGTAATCCCAAAGTAATTACTTAGTTAGAAGACTTCTGCTGCTGTGCTACTCCCAAGAAATTAATTTGTTAACATCACGTAACAACAACAAATGTGGCCTTAAAGTTAAATCATATTCTTAATATCATTTTCACTTCATAGAAATACCATGTTGTATAGGTATATTTCAATTTTTAGATGAGTTAATATTTTTGTTTTAACGGGTGTTTTTTTAAAGAGCTTGAAAATTTGAAACAATAATACAAGTCAGAAATTTTGTTGGAATGAAATTTGAATTATTATATTTCGGTAGATAATTTTATAGAATTATTTTATTTAAGTTATGATTTCCGGCACATGCCCGACACCGCTTCGAATTTCATAGTCGAAAGAAATAAGGACCGATGATAGTGTAAACTTCACCAAACCTCCAATTTTAAAGAATAATAGTGATTAGTTAATGGCCTAAGGATTGTCTTCGGTCCATTTAGCAATTTGGGTTATTGACGATGACAAAGCTATTTAACCAGAAATGAGCTTCATCAATTAACACCAAAAAATAGACAAAATGCTCTACGAACTTCGCAAACAGATTTATTTTCTTTTTTCAAAGTATAGTTCCCCAATTTGGAAGGGTTGTTCTAGTTCATAAAGAACTGCCAATCCCATTCGAACAGAAATGCTAACACTCTTTGACATTCTCAACTGTCAAACTATAGCCACAACCATCGAAACTTTTTATGCAACATAAAAACACCCTATACAAGAATTTTGTCGACATTTTATTTTGTTTAATGTACAAGAGCTTTTAAATCGTTTAATTTGGTTAAAATTCAAGTTGAAAGTCGTAGCATCTTGATATGCTTCCAAATGTCATATAAAACATCTTTTAATTAATTTTAAACCAATTATAATATAGGAAACTCTACGTTAAAAAGGTAATTGTTTATTAATGGGTTCTCACATGCGTGCATTCATTTAGTACTATGTATTACATACATATTTTTCATTTCAAAAGAAAGTCTCCATAAAGTCTAGGAATGTCTTCAAAACAACAACGCTAACAATTTAATTATTTAATAAAACTTTCATGTCCTTTTATTTTCTTATTTTGCAATTTTTGTGTTTTTCCTTACAAAACGAACTTATATTAAAGCTTATTATAGAAATTACCTGTTGTGTTATATTTATTTATTTAATGTCCTAAAAAATACAAATACACATTCCACATACGAGGAAGAGTCTTAAAACAAATATGAAAAACTAAGAGTACTATCTTCAGCGAAACAATTAATTGGATTAGAGTTAATAAAAATTATAGAAAGAGTGTCGGAGACAAAACAGAACCCTGAGGCACACCAGCATTTATTTTGTGGTTTTCACACATGGGATGTTCCAAAACTACTTGTTTTTGAACGGTGTGAAAGGAATTTTTCTAACGAAGGATGGATCCTTCTAAACCGAAGGCACACATTTTTGATAAGATGCAAGATGCCAAACCCTATTAAATGCTTTTGAAATTTCTTGGCAAAACATTTCATTATGAAAATATACCCTTATTTTGGGCTATTTCGTATGGAGCCTGATTTCGTGGACTTTTGATTCTCTAACTTTTGATACTTGTTGGTTGAAAATAAAATAAAAATTGTTGCTCAAAATTTTAAACTGATTGAGGACTTATGTTTTTATTTTTAGGGCATTTTTTCGTTTCGATGGGGTTTAATTTCATTATGAAAATATACCCTAAATTGGGAGCCTCAATATATGGAGTATAATTTAGCGGAAGCCTGTTTGTAAATAAAATTAAAATACTTATAAAATTTAAAGCGCCCCCACATGAATTGAATTAATTAAATTTTAAAAACAAAAATATTTTAACATTTTAAACGCCAAACATAAAAAAGCAATCATTTATCTTCTTTCTGATGTAATGTACATATTTATAAACTTAAATTGATAATGAATATACATTTTATGCATATTAAAGTCAAATTAGAATATTTTTGTATTTATTTTTAGTTTTTTACCATCATAATAATCTGTTGTATGGATTTCCAAAATTGCTATATTGATTTCGCATAAATAAATCGTTGGCACAGATTGAATTGGTTATTTCCTTTCCCCCAAAGGAATTGATTATACCCATAAACATAGTTTGTTGTAAGCATAATAAATCCTTTCGATTGGATTAATTTTAAATGAGAATGTATCTATGATGTTATTATGGGTAAAGAGAATTGTTTGCTTTGGAAGTTTTTGAAAAAAAAAAAAGAAATAATTCCTCGTATGTTGTACGAGTACCTGTGTGCCACTTCGATTATGAAAGTGGTAATTGCACTATACGAATACGAGTAAGTTTCTTGCTTCATCATACAACCCGCCGCCGCCGCCTTTTATAAGCTTAAGGGTCTTGACCTAATGCAATATTTATGATGTTATGAGTTCTTCCACAATTGAATTATGCTGATGCCATGTCATAATTTATGCATTAGCCTAATTTTTTTTTGGGGGCATGCACACGAGACGATTACGTGCTTTGATATGATGGACGCTATATTGTCGCATGTGGAAAAGAAAAAGAAACTTGTGAATAAAAATCCATAAAGCTCTAGTTGGGTTAATTGGTATTCCGGTATGAATTCCGGAAGTTACACGCATTCTTTTGCACTTAATGGACAAAGAGAGATGGTTTGAAAAAAAAAAAACAATAAAATGAGCTGAATTTATAGCTCAACTCTTACTCTTTTGAGTAAGGATAAAACTATGTGTGGACTATATCGTATAGGTTATTCCAAAATATAGGGGGCGCCATCTGTTTGTGCCGCCATTTTTAAACCAATTTTGACAGATAAACACAATTATGAAACGTAGATATGAGTAGATGAACACCCAAACAACGCATTGAAAACTATTGTTCAATTGTGATACAAAATGTTAATGATGGACGATAGAGTTAATTACCAAAATTGTCGAATTCCGGAGACACAAAACCCACCACTAATTGACCGAAAACTAACTATTTGGACCGGATGAGCTCCAAAAGCATCATCGGATGACGTTAATTCTTTGAAGTTGAAAAGGGAGACCAATTTCGTTCCTATGTGAAAATCGACTACAAAATGGCGGTATTATTTAAATGTTGAAAAAGCGCACGTCCAGATGGCGCACCCTGATTAAAACCCCAAATAAAAGCATACATGTCCATGTCGTTCTGAGTAATAGTACCTAAATGAATTATGTAGTATGTATCATCATCATATTATTATTTTACCCCGTGTCTAATTATTGAAACATTGAGTTCTATTTTGTTTGTCCTTCTTATATTGAGAACCTTATTCTTATCTTAAACCAAGTCTAATGAATAATGTTTTTTCAAGTTAGCAGCATCTTTTTTTTTAGTGAAATTATTTAAAGATAATATTTTCAACAATAGGTTGATTGTTTCATTAAAATAAACAAAATACTTTGTATTATCTAATCTTAAACTGTTTCTTATACATTAACCTTAGCGCACTTATGTATAATGATGATGATTCATAAAAAAACAATACAAACAAAACTGATAGAAATGATAACCCATCAAACGAATACGACTTTATTTTAATTTAAGTATACATTCAAAAATGAATTCATTCTTTTAATTCGATGATGCAAACGGTAAGGAATTATTAATTGCATTACAATCATTTCTTTTCTTTCTTTTTTTTTTTAAATATGTATGTATGTACTTGAATTTAAATTTGAATGAACTAAAATTGCGCGTGACACGGCAACAAAAAAGTGTAGGAATAGCTTTTATCCAAATAACAATATTTCTAAGAGTGACATCTCTAATTTCGAATTCGAAAAGAAATTTCCCTGACGTTTTTCGACAATAAATGACATTATATGTGAAGAACTGTCAAACTTAAACTTTCACATTCTCTTACTGTATGTCCTAAATGTCTAGAGAGAATTGTTTGATTGCATAAAGGAACACAAATTCCACATTTATTTACAAAAATAATGACAGTCCTATAATTTTAATTTGAGTCGTTTTAATCTATTGCGCTGCATGTTGGCAAAGAATTAGGAGTGAAATGAAATAAAAAAATAATGTTGTTAATTAATTTATTTATTTTCAGTGTAATGAGGTAAGATTAGCATAATAATTATGCCAAGTACGATTACGATGGACTATGATGATGACACAGCAATCATCGTTATATATTGTCAGATAGTGCCAGCGGTATGCTTTTGCTTTTCGGACTTTTGTTACTCCATCAATCTATATGGCACCACGCGTCATTGGTCGCTTGTGCGTCTACCAAATACAAAGACAAACGAAATTGTATCACTTAATTGCGTAAATATGTAAGTACATAACGATTTTGTTTTTCTTATTAAATAATTTAAACAAATAACAAAATATTATTTTTTTTTGGGTTTATAGTATTCGTAAGTAAACTGAAGAGTATTTCATCATTTCCGTTCAAAAAAGCAAACCGGAAAGAATTTCTTGAGAATCGCAACTTAAAAAATATGCAACGAAACTAATTTTGAATTCGATTTTGTTGAATATACTAACCAAGTTTCATTTACCCTAAAAAATGTTATTTTGTTTGAGTATATAGTAAAAGAAAGAAAACAACAATAACAAATAATAATTAACGATGTTCTCGTATAAGAGAACAAACATAATTGACTTTGTTAGGAAAATGCGTCATTGATTAAACAAATCCAATTGATATCTCCTGCCAAATAAACATCACACTTCAAATGGATGAGATTGACAACATTTATCACATATTTCAACAATAACAATTTAATTATAAACAAAAAAAATTGAAACCCAAATAGATAAACAAAACATATATAAATTGACTTTAAACAATGTTTATTTATTTGTAATGCAATCGAGTAAATTTCCGTCCATCACTCTCCAACTCCAATGACAGGTATTTTATTTATTTATTGTTGCAAAATACGCACATAAGGTATATAAATAATATAACGTATAATAAATAAAAACTTTATTTTTGCAGAAACTTGATGTTATACATTTCCACGGAAGCATACTTAGTGCTGGAGTAAACGTCATATCCAATTTATATCAAATACCTTCTTACATTATGCAGAAGCCCCAATCTCGTTTTTAATCCCACACATGATTGACTCACCCAGGTCATCGATACAAAATCAATAATTACGGTGTTATAATATTATCATGTTGTGATAAGTTAATAAAAAGAGACAGTCAATACATTCTACAAAATTAATAATACAAAAATTATAAAACATTTACTACGCATATCTAGATGATATCACTTTCGTTTTGATAGAGAAGGTGCAAATATCATTTACAAAAAAGAATTAAGGAAATAAGTGAAAAATTAAGTTTTTTTTGGATAATAATATTCATTTATATTTGTTTAAAATCATCTCCTAAAATGTCATGTTCTTTTTTGACATCTAAACGATACGAGTTTAATAGCGATAATGTTAAAACTTTTTATTTTGACATTTTAATTTTGACATTGGGCAGGTTCAAACGAAATAAGGGAAAGTAAGACAAGTTTCTAGTTTCTGATTGGCCAGCGGCCAAAAAATTGCCTTGCAACGAAGGCAACTTTATTGGAAAGTTCACTGGAAAGTTAGTCAAGAAAAATCTCCCTTACTATCAAGTCAAAGCTACTTATGTCAAAATGACAATTGATCATGTTTTTCATTCAACTGAAAGCTGAACTGTATTACTCTATGATTTACATATTCCATTTAATCTTTTGTGTAAAAGCGATCCTTGTAAAATTGGAAAAGAAATAAGTTATATTTCACTACAATACAAATTGCAAGTCGTTAAGGACTGGGGAGTGTTTTGTAGATAATAATGTTTTTGATAGTTTTTGTAAGATGAGCTGAAGAGTGAAGTAAAGTTTCAAGTTTAAAATGTATGACACTTGAAAAAATAACTAGCTGCCTTGGTCAAAATGTACGTTCAAAGAATGCAGTTGACGGCAAATGAAGTCCTTTATATTAGGCGTGTACCATCAACTGAGCGCTCAGTGAGCGCTCAATGTCAGATTGACGGAGGCAGAATCGTTTTGTGGGACAAGAATCTCCGTACAAACATATGCTGTCAGAAACATATGTTGTCAATTGTAGTTTTTGATGTGAATTTATTATTTTTTTCTATTGATAATTCTTTGTTACTTTTGGAAAAAAAACTATTAAAATGGATAACAAACAAGAACAAGTTTTGCGTCAAATTTTAAGTAGTTCATCAGATAAAATAAGAAATAAAAAAAGGAATGAGGAGCATGAAAAGATTTTGATGGAACTCCTAAAATTAAAATTATTTAAATTACGCGCCACACCAGACAAATGACAACTGAACAGCTGTTTTGGGTGAGCAAGCAAATTGAGAAATGAATCCATGAATTTTTTGTCTCAGAGATCTCCGCAAAAAATCTCAGTGCTCAGCTGAGATTTTTTGTCTCACTTAAAAAAATAGTTGAGCGCTCGGAGCGCTCAGTTGATGGTACACGCCTATTGTCTAAACCTGGCCATTGAATTATTGTTGCGCACCTCTTTGTGACGTTTCATCATTTTGTCTCGCTTAAGCTTACAAATCTAAATTTTTGACAGATATGATCTTGTTTGCATCAACACCTACACAAATTAAATCTGTCAATTCGATTGATTTCGATTTCACTTGTGTTAAAAATGCTTTAGAAACATTTCTTCTTCAAATATGGCGGCACTTTAAAATTAATTTTTGATAACCGTTCATTTTCATCTTCTAAAATGCATTAAGCAAGAACAAATTTAAATGGAATTTTGACAGCTACATATGTAAGATAAGAAAGAATAACGAAAGAAAATGTCCTAAAATCTATTTTCTATGATGTGTGAAAATCAATTTTGTATTTAATTAAATCCAAATTTACCAATGGAAAATCCCATAAAATAAAAGGATTGAAAACTACAAATTCAATTGAAATTTGCAACTGTTTTTTAACATAATACATTATCTTTTATTATGAAATAATGATTTTACACATTATCATCTTAAGTTAGAGTCAAAAAGTAAAGCTCAAGTGACCCAAATTTTAATACTGCTCAAGCGTTAGATATGACAAATGAACACAAATCGAATATTTTTTGACTTTTATATAGATGCGCAGAATTAATAAATAGTGAAAGTTATTTGTATTGTGTGCTGTGCTTTTGAGTTGAAGTAATTTAATAGATAAAGCAAGATATTTATATGATTCGTCAGCACTCATTTTAACCTTATCAAGTTGTTTACTTCACACAAAACTGTCATGACTCAAATTTAAAATATTCGTTTCTAGTAACGACCAGACCTAACAACTTTAGAATTCTTATCAAAATTAAAGTCTATCTAAAGTTGCATAATCCAACTTAATAGACAACAGCTGGAAGTATCTCAAATGTTACGAAAAATAAACCCTATCAATATTAAACAAAAAACCTAAACACAAAATCAATATAAATGACCTTGTGTTAAAAAAATATACTGAACTGTCATTGATTGAAGTCTTTTTGTTTCAAACTTTTTAAAACCTTTTTTGTTTAAATTGAAGTTCAACTACCAACAAGGTCAATTTAGAATACTTTTTATTTTTTGATTTAGGTACACAAATAACCAGAGATTGATATTAAAATTTATGAGGATATTGAAAACATTCAGTTAGCAAAGTCAAAGCCAAAGCCCAGAGCCCAGAGCCACCACTGTGCTCCTGTCAGGACAAACAATGGAAACTAATAAGAATTCATGATGATGATGACGATGAGTGGGTTGGTCCTTGGTTTTGTTCGGTCGGTGAGGTAAGTTTATGATTGTTGTTTTTGTTTTTGTGTTTTGTTCTTTCTTATTTTATTGTTTTGAATGACGTGGAAGTATCCTTATTCGCAGACAACAGTCTGCATTTTATTTGGTGTATGAATGTTTATCGTGTTTTCCTGTATAATAAACTGAACTGAGGATAATTTAAAGTTTAATAACTTTAAGTGAGATAAGACGAGGAGGAAAAAGTTTTAGCTGTCAAAGTAAAATTTTAACGAAACATCAGTGCTTTTAGTATTTCATTTTGATGTCAAGGCTGCTTTTAACTACTGACAAGTTGCAATGTTTGTTTTAGTAATCATTAATTAAAGAAAATCAAAATTAGGTAGTCTAAAGTTCGCATGACAGCTTCGTAATTATGAATTTTGTGGTTTTAACGGATAAAAACGTACTTACAATTTATAATGTCGAAGATTGACTTTTTAACTTTATACTGCCTCAAAATATGGTATGCCTGAGATATAAAAAATATGTTTTAAAACTAAATAAGAACCATTTGGAACATCTGGTTTAACTTATGCCAGAAAGATAAGATTAATATAATTGTTAACATTTGACTTATTTTGGAAATAATTGGACTGGTTCAAAGGACATTAGGGAAGGCAAGTTTGACCAGTCGCAAAAAAGAATCAGGAAAAATCTCCCTAACTTTCAAGGCAAACATTCTAATGTCAAAATGACAGCTGGTCATGTTTGTTCATTCAACTGAAATCTGAGCTTTATTACACTGTAATTTATTTATTTTCTGCAAAATTCCATTTAATGTAGTGTTTTGGACTGGTAGTTTGTTTAAGAAGTATTTTGTAGACAATAATGTTTTTGGGAGAAGTGTTTTGTAGACAATAATGTTTTTGAAAAATTATCGTGCAAAAGGCACGATAATTTGAAGGTAAAGGTTAATAAGTAAAGTTCCGAGTTTGAAATTTATGACACTTGAAAAACCAACTAGTTGCCTTGGTCATAATGTACGTTGAAAGAATGCAATTGACTGCAAATGAATTTCCTTATGTTGTCTGAACCTGCACATTGTCTCTTAATGGACAAACAGTTGACTTTTTTATTAATCAGATATCAATTTATGAGAAAAAACGCAGTTTATAATTTGACACTTTTTTAACTCAGACATATTGGAGCATTTGCGTTTTTTCAATCAGAAACAACTTGGAATGCGAATTATGATCAAGCTAGTGGAGTAAAAAGCTGAGCGCGAATAACTCAACGTTTGTTTCGTGTGGTATGACAGAGACTTATACTACGTTTCCACCAAAAAATAATCCGAGATTTAAGGCAAGTGATTTAAAATAAATCATGAGGTGTTTCCACCAAAGAAAAGGAGATTAATTTGACGTTTGGTTAATGTCATAACAGCCAAACGTCAAATTATTCTCCTTTCGAAAAGAAAAAAAATATGAAATTAAAAAAATATACATAAATTACATACATACATAAATAATATAAATTTATTAATTCAAAATAGCACGTTTGTTATCACAACACAATCAAAAAACATTACAAATAAGTATTAAATTCATCCCAAGAAACTCCTCTGGCTTGAAGGTGCAGCATCTTGTTGAAGAGATTCGCAAGATTTTGCAATTCTTTCCAATATTGCGTTTCTTTTCTCCTCAATCAAAATCAATTTTTCATCAGTTTCTCTTATTAGTTTGATTATTATTATTATTTTTGTATACTTAAATTTTATTTCGTCTGTGATTTCTTGAAAGTTGTTTATTGTTTTGAATTTGAATCATATGGAAGTGAGACAGATAGTTTTTTTTTGACATTTCCATCTGTCAATAAACGAAATTGGAGTTTAAATGGGTCGGTTCAACAATTATTCTCCGAAAAAAAGTTTGTTTGATTTGACAAACTAATGTTTCCAAGTAGATTTCAATGAGTTTTATTTGAAATCTTCATTTGAGGAGATTAAAATTTGTATGGTAAATCTTCGAGATTTCAAGGAGATTTGTGACAAATCTAGCTAAATCTCGGTTTAGTGCCCGGTGGAAACGTAGTATTATGTGCAATTCTAAAACTTTTGACAGCTGGGTTCGGCAGTTTGTTTCAGAAATAAATCAAACTCTGGCCTTATCCTAATTAACATGCTCAGGCTCTACTTTGAGCTTGAAAAGAAAAAGGCTTAAAAAAGAATCAATCTGAACCTGTACTCAATTCAGTGTGAAAATATCAACTTTCAATTTTAACAATCGACTATTGTACATAATTTATTATTTTTAAGTAAGTTCGCATTAATAAACGATATTCCATGTGAGTTGGCGAAGTACTTATATGATAAGTGAACTCACAGAAATGATTTCAAGCGCATGAGGGCATTAGTAATTTGTATATAGGAACACTTGACTTTTGCTATCTTTTACTCACGAGTCACGAAAACACCTTTATTAAAAATAGAAATGTTCAAAATTGCAATAAAGTCGGTTTAATTTTCTCAAAAGCTACCTTAAACATTCTCATTTTACGCAGATAATTGGGATTTAGACTAAATTTCGGCGGACTGAATAAATGTTACATTGAAATTAAATCAATTAAAGAAATATAAATTTTAACATATGACTCTCCACCAAAACGTACATTCAAAAAATACCTTTAAGTAACATGGTTGTATACCGCGAAGGTTTCTTTTAATTTGAAAGTCAAAAGCTTAAAATAACTACCTTATTGAAACAAAGAACCATACCTTAACTATAAGGAAATTTAAACAAATAAATAGAGCTCCGTCCCAAGAGCGACATCAATCAAATGTAAACTCGTTTGAGAAGGGTTATTCATTAATTTAAAAAAAAAGGCAAATAAACAATTAAAAGCCAATTCATTTGTAAAATTCTCATATTAAGGTAGGTCTACACTTTCATATGCCCGCTCTAGCGTTAATTCTACTCACCAAACCTGATATATTGTGTATTTTAAATAAAACCTAACTAACTGACAACAATTAGATGTTATGCAACATAATAAATAGAAAAATAACTCAAACTCACCCCATTCCGTGTGAATCCGTTCCGTTTGATGTCTGACATTTTATTTAAATTTATTCTCGTTCTCGGAACCAAATGATCTTGAACTCCAAAGTGTTGATGATTTTCAGCAGCTGTACACTGGCTTTGAAAATTTGTGTGTAGGCACTTTTTTAAGTTATTTTTCAAGTGAATTGCTTGAGAGTCTAGTTCTAATAAGGCACAGCTTGATGGATCAGATTCAGATCCTAATTGATGCTGATTATGACGTTTAAATTGTTTATTACAACAAGATGCACAACAAACACAAATTGCAATGTTCGAATTTTTCGAACTAGATTCACTTATTGACGATGATAACGAATTCGAATTATTTTTATTCTTCGAACTACGACTATAGCCTCTCGAATGCTGCTGACAACACCTAGACTGATGATTACAAGTTGTAGATCTATACTGTTCTGCTGCTGTGCTGCGTCGACGAGAACTCGATACGGCTACTCTGATAACAGTTGTTGCCATAAACTTTTGGGAGGTTTTTTTTTCTAAATTGTATTTTTGAAGATCTCTTCTTCTCTACAATTTTATAATTACGTACCTCCAAAATAATTAAACCACATTAAGCTTCCTTATCAGAAGTTTATTATAAAAATCTAATTATCAAGGTCGAAAGTCGAGAGTATTATATTTTTTTTTCAGTCACTCGTGGATGGAAGCAAAGCTGATTTTTATTTAATTTTTGTTTTGTTGCTTATTGTGATACTTTAGTTAGTTGATTACTCATACACAATGTGCTCGCTTTATTCATAGACGCTTTATCTTTGATTACTCGCAATCGCAAAATTTTGCGCCACATGGATATTCACACTCTTGAGAGACACAAGACACAGCGCTTCACTACACCGGAGCTACAATCAATTAGCCTCTGAACTTCGGAGCAGAATTAATTTGGACGAAAAAGGCACGAAAAACATCACAGAAATTAATCAACCGATAGAGATTTCACGGTCATCGGGGTAGTTGAACGACTTTGCAGTTTTATATGAAAACTATCACGAAGGCAATTAAAATCAACTCTTCCTAGTTTCTATTCAAGAGCCAAAGTTCCACTTCAAAGGTTAGAAAAAAAGTAACAACGACTTGGGGCGCTCTACAAACAAAAAGACCTAAACTAAAGTGTTACGACAGACGGAGTTCATTATAAGACACGGTTCATTGATTTCACGAACTGTAGCGCGGTGACAAGAGTAGGACGAGGAAGGAGTGTTCCTTTTCGAATATTGGTGCTTGTGGTCTTCTATATACGGACGGAACGGATACGAAGGACAACAACACTAAGGGACATTCCAAATACGAGACAAGACAAGACTAAAAAGTATTATTCGACAAGACAATACGACAACGATGCTGTCACAGCAGTAACACTGGGAATACTGCCAAAATAATGCACTGTAACTACAACGCAATCGCTTCGCTCGGTGTCGTTGTCGTCGTCGTTGCCGTTGACTCGTTGGGCTCGTTGGCGCTGACTGTGCTAATGCCAATGGTGATGGTGATTCCTTCTCATTGGCGATTTGTTGTTGTTTGGTTAGTTTTACGTATCAAGTACGCTCGATTAAGCTCATTGACTCATGACAGCAGCTGGTATCTGGGAGGGCAGTTCTTTTCTTGGGTTTTGACTCTTGTGCGTTGTGGTGGCTTCTGCTTATGCTTCTGGTTGCGGGTAAATGCTCCCTATCGTCTTTGGATTTGTTTTTGCTACGGCAGAGAGGGTAGAGTGAGAGCGATACATTCTCGCACGTTCAAGCTTTTTTTAAAAAGAAAAGCTTCTATAAATAAATAAATTAATATTTCTGTTTGGAAGTTTACATGGAATTGTGAAATTTGGAATCATGTCTTTTAGCTCCAGAAACACAAAAGTCTATTTAACTTAATTTTGAGCTTTCAAATGGAATATTTGTTGTATATTTGGTCACACTTTTCATTGACAACAGTGGTGTATTTTGATGTTTTTTCAGTTAACATTTCAGTCGATATTATGCGTTTAACAAAAAAAATTTACTGCCCTCATAAACTTTAAATATTTATATAAACCGTTTTTTCCCAAATGGCAATATGTAATTTATTTACATTTATTTAGGCATCTTTCACTTTAAATAGTATTTGAGCAATGTATTAATTTATGTTACGTATACGCCTTGGTGTTCCATTAACATTTTATTATCTTATTATATTTTCTTTTCAGTAATGTTTAGAATGATTTTAAATGGAAAACTAAAATCCATTCGTACATAATAACTGCACTGAATGTAATTAAATTTTAGGACTCTATAAATTTATAAAATTAGATTTTAGATTAAGATTAGAAAAAAATTTATTCATTCATTTAGACTCTAAAGTTTAACAATTTTGGTATTAACCTATAAATAATAACTTACAGTTAGCGTTGAATGATACATATGTACATAAATATTACAATAAATAATGGAAACTGATGTAGGGTGACAACAGATTCTTAAATGTTTACTTATTTAATTTTATTTAAATTTAATATATATTTCGCTTAATTATAATTTGATTTAAAATGTTTGTTTTTATTTTGTATTATTTTAATATACAAAATAATATAATAAGAGTAATAGAAAACAAAGACTGCAATAAATATATGAACACAATTTGAAGAATAAGATAATAGAATTTAATTACAATTTTCAATATTATTTAAATCTATCGTTAAAAGCCAGTTTTTAACTTTACATAGAAAAAGTTAAAATTTGTAGTTGATCTGGTTGCCATAGGCAATTTATTAAAAGATCGCTGTGCTGTTACAGTATAAAAGTTTGAGAAGTGGGTTTTGTTAACTTTCGGTACAGTACACGATGTAAATTATTAACACGATTGTATAGTTCCGAGTTTCTTCTTGGAATATTACCACTCTGTCTAAAAAATTCTTTTATTACTTTAAAGATGTAAAGGTATGTGTCCATTTGAGAGTACTTCTGCTAGTTAAATCTCGAGAGCAACTCTCGGGAGACTGTCCATTTGCGAGTCAAATTTTAGAAGTTTTGCTATCGCGAGCTCTCTGCTAGAATATTGAGAGTTTTCTTGCTGGCTGAGAGTACTCTCATAATCGTGTCCACTTGATAGATTTCTTCTGCTAGCATATTATCAGTTGGCCATGTATTTTATCCACACTGATAACTTAACATCCCGTCTGTCGATTTGCCTTGCTTAAAAGGTGTGTTGGTTTTCGTGTTTTGTTAAAAAATTTGTTAGTTGAATTATTCTAAAAGATTTAAAAATTACCAACAACATTTTGCATTTGATGAAATAATTTGATTTCAAAATCTATTTTTGTAAACGAGATTTTTAGTCGAAAAAAGATTTTACCAATTTTAGTAGAATTTCTTAAAAGTTAATAAATACAAATTGGATGAATGAATCTAATTTAAAGTTAATATCTTCTATTGTTCACGAGATATACGGCCCTATCGAGGTAACCGTCGGAGCGGATTCGGAGGAAATCGGAGACATTTTGCTTCAAGGTAGTTGTCCCATGAAGCAAAATGTTTTCGATTCGGAGGAAATCGGAGAGAATTCCGCTCCGACGGTTACCTCGATAGGGCCGATAGAGAACCGAACATCAATTTTTACCAAATTTGCGTACTATTTTTTGTAGATTTTTTTTTTTTTTTGAAAATATGGATTTTTATTTAAAAAAAACTACAGAATATCGAAAACAGTATTTTCTGTTAAATTAAAAGAGTTTGAAGACAATATTATTAATTCTATTTGAGTGGAAAGTAAATTTTTACCAAGTTTTAGTATTGTTTTTTTTTTGTTTAAATTTTTATTTTTTGTAAAAAAAACTGTCAATTAGGTTTTTCTCAAAATTTAATATTTCTTATAAAATAAAATAAGTTGGAAGCCATAATCTCAAATTTTTGAAAAGTTATTTGAGTCAAAATTCAATTTGTAACAACTTTGAGTAATGTTTTTTTAGGTTTTTATTTTTTATAAAAAAAAACTGTCAATTCGATTTTTCTTAAAATATGTTAAAAAAAATATGTTAAAAACGTTATTCTTCGTTGCACAAAATTGTTTTGAAGATAAAATCATTTTTTATTTGTACAATTTTCGAGGTGACAAATTTTTTTTTCAGTTTTTTTTTTACCGTTAATTGGATTTTTTTGACAAAATGTATGTATTTGTTTGGTATCACGTTACAATATATAATATAAAATTTAATTCAATTCTCTAGTGTTTTTGGTTCGTGAGGTATTTTAGGTTAACGAACTTTTTCACCTTTTATTTTAACTGCTATGGTAAAAAAACCACCCACTCAATTTTCTTGAGATCCCTTTCTGCATCTTTCTGCCTTATTATCTGTATAACAAAATTTGTTTGAAGTCGATATCTTTACTAGTTCTTGAGCTATGGACGACAAAGACGTAAGGACGTACGAACGTACGTACACACGCACAGGCATCTTTCTAAAAATCTTTTATTTAGACTCTAGGGATCTTGAAACGTCGAGAAATGTCAAAATTTTCAATTTCACAAATCGCGGACCCATTACAATAACTTCATATGGGAAGGTAAAAATGTTTTTCAAATCAAATTTATATGAAAAAAAGACATAGTTTTAACTGCTTTGCCATGTTTACTCTCGACAGCTACTCGAAAAATACGAACTGTGTTGGTATTCCGCGAGCTTATCTCGGATAGTGGTAAACACTTACTTTCAAATAGATCGAATGTCGAGAGTAATTAGTCAACTCTCCGCGAGCTACTCTCCAGACTATGTCCACTTGCGAGACCGCTCTCGAGAGCAGCTTGAGAGCGACTCGCAGCACGTTTACTCTCAAATGGACACCCACCTTAAAGGTGTCTCATTAGGAGAATGCGCAATTGCGTGTATAAGGGCAAACTTTCTGTAAAGCGGTTTTTATTACAAATTATTTCAATTAAATGTTTTTGAGCGTTCACTAAGGGTCTCAAAGTATTTGCATATGAAACAACCTAGCTGGACAAACCGTAGTGTAATTTTGAGTGCCCAAGACCGTAATATATTGATGTCAATAATTTTTTTTGAGCAGAATGGATTTAATAGATACATTTTTTTCGATTAACAACCATAAGATAGTTTTTTAAATTACTAGTATGATATTTTCAATTAAAATTAAAATCTATTATGTTACCCCCAAATACTTAAAGTTTTTAACTGTATCAATTTTGACACAAGTATTGAAATATAAAGCGCTATGTACGAAATTGTGTTCGCCGCAAGAATGGAAAGGAAAAACGATTTTTTTACAATTTGGGCTATGGAAACAGAAATCATAAGGATAAGGATTAAGTCCAGATGTTTTAAATGTTATTAATTTAATATATAATGTTTGTTCAATTGGGCTTTAATGATCAATATTCTTGATGCAATTAATAAAAAACTAATTCATCTTCTGTTACCCGACGTTTCGCTGGCTATTTTCCAGCTTCTTCAAGGGATTTTTCCAAATTTATTAGCTGAAGATTTAAAATATATGTTACAATGTATTGAACAATAGAAATAGTTCAATACATTGTAACATATATTTTAAATCTTCAGCTAATAAATTTGGAAAAATCCCTTGAAGAAGCTGGAAAATAGCCAGCGAAACGTCGGGTAACAGAAGATGAATTAGTTTTTTATTAATTGCATCAAGAATATTGATCATTAAAGCCCAATTGAACAAACATTATATATTAAATCGACAACTTATGATCCAACACCCAAAAACACGTTATTAATTTAGTTTTTCACTTATAATCAATTTATGAACAAAAAAATAAGTTTGATTGGTATGTAAAGGAGATATCATCTGCAAAAGCTGTTGAAAGACCATTCAACTGAAGCAGAAAAGAGTTAATTAATATAAATGAAGAACAGCAGCGGACCAAGCACAGATGCTTGTGGAACTCCTGTTTTAATAAGGCAACCTTAACTTGCAAAAATATTAGGTTGCAACAGTTCAGTTTCAAAACTGTTACCAGTAAAGCAGTTACAATTAGATAGTGAATCCATTAAAGGTTTCAATTTTTCAGCTATGGTTGTACGATATTCATTGAATTTGTTAGAAATGAAACTTGAGTCTGTTAAAGGTTCTAGTATGGAATGTTCGTTTGTTCATGAACACAAAATTTCCAAACATCAATTAAAACACTTAGAAACAATATTTTAAAACAACTAGTTTTATGGAGTTTAAATAAAATAACTCATAATTCATTCATTAAATTACTATTTTAATTTGCACAAATAAAATAAAACGCTTGTTTTTTTTTTAATTAGAAATAATAACAAAACAAGTATCAAATGTCATTTTCATATTTGATGGTTTTTGGTCTCCCGTTGTGTTTTGATATAATATATAATAAAATCAAAAAGATTTGTTTTTTAAAGTTATTTTATTTTAATATAAATAACAAAATTAAACCACAACTAAATTATAAATAAATTGACGCTACGCGTTTCGGAATTATTATTCCATCTTCGGGCGTTATTGGTGTTCACTGTATGATGCTGATGATTGTGCAATGTGCATTCGTCTTCGTCTCATTTTATGCTGTTGTCTTCTATTTTATTGTTGTTGTTAATTTATTTTATTTCTTTGTTTTTATCTTGTTTTATCTTGCGTGTTTTAATGCTGTCATGTCATTTAATTTGTTTCAAAGAAAAAATTATAATGTACTATAATAATAATAATATTGAGGGCATATTGTAGTAACAAACCTAAAGCTCCTCTTGAAACCCAATATGGTCTAGAGATACTCCTTAATCGTAACGACTCGTTACTTTAAACTTTTTTAAAGTAATTTTCATGCAAAACACATCCAAACGAAATTACAACGGGAACAATTTACAAAACCAACCCAACAAATGTCGTAATAAAATCTAACTTACAAATTCCAATGCATAGATAGTAAGCTAGATACTTCGCGCGCAATTCGATGTCCGGTCATAGTACTCGTAGATTCCGCTTGGTGCTGCAATATTCTGACCACATTTGTGTGTACAAAAAAGTAACTTGTAATTTGTATAGTAGGTATGGTAATAGGTACAGAGGGAGCATGGTTATTGGAATGCAAAGCTTTTTAAAGCAATTTGAAAAGTTATAGCCAAGTTGCTGTGGCTCAGATTTAACTTCGCAATAGACGTGGTGGCCGTTGGGTTTAGTATTTCAATGCTACTTAAACTTAATGAGAGATGGAAAGTGTAAGTGAACAGATTTGTTTACGGTTACCTTTTATGTTAGATTTTTGTTCATACAAATTATGGTTTGAAGGAATTTTTAATTAAAAAAAATATTTGCATATTTAAAAG
This sequence comes from Eupeodes luniger, assembly GCA_951509635.1. Lineage (NCBI taxonomy): Eukaryota > Metazoa > Arthropoda > Insecta > Diptera > Syrphidae > Eupeodes > Eupeodes luniger. Next base: position 127,595,738 of record OX608075.1, on the reverse strand, counting down.
TGAAACTTTTTTGTTTGAAAGTTGTACTCTTTGTTTTCTTATTAGATTCAACAAACAGAAGGGAGTTAATAATTTTTATTTCAAAAGACTTACTCAATATTTGTTCCTCACAAAAGTTATAATTATGTAATTGACAATAACACGTTTAGTTTTTGAATTTTATTTTCGGTTTGAATTCTTGTGTGTTCTAACAGTTGCCAGAAAATGTTTTTCTTCAATTCATATTTCTCTTGAAATAATCGATTTCAGACTACATATTTATATTTAATCCACAGTTCTTGACTTCAACTAGGTTAATTTTGTGGATTTTGATTTGTATTGTTCTTTTGATACTTTGAAAACATCATAGCACTCACAAATTCCAAATGGAAAACATTTTATTTTAACTCATTTGATTTGGCTTTTGAAAGATTTGTTAATTTCTGACTTAAGGGCTTTTGAAAGAAGGCCTGTTATCCATTCCAAGACCTTAAAAACTCACTTCAAATGCCCCATATATCCATGGTTTCTGCGAAATATTTATCTTTACTTTCCAAATGTTGGCCTTTTTTTTAAATAATAAAATGAAGTTGATGAAAATAATAACAAGCTGAAAAAAGATATTTATTTGATTAATTTTGACATAGACCTAGAGCCGGCAGAAAATTTTCGGAGTGGAGTGATAACCAAAATTCCTTGATGTGAATGTGCAGACACCATTGTATCAAATTCAACCGTCTGGCAGGATTTTGTTCAGCCTTGGTCGGGGGTAAGCGGTCGAAAATCGTCATTTTTCCGAAACGATCGAAACGATAACCATATGAGCGATACATCAAAAAATAAAAAACATACCTTGCTTACAAAAATGTATGTCCAAGACGTTTTGGTTGCAGCCTTCATTTTAATAATTTTTCAAATTCATTTTTGAATTTAAAACCCTCATAACTTTTTTCCTATTATATGAAACCAAAAGAATAACATTAAGAAATCAGGAAATATCTCCTGATTACAAAAATTTATGTCCAAAACGTTTTGAATGAAAAAGTCATTCATCATCAAATTCATCGAATGAAAGATTCAAAGTAATGTCTTCACTTTCATTTTTGTATACAAAGAAATTTTCAATGGTTTTTGGGGCCGCAATTCCATTAACCCAGTTTAGTTTTATAATTATATCCTCCATAGTGAAATAGGGAAAGCTTTATGCCTTTATTAATTGCTTGATTTTCTCCAAATTTGGCATATATAATGGAGACGATTTATTTGTAGCAATCAAATGTTTGAGCATATAATTTACTAAAAGTTTTACAGAAATATTTAAAATTCTTAACTAACTTTTAATATTTTTAAAATTTGTTTCCGAAGTTGGTTTGCAAGTTTTTTAAAACAACTCAAATCGTGCTTAATTTATTTTAAAGCAGGTTGTTTGAAATAATTTACAAACAAATTCTTGATGTTTGGGTATATCATTCTTTTGGAAATACCTTATAGGAGAAAAGTTATCATGGTTTTCAGTTAACCAGAAAGCTGCAACTAAAACGTCTTGAACACACATTATTGTATATAATGGTGCGTATGTCTACACATTCACATCAAGGAATTTTGGTTATCATTCAACACCCAAAAATTTGCTGCCAACTCTTAAAAAAATAATATTTAAACTAATGAGAAATTGAGAAATCCTCCAAGAGAAAGGTTCTTCTTAACTAAGCCGTTCGGATTCGACATACAAATTGTAGGTCGCTTCAGGACATTAATCGCACACGGAATGGTTGAGAGTTGTAATTCACTAGGCCTTGGTTCTCCACGAGATATAGCGCCAATAAATCTTTTTATTTTAATGAATACAAAAACTTTTTTTACTAATTGTAAGAAAGATAAGATTTATAAATACAGATGTTACTTTACTTTAGAATTTATATTTATTAATTATTCTTAAATTATGAATTTCAATTTTATTTTTAGCTTTGTGCAAATCTCTGTTTTAAACTTAATTTTTTTTGTACACAATATGTAGTTATACAGCAAGTCTCTTTGGTGGCTCGTTTCAAGGAACAAACTTTAAGCGTTACAAATTTTTTAACTTAAATACTAAAACAAATGACAAGTTGGTACTTTGAAAAAAAAAAAAGCAATTGGTTATTTTCAATTTATTTATGTGATGCTTTACTCTCCCTTAGCTTCTTCTGGTCCAAAAGATATCTAGAAACTTTCTCATAGACTAAGAATGTAATCATCGTTGCTGGTATGACTCGAGTTAAACTGGGTCGTAGACCTTTGTAAAAACCACGCCATCCTTCAAATCTGTAATAATTATTAAGAAGTTTGTTTTAGAAAATAAAAATCAATTCAAAATAAAATTGTCATAAATTAAATAAGATGTTGCTTACCTTTCTTAGCAAAGAGATTCTGCATCATGACTTATTTCTTTTTATTTTCTATTTCTTTTATAAAAATCAGCTGTTGTTGTTAATATAAGTTTCAAAAATCAGAGAAGCACTCAAAATTACAAAATTATAAATAAAAGAGTCGCTTCGAGTGTTGATAGATGATGATATTTTTTAATAGCTTTATTTTTGTTCTTTTCTTTTTTAATGTGTACGAAATTACAAAGTTTTATAACAGAATTTAAAAAAAAAAATATATAATGAAGAATCTTTTTGCCAAACAAGGTATTCTTAAGAATTATTTTAAAATAGGAAATTTTCTTAGAACTGTTATATTGTAGGTAGTTTATTTGATAGCATTTTAAAATTCATAATTTTTAAGTAGTGACTGTAAGTTTTGTATAGTTTTCGTTTTGTTTTTACTTTTTAATTCAAAGAATTTTATAAGAGATTGTTACCTTAAAATGAATAGTCAAAGAATGGAATAGATGGATAGACTTAAGATGTGATGAAACAATTTATGAAGTGCATGTTATGTATGTAAAACACTGAACACATTGCAAACCTTCACACTTGAAATATTTATATTCGTTTGAAATGATACGCCATTATTTTGTCTTTTGGAAAAGACAACCTTTTTTTGAATGAAAAATTCATGCTGGTTCCACTCGAACAACTTTGATAGGATTTTCAAGAACGCTTCTATTGCTCCTTCGACTTGATGAAAAAGAAATTTTCGCCGGTAAAACAAAGTGCCAAGTTCAATGCAAATAGTTAGCCCCTGGTAACAAAAACAGATATATGAAATGGAAGATGCATTTTCTTGAACACTTTCTTCTTCTTCATTCGCTCGGCCACAACAAGTGAAATGACAACAACGATTGAACCAGAGAATCTTGAAATCACTATCTCAGGTTCTCCAGGGCAATTTTTCAAAATCAAAGCATGTCAGAACGTTTAGTTTTGATAGTTGGAACCAGCGTGCTTTCAAAATTTTGAGTAGGATGAATCTTATGTAACGAGTGGATGAATATGCTATGCCATAATCTAAAAAGCCAACAATCGCTCTTAAAAAATAAATATATTTTTGTATGTTTTCATATTTCCCCCCCTGTGGCTCATGACAGTGATTTGTTTTCTTCTTATTTTGAACATGAGCCAAGTCTATTTTCATGTTTTTCCCTATTTCCTGTTTCATAATTATGGTAGTTGATATGATATTATGTATTGTTTTATTTTTTTTAAATAAGCAAAGAAAACAAACTTCCAAAACACATTACATAAAAGTACTAAAAATTATCATAAAATTAATTCAAGTTTTTTACTTTTGTTTACTTCTTCTTTTGTGCGTTTGTGCTTTTCAATTGTATTGTTATTCCATTTATGCCATTTTGTTTCTTATATCAACTACACAAATATTTAAAAAAAAAAAAAAACAAAAACCAAAACATTTTGTTTTCTACTGAATTTTGTGTATAATCAACATTTAATACGTAAATAAATGTATCGTTTAAAAGTAACAAAACAAATTAGGATTATTATAATATTCTTTTCTTCTTCATCTCTTTTTCGTTAAATAAATTAATAATAATTTTATGACTTACAATCTAAATGATTTTGCGTATAGAATGGAAAATGGGATTTGTTTGTTTGTTTTTGTATGCATTATAAAATGAGAGTTGAACGGACAAAAAGATAATCTTCTTAAAAATCTAATATTCAAGTACTATTAAACTAAAACAAAATTTTAAAAAATAGAAGCATAGTTGTGGATGGAATAGAAAAATTATTATAATAACAATAATACAAAAATTTCTTAGCTAAGTAAATTTTATCTTCTTGAGATTTTTGTTTCGATTTCTTTAAATTTACTTATTCTGTTATTTTTATCTCCTGTCTACTTTTTTATTCTTCGTTTTTATTTTTACTTTTCAAAATCTCTTCGTTTCTTTTTTTGTTTCTTTTCTTTTGTTTAGTTTGTTTATCGCCTTTAAATAAGTATAATCTAATATTGGATTTTTATATATTAAGTAAACATTCAATAATAATTACTATCAAAAGAAAACAAAAATAAAAAAATTGTGCCTTTTGTCATTTATGTGCTGCTTAAGATAATAGTTTTTGTTTGTTGATAGATTTAAATATATATATATAAAAACTATTATGTATCAGTTTAGTTTGTCAATTTCTCCCAAATAAGCATTACTAAACAAATGTTTGGTGTGACATGAACTAAATATGGGAAGAGTCCCTTATAAAAACCTCCCATACGTTCATACCTCCATGTAACTTTAACACAATCCCATGTTCCCTTGTAATTGTGATGGTGATCCTGGAGACGTGCTCGTATAACTTGATATGGGTAAGTTGCTGCAGCAGCAATTAGCTTGGAAATAGCAGCGAATGCTAAATACTCTGATGTAGCCTGAAATAATAGAAACAAAAATAATGATTAGAATTTCATCATTGAACAATTAAAAAATTGTTTTTAAAAACAAAAGATAATAGTTGTCGAGCCCCTTCTTGATTGTACACATAATAAATTCGTGACGCAAATGCGAAAAACAAGTCATATACAAATATTTAAATAAAACCATAAACATGTTTACTACATTGCAACAAATTTGTTTACACTTTACTCTAATAACGTTGAGTCACAGCTACTCTACGTGCTTCGATTACATTAAGTAAATAGGAATTAAATGTAAGGTGTAAACAGTGACCTAGCTTTTATATCCGCTTTTCAAGAAATTTTGTTTACAAAATATTGATGCATCTTATTTACAAATAGCTAAAAAAATAAAATAGGTTTTTGTTTTACATAGCCAGTTCGAATACCAAATATTACTTTAAATTACACTGGTCAGCAAAATAAAGCTTCTTTATTCAACCTCTATATTGTCAAGTTTTTAAAATCTACCTCTTTAAAAAGTTTAACAAATGTGTTAAATCGTGTTTTTAAGGTCAAGGTAAAAAAAACATGATTCTTAACAAAACAAAATTACTTAGTTGGCTGTATTTAGTCTCTCACTCAGTTCTAAAATCAATTTAAAACTCGGTCTAATAACTCTGGGTTTATCTTTGAAACTTTATTTTTAAAATATTTAGAACTCAAGCATATTGGCTCAACTTTCCATTACCGCAGCACGAATTTCGACCCGCGGTTTTTTTATTTGATAGATATGCACAAATAAATAATAATTATAGCAATTTTAGAGCGAGGAAACATTTATTTCTATTTTAAATTAATTTTCAAAGTTCACTTTTTTACATACAAATCACGCACAAATGGTTGATTTTGACATTCCTTCCCTGTTTCTTGTTCAGTGTTGCCATACTGTTTTTTTTTTGTTGGGGATTTCTTTGTTTTTAGTGCTCAAATGCGAAAAGTACTTTGCAATACCCAAACTCGCACCCACCCCAAATCCTATAGTGAGCCGCAGGGGGGTTGCAGGGGGGCAGCATGCCCCCCCTTACATACCTAGCTCTTAGTATACCATAGTATCAATTAAAAAAAACTTGTTTAAGGCTCAAAAAACGCAATACAAAAAAGTAGGGTTAAGTCCGAAAAAGAAAATATTTTTTTTTATGACTTAACGGTGTTTCCTCGCCTTAAAATTTAAAACATGTTCTATTGAGAAAATCAGAACGAAATTCGTGCTGCGGTAATCGAAAGTCGCCCCAGCATATTTTCACTTTCTATATTTTTCTTACAACTTGGTGTAAGTTTATAATTGAGATTTAAAGAGTTGAATTGTGGTTTTATGAAAAAAAGCTCTATGGAGTAATTAATTACATTCATAGTTCCTGGTATGATTTTTTAATATTAAATTTTGACATTCTCTCAATAAATAATATTGATTGCTTTTCAGATTTGTTTTTCCTGTGAATAATTTTGTCATTCATTTCATTTCATTACAAATTTTCCGATTTGAATAAATTTTCACTTTTATTTTTCTATTTACCAATGTTATTTGGTAGTTTTTATGATTGTCAATATAATTCTTTACTGTTTGCTTTAAACATGTTTATTTGGTTTTGATAAATTTTCGAAGAAGTGCTAACTGTAACAAGATTTTTGGCGCTTTAGTGTTACATTGTCCGCGAGCGGTTAGAATGTCTATAGAACTTAAGGTTTCACAAAATGACATTCACATTCTATCCATACACTTGATGTCGGTTAGATCCCCGTGTTGGGGATCAGGACTAAAGGAGACACGATGGCGAGGTAGATTAAAGCTATTTGCCGACATAATGTCTGTTGCTTTTATGTTTTCTTGTGCAGTATTAAGGTTCATAGTCATTATGACTATTGTGCCTTCGTATAATGTACAAAAAGTCAATAGAAAAGTTAAAATGCATGTACAACACTTTCTTCTACGTCAAAAGTCATATTTTCTAATAATATATTATCATTGTACATTAAAAATCCTATTATCCAAATATTACCTAAACATCAAGTAGTTTAAAGAAATAAAAGCATTTCTAAATCGAGTTCTGATTTCCCAGGCTCATACATTTGAAGATTTAATAAATCGAAGTTCTATCTTTATCAAAGGTCTACATCAGAGTTCTAGAGAGAACTTGATGAAGAAATGAGTCTGTTATAAATCAATCGAGTTATAATTTTTTCGATAAACCGAGTTTAAGAGATTAGAACGTTTTCGTTAAATTTACCGTTATTGTTTGTAAGGATATGAGTCTTCATTTTATTCTATAAAAACTCTATAAAAAATCTTACATGTTAAGCCTAATGGTTTTAAAAAATATGATTTTTAGCGTTCATTTTGGTGCTGGGGTGGAATCGGCTAAGGTGATAATTGACTATCATATTTTTGATAATCAAATTTGACTATCACATTCATTCCGTCTGTGTAAGATGATTCAACTCAATTCAATACGATTGAACAATTTCAGATTATAATTGTCACAATTCATTGTTGCTATGGTGAAAATTTAAAATGATTTCTATAAAATATCTAAGTAAAAGAATTAAATTGGCTGTGTTTTAATAATATTCTTACTCTTCTTGTGTTTTTTTGAATGTCGTAAGCTTTGTCGGTCACAAGAATGTGTTTTTGTGCTTAAAAAGGTAACTGAAAGAATGTTCTATTCGTTTTTTGTAAGCGTCTGGTAGCTCTATTCAGAAACGACATATTTGTAGGAAAATGACATTTCTGTGTCACATTTTTGTTGTGACAGCTTTTTAGGTATCAATTTGACTATCACCTTACATAGATCAAATTCGATTATTTTGACTGTCATTTATCAATAATCACCTTACCAGATTCCACCCCTGATTTCGAATCAATTTGTTCCTGTTTCGTAATAATTTAAGTATAAATGTTTCAGCGTGTCACTTATTTAAAATATTTCAATTGATTTTGAAGATAGGGATTATGGATTTCGAAAATTATCAAAAATACTACTGAGAAAACAATTTACTTCATAAATAAACATAGGCTCAAAAAGTTTAATTTGATGCTTATTTGGAATTAAAAAAATTGATATTTCAAATATCCGGACGTAATAAAATGATATCGAAACCGAATTCGGACTTAGGTCACATTTGATTGCCAAGTACAAAACTTTGCTGTCCAAATATTACAATTATTTTACTAACTTTTGATTTCCCAAAGACATACCGTCCAGAATATATAACCCGAAGAGTAACTATTTAGTTAAATAAAAGAAATAAAGATCGCTTGAAATAAGTCAACATAGTCTTCTAAACCCTTTATGATCATACATTATTTGTTTTAATGTTCTTGGTAAAGCAACTCTTTTCTTTTGATAGATTGTAAAATAGCTCCTTTAGAGGTGTCCTGAGTAAATAATGATTATAGAATAGGAGCTCCTGCAAATAACTTTTTGGACAAGCTGCATCAATTACGAGGAGGAGAAGACAGTTTCTCACCGTCTATGTTCATGTTCTGTCCAGCATTTAGGACACTTGACTGTCTTAAACGTTTCATTCATTTTATGTATAGGGAGGACCCTAAGATCCATTAGGTATCACTACGGGCCAGCTTCTAGTCTTAGTGTGTGTTGGCAATTTCAGACAACAGCCACTTTAATCTAACCTAATCTAAACTTCCTGTCAATAAAGCCGACCATTCTTTTAATAAAGCATAACATTTTGAATAGAAGCAAAAGTATATATAAAGTTTTTCATCATTAAAAACGAAAAAACAAATGTTCTGAGTTATTAAATAATATTGCTTATCTCGTACTAACGTATTTTTGCAATTAACTTAATTACTTTCAGTTCATTGATAATAATAAAATGTTCGAAGTTATTGTAGTTTTTGATTATTTTAGTAGGGATAAGGGAACAAGAAGTGATTACAATTTCCGTTAAAAAACAATAAAATAACCGTTATCTTATCTTGCCTTTATTTAAGATGGAAATGTGATATTAATTTTTAGGTTCTCATTAAACTTCTCAATATTCGAATAATCATACACGAATGAACTGTACACACAATTAATTAATATGAACCATAGCAACACAAACTAAAAAGTTGTAATAAATAAAAAAAACATTGTACTTACCAACTTAGTATCAATTGGTAATTTTCTGTGCTCATTGTAGGAATTTTTCATTTCTTCATAAGTCATAAATTGCAATGCACCATGTGAAACACCCAACATACTTGGAAAGAAACCCTTAATCACAAAAAAAAAAAAACACATTTAAATCCTTTGATCACTCAAATTTAATAATTATCAATAAAACTTACCTTATACAAACCACGAACACCTTCCTGTTTGTAAATCTGACCCAAAGCATGAACCATACCACGATATGCGTCAGCTTTAGGTGCAGTAGCTAGATTTTCATACTGCAAACATAGTCTTGTTTTTACAACCCAAATTGGGTTTGTCAAAAGCAATGTTAATACACCAGCTTCTGATGCTGCTAACATATGAAGACCAGGCCCTAATGGTGTTGTTGTGTTGCCTCCTTGGATGTAAGTCTTAATGCTATTGTAACTATAAAAAAAGAAATAAACAAATTTATAGAAAACATCATAACTAAATGAATGTATGAATATTTTATTTTTTTTTAAACTTACAACATGAAATAGAATCCCCATGCACTTCCGGAACCCCAAACATTAGGTGTAACACCTTTGTACAAACCACGGAATCCTTCTTGGCGGAAGATTGTGGTAAAAGCGCTACCCAAGCCTCTGTATTGTGGAATTGCTGCAGTTCGACCATCATTAACTATAATTAATAAAAACAAAAATATTTAAAAACCCGGAAGACTATAATCAAAATATAAAAGTGTTTTCTAATATATTTATGAGCATAGCCATGGCCCTAAAAAGAAATCATGTGATAATTAAAAATAAAAACACACAAATATCCCAAGATTACGCACAGTCATAAAGTTTTTTTTTCTTCTTTCCCTTCCAATCATTCAATGGAAGATTCCATAAGTTTAGTTTATTGAAATATATTTATTCAATATCGAAAAGAGGAGGAACAAACTAATTTACTTTTATGACGGTGACTGGCAATGAACGGAAAAGGGGGCTCGCCCCGTCCGACATATTATGCTGATGGTATCTGTTTTTTTTTATTTTTATTTTTATTTCTATTTATGTTGAGGTTTAGTGTTTTTTGTTTTTTAGAGAACCACACCGGCTATGATAAAGAAATGGATGGAAATTTTTTAAATAAATAAATCAATGAAGTGAAAGATATTTGTGTCACTTTTAAAAACCGCTCATAAAATGTTAAGAGTGTTTCTATGATCTTCAAACTAAGACACATACAAAACTTGGTCAACAAATAGAATAAGTCTTATAGTTTCATTAGTTAAAACATTGAAAATGCTACTCTAACAATAAGCGCACACTCATGGGGGTATTACTACCCTTATTATGCTGAGACACAGTGTGAGCACTAAGGGAGAGTGGGTTTGAAAGGAGATGTCGGTGCACATTCTTTTTCAATTCCTGAATATTACAATGACTGGGAAAGAAAGAGTCTGGTAATTTCACATTAAAGTTGTACGGCTAAAGAAAGAATCAATGTATTTGACCGCACGACCGAAGTTGTGCTCGAGGGTATACTGATGAGCATTCCTAGAAGCGCAAGTATTACGGTTGAATGCAGATGGCTTTTGCTCTAGAGTCTAGAGCATGAACCATTAAAATAACGGTAAAAAAGTGTTAGACAAGAAACTTTAGGACGATGTTCAAGCGACTTAAATAAACTAATGATGATATTATCACCAATCAATTTAAATGCTCTACGTTCAATACTGTTCAAGAGGCTTAAGTAAGTTGCAACAGCATCAGCCCAGAGATGGGAGTTATACTCAAACTTTGGACGTACATATACAGCTGTGGACAACTAATTAGAAACACAAATTGAATTCACTTTAAAAGCAGTATATCTTAAGTTTTTGTTTGTTTTTTTTTTTTGTGAAAAAATAATTTTTTTTTCAAAATATATTTTTAAACTTAAAACAATGTTTCCCAAACATAACAATTATTTCATATGGCAGTTTCTGCGAAAAACATAGCTTTTATTGGTGGACAACTAATAAGAAATTAGTCTACGTTGCCTTGCGGTTACTAATGGTTTCTTTCGAGAAACATGGGCATGTAACCCAACTTCCACCAATCTTCTTCTGATTGTGCGTGGGCCTATTGGGACATCGAATACAACTGAGAGATGGCGTTGTATCTCTGTGGAGCTTATTTTTGGGTCTTTTTTGGCCAGTCTACTAATTGCTCGATCCATTTGGCAGCTTGTCTTACGGGTCCGTTTTTTACGAGGTACATTTTCAGCAGTCCCGAAGTTTTGAAAATGCTTAATTGTATTGAAAACTTTCTTTACAGAACAGTTTATTTGAGATGAAATTGCTCTATAGGATATTTTAAGCTTCCAAAGCTCAAGAATCGCTTTCCTTGTAGGAGGATCACAACTCTTTAATTTTCCCATTACAATTACCTCCAAAATTTAAAAATTATTCTTTAAAAACGTTTGTAGACAATTCAGAATTTTCTACTTACCAATGCAAAATAAAAAGATTATTTTTACTTCACCCAAACCAAATCTAATTAAACTGTTTCTAATTAGTTGACCAGTTGAAACGAACACTTTTTACACTCTACCTTGATTTTGTTGTGTGCTATGCAAAGACTTATGCACAAAAGATGCTTTTTCAAACAATTATCTAATAACGCTTGCGTTACACCGTTTAGGATACCGCTATTCTAGTCACACATGACAAAGTGAATGTGGAAATGAGAAGCAAGTAATGTTTCTAATTAGTTGTCCACAGCTGTATAAGCCTTGTAGATAACAGCCAGGTCAGAGGCGGAGAAAAACTTCTTCCATCGACTTATGAAACAAACATCTTGCGCATTTTTGGCGACATAGCGTGTAATCAGTTTAATTTAAAATCATAAAATACAGGACACTATTTCAGTCGGTTAAAATGCTTATCGCCTCAATAATGCATCCACGAGATACTTGATAATGAGAGCAATATCCAATTGTTTACTAATTTTGCCATAAAGAAGATATTTAGGAATTTAAGTTACTATTTAATTTCTATGTTAATGATTTTTTATATTGTGATTTTTTAAAAGCTATAGAAAGGTTTTTTTTTTAAAAACACATAAAATTGAGAAAAATGCATGCAATTTTTAATTGAATCGATAGTACGGTCCATATAATTTAATGTTTGAAGATTATTTCATGCAAATGTTGACCTTGACTGCGCCTCAAATGGTCCATCCGCTTAGTCCAATTTTGGCATACTCTTTTCAACATTTCGTCCGGTATCTCAAGAATAAATGCTTCAATGTTGTCTTCCAATGCGTCAATTGGAGCGGGCTTGTCTGTATAAACATGAGCTTTAACATAGCCCCACAAAAAATAGTCTTAAGGCGTTAAATCGCACGATCTAGGCGGCCAATTGACCGGTCCCGAACGTGAAATAAAATGTTCACTGAATTCCCCTCTCAATAAGTCCATTGTTGTGCCTGCATGTGGCACCGTCTTCATAAAACCACATGTCATGCAAGTCAAGCTCTTGCATTTTGGGCAAAAAAAAGTTGCATATCATCTCACGGTAGCGCTCACCATTCACAGTTACGTTACGATTCGCATCATTTTTGAAGAAATAGAGTTCAGTGATGCGACCAGCCCATAAACCGCACCAAACTGTGACTTTTTCGGGATGCATTGGTAGCTCTTGCAATGCTTCTGGCTCATTTTCACTCCAAAATCGACAATTCTGCTTATTTACGTACCCATTGTGCCAAAAATGAGCTTAGTCGCTCGCTGGAAGAAGCGCGCGATGAATTTTCTTAACAGAACACGCATTTTGATAATAAAATTCAATAATTTGCAAGCGTTGTTGTTTATTTGTAAGACGATTCATGGTTAAATTATATTTGACAGTGAAACAAAACACGAAATGTGCTTCAGCTGTTTAAACCAGTGTTGCCAAAAAGATAATAGCTAAAAAATCACCCTTTAGTTGCATTTAGATTATTTGTATCGTGCACACTTCCAATAAGTACATATGTATGTACAGTAGTTGGCATAAATATTTTGACGAAACATTTTTCTGACTATTGAACCTAGACTTTGCTAATTATCGTTAAATAACGGCGAAAAAATAATGTGCAAAACAAAGAATATGTTTTTAGTTCTATGCATGCCAAATTTTGTATTGTTTACATTTTGCATTCTCTTTTTGCTCATAAAAATGCATGTAAATAACGAATTTTTGTGTGGCATAAGTATTTTGACGGAATCTTTGTGTACCTGTTTTCACACTTTGCACGTGAAAACCAAGCAACTTATGCAATATTAAACTTTATTTGAAGTGAAACGTTAATAAAAAAATAAAATTTGATCAAAAGTTATTTAAAACCATGGTTAAAACAGTGGAGTTGAGTTTGGTTATCAGATCTTCCATTGTAGCAAAGTTTAACGCTGGAATGGCAGTAAAAGACATTGCAAATGAGTTTAATGTGCCACGTCAAACTGTGCACTATCAAATTAATAAGTTTAAAAAGCATAATGACATAAGAAACTTAAGAAGATCAGGTGCTAGGCGCAAAACAACGCCCACTGAAGACCGAATCCTTTTACGGGAATTTAAAAAAAATATTTTTGTGAAGCCTCAATCTGCTGCAGATAAATGGAATTTGACGGCCAAGAATCCAATCAGTGAGCGTACTGTCCGACGACGTTTAAAAGAAGGAGATTTCAAGACAATTAAAGTTAAGGACGTACCGTACATATCAAAGGTAAACAAATTTAAAAGACTGGCCTTCGCAAAGGAACATCTGCACAAGCCAAAGGAGTTCTGGAGAAGCGTTCTATGGACAGATGAAAGCTCCTTTGAGTATAACTCATCAAAAAATAAATTTTTTGTAAGATTGCCAAAGGTAGTAAGGCAAAAAAAGGCCCGTTTGTCAAAAAGTGAGCCACGGTGAAGGCTCTGTCATGTTCTGGGGATGTGTTGCTTATAATGGACTGGGTGACTTATTTCCTATCACCGGCTCTATGAACAAAAGCCAATATATTAGTACCCTAAATGATAATGCCTTTCCATCCGGGGATATGCTTATCGGCGAATCATTCATCCTGCAACAGGACAATGCCCCATGCCACAAAGCCCGGCTGGTAATGAATTTTTTGAAGGATGTTGGTGTTACTACTTTGGACTGGCCACCTCAAAGTCCAGATTTAAATATTATAGAAAACGTCTGGTCTCTTTTGAAACGCAAAAGAACAGTTTTTTTTAAATAAAACCAGAGAGGAGACAATTGCTGAGGTAACTTCCCTTTGGAAAGAGATATCTCCAGATATTTTTCAAAATTTAGTGGATTCAGTACCGAGGCGACTTCAAAAAGTTATTGAAGCCAAAGGAGGTTATACATTTTACTAAATTCTTCATTTCTTTATTTTTGTCAAATTTAAACTTTGTTTTCTTAATAATGCATACTTGTCAAAATACTTATGCCAACGAGTGAAATCAATAATTTATTTATATCTTTTTAAGTTTCTATGAAAAAATATTTGTTTGACTATTTTAAAGATTGTGTTAGTTATATATAAAAAGGAAAAAAAAATAAACAAAAATTCTTTATAAAGCCATTAAAAAGTTAAACTGAAAAATGCTGCCGACTAGTGTACATACTTCGAACAATTAAAAACTGTTGAAGGGTCGATTGTGATTCTATCAATAAATTGCAGTAATATGACTTTACGTAAGAGATTACAAAAATATTACTCATTACTCAGCAATTGACACTGAAATACTTATTAGAAATGGTTCACTGCTGTTTGGTAACGTTCCTTGTTTTGTAACAAAAATAAATGATAATAAAAGTTACATATTGTTTTCATCATGTCATAAACTGTGTACTCAAAATATCTTAATTATGACTTTTGTGCAATAAAACCAATAATAGGTTTGTACCCATTGAGAATGAAATCCTTTTCAGAAAGTTCATTTGCATCATTTTAAATATGTTTGTTTTCATAGAAATACAAAAATTAAATTCAATTAAGTTCATTCCAATAGGAAAGAAAATTAAAGATATGAATTCTCTGAATTACTTGACATTTTTCTATTGCGCTAGATAATTGTGTGAAAATGGAATAAACTAGAAACTAGCAACAAACTGATAATGATGCCAATAAATAAATAAGTGATAATTCTGTGTAAAAATTAAATGTTGCTGCTTCACCGACAGACACGCGCCACATAATATAAATATACACAAACTCTGAAAATCTTTGATAAAATTTGTACTTTGAGACTTTAATGTCTGGTCGGGGGTTCTATTACATTATTCGTTCTTATTAAAAGTTGATGATTCTTTTAATATTGTAAAATATATAAAATATATTTGTTGTTGTTAAGCAATTCTATTTGAATTTGTTTATCAATTTCTATAGATATTTATCTCTCTTAAAGGATATTGTAAAAGAAATTAGCACATCACATAAAAATAAACTATGTATGTATGTTATAAGAAGTCATTTGTCGTTTTTATTGTAACTTCTCGTAAATATTTATTTTAAATCATTGCTATTTTTAACTACACTTTTAGATCATTTGAATTAGTAAAAATGTTGGTTTACATCTAATTTATCCCAATTGACTTTATTTTCAAAGATAAACAATTAGAAAGGTGGTTGAATTCTTTATCCAAAAACAAAGAAAAAGATATTCATTATGTCAACAACAAAAATTGAGTTGTTTGCAAGCGGTTTTACTTCTTTTATGTTTATTTTCTTGAAAAATATACTTAAGAAAGAACAATTAAAGAAGACAAATTTAGGGTAACCTTCTTGTTTACGATTTGGTATTTTAAAAACAAGCAGAGAAAGAAAACATGACAAATATTCACAAAACTTGAATTGTTTTTATTTTTAAGGTAAAATTCCATAAATTATGCTTCAAAATATTATTCGCTTCTAGTTCAAGGTTGATACAATCAAAAAGCTTAATATCATAATCATTATTGCTGCCAACTAGTTTGTATTTCTTGTTTATCAATATAAAAGTTGATAATCCTCAAATTAATAAAACACAGACAAAAAAAAAAAACAGATTAAAGTTGATCAAATCGGTTCTAGCCAGATTGAAGGCTCTAAAGATCTTTTGATTCTATCTGCGCAAATGAACAAAGTTTAAGTTATTCATAAATTATTGGTCTGCTAACCGATTGAATGATAAACATTGAAAGACGTGTTTTTATGGCTCTTTTAAACTTGTCAAACAAATACTTTTTTCTAAATCTAATCACTTTTTCTGCAATCAATAAAAAAAGATAAAATGAAACAAACAAGTTTGGTTTATAATTTTTAAACAAATCTTAAATTGATCGCCGAAAACTATTAGTAATGGCATTTTCAAGTTTTAAGCATGGATGTCATAAAATAATGAATTCCCATTGAAAAAGTGTTACGAATAAAAACATCAATCTGCTTCGGAATCATTTTTTTGTAATTTTAAGAATTCACTTTACATCTTTCTTCGAATCACAGTCACTTGTTTGCAATTTTTTAAAGAAATATATTTACAACAAAACTGTCTTCCATAAACAACAACAACAAAAATTAAATTGTTTTGTGGAAGTAAATTACTGTATCCAGCAGAATGCGTAAACAAAGCTTAACCTTACAATGTTTGTATAAACTCACGTGACAATCATCAAAACAAGATATAGGTATAACCCGATACATTTTTAATGAATCATCATTCATATTAAATTGGATTTAATAAAGTAAATGATCTCATAAAGAAACATACAAATAAATCGATATTATTCGATAACAAAATAATTGGACTTCTAGCAGGAAAGCATGACTTTTATTTTTACTTTTGGCAATGGGCCATGTTATTTCTTATTTTATTTTGTTTGCAAAAGTTTAGTATTATGAAAGATATATTTATTTACCGGCGAAATTTAAATAAATAAATAAATAATAATCTTTTAGGTAAATTCGAAAACAAAAAATCAAAAGGGCGTTTGACATCTCCACCATAGATTTTTGTTAGAAGTCATTATAATTAAATTACAGAAACGACAATGGGCTTTTTTCGTTGTTGGTTTGATTTTTTACGTAGGGTTTAAAGATAATGTCTTTCGTCATATCGTAGTAAGACCAAAAAAGACAAATATCGTGGACTTCTTTAAATCGTGCGAAAAGAATATCGAATAACCGAATTAAAAAGACCCTTCCTTGACGACCTTGACCAGCCCGAGGCTTTCTAGATTATTATCGAAAGAAATTAATTAAAGTTGAGTGCCCTCTTAGGCAATCATTTTCACGCAAGTCTGAAGTTATCATTAAGAACTTTTGATAGGTATTACAAATAATTTAGCTCAAATCAATTCTTTAAATAAAAATGAAACATCTAGACTTTTTGTTTTAGATACTACATACATATAGATACTTGTTGTCGATGTTTTAAATTGTTCTTACAATCAAAGAAAGCTACAATGCAATGTTGGTACTTTTCCTCTTTTTTTAATGTCTTGTGGCCGCCGCCGCCGCCAATTTGTCTGCATTAATTTTTCACCCAAATTGCGTCAGCTGCTATTTTACGAGATATATACCTATATACATATGTCTTTTTCATTATATATTTCTTTTATTTATTTTGTTATATTTCACTTTTGTGAAGTAGAGAAATTCATATTTTTTATTTTAAATACAAAAACAAGTTTCTGTCGCAAAGACAGAGAAAGACAACTCGTTTAGAGTAAAATAAAATAACAACAAAAAAAAAACAGACCTTTGAACAGACGAGATTTCACGCGCAGTATGAATGATCCAGAGAAGATAATTTTATGTACAACCTCTGTAGAGAGGTAAGCAAAGCACCTACCTAACAAATTCAAATATG
This sequence comes from Eupeodes luniger, assembly GCA_951509635.1. Classification (NCBI taxonomy): domain Eukaryota; kingdom Metazoa; phylum Arthropoda; class Insecta; order Diptera; family Syrphidae; genus Eupeodes; species Eupeodes luniger. The sequence goes on along the minus strand of OX608075.1, from coordinate 127,577,960 downwards.
ATGGTATTTCTATCAGCAACAAAAACATTATTGTCTTATCCATCCATTCTTGTGTCCGATTTCTTCACTGAAGAGAAGAAAAAAGTTTCCAAGGTTTTTGTATTGATTTTTTTCTTCATACTACTCTACATTCCAGACAAAGTGGATAATGACCAGTTTTAACAGGAATACTATGTACTCGAATTAGTGGAAAATCGTTGCACTAAATCTAAATGGCAACGTGTTGTAGTCAATCTGTCTATTGTGTCAATGGCTGCTGTGGCCTTGTTGAACGTTCTCTTTGTTGTCTCTTTATATGCCAGAGCAACACTAGGAAATGCAATTGATTAATCTCGTTTATTTTGTAATGATACAGTTGTGAACAAAATATGCTATGCACAATTTCTTGACAAAAAGGAAATAAGAAAGTTTAAAACATTCAGAATTAACAAAACCCAAAAGACTGTAATGAACATTTAAAAATGATTTCTTTGTTTTAAAGAGAAAAACTACTTACCAGCAAAACGAATTTTGATTAAATCCAACGGATGCAGCAACAAGGTAGAAGTTACACCTCCCGAAACTCCAGCAACCAAATGCTCGTATTTGACGTGCGAGAACAAATTGATTTTGCCAACATTTTTCTGATTCATTACTGCCATTTTTATGTTGCGGTATTTTTTTACTTTTATTTTAATTGAAGAAATTTGATTTAAATAAGTTTTTTTCTTATTCTTAGGCGAACAACAAAAACTTTTATCTTTTGTGAATATAAATTTATTTATATTGACGAAGAGAATTTTATTTTTATATATTTTGTTAAAAAGTTATCAACAAAACGTAGAATAAAACGACGAAGAAATTCCTTGTATTACTGTTATTATAGTTTTTCTTATGTTTTATTGCAATTTGTATGCATCTTTTTAGATTGAATTTTATTTTTGATTTATTTAAAAAATTTAGAGAAAACTCTTTGGCTAAATTGGTAAGTAAAATGATGTGAAACTGGGTTATTTCTTGATTCTTAAATTAAAAATTTATTTAAAATTAAAATAATCAAAGAAATTCGTTGTTTTCAGAAATAATTGATGATGATTTTTTACTATCCGCAACCTCACTAACGGCAATAATTGATGAGCACAAAATGTTCTTTTCGTTTGTTAAGTTTTTATTAAAAAACATCTTCAATTGTTGGTTTTATTTTGATCAGAGTTAAATCCAATTCGAATTAGTTAAGAAAAAGTTTTCTTTTTTTTTTTTGTATATTTTCTTTTTTTCCAAGTTGAGTTTCCTTTTGAAGAAAAGTACCTTTTTTCTTCTTCTTCTTGATGATTTTGTAGCCGATGACCGTCGTTTGCTGCGATGCGAGTTGTTAAAAACTTTCCTTATGTAATTTGTTGTTTAATAGAAAATAAATTCAAAATTCCGTGTATATATCTTCTTTACACACAGCTGACTGATTTTGTTATGTGGATAATTCAGCAAATGTCGTAACTTAAATAAGTTTAAAAGTTATTTTGTATGTTTCCGAAAAAAAAGATCTTTTGTTAAACAAAATTGATTATTTCTTTGCAGGGCGGCGGACACGACACACAAAAGATGTACTCTTCTCTCAACAACTTGTGAAAATGGAATGAACAATGAAGTGAAGAAAATGAATATTAACGAAAAGAAACGAGATGTATGGATGATTTTCGTTGCAAAAAAACGACGTTTGCACGTGTATTTCGTTGAGTTAGCTGTCAAAATGGGATGCATTCGTTAAGAAAATAAAAGTGAAGCCAAGAAGATCGAATCTTCAATTTCAAATATAAATTAGATGGTATAATTAATTTTACATAGATATTATGAATGGTAACGAAATGAAAGGAGATGTATGGATGATTTTATTGCAAAACAAAACGAAGGTTTGCTGGAATATTTCATTAGGTAAGCTGTCAAAATAAGATGTGTTCGTTAAGAAAATTAAAGTGAAGCCAGAAGTGAATTCTTTATTTAAAAAAGAAAAATTGGTTGGTTTAATCAATTTTACATACATTTTATGAATATCACAGAAAAGAAATAAGATATATGATTTTTAATTACAAGAAAGAAGACGTTTAGCTCGGGTTTTTTTCGTTGTGTTTTTTGTCAAATTAGGGTGCCTTCGTTAATAAAATAAAAGTGAAGCCAATAAGAATATCTTATTTTTTAAAAATTTGATTGGTTGGTAGAATTAATTTTACATAAATATTGTGAATATTAACGAAACTTAGATCTGTGGATGAATTTTTTTGCAAATCAAACGAAATCTTGCAAGTGCATATTTTTCGCAAGGAAAATAAAAGAAAAGCCAATAATAATAATTCAATTTGTTTAATTTTAAAAGAAAAAATTGGTGAGTATAATTTATTTTAAATACATTTTATGAATATCACCGAAAAGAACGTTTTGTTCCTGTTTTTCGTTGTGTTAACTGTCAAAGTAAGATACCTTCGTTAAGAAAATAGAAGTTATGCCAAGAAGATAATTCTTTAATTTTAAAAAAAACATTTTTTGGTATAATTAACGAAGAAACTTTACTGAATGCCAGTTTCATAGTGAAAGTTTAAATTTGAATTCAAAAAACTTAAACTACACTTCAGTTTAAATGTTAATTCAATTAGCTCGGGTTCACAATGCAAAAAGGGCCTGCAATCAACTAAGCGAAATTCAATCAACTAGGCTTGGCAGCATTGTAGTGTTCTAATTCGATTATTCCTTTAAATTTGATATGGTTTGGTACATCTTGGAATCCATAAATGAATACAATTTAAAAATTATATAAAATATTTAAATAAAACGGTTGTGGAAATTAAGTACAAAATTGTCATATTGAAAATAAAAAACACAAAACTAATAAATACAATTAAAAGAAAATGTAGTAGGTTATAAAAAAGACGTTATACCTAAATATGTATATGATTTCGAAAACCCACAAAAAAACATATTATGCTTTGCAAAAACAGGCTAGTTGGAGGATTAAATTAATCGTCACCGTATAGTTAAATTAATTTGTTCTCTAGCATATGCGTTTTTACACTTACAATGAAAGATGCATATTTTTCGATAATAGCAATTTCAAAATCGCTTTTCGAACTCGATAAAATTTTGTAAAATAATTTCAGTAAAAGTAATATTTCGTTTACTTTTTTACATACACATACTTATGAATAATGTTTAAAATTAATAAAATCATATGTAGAATTGTAGATGTATAGGTCTCAACTATGGGAAAGATGACTTACTTATACTTAAGGTGGCGCTACAGTCCGGGACGGACCTGGGCCCCAACCAACATGCGTCTCCAGCCAGCTCGGTCCTTAGCTAGCTGTCTCCAGTTTCACACGCTAAGTTGGTTGAGGTCCTCTCCCACCTGCATGTGCTACCTGATTCGCGTTCTTCCTCTACTGCACCGTCCTTCGGGATTGGATTCGAAGACCTTCCGGGCTGGAGTCGACATTGTATCTTCTCCTCCACTCTCCGTTTGTACGGGGAAAGCTTACACGTGTTTTTTTTTTGGAAAAACCATATCCGTAGTACAGTAGTAATTTATATGAATAAGAAATACAACTTCTGCTGCGGGTACAAATTTGACTTTTATTCGAGTACCGAAAGGAAATTTCGAGATTTTCATTTTAAACGTTGGTACGATTGACACTTGATAACTGCGATTGTATAGAGAAGTGTCCAAGATACAAAACACTGACGTTACTCAAGATGAACTTTAACTTTGATATTTTGACAGAACTTATTTTCAATTTATTTCAATTATTTTTTGCTAGTTTTATACTTGTCCGTTTTTCCAATCAGCTGAAGCATCGACATTTGCCTAATATCTTTTGTAAATACCTACATACATACATATTTTCAATATTTTAATAGTACATTTTTTTGTGCCGACTTTTATTAACTGTAGAATGACTACCTTTCAGAAAAATAACTAAAAAGCATCTTGGCAAGTCTTCAACAAAAATAAAGATAAAAAATTAAAATTAGTTCTGGTCTTAATTTCGCAAAATTTTTAACAATTTCGTTTTAAATTATTTTGACAAATGATGTATTGTATCAACTTTCAAATATTTTAGCAATTTCTTACTGAACTACAAATTTAATCGCAAATAACGCAAGTACTGATTTTAGGTATTCTTTAGGTTGAACTAAAGTTCAAACGGTAGCTTACTCTTAGTAAACTAATGGGTTTTTCCATAGGCTAAATAAATCAATTTATTTTTGATCTAGATGTGTCAAAAAACAAATTTCTAGTGTTTTTACATTTTATGGGGCAAAATAGATTGAATTGTTTTTGATTTAAGATCAAATCATGCAGATATGTTTTTTTTTGCAGATTTACCCTCTTTGCAGCAATACTAAAACAATTTTTAAGAAATGTTTAGCTGCGAATTAGACAGCGACAGCTTTAGCGCATTTGTTAACACGTTATTGAAGTTACAATGACAAAAAAAAACTATTCCAATCGTGTCCCATGCACCACAAAAAAAATCAATTTTTGAAGGAAATCTGAATTTACCCTTGGAAAACCCCATTAAACTTAAAGTACAGTTAAATATAAAATATTCGAAAAATTCAAAACCATTATTTTTGGATATTCTACGATACTGTATCAGTAGAACAAATATAAAATGAAAAGTCTGTAACTTTTAAAAAATTTAATCAAAAATGTCTTTCATAAATGTCTAAGGTCGAGATGATTTTGAAAACAATAGAAAAACATCTCGTACCCAATTTTCTTTAGGCCTAATGAAAAAGCAGAACATATGCAATTGTGTACCTCTCTTAACTTTTTTTGGAGCTTACCTGATGCTAGGCTTAAAGAGTGAAAACGAAGAAAGAAAGAAGGAAAACATAAAGAATTATTATTAAAAATGCAATGGGTTCACTATGACGTATACGTAATTTTTATGTAAACCATAATTAATACAATTTAGTTCACTGCATATACTTCTTAAATTAATGGCTGGAATGAGGTTAAGTCCTTCATTTCTAAGTGCTCTATATTTAAGCTATTATCCAACGTCTACAACTAAACTTATACTTTATAAAACTCTGACCCATTTAAGAATATTATGTTTGTACAACAAAATGTTCCCATTAGCACAGCAAAAAGTTGTTTAATAAAATGATACTTTTATGCATAAATATTTTCGGAAGAGAAAACTACTTACTTAACAAACAAATGCTACTCGAATAATTTATAAACAAATCAAATAAACGAAATCTCTTTCTGTCCTATGTACGTAAGAATGTACATATATAATCTATCAAATAAAATATGTAGATTTTCGTAAGAATCTTTTATTCCTTAAAAAATATACAATTTTATCGTGCTATGAAATAAAATGTTATAACAACAATGAAAACACCTCCAGCTAATTAAATCCTTATAACTCTATACTCAAAAACAACAGGACACCACATCAACTAGGTTAACACCGAATTGGCAGTCAACTTCACCAAACCCGCAAACACCGCGCTCCATCTTCAACCTTGTTAAACAAAATACAAACATTCCAAAGCATTCTTGCAAGTTTACTACATTGACTTTTACTCTTGCAGTCCATCTTTCAAAGAGAATACTTCGAATAGCCAGAACTGAACACTGAACGCTGAAGGTCCTGTGGACGTGGAGTATTGTAAAGCTTCCAACACGATAAATAAACTTAAACATTGTCAAACGATCGACATTCTTGAGAGAGCATGTGGTCGCGTGCTTTACAATAATCTTGAAGCTACTCACCCCTTTGGCTATCCTCGTACTGTGGCACTGTTGGGGTTGGCACACTGTTGGCAGGTAAGGTATCCGAAAAAAGACTGAAAGGATTTGTCCCCCATCGCCATCAATCCAACCCAAAAAGACCGTTACTTCTAATAGGTTTTTATTTATTTTTATTTTTTACTATGGCTACAGCTCTCAAACAACCCCCTTATTTCTTTTTCCCCAAATGAGTGACTGCTGCATATTTACGAGCTCAAGTACGAGTACGAGTATTTATCCAAATGGCTTCCACACTTTTAACGGAAACTTCAATGTTCAGTTGAAATTCGCGCGCCACTATGAGAAGTCGAAAAACTTTAACGGTATTCTGCTGAGAGGTGTACTCCTAACTATATTTCTATACTGTTAATTTATGGCTTTTTAATACAGCTGTGTTCCACAAGTGAAAGGAAAATAGAAGAAGAAGTGAAGTGAATGAAAGAAAGTTAACCATGGAGATGAAAATATCTGTTATGTTAAAGTTCTTGTTTATATGTTTGTCGTTCCCCTTGGTGCAGATTTTGACGGTTGTTAGCGCTCGAGATGCACCGCCGATACATATCCCCGGTCAGGGAATGGTTATGGGGACGTACTTAAAAATGTATCGAACTCAGAATATCAAAGCGTATTTGGGAATTCAATATGCTTTCGCGCCGCGGTTTGCACCTCCGGTCGTTGATGGATTGGAGTGGAAGGGCGTCAAAAATGCCACCACTTTTCCACCGGATTGCTGGCAGAATCCCAAGCGACCCATAAAACGCCATAGTGAAATCTTTCAGAACCTCATTAAGGCATCACATTCGATGGAGGAGACCAAAGGATACGATGAAGAATGCCTGTTTGTGAATATCTTTATACCCGATGGTTGGTATTTTTAAAAATTCATTTTCTTCTTCATTTTTGTGTTTTAATTTTATTTTGTTAAACAATTTTCTTTTTGCCTGAGAGGTTTTTACCCAAATAAAGTGAAAAGTCACAAAGGAAACTTTTTCTCATGATGGCAAAGACGTGAGTTGAAGAGAGGGTGTAATGTGGGGGATGCGGAAATGGGAACATGGGGGAGGAGTTGGAAATGGAAATGAATATTATTTTTCGTGCAATTAAATGGAACTGAGTTTTTTCCTTTGAGTTTCCGTGCGGCGGCGGCGGCGATGGCGGTTTTTTCCCGAACGCGAATTCTTTGTTTCAAGTTGAATTTGTTGAATTTGTATGGAATTCGGAAATAACTTTAATTTGAAAGAATTTTTCAGTTGAAATTCTGTTGGATTCATAGTTATTCATTGGGGAATTTTTGAAAAGTCGTTTTGTGGTATTTAAGGTTTTTTTTTTGTTATGTTTTGAAAGATTTATGGGAGTTCATTTAGTTGAGAATTGATTTTTAAGTTATTCATTCAAAACTAAAAAACTTATTTTAATTGAGAGTGGGAAGGATTTATGAACTAAATTAACATGTCATAATTCAAAAGATGAAACAAAATTGGGGTTACATTTGATAAGAACGTTTTGCAATTGAAAATGTACCTATTTATCTTTTAGTTGAAAAGGAATGAACATTTTTTACCATCAAAACTTTATAAAGAAATATTTTCTTCTGGAATGTGTTAAATGATTTATAGTTTTATACATTTTGGGTAACTGATACAATGAGCCATGCACTTCATATATTTGAAGTTATGGTACTGATTCGATTATTGGAATTGAAATTCTTGAGTTTTTTTATATCATCTCTAAAATGAGTTATGACTTCGACTTCGAGATAAAAAAAAGTCATGGGGTGCAGTATTTACACTGATTTGTTGAACGGCTTTTACCAAAAAGATAGTAAAAATTCCATTGGCCTCAAGTATTTCTGGGACGTAAATATAAACTGACCTTTTCTATAAACAAACAAATATATGCAATTTTATACTCTAACTGATCGATTTAACAAGAATGTTGAAATTTCAGCTAGCTATTTAATAGAAAAAGTCATGAACGATAAAAATCCATGATGTGAAACCTAGATGCTTCGAAAAGAAGAAGTTCTGAATATTTTCAAATGCCGAAGTTGAATAATAACCACATTTAAAACCATTAAAGTCAATGAAAACATTCATAAGCCTTAAAAGGTAATAATTCTGTTCCATTCAGTTAAAAAGTGGCGATTTCCATTAACTCTATATTGGTCTCATCTGTCTTTTGATTTTGATTCTGCAATAAAATCAAGAACTCTTGAAAAGGCAAAAGACTAAAGAATCAGCTAAACGCATAAGAGCAGTCACAACCCACTATGTCAAAGGCATATATTAATTTATTTTTTGGTTTACATGAGGCGAGCTGTCAAACTTTAAAATTTAACAATTCTGACAATAGAAATGACAGAAAAGACAATAAATATCTTAAGCAATGTTTACATTGAATTTTCAGTGCTGACTTTGGGGTCAGTTAAGGCCATCATTAAACAGGTTTAGATGACATAAGGGACCTGAAGGTAATGCCACAAAATTGCCTTCCAAATTTTATTGAAATGTTGACTGGAATGTTAGTCCAACAAATCTTAGTCAAATCTTAAGTCTACTTATGTCAAAATGCCAGCTGATCATGTTTTTTCTTTCAACTGAAAGCTGAACTTTATAAATATGTGATTTATAAGTAAGATGGTGAAGTTAAGTTCCGATTTTGAAATTAATGACATCTGAAAAATTAACTATCTGTCTTAAGGGCCTTGCACATGAGAGCGAACAACGAATGACCGAATGGACGAACAAACATGATTTTACACATTTCAAAAAGTCAATTTCAAACAAAAATACATTTAAATTATAAGAAACCAATTGACACTAATGTTATTATAATAAAATTTGCATTTTGTTCTCTAAAAGATTTTTGTAATAACAGTTTGGTAGTAACAAATTGCAGTGTGGTTGCTACGAACTGTCAAACTCTATTCGCGTTCCACATACCATCCACACTGCAACGAATAAATGAATAAATTGTTCGCGCGCAAGATAACCTCAAAATTATACCACTCTTTTGTTTTGTTTTTGTGTGAAAGATCATGGATGAGGAAAATATGGAGAAAAAGGTAATTCAATTCGTCGCTGTCTGCGAATAGAAATAAAGCCCATGTGAAAGAAAAGTCAAAATATGCGAACATCCACAGTTCGTAGTTCGTAGCTCATGTGCAAGATGCTTTAGTCTTATTTTGCGAGCAAAAAATCCATATAAATAGCTGATTGAATTTTTTCAAAAAACAAAACGAATTGTTTCCATTGATTTGTATTTCAATTTTGCACAATTTCAATGACAAATTTCTGGCAGAAAAAAATTTAAATGGATTTCAATAATGACATTTCTTTTTAAATGACAAAAATTTTCAAGTATCATGCTAAAGCAGCATTCACATGAGCGCGACCAACGAACGACGAATGAATTACAAAATGTGAGTTTATATACGTTTAAAGACATATTTCCACACAAAATCTTAACAAAACGATAGCAAAATAGTTTCTATTTGATTTATGATGAATACTTTTACTTTTCAATATCATATATTAATAAATTTAAGAAAACAAATTTATTCGTCGCGAACAAAATTTTAGTTGATACGAACTGTCAAACTTTATTCGCGTTCCACATCATCCACACTCGCAACGAATAAAATAATCGCGCGTACTTAACCTAAAAAAATCATTCTTGTTTTGGTTTCGGTGGTGAATGTCAAACTTCATTCGCGACGAATTAAAAACTCTCATGTGAAAGAAATGTCAAAATCGACGAATATTCGTTCATTCGTTGGTCGTGCTCATGTGAATAATGCTTAAATGGCCTGTCAAAAAAATGCACTGCGTTATGTTATATAATTATATTATATTTATACTTAAGGGATAAAACAAACAATGTGTTCTTTTATTGTAAGTCAATATTATAGTAAGAAACATATTTGAAGCTTTATAAAATTGTTCGGCTTTTCTTAAAAATATGCCATCTTAATCTTCAAAGTATTCATATATCAATAATTCAGTCACTTTTTGTAAGAATTCAATTTGACAAATCAAATGATCTGAGACCATTTCTTACACGAGACGAGATCCAGGGTTGCTGGAGAACTCATGTATACTGTAATTAAGCTAAATTGTGCTTTTGCTCCTCAATTAACCCCAGTTAAATATATTTGTACACATACTATTTTATATATGATGTTTCATTGGGTACTTAAAAATAACAATTCTGTAGACTTGGCTTCTTAACTTTTGAACAAAGCAAAATTATTTCTTTTAAACCCTACCAAAAAATCCATTATTATAGGACCTTTTTATAGGAACTTTTTTTTTCAATTTTTAATCAGGTTCTATAAACTAATTAAACGTCAACGATAATCGCTTTCTTTTGCATAAGTAATATTGACTATGACGATAAGCTTTATTCGTTGTACTTTAAAATTACCTATACCATTTAATTTTCTAACTAACTTGTTTCGGAACAATATTTCAATTTACCATAATCGTAACTTTCACAGATAGTATCGCATTCAACCCATCAACTGTGCGCCCATATTTTGCACACATAGTACGAATATACAATGCAAAGTTCTTAATTGAATTAAATACCCCCTCGTGGATATTTCCTGTCCACACTTCCAAATAGAAATGCGGGCGAATGTAAACTTTATGCAAACCCTATTTAAAGCCTGATTACATCGGACAGCAAATGGAATGCAATGCAGTACGAACTGCATTAAACTTCGTCCTCTTGATTGTAATGTGTTAATGAACAAAGCCTAATTGCTTCCTCCCCTTTTTAAATAACATACGAGTATATGCAACTGCCTCCTGTCTTCTATTCCACCTTATTAGCCTTTTTAAAGTCACACCCTCAAATTCCTCTATACACATATGCGATAAGGATATGTTTGTTTTTACGTACTTATACTTGATCTTTGCGCCATCTATTCCAACTGTCAAATTAAGCATCTAACATCAATTAAAGTCACGAGTTTTTGTCAAAGTACTTGCTGCCTTCAATTCAAAAGCATGTTAAATGAAGAAATTTTTCTTCACTAACAAATTTCGTCCCGTCGTCGTCGTCGTCCGTGTCGTCCCTTCTCGCCCTAATGGTAATCGACTTTTCCTAATTTCGAATCCCAGAAGAAGTTAGCATATCGATTATCGTTGCTACAGACGTTTCAATTTGTAAACAAGTTCAGCCAAAGTTATTAGTGGTGCTGTTCTTACCTCAATTGTGTTGCCCAGGAAGGAAGAAAAAGGAAGTTCATTGGTTGAGTTTTGGCGGCTCGGCAGTCGGTGGGACGTGTGGGAGTTATAAGATTCCTGTAGGGCTTTCTTTTTAGTCACGTTATGCTTTCAAATACCTTATAACGCACACATTTCCTAGAACAATTTAGAACTCATGGAGGTGGTATCGATTTAGAAGTTACGTTAAGCTCCAGATTAGAGGTTGTGTAGTAATTTTGATTTTTTTTTTCTTTTTTTTTAGCTAGCTCTTTTTTTAGGTCAGCTAATTATTCAAAATTCTGCGCCAAGGGATCCAGTCATGTGTAATAATTTCCACTTCCTAAGTGACGATGGGGACGCCGCGACAGCCGCCAACGACGTCTGTTCTTATATACACTTTTGCTTTAGCAATATGTTGACACACGAATGTGGAAGGCCTCACGTCAGGGTTATACTGAGGCGATGAACTCGTATAAGTCGTCTGAAAAGTTTTCCCCTGCGCCCGAAAAACAATTTATCAATTTTAGACTATGACATTGTAGAAAACAATTTTTGTTGTTTATGATGATTGCATTATAATTAAAATGTTCAGAAATATCTGATAACAGAAGAAAGGTAACCCATGGACTTATGGCATATAACTATGAAGAATAAGTGATGATGACGGTTTTAATTGCATTGAGTTGAAGACGCAAAATTGGTTTGTAGTTAAATTTTAAAATACTTAATAACCAATGGAAATAAACAATTAAAACAGAGCCTTAAGGTTTATCAAAAAGACATTTTTTTGAAAGGGCAACGATCTTAAGTTTAAAGAATAAAATAATGAGTTTATTGAACTCTTGTGTGATGTTTTGGATACTGAAAAATTTTTATAGGAAACTTGTTGAATCAATTTTTGAAACAATCTTAAGTCTCGGTTAGTGCGTTGGACTGTCATGCCAGAGGTCTTGGGTTCGATCCATGCCTGTACCATCTAAAGTTTTTTTCACGGGTACTACCTCTTGCAAGGAATTGACAATTCCTCCAACAGTAATTCTTGTCATGAAAAGTGCTTTCTCAAATTTGCCGTTCGGATTCGGCTTTAAACTGTAGGTCCCTTCTATCCCTGACAACATTACTCGCACACAGGAATAGTTGAGAGTTGTAAGTCACTAGGCCCTAGTTCTCAACGGACTGTTGCGCCACCTGATTTATTTTAAGTCTCGGTGCACTTATCAAAAGTGATATATCACATCGAAGTCTTACTGTTCATGTTCCAGCTGTCAGAGTCCATGTACCTTGCCAGTTTACATATCTAAGATTACTGAAAATTTTTAAAAACGGATTGACAGAACAATTTTGTTTGAGATTAAGTATCGACTTGCAGTCCATATCTAGTATGCCAATGCTTGTAATACTTTCCAGTCTCTTTTATCTTACCAATAGCCGATTTTACCCGATAAATGCTGGGTAAAGTACTTACCAGACTTATAAATCCTTAAAATGATGTTTGTGTGTACAGTTCAAATTTGAATACCTGATTTTTGTCTGCAAAACTACAATAAAATCTATTGTTTTTTGGGAAATACAAAAACTCAGGTAGAAGTACATACATGTATGAATATAGAATTATGTATGTGTACGTTTTTTTTAAATAAACTCCATAAAACCATAAAACTAGACTTGAACATAAAATTAAAAATAAATTTCAATAACAAAAAAATTGTTTTTTCGTTGAAAATGTTAAACGATTTAAACTGATTTTTATTTGTCATACTGGCTTTTGTATGGTGGAACTTATTTCGGTTTAGTTGTCAAAATTTCAATAAAATGCTGAGCTTGGTGATGAACTTTAGAACTACAATTTTTTCTTAATTTCTCCCATAAGAATAAGTTTAGAAATATTTTGTACATGTTTGCATTCAATTAAACATTATCCGCAATACATATGCTTTGTCGGAGTTAAAAATTCTAAATTCTTCATCAATTTAATAAAACCTGTTAACTTTTTCCACGAAGAGTTCCTGTAAAATCGCAAGAAGTTGCACTTAGCTGCCAAAAATGTCATTAAAAAAGGCTCTTGTTCATATTTCAATGGAATTTTCGGGGTGCATAAGAAAATGTCGGACCAAAATTCCAAACCTCGAAGCAAAAATTATTCGAAACAAATAAATCGGAGAATTTGTACTTCTAACAGATTCTAGAAGCAATTGTTTCGAAAAATTTATATTTGATACGATTGGACCAGTGGAACCCTAAAAAGAAAATTGACGTTGGAAAACCAAGATACGAGTATCATAAATTAAAAACTAAGCACAAACGTCCAACTATTATTGGTTTAATTTTGTATGTACAAAGTTTTAAGAAATAGACAGAGTAGTAAAGTTATTTTAATTCAATTATATAAGTAAATGGGATTCATACAGCCGGGTTCAAGATTTCTGAAACAATAAAATGACTTAATACTTACTTCAATTTCCAACTATTGAAACAAAATGGCTGACAATTGACTGTCAAACGCCCGACCGAATAGAAAATGGCTACGTTCAATCTCGAGTTGGAGAGGCTATCCTATGTGGATTCTTAGATACAAAATTGAACGAATTGAATACCTAAATTGAAATAGCTTGAGAAAATGAAAACAACTTTCAGCTGCCCCAAAAAGCAGACAAACATTTAGATTTCGAATGGGTAACCTTAATAATTCACTAGAATTTTACCGAAAAACATACAAATTTGTAATTAACTGTCGGGTTCGTTTAAATTCAATCAAATGTTGAATCAGCTTTTCTGTCAGATATCCACATACATACATATACATACCAGAAATTGTTGGATACCTTTGGATTCCTATTTTGACATCCCAGCTGTTTTGGATCCTCCTGGATGTTCTGTCTGAAATTGAACGCAGCCAATAGGTCTACTTTTGCTTTGGCTTAGCGCTGGTCTGACGTTAACGATATAAAGCGGGCACACCGCCTGAGGTAGCATTTCAATTAGCCAAAATGTCAAAGTCCGACCGAAAAAAGCGCGAGGTTGGTTGATATGATCATTTCAGTAACCTTGTATTAAATGTTGCAATCATTCAAAAACCATAACTGGCTAATGTGTCAAAAATGTATGTGGTGCAGGTAGGAGCTTATCAAGGAATACAAATAATATTCTTATTTTAAAAGTCCTTATATTTTTTCAAGGGTTATTTTGCTATTCCCATTACAATTGTTTTCATTACATTTGGTATAACTTACCTGCCATATAAAATATATTAATATTTAAGTATCACCTTGAGAATTTTAAAGACTCACCAGTTACAAATAGGTATATAACCTACTGCTGAGAAGAAGAAGAAAACACGCTCTTTTTGAATCTAGGGCATAATACAAAATGCATGAGCACCTTCTTTGGTACAAATGTAAATATACAAAAATATTCCTTCGCCAAAACTCTGTGTCCTTTTATACTTCACTCACCATCAGTAGGTGTGTATTTAATTACCATTTTTGTTTTGGTAAATGAAATAAACTATATGTTGATGATATATGTACTTCTTATTGAAACCAGTAAAAGCCAAGACATTGTCGCACGATATTGTTTCCCATTACCAGCGACTGAATTAGGCATGAAAATTGTAAAAATTCCAAAGTAAATAAATAATAATACAAAGTGACATTTAAGTTGTCACCCAGGCGAATAAGTCATCGTTCTAATGAAATACCGTGTAACTTCAGTAAATGGGCAGGTTCAGACGACATAAGGGATTTGAAAGTAAAGGCAACTTTAATGGAAACTTGACTGGAAAGTTAGCCAAGTAAAATCTGCCTTACTATAAAGTCAAGTCTACTTCTATCAAAATGACAGTTGATCATGTTTTTTCATTCAACTGAAAGCTGAACTTTATTACTCTTATGATATTTTTTCTTCTGCACAATTCCATTTAATGTTTTGTGTAAAAGGGTTCCTTGTTAAATTAGAAAAGATATTAGTAATATTTCTTTCCATTGCAAAATACAAATCGTGATGGACTTGTAGCTTGCCTAAGAAGTGTTTTGTTGACGGTAATATGTTTGGTAGTTCTATGAACTTGAAGTAGAGGTTTGTGAAGTAAAGTTATGAATTTGAAATTCCTGACACTTGAAAAACTAACTTTTTGCTTTGGTCAAAATTTAGGTTCAAAGAATGAAGTTGACTGCAAATGAAGTCCCTTATGTTGTCTGAACCTGCCCAATGGCGCAAACATAAATTCTATTTTGACATATGTAAGGTAAACCAAACGTCAATAGGACATGGATATCCTCCAAAAATTGTTTACCTTAATATTTCGTAGTAATATAAAAAAATAGTGGCAACTATAGCCACGACGATTGATGCACCTTCTTTAATGACGGTTTAACTTAAAAGTTGGATTCACTCTAGTGAATAGGGTTAATCAAATGTCAATTTTGACATTTATACCATAAGGCAAATGTCAAAAAATGTATCTACAACTCATTTATCGGATTCTGTAATCAGCATAAATTAATTGACAGTTAAAATTACTTTCACTTTTGAAAACTTTGGGCAAAATGCATGCAATAAAATAGGAATGAAAAAATAAACATTTACTGTATTATCGACATATTTTTTCTTGAATGCATGACTTTATCCTTTCGGTCTATAAAATTACAAATAAAAATTAACTCCTATTCATTCCGAGGCCTACAGGCAAACCGGAGCCATCTACTCTGTTTCCGTCAAGGCAAATTTTGTTGATTTGAAAATTGAAAGCCAACAATGAAAAACCCCTGTCCCTTTATACCTCTAGGTCTAGCTGGATGTACATATATAAACTCTGAATAGTACCTTCAAATTTAAACTTAATATTTCTCCGTCTCCGTCAGCGTTTCCGTGAATTTTCCTTATTTTCATTTTGGGGTAATTATTTTTTTTGGAAAGAGGGTTAAGTTTTAACTAAGGTGTTTATTTGGAAATTGTTATGATTTATAAGAATTTTTGTTATTGATTTCTTTTTGTTTCTCTATACTTTCACTCGAACTGCAATTTACTATTCAAAGTATAGGTATAAAAATTAAATTAGGTATAAACTACCATTGGGGGTGCATTTTATTATTACTTAACCTTTATTAAAGTTACAATCACTTTTATAGGCTATTAGGGTTTGTATACAATGCACAAACATTCGCTTCGTTGGCAAAATTGAAGGTTGATTGTATATTTTTTGGTTTAGTATATTGCCTTACTAAATGTTAAATTTTAATTTAATTTTTCTTTTTACATGACTCTTTGATTAGGAATGATTTTTGATATGTACATAAATAAATTTGAATATGGCGTGACTGGTTTTTGTATGTATAAAAAGACGCAAAACGTTACTTTATGATATATAATTAAATTTAAGGTTTGTTTACATTATTTTAAAATAAAGGTCAACTTTTAAGATAATTTGAAAGAAAGAAAATAAATGTTTGAACTTTAAATAAGAAAGTGTTATGTATCATAAGCCAGACAACAACAAACGTAGGTTTAGTGGTATAACATGTAAAAATGTCCACTAGATCTTGAAGTAGAGACGTTTTTGGTCTTCAATATTACTGAGCACAGCTTTATTTTTTTTCGAGGATGAATTCAAAATATGTCATGCTAGATAAAGCAATTAAGAAGTTGATCATTCTTGAATTAACTAAAACATAAACTGAAAAATAAGTAAACAGTTCATAAATTGATAAAATCACTAGACTTAACTATAAACTAACCAGACTAAATGCCCCAGATCAAAATATTACCAGGCTCTGAATATTTGCATTTCTGAAATATTAAAAGTCTCAAAAGTATCAAATAAGAAACGCGTTTGTTGACAAAAACATACAACTTTAAGTCATATCCACACTTAACGTCTTTTCAGGTTCGTGTTAATGAAATTTATACCAATTGCGTGACAAAAACTTTAACGAACTTTCGATTTCTTTCGCTAACTAAGTAATGACTATCCGGGTAATTGGCCTCCTCATAGGCCAAACAGAAGAATAAAATATAAAAAAAAAAAATAAGAAACTTTACTTAATCTACAGTAATTATACATTAATAACAGTAATTATGCCATTGTGGTGCGTTTATAAACAATCACAGCTTCTTGTGGTATTCAAAGTTATAAATGTAAGAGTTTCCATAAGTACCTGACCCCGTTCTTTTTTTTTGCGTTTTAAGAGTGTTAAATTGAGAAATGTGAATGACGGTTTTTGTTTTTGAATGTGCATACAAGGCAAAGGTATTGCAGTACATCCTTTTGCTTCCGATTCGATGAGTATCTAGGTGCTTACATTTTCACTGGGTATATGAATTATTGCTCATGTACAGTCTTTTGATATGTTTTCATTATGAAAATGATTTAATATAAGCTGGTTCATTGAAAATGTAAGGAGTAAAAGTTATTAATAACGGTTTTGTTTGATAATCCAGAAGAAAACTACAATTATTGAATAACAATAACAAATGACAGTTTATTTTGACGTTTAAAATGTTCGAATATGTACATTAGTTGACCAGTTTATATTTCTAAGATCTTTGAGATTTCCGTATTCCCAGAAATATACACTTCTCGTCACTTGAATAGGATACCCCTTGGTCCTGTTTTTAATCTCCATTGCTCCCAAACAAAGCATGCTAGAGACTATTGTTTTTTGGAAATTAAACTTAATTTAATTCTTGTTATTTGATCAAAAGAAAGATTTAATCCTAAGGCTGTAAGTGTAAATAAATTATAAGAATAGGGCGGTCAGCTAAATAGATCCACATTTTTGCTCTGCATACAGGTTTTTACTACCCGGGCTGTGTATATTGGTGCATTATTATATTGATTAATCCACGACATGGGTCAAAAAGGGTATGAAAGCATGGAAAGGCCTTTTCCAATAAACCATTGTAAGGCAACGCACGCTTTGTAGTTGACATAAATTGTAATTGTAATTCGCAGGTTCCACCTGCCGGTCCAAATAACGTGTTTCTTTCAGAGGTCTGTAAAATGTTCTATGCGAGGAGTTTAAACACTTTTTCACAATTGCTGTCAGAAATTTGGAAACAGAATTTTTATGATTCAATTCTTCAGAGTTTTCTATCGCGGAATTCAAAAAGGAAGAAAAGAAATGCAGAGCTAATTTTATTGAATATAGACTGACCAAGTGTTGTGCTTTGATCCTTTTTTCAAACGCAAGACCCACATTGTCATTCTATTTAAAAAATCTGGCATCTCCGAACTCTACTTCCAAATACATTTGTGTATTTATAAAAATAAATGAAATACATTTCATTTACCTTTCAAAATGACAATTTTTAAGGAACTTATCACTCCTGCACTACACTAAATCTGATTGAAAAACCAAATAACTTTGAAGTCTATTAATTGTTACATCAAGCTCATCTCCTCTTATAGGTTTTTCCATGGGCAAAATAAATCAATTTATTCTTAATCTAATTCCGTCAAAATAAAAATGTGCCTGTTTTTGTATTCTATGGGGCAATATAAATTATTTTACTTCTGATTTAAGATCAAATCTGCAGATCTGGATTTTTCAGCAGATCCCTCTTTGCACCAATACTTACACAATTAAAAAGAAATATTTAACTGGGAGTTTGACAGTTCTATACCAAACTCCATAGCACGTTCATACCTAATGACAACAAAAAAAACAATTGCAATTGTGTTCCATGCGCCACGAAAAAAAAATCAATTTTTGAAGGAAATTTGAATTTACCCATGGAAAACCCCATTAGTAAGATGCGTCAAGTGAAAAAACAAATCAGAAAGAACATTTGACAGAAAATGTGTCTCAAAGCCTTGTTTTATCGACAAAAAACACAATGACAAATATAAATCAATTAACAATCGTGTTTCATTCGCCACACAAAAAAATAAAACCCAAGTCTACCAATACAAAGTTCCATTATACACAGGGCTTATTTTTAAATTTTTTAAACATGGGTTGGAAAGTCTTACTGGCTGAACAGAATGGTGTAGCTGTAGCTGTTGCCTGTAGCACTGTCAAAGTTAAAAGCAAAAACACTCCATTACCAAGACCGGAATCTCAGACTGACATTTCGGTTTGCCTACAAGCTAGAAAGCACTAAATGTGAGAAAGTGTGCGTGAAATGATGCAAAAAACCAAACACATTCTCACATTTAGTGTTTCGGCCCATCAAAACGCTTCATTATAGTAATCAGCCACATCTAAATGCTTCATTTTGAATGTTTCATGGCCTCGTTCAAAAACTAAACAATCCTAACCAACAGAATCTGAAGTGCTGACATGGTCTTAAATTGGAAGATTTGTATAGCTTTTTAATTTCCATCCAAATAAATGTTGTAAATGTATATTAAATAAAATAAAATTGACCAATTACAAATTATTTAATGATTTATTAGTGCTTTATTTTGTTTACTTAAATTATTTGCGAACGCAACATGCGCTGCAACTGGTTAATTAAGCTTAGAGCATTTTTTTGGCGACGTTAGAAGTTCAGGTGGAAACAATAGGCGGGGGTGCATCCATATTTGTTTGTACAGAAAATGCTACGAGAAGCATACTTGTGAAGTTCCATTGCCAACTTTAGCTAGTTCAGATTCGTCAATTAGATTAGTATTTTCATCATTTAAGAAGTTCGACAAATGCAAGACCAAATTTTTGTTTTGTTTGTTGCAGGAATATTCCTGAAAATTTCTTTTTGAGGGATTATGTTAAAGTTAGAATTTTGTTTGTAGTTAGATTTTGGAATAAAAATTTGAGGGAACCATGTTTTAAAAATAAGTTGGTTTGTGTAAAGCATCTTTAA
The DNA here is from genome assembly GCA_951509635.1 of Eupeodes luniger. Taxonomy (NCBI): domain Eukaryota; kingdom Metazoa; phylum Arthropoda; class Insecta; order Diptera; family Syrphidae; genus Eupeodes; species Eupeodes luniger. The sequence goes on along the minus strand of OX608075.1, from coordinate 127,558,172 downwards.
GGAATAGAAAAATAGGCAATATGGTTGCACACAATATAAACTAAATGAGTGCAATAAATAAATTTAAGCAACTTTTTTTATTCCAGTATGAGGAAACCGAACACCCAATAGAAAAAAATCGGTGAACGCGCCAAAATGTATACTTCTTGCTTAATAATGTTATCTTCTATGCTTACGCATAAAATTACGAATTTTGTAGCATATGAACATTTCTAGACATTTTACAATGTGAACAATTAAATATGCTATGAAATAATTGGCTGCTATTAATGCTAATTTTTTTTTTCTAAAAAGTTGATGAAGGTTAAACGAAGCGGAAATTTCTTTAATGAAAATACTCAAAATATTATTGGCTTTCTTAAAAATATTTTTCTACACTAACCTCTGCTTTATACCTGAAAACTATTGTTTATGTATATTTTCTTCTATGTTCTGTATTTATAAAATGTAATCTATGGAAGTATTTACTATATTAAGAAAAACAAAAACATATACGTAAAACTCATTATTTTTTTTTCATTATTAGCAGCATTTTTACTAAACATACTTTTCAAACAATAATAAGTAAACTTGAACATTTTTAAGGAATGAATGAAAATTATATTTTGCGTTAAACTGTGGGAATTCACTAAAAAAAAACTTCTGTACGTCAACAATAAACATTCATGACGATTACATGTTCTATTGAATTAGTTGTGCATGAATTCAGAACGATTTTAAGACGTTTTCATTTTGTGATATGTGTCAAAATTTACATTTTATTTGCTCTGCATTTATTCAATAGGTTCGCTATAATCGTTCTGATTACTTTTTTAAAACATTTGTGTTCCTTTGATGGATAGTTTTTTTTTGATAGCAAATACATGTATGCTTCCATCAATCAAGAATGTTATGGATAAGATATTTTTCGATTATAACTCTTTTTTTAAATATACAAACTATAAATATACTTGGATTAATTAAATTGATACAGATTTTAATTACTTGCAAACAAAATATTTGGGCCGTTCGTTAACGAAAATTTATTAGAATTCAATACAAAAATTGCACTCGCACCCTTAAATTGATGGTTCTTCGAACGCATCTTTGATACAAAAATCCGAGGTTTATTATGAAATTTAAAGAATTTGGTAGTGATTACTGTAAATTAGTGAATTAATTATAATAAACTGATGTTGAACATGCTTTTTTCAAGACAAAAAGGTACATTGGTTCACTATCCACAAAATGCCTGCAAAATTAAAGCTTAAAACTGACTTTTTCATCGAAAAAAAGTAAAAAGAAAACCCTGAAAAAAACTTATTAACCACCCCATTTTGTTTTTGCTGTGCAAAGTGCCGCTAGCCCACGGCATCGTTTTTTTTTGTTTGTGCTCACATCTATTCATGGACTAATTGTCAAAATTACAAATACAACAATGTAAACAAACGGGTTTTGGAGAGTGAAACGTACGAAAGATTCCGGTCTTGGTAATGGAGTGTTTTTGGTTAAAAGATATGAAAATACTAGCTATACATCGACACAATGAGAAGCTGTAGCTGTAGCTGTAGCTGCAGCGCAAGTTGACTCAACTTTAACTTTTGGCGGTGCTACAAGCTGCATTTGAGATGACAGATGGGGGAAACCCATTTCATTCTTTGACTTTTCACTTTTTTTTTGGGAACGTTCAATGCATTTGAGGATTTTTTCTGGTTTTGTACATAACTTTTTTATAGTATGCTATCATACAAATTCAGTTCAAATATAAATTTCATATGCGTTGAACATGCCCGATGCGCTACACCATTGTGGGCTTAGAATGTCCGTATGGGACCAGTAAGCTAGTTGTAAGTTATGGTTAATTAGGCTAGTTTTATGAATTTTTGTCTAGCTTTAAGATAGTCTTAAGAATGAATTAATAAAAATGAATTTAAAAAAAAAAAAAAAAAAACACCATTGTGGGCGACCTTTGCTACATAGTGAGCGATTTTAGTGACAGCTTAGCTACAGCTGCATCTCATTCTGTTCAAGGGGTTAGACTTTTATGCTTAAACGTGATTCAAACCAGAATTTGTACGTAATGAACTGGACAGATACCTCAAACATTGTCTATTGCTTTCTTTGTATGCACCAAAGGATTTAACGCTTATGAGAAACAATAAGATTTTATAGTAACAAGAAATTGCCATAATTCCGATGATCCGTCAATGAGTGATAATTCTTAGAATTTTTAACTTGGCTCTATCACCAGATATGTTTTTTTTTGTTAAGACACTTTTATATATAATTACCAAAGTCTGAAAAATCTACACGCTAAATTTCTTTGTTTATTATTAATAGCTTTCTTTTATGCAAACATTTCAATAACCTTAGAAGAATAGTCAAAGACAACAACAACAATAAAAACATTAAAACCAGAAACAACAACATATATAATAGTTTTTTTTCTTTAACTTTCATTTCTTTCCCAGGTCTTCCACCAATGCAAGGATATGCTGTCATTGCTTGGCTTCATTCTGGTGATTTTTCCTACGGCAGTGCCACCGACCTTGATCCATTCCAGATGGTATTCAAACAAAAAGTCATAGTAGTCACAATAGCTTATCGATTAAATATTTTTGGATTTCTTACCACGCAAGATGGAGAGGCACCTGGAAATTTTGGCCTAATGGATCAGGCAGCCGCCCTCTATTGGATACGTCAAAATATCAAACTCTTTGGCGGGAATGAAAATGAAATAACATTAATGGGTCATGCGGCAGGTTCAATCAGTGTGGGTTTACATTTGACGTCTGGGGAATGGTCGCAAGGAGTATTCAATAAAGCTATAATGATGTCTGGCAGCCCGTTAGCTGATTCCGAAATTCGATTGCCAGCTGATTATAGTGTAGCTCTGGATTCGGTGGCAAATACCTTTGGTTGTTTTCGACGACCAACATCTAAGCTAATGGAATGTTTGCGACGAATTGATGCAAAGATTTTATCAGAAAATCTGCCATTTATTGAGTGGGGCCCAATTGTTGATGAGGGTCTAAGTAACACTTCGGTGCCTTTCGTCCCGGACTTCCCGAAAAATCTCATCGCAAAAGGTATGGTTCGAAAGGTGCCACTCCTCACGGGGTACACTGACATGGAAGAAGTTCTTGACTTGGTTGTAGGTGAAATGATGGACACGTCAATTACCAACGAAGTCTATGAAACAATGCTCAATGACATTATTTTGACAGATCTGAGTCAGTTTGATGACAATGACACCTGGTGTGGGAATGTGCAAATTGTGTTGGATGCCGTCAAGTATGTGTACAAGCCTTATCCGCCAATGAAGAATGGCGCAAAACTCAGAAAGCTTTTTGTGAATTTCCATACTGATAGGAAATACATTGCCCCAACCATGCTTCTAGCCAATATGCTAAGCGAGAACAATCAAACCTATGTGTATAGATTCGATCTAAAGCCTCGAACTGTCATGGCCAATAAAGACATCTCCGATTGGGTGGGTGTACCGCAGAATTTCGATCTTATCTTCGTCTGGGGTATTCCATATTGGACTAATCCCGATATGATAAATCAATGGGACAGCACGGATAAACGGATCTCCGATATCGTGATGACATTGTGGGCAAATTTCGCTAAGAGCTCCAATCCAACAGCAACTGGGGTCTACATCAAATGGGACTGGTTCACAGATGAAGAACAAAAGATTCTAGTTATAGACAGAGCGTTCAATATGACCGATGACATGAACTTGCAGGCGATAAAATTTTGGAATGACTACTATCCCAAAGTTGTTTACCATGCTATAAATTGCTGCAACGCAACTGATACTGGGACAAGTCTTTTGCAGCTGCACACCTCTGGACTATTTTCAAGATCTCTGCTTTGGCTGAATTTGTTGACTTTATGGGTGAATGCTTATTGTGTGATGGGAACGTAGTTTGTAACGATAAAGAGACTCTGAATATTGTTTAGGCGGCCATAGTTAAATTTTTTGTTTAGAATTCCTAAAAAAAGGAGGAATCTTTAGTTTACATATAAATATAATGAACTAGTGAAAATCTATTGTAAAAAAGAATACAAAAATATAAAGTTTCAAAGGTTTCAAATAAAGGAGAGGAAGTTTAGGATGGATTTGTAAATATATATGTATTCGACTACTAAAAGTAACTTCCTTTCCATTTATATACAATTTAATCTAACTATAAGCTATTAAAATATTTTAAAAAAAATATGTACATATATGCCTTAAGATTGGTCTGTACGCAAGAAGTGATTCCAAAAAAAATATTACTCGCTTCGCCACACTCATCACAAAAACGAGGAAAATAAATATAAAACAAAAATATTTAAAATCAATTTTTTAATTTGATTAAAGTCTGGCTGTGATACAAACTTTATTTTAAGTTTAAAAAGTAATATTAATTATAATATTAATCAGTTCGATTGAGATATTTTTTGATTAGAAAATTGAAATGATGAACACGTCGATTACCAACGAAGTCTATGAAACAATGCTAAATGACATTATTTTGACAGATCTGAATCAGTTTGATGACGGTGACATCTGGTGTCGGAATGCGCAAATTGTGTTGGATGCCGTCAAGTATGGCTGCGTTCAATCTCAGACAGATACCTTTTTGTTAGTGTTTTACGTGTAAAATAACAGCTGATCAAAAACAGCTGAGATGTCAAACAAGGAATCCAAAGGTATCCAAGAATTTCTGGGGTATGTAGGTATCTGACAGAACAGCTGATTCAACACATGGTTGAATTTCAAGAAACTTGAAAATTGATTTCAGCTTTTTGTATTTGTTGGTAAACAAAAAGATACAAAATGTTAATTGAAGTTGTATTTGAGGATGTTCTGTACGTAATAGACGACGAAGAAGCTATTTGCTAAGAGGAAATTTAACATAGATTAAAGATTAAGGTTATCTCTTATTTATTAAATTGTTACGCACCTATCAATTCATCATCGTCCGACGAATTAGTTGAATTATCCATTAAATGTTTTATCTTACAACAATTTTGACTTCGAAGCTTAAATGTTTCTCTGCTTTTTGTGAACAGCTGAAAGTTGTTTTTATTTTTTGACAGCTATCCAACTCGTTCAACAAGGTATCTAAAAATCCACCTATCCAAGATACCCTATCCAACACGAGATTGAACGCAGCCTATGTGTACAAGTTATATGCTATATCCGCCACTGAAAAATGATGCCAAACTGAGAAAGCTTTTTGTGAATTTCCATGCTCACAGGTAATATATTACCCCAATCAAACTTAAAAACACACCCATTTTTTCTTCATCCAAAAGTTCAAGTTAGTTATTTTTCAATTTGGATCCTTACTTGTTATCAATAACTCCATTTAAAATGAGAACCGATTTTTAGAGATTTTTAGAACCGATTTTTAGGGACATTTGAAGGCATTTGTTGTCAAAAACTGCATTTGTTTGAATTTTTTAAAACAAACTATAAGCTTTTATTCGTGGAAAACTTGAGTATAATTCATATATTTGGACTGGTACTTAAATCTTGAGCTTTTATATGGATTCTTTTTTTAACCGCACTACACGAATGTGGAACGCTTTGCAAGGCTCAATATTTCCCACTCATTGAAATGTTCAGACATTTAAAACCAATGTGCATCCGTATCTTATCTTATTTCTAATCCTATCCTCCTTTTCTAATTGTTCGCAGTGTTTAATAAATATAAACAAATTAAAAAAGAAACATTTTTGTACTATCGTTATTTATTTTTTAAGAAATACTTTGAAAATATCTTTTCCACTTTAACATTATAAACTTTATAGGGATGTAAATAAATATATACATACATTATGGCCATAATTTTTAAAATGTATCAAAAAATATTATCGTTGAGTTGAATGAACTAATTTTCTTAATAAGGCTGTTTGTTTTTTCGATTGTCTCAGCAAATTTTTGTGCATTTTTCTAATTTCTTTGAGAGTGGCATCTTTGAATTTCTTTCTCCTAGGGAATTTTATATTTTTCAATTTTGACGAGGACATAGCATCTATTTCAGAACATTGTACTTGTATAGGACGTGGTACGGTTTCTTCTGGAATCGGTATAGGTCTTGGTACGGTTTCAATCCGATGAGAATCTTCATGACTCATTTGAGGAGAACTGTCAACTTTTATATTATCTACTACCATTGGCTCCTTTAAAAAAGAAGAAGCAATTTTATTAATATAACAATAATTCTTAATAAAATTAACGTTCTTACTTCATCATCGCTAATACATTCCACAGAAGGCTCTCGAAATTCTTCGATTCTTGTAGTTTGTTCAATGTCATTGTCATTATCATTGTCATTATCATTGTCATTATTATTGTCATTATCATTGTCATTATCATTGTCATTATCATCGTCACTTATGCACTCAATAGATGGTTCTTTGTATTCTAAAAAACTTGTATGTTCTTCTTCGAATTCATCTTTAAAATTTACTTCTGGGTCTTCATATTTAAAATATTCACTTGAATCAGTAAGATAATGTTGGGAAGTAGAATTACTTTCGTCTCTACTATCACAAGTTTCATGATGATTGAACTCTTGATCTTTGAGTAATTCCTGAAAATCAATTAAAAAATTATTTATGAGTAACATCATATTATAACTTCCATATATTTTATTAAAAGTTGAAATGTTTGAATTTGCTAGTCCCTGCTTTTTAAATTTCAATAAGTTTACATTTTGCTAATAACAAACTTTTCCCAAGTTCTATAATTTGCCGCAAAGTTTTGATAACAGTTTCTTGTAGGGGAGCCGTAAAAAAGAAGTTTGGGTAATTTTCAAAAAACCATGCAGATTTGATGTTCGATTCGGAATTAAAAGTAACATTGAACACAAAAAGCCAAGTAAGCACTTAATTTCACAATTGTTAAACTCTCAAATTTTGTTTTCATTTCCTTTTTCAAAATTTTGAATATTGAAACAAAATTATTGAGCAGACTTCTGTCTTTCAAAACCCGTAAAGTACTTTGTTTTGAGTGTCAATTATTATTTTACACCCCCTTACTTCCTTAGTAAAAAATGCTTATTTTTTGGACCCCTCTACAAACCACCATTATGAAACCTTGGGGCCAAGTTATCGTACTCTTTCCCAAAACTTTACATCATTTACTCCTGTAAACATTCCGATTAATTCACAAAATTTCACGCCTTGAAAGCATATTAACTTCTCATAGGAAGTTTTGTTATCGGTCCGATTTGTCGAATTGAAAATTTTGTCTAAATAAAAGATTTTTAGAAAGATGTCTGTGCGTGCGTGTGTACGACGACGTACGTTTGAGAAGTTTTTTACGTCGTCTATTTCTCAAGAACCAATATCGACTTCAAATAAATTTCGTTATACAGATAATATTGCAGAAAGGACTCTCACGAACATTGAGTGGGTGGTTTTTTTACCATAGCAATTTAAAAAAGAAGTGAACATTTTGGTTAACCTAAAATATCTCCCGAACCAATAACGCCAGTGACTTGAATTAAATTTTATATTATATATTGTGACATGATACCAAAGAAGTATATTTTTGCACTAAAATTCAATTAATGTTTTTTTTTTTTATAAATCAAAAAACCTGAAAAAAAAAATAATTATCACCTCGAATATTTTACGAACAAAAAAAATGATTTCATCTCAAAAATAATTTTGTGCAACGAAGAATAACATTTTCGACATGTGGTAAAATTTTAAGAAAAAAACAAACTGACAGTTTTTTTTACAAAAAATAAAAACATAACTAAAAGTTGGTAAATATTGATTTTCGACTCAAATATCTTTTCAAAAATTTGGAATTATGGCTTCAAACTAATTTTATCTTATAAAAAATATTGTTGACAAAATTCAGTCAAATTTTGAGAAAGGTCGAATTGACAGTTTTTTCTTTACAAAAAATAAACACCTAAACAAAAAATTCCTAAAAGTTGGTAAAAATTGATTTTCGACTCAAATATCTCTTCAAAACTTTGAAATATTGACATTTTTTTTACAGAAAATAAAAACCTAAACAAAACATTACTAAAATTTGGACAGATTGAATTTCAACTTAAATATCTTTTCAAAAATATAGAAAATATTGTCTTCGACATTCAGTAAATTTTTTAATACAATCCAGCGATCAGTTTTTTAATGAAAATGTAATTCTACAAAAAATAGTACTATTGAAAATTGATAACAATTGATGTTCGATTCTCGATATCTCGTGAATAAATGAAGGTATTGATTTCAAAATTATTTCATTCTGTGATAGATTTCCTTAGGAAAATTCAATCTGTATTTTTGTATATAAGAAATAAAAACTTTCAAGAAATGATACCAAAACTGATAAGAATTGGTTTTTTTTTCATCATAATCAAAATATTGTTGGTAATTTTTTGTTATTTTTTTTTTTTTGAAAAATTCAAGTGTCAACTTTTTTAACAAACCCCGAAAACCTACAAAAACAACAAAAAAACTGATAAGAAATGGTTTTCGACTAAAGTATTAGGAGAATAAAGAAAGATATCGACTTCAAATTATTTATATACATATCTCACACAAAATATTGTTATGAATTTTTTTTTTAAGTTTTAAGCAAGACTAATCGACAGACGAATTGAGAAGTTATCAATGTGGGTCACATCCCAGCCTCTTTTATTTAATTTTGGATTTTTTTATTTTTCAATATTTTTTTTGATACTCTTATTGAAACATTACCTATTAGTTTCCTTTTAAAAACTAAGAAACCAAATTCCTAAATTTGTTTCTACATTAATGTTTAAGGAAAACAAATATACATAGGTATAACTTTAAAATGTATGATTTATAATGAGTACCTACCTACCCGTTTATTTTAATTTTTAATAATTAATTAATTTTATTTGTATCTCTAAATATTTAGTTATTTAAATCCAAGGCAACTTCACAGACTCACCCTTCTTATAAAATGAACCTCTGCCTCCCTAATCAAGATACTATATTTTAACATACCACATTTTTAAAACCTTTACTTACCTCTTTTAAGAACTCAAGAAAACTGTTGATATCCTCCACACTATTTTCGTGAGTGTTTCCATCTTTTCGGTTTTCAACCATTCCACACGCATTTATCACTCGTCTCTCGTACTCAGTCAAAGTATATTTTGAATTTTGTGCCTTATCCCACTTTTTTCTCAATTGTAGCCGCATATCTGTCCAAACCTAAACAATAATATATTTTTGTTGTTGTTCACTCATTTTGCATTATTTCCAAAAAAAAAAAACAACAAAAACAAACCTTCCTCCATTCAGTAAGATTCTTTTCAGGTCCAGCCATATTCAACTCGTACAAAACATCGTTCCAGGCTGCTTCTTTGGCTCGACGCGCATCTAAATGAAATGCACGACCATCGAGAATTTTTCTATTTGTTGCCATTGCTGCGATTAAAATGTGTTTTTGCGTTTGGTTTGTTCGTCTTCCTCCATTATAGAATGAACTATTATCCTATAAAATATAACTTATTTATAATAATCATAATTTAAAATAAAATGTATTAAATAAATATTACAAAATGAGACATTTTGCACTTTGATTTCGCGCACTAAAATAGAATATAAAATAAGATTCGAGTACTGCGGCGATGTGCACCCTCCAACTTACTCCAACAATGACTAAAAACACAATAAATTACGATGTGGTGACTGGTGACGGTGAGTGGTGAATGGTGCGGCGAGTGTGAGAGTGAGAGTGTAAGTGTAAGTGAGAGTGAGAGTGGGATAAAGGCATTCACTTCCACTTCACTGACAATTAGTAGTATTTGATTAAGGTTTGTTGTTTGTTTGTGCGGTGAAATTTTCACTGTTACTAGTTCTACTGGAATGGATTGGAAGTGATGCCAAGCCAATATATTGTCTGTCGGCGCTTAACAGCTCTGGCAGGTTTCAAAAATCTTGAATTTTATGAACTTCCATTCAAAATGGTATTGAGTCAATTTAAAATATAAATTGAAATTCTGAAATTCACAATTATCCATATCGATTTAATTTTTTTTCAAACTTAAAACAAAGTGAATTTCCGTGATCTACATTTCGATTATCATGATTTTAAAATGATTTGAATTTTACTAGATTAAGTTGGTGAAATTTAAATTTAACAAGTTAAAACCGTTTAAAAACAATTGTAGTTTATCTTCAGGGGAATAAAAATTAACATTTTTATATAATGCACTTGATTCCCGAGGACTTGAAGCTTCTGCTTTGTATATAAAGGAAGTGAATAAGTATTTAAATAGATTTTTTAGCACTCTAAATGTATTCTCCATTTCAAGTAAAACGATCTTCCTTAAAAAAAACTTTCAAGACACATTTGGCCAATTTATATTTCTAAGATTTTAGAGATTGGCAGAGCAGAAGAATTAAATATAAACTCAATTCACTTTTCATTCTAAACTGGTAAACATAAAAAAATGCTCACACTCAAAAGCAGACCATCACTTAGGAAACTTTAATTATCACGCCGATTATGGAACAAAATCGGGTTGTTTGTGAAGGGCATCAAATGACACTTTTGACATATCTAATTGGCATATATATAGTTTTTTTTTTTTTTTTTAATTAGCTTTGTTTGATCGTTGCATGTCCTTATTAAGTTCAGTTCTCAAAAATATACAGTGTTGGACAAAGAATTAGCACATAATAATACCTTGTTTTAGTAAAAAATCCTTTTACCAGTTCACAAAAGAATTTCTTACAAATTTTTTACACTTTCACAAACTATGCTGTATCACACTGTGATTTTTGGAAGTTAACAGTTACTTACACTTATTATTCCAGAAGATTAGATCGCAATGACTAAAGTTTATGTGGTCAAATAATTAGCACAAATTGTTAAAATTGAGTGTAAATTGTAAAATAACAGTAATAAATAGTGTTCTGCTTTTAATAAAAAAAGTAATTTAAAATTTAAAGTATGTTTTATTACATGTTTTTATACCTAGTACAATTCTATTTTGTATTATTTGATTGGATGGGCCGACAACAGTCTTGTACACCTGAGCTCAAAAAAGTTATAGTGAAAAATACCGGACACAAAATTCAAGAAATCTCAAAATAATGCTACGTTCAATGCCATCGGAAGAAATCCGCCACCAAAAAAAGACAAGTTTTGCTAATGACCGGATAATTGCTACTTAGCAACAAACATCGTTTATGACGTCCGCTGAAATTCGGGATTAAGAGCATTAAGACAATGAATATCATTAAGCAGCAGAACAATCAGTAGAAGACTAATTGAGAAGGATTTAATTGGTTACGTAGCTCAGCACAAGCTCCTGGTTTCAAACAAAAAATGGAGCGATGAGTCCAAGTTTAACCATTTAGGCTCCGACGGAAAGCGTCATTTTTGGAGCTGAATCCACGCTACAGTTAAAACTGTATATCACTGTGTAGGGTACGTCATGGTGTATGTGCTGCGTTGTGATGGCACGGTATAGGGCCAATTGTTAGAAAACCATATGTTGACGATTATTTGACATTATCATTCGTGGCTAGTGAAGCAGTAGATTAGTGGCAACCAAATTAATCTATTGCCTTGGCCTGCACAGAGCCCTGGTCTGAATCCGATTAAACGATTTAAAATACCAGGTTTGATTGAGGAAACCAACAAATTTACAAGAATTTTAAGAAGCTACATACGAAGGCTGGAACAGCATTACTATTCATCGGTGTCAATGCCTATTAGAGAGTTTTCCTCAGAGGTTACAAGAGGTAGTTAAACAGAAAGGTTTCCCAACAAAATATTAATGAAAATAAGAAGTTTTTAGGACAAAAAAAATATTTAATATTATTTATCGTGCTAATTCTGTGACCACCACTTGTTGCATTAACCAAAGTTATTTATGGATTTTTTTGTTGCTATTTTCTTGAAATATGATTATTTTTTATATTTAGTTTGTTCATCATTAAATAAAACATTTTGCAGTAAATTATGTTTCAAAAACAATCAAAAGTAATAATCAGACGTATTTCAAGCCATTATAGTGTGCTAATTCTCTGTCCAACACTGTAGGTAATTTAACAGATTAAAACATCAATTTTGAGAAAGAATTTTTAAACCTTTTTAAAATTGAGTTATCTTTACATAGGGTGAAATGGGGTAAAATAATTATTTAAACAAAAACAGTATCCAATTTTAAAAATGTATATTCTCTTAATGACACTAAATTATTCTAGAAGTATATAAACTTAACTATACTTTATGGCCAGTTACACCGTGTGTATCCTGTGTAATTATTCAATAATTATCTAAAGGTTTGTCAGCATCCACTTTTGATTTATGAGGAACAAAGTAATTATAAATTATTTCACTTCCCCATGCCCTGTACAAGTTTTCTCAATAGAGCTGTTTGTTTTCTTGATTCACTGAGCAAATTTCGATGCATTTTTCTGATTTCTTTGAGTGTTGCGTTTTTAAGTGTTTGTCTTTGAGGTACAATTTTTGACGCTAATGGCACTGGATGAAGTTCTGGGGATTCTGGTAAAATTGGTTGTGAAATAGTTTCGCTTTCTTGTGTTTCATAAAGTGGCATAGCTTGTGGAATGATTTCTGTTAAAAGTGGTTCTTCTTCTTCATCATAAGACAAATGAGCAGGGCTTTCTTGAGGTTTTGTTCCGTTTGTTATCACTGGTTCCTTTAAGCAATTTGAATAGTTAAATAAATGTTTTAAAAAGCAGAGTAATTATTAAGTAATAACTTACTTCGTCATCACTAATGCATTCCACAGAAGGTTCTCTAAAATATCGATCTTCCGATTTAGCTGGTGTTTGATCATCATCGCTGATGTATTCCACAGAATGTTCATCGTCGTAATCAACAAAATTGTCCGGCTCATAGTCGAAATCATTTTTGAATATTTTTGAATCTGGGGGCTGACTGCGTCGGGTAATAAATTCACTTGAGTCGGCTAAATAATATGAACTGGAATTACTGTTGCCTTCCTTATAATAATCTGAATTATCATGAATACGTTCACTCAATACGTCCTGAAATCAAATTTATATATATTTTATTTATGAATAATGAAATACAAAAATATGCTGCATAATATAGTAAAAATTGCCTTAAATAATTCATCATAATAAAGTACCAGCAATAATCGATGATACCTAAAATCATTAACTGTAAGTAAGTACATAACCTTTATTATAGTTTGGTCAATTTTTAACACATAAAAGTCCGAATCCTACTCTTTAAATAAGTAATATAATAACATATTTTCATTTTAGATACAACTTATAAAACATATCAGCAACCCTTATTTACTGCATAAAACTCTATCCCTAACTGACTTCCTATTACTATTCACTATTTATACATTTGCACAGGCACTGGCACACCCGTTCCAAAACTTACCTCTTCCAAAAATGCCAGAAAATTGTTGATCTCTTCAGCACTTTTCTCCTTAAAGTCTTCATCCCCTGATTTTTCAATCATACCGCAGGCTTCTATCACTCGGCTCTCGTACTCAGTTAACATGTACTCTGACTTTTGTGCCTTATCCCACTTCTTTCTCATCCCAAGCCGCAAGTCTGTCCAAACCTACAAACATAACATTCACTTAAACATTTGAATTCTCGTATTCTATATGTTTAAAAAGTTCTCACTGTCTTTTTATTGTTTACTCATATCAAAAAATAAACATAAACAACAACAAACAAGAAACAAGAAACAAACCTTCCTCCATTGGCTTATATCTTTTTCAGGTCCAGCTTGATTCAGCTCGCGTGCTAATTTCTTCCATACAGCTTGTCGCGTCCGTCGCACTTGTGAATCACCAGTAACACAATCGAGTATTTTCCTATTAGTTGCCATTGCGCCATATAGAATTTGTTTTTGCCTTGGGTTTATTCGTCTGCATTTGATGTTTTCCTAAACAAAATTAAGTTCGATAAAAGTTCAAATCATAGTATTATTAAATAAATTTGTTAAATATTCAATAATTATTACAAAATGGAGCATTTTGGTACTGGAATCTCGCCCACCAACTCAAATGAAAACAGAGAGAGAGATCCCAGAACACACGAAGTACAGTACACAGAATATGAACGCTCCGATTACACGACGTGTGCGCTTATTTACTCACTGACAGTGACTAAAAGGAGGTGAATGTGAGATAATAGTATTCACTTCACTATCATTCTTGTGAGTTGGATTTGTAAAGCATGAAATTTTTGTATTTAAAGGAGGGTGTTTGACGATTCGATTGTGCGGTGAGTTCGCGTTAAGTTCTCATTCTCACTATCGCCACTTTAATCAATGCAAGTGATGCCAGAATTAAAACCTTTTCACTGTGAGTTTTTATTGCTTTATGACAAAATTAATTATGCATGTACCTATTTTGGCAGAACTGTAGACCAAATTTTAGCCAGTTTTGTCTCTGCTGTATCCTTCCAAAGATCCGATAGAAGAAAAATAATTGGTAATTGGACCAAAAAGATGAATGTGTAAAATAATGGAAATAGTGAGATTTGAAAAGTGTAAAATTTGTCAACTATAAGGCTGACTTCATTAATACGTTTTAAAGAGCTTAAAAACTTTAAACAATAGCACTAGTTAACGAATTTAAGGTTTTTTCTTGCCACACAAACGAAACAATAGTTTTCCAAAAAAAAAATGTTGTCCTGAATTGGAATCTTATAATTTCGCTAAGTTCAAGTTTTTGAAAACTACCTCTTAAAACTGGATAAAAACATATTACAGTGTTTTTAAGGCTGAGGGTAAAATCTTTATCTTTATTTTTAAATCATTTTAGTATCTCACTAAGTTTTCGGAAGTTCTCATTAGTGATTAGATGACTCACACTCATGAATTCATGATTCTTCATTTGCTTGTTTGTACTTTCATGGGAATTTAAAATTATCCGTTTTCAACATTATTTCTATATATTTTTCAATATATTAAAAAAAAAAAACATAATGTTATAACCTTGTTAAGTTGACGAATTCGTTATAAGAACAAAGAAAAATATTACCGTGCTGAGTTTTTCTGTTAAAAACGTTCCTTTAAAGTTTATGTAAAATTAACAATTAATGAGGATTTTTTAAAAAGTAATTAAGTATTAGACATATTTAATGCTTCGAGATAAAAATTCTTCGGGTGATTTTTGGTACCGTCTGCATAAAGGGAGAGTGGAGGAGAAGACAAGGACAAATTGTACGAGCTGAACAGCGACACTGACCTTAAAGAATAAAAGTCCAACGATTTAGATGGCTGGGTTATCTAGAGCGAATGGACATCAACGCTCCAGCCCGGAAGGTCTTCGAATCCAATCCCGAGGGACGGCGCAGTAGAGGAACACCGCGACTCAGGTGGCGCACGCAGGTGGGAGAAGTCCTCAACTAACTTGGCGTGCGAAAATGGAGACGGGGACCGAACTACCTGGAGATAAATTAACGTAGCCTTAAAAAGCCTAATACAGAGTTTTTCGAATTTAAAGTGGTTGTATCTGATTTATTTTGAGTATACATAATTTGATTACCAGTTTCAAGATCTTGTTGTAACACAAGGCGGAAATATTGTAAATAAATCTGTCCGTATGTTGTCAATTTTACCTTGAATATTGACTTCTAATGCACGAAAAACACTTTCTCAATTTGAAGGATATAAGGACCGATGATTCTGACATCAACTTCTAAATCTCAGCCAACAATGTAGTCGTGAGAATTGGCTTCGTTGCATGTAGAAAAATTTTGCATCTTGATGAAGCCATTTTACCGGAAATAAGTTTTATCGCTAAACACCGTAAGATGGACCAAGTGATTCATGAACTTCACGAACAGATTATGTTGTTCGAATTAATTTTCCCAAACTTGGAAGTGTTGTTTTGGCTTTAAATGATGAATTGCTTAACCTCACTAAACAGAGATATAGCAATAAAGTTTGACAATCTCAACTGTCAAACCAGGTTCAGCAGGTTCAGGCCACAGGTTCAGATGACATGAATGACTTGCAAGTAAGGCAAGTTTCTAGTTTTGCCTTCTAATTAAGGCAACTTTATTATAAAATTGGGCAGGTTCAGGCAACATAAGAGACTTCATTTGCAGTCAACTTCATTCTTTGAACGTACATTTTGACCAAGGCAACTAGTTAGTTTTTCAAGTGTCATAAATTTCAAATTCAGAACTTTACTTCACAAGCCTCTACCTTAAGTTTATAGTGCAAAAACTATCAAAAACATAATTGTCTACAAAACGCTACAATAACAATTCGACCTGTATTTTGTACTTAAAAAAAAATATTACTTATTCCTTTTTCAATTTGACAAGGAACCCTTTTATATAAAACATCAAATAGAATTGTGCAGAAATTAAATAAATCACATACCTAGTAATAAAGTTCAGCTTTCAGTTGAATGAAAAAACATCATGAGCTGTCATTTTGACATTAGTAGACTTGCCTTGATAGTTAGGGAGATTTTTGTTGACTAACTTTCCAGTCAACTTTCCAATAAAGTTGCCTTAATTGGATGGTAATTTTTTGGCAGCTGGCCCATCAAATACTAGAAACTTGCCTTACTTTCAAGTCCCTTATGTCGTCTGAACCTGCCCATTGACTGCAAAGTTAGTCAAGAAAAACGTCCCTAAGTATCAAGTCAAGTCCACTTTATGTCAAAACGACAGTTGATCATGTTTTTTCATTCAACTGAAAGCTGAACTTTATTACTCTATGATTTCTTTATTTTCTTTTCAATTCCATTTAATGTTTGTTGTAAAAAGGTTCCTTGTCACATTGGAAATGAAATAAGTGTTATTTCTTTACAATACAAAATTCAAATCGTTATGGACTTGTAGCTTCCCTGAGGAGTGTTTTGTAGACATAAATGTTTGAAATGTATGACACTTAATGAACTTACTAGTTGCCCTGGTCAATATTTACGTTCAAAGAATACAGTTGACTGCAAATTAAGTCCCTTGTACAGTAAGAACCTGCACATTGAAAACAATTATCGCAACTTCTCATGCAGCCAAAAAAAAACACCCTATACATATACTACCAAATACATGTTCCAAAAATAGCAAGACCAAAGGTTGCATGGAATATATGACCTTCAAATTTCAATTAGATATTATAACTTATGAATACTTTATTTTAAGGATACCAATTAACCTAAACCTCTATAATTACCACTTGACTTTTTATACACATACATGTACATATTTACAAAAGCTGCTCATTCTCTAATTTAACACAAGAGGGCGTTAATACTATTACATAAAATAAAAATACACCAGACTTGCAGCATGTTTTCAAGTCACCAAGTTCATTTATTATACTGGCAATTAGCTGTATCGTAAGTAATATAAACTTTTTGTTCCTCCCTCGACGAAAGTAAAAATATTAGTGCCATAAAAATATACCTATGAATTTCAATGAACCTATTTCTTTTTCCCGTTGAAACTATACACAACGTAAGGCGTGCGTGATTTTTCTCAACAAACATACACGTTTCCTATGTAGGTGCCTTTTGCGTTAGGTAGTGCAAATTTTTCATATCCTCTGTTAAACCATTTTCATAAATCTAGAAGTTTTGAGGTTAAGATTAATTAAACAATTCAAATATGGAAGCGTATCTGGATTTAGGAAGGGTTGCGGTAAGTTGACAGTTTTTGTTTTTCTTTTCTTTTGAAAAATTGAAGTTATATGAAAATGGGTAAATTTTATTTTTGGAATAATACAGGCAATGGTAAGTATTCGAAAAAAGGCGCGGAATCTTTATACGCATGAGTAATAATAACATACCGGAAATCCGTGGGATACTATAATAGAACATGATGGATAATTCAAAGTAGCGGAAAAGAACATTAATCTCGTAACGAACATCTGCTCTGGCAGCAAGCAAAAACTCACACACAAAAGATTTTTAATGACTTATCTTTCAAAATTCATTAAGTTCTTTCGTCTTCTATGTGGAGTATCCTTTTTTGTGACACTCCAGAGGTAGTGTGACGAATGTCCACAGAAGGTTACCTTCGGTAACGAGCAAAAATACCATTTGATTTCTTTGTTTCATTATTGTCGTGTATGGTGTAAGTTCTTATCCTGGCACTTTCGTGTTTTCTGTCATTTGGGACAACCAACAACCCAAATCAAGTTCAAGGATAACATAATATTATAATACTTATACTCGTAGGCTTAAGAAAATTTGCAAGTATGTTAATTTTTTGTGTAAGGCAGGTACTTGATTTTAGCGAATGCAAGTAATTTTTCATTATACTTGTTCGTTTGTACATAAGTACACGATTTACACATGAATCTTACATTATTCATGATGTTAATTTGTAATTTATTTTTTGAAATACGCAAAAAGTTACAATATCTAGGTTTTCGTTACAGGTTTTCAAATGCATGACCCTGACTTACAAAGAGGTAGGTACTTCCATATGAGTCGTAAGTAATAATCAGGAATTAGACTAAGATTTCGTGTTGATTTACGAAAAAAATTACATAAATAACAATAACTGAACATTGAACAAGCTTTATACGTCATCTATAATAATTGTCGTTAACAATAAGTTGTAAGTACGCTTCTTTGACCCTTTTGTTTTTTTTTTTGAGAATAAAATAAGTTAAGCTATGGTGGTCAGGTCATGTAGGTGTAATATATCAACTTTCAGTTACAAATTAATTATTCGTGTGTACAGCTATGCTTACCTTACATGTACAAAAAGAAGTTTAAATAATTTGCTCGTGTGATTTACCAATTAATTCACTTTTAAATTGATTGTTCAGTACAGGTAGGATTTCTTGTTAAAAAGTCTATTTAACTTGTCATAAAAGATCAAAAGAACAAAAACGTTTTTATTTATTAATTTAAAACAAATCTACGTTTTATGCATCAACGTAAAAAATATACAGTTACTTAAAATATAGAACGTAAACTCATATGAAAATAATAGGGTTTTCCATAGGTAAATTCAGATTTCCGTCAAAAATTGAACACGATTAGAACTGTTGTTTTTGTAACATTGCATTAGTCCAACTTCGTGTACGTGTTTACAAGTGTGATAGAGCTGTTAAATTTCCAGCTAAAAAAAATGTTTATAATTGTATTAGTATAAGTGCAAAGAGGAGTAAATCTGCGAAAAATCCATATCTGCAGATTTGATCTAAAATCAAAAATAAATCGATTTATTTTGCCGAATGAAAATCAAAAACAGGGGAAATTTCTTTTTTGACAGAACTAGGCAACAAATAAATTTATTTATTTTACTCATGGGAAACCCCATAAATTAATTTATTTGGATCTGACGGAAGGCAAATTTTTTTGAGAAAGCCCAACACGCCTTTCAAAGGAAATAAATTTTCGTGCCACTGTTTAACATGTAGAAGGTAATTTCTTGTCTCGGGGGCTGCAAGTTTAACTGGAACCCTTGAAATCATTCGGCAGGTTCAGGTAGAGACTTCAATTATAGTCAACTGCATTCTTTGTTCGTAAATTTTGAGCAAGACAACTACATAGTTAGTTTTTCAAGTGTCATAAACTTCAAACTCAGAACTTTACCTCTATTACCTACTTTGATCGTGCAAAAACTACCAAAAACATAATTTTCTAGAAAACACTCATCAGGCAAGCTACAATTCGACCTCGACCTGTATTTTATATTTTTTAAAAATTGCTTATTTCTTTTCCAATCTGAGAGGAATCCTTTTACACAAAACATAAAATGGAATTGTGTAAAAAAATCACAGAGTAATAAAAATTTTATCTTACTGTGTAAAGTTAGCATATATGAATAAATAAAATAAAGTTCAGCTTTCAGTTGAATAAAAAATACATATGTTTAGCTTTCATTTTAACATATGTAAGGGGAATGGGCCTGATAGATAGGAAATTTTTCTTGACTAACTTTCCAGTAAATTTTCCAATAAAGTTACCTTAATTGGAAGGCAATTTTTTGACAGCTACTAGAAAATTGCCTTACTTTTAAGTCCCTTATGTCGTATGAACCTGCCCATTGGCACTAATGGTTTTTTCTGGACATTCTTCAAAGAAATATGCGTCGGTAGATACATTTAATTTATCAGCAACATTTTACTTCCAACAAGATAACGATCCTTAACATACATCGTTTGTTGTAAAGGAATGGGTGCTTTATAATGTCAGAAACCAGTTCAAGACACTACCTCAGTCACCTCACCGGAACTCAATCCCATTGAGAATTCGTGGGAAGGAATCAAGCGAAGGCTCCAGAACTGACACCCAAGATACAAAAATCAATTGAAAGCGAAAGTCACCGACATACTATTGTGAGGTATACCTACTCTTTTTTTTTCATTTACAAAAAACTTTCTCAAATCGATGGCGCGGCGCGCGCGGCGTTTACAGGCGTGATATCGGATAAATTGTGGCCCTACAAAATATTAAGATTTCAATTTTACCACATTTTGTGCCATGTATTTTAAGAATTGTTTACTGTGTTTTCTCTTGTTTATAAAAAAGGAAATTGAAAAAATAAATAAAATGCGCCACTGGGTCGCAGGAGCTTGCTTATGCATCCAAAGAGTCTGTTCAAAAATATTTCAAATTTAAAAATGTATTTGCAAAAAACAAAAAAGTTTGTTTTCGAAAATTTAAATGTCATTTGATTTCTCAAAAAAAACTTAATTTTTCTAATTTTTTATTTGAAAATCGTTAGAGGGTTTTTCTTAAATTAGTTTTTTGTGTATAAAATTTTTCAATTTGAGTTTAAAAATATTTTTAGTATGCAGTTGTTAAGAGCTTATTATTATGCGTTGTACATTTGATTTTCGTATAAAAATGATGGCCCGTTTTCGAGATATCGAATTTCTATATTTTTTTTTTAATCAAAAACAAACATTTTAGCATTTTTGATTAGTACACATTGTTAAGACAGTATGTATAAAAACAAATTAACGGTTCTATGAGGGATACCCTTATAGAGCAATCCAAAAATATATTTTTTTATGAAAAGAATCCAAGTTAAGAAAATAAATTTAGAGAACTTATAGTAAAAATCTATCGGCTCGGTTTTGATAAAATTGGAATTTTCGATTTTTCCCCAAAAATATTGTATGGGGACTTCTGTTATTTTTAGTGTGGGACTCACTTTTCCGACTTCTTTACCATCGTAATGTCATGTTTAATTAAAATCTCGAGTTCGAAATTGTTTACGAATGCAATACTTCCCAGTTCCTATATGTCGCAAGTAAATATCAAAAACATTGCACTTTAATCATTTAAAATAACAAAACAAGTTTTTCATGTCGGTGTATAAATATCACATTTATTAGTTTATTTAAATGTTTTGAATAGAAAAACAATAGGTAAAATAGTACAATTAATTATATTCCAATGCTTGGTATTTGCATTATATGAAGACCTTCATGTGGAGGATACTTGACGGGCGGAATCTCATCGATTTGATCAATATTTTCTTTCCCTCTATTATTTCCTGAATTGATTTGTCGAGTTTCTTCTTGATTATTGTTATTTTTAATTAAACTTGCAGTTAAAACATTTTCAACAAATAAAATTGTTGCAATTACAAACACTAACCGGAAACCCATTTTACCTTAAGGAATATTTTATTCGAGCCTTGCAAGCGAAATCAATGCGACGATATTTATAAATGTACCCAATTTTCATTATTTTGAGTTGCAGCTTTATCTTTTATACGATCATTTCATAGTGTGCTTATCTGTTCAGAACAAAGATTATAATAAAAAAATAGATTGCGAAGTTGATTACAAAAATATATTCCTATCAATATGACCAATTGTTCAAATTTCTTTCAAAATATGATTCACAATTCTTCATTGTATTTATTAATAGACATTTCTTTAAGGTAAGTTCAGGTTAATCGAATTGAAGAGTAGAACTGAACTTTTAAAAAAAGTTTCCTTTTTTAGCATAGAAATTAGTAACTTTGATTATTTAGTTTTAGGCTTGTATGCGTCAGATTAAAGATTTCGAAAATTGATGAAACATTTGTATTTTTAATGCAACTCAATATTATTTAAAATTTAACTTGATTTCATAGAATTTAAAATACATCTTATTGCTTTGTTGATGATAGATCAAAAGTCAATAATTTTGTACAATAATGCACCTTACTCGCGGTGAATCCCAATTCATACGCAAAATAAAATAAACAAAGAAAAACCTGGGTGATTTTTTCCAACTTTGCGATAAGAACCTGATGCTAAAGCGTTTGTTGTTGTTTTGTTTTTCTTCCATCATCACGGCTAACAGATCAAAAAGTATTTAAGAGCAAGTCTTTTTGAGTTTGTGTATTAGTTGTTATAACAAATTTCACCTTTTTAAACACAATGAAGATATTCGGAATTTTTGTCCTAGTAGCGGTTATTTTGGCCGTGTTTGCTGTTGTTCCTTCAGAAGCATCAAGGTCTGCAGGACAAGTGCGCCAACCACCACCTCCACCACCACCAAGAAGGCCTGATATTGATGCTAGCCATAGGCCATCAAACACAAGATATGCTTGAGATGTTTTAAATAAAATAAACATTATAACAAAAATACATGTTTTTTATTTTATAAAAAAAATAAATCCTCATAAGCTTCTTGCAAAAAGAGCATCATCGATTTTTGTTCACTCTTAGGACTTTTTGAAATACTTTCAAATACTTGTTCAGGTTTCAAAGACATTTCCTTTCATATTCAAGAAGCTTTCAATTTAAATTATTCCTCAAAACTTAGCGAATCACAATATTCCTGAGAGTGCGATAATTTATGAGACCTTAAATAAAGAACTCACTAAAAATTGTGGTTAACATAGCTGATTAAAATAAGCTCATATAAAATACTCAATTTTTTGGTAGGTGTATATAAAATGCATGTTAATAATTTATTTTTTGTAATGTAACTTTAAGTTGTATAATTATATAAATAAAATGTTTTAATATAAATCCACGCTGGGCTGAGTGAAGCACGATGATAGAATTTGGACAGCATTTTTCTGTTCCGATGCGAGTTCATTTTTGGTAAGTTTTTCCTGCAACTTTAACGTACATGCCAAAAGTGGTGCAGCATTTTCTGGCAATATTCTACTTATAACTCGTTTCCAAATTTGTTTGATTATCTCCAACTTAGGAACCAATTGTGTCTTAAGCATATTCAAATCTTCATCAGTCGAAATACCGATTATATGACTTATAGCAATACAAAGCTGGAAGAAGAAATAAAAATCCATGAAAATAGAAAAGGTATTATAAGATTTTTGTAATATACCTGCTCTTGCAAATTATCCCTATGCTTATACTCATTGAAATCCGTTAAATTACTTGATTGTTCCATTGCATTTAATAAAGCTATCCAAACCATCTGCAGACGAGGACCATAGTTCTGTCGCTCTTGAATAGTTATCAATGCAGCTGTTCCATTGATACGAACTTTGAAATTATTATGGTTGACGATGAGATTACATAGAGATGGAAATACAAGATCGGGCCAATTCATGTCGCTGTACTCTGCATTAAATAAATTGGAGTTCTTCATAAAATTTCCAATTGCATAGCATGAATTCCATTTGACTTTGGCATTTCCACCTGTATTCACACAGTTCACCAATTTTTCTACACTCTTTTGAACCATAGATCTCCATGTAGGTACTTTTAGATGATCTGCTGTTATAAGGCGAAGCAGGTTACCCAGAGTTCTTACTGCATTGCTACGAACCTAAGAATATTACTGGGTGCAATCATAAATGATTCAAAGAAGTGAACAAGAAAGATCTTACTTTGTCATTATCACTTGCAGAATATATAGCAGTTTCCAAAAGGCGTCTCAACAAATCCTCAGATATTCTCTCCACCCGCGAGTTAAAACTTGAAAAGAAAACAAAAAATAAGTTAGTATATTTTTGAGAAAATAAAAATGAAGGATATTTTATTTAAATTACAAATTTGTTATGAGAGCATCGCTAACATTTCCCATGGACCATGAAGCTCGAACTCTAACAAAAAGATTAGAATCTTTGATAAGTTGCAAAATTGACTCGGCAGTGTTCTCAACAAAAACCAAGTTCTCCCGCAAAGATGGGAAAAGAACATAAACTGCTAAAGCCCTAACTGCGGCTGCTCGAACTGTGTTTTCTTCATTGCAACCAGCTCCTGAGAGAATTCCAATCAGTTGAATGTGATAAGTGTGCTGAAAATAAATACAAATACGACACTTGTATAAAAATTGGA
Source organism: Eupeodes luniger (assembly GCA_951509635.1). Taxonomy (NCBI): domain Eukaryota; kingdom Metazoa; phylum Arthropoda; class Insecta; order Diptera; family Syrphidae; genus Eupeodes; species Eupeodes luniger. The sequence goes on along the minus strand of OX608075.1, from coordinate 127,533,982 downwards.
AATAAATTCATACAGGTTTTTAATTTTGATAATGTTTCCCCATATTTAAAAACTATTAAATTGAAAATGGAACGGGTGTTTTTTTAGATGTATTTTATTTGGATTTATTTTGTTTGATTTATCTTTTAAACATGAAGAGACTGGAACCTGAACAACGCTACCAAATTGGGCAAATTTATATTGGAAATCAAGTTTCTGTTTAAATTCTTTGAAAAGCTATGTATGTGATTAGCGATGAGGTTCACTTTCGGTTGAATACGTGGAGTGATGATGATCCTCAAGTGTATGTTGATATACCGTTACATAAACAGAAATTAACTTTTTGGTGTGCCTTATGGGTGGCTGGAATAATTAGCCCGTACTTCTTTTATCTTTTCATACAAAACAATACTGTCCCGAAAGTTACAGTCAATGGTGATCTCTATATAGCCACGATTACTGAATTTTTCGTTCATCAATTGAACAACCATGACGTGCAGGAGCTGTTTTTTCACCAAGATGGCGCAACATGTCACGCAGCTCGTGTCACCTTTGATTTATTTAAGAAACGATTTGTTAACCGCATAGTTTTAAGTTACGGACCCATAAAGTGACCTACTCTACACCGATTGATCATTTGGGGGACAATATTCGTTGCGATATACGACCGAAAATTGGACTTCCAGATTAGACTACTTTCGAGCCAGCCTTAGCGGTCATATGCCATAAAATTATCTTTTGAATGAAGTGAATTTCATGTCAATTTAAAAAAAAATCATCTTTGTTTTATTCCATTTCTAAGTTATATTATGTCTAAAAAAACACCCTTTACACATTTTAGCTTCGGGAGCGTTCAAGTATTACGTAACGCAATTTTTGGAGATTTTTGACCCCCCCTCCTCCCCTTGTAACGCACCGTAACGTTTTTCTGTAGTCCCCCTCCCACTCTCTAAACGTTACGTAACACTCAAGTGACCATTTTTACCCTAAAGTCGCAAAAAAGTATGTTACAGATTTTATCCTTGGTATAGTTTTAATTGCCTTTACGGTAATAATACTAAATAAAACAAGAGATTTTTAATCCGCAACACCTGCGTATTTTGTTTATTCTAATATATAAAATATTCCTGTCACAGTGTTAGTTGCCATACTCCTCCGTAACGGCTTAACCAATTTTAATGAAATTTTGCATATATATTCGGTAGGTCTGAGAATAGGTTCTTATCTATTTTTTATATTCCTAAGTTTTATGGTTTAATTGCATCAACATCGTACACGGTGCAACGATCTTACGATAGTATTCAGTGACGCTATGTACAATGAAGCATTGATTGCTATTGAGGATCTTTGCATTATCATTGCCAACATACCACTCAGTCATTTCGGTATGCAGTCACCAAATCTAAATGCATCTTATTTAATAGACACTGAATTGAATTATGAAATACAATACAATACTGTAGGAATGGCAGCGATTGTTGTTCGCAATGTCCCTCTAATGAATGAAGAACAAAGAACCATTTATGACCACATCATGCTCGCAGTTTTGGTAAGACAAGGTGGATTCTTTTTTTATGTACTAGGTGGAACTGGCAAAACATTCCTTATTTTGCTTATTTTTGCTAAAACAGTGTAAAATTATCATCTGGGATGAATGCACTATGGCACACAAACGCGTGCTTAAAATCATCGCTGTGGCGTAATGTTGAAAAAGTACAACTAAAAGTAAATATGAGTGTTCAAATGCTTCAAGATCCATCCGCTGAAAAATTCTCAAAACAACTGTTAGCTATAGGCGACGGAAAAGTTACTGCAGATGAAACTGGATGCATAAAATTACGGGTCGATTTCTGCACGATTATTGATTCACAAGATGCTTTCATTGATCTGACATTTCCCGATGTACACAGACAATATACAAATCATGAGTGGCCGGCAGAAAGAGCAATTTTAGCAGCAAAAAATGTGGATGTCAACGAATTAAATCTCAAGATACAACATTTGTTACCAGAGGACTTGGGATCATACAAATCTATTGATACAGTTTGTGATGCTGCCGAAGCTGTAAATTATCTAGCCGAGTTTTTGAACTCATTAGATTTACCAGGCATGCCACCGCAAAATTTACAACTGAAGGTTGGATCTCCGGTAATTTTTTTTCGTCATTTGAATCCATCACGGTTGTGCAACGGCACGCGATTAGTAATTAAAAATGTTATCCAAGCCATAATTCTAAATGGCAAATTCCGAGGTGAAAATATATTATTACCGCGAATCCCTTTTATGCCCACAGATGTGCCAATTCAATTCAAACGCCTTCAATTTCCAATTAGATTGGCATTTGCAATAACTATCAATAAGTCTCAAGGCGTGCTCTCAAGTGGGCAAACCATCCAGTTTGTTTGGATTGGCGAAAGATGGGATCACACAAAATATTGTTCACTCTGTTGCATTAAGGGATTGACATTGTTCTTTTGTAGTGCAGTCATAATTAGAGACATGTATATAATTTTAAAGAATTCATTTTAATAAATTAAAAAAAATAGTTTAGTGATTTTTATTTTAATATTTTATCAGCTTTTACAGTGCTCTATACCTCTCCCACTTATATACCACATCCTTACACACTTACAATAAGTTATTTATTTCTAGCAAAATATTCTCTAGAAATTATTAATATGATAACACAACGTTTGTCGGGTCAGCTAGTTTTTTATAAATTTTTGGCTTTACACACAATTGTTTTCATCCTTTGTTCTCCTATTTTAGCTTTAGAGAACAACAATAAATGACGTACAATACAATCTAGGGATTCGCCGTGAAATATAAACAAAAAGGTTGCCAACTTACGAGAACAAATCAAAAATGACGACCAGACTAATACAATCAAGGGATTCCCCGTAAAACGTAAATGAAAAGGGTTGCCAATTTTGGATTTTAAAAAAAAACATTGTTACGTAACGTGTTAAGAAAGACCCCCTTCACCTCTGTAACGCATCGTAACGTTTTACGAGACCCCCTCCCCCCAAATTGCGTTACGTATTAGTTGAACGCTCCCTTCATCGCGCCGCCGTGATGTTATTAAATTAGTGTCAAATATTTCCCATGTCATTTTTCTCCGCATGAAAACTTTCATGATTTTTCATCATTGGAATTCTTCAAAATGGAATACAAAAACAATGATTCTTAAATCTTTTAAGGCTTTAAGGCTTCGTAATTTATTATAAAGAAGGAGTCTAAATTAACTCCGAGCTGGTAGTCATGGTAGCTTAAGCTCGCTAAATATATTAGCATTGTAATTTATTTACGTGTTAATAAAGATATAAATAAATAAATAAAAGGTGTTTACTTTGATAACATCTTTTCCTCCTGGGGCTCTGTAATATGTTTCGAAAGCAAATATTTTCGAAAACCAATATTTTGTACTTTCTATTTCTAATGCGGATAAGAAATCTAGTACTTACCGAATGACAAATCCGCATTCGGATTTTTCGTACCTGGCAATGCGTTTCCGAATGTCATTAGCGTTCGAAAACGGAAATTTTCTTTCTACACCAAGAGAGGTAACGGATTGGAATTCGAAGGTCGTTTTTAAAGGACACAAAAGGAAAATTGTGTTAAGTTGTGTGAAATAGATAAATTGTAAGTAAGGAAATAATAATTTTATTCAAAATTTAAGCACATAAATTTCATTACACTGAATCATCAGCGAAAAATGTGCATACCAAACAAAATAAATTTAAAATTATGGTGGAATTCATGTCCAAGGGACGTTTGAACGCCTCGGACGCCAGAAACACTTTAAACAATATGTGGGAAAGACTATCGTCACCTTTAAATGCGGAAGGACCACCACTTATTCTTCTCTATTTTCTTCATCCATCCAGAGCGCAACCGAATCCATTTTATTAACTTTTTATTGAATTTTATATTTTCTCTTTAAAAATTAATTTCAACTTTCTCGTCTTGTTTGTGATTTCTTTTGATTTTTTTGTTTGTATTTTTGCTTTGACAAATCTCATGAGAAATACTTCGAGACTCGGTAAATCTATTCTATAAATAATAGAAAAAGTCCTAGATGTTTGTTTTGTTCGATTCGAACATTTTACAGAGTACGAATTCATAAACGAATCGAATATCAGATTCGAATCGGATTGGCTTTCGAAATGCATTACAGAGTAGGGCCCCTGGGTCTCCAATAAAATATTTATTTTTAACTTCATTGTGTTCTTGTACATTAATTGACATTCATTATCTAACGTGGCGCCGTGGCTTAGTTGGTTAAAGCGCCTGTCTAGTAAACAGGAGATCGTGAGTTCGAATCTCGCCGGGGCCTATCACTCGACTTGATAGTGGCAGTGATTACTTTTTTTTATTTTTTCATTAAGAAATAACAAATTTTTAAATCAATTACTTACCGAAAGTCTTTCAAAAACAAATACTCCAATATTTGACATAAAATCGCATAATATAGCTTTAAATGCAGGACTTTGCTCTGCATCTTGGATTTTTTCAATAACAGACGGCAACATGGACATCCAGAAGTTCTGACAAGACATCAATTCATCATTAGATGGTGAACCTGATCAAAGACAAAAATATATCATTATTGAAAAAAGGAGAAGTGTTTTAAACGTTAAAGTATACTTCGTTCAAGCAAATAAGTATTCATTGAATGTCCCAAACTATCTAGACATTTAGCTGTATACAATCGAACATCAGCTTGGGTGTCATTCAAAGACGACTTTAAAGCGGAGGCAATAAATTGCAAATGGTCTTTGAGAAGCGAGAAATGTTGTGCCATCGATGTGAGTACTTGAAGACATTCAGTACGAACTGGAGTAGTCGATATTGGTACTTTTTCCTAATAATAAAATTTAATTCACAATTAATAATGGTTTAATTTTAAAGAATTTTTCAATAAATGACAAACCTTCGATTCAGTAAGGGGTACACCAAGATTATCAAGAACTCTTTTCAGAAGCCAAGACATTCTGAAAGAAATTTCCTTGGTGTCATTGGAGTTCACTTCAGCAGAATTTGATGTTGAAACAACAACTGGTGTGGGCAGTAAATCTTCTGTATCGGAATCTATGGTCTCCTCAGCAAAATCTGTATCAATACTTTGACAAAATAAACGGTTTTTGTTTTCTTATGAATCAACTCAAACGATTTTAAATACTTACACTTCTTCCACTCCAGAGTCATTGAGTCTATTTTGATTGCGAAGCATTGATCCAATTGATGTTTTAGGAATGCCAACAATTTCTGAAATTTCTGTTGTAATGTCTGGTGTGGAAATAAGAAATTCCATAACCATTAGAGCGGCAACTTGAACTGTAGGATCTTTCAAAAACAAACAATTTATTAGTAGAGTTATAATTATTCAGACAAAAACACAAATCTACCTTTGTGATAAACCAATTTGCGGATTGATTTTACAAATTCTGTCACCAGTCCTGGTTTGAGGCGATGGAATGGTGTTGCCTAGTAGAGGAGATATTTATTAACTTACCTACTTTTCGGTTACAATAATTATTCTTACCTGAATCAAGACTGTCAAGCATTTGAGTATTTGTGTGAGAACTGGAAGAGAGCTTTCATTAGCTAAGGCTTGTGTAAGGACCTCATACATTGCAATTATCATATTTGCTAATGATATGGAAAATGGCATGAAAGTAGTTGGAGGCTTTTCGCTTTTCGAAACAACAAAAAATCAGATTAATTAATAAAAATTTAAAAATCTTTATTAGAAACCTCCATTCTGCTTGTAAAAGAAAAGATCTTGACCCAAAGAGAATAACTGAAGCTGCCTGCAGTGCTGCTACTCTACACCTTGGATTTGGATCACGAACGGCACAAGTTAAAAGTCCAGCGGTGGCATCATTAGGAAACAATGAATGCCAATAGCCATAGAAAATTCTACGCTCGACATTCTTTGCAATCACACCAATTAGTGAGATTGCAGCAAGCCTTAGTTTGGCTTGCTTATGTCGTTCATTTCGAGTCCGACTGGCTTCTGATTCGGAGAAGTCAGAATCACTTGTCTTGTTAAAGGCTGGGACTTCAACTGAAATAAAATTGAGATTTTTGAGTCAAAGAGACAAGATTCGAATTTGGTTTATGTTACAATCAACTTTGAGATTACTTCCTGAGGGGAGCTGAAGAATAGCTTCATCGTTGATAGGGTTCTGCTTAGATTTTGTATCGGACTTCCTATTTTTATTCACTGTTCGGGGTTTTCGTGTTTTTGCGACTTTTCCCCCACGATTGTTGGCTTCCATCGAACCTTGATCGACCATAGACTGCTGCGATATATGAACTTTTTGTGGATTTGTTTGGGGAATTCCAGGAATTCCATTGTGCATATAAGCTTTTGACAGACCAAGAAGTTCTCCTATATTCGCATCACACCAATCCCTATTCTCGGAGGCTATGACGTGCAGAATGTTCAATGACGTCGTCATGAAATTCATATGATGGACAGATCGATTGAAGTTTATTTTATCCGAGAAGAGAATGGCAAGGATCTTAGATCCGATCATTGAAAAAAGATTCTCCATCTGACTATCTGTCTCCATAGATTCTACAGGACCCAAGAGTGAATCAATGCAAAGCACTATAGAAATGATAATCTCTTCTGACGTATTGGCATCATATTTTCCAGTGCTCTTCGCATCGCTGCTAAGGTAGCTTAAAAGCAGGCCATCTGGTGAAAGAAGCACATCCCAATACTGAAAACACAAAGAACCAATAAAAAGTTTCGCTTAAAAATGAATTCAAACCTGTCTTGCAAAACTCTGATGATTCCTAAATAAGGCATGCATAGACCTAAGGATATCACAGGCAGTGGTCGAGAAGTTGAAATTCAGGCACTTCAATTGCCATTCGATGATTTTGTTGAATTGATCTCGAGAAAGTTGGATTTTCTGTTTGTTCATGAGCACAGTGAGCAGACAACATGATTTAACTATGAGAGTTTCTTCTTGTGTGTTTATATTAGTGAATGATTCAATAAGTCTGGCTGCTGTCTGCAAAATACAAATCAGGGAAGGGAATTACTCATAATTCAATCAGATGGCTTGTCTAGAGATGGAACTTACTTTCTTTTCTACGAATTTTCCCTGCAGATAGTCCAAACTATTTAGATCGTTCAAGAGGGTGTTTAATTCTGACATGTTGATTTTGTTCTTTTCATCGTTGTAACTGAGGAAAAGGAATTTAGTTGTTAGCTGTGTAAAGTTCTCGTCTAAATCCATTCCCAAAGGATGAGGTTGATTAATTTAATGGTTTGGTTGACAAAAGGGAGTTCAAATGGATTTGTTATTTGTATGGTTTTTATTTTTGTAATTTCTCAGATGACGTTTTGTCAAATTGATGCTTTCCAGGTTGTAGCAAAAATTCAAACAATATAATTTTATTGTGGGGCATTAATTAATATAAGCCCCAGGTCACATAAGAGCATTGTGTCATTTTCTAATTGGCATAAGAAAAACAGTTTTTGTATTAAATAGATTGATTTTTAATAAATTACTTTGTTTTATTTGAAGGTAGGCACTCAAGGAAATAAATAAAATTAGATTTAGATTAGATTAGATTAGATTGATTTTTATTGTTTCTGTTCTTGTTTATATTACAAATAATTTTACAAAAAATCGATAAGCATGGCTTTGCCGTCTGCCTGATTGGGCTCCTTGAAATTACGCCATAGGAAATTACGCCAAAAACTGTTTTGGAAAAAAAGCCCAAAAAATTTTGGCGTAAAAAAATAGGAAAAAGCGCCCAAAAACAAAAAGGAAATACGCCAAAAAGTGTGGAAATTACGCCAAACTTTTGGAAAAAGAGCCAAAATACTAAAATGGAAAAAACGCCAAAAAAATAAGAACTTTTTGGTGTAATTTCCAAATTAGTTTTGGAAATTAAGCCTTAAAAGAATAAACAGAGCTTTTTCTGGCTTAATTTCCAAAATTAATTTGTTGATATTGGCGCCTGCCTGGCGACTTTACATACCCTAAGCGGAGCAACGGAGTTGCGTGAGCGGGTGTGAACCCCGAAAATTGGAGTTTAAATCCTGAGATCCCGCAAAGCGGGCCACCCACAGGTGCTTTTATTCAAAAAAGCTGTTAATATTGGCGCCTGCCTGGCGACTTTACATACCCTAAGCGGAGCAACGGAGTTGCGTGAGCGGGTGTGACCCCGAAAAAGGGAGTTAAAATCCTGAGAACCCGCGAAGCGGGCCACCCACAGGTGCTTTTATTCAAAAAAGCTATTGATATTGGCGCCTGCCTGGCGACTTTACATACCCTAAGCGGAGCAACGGAGTTGCGTGAGCGGGTGTGACCCCGAAAAAGGGAGTTTAAATCCTGAGATCCCGCGAAGCGGGCCACCCACAGGTGCTTTTATTCAAAAAAGCTGTTGATATTGGCGCCTGCCTGGCGACTTTACATACCCTAAGCGGAGCAACGAAGTTGCGTGAGCGGGTGTGACCCCGAAAAAGGGAGTTAAAATCCTGAGAACCCGCGAAGCGGGCCACCCACAGGTGCTTTTATTCAAAAAAGCTGTTGATATTGGCGCCTGCCTGGCGACTTTACATACCCTAAGCGGAGCAACGGAGTTGCGTGAGCGGGTGTGACCCCGAAAAAGGGAGTTAAAATCCTGAGAACCCGCGAAGCGGGCCACCCACAGGTGCTTTTATTCAAAAAAGCTGTTGATATTGGCGCCTGCCTGGCGACTTTACATACAGCACCTGTGGGTGGCCCGCTTCGCGGGATCTCAGGATTTAAACTCTACTTTTCGGGGTTCACACCCGCTCACGCAACTCCGTTGCTCCGCTTAGGGTATGTAAAGTCGCCAGGCAGGCGCCAATATCAACAGCTTTTTTGAATAAAAGCACCTGTGGGTGGACCCCTTCGCGGGTTCTCACCCATAAAATATGCTCTTCAAAATTCGTGAAAAACATGTAAAATACTGTTATTTGCCGTTATTTATTTCTGTATACCATATGAATACATTCGACAAACATGTACTTTTTTGTTTTTGATTTGGAAGAACGAACGGTTAATTTTCTGGCTTTTTTTCCTTATTCGATTAGGAAAAAAAGCCAAAAAGTTTGTTTTGTGGCGTTTTTTCCTTTAAGATTTGGAAAAAAAACCAAAAAGTTTATTTTTGCGCGTTTTTTCCTTTTTTGTTTGGAAAAAAAGTCCAAAAGCAAATTTTTGGCGTTTTTTCCAAACAAAATTTTTTTGGCCTTTTTTCATTATTCTAAAAGGAAAAAGCGCCAAGAAATTTTCGGAAAAAATAGCCAAAAAATCCGGAATTAACACCAAACTCTTTGGATCCTTTTTCCTAGGAAAAAAAGCCAACAAATTGTATGGAGAATTTTTGGCGTTTTTTCCATTTTATTTTTTTGGCGTAATTTCCTATGGCGTAATTTCAGGGAGCCGCCTGATTGACATTAAAATAAACATTTAGTATTAAGTTTGTTTCTATTTGCTAGAACATAATGTATATATAAAAAAAAAAATATAAAAAATAATTGTGGTAAAAAAATACAAATTTGTTTTGTTGTTAAAACTCTTCATTGATAATTTGATTGCGATAGCTCATAGCATATTTGTAAAAATAAAAAAGTTGCTTTAAATTGTTTTCACAGTTGAGATGTGCTAAGACTTCTTCTTCCGATAACGTGTTACTTCCAAGATAACTCCTTCGTATTTCTTTCAAAATAGGGCATCTTCCAATGAAATGCAGGACATCTTCTCTCTCCGATAGGTTGCAAAGGTTACAGTAAATTGGTAAGTCAGGACGGTGGGGGATATAATTAAGACGAATAAGCTCTCCTCTCATTTTGAAAATAGACGATATAATTTCCATCACATTTTCGTTGTGAAAATAATTTCTTTCGCTCAAATTATGATTCAAAATGCTGTATGTAGATCTGTGGACTGATGCAGTAGCTAAGCTTATACAGTCAGCTCTGTATTGTTCATCTACTTTTGAAATAAGGTTTTGGTAAACCTCTGTGCAGTACCATCCATTTCCATTCACGAGATTGAATTCTATTCCGCATTACGTTGTAAGCTCATCTAGTTTTTTAAACCAAAGAGTTCTTCTTTCAATTATCTTTCTAGCAATTATTTTTGGAAGTCTATCATCTGGCATTTCTAGTACTTTCGTTACATACTCAACATGCAGTTTTAAGGTTTTAATAAAAAGTGGTGGTAGTCCTGTTTCTATATTTATCATGTAGTTGGGCGTTGTATTTGGCAGATTGAAACATTTTTTGACGTAGTACCTTAGCAGTTTCTCAACGGTTTCGTACTGATAGTACCCCCAAGATTGTGCTGCATACAACATCACAGACTCAGATACAGCTTGAAATACTTTATATTTTACACTGTGGTCAACTATGTTATTTGAAAAACATCTTTTCCAGGTTGCGGATATGGCACTTTTAGCTTTTAATAACTTTTCTTTCAAGTGAGGTTCCATGCTGAGATTGTTAGTTATCGTGACTCCAAGATACCTGTATGCTTTTACAATTTCAATGGGCTGTCCATTCAGATACCATTTTTCGTTTCTGCAAGCTCTGCCAGATCCCTTTTTAAAAATCATTATTTTTGACTTCGTAAGATTCACCGTAAGATTCCATAGTTGGCAGTACGAATCAAGACGGTTAATCATAAGTTGAAGAGAATCTGGTGAGTATGCAAATAAAACTACATCATCTGCAAATAAAAGGGCCTTTATAAGAACTCCATCTATCTCTATGTCACCTGGTAGAAAGTCGGTTAAGTCATCGATGTACATGGCAAAGAGATATGGACTTAGAGTGCAACCTTGCCGAACCCCCATTGTTGTCTCAAACCATTCTGAAATCTGAATTCCACTCCACACAGCCGATTGATTATCCTGATAGATGCTTTCGAGAACCCTTCCAAACTTTTTGCTCATTCCAGCATTATATAGCTTATATATTAAAGCTTTTCGATCGATATTGTCGAAGGCTGCCTTGAAATCAACAAAAAAGGCGAATAATTTTTTGTTTTGTTCGACAAATGTACCCGCAATATTTTGCAGTATGAAGATATTATCTACAGTTGCATAACCACTCCGAAATCCGGCTTGACATTCTTTAATCAATTTATGGCTTTCGATTCAATTTGTCATTCGAGAATTTAGAAGTTTAGTGAATACTTTATATGAAATAAAATTATCTACTTTAATGAATGTGAGAAGTAATAGATGTACAAGCGGGAGGTCATTAATAAATGCTAAGAAGGTTGCAATTGCTCTTTAAAAAAAATGAATTCATCGTTTTACACTTTGGACTTACTTAGGGCTTTTTTCTTACGCTCTAAGTAGAGTTCAATCTAAAAAAGAAACAGATCTTTTTTTGACAGCTCAGTGCTCTGCTATCTCTACTGTGTTTCCTTACTGTCAGAAAAACAAATAATGATTGGAAATCAGTCAAAGACGTTTAGAAGCGTTTAACTGCAATTAATTACGTCAACGCACTTGTATTTATGAACGCTTCAAGGAGCTGCGTAAAGTTGCATTGCTTCTAAACGTCAAAAAAGTATTTATAATGGTTATGCATTGTTCAATAGAGGCATCCGCTTAGGGTTTAGAGAGCCACCAGGCAGTGCCTAAATTGGAAAAGAAATATTCCTTAAAGCCTAGAATAGAATAGAATATTCTTTATTGAGTCTTTATAAATTTTACAGTGAGGTATTTACTTATCGCTAACTTAAGTATAACTGCGGCTATAGTGTATTGCCTGCTTTGACAATTAAAATGAAACGCCTCGTGGCTTTATTTGAATATAGTCTGACTGCTCTTGCTCAGGAGAGAGTATAAATATACTTTTTCTTTGACGACATGTCATATAAATATACATAAATACATAATACTAATACTACTTAAAACTAAATAACAAATGGTCAACAATCAACTAGTTATTATATGATAAAGCGAGAGCGCTCTATAAGATTTTCTTTTCATTTAAGTTCACAGCAATTTTGAGTTAGATAATGTAAAAATGAAAGGTGAATAAACGTTAAGTGTTATAATATTGTCTCTTTTTCTCTTAAATTCATGAGATACATATTTGAAATTGACTGAAAATGAAAATTCAATCTTGAAGGTGTTATACATATGGCACACATAAAACATGGATACGTGCATATACATCAATTAAATGAGCAATTTGAAATTGTTTTTTTTTTTTTTTTTTTCTTCTTTTTTTTTTGTCTTTCTTTTTAGTTTTTAAGTTACAGTCAGTCTTGTTGATTTCAAAAATAACTAATATAAGCCAGTTCTATACAGTAATTATAGTTATTATGTGATAGAGCGAAAGTGCTCTTTTAAATTTTCTTTACATTAGAGATCATAGCAATTTTGATTTAGATAATGAAAATAGTTAAGAGCTAAAATATAGACTCTATCTTTCTTTTAATGAGATACATATTTGAAATTGAATCTATGAAAATTCAATCTTAAAGGTACATTGTACATATGAACACACAAGAAAAAAAAAAAAAGAACTTAAATACATAAATATACATCGAATAGGTTGTGCAATTGAAGTTGTTTTTTTTTTTTTTAACTTTCTTTTTAGTTTTTTTTTTTTATAAGTTACAATCAGTCTTATTGTTTTCATAAATACGAATGTAAACTAATTCTATAAAATATTTATACAAATTAAAATTATCAGGTAAGTCCTGTCCACCATTAAGAAAGGAAAGATAATATCTTTATTTACAAAAAATTTAGATTTCCGCGGACGGTACTGTCTCCGTAGAAGATAGTGAACAAAGATATGTGTGCAGTTGAAAGCAGCTTTAAGTAGATTAGGTTAAGAATATTCAGCCACGGTTTTGGCCCGAAGTGGCCGTGGAGTAAAATAAGGGAGTGGATGTCAGTGAGGAATCCAGGTCGACAGATGTAATTCCAAGTGGAGATAAGTAACTGGAGTTGTCCCAAGTGGACCCCATCTGCGATAGAATGACGTGACTAATAAGGTCATTTTCTGAGAGTTCTAGGCTGCTGATTGTTTTTTTCATGAGAGTTAGGTTATATCTCATCAGCGGAATGATTTTAGTGATATTATAAATGTAGTTGTTGGAGAAGCGTTTGGTGGTGGACTCATAGTTTTTCCCAGCGCATAGTCTTAGGATTTTTCTTTCCAAAATTTCCATTGATTTTGCCACTGTGGGTGAGATGGAAAACCAGATGGGGAATGCGTAGTTCAGAACCGGTCTGACCAGCGTTTTGTAGAGAAGCAACTTAGTTTTGTGATTTAAAGCTCTATGTTTAAAAAATGGCATAAACATGTTGGAGATTTTTCTCGCCTTTTCAGTTGTAATTTTGGCATGTGAGTTGAATTTCAATAGATTATTGAAATTCACTCCGAGATATTTCAAATTATTTTTAGGCCGAATAATGCAGCCGTTCAGTCTAAGAGAGAGATTTTTGCTTTCTTTCACAACGCCGGGAGGTCCCTTCCCACTTGCATTCCTAATAACAATGACTTCAGATTTTGGAACATTTAGCTTAATTCCCCAGTTTTGATAATAGTTGTTAATTCTACTTAAGTGTTTTTCCAAAACACCAAGGGCGTGTGATGGAGATACGTGACTTGCATAAGCGATGGTGTCATCCGCATATAATAGCCCAGTGGAAACGGTGTTATTTTCCGTAAACTGATGAGGGAAATCATGCATGAAGATGTTGTAAAGATGTGGGCCCAAGATGGAACCTTGAGGTACCCCTCGATTGTGTTCGCACATATTGCCCTTGGAGTTTTGGATTTGGATAAAGAAGAATCTATCAGTCAGGAAACTTTTAATTATGTTTAGCGCATGAGCAGGAATACTAAGAGAGAACATCTTTGCCAGGAGACCGTCTCTCCACACGCTATCAAAAGCCTTCTCCACGTCTAAGGAGCAAGCGACAGTGCATTGCCCGTCGCGTAGGTTTAAGATTACATCGTTTTGGAATTTGATTAAAGCGTGTAGTGTAGAGTGCCCCCTACGAAACCCAAATTGGAAATCCGGAATCGGATCAATGGGGTTTTCGAGTGACGAGTTGAGGAACTGTAGAGCTATTCTCTCAAGGATTTTTCCGGTGTTTGAAACTAGAGATATTGGCCTAAAATTATTGATGTCGTGACTGTTTTGTTTTTTCAAAATTGGCAGAATTTTAGCTATTTTCCAGCAGGTTGGGAAATAAGCATTGTTAATGCACTGGTTGTAAATAATTGTTAGGAATTGTATCCCTAAGTCTGAGATCTTTTTCAAGGCAAAGTTGGAAATGTCATCTGGTCCAGTGGACTTTTTGGGTTTTAACTGTTTAATCAGGCTTCTGACTGTATCAGTGTCCGTGAACATATGATTGGCCATTGGGCGAAATGCACTGTTTACCGAGTCGAAAATGAAAACATGCTCCGGGGTGTTGTTAGCTAAAGAGCTAACAGCTGCAATTGCTTCCTGGGTGGTGTGGGAATTAGGCATAGGAACAATTTCCTTGAAATGATTTTTAAAAGCTGAAATAACACTAGTTGCATTGATAAAAGTTTCCTCGTTCACTGACACCTTATTACAGGAGAATCTTTTCTTGCATCCAACAATTCTAAATGCTTCTTTAAAAGCCAGGGGCCCAGGATTGATTTTCGCCAGTCTGTCACTGAGAGTTTTGTTCAACCAGATGTTCACTTTCTCTTTTATAATTTTGTTAAGAAGTGTGATTTGAGAGGCAAGCTCTCTGTATTGTGCGTTAACTCTGTTAAGTGAATTGTGAAATATATTTTTCAAGCGCCTTTGCCACATATGTTTTATTTTGTATAAATTGTTAATTTCTATAGGCAAGTTTTTATATTTTTTTGATGAAAGAGAAACGCTTGTGGAGTTTTCATCTAAGGTGGAAAGAAGTGAATTATTAAAGTGTAAAATATGAGCGTCGATAACTTCGTTCGGTATGCAATTATCAGGAGGAGGGAAAAATTCATTCAGGCGTTGATCAAGTTGTCTTTTGAATGAGTTCCAGTTAGTGTTTCTGAATGATCTATATGACGGGTGATCATAGGTACAAAAATTAGCTTCCTTGAGGGAAATTCTCAAAAGGAGCGGGCAATGGTCAGAAAAAGTTGGAAGTGTGGTGAGTGAGAAATTTGGATCTAAACTGTTGATCAAGTGGCTCGAGATCAGGAAGTGATCGAGAAAGGACGGTCCCCTAGGAAAGGTGGGGGTGTCCGAGGAGAGCAAAGTTAAAGACGGAGTGAAGTTTTGAAGCCAGGCTTCAATAGTCTTGCCATTAATGTTGTATGAATGATCTCTCCAGTTTGGACTTCTGGCATTGAAGTCTCCTCCAATAATTGCTCCGTCAAAGCTAGTTGCAAGGTTTTCTAATTTGTTTAGCTCATTTGTGAATTGAGAGACAGCACAAGACGAGGGAAAGAATAATGATCCTAGAAGGAAAGTCTTCGAGATGTTGTCCTCGGTGCATCTAATACTTATGAACACAGAAGGGAAAATGTTAGAATCAAAGTTAACGAGCTCGTATTTAATATTATTTTTCAGAATTAACGCAGCACCTTGAAGGTTGTCATTTCGGATAATCCGGTAGTTATCTAGGAAGATTTTATGTCTACAAGATAGATGAGTTTCTTGGACGAAAGCAAAGTGACATTTGTTTTCTTGGAGAATTTTTAGAAGTTCAATTCTCCTAGAATGTGCAATTAACGACGAAATGTTAATTCCTTAAAGCCTATGAATAGCTTTCCTGAAATAATATACAAAATTTAAAGACTTGGCATCACTGAAAGAATAAAACAAGGAAGAAATTTCAAAATAAACTATTTTCCGTGTGTGTGCAGACATAACCTTAACTTACATGTAAATTTGCCTGGCAGTACTTTCAACTCAGTAGGCATTTATGAATAATGCCCATCTAATTGTCAAATCAACAAGTGTCAGTTCAATGGCTTCTCTTTTGAATGTTTTCATCACTTTTCTCATTCTCATACGCTCCTCACCCCTATTAAAGGTGTTGGTCTTTGTTTGACCAACTTTTTGTTGTGGTTGCTTATTTCGTCCATTTCCAAATTTGTGAGTCAAATTTATTTGACTGACCCATGTCCCATTGTCACGTCACTCCCTGATATCCCACTCTCCCCTGCTGTGTGAAATTCTGCTTTGATAGTAAAATTCTTGAAAATTGCCGCTCGCTACACAAATATTCACTCAAATTCTTCCCACCACCAGCGACCAGCCATATACCAGTCCCCAGACTCAAGACGACCGACCCAAGCAAAAGCTAGCAAAGCAATTTCATATCCACGGAACGGATTAGATTAGCGATAGATCTGTAGTTAGTTCGTGTATCGTGTGTGCAGACAACAACATCCAACATCACCAATCGCTCATCATCTCGCTCGGGCTAGAGATTGCATTTTCTGTTTGTTATGTGTTCAATTTGTGTTGTTCTTGAAAAATTATATCTAATTCAATAGTAAAATTAAGTAACTTAACTTTTCTTGTGTTTGATTTTCACTTTTCGATTCGTTTCGATTCGAGGCAACGCAACGCGTCTTTTAAGTAAGAAGACGCGAAAAGTGGTTTTTTGAAGCAATGACTGTTCGTCACAGGTGCCACCGCCCCTATTTATGGAATTTCATTAAATTTCTAGTGATTCTCGTTAACCTTCCATCGACAATTCTGAGTGAATTAATTCCCGATCTAGGACCGTATCAGTATCTAGGATGTTACAGTGTCCGGACAGATCTGCTAAAGGATTCGGTTTATGCTCGCAGCGCTCAAACATGCATCGAGCTATGCGAAAATTCCAATATCCGGTAAGTCAAGGTGCAAAATTTATTTCGTTCCCTCAAAATCCGCATGTCCGAGAAATCTGATTGTAGTTGCTGCTGTTAAAACATAGCTCATAGCTGCATATATCATAGAGATAGTATGGAATGGTATGGTGAATGGATGGATGGATGGTACTTAGCAAGCGTGTAATTATCAATTATGAATTTACCTACCAACCGCGACTTGACTGCAACCTGCAGCATTAAATCAGCTTGCAATTTCCTCATAGTCTGTAGTCTTCTCTCTACCTCGTCTGCGTCGTCAGTCGTAGTCCGTCAATGATAACAAGGGTCGCTCTTCATATTCATTCCACCTCATTCATTCAAAAATATGTTTTAAGAGCAGGAGATAAAAAAAAAAAATACGAAAAACATGAAGTGTGTCTTTACCAAGAACCAGATGACGGTGACGGTGAGCTCTAGAATCAGAATGGTTGTCCCCCTTTTTGTTTTCCTTTTATAACTTTTTGAGTGATGAGTTATTTATTTGAGCGCCACAACATTTATGTGACAAATTCTATCGTCGTTGTTAAGCAGTTGCCGAAAATAGAATAAACCAAACAAAATGTGTAGCTATGGTACAAAATAAACCATAAATTGATGACAGTGTCAACAAATCTTATCACAATACTTAGAATTGAATATTAAAATAATTGAAACATAATTATTAATTAAAACGATAACTGATTGTAGGTGAACCACTTGAAAAATATGGTTATCTGAATACACTTGATAAAAATCTATAGAAGAAATTTAGGTATGTAATGAAATTAAAATAATGATAAGGAAAGTAATGCACATATTTATATATTCAATCGAAATATTGAAATAGAGCTTGGTTTCAGTGTGAACGATGTGTTGACATACGTATATTTCAGGTCAATGATCTACGACGGGACTTGTAAATAGAATCATTTCAGTTCTTTTTGTTTTGACTAAAAAAGATAAGTTTTTAATTCACCTTGAACTTCAATTTAATTTTACAATCAATGAAATATGTATATGTATGTACGTTCCATCATGCAAAGGTTCTATGTCTATTTATTGTTATGAATGAAAAAAAAAGATAACGATCTTATCCAAGATATGGCTTACGGTGTTGGGTGTTTTTTTTTTTAAAGAACTTTTACTAAATTTTATTAAACACAGAAATAATGTTGACATGAATTTTGTATTACTAATAAAATGCAATTTTATTTTTTAAACATGATTTCCGGCATTTTTCCGGATACGGATACGGGCTACATTCATAGTCAACTTAATCAGTTCAAGCTTTTCACAACTTTTTTCAAATAAATTGAGCGTGTTTCGGCAATGCATAAACCAATGACTTTACAAAGCCTCCAAAAAATGTAATCGAAAAGCTGTAAGCCCCACAAACGTGGGAGTCAGTTAACAGGGCCACTTCTAATACTGGTTCTGGAGTAACCGCGGCTTTTGGAACTAAATGTCTTCTTAGTTTAGTTGAATAATTTTTAAAAAAAAACAGAAAAGCATGGTTCGATAGCTCTTGCCATTCCCCGTAACTGGTCCTAAGCTGGTCCTTCTTCAATTTCAAAAAGTTAAGCTAGTATCTTACAACAGACGATTTTAATAGATATACATAATAGTGATTCGTTAGTGAATTAAGCAGTGTCTTCGCTCCATATACAGCAATTTTCAAGAAGCCATTTAACCAGAAATAGGCTGTGTAACTGAACAAAATTCTTCGGATGAACTTTGGGATAGTTTCTTCTTATTTCAAACGAAACAATAATTTGGAAGCAATGTTCTGCCGTTAAACGATTTATGATGAATTGCCAAGACTTAATGAACAAAAATGTCAACAGAGTTTTATATTCTTAACCTTCAAACCATAGACAACAAGTATCGAAACTTATCACGAATCTAAAAAAAAACACCCTATGCATATGAGAAAATTGGGCCACAAGAAAGAGAAAATTGACCTCGAAACATGAAACAGCTTGGATTTGTACACTTAGACTAACCCTTTACTAAGCCACCTTAAATAATTTTATTGTTAAAAATCTAATGTTATCAAAAAAAAAAGTAATAAAATGTATTACATGTACAGTTTAAATTGTCATTAAAAGTTGTGTTCTTATCTGTACAGCCAAACGTTAGGCTAACAACTTATTAACACTATTAGTTAATGACAAATTGTATAAACTGATTACTGTTTATAACATATGTTTAATGTAATGCAATCAGTTCTTATCATTATAACAAAGCTATAACATCTTTATTACAATGATTTCCACAAGCACCAAGCTTGTTTAAGCATTAATTTTATTAAATAAATAATTGTATAAAATATTTTGTTTATCTTTCCAACTTATCTTAAACAAATTAAGTATGTATATATCTTGTAAGATTAATATAGACCACAAATTAAATGAATGTCACTTCAAAGCTCTCCGATCAGAATCATCTGATTAGAATTCATATCGTATTTAATAAGGATTTGTTGTATAAATATTTATTTGAATAAATAGCTGCACAACACTAGTAAGAATTTATTTTTGACATTCAAGCTATGTTTATGGGGTTTTCCAGAGGCTAAATAAATCAATTTATTTTTTATGTAGATCTATCAAAACAGAAATCTCTGCTGTTTTTGCATTTCCTTGGCGCAAAATAAATTGATTTATATTTGATTTAAGTTCAAGTCTGCAGTTCTGGATTTTTCGTCAGATTTACACCTCTTTTCAATAACACTAATACAATTTTAAAAAAATGTTTAGCTGGAAATTTGACAGCTCTACCGCACTCGTTGACAAGTACAAGAAGTTACACTAATAAAATTAAGAAAAACAATTCCAATCGTGTTTCATGCGTCACGAAAAAAATCAATTTTTGAGGGAAATTTGAATTTACATTTAAATAGCATTGAGCAATGGGGAAAAAGACCCCGAAAAAGAATGGAATTTAATGCTTCCAAAACTCAATTTGTGTCTTGTATCGTTTAAGCGAGATAAGCCACTAATTATTACTATCATTTGCATCAATGAAACTGAACATCTCAGAATTTCCAACCAAGTCTTGTGGAACGATCTCATACGTTGTGTCGCAAAAAATGCAACATGCTTAAACCCATCTCTGGGGTGATGCTCCAATATCTTCTTAAGCCTCTCGGACAATATTTAAAGAAGTGCTCTTCAAATGATAGGCATTAGTGAAATAATATACACATTTACGTCACTCGAATATCTTCGAAATGTTTCTTGCCTCAGTCTTGTATACCTTTATTTTATGATTCTAGTAAAATAGCCAGTTGAATGCCTCCCTTGATACATGTGGCTTATAAGAATGCTCATCCGTCTACCCTTGAGCCCAACTTTGGACTTACTGTGAAATATAGAGATTCGTTCTTCAGTCGTCCTACACAAATGTGGACTGCCTTACCAAGATCTGTCTTCCCTATCATTGAAATGTTCAACAATTCAAAACAATGTACACCGCCATCCACCTTCTGTTTAAGGCTACCATTTTTAGAAATGTTCACACAGTCTATAGCCTTTAATAAATTAATCTTGATATAAGAAAAACGAAAAAATTCGGTCTCGCATTTATTTTGAGATATACAACTTTTTTTTCAAAGAAACACTTTATGGAATATTTACTATAACATTTTTAATGATACCCACTATACAATATACTCGTATAACGAACCGTATAATTCGTATGCTCTCAAAAATGACTAACGATTTTGAATTAAATTTGTATTTTTGATATTTCAAGTGTTTGTTTTAGGTTTGATTTGTTCTTTCTTCAAAAAAAAATGTCTAAAGCGTGACACACATACATAGTTTTGTTTGCTTATTTCCACAAAACAATCGAATAATACATTTATTTACTTTTATTATAGGTACGCCATACTTTCTGGCGAAAAGTGCTTCTGTGATAATATTGCAATCGAAAGCGAAAAATTCGATACGAAACTCTGTAATGTAAGGTGCAGTGAATCGAAATCCCAGTATTGTGGAGGAGTTGACGCCCATAGTTATTATTCAACTAATAGTAAGTTCGAATAAAAATATATGTTAAACAAAGTAATCAAATGAGTTTACACAAAATTTCTTACAGTCGAAGGACCACCCGATAATTTAAGAATCTCCAATACAACCGAAAATAGCATCCTCATAACTTGGGATCCACCAAACAAAGAGGACAAAGTTTCAGAATTAATAATTAAAGGAACGGTGGTGCATTCATTTACTAGCTATCCATTCTTTCCCCAACCCGAATTCATTGTTCAAAGTACTGAAGATCGTTTTGAGATGACAGACCTTCATCCGGCAACAAAATACAACATAACGGTATCTGCAATATGCGGAAAATACGTTTGTGGCAGTCATAATCTAACTAGCACAACTGAAGTAGGCTCTCCCGATCCAATACCCGAAGAGCCAAAAATAATGAATCGAACTGATTCAGAAATTTTAGTAAATATTAATCCTTATAAGAACAATAATGGACCAGTAACTAGTTACTTGGTGATTGTGCAAAAACTCGATAATTCTCTGACTCAACCTTTTGACGAAGAACTGTTGGGAGGCTATGAACGAGCTCAGGAAGATGGAACTTTGTATTATATTGCCGGTGAATTGGAATATCAGGTATGAATAAAAAAAGATCCCAATTCTCGTTTCAAAAATTTAATTATTCTTATCGATTGTTATTCTAGAATACTACGCAAGTTTTTGCAGTGGGAGATAATCAAACTTATGGTGGCTATTGGAATGCACCCATAAATAAGGACGCACATATTCACATATCTCTTGGTGTAGTAAGCACCTTGAATGGTATAACTAAGATGCGTTATGCGATAGCTTCACACGAACAGCATGAACCCAAGGAGTTCCAGTATGCTGACTTTGAGCGTAAGTTTCACTTTTACAAAACATTGACAATTTATTAATAAATTACACACATTTATTTTTAGCCGGACAAGAATCGGTCTTAGCGCTAACAATTATTTGTATCGTCTTTGCGGTATTCCTCGCCTTATCAATAGTAATATTTTTCTATCTGAAGCACGAGACAGCCCGACTGGAACGTCTTCCTAGCGATACACACGAACTCACCTTACAAGGACCAATGGTTGAAGTGGTAGTTGATTCCGATCCACTGCAGAATTGTTTAAATAAATAAATTCTCTCTTTTAGGAAAACGATGGATTTGTTGGAGATGGAGGAAGAAAAGGGACATTCAAAGAACAATTGAACGCATTGGTTGAAAATGTCGATAACACCCAAAGACTACCTCGAAATGCTATACGAATGAATATCGATGATATTATTGCCGATGGAAGATTCGGTGAAGTTATCACAGGAAAATTGTACACAAGTACTGAGGCACACGATTGTCAAGTTCACATCATATCAGGTAACATTCAATTTCTCTATCTACATTATCTACATAGATTACGTGGATCC
Source organism: Eupeodes luniger (assembly GCA_951509635.1). NCBI lineage: Eukaryota > Metazoa > Arthropoda > Insecta > Diptera > Syrphidae > Eupeodes > Eupeodes luniger. The sequence goes on along the minus strand of OX608075.1, from coordinate 127,511,698 downwards.
TAACGATCATGGCAAACATAAAAATTCAAATATTATGTAGTCGTTATCATCCGTCACCTCACCATAGAATTACGAGTACACTATTCTCGGCCCCAATTTAAATTGCTTTTGAGTGTAGAAACTGATTAGAGAATCAAAGCAGAAAGTGAACAAAGCAAAGAGAAACGTCAAACGCCACTTATTCAAGTTCAATCACTCGAGTGGTTTTCTAATAATAAAAAACCATAACATAGAGTCCGCTCTGGCATTTTATGCTCACTAATTTAAATAATAATGTGTGAATAAAATGATCTACTGGTGGTGGAAAGGGTGGTATTTTCGTGTTCGTTCGTTTAGGAAATAAAGATGAAGACTGCTCTTTTCATAATTTTAGACAGACGCCAATTTACGCTTAAATTCATTAAAGAAAAAGAGCATCAATTATTTATTGTTCGTTTTTAAGTAATCTTTAGTTTTTATTGAAAGGCTTGTAGCTTTTTTAAAAAATGTTAAATAAAGAGATTCTCATTTTGTTCTTCATCGTTGGAGTCTTATTTTACTAGATAAAGTTGAAGCATTAAAACAGTTCAATTTTATCTTTTATTATAGCTTTTTTCATAGTCGTTTGTAGTTAAGTAGTTAAAAAAATGCTCTGTTCAGTAAAATTAATTTTCATTTTAGTTAAGATTATAAATATTAAGAAAGTTTAATAATAATAAATTGGGTGGCGCAACAGTCCATTGAGAACTAGGGCCTAGTGACTTACAACTCTCAACCATCCCTGTGTGCGAGTACTGTTGTCAGGGATGGAGGAAGAAAGTTTAGGGAAATTAATTATTATGTCTAAAAACAAGCAGACCCGCGAGCTATCTCGCACCCCATTTAAGATCTATAGGCGATATCAAAACACATATAGTTCAAATCTTAATGTAATTACATTTAATAGAACAGAAATCAATAGAGAGCGTTATCAGAAACAATGTTTTATGATTCTTTTGTCGACAGGTTGCTTTGAGATTAATCCCACAGATTCCCAACGATTACCCTTCAGCTTATCCAACGAAGGATTGATCCGCTTTAATTGGAATGGACAATCAGTTGAAATAACCGCAATTCGTTTAATAAGGGCTGCCTTGCATTTGGGAAAAGAACACCGGTGAAAATCGGCATCTATTATCTATCTCGTTTAATTTTTCACCCACAAGCAAAACGGCTTTTATCACCGTAAATTCCACTATTATCCGAATTTTTCCAAGCTTCACAATGAATTTTCCACCATTGTCTAAAATCATCAAATTATGTGACAAAATGCAAAATGTCTTCCAACAAATTCTAGTGTATGGTGTTTTCCAAGTTTTTCCAAATTTCGACCACGAATTCCCTATTTCTCCATAAAAAAATCAACCTTCTCCTGTCAACAAGCTAAATAAAAACCTTATCTTGTCAACAACTTAAATAGAACAATTGAGTCAAAATGACCCATTCTTTTTCCTTTTATCAATAACACCATTTTAATACGTATAGAAGTGGACAAGTAAAGAGCTTGTTGGTGTACGATATAATTTCAAGAGATATGTATAAATTATCTAAACATTGGTAAACTTGTAAGTGACTACATTCAAAATGTTGTCTTAGATCAATAAATCTCTCATCAATTTTCCATAGAAAAAGAATTAAAATTTTTAGTTATTTCACCTCCAGTGTTTAGGAAAACTAAACCATGGAATAAGAATTTTCCGAACTCAGTTGCCTACCGGTCTATTTGAGTCCGGAATAGTTGTATTCCGTTGTGTAGTTTTCCTAAACACGGCATCTGAAATAATTAATTTTAACTATGTTTTCTTTATAAATACGTATAAAGTATTATTTTAAACTCATATCGTTTTTTTTTTTTTTCATTTTTAGATGACATGAATCAAGAAACTCAATCTCAATTTCTAAAGGACTTCGAAAATATAATTCGTCTTATGCCGCATGAGAAGTTCTTACACTTTTATGGTATCACTGCTTCTGTCGACTGGTTCTATCTTATATTTGAAAATAATCAGAAAACGTTAAAAAGCAGACTCATCGAGAGCCGAATTCCACTTGCCAATCAGAGTACAACGTTTTGTACACTTTCAGAAGAATTTATTCTTCAGTGGATTTATGAAATAGCAATGGCTATGGAATATTTGGAAGTTAACAAGGTGAGTATTTTGGGTTGTTTTTTAGTTTTAACAAATTGGCAACACGTTGTTGAACACAACTGTAAATTGTCGGCGCCGTGGCTTAGTTGGTTAAAGCGCCTGTCTAGTAAACAGGAGATCGTGAGTTCGAATCTCGCCGGGGCCTACTCTAATTGAATTGAGAGTTATACTTTTTAAAACTATACCCTTTAACGTATCCTGGAAAGGGTGGTGTAGGTGGTCCCTTACATCATAGTTTCCTTAAAAAAGCTCTTATCGAGTTCGTAAAAGAAAGTTGATTTGGAGATATTGTAGTACCTAAAAGTCGGTGTATGAATTTTTATCATTTTTAAAGAGAAATATTGTTTGTAAAATTCTTTCTCACTTTTATTAAAACTTCTAAAAACTAATTATTTGCTTGGCTAATAAACGTATAATAGCTTTTCATATTCGGTTTTGGATCCACATCCCTGCTCTTTCGGTCTTAATCTGCAACTTCAATGTACGATATGTTCATTAACTTCATATAGTAGCAATTGCATCAAGGAAACTGAACACCCGAAATTTTCAGTATGTGAATCACCACCTCTTATGAGATTTCGTCAAAAATGTCACAAAATGTTAGGGTTTCCTATGGCGATGCAAGAAATATGCTTCCTCCTCTGATCTGGATATTATCTACAGAATTTGTTTGCATCCAAAGCTTGAGCAAAACTCCTATCTTTGGGCTGGTGCATTATTAAAAGAAGAATGTTCAAATGTTCAAAATGATTTGTGACAATAATATCGTTAGTTCATTTTATCTTAATTTTGCTGGCCTTACCCTTTTTAACGTTATTCTTTAGAAATTGAATCGTTATACTCCTACTCCAACGAATGCTCATCAGTATACTCTGAAACCCAACTTCAGTGGTACTCTCAAGTACAGATATTCGTTCTTTTGCCGTACTACACGAATGTATAATGTTTTACCACACTCTTCCTTTTTGCTAGAACTGTGTCTTTGTCATAAAAAGATTACTAAAACTCTTTGAGTTTATATTATTTATTTATTTTTATTTTATTCGTTGACCTTGAAACTTTTCTAAAACTAGTCAATTTCTGTTTTAAATGTGAAACACAAAATTGAACACAACTGTAAAACATCGGCGCCGTGGCTTAGTTGGTTAAAGCGCCTGTCTAGTAAACAGGAGATCGTGAGTTCGAATCTCGCCGGGGCCTACTACAAATTGAAGTAGTGAATTTTTTGTCCACAAAACTGTTTATGCACATGATGTGATGTGAGCTTTTTAGCTCACGGTATTTCCGGTCTATTCAAGGTCCAGTTAATGTAAGAAAACAAAAATTTCGGTTTTCCATTGATTTCATTCATAAAAGCATTCAATTTATAGGAACTTTCTGAAATACTTTTAAGATAACTCTGCGCATGTGGCAATTGTGATGTGTGTTCATCGTTATAACTTAACCAAACAATTTAAAGTTCATTGCAGTTAAATGGGAATGATATAATTTTAATGTGAATCAATTTAAAAATGTTGTTTATTGCTTGCAAAAATTGGAACTAATTATCCTTGACAACAAGGCCCCGGCGAGATTCGAACTCACGATCTCCTGTTTACTAGACAGGCGCTTTAACCAACTAAGCCACGGCGCCTATATGGTACAGTTGTGTACAAAAATACGCTTCCTTTAAGGCAACTCCATTCTCATGCAATATTCAAATAGAAATTCAATTTTTCGTTTGACCTTTTTAACAAAAAAAAAGTAGTTTATTCATTTTTATATTCCCTAACAAATTCTCTTAATGTTTAAAATCTACATTATCATACTTATTTCTATATTTAAACATAATTCGAGTGCTCTAAAAATGTTTTTTAGTTCGATATTTTCTCATAACAGTATATTTTCCTTTTTTTAAATAAATGTTACGCATACGCCATAGTGAACGTTTTTACTAATTGTGATTAAAAATCAACTTAAGTTGATGTTGTTTAAACTATTTCATGTGGCGGCCGGAATTTCAGCGGCGCCGTGGCTTAGTTGGTTAAAGCGCCTGTCTAGTAAACAGGAGATCGTGAGTTCGAATCTCGCCGGGGCCTTCTACAAATATGTGTAGTCAACTTTTTTAAAATAGTTTCTTCATAAGAACTTAATATGCGTCTAGTTTGTATTTATGTATAAGCAAAGCAGGCTACTGTATATTCATGCAGGCGAGAATACGTTCTGAATATGTACTTCATCCAAAAGTTCGTAAAAAGAGGCAAAGTCGAATTCTGCATGTTTAAGTGTTAAAAAATAAAAAAAAAATAAAATATTTAACTTTCTTTATTTAAACAATAATTATAATTAATACAAATTTTAATTTATTTAAAGGTTGCCCACAAACACTTATGCTCCTACAGTGTCTATGTTACAAACATGAATAAAATAAAAGTATCTCTCTTCGGACCAATTACGTATGCTGAAGAAAGTAAAAAAGTCGACATATCTCGATGGTTGGCTCCGGAAGTTCTTCGATTCCAAAACTACTCCACCAAATCGGATATTTGGTCTTTTGCGTGCTTAGCTTGGGAATGCTGTACTCTCGGTGCTACACCCTACGCCAACATCACCAGTCAAGATCTATTGCCACGCATTAAAAACGGCCTGCGTCCCGAACAACCAGCTTTTGTGTTTAGCGATTTATATCAACTATTCCTGAACTGTTGGCAATTGGAACCAAGTGACCGACCTGATTTTGAAGATGTTGCCTTTAATGTGAGACAAGTTCTAACATCACCGACACATGCATTATCATTTAGACGGGACGACAGAGTAGTTCTACCATATTTTTTGCCTCTGCTCGAGATGCACAACTAAAAGTGGTTAGTGAATTTTAAGAAAAGAAGACAAAAGTTAATAGTACAAGTTTTTTTAGAAAATAATTCTACTTTGTATAATATGCTTTAAAAATTTAAATTTAAAAAATAAAAAAAAAAACATTCCTTTTATCGTGTTCAAAAATATAAAAAGCTTTTACAGTATTTTCTTCGACAACATTCCATTTTATCAATGTATCAAAATGATAATAATTTATTGTTAAATACTTTAAATTAAATTTGCTTTAAATTTTAATTATTTGTAGATATTATTAAGAAAACTACCAAATTCCATAAGTCTTGATGACCAAATTAAAAGTGCCTTGAATTGAAATCTATCAAAGAATACACAACTAATCATTGATATTTTTGCCTTTTTTGTAATTATAAAAAAACAAGTTAGTTTGTAAGAAAAAAGAAAATGAAAAACGGAATCTACTTATGAATAAAGTTAAAATATTAAAACTAATTTTTGTTTTTTTTTCGAAAGTTATTTTACATATTTTATATTCTAAATTCACATTGAGGTAAGGCTGCCAACCAGCAACATGTAATAAAATAAATGTTTTATGACAACAATGATTGATTTAGAAATTTGAAGACGAAATCTATGAAATTAAAGGTAAAGAAGGCAGATAAAACAATAAAAATAGCTACAATTCCTATATTAGGACTCACTTTGCAAGATTAAATATTGATCTAATTAAAATCATAAAAAGTTTTATTTTTTGTCAAATTCCTGGGTTTAATTTTGTACACCTCTACTTGACATAACCCCTTACAAAAAAGTCTGGTCCAGTTAGGCCAGGTGACCTTGGGTCCAGAGAAAAGTGGAATTCCTGGAAATAAATTTGTTTGGGAATTTTCGTTGGAGCTCTGCCATAACTTGTCTGGCTATATGTATGTGCAGTTGCTCCATCTTGCTGGAACCAAATGCTGTTCAATGGGTTACGTCTTCGGCGCAGTTCGGGATAAAAAGAACTCATTAAACATCTTTAAATAACGGTTCTCATTGACAGTTACTGTTACATCGTTTTCTTCAAAGAAGTATGGCCCGACAATACAGCTTGATTAAACTGCCCACCACACAGTTACTCGTTCTGGGTGCAGTTCGGTCTCATGAAGCATTTCTGGATTTGATTCACTCAAAATACGGCAATTTTGCTTGTTGTTTAGGTCAAAATGGGCCTCATAAGACATGAAAAAACAATTAATCAATGGGGGATTTCATTAAGCTAGTGGCTACGTAGTGAAGGGATTCTGATTGGCTGAATCTAACTACAGAAGTAGTTGAAACTTCCCCTCCGACACGTAGTGTAAAAAATACGGCTACAAAGTTAGTGGAGAATGATTTTGACGTTTCACAATCAGCTGCTCGGTAAAGTAACACGAATTCAAAATGAAATAAATCGTTCAGTATTTATTTTAAATACATACATAAATCATTCAAATTATGTCTTAAATTTGATTTTAAAAATAAATAAATTAGGTGGCGCAACAGTCCTAATTTGATTTTATTGAATTTAAAAACACAAAAGACAAGTTAAAGTTATCAAATCAAAAATGTTTCTTATTTTATATATTTGCATTTGTCAGTAATATGACAGTTCCGAATTGACATTTTTGATTTGATAACTTTAAATAATCTTTTGGTGTCTTTTAATTCTATAAAATTAAATTTAAGACATTAAAGCTGAACTTTGTTACTCTATGATTTATTTATTTTCTGCACAACTTCATTTAATGCTTTCCGTAAAAGGGTTCCTTGTCAATTTCGAAAAGAAATAACTAATATTTCTTTACAATACAAAATTCAAATCGTGATGGAATTGTAGCTTGCCTGAGGAGTGTTTTGTAGACAAAAAGAATTTAAGTACTTTTTGTACTATGAACTTAAAGTAGAGGTTTGCGAAAGAAAGTTCTGAATATGAAATGCATGACACTTGAAAAACTAACTAGTTGACTTGGTCAAAATTTACGTTCAAGGAATGAAGTTGACTGCAAATGAAGTCCCTTATGATGCTTGAACTTGCCCATTTATTCCATTTTGAATTCTTGTGTCTTTATCGAACAGCTGCTTGTGAAACGTCAAAATCATTCTCCACTAACTTTGTAGCCGATATTTATACACTAACGCAGAAGGGAAATTTTAACTCATTTTATATTTGAAAGTAGCCAATCAGAATGACTTCACTATGTAGTGACTACATTAGTGAATGAGCCCAATGTCTTGACTACGTAGACACTAGTTTAGTAAATGCCCCCAATGTGTTGTTTTCTTCGGCCATTGCAATCATTTTTCGGCAAAATTCCTTGGGAACAGGAAAATCCTTAGGGATTAATTTTCTTGTAATTTGGACTTTGTACGGAAACAAGTTTAAGTCATCTTGAAGTATCCGCTGTAATGACCCTCTGCTAACTCCAATTTGACCCGACAAGTTTCGAGTCGAAACCGCTTGGTAAGGTCTTCGTGCGATGTTTCCAGATTCGGCAAACATGTTCACCAGCCTCATAATAGTCCATCTACTCGGGGGAGTACCGCCAAACTCCCGCCTGAATTCCCTTTGGACGGAAATGACGGACTGCGAAGTAGTCGATTACTTACCCTTTAGATAAGTATAAGCTTGGAGTCCAAGCCTTGGATCCGAAGGCCCAAACCCTAAAATGTAATGAAAGATACTGTAGACATTTTTTTGAGGAGGGAGGGTGTTGGTGGTAAACGCTGATATAGTAATATTTACGTTGTTAGCTATACGCAGCATTTTTGATATACATAGATTCAAAGAGGCCTTAATTTTCACGACTATATATAGGCGAAAAGGAGAAGTATGTCTCGAGTATTTCTTCGCGACGTTTTTGGGGCTTTTTACATATTATTCAGTATCAAACGATCTTCATAATATAACACTTTTAAGAATTTTGTATGATTTTCTCTCGAAATTCTTGGAAGTGTTACATACAAACCACTGTCATTTCAAAACTACTCTCTTCATTGGGATGGTTCAAACGGTTCGGAGTTTTAATTTATGTCTGCTAACTGATTCCGTAAACTCTATTAGATTCAAAAAATTATTTCAAAAAATTTCCATCTAAAAATTGTATCAACTTTTTTTTTGAGAATCAAAAAATGTTATAATACTTTTACATGGGAATTTTTTGAAATCATTCTTTAAATTGAAAATGGTTATAAGAAACACTTAGGTGACATAAATTAGAACTCAGAACCGTCTGAACCATCTCAATGAAGAGAGTAGTTATGAAATGACGGTGGGTTGTATGTAACACTTTTAAGAATTTTGTATGATTTTCTCTCGAAATTCTTGGAAGTGTTACATACAAACCACTGTCATTTCAAAACTACTCTCTTCATTGAGATGGTTCCGACGGTTCTGAGTTCTTATTTATGTCACCTAAGTGTTTCTTACAACCATTTTCAATGTAAAGAATGATTTCAAAAAATTCCCATGTAAAAGTATTTGGAACATTTTTTGATGTATGTAAATATTTATTTAGTTCAATATGAAATGTGATGTTTTAAGTTCCTACTTACTTTTTTGTTTGTTTTTAATGTATGTAAATATGAAATGAAATCAATGAAATATGATGTTTTAAGTTTCTATTTACTTAAATTTTAATTATTTATTTTTATATTAATAAAAAATGTATTTAAAGAGTACAAAAAGTTTTTTATTCTTTAAATTACATGTCTATTGATTAAATCTTCCACTAACTGCTGCCGCCTTGAACTGCTTGAAGTTCCTGAATAAGAATCAAGCTCTGGAAAAGATTCATGCTGATGGCTTTCCTCTAACTCATCGTTGTTGTCTACACATATATTATGTAGTATGCAAGCGCATGCCACTAAGTTCACGACAGAGTTAATATTCGTGTGCTCCGTAAAATGAAGTATTCGGCAGACCTCTTTTTGGTGTCGAATTGAATCGTGGTAAATGCTTATACCGATCTAAAATACATTTTAAAGACATTAGCTTCTAAACATAAATATATTATTTGAGTAAAACTGAGTGCATACCTATCAATATGTGGACGGTAGACCTATGAAGTCTGAAGTGTTTTTTGAAGTCTCCATCGGAATAGCTTTGAATTGTTTCCAAAAAGTTTTTAATTCTTTGGTGATTTGCAGGAACATTTTCAGAAGTTGTGGAGCTAAAACTGGAACTTGAATCATCATCGATAACATTTAATAGGGATAAAATTGAATTGTTTGATTCTTCGCTTTCATCACTGTCCAATAAAAACTGCAAATTATAAAAGTTTTTAATAGAGAAAAGAAATACAAATTAAAATGAATACTTACATCAACCACAGCAGCTTCCATTTTGGGTATTTGTTTATATTTTTTTTGATTCGAAATGTCACTTTTGAAAGAACGAATTTGACACTGACCAAACTTTAAATATTAAAAAATATGATGATCCAATGCTGTTTTATTATCATGATCTGATCCGGATCAGATCATGGTGATAATAAAACGCGGCTATAATGAGACCATGGAAGACCGCAGAGTATAAATCGAAGAAATCTACTTTGAACAGCTTCGGTTCTTTGAAAGGGACTGCCCTGAAGGGGAGACCATACTTGGCTATCGTTTTCAAGGAGTTGTCTTACGAAGGTGGTGTATAGGGTTTCGAAAATTATTTAGACCTTGGTTTTTTTAAATTAAGGGATGAGTTGGGCTAAAAAACTTAACTTACCTTACTCCTACTTCACGAATAGAGCAGAAGACGGATTGAAAAACAACATCGTGGAGAATATGAAATCAGGAGCAAAGATGATATGTATTGACATTTAGCAACATTTTAGTCTTAGAAATGTTTAGACTCCCCAAGAGTGAAATGAGTCAAGATCCTATTGGAGTAAAATATAGGGTTTTTTTGGAGCTGGTAGATTCTGGCGCCCCGTGGCGGTCATTTTGTTTTGGTGACATCTGTCAAATCTTTTGTTCGTTATTCAGTTGTTTATGCCAAATAATCATGGCAAGTTACACGATTCAACAGCACGTTCAAATGATAAAACTTTATTTATGTATTTATTTTTAAAATATCAATTTACAATTAAAATTGTTATTAATATGTGGAAAGAGCAGGTAGAAGCAATGATAAAACTTTATTATCAAAATGAGTGTTCGTAAACGCAAACGTTGCGCGCACTGCGCCCATTTTACGGTAGACGTGGTGGCCCATCACAGTCGACTTTTTAACGTTTGGTGACCAAATTTGAGACGACCGGTTTAGTAAATAATCAACCAACACCCGTACGTTCAAGGAACGCAAGATCGGCCGACAACATCGCCGCGGTCCGAAGCAAAATTGCCGTATTTGCGACGTCACCAACCCACGCGAGGTTCACCAGATGATAATGCATCCTCAAAAAGTTACCGTTTGGTGTGGATTTTGGGCCGGCGGCGTAATTGGTCCGTACTTTTTTGAAAACTAAGTAAGTGAGGCGCTCACCGTCACCAGCGAGCGCTACATAACGATGATAACTTTTCTTACTGCTGAAACCCAATGCAAAATCGGAGCCGGAGTCGTAACTGGAGTCGGAAAAGTTGTCGTACGTTTCACAAAAAGTACGCACACAATGTGTCGTACGACTTTTTGATGTTATTTGGGTTATTTGCAGTTTACAACCACATCAAATTTCTCAGAAAATATTTTTTTTGTTCACTTTTATTTCTTATTTAAATATTTGTCCACTTTTTTATTGAAAAACTATTAGAAAAAAATATAATCACCAAGTTATTCACTTCAAAAATGGAAACGTCACATGTGTCGTACGACAAAGTTAAAAGTTGGTCAACTCTTCCGACTCCGGCTGCGGCTCCGATTCCAGTTGCGTTGCGTTGTGTTCGTACATTTGCATTTGCGTACATTGAATACTTTGACAGCTATTCCAGTTACGACTCCGACTCCGGCTCCGACACCATTGTGTTCCAGCAGTTATGGCCCAAATTGAACCATATGGACCTAGACGGCGCTACGTGCCACACAGCAAACGCCACAACATCTACACACAACATCTACTCGCCCTTATTGAAAAACCCTATAGAATCAGAGGAGTAGAAATTACCTTTATTTCTTCCCGTCATTCACCAAGCGTAGAAATTTATAACGCCACCGGTTTTTAAGGAAAAAAAAAAACAAAGGACCAAATCGTCTCTCTTGAGGAACTCTCGAGTTTGCAAAGATCATATTATATTATTTATATTTAAAAAATACAACATTCAAATAAAATATTCTTAAATAAATATATTAAAAATTCTCATTCATCATTAGTTTCCACTTGACTGTTATCGTTTGAGATTTTCTCAATGTTTTTTGATTCGAAAACTTTAGACAAACCATTATCATACCTTCCTATATTTAAGTCCCGAAATTTTTTAGCCAAATCCAAATCAATCTCTAAACTCTGCGAAGAGTAATCATTCGGAACAACTTCCAAATCCTGTTTTGGAACATCGAATGCCTGATCGATACCTTCATTTAAAACAAAATAATTAGTATCAATGAATGAATCATCTTTTTCATTGGGCGTGATGGAATCTATCGCATCTGAATCATAGTTTGGACTTCGTTGTATCTTGTAGCTATCGTCAAAGTTGTGATTAATCGCACTAGAAACACCTTTAATGTACTGCCTCAAGAGATCCCGCTTCTCAGGTGATGTTCGCGATCGTTTATTCACGTTTGATGCTCCACTTTGAGCATCTGATAGCGGTTCGATTAGTGGTAGTTTTTCGTTTTCAACTGAAGGTGATTCTAGGAATTCGTAGTAAGTCCTTGTTTCGGGTGGTGATTGGAATTCAAATGCTGGTGCCTTTGGTTCCATGTTTTGTTCAGCTGATCTCAGGTACTTATCCACATCAAAGCTAAATACTTCCGGTGGTGAGTTAAGGTTCGAGATGAATGTCGAAATAGCTTGTTCTTCATCGTCATTCACCCTAAACTGAATGTCCTTAAGCTCATCGAAAGAATCGAAATCAGTTCCTTGCTTCGTATCATCGTTCAAGTCAATATTCACCTCAAAAGTTTCAGCTTTCGATGTATCGTGCTTGTGTTTAGGCTTCTTTTTGTTCCGTCCTCTAATTCTTCCTTTTATGCGACGTTTCGGGGAGGCCTCATAAGAATTTTCATCAAAAGCGTTATCATCCTCTGGGAATGAATAAATTTCTCCATGTTTTCCAAAGCTGGGTAAACCTACTTCACGTTTAGTGCTAGATTTAAGGGGCACCTCCAAGTCACTTGGTAGAGATTGTTGGGAATCCAAAAAGTTGTCACTATAAGGAGTCTTTAAGTACTCGTCACTCTTAACAGGGTATGAGTTCGCCTCTGGAAGAAGCAAAACAACATTTTATTCATAGGAATTCTTATAGAACTTCTGACTTACCTTGTAAAAATTTTGCTGCCAGACTTTGACCTTGGGGTTCACTTATGTAAGGAAGATCAAGAATATTCGTCGTTTCTCGATTGTTTTTTGGCACTGTATTTATTTTATTCCATTCCAAGTCAAATGACATATCGTTAAGTCTCAAGGGAGCACACTGGGTTGTCTTGTCCCCACCCCCCATCGTTACTGTGGGTAATATTTTAGATTTATCAATAATATCTTGAACCTTAGCTAGATCGAGGGGCTTATGCGGAGGTTTACCCACTTCATCAACCATATGATGGAGATGAGCCAAATATTTCGCTTTAATAATTAATTTGTTTCGATTTGGTGACGGAGACTGAGGAATTTGTGGAGCAGTCGTAGAAACATAATCGACACAGTCACATTTTGGTTTAGGGCAGATTTCTGCAAGAAAATTTCATTTTTAAAAAGAAACTACTTTAGAAAAAGTATGAAATGGTTTTCGGTTAGATACTGTGACTATCCAAAAACAATTAGAAGAAGGGAGTACTATTTATTATACCACACATTCTTTTGACTTAAGGTAGGGCCTATAAATTCTATATTTATAACTTTTGCTTTGAAAAAGTTAACACAAAGGTTAGATTGTTTGCTCCAAATAATTATTTTAGTTCATGTAATAAGAAATAAAAGATAAAAATCATATTTTAATACTCCTAACGGTGTTTGGATGTACAAGATTTAATAGTATAATGGCTCATCTCCTGCAGGTCCAAAAAATGTCATTGGTTAAACAGCATAATTTCCATACTCGAATCATCACTCACCTTCGCCGGTTCCATTTTTTTGATTTATATCCAAGTCGACTGTAAAATCATTCGAAACATCTTTCCCATTAGGTTTTGATGTTGATGATGAGATGTTTTTTGATGCGGTTCCATTGTCCTGGACTTTGTTCGTCTTAACAGTGGTCAGTAATTCAATTCCTACTTCGTTACACTCAGAAGTAGCATTCGCTGATTTCGTGGTAGAAAGAACTTTCTTATCAAATCCTGATTCAGTCGAACTTCGAACATTTGCTCCCCCTTCAGTTGGCTGCTTTGTACTGGTACTCACGGTAGTATCAGACTTAGAAGAACTTGATTTTGTTTCACCATCTTGTAAGCCCGAATTCTTTCCTAATGCAGTTGTTGTAATATTTGAGTTTAACAAAGATAAAAACTTTAAATCATCTTTATATTGTTTGAACCAATTTATGAAACTCTTTACAAAACGAATCTCTGGATCTGAAAGATAACTCAAGATATTGTCATTGGAAGAAGAATTGAATTGCTTTGGAGGTGGCTTTTCCGAAACACTCCTTGCAAAAATCCTTCTATCTGACATCTCATATTCTTCATCGTCATTGATGTAGTCCTTTAGAAATTCGGGATCTTCGAGATCAAAAGTGTCTTCCAACTGACCAGGTCCGTCTTTGCTTTTATTTTTTTGTGAAAATATGCTTAGGAATTTATCTTTAACTTTATTGATAATTCCGGTGGTACCATTCTTCGACACCTCCTCCAGCGGTTTCGATGGAGGTTCTATTGTGCTTGGTTCGATTTTTAATACTTCTGGTGTTTTTGATTTTTCATCATCAATCTCTTCGTTTTCCAACAAAGTTATACTATTTCTTGGTCTTTGTTCCTTCTTATCGGAGAAGAAAAAGTAATTCTCTCCACTTTTAAGGTTTTCCTGGTAGATTTTCTTTTTTGGAATTACTTTGGGTTTGTATTCGATATTGGTTGGCATATAGCCTCGTTTCTTGAGATACGATATAGGAGAATGCCAATTATCGCAGAGGTTCTTCATGACTTCTTTGTAATCAGATGATGGATTTTTTGCCATCAATGGAATGGATGCAGGATGAGAATCACTATAGTCAACGTATTCGCAGGAGCACAAGGGCAAAAAAATTAACCTGGAAAGTATGAAAGCTTAAGTTTTCGTTGAAGATTGAGGATGAGCTTCCATTATATACCATATGACATATTGCTTCATTAAGAGATGAATATATTTTTTCTTTGATTAAAACAATAATAATAAATGGTTAGAAAATAAATTATTAATTTATAAATTAAAGCATTTGACATTGATTTTATCATACATAAGTTTGTATTTTTGAAATTGAGAAAGTACAGTCAAAGCAGCATTTCAGATCAAACAATTTTTAATGAATTAGGTTGTTTCTCAAAGGCTACACACATAGATTCTATAGCCCGCTTAAAGATTACATTTAAAGTTGGCCATTTCCAAACCATCTTTCGAATATATATTTTTCTTAAAAGTTTCAAAAAATCCTTTTTTAAAAAAGTCACTCCTGTTGAAATACAATTGATTTTTAAGATTCGATGATTCCCCTACAAATCATCAACTTTACTTAATTATCTTCTAGAACCTCCGTATGGCATAGGTCAGCTACATGATATATTGTTCTATTTCCAAAAATCCTTTTGAGTTGTCCCCAACATTTTCCAAGCTTCTAAGATTCCTTCTCGATTTGTTCAGCGCCAAGTTTTTCTCTGGCCCCCAGGTCTGCTAGAATCTTAACTACTCCGATGGAGTTCTTGGATAGAGATTGTATTCGGCCACAAAATCCTTAGGATGTTACGTAAATGTCTATTCAGCTTATCTGTGATAGACGCGGTCACTTTACATGTACTTCACACATAAAGTTGCGAAACAGTCGCAGCTTGGTCTTCGTACTGTATACGTTGCTCTTCCAGTATGGAGATCCATAATATGATGTTATGTGAAAGTAAGGAAGATGTTGTAGAAACGAAAAAATCGTCATAGGGCTGTATGGACCAATAAAGGTGATTTGATTGGATTCTTGGCATTTTCACCCTAATAAACCTTAATAAAATCGATAAGCTTTTCGGTATAAAAACCATATTAAACCATATGTTAAAAAATAAATGTTATTTTTTGTTAATTATCAGCTTAAGAAATATCTTGAGGAACGGAAGCTTCTTAATGATCGGCAATACGGCTTTCGTAGCAATAAGTCCACCGGTGATCTCATGGTTCATCTCACCGAACAGTGGAACAAATCTTTACATCGTTTTGGAGATTGCACTTGATATTTCAAAGGTCTGGCATCTTGCTCTCTTATCGAAAATGCCTGCTTGCGGTATCGACGAATCTCTTCTTCGTTGGATTAGAAATTTTTTTTCCAACCGTTCAATACAAGTTGTCTTGGACGGATTCAAGTCTGAAACCCATAAAATAAATGCTGGTGTGCCCCAGGGCTCCGTTTTGTCTCCGGCCCTCTTCCTCATTTTTATAAATGATCTCCTGTCTGCTACTTCTAATCCAATACATTGTTTCGCTGACGATAGCACTCTTAGCTTTTCATGTTCGTTTCCAGACTCACAACCCTCCTCTTCGGATGTGGAACTGCAACGGCAGAATATGATTAGCTCATTAAATTCCGACCTACACAGCATTGTACAATGGGGAATTAAAAAATCGTGTGGAATTTAATGCTTCGAAAACGCAATGCTGTCTTGTATCGTTAAAGTGAGATAAACCCTGTTTTCCACTATCTATGGTCAGGTTCAGACAACATAAGGGGCTTCATTTGCAGTCAACTGCATTCTTTGAACGTACATTTTGACCAAGGCAAGTATTTAGTTTTTCAAGTATCATAACCTTCAAACTCGGAAGTTTACTTCACTAACATCTACTTTCAGTTGATCGTGCAAAAACTACCAAAAACATTATTGTCTACAAAATACTCCTCAGGCAAGTTTCAAGTCCATGACGACTTATATTTTGTATTGTAATTGTAAGGAAATATTATTTATTTCTTTTCCAATTTGACAGGGAACCCTTTTACAGAAAGCATTAAATGAAGTTGCGCAGAAAATAAATAAATCATAGAGTAATAAAGTTCAGCTTTCAGTTGAATGAAAAAACATTATCAACTGTCATTTTGATAGAAGAAGATTTGACTTAATAGTTAGGGAGATTTTTCTTGACTAACTTTCCAGTCAACTTTCCATTAAAGTTTCCTTAATTGGAAGGCATTGGGCAGGTTCAGACAACATAAGGGACTTCATTCTTCGAACGTAAATTTTGACCAAGGCAACTAGATAGTTTTTCAAGTGCCATGAAATTAAAATTCAGAATTTTACTTCACAAACTTCTACTTCAAGTTCATAGTACAAAAATTACCAAAATCATTATTTTCTACAAAACACTCCTCAGGCAAGCTACAAGTCTATCATGATTTGTATTTTAAAGAAATATTACTTATTTCTTTTCCAAATTTACAATGAACCTTTTTACAGAAAGCATTAAATGAAGTTGTGCAAGAAATAAATAAATCATTGAGTAATAAAGTTCAGCTTTTAGTTGAATTAAAAAACATGATCAATTGTCATTTTGACATAAGTTGACTTGACTTGATAGTAAGGGAGATTTTTCTTGCCTAACTTTCCAGTCAACTTTCCAATAAAGTTGCCTTAATTGGAAGGCAATTTTTTGGCAGCTGGCCAATCAGATGCAAGAAACTTGCCTTACTTTCAAGTCCCTTATGTCGGCTGAACCTGTCCATTTTTTTGGCAGCTGGCCAATTAGATACTAGAAACTTGCCTTACTTTCAAGTCCCTTATGTCGTCTGAACATGCCCTGAGTGGCACTTGCATCAACGTAACGGAAAATCTCGACATCCTCGGAATGTGCATCAGCAGTCAACTTTTGGGGACCGATCAAACACGCGATGTTGCCAAAAATGCTGCAAGATGTTTAGGTTTTTTGAGACGTTCCAAGAAATGTTTCTCTCCGTCTGATCTGGCTACAATCTACAAAACCTATATACGTCCGAAACTTGAATATAACTCTCATCTCTGGGCTTGTGCTCCAGTAACTTATTTAAGCCTCTTGGACAGTATTCAAAGAAGAGCTTTTAAAATGATTGGTGACATTAACATCATCAACTCGATTACGTCACTCGAACATCGACGCATGGTTTCTTGTCTCACCCTTTTTTACCGTTATTTTAACGGACTATGCTCTAGTGATATAGCCAGTTGCATTCCTCTCCTTAAATAATTTATTAGTAATACCCGCGCTTCTAGGAATGCCCATCAGTTTACCCTTGAGCCCAACTTCGGCCGTACTATATAAAGTACAGAGATTCATTTTTTAGCCGTACTACGCGAATGTGGAACGCCTTGCCACGCTCTATCTTGCACTGTCATTGCAATGTTCAGGAATTCAAAATAAATGTACACCGACACCTCCTATCCAACCCTTCCCTCTTTTCCTAATGCTCACACTGTGTATACAAGACCCTTTTAGTGTTCGCTAATTATAAAAAAAAAGAAGAATCAACGCTACATTAACAGCTATCATATTGAAGTAACATTTTTTTCTACATTAAGTTTTTATATTCTTTTTTTTTTAAAGTGCTATCTTTTTGTCGCATCATTAAAGGCTAAACTGATTTAGGCTGTTGTATTTCAATGCTATTTATAATAGTTTTCATTATATGATGATGTTCAAATGGTGAAATATGCATTCAAGAGGACACAAGCTTCCACAGGGTTTTCTCAAAACCCACCTCTGTCTATGAACTCCTACTCTCACATCCCAGCGGTGAACATCGGGTGCCTAATACATCAACTGTAGATTGGGTTCTAACCCCAGTGAAAAGTTGTTGGGGGCAGCAAACGAATGAGGGGGGAGAGGTGTTTTCACTAAGGCACCTCTCCTTATCCAGACGGAACAGGGCCCTTATTATGAAATACGAAACGAACGGCAGAAAAAACGAAACCCAGAAAAACGAAACTCATGGCGTAGAGCGATTATGAGAAACGAAAATGGAATCAAGAAAATGTTGCCAGCCAAAAATAAAAAATGGTATTTTTTTGAATTACTTTCCATGAAAGCTACCATCAAGTCTATTTGTTTAGCATTCGTTGTAGGCCTAAATATTAGAAATATCTTTTTTTATGTTTTATCGGTTTTTTACGATTCTCGTAATCGCAATTTTCAAATACGCGCTTCTGCAATCGTTTTTCGTAATCGCAATTTCACAAATACTCCGTATTAAAAACGATTATCGTTTTTCATAATAACCCCCCAGGAGGAATTCCCGAGATTAAATCAACGGTGGCGTCTATAGTTCCAGTAAGGTTGAGCTACTTAATGAACACCTTATAGGGAGCGGTTTATCCGGCTGCCCGTCCTTGGGGTTATACTAAGGATCTGGCCCTCCAAGTTGGGGGTTGTGCCGTCGGGGTGACCTCCTGGCCAAGTAAAAATATCCTAGTTGCGAAGCACCAACAAGCCTCGAAATAAGGAAACGAACTTCGGATCTATACGAACAGATAACGTGCAGCCGAACAATTAGCGGCAGATATTACAGCCATCCAAGAAGTGCGTTGAGAAGGACCGGGCAAATGCAAACTAAAAGACTGCGATTTATACTATGTCGACTGCTGCCAAGAACAAAGGCAGCGTCTATTTGGGTGTGGATTTGTTGTTGGAACTAGATTCTGGCAAGAAGTCTTGTGTTTCAACAGTGTGAGCGATCACATCACAACAATCCGCATCAAGGCTAAATTCGCAAATATAAACATAATATGCGCGCATGCCCCAACATAGGAGAAAGATAAAGACACTAAAGAAATATTCTTCGAGCTCTTGGACAAGACATATGAGACATATGGCTATGACATTAAAATTGTCTTATAATAATAAAAAAATAAATTAAAACAATTATACATAAAAATACGAACAAATCTAAATGTGCTATTATTTTGTCGTAGAGTGTATATTGAGTCTTATTGTTGCAAGTGAATTATGGGTTTGTTCTTGTTTTGCATTTGTAGCCATTCGAGACGATTGCTGAAAAGTTCAAAGATTTTGATATCTTATTTTGTACATCAACAACAAAAGAAGTTTACTTTTTTTTAATTAAAAACAATTCTTTTATCACAGAATATACAATTTATTTATTTAAAATTCTTGTTTCTTTTTTTTTTTGTTTTGTTTAATATTTTGTTATCTTAAATTTAAATTATATATTAATAAAATTGATCTGTTCAACATATACTGCGGTTTAATGTTGTAATATTTTATTTTAATTTGTTTATCTTGTGTGCAGATAAATCTACAATTTGGTACAAAAACAAATTAAACTTTAATTGTTTTCATATTATGTACTATTGCTGCAAAGATTTTTGTTCTTTTTTAACAAATTTTTATTTGAATTATGTTTTTTTAATATTCTATGTAATAAAAATTAAAATTTTATCTAACGTACATTTATTTAATGAGTTGGTTTTTGTTTTCATTTAATTTAATTTAATTTCTCGTTTTTTTTTCATAATTTGTTTTAATTTAATTTAATATTATTTCGTAGAAACTTATAATATATTTTATTAGAAAATTAAATGAATTTTAATATTAATAGCGAAATTATTATCTTTGTTAAAAAAGACTAAATTTTTCTTTGTTAATAAGTATATAAATGTTTTATTTTTATTTTTTTTTTTTAATTTTGTTTAATTATTAATTTATGTTTTAGACACATAAATAGGGAAACAGTTAGCTTTAACTTTATTAAACAATTCATATTAAATTGCTTTTCTTTGGTTGTGAACTACATTCCATGAAAATCCGATTTTATTTTGTTTTATTTACTAAATACAAAACCAGATTTTTTTTGAATAAGAAAAGTGTTTTAAACCATGAAAAAATTAAACAAAGATACTCGTAAGTTTTTTTTTTTTAAATGCTTAGTGAATTTATAAAACATTAATTTGTTCACGACGATACAACTTCTTCAGTGTGTTTTCAATTGGATGTTAAAATGTAGTTTCTATGTTTTGAATTATCGATCGATTAAATCAATTGTTACCACATTATTATAACGTTAACATTTTGTATTAAAAGAAATCAAGTGAAAGAAATATTAGAAACTAATGAGTCACTATATTCTATTAAGAATGTACCGTTAGATCGAAATGTAATGAAATTCTCGAAACCGTTAATGATAGTTGATATATTACAAAATAAATCATACAGAAATTTCGCCAAGATCTTAATTTATCGAATTTTCCACTTGATTCAAAACCATCTAAAAGTTTTAACTTCATTCAAAAAGTTTGAATTGTACAAAGTTTACAGGTTTTCTTTAAATTTTGTTTTATTAATCCCAACTAATTTTATATTAGAAAATATCGCACATTGTTTTTTCTTTCCCATTTATTTGTATATCCTTGTGAGTAAATTTAATTAATTGCAATTTTTGTTAGATGATGCAATTAAATGTTTTATGAACTTTCAATGAAAAACTATTCAATACTTATAATTGAATAGTTTCTCAAATGCACCAACAGTAAAAATTATTAGAGCGCTACTCGAAAATAAAGAAAAAACAAAATATCAATACATTTTTAATTTTAATTTCAGCCCTATTCTAATATCCGATTCAAATGAATATTTCGAATGTTAATCTTTAATAATATTCAGTTTTTTAAAATTCTTAGGATAATCTATTTGGTAAATTTACTTTAGAACCAAGTTTTTACTGGCAGATAGCAGAAAACATTTTTTTACTTGTACGTTTATCAGAATATGGCTGATAGTATTAATCAATCAAAACCAATATGAAAAGTAATTGATTTCTATACAAAACACAAAATTTGAATACATTACTGAAAACAATATTTAAACATGAATTTAAGTTAGCGTTAGTCTTAAAGTTAAATAAACTACTCGTATTACGATCCAGTGAAAACAAAATTGTTAGTCTTTATTGTACTAAAACATTTTTGAATTAATTTCCGTCAAGGGGTTGTCAACGATTGTTCCAATTTTCGTTCTTTAATATAAAAATGTTGATGTTCTAAGTTCAGTCAGACCAAAAATAAATAAAATTAAATTCCCCTTTGTTCGCCTATATAAAAGAGTATAATTGTTTTAACATGAACTTCCTTCTCTCTTAACGTACATCATTAATTTGGTATATATTTTTTCCTTGCTTAAATTAATGTTTTTAAGCATGTCTCGTGAGTTGATCTTCAATAAAGAAATTAACAGGGATATACATACATAGATTGAAAACAAAATATTTATAACTTGTTTGGCGTTGGGATCGTAGATTGTTTTATTTTGAGGTCTAAAATTTTACATTACTGAAACATTTAAAGAAAACAAAACTTATTTTACTTGTACTTAAATAATCTAAAAATTAAAAGCGCAAAACTTTGAGTACCAACTTTGGTATGTATAGATTTCAAGTCGTCTTTTAACTCATTGACAACTAGGACGTACTTTTTTATTATTTGTACATAAATAATGTGATCGTTTGAAAGTGATTTGTTTTTAAAAATATTATTTCATACATTTGGATGGACATAAATCAGCAATAAACTTAGCGACATATTTTTGTTTTCCAGTTTTGATCTTGCTGTTAAGGGTTTGTTAAGGTTCCTATCTATTTTGAACGGTTAAGTTTCCATCAAAGTCGAAGACAAAATAGTGTCTTGAATTTGTTTTACAAAACTAAGCTTTGTCTCAACATTGTATGATTTTATAATGTTTTTTTTTTAAATAGCTTGATTTACAAACAAGACAAAAATGCATTCCTGGATTTCGAAAAAGTGAAGTCAATGCAAGCGAGTATTAAAAAACACCGAATTCAATTGTGGATCGATTTCGATTTTATTTTGAGTGAAAATGTATATTTTAGAATCTAGCTGATTATTGCACATAAATTCATTTCTTTTCTTAAAAAAAAATAATAAATAAAATAATATTGTTTTCATTTATTAGGAGCTCATTTAGGCCCATCCAATATAAACTTTTACTTTAATTTACTCTTTTTTTTTCTTTTTTCCACGAACACTTTAATTCATGTACATAAAAATATACCTCAAATTCTTAGTTAAATTAAATCACTCTAATTAATAACAAACAATTAAATTGTAAAAAATTAAAAAAAAAAAATTAATATATTAACATAAATAAAAGACGAGAAACCATTTCGTAAAAAGAAACGAAATATTAAACATTTATAAATACTATGGACACAATGATGATACATTTATAAACTGATATGACATCATTTATGTGTGTTTCTAATACATTTTCTTTACAACCATTTAATTTATACAAAGGAGTCTTTTACACATTATTTATACTTATAAATAATAATATTTGTATTTACTACTTGATTACACACATTCACTTTTTTATTTATTTACAGTTATTTGTTCATAAAGTTTTCTTTTGTTGTTTTTATTTTTATTTTTTTTTAGTTCGATATGTAGATGCAACAAAAATTATTATTATTAATTAATCATTTCTTTAATTGTGTAAGAGGTTATCAATTTTTCTTAAATTGTATTAAATTGTTTAATTAAAGTTTGGTCATCGTCATAGTTTGGTTGTTTTATTTTATTTTTCTGTGAATGCGCGATACCATTGTTTCTATTTTCTTCTTTCTTTTCTAACGAGGATACTTAGACTAGAAAAAAATTAAATCAGTTTCCTATTAAAAAACAAATAAAATATAAGTATTACATTGAAAGACATATTTTATGATCCACATGGTATTTTTATAGTTGTGGAAACATACAGTCTTGATTTTTGGTGAATTTGTGGTTGGAAATAGCTTTTTTTTTTCTTAAAGATGTGAGTTATTTTTTCTGGTGCATGTTTTTTTTTCTTGTTAAGTCCTTTTTTGGCAAGAACAGAAGTTGTTTGTCTTTGATTGCCTTTTTTCGTCACACTTCAAGCAGGAGAGATCTGTGAAAACTGTTTTTAAATAAAATAAAGGTTATGAAAAAAATATTAATAATAAAAAAGTTAAATTGTTTACAAATAGGTGATATAACGGTAAGCTAGATAAATAAGTAAGTTTCTGACGATTTTTCCTCGAAGGAAGACTAATAATATTATCATATCACTAAATGATGAAAAAAGGAATAATTTCAAACTTAATGATTTGGATTTATGAGAGAATCAAACTCGAGAATTCAATCACACTTAAAACTAAGATGATAGAAAATGGGTAAAGACAGTCAGCCCCGTCGAGATGGGGGGAGGGGGGTAAACCCCCTGGGCCCGGGATTTTCTAGGGGCCCGTAAAATTGAAAGCAATGGGAATATACTCTATATTTATCATCAACATACCTATTTCCACTTATTTAGAGGCCCGAAAATTTAAAATCATTCATGCTTTTGCAATCGGGCCCCTGTTTGCATGTTATCTGCCAATCTATCAGTCACAAGCTTGCCGATCTGGGCCCCTGATTATTATTGGCGTACATTTTTGTTAATATTTAATGGAAAATTGGGCAACTCTGAACTATTGAAAGAAAGTTATAATAAATTGTTTCGTTTTTCTTATTTAATTTAACGTACATTTTAAATTTGTTTTATTTTGAATTTTTTTTTTTATTTATTTTATTTTGAAAATTTTTAAAGTCAAAATAGGGGGCCCGGCAAATTAAAACAAAACACAAATATTTATTTCGGTTTCTGTTTTTATAAAGTTTCTTTTCTTCTATTTTTGTTTCTGCTATAAACGAAATTTTTGATTCGGTTTCGGGGACCGGAAAATCCCACCAGGGGACTAGGAATACGAGGGGATGGCAATCTTATTGGAGAGCCAAATAATGGTAATTTTTTGGGCATTTTGGAATTAATTGGTCCTTACTTGGAAAAACTAAGAATTTCACAACAAGAGCACAAACGTTTGCAAGTCCACTACCTTTCCGTTGAGATTCAAAATGAGTTCATTAAAATTTGTGCCCAACATGTGAATTCAGCTATTTGAAGGAGATTGAAAACGACAAATACTTCGCTAAAATTGTCGATGCAACACCCGATTCAAGTCATGTGGAACAAAACACATTTATTTTGCGATATCTGCGCTTGGAAGAAAATGTGTTCACCGTCCAAGAACGGTTTTTGGAATTTGTCGATCGCAACAAAAAAAACTGGCACCGCAATAACTGAATTGATCTGCGAAACATTGATAAAGAACGAAATTCCTTTAGAAGACTGTTGTGCACAAGGCTATGACAATGGAAGCAATATGAAAGGACAGTATAATGGTGCACAAAGTCATATTTTAAACAAAAATCCGAATGCCGTGTATTCACCATGTGCAGCTCACAGCCTTAACTTGAGTGGAGTCGATTCAGCGAAATGTTGTACTGCCGCAATCACATTTGTTGGAGTTGTTCAAAAATGTTTCAACTTGTTTAGCAGCAGTGCCCAACGTTGGGAAATTCTTAAGAAAAATGTGCCCGGATCCCTTCACAAACTTTCCGATACAAGATGGTCAGCTAGAATTGAGGCAGTGAAACCATTTGCAAATCATCTGAAAAACCTTAGAACATCATTAGAAGCCTTAAGTGATATTAATTTAACTGCTGAAGCTCGAAGAGATGTAAATGGCGTTTTAAAATATATGCACACATTTGAATGCGTACTGATGTCTTCGATTTGGTGCAAGGTTCTTAGCGCTATAAATGAAAGAAGTTTCCTTCTTCGAGCCAGAAACAGTACTATTGACGTTGAAATTCGAAATCTTGACAACTTGATCTCCGATTTGAACTTTATTGGAAACGGATGGGATCAAATTTATTTGAATGCAAATCTGTTGCTACTGGATTGGGGGATTTTCCAGAATCGTTCCCATCGAACCGAAAAAGGCAATTTGAAACAGAGGAAGAAATAAATTTCAAGAAAAAACCTTTTACGTCATAGTTGATTCAATTATATCTGGAATTTCTCGTCGGTTCGATACGATGAAGAATTTTGACGAATGGACGAAATTGAGATTAAAAACTGCGCTACAAGGTTCATCCAAAAGTATATCAGTAGGCATGAACTTTGAAAAAAATAATAAATATGGGGGGGCCCGAGATTTTTCCGTCCCGGGCCCGGAATTACTCTCGACGGCCCTGAAGACAGTAAAGTAAGTAAGTAATTAAAGAAGGCGATACATGTAATCGAGTGAATTAGTACCCGTTTGGAAAATTAATGAATCTTTTTGAAATTGAAATACAAGCAAAAAATGTTTCTTTTTTTCCAAGATGGCTGCCGTTGAAATGAATCTTCCGAGAAACACGGAAAATCGCATCAATAGGTGATTATAAAACATATGCCTTCTATTTAAACCAATAAATAATCAAAAGAGTCAAAAGAGTCAGAAAATCGTAAATTAACCTCCTTTTTTCAATGGAATTTTGGAAAAAAGGGTTCATTTTTGAATTTTTGTCAATGTCACATGTTTAACTAGAAGGTACTATATACAGTAGCTATGTAATTTCGTCAGAATTGGTTAAAAACTTTTTGAGTTATCCTGCCCGCCCACAGGTGTCGTTTATTTACATTAATTTACACCAATTTTGTACAAAAATAAAGAGTTTAAAAGTCAGAGAGGCAATTCTGGTAGTGTAAGAAAAGGTACCCAACCCCTTTTTTAATTTTTTGCATTGGAAGTGGTTCGATTTGTCACATTGAAAATTTCATTAATCGACGTTTTAATGTCCCTAAATCCAAGTTCATGTTTTTTTAGAAAAATGTTTTAGCGTATATACGTACGTTCTCACGTATGTTTGTACGTCGCTAAGTTCATAAATCGAGATACTTTTAGCCATATCTAAAGAAGCAGCAGATATATCGATTTCAAACAAATCTTATTTTACAAATAATAAGATAAATATATGCAAAAAATACTTTTAAAAGCAATACAGTAAAAAGATAAAAAATCCATTAAAAACAGTGAAAAATTTGGTTGACCCCAAATATCTCTCGAAGATTTAATGCTATCAACTTTAAATAAATTTATCAGTTTTTTTATAAATCAAAAATTTAAACTTTTAAAAAAATATTTGTTACCTCGAACATGTTATGCAAAAATTAATATTAACGTTTTAAACGTCTATATAGTATAATTTTTAGAAAAAATCGTATTTAGAAAATTTTGTTTAGAAAAAATTATATTGATTAGTAAAAATAGATTCTCTACTCGAATTTAATGAGAATAAATAAAATTATTGACTCCAAAACTTTTTTCATTATTATTACAAAAACAATTAAATTCTACCAAAATTCTACACTACATTGGTTTAACGTCTTAATATCTCGAAAAAACACCTATATTTTGCACAAATTGATTTTGTTTTCGTCATGAAACCTCTAGGAACATATCAGAAAAGTATCAATTTTATTCCACTAGGAAACATAGGGTTAAATAACAATTTGGCTTAATGCAAAAAAATGTAAAAAGGACACCAATAAGAAGTTATCAGTATTTGCCGCATCTTCTTTTTAGAGTTTCATTTGAAACTAAAATTGTTTTGCAAATCAAATGTCTTCAACTGAATAGAAACCGTTAACATTTTTAGACCGTTGTCAATTTTTTAAGTTAACGTTGGAGGTCAGCTTAACACAATACTTGACCACATTACAAGTGTTTATTCTTCTTTTAAATACAGTGATGGAAAAAATAATACAAATGATCTTGGCTTGCAAATTTTATTGCAATAAAACGCGTGTTGGAAAGAGTATAAACAAATTTACAAAATATTTTACAATTCCCTATACTTTAAGGAAAAAATATCATATTAAATTGTTAAACTTAAACTAAAGGAAAAAATCATACTTCAGATTAATTTACACTGGAAAAAAAAAATAGAAGCGAATTAAGAATGGTACGGTATTTTTTGAAATAGAATTATTTAATGGTTAACATTTATTCTAATCCTTAAATACATGGTCGTTGGACATATATTCAAAATAGAATAATCGCATCTTTCAGTAAAGAAATAACCAACCTGACAAAAGTCTTGAAATGTGTCGAATACCACCAATTTGCTTTATTTGTAATCTTAGGATGTCCTTGTCTTTACCCTTGCAGTTTCTTTTAAGTTCACCCCAGACATATTATATTCTATTATTTTAAAATCAAATAATTTTGATAGGCCTTCCATCAAGTATATTTTGGTACATTGTCTGTTGACGCAGCCCATAATTAAAAACATTTTCAAAAATATGCCCGTATATGAAATCCTCAAAAATCCTAGCTTAACAAATATAAATAATATTACTGAGTTTCTCAAAAAAGCAAAAATTGTAACTTGAATTTTACAGCAAAAAAGCCAATATTATATATTAGTTTGTAATTTTAATTGCTTGTTAATAAATATTAATAATAATAATATTGTTTTATGGAGACTTTATTCTTTCTACAACTTTTATGAGTGCTTCGGTTTATTATCTTCCGTGAATGCTCATTGATTGGCATATCCTCTTCGGAAAATGCATCACTTCGATGCTTAGAGTGCAAGTTTAATCCAAAGCACACGTTTTTCATTTATTTCAATCGTTTCTACTATTTTTTCCATCACTGTAAGTTATCTTTATCTAATAGAATGTAACGGATTTTAGTATTCAATGGATAATGAAGAGGTTGAAAATATTCATTATCAATAGCCAGAGTTAAGGTTAATATTTAAATTTTATATGAAGACTAATTGCCATTTGTCGAATGTTGTTGGAAATGCATTAAACATTCTTTACTTACTCAAATTGGAAACGAAATTAAATATAATCTTTTTAACGTGTACTACTAGAACTTCTAAGTTTTTACTGATTTAAAAAAGTGAATACCTAAGTATTATCTGCAACATTTGTAAAGTAATTCCTACAAAATTTTACTTTGATAGCACTTTTTTTAGGTGCTAATTTTTAAAAAGGTGCTGGTAAACAAACTGGGTAAATAGACTTTAAACAATGTTATTGTTTATTATTTGTATAGCAAATATTATTTTCCAGCTTGCTTTTTAATGCTTACTCATGTGTTTCTTTTTCGCTTGTCCATTGTATTCATCTAAATATTGAATTTAAGTATATGCTAATTGTTAAGTTCAATTATTACTTTTAACCTTCCAATTAAAACAGTGGTGCATTTTTATTTTAACTACAATTTGGACTTTTCTCCGTTCCCTTTTCTACTAGTTTATGTATGTATTTGTCGTATAATATTTCAGGTGTCAGTTCCTGATGATTGGTCCCTACAATCGGTTGTTTTTTTTTTTTGATTACGAGGGCCAAAGGTATGTATTTGGATTGTAGATATATGAATCCAGATCGTGTTTTATGTAAATATTTAGGAATTTAGAGATTTAAGGGGATTTTAGGCAATTACGGTGCGCAATTTGTTCATGAAATCAAGATCTGTTGTAATTGCATTCAAGTTTCTTTTTTGTAAATATTTTGTTTTAAATAATTTTTATTCTGTTTTTGTTCATAAGTCTATGAACCTTTGCTCAATAAAAATTTGATGGTGTTTTTAAAAAATGTATTTCTATATGGGGCAAGCTACCACAGTCTTTATTTTTTAAATGTTAAGTCATCGGAAGGTTAAAAAAAGTAAATTCTTAGATTTTGTCTTAAGAAATTGAGAGCCTATGCAAATGAGCGTAATCATTTATAATATTCAAAAAATCAATTAAAAATAAAACTCTGATGGTTATTAACGTGTACAAAAGTCCAATGTGCCCTTTTCTAAATTCTAGAACACAAGTAGTTTTCAGAGTAGCCACGGCGATTCCTTTCTTTTGATTTTTAAAAACTCATTTTCTTTCTTTATCAATCATCATTCATATAAAACAATAAAACAAAACAAAATCAAAGTTTACTCAAGTTTGAAAGGTATTTACTGATAAGATAACTTTTATCCGTCTTAAGAAATACGAACTACTACTACGTTTCTTCAAACCATCAATAATAACAAACTTACCCATTATTTATTTTACATCAATGGCGGGTCTTCAAGTTCCTGTGTCATCATCACATCCTCATAAAGCGGTCGATTACGCCGCCGACTGATGACATACTCCCTCAATCGCCGCACTGGATGGAATCTTTTAATACCATACACAGCTCCCATAACCAGCACAACCAGCAGTATAGGCACAAAAATTCCAATCGCAACATGATGCGATTCTGGCGGCGGCTGTATATGCACAACCGTCTTGCTGCCCTTATTGCTGCCTAAGCTACTGCTGATTGCTGCCGATCCATCGCCTATGCTATTCTCGTCTTCCACACAGTAATCCGAGGGGCCAGTGCTATGCGGGTTCATTTCGAAGTGCTGGGGGCACCTGCACTCGCCGTCGTCATTTTCGTTAAGTTGCGAGCAAATTGAATGCAGGGGGCAGTCCAATTTGTGTATATTGCACGCTTGATCTACGGGTTAAAGGAAAAGGAATGAATATAAAACAAAAGTAATAAGCGCATATATATTATAATATTCTCATTATCATCATCACTATCATAGGTGTCGTCCGTCCGCATCTCTATTCCATTGTCTGAATGGTAAATGAGGCGGACTGAGCACTCCGGGGACTGAGGTGAACAAAAAAGAAGAGGCATATTTTTATTTTTATTGTGAAACAAGGTATCTTACATTTGGTCGATGCAATTGTTAAATACACGCTGACGAGCAACAAAATAACTTGAAAGAGTTTATCCATTGTTTTTTAATTATTTTAGGGGACAGAGTGCTATTCTACAAAGAACACGGCAACACAACAAAAAGGATTTTTATTTCTTTTCTTTTTTTCTTGGAGTTCGTTGATTGCGAAGGGAGAATAATTTTGTTGGGATTCGAAGGAGGGGATTTATTTATTCACAAGAAATACAAAAAGTTCATGATTGGGTTGATATGAATTTGTATTTATTTTATCGATTAATAACTTAAGAATTTACACACATCAAAATTTATAATAAATACGATCGAAAAAGATCCACAGTGAGTGCTGATGACTGGAAAATTTTCACAAAATTTGTTTGATGTTTTTCTTTCAGCTTTGTTCGTTCTTCGTTTTCGTTCTGCTTCTATTTCTTGTTTTTTGTTATGGGTTTTTATTTTTAAAGATTTTCGCTTTTTGGTGAATTCGCCTCTTTATAGGGTGATGCAAAACGAGAACTTACCCTTAGACTTAGTGTCCACTAGGAAGCCTGTCAAAAATTATGAGTAACTGTTTTTATAGCAACTTTATTTGTAAAAAAATATGTTTGTATAAATAAAGGCACATTTTGTTTAAATTCATTGATTTTCCATAAAACATTAGTAAAAACTTAAATAGAAAAAAAATAGTTACTTTCAATTGCATGAAAAGTGAAGGCAAGCAACTTAAAATTATTCTGTAAAATATTTTGTTTGTTACTGTGGACATTGGATACAAATTGCCTTCAAACAGCAATCAGTTTTTTGTTTTCCTTTTAACTTGTTGTATTTTTAATTCCATTTTTCAAAAACCAATTTCCCTTAATTTATTGACCATCCATATTTTTATAGGCTGCTAGTAGTAGCCACTTTCGCGTTGATGTCATCTATTCCTTAACTCTGCAAGGCCTTCTATAAGTTTCGTGGAAACATGTAGAAACTTTTGAACTTGCTTTTGTATTTTGTCGAACTTTATACTAATAGATGTCCTTAGTTCCTTTAAAAAAAGTATTATGGAGCCAAGAAAACAAGAGGTGGCGTTTAAAAATTAATTACAATTCTTTCTATCAAACCTACACACTACTTTTGAGGAAGTTTTTGTATGAGAATGAGAATCGACCAACATATCCATATCCATTATGTTAATGGATTAAGGCCCCTAATATAAATAATTATGAAGCACACTTGAGCACTGAACTGTCATATACAAATTTCTGACAAACTTTCTGAGCACGTTATTAACGAACAAAATACAATATAAAAATGAATGAAATTAATATATACTACAATGTGACAGAATTCAAATATGGCTCTATTTGCAACAACTCTTTTAAAAGTTGTGTTCAATAAGCCGTAACACTTCCAATACAATATTTCAGACCTTTGTTTTTGTCTTCGGAATCAATTTCAAATTATTGATTAGAATCACTAAGAAAATAATTGAAGTTGGTTTCGCTCAGCAATTTGCTCGGTCATTTTATCTTGTGATAAAACCTTTTCTTTGACAGCACCGTTATTTTTTTTTTTATAGTGCGCGCCAGGGCTTAAGTTTTAATCTAGATCTGAACAACTCCTTAAACTTCGCCACGTTCGCCTTGTTTGCTAAACCACTGACATTTCAAAAGTTGACAGATAGAGTATCGTATAGGGATGATGGATATGTCAAATGCTCCAAGGTGTCCATGAAAACGTTTGAATTGTGATTTTGTGAAATTTTTTAATTACATTTATTTTGACAAAAAACTGCCAGCAAAACCATGGCTGCTGGCCCCATTGCTGAAAGAAATCAAGGTAAAAATAACATTTCTACCCCAAAACCCACACCCCTCATAAACTAGACATAAAATTTACCGGCTAAAAATAATCTTTCCAGATGCCACAATCTATGTTGGCGGCTTGGACGATAAAGTTACTGAAACTCTGCTATGGGAACTATTTGTACAAGCTGGTCCAGTAGGTAAGTTGTAAACACAATATTATATCAATAGTTTTGGAAAATCTAATTTGAAATTGAAAACTTTCAGTAAATGTTCACATGCCCAAAGACCGCGTAACCCAAATGCACCAGGGTTATGGTTTCGTAGAGTTTTTAAGCGAAGACGACGCCGACTATGGCATCAAAATTATGAACATGATAAAGCTGTATGGCAAACCGATTCGTGTGAACAAAGCATCGGCCCATCAGAAGAACCTCGATGTTGGTGCTAATATCTTTATAGGAAATCTCGATCCTGAAGTCGACGAGAAACTGCTCTACGATACATTCTCCGCCTTCGGTGTGATTCTGCAGACACCGAAGATCATGAGGGATCCCGAAACAGGTAACTCCAAAGGTTTCGCATTCATAAACTTTGCCAGTTTCGAAGCTTCCGACACGGCCATGGACGCCATGAATGGACAATACCTGTGCAACAGACCGATCTCGGTATCCTATGCTTTCAAAAAAGATTCCAAAGGTGAACGCCACGGTTCTGCGGCTGAACGTCTTCTCGCCGCCCAAAATCCACTATCGCATGCTGATCGACCTCATCAACTGTTTGCCGATGCTCCAGTACCTCAGATGATGCCAGTCATGCCTGGTCAAATGATGCCGCCGCCAATGATAGCACCGCCACCGCCTCCAACTCCAGGTGGTATGATGCCTCCTCCTCCGCCGGTTCCACCACCGCAATCGTCTGGGTTCCCTTCGTCGGTGCCACCACCACCGCTGCCGCCCATGCCGGCTAATCAACCTCCATTACCTCCACCGGTGGGAATTCCACCACCTCCTCGCATGATTCCTCCGCCGCCATGGCAGGGGGGCCAGGCGCCTGCGCCGCCTCCACCTAATTTTCCCAATGGAATGCCTGGTGCGCCGCCTAGTGGCGCTCCTCGGCCGCCACCACCCAACTGGAGGCCTCCACCACCCGCAGGTTTTCAGAGGCCACCTTTCCCACCAAGACCGCCACCATTCAATGGGGAAGCAGCAGCTTTTCAATTTTAATTAAACAATAATTCTAGAAAATAACCGATCTGACCTTGAAATAAACTTCTTTTTGCAAAAAAATAATGAAACTAGTTTTAAAGTTACAAATTCCTGGAGGCACGATTTGAAAAGCAATAATTATGCAAATGTGCAAATGTAAAAATACAGACTTTACTAATGTATTCTGAAAAAATATTCTACTGATTTTGGAAAGCGTATTTTAATGAATTAAGTGAAAAGCTTTTCGAATTTTGCATTTAAGAATTTGCCTTGAATGATATTTAAATGAAGATAACCACACATTTTTCAAAAGGACGTTTGTTTTTCTATCAAAACAATTTCGCATGAATTATGAATTCGGGCTTTTTCTCTCCGAATAATTTGTAACAGTTTTTACGGATCCCTAGCAAAGCAGTAAAATACTAAAGAATTTTTGAAAATAGTTTTTCTTTACATCTTTAAAGGACTAAAAAAAAAAAAACACTTGAGACCTCCGCAAAAGCACTTTTAAAACGAGTCAAATACATTACAAGAGTTTATTTTAATAAGCAAGCTTATTTTCATCAAAATAAAAATTACTATTTTGATGTAAACATTTTCTTAAGTGGAAACACTTGATAATTTATATTTATCTTAATTGATTTCTTTAGAAAATATTTCAAAGAGCAGACAACAACTAAATGACTCACTGTAAATTTCAAGTTGGATATCTTGAGATAAAATGTTAAACTGAAAAATAATATGTAACGCTTTTCTATTTAAAAAAAAGCACATACCAACAAAATTGATAAAAAGATGCTTCTTTAAAAAAACAAGCCCTTTGTATGACTTTATGTTCAAAATTAATGTACTGAGACCTTGTAAAACAGTATTTTGGTTTTTGCTTTTAAATGCCTTAAACTTTTGTATAGGCTTTAACAATCGATGTATAATGCTGTCTTCCAGTTATTTTTAAATGGAATAAGTTTAAATAACTCACCAGCTTAAACTTAAGCTTCTACTAGAAAGTGGAATGCTTTGACCGGCTCGATTTTTTTTTTCAATTGTGATACTCTCCTTTTAAATCCTCTCAACATATCCTCTGGTTAAATCTTGTAAAGTTCATATGTTTGCTGATGACGTCCAATTATACTTGGACACTCCTATTATAGATAGCATAAGAAATGCTATTAACTATGTTAATGAGGATGTAGTAGTTATACAACAGTGGGCTCTCAAGCATAACCTCACCCTCAATCCAAGAAAATCTAAAACTTTGTGTATTTACAAACGTGCCCTTAATAAGTCAAGTTTTCCACCAGTTCTGCTGGGTGGCTCAGTTATTGAATTTGTAACGTCTGCTAGGAATCTATGTATGTAGGTATTATTTTTAACGAGACTTTCAACTTGGAATCACCATGCAGCTACTACAATTGGCAAGTTATATAGTGCTTTTCGTCTACTCTGGACATCCCAAAGGTTTGTTCCTGTCAGTAGGAAGATGTTGCTTGTAAGATCTCTTCTATTACCTATTCTGCTGTATGGATGTGCTGTAGCGTTGACTCAAATACAAGGCGAAAACTAAATGTTATATACAACAACTTTGCCAGATACATCTTCAATATAAGATATTACGACCATATTTCATGTTATTCTAAACAAATAACGGGTCTGACTTTTGATAACCTTATAAAATTTAGAACTCTCATTCAGCTGCACAGTATTATACAGTCTCGTCAACCTGATTATTTGCACAACCGATTAATTTTTTTCAAATTCGCTAAGAACTGTTGTACTGATCCAACTAAAATTTGCTTGCCTGCAATCTGAACGTACATTTTTAAATATTGTAAACTATAATTTTAAAATTGTATTGTTAGTCTCTACTAAATTTGAAATTCTCGAACGCTCTAACATATTTTATAAAGCCTTCACTAATAATAAGATTGTAATCGTAATGTGAAATATGAATTAATAAATATGAAATATCCTTAACGCAAGGTATTCAGAACTTCTTTAGCTGATATAATAACAATCAAATTTCATCACAAATTAAACAATCCACAAACATAACTTACTTCAAATAACACAACAAAGTTATAGCATTCAAAATCATAAAGAACAAAATGTGAACACAAACATTTTGTTGTGCCTTGGACAAAACAAAAATAGATTGCTCTTCGCCGCTTTGGTGATGATTTTTGGTCAAATGGCACGGAAAGATGGAAAGATTTTTATTACACTATTTCTGATTCACCCATTAAATACAACCCTAGATGATAATTATGTCAATAATAGAGTATCGATATCCTGATGTATGTATTTTAGGTTGTGGGAATTTAAATCATAAGTGAGGCTTAGGTTCATAGGCTAAAATTAAATATACAAATCACTATGGTTTCCTTAATAATATCAGTCCTGAAAAACATAATGATTCCTTAACTAACTGCGGGATCTTGCCATATTCTAAAAGCGATCTGCGTTTAAAAAGTTAAACATAGCGTGCTACGGTTATATTCCTTAAGGTACTGACGGACCTTAGAAGAACTACATACCGAACATTACAACATGCAAAAGTTTAAAACAAAAATGCTCACGAAACCATCCCTTTAGTCTGTGACAAAATAAGATAAAAGTTCCTGATAAGATAACACATCTGCATTGCAAATACAATGTGGAGTGGTTATTCTTCTAACTTTTTGAATTGAAATAAAAGGCAAGGTACCTCATTCAGAAGAACCAAACATATTCCAGCAGAACCAACCAGTTTGTTCTTCTTTTTTTTTTTATCAAATTCAAGAAAAATCCTCACAAAAGCCTTAACCATGAAATACTTTGGAGTATTAGCATTCATTGCAGTCACTGCAACTCTCATGGCCATTACAGAAGGTAAAAATTCTACTTGGGGTGTTATCGGTCCCAAGGATATTCTGCTCCATCGTGAAATTGTTTCGTTGGATTGGAAGTTGTTCCGTGTTGTGTCTCGTGACGTGGAATTCTATCCAAGGGTAAGTTATTATTTAATTAATTGAAGGTTCCTAAACTTAGGTAAAAATAATATCCCAATTTAGAATACTACCCGCACAATAACCGCAGTTCGCGCTATTGACTTCTCTAAAGGCAAGAGCGGTGGCTATGGATATTTGACCCGTGGAGGCCCTGGATTCCGTAATGTTACCGTTCATCTTAAATCTCAACGTGGTCAAAGCTTGAATATGGCTGTTGAAATTATTGGTTATTAATCAATTAAAGAAGTGAAAAATTTTAACAAAAACTAAAATTTTAATATAAAAATTTGTTGGTGAAAAATGAAGAAGTTTATTCTTATTTCAAATTCTCAAAACATTATTCTTTTTATTTTCATTTTTTAGATTTTGTTTCTGTAAAGTTACTTATCAAGTCGAACACCCATTTGGGCTGATCCATTGGTGCCATATGCCCAGCATTCCGAACCAACATCTCTGTCAAGTTTCCGGCTTGTTTCTTATAGCCAGCAACTTCCCCATCTACCAACCAGATTTCTCGACTTGCCTTTTTATATTCCTCAGCTGAATTAAATTTCAATTTTTGCACATAATTCATAGTCAGGGGGTAGGCTACAATAATGTCAAGTTGTCCATTATAAATGCAAACTTTTAATCCATTGTCCAATAATTCGGCCACCCACGGGGCGACGCTATCCATAACATCTTTTTTCAGATATTTTTCGACTTTATTTTCGCCCTCCAGGTCGTGGAACGTCTTATTGCCAACGTGTATTGCTCGTCTGGTTAATGCCGATTGTAAGAATTCTCCCATAACAGCGTCTCCGTCATCAGGTTTAGTTTTCAAATAATTGAAGTATTGGTCATAGCCGGTGAGGTTGCGAAACAGTGATCCATAAGATGTCTCATCCATGTTGATCAGACTATCGAATACATCAAAAGCACAGTCCATGTCGCGCTTATGGATGCAATCGATGCCTTTCTTCTCCTCAATTTCGAACTTGCGACGTCCGTTCGAGTCGATCAGACCCAACTGATAAAGATAGTCTCCGTAGTTCATCTGGTTTTGTGGATCGGAGAGACCATTGCCAATGGCCATACCCCTCAAGGGAATAACTTCCTTTTGTGGAGGTTTCTGGACGCGATAAGTGTAGTATGCTAACGCAGGTACATATTTCCCACCATACGATTCACCGGTTATATAAAAGCCCTTGGTCTTTGAAAAATCAAACAACAAGAATATTTGTTTCATTGCTTCGTAGAGATTATGACCGACTTCTTTTTCATTACGAGAGTATCCTGCCTCATCATCGGCAAAACTAAAACCAGTTCCCACGGGATTGTCAATATAAATCAAGTTCAAGTTTTTATTCCATCGAAATTCTCGTTGCTTTAGTTTATCCCCATTAAATTCGAAAGGACCATTTTCTGTGAACAGACCGAACAACGAAGAAGCTCCTGGTCCTCCCTGCAGCCAGAGGACCACAGGGGCAGTTTCAGGCTCTACTTCAGCTGGAAAGTACCAAAAGAATAAATTAGAGTTATAGTGTTTGTCGACAGTGAGATAACCAGAGAAGCTTTTCGCTATTTGAAATTGAGTTCCAACAACTTTTGCTTTTGTTTGGGCTTCTGTTATTTTTTTAGCTTCTATCAACGGAGTCAAGAAAAGTGGCTCTCCGGGGTCACCATTATCATGATAAGCTTTGAACCTGGGATAAGGATTGATGAACGATTTGCGATATGGCTTCTCGCAGCGAACTGATGGAATTTGTAGAAATGCAAACAACAAAACCAACACCGCTATTGGATAATGCATTATTGTGGAATTCCTGTTTCGGTCTTAAATAAAATTAAATGTAAGAATATTTTTTATATTTAACAAAAACTAAATATTTACTCTTTCCAACTATGACTTTGAATCCACCTTCTTAATGTGAGATTTAACAAAACAAGGAAAAACTGTACTTTCCCTCTTTCTTATCAATAAAGTAATTGAATTGCTTCATAAACAGATGAGAACCAGATGTAAATGCCGAGCCGACTGTTGCTTGGATTTCTCTGACCACGACCACTGACTGACCAGTTGACATGACAACGACAATACAGAAAGCAGAGTTACCAATAGAATACAAATGCAGACGTTTTTTTTTAAATCTTTTGAATTCGGGGATACAACTTTTTTAAAATAACATTTAAAACTTTAATGCAGCGTGTTTTTATCAATTTGATATTATATCGCTAATGCTTGCTTAAATTTCAAACAAATTCTTGTAGATGGGAAATGTTTAAAAAACAAACAGGTCATGGGATTTCAATATTATGGACCTTTTTGAGGCACTGATCTCTATAATTCAGAGATTATAGTTCAGAGATTATAGAGATCAGTGTTTTGAAGCTATTAGTCCAGTCAAGGAATGAGTTGTAGAGTGCGTGAGCAGGTAACTAAGCGATTCCTTCAGAAACTTGTTTAGGGGGCTTAGGTTGTTAACATACCAAAAGTCCTGACTCCTAGGTGATGAGCGGGGGGAGGAGGAGGGGGTAAAGGTACGAATTTAGGGTTTTTCGCTTATATCTCGA
The DNA here is from genome assembly GCA_951509635.1 of Eupeodes luniger. Taxonomy (NCBI): domain Eukaryota; kingdom Metazoa; phylum Arthropoda; class Insecta; order Diptera; family Syrphidae; genus Eupeodes; species Eupeodes luniger. Next base: position 127,473,287 of record OX608075.1, on the reverse strand, counting down.
AAACGGTGCATCGGAGAGAAATATTTTTAGAAAATAAAATGATGTTCTTAAAATTATCTAAAACTTTTATGTTAAATGTTTTTTTCTAATTCCTAACCGTTTTCGAGCTATACCCTCGGAAAAAGTTGAAATTTACAAAAAAAATCAATTTACGTCAAAATATTCATAAACATTGTATCATATTGTCTAAACCTATTCATAAACGAAAAGTACGGATAGGAAAGAAGTTGTAGATTTTTAAATTCCTTTTTAGAATATATATACATATGCTGATTAATGCCCAACCCGCCTAAAGTTACAGCTATTTTAAAACTTGTATAGCATTTTGCAATTTGCAGAAAATTAGTTTGTATGTATATCATATTCTTTACCCACAACCTTTTTCGTTCTCTTGGCTCTTGCTGAATGGGCTCTACATCGTCTTCATCGTCCTCATCGTCAGCAGGCACTCTGTTCAGGCACTTCCCTTGACAGTGAAGGCACGCTGCAGAACAGATGAGCATCGTTTTTCGGCAGCCACATTTTCCAATTACACAATCCTTGGTGCAGCGGCAAAATATAGTTTTCAGAAGAACCTCTGTTGCTGGTAGATTTGCCATGTACCCTTTCCATTCTGGCAACGGGATGTTTAGTTTTTTTGCAACAAACCAGAGAACATCTAATGGTTGAGGGTGAACCACTTCTTCGGGTACGTTACTGCGTTTGACCACTACACTTTCCAGGCTAGAGCTCTTCTGGAATGTTTTCAGCGGAATTATGCCAAGTTTGCCAACATCATGTGATAAGGGCATGTTCTTCAATCTTGGCATGTCTGCACTTTTTTCAAGGGAATTCGAGGGAGTAATGCACCTGATTCCACCCATAGCATGAAAAGTGTTGAGCCCATCTATAGTACATACGTTGAAATCAACGTTGTCGAAAACAAATTGATTGAAAGCACCTCTACAACTCATTCCTTGACTGGACTAATATGATACAATGTTTATGAATATTTTGACGTAAATTGATTTTTTTTGTAAATTTCAACTTTTTCCGAGGGTATAGCTCGAAAACGGTTAGGAATTAGAAAAAAACATTTAACATAAAAGTTTTAGATAATTTTAAGAACATCATTTTATTTTCTAAAAATATTTCTCTCCGATGCACCGTTTTCGAGATATAAGCGAAAAACCCTAAATTCGTACCTTTACCCCCTCCCCCCCCCGCTCATCACCTAGGAGTCAGGACTTTTGGTATGTTAACAACCTAAGCCCCCTGAACAAGTTTCTGAAGGAATCGCTTAGTTACCTGCTCACGCACTCTACACCTCATTTTGGGTCATTTATTGACTGGACTATATACATTTTTAAAGTTTATTTTTCCTCGAAATAAATCGCTTCGAAAGTATCCAATATAAACACCTAGGAACTAAGGAATTAGGAGAAACTCATAAAAATAAAACATTCTTCAGTTGGGATTTTTATTAAATAATTTTGGCCTACGGTAACACTGTCTATTGAGTGGCCACCAGCGTTACCACTTCTCAAAAACAAGTGGAAGTAGATTTGAGGAAAAAAGCGAAATAGATTGAGAAAATTGGAAGTAGATGTCAAAAATGAACTTTTTCATATTATTCTACATATTTTTAAATTACATTATTTGAATGAAAGAATTCAAAAATATAGAATTATTTAAGCGTTCATGTCATATAATTTAATATGTTAATGTAACATTTCTTAAATTAATCGAAATCGCAAAGATTGATCTCGTGCTGGTCAGATGAAATGACTTTAGGATGTTTTGATTGCAAAGGACTAGCTCTACAAGAAATAGTTATTGAATTCATAATACAATTTCAGTATATAAACACTACTTTTATCTTTTTTTTTTGACAACTTGAAAATAAAAAACTTCATATTGAAAATTAAAAACCAAATCCAAAATAAAATAACACTAGAGCACAACTGAACGCATATAACAAAACAAAGAAATAAAATGCAGGACTTGGTCGCATGAACTCGCTCATGTATCCAAAAAGTCTGTCTATTTTCTGTATTTTAAAATTTAAAATGTACCTGCAAAAATGTTTGTATACATTTTGGTATTAGACGTCTTGCATTTTAATTTTGTAAAACAACGACGACCCATTTTCAAGAGCAATACAAAAATATTTACTTATATTGAAAGAAGCCAAACTAAGAACAAACATTTTTTCAGCGAAAATTTAAAAAGAAATCTATATCGGTTTGTTTTGGGAAAATTCGAACTATCGATTTTTGACCGTACAAATTTGTACTGGGACTACTGTTATTTTTAGTTTTTAAAAAATCAGGAATAATGTCTTTTTCAATTGGCAATCTGGAAGTGAAAAAAAGCATTCTGAATGCGTTCAATTGGGCAAAAGTGACAGTTCTGATTCTGAAAAGAAGAGAATTTCCCTTCTGGTTTTAAAAACAGAATCAGAAGCAGAATCACTCACACATTCATAAATTTTAAATGTCACTTCCTCCATGTTTGCAGCACAAAAACAAAATGAAATTTAGCGCGAATACACATATATGTGACACATGTCATACTCAACCAATACATTCTCACCAAACTTCAGATTCTTCGGAATAAAAAAAAACTGTTCAATTGGGATTCCGAATCGAAGAACAATTCCAGATTGCCAATTGAAAACGACGTAAGACTTCCTTACCATCGTAATGTCATGTTTGATTAAAATCTCGAGTTCGAAATTTTTTTACACATGCAAAACTTGCCATATAATTCTTTTATGTCGCAAGTAAAAATGACAAAAGGGTTAGACTAGAATACAATAGATAAAAAAGAATCTTATTACAAATGCAAAGACTCAAGCGATTTTTAATTCTCTTGTATTTTTTATGAACATTTTGAGACTGCATACAAGAGTGATAAGGAGAAAAAATAAGTAGATTCAGTCTATTTTTATTAGTATTGAAGTAGTTAGAAACACAGACCTTAAAAGTGAAGTAGATTTCAATATTTTGGTGAGGTGCGAAGTAGGAAGTAGATTTGAATTTTTTTGGAAAAAAAGAAGTGGATCTACTTCAATTATTGAAGTAAAGTGGTAACGCTGGTGGCCACACCATATAAATTTAGTAATTTAAGGGTTGCCATAACGTTTGTTTATATTTTTATAAACAGCTAACAATCATTTTATTTTAATTCTTTTTTACTTGCCACATTATATTTTATATAAGAACTGTACAAGTTTTGCATTCATAAAAATTTCGAACTCAAGATTTTATTGAAACATGAATTACGATGGTAGAGAAGTTCAGAAAAGTTCCGTATGTCTGTTTTCGCCCCTACAGCCCAAACCATTGGGTCGGTAGAGTTCAAACTCATAATTTAAGGTTTTAAGCAGATTACCGTTAGGTTCAAGTACACTTTACATATATAATATAGCCATTTACCCGTCATAATGAAAACGATTTTTTGGGTTTAGATAGAAAACCTTTAGTAATAAAGTACATATAACGAAAATCACACAGAATGAAACAGAAAATTTCAACCCTTTCGATTTATTTTATAATCCCCAAATTCTGAATCGTGTAAATCGACATTTCAGCTTGCAGGTAAACCAGAATGATAGATAGGATTCCAGTCTCCATATGGAGGGTCTTTGGTTAGGTGTTTTTTTATTTTTCAATGCCAAAAATAACAGTAGTGGTTATTCAGTAGTAGCCATTCTTTGGTCAAAATGGATTTTTATTAAATTTTCAATAAAATTATACTAAAAAACATATTTTAAGTTGCTCCAGAAAGGTACTTTTCATAGAAACGTTATTTTGTTTTAAAATTTCTCAGGAACTAGAGGAGTGATTTAAATTTTTTTTCTGAACAAGCTCTTACATTGTTTAAATATATAATGATCAAAAATGTCCTTCTTTTGGATTAATTTTTATTTTTCAAAACTCGATATCTTAAAAACAGATCAATATTTTTTTAACGAAATTTAAAGCTATAACATATGTATATTTATAAGCATTAAATAATGTTGACGAAGGCAACTAGTTAGTTGGTCAAATGTCATAAGCTTCAAACTAGGAACTTTAATTCACTAACCCCTACTTTCAGTTGATCGTGCAAAAACTACCAAAAACATATAATTTTCTACGAAAAAGCTTCTGAAGTTGTCAGTTAAATGACAGAAGTAGACTTTACTTGATAATAAGGAGAGATTTTTTTGACTTACTTTCCATTAAAGTTGCCTTAATTGGAAGGTCCCTTAGTTCTATTTAAAATTCGACCTTCATAAGTATTTTTAACAATAAACTTCAGTCGTTTGCTCCTGTTAAACTGGTGATCAAGTCGAACATCCACTTAGGCTGATCTTTGGGAACCATATGTCCGGCATTACGCACTAACACCTCTAACAAGTTACCTGCTCTTTTCTTGTACCCAGCTATTTCTGAATCCTTGCCCGTGCCTACTCTCCATATTTTGCGTTCGGCGACTTTGTAGAAATCTGCATTTGAGAACTTCAAGTTCTGTAAGTAATTAACGGTCAAGGGATATGCTACAATAATATCCAACTGTCCATTATAAATGCAGACTGAATAGTATTCTAGGATCTCAGCCACCCAATGAGCCACACTGTCCATTACGTCTTCTTTTAGGTATTTTTCAACTATGTTCTCATCGTGCAGGTCGTGGAATGTTCGGTTGCCGACATGTATGGCTTTTCTTATATGAGAAGATTGCAGAAATGTTCCCATGTTATCCTCTTCTTTCTCATCTTCGGTAGCATTGAGATAGTTGAAATAGGTATTGAAGCCAGTTAGTTTTCTGAACAAAGATCCATTGACTTTGCCGTCTATGTTCATAATATTGTCGAAAATATCAAAAGCGCATGTCATGTTGTGGCTGTGAACGCAATCAAGTGCTTCTTTTTCAGATTTTTTGAATTTTAAAGCACCTGGCAAGTCAATAAGACCCAATTGATAGAGATAGTCTCCATAATTCAATTGATGCTCCGGATCTGATAGGCCATTGCCGATAGCAACACCTTTTAGAGGAATATGAACATCATTGTGAATAGAGTTTTGAGCATGATGAATGTAATAGGCCAAAGCTGGAATATACTTCCCAGCATAGGATTCGCCAGTTATCCAAAATCCATAAGTTAGTTTAAATTCAAACAGCTGGAATAATTGTTTAACAGCTTCATGGAGATTGCTAGCAACTTGCTTTTCATTCCGCGCATAACCCTCTTCATGTTCGGTAAAGCTAAACCCCGTTCCAACTGGATTATCAATATAAATCAAATTTAACTTCTCGCTCCACGCGAACTGCCTCTTTTCAATTTTCTTCTTTTTTATATGAAACGGACCATTCTCTTGGAATAGTCCGAACAACGAAGTCGCTCCTGGTCCACCTTGGAGCCAAAGCACAACCGGAGCATATGGTTGATTAATTTCAGCGGGGAAGTACCAAAAAAACATATTCGAATTGAATTGCTTGTCTACGGTTAGATAACCGGCATAGCTCTTCGCTGCTTTAAAAGTAGGGTCCACAACTTCGGCGGCTGTTCGCGCTGCTGTTATGTTGTTTGCTTCTATCATTGGGGTCAGGAATAGCGGCTCTCCGGGGTCACCACCATCGTGATAAGCTTTGTATCGCGGATAAGGGTTGATGAAAGGACGGTGATATGGAATGTTTGCCGAAGTAGCTGATGCAGAATTAAGAATTATTGTGCACAGCCAAAGGAAAATGAAGATTTGGTGACCACCGACGATGCAGTAATTCATCATAACTACGGAGAATATTTAAATTTTTGTTTATTATTATGTCACTTGGTGTGTATAGGCAGTAGGCACTTACAGTGGCGAGCAAAATAATAGCAGTGTAATAGGCAACAAGCTATAATTTTTCATAAATCAATAACAGCCAATTTTTCGCAACTCTACTTTATTTTGGTACTCAGAGTAATTATCTTAAAAGGTGCAAGTGATAATTTAACGGTAAATTCTCATTACTTTGTTTAAATGTCACTTTGTGTAGTGTAATTCATTATTTTAGGCGAGCAAAATAATAGCAGTGATTGACAAATTTGATTTAAATAATTGTGTTTTAGTTAAAATTTTGATTTCAAAAGTTTTAAAAACAAGTCCTGTTATTCTATTTTATATTTCCCTTAAAATTGTAATCAAATTATTGAATTTAATAATTTAAAGTGGGTTGAGGTAAACACTACACACTGGAGAGGCGGAAATTTATAATAAAGCTCATTTTTCAAGGCAAAACGTACAAAAAGGTTCAGGAACTTCTTGGCTGTTCAGCGAAGATGCTAAGGAGCGCCTAACCTTTGAAAGAAGGGCAGAAACGATAGACGAAAACAATCTCTTACACCATCTTATATAAAACGTGTGGTCCGCTTTTCAAGGAATAATCCTTCAGAAGCAGCTACAGGAATTGCGGACGAGCTTGACGTGCCGTGCGGTGTGCATACGGTGAGGAGAACACTAAGGGAGCATAACTTAAATGTTCGCAGTCCAAGAAAGGTTCCACTTTTAAAGAAACACCTTGTAGTTAAAAGGGTAAAGTTTGCTCGCCAACATTTTGGATAGGCTCCCAAAAAGTGGAGAACCATTCTCTGGACCGATGAAAGCAAGGTGGCTCTCTATGGTGGAAAAGGATCTCGGGAGTTTGTGAGAAGACCCCCGAACGTGGAATATAACCCTAGATACACTACAAAAATTATTAAGCATGGGGGATCCAGTATAATGGTTTGAAGATGCTTCTCCTATTATGGAGTTGGCCCAATATACTGCATCAAAAGCATTATGAACCAGCACTCTTACGTGGATATCCTGCAAAACACTATGCTGCCATATGCCGAATACGAATTGCTCCTCAAATGGGTGTTCCAGCAGGATAACGACCCAAAGCATACCAGCAGAGCAGCCATGCAATGGTTCCAAGATAATAGGTTTGAGGTCATGAAGTGGCCTGCACCGTCTCCTGACCTCAATCCCATCGAGAATCTGTGGGCAGATATTAAAATAGAAGTATCCAAGGCAAAACCAAAAAATAACGGAGAGTTATGGAGCGTTGCTGAGCAGGCATGGCAATCAATAACACCTTCAAGATGTCAGGGACTTATGGAGTCAATGAAACGTCGCTGTGAAGCTGTTATAAAAAATAATGGTCATGCTACCAAATACTAGCTTTAATTAAATAAAATACCGTTGAAAAGAACTTTTTGTGACCTTGTTATAATTTAATTTAATGAAAAAGAAAATCACTGCTATTATTTTGCTCGCTTTATTTTGAGGTTTATTTTGGTTTTGGATTACTGCTTAGCTAATTAGCAATAAATTAAATTCCATTCTTACTAAAAATTAAATTTTAATGAATCTTAAGGAGTTTTACTTAAAAAAATTTCCAACATCAAAACTCTTTTCATGTTTTATGTTTTGTTTAAAATAATTTTCCATGCACTGCTATTTTTTTGCTCGCAGCTGTACCTGCTTGTCCCAGGAATTGAGATTTAATTACTTAAGAGTTCTTCGGTGATCAATTGTAAATGAATAATAAGCTCTGGAAAACAACAATGAATTTGATACTAACTGATATTATTATTATTATTTTATTACAATGCAATGAATTACAAGATAATACAATTTAAAGCACTAGCTCCAGGACTATCAGCTAAAAATATAAATAAAAGAGTTTATACGAATTGAGAAAAAGTTAAATAAGCTGATCTAGATTTAATTTTTTTAATATTTTATAGACTAATTTTATATTTTCTTCAGAAGGATTTTTCATAATATTTAGGATAGATTTGTTTTTAATAAATTTAGGAAGGATATTATTGTTGATTGAGTTACAGTTGAAGAGTAGATGGTGGATGGTGAGTATTTCTCTGTTGTTGCAGAAGTGGCATATTGGTGGATCTTTTTTCTCGATTTTTTTTTTTTCAAGTCGTATACCTGTGACGATTTGCTGTATTTCTCATATTTCTGTTGTTGTATTCCTGATGTACATACCCACTGAATTTGGCCTCAAAGCTTGATTTTGATTGAGTCGGGTCCTGACGAAATTGTCAATTGCTGATCTTGCTGCTTCACTGCTTTTGTAATAAACCAACCAATCACTCGGATCTTTGCTTGTTGGTCGATCTAAAATATTTAGTTCTATTTCAAGATCTGATGTAGTGGTAAAGGCGTACGCTATTAATTTTGCGTTACATAATACGTTGTTCACATTTTTTTGCAGAGTGAAACGTGCATGCAGACCTCTTGTATTATTATTTATTGCCAAAATACTGCTGCATAGGAAATAGATACTAGGGCAAGCTACCGTCGAATATGCCGACTTTGTGACTAACTCTAGATCTACCTGATAGGGAAAGTAAGAGTTATTGTCATCATATTCTTCTGTTTGTAAAAACATAGTAATTGCATCCCTCTCTAGATCCTCAGTGAATAACCATTTTAACATCTCAGATGCATTTTGGAGTCCGAGTTGGATGTGGGTGGTCATAAAGAGCGTAAGTGCGGCGCAGTCTTTATGTCTTGATGCTTGTGTGCCAAATCGTACTTTGGAATACTCGTTGTTTGGGAATTTTATAAAAAACATATCAATTATGCACATCAATTTGCAGAAGTTTTTACAGTTTTCCCAACCTCGTCCTATTGTAGCCGCCCCAGGATACATGAATGTAGTTGTTCGATCATCAGCTCCCGGTAGACCTCTGAGAAAGTTGCGGATCTGATTTGATAGCTGAGTTTTATACTCAGGTGAGTTTGCCCTAGCATATCTATAAATGGACGTGATATATGTCATGATGAACAAATCTTGTTCTGGAGCAATATCCGGTCCAACTTGTAAATTTTCCATTGGATCATGTCTCAATGCTATATCGGCTAAAGCCAACGGTGAAATCCTAGTACCTTGTGCTCCAATAACTCGATTATAGGATTGCCATGTGTCACTGAGCTCGTCAGTGATAGTTAAAAGTTTTAAATACAAGAATGCCATTGCTTCATTTAAGGCTGGTCGACTCCCCAATATGCCTCTGTAAAGAGAGTTACGCACTTCCACTAGTGATGTATTGACAGCATCATTTTCTAATTTGATTTTAATTATTATGGAAGGTTTTGCATTCCTGTTTAAATTGAACCAAGTCGATGGATAAGAGACAGAAGCAGTAGTAGCAATTTGTTTGACAGTTATAGGTTGTCCCGGTTGTGACCTGCAATAGTAGGCCTTTTCTGCTGGTGCTGCGGCAGCGGGGTCTTGTGCAGGAGGATTGATGTTGGCCATTTAGATAGTTTTATTTGATGGTATTCTGATATCTCTGATTTGAGAAGACGTTGTTGTACTAACTGATATATTTCTATTATGAGCTTTAAAGACTATTTTTATTTTTTAATTAGAATCCATGTACAAAGTTGTGCACTGGTCTAAATAACGATTTACGATCTACAAATCAAAACAGTCTCGAACAAACGGAATTGGGAAAATGAGAAGAAATGAGATTCAAAAACACTCTAGCATAGACACACCACATAAAGACCGGAATCTTTCGTACGTTTTACCCTCCAACACCCATTTGTTTACATTGTTGTATTTGTAATTTTGACTTACGTCCATTTTGAAATTTGAAATCCAACAACAATTCGATGCGGTGTATTTACTTGTTTTGACAGATGTTTTTTTTTTATTAAATTGCTGTGGTGAACATAAAAGTATCAGCTGTTCGGGAAAATGAATTTCTGTCAAAATAAGAAATAAAATAAAAAAATACATTTTTACAGAAAAATAAATGCCCAATTACACTTTTTTTTCTCAAAAAAAATTCTTTGTATGATTCCCGATTGATCAGTATATAATTTTCATTTCTAATCAAAGGGAAACACCGTCAAATATCGATTCAAATTTTTAAATTTGCAAGTAGACACAATATGGTATCCTCATTTGAACCAATTTCCGCACCACATTGAAACTCACTTGGAAGTGTTCTTATAAGTTTTTTTGATTGTAACTAAAAAGTGTGAATGCAACTTTCTTACTCACACTTCAAGGATTCCAGGAAGGTATAAACCATTCCTGTAGGTACATTATTGTACCAAGGACACGACCGAATGAGTTCGAATGTTTGCATTTTTTAACATTTTTGATAGGAAAATGGTAGAATTAGAAATAAGGGTGCGTGGGAAGAGGCGTTGCCAAAATGTGCCCGATCGGAAATTTGTACAAGTGTGATAACTAATACCGTAAACAAAATGACCTGAAATATAAAAAGTTTATTTAGAAAAGACAAACTGTTATTATTTTCTTAAACAAATTTTTTCCAGGGTAGTGGGCGAGTGGCCCGCACATTTTGGAAATGGCCCTCAAAATTGCCCTTACAATTTTTGTCTTCGCGGCAACGCTGGTGAGAATTGATGTTTCAGCTTGTAGGCAAAACCAAAAACACTCCATTACCAAGACCGGAATCTCAGACTGACATTTCGGTTTGCCTACAAGCTAGAAAGCACTAAATGTGAGAAAGTGTGCGTGAAATGATGCAAAAAACCAAACACATTCTCACATTTAGTGCTTTGGCCCATCAAAACGCTTCATTATAGTAATCAGCCCCATCTAAATGCTTGATTTTGAATGTTTCATGGCCTCGTTCAAAAACTAAACAATCCTAACCAACAGAATCTGAAGTGCTGACATGGTCTTAAATTGGAAGATTTGTATAGCTTTTTAATTTCCATCCAAATAAATGTTGTAAATGTATTTTAAATAAAATAAAATTGACCAAATACAAATTATTTAATGATTTATTAGTGCTTTATTTTGTTTACTTAAATTATTTGCGAACGCAACATGCGCTGCAACTGGTTAAGTAAACTTAGAGCATTTTTTTGGCGACGTTAGAAGTTCAGGTGGAAACAATAGGCGGGGGTGCATCCGTATTTGTTTGTACAGAAAATGCTACGAGAAGCATACTTGTGAAGTTCCATTGCCAACTTTAGCTAGTTCAGATTCGTCAATTAGATTAGTATTTTCATCATTTAAGAAGTTCGACAAATGCAAGACCAAATTTTAGTTTTGTTTGTTGCAGAAATATTCCTGAAAATTTCTTTTTGAGGGATTATGTTAAAGTTAGAATTTTGTTTGTAGTTAGATTTTGGAATAAAAATTTGAGGGAACCATGTTTTAAAAATAAGTTGCTTTGTGTAAAGCATCTTTAAGGAATAGAAAAATAGGAATATGGTTGCACACAATGCCAACGAAATGAGTGCAATAAATAGATTTAAGTAACTTTTTTTATTCCAGTATGGGGAAACCGAACACCCAATAGAAAAAAACCGGTATACGCGCCAAAATCCATACTTCTTGACTAAATAATGTTATCTTCTATGTTTACGCATAAAATTACGAATTTTGTAGCATATGAAAATTTCTAGACATTTAACAATCTGAAAAATTAAATATGCTATGAAATAATTGGCTGCTATTAATGCTAGTTTTTTTTCTAAAAAGTTGACGAAGGTTAGCCGGAGTGGAAATTTCTTTAATTCTCAAAAATATTTTTCTACACTAACCTCTGCTTTATACCTGAAAACTATTGTTTATGTATATTTTCTTCTATGTTCTGCATTTATAAAATGTAATCTATGGAAGTATTTACTATATTAAGAAAAACAAAAACATGTACGTAAAACTCATTAATTTGTTTCATTATTAGCAGCACTTTTACTAAACATACCCTTCAAACAATAATAAGTAAACTTAAACTTTGGTAACTAAACATTTTCAAGGAATGAATGAATATTATATTTTGCGTTAAACTGTGGGAATTCACTTAAAAAACTTCTGTACGTCAACAATAAACATTAATGTCCATTACATGATCTATTGAATGAGTTGTGCATGAATTCAGAACGATTTTAAGACGTTTTCATTTTGTGATATATGTATGTCAAAATTTTCATTTTTTTTGCTCTGCATTTATTCAACAGGTTCGCTATAATGGTTCTGATTATTTTTTTAAAACATTGGTGTTCCTTTGATGCATAGTTTTTTTTGATAGCAAATACATGTATTCTTCCATCAATCAAGAATGTTATGGATAAGGTATTTTTCGATTATAACTTTTTTTTAAATGTATTATTTATTAATCAAAATGGCATTGAAAAATAGTTGCAAGCTTAAATCATTAAAAACAAACTATAAATATATTTGGATTAGTTAAATTGCTACAGATTTTAATTACTTGCAAAAAAAATATTTGGGCCGTTCGTTAACGAAAATGTATTAGAATTCAATAAAAAAATTGCGCTCGCACCCTTAACTTGATGGTTCTTCGAACGCATCTTTGATACAAAAATCCGAAGTTTATTATGAAATTTAAAGAATTTCGTAGTGATTACTCTAAATTAGTGAATTAATTATAATAAACTGATGTTGAACATGCTTTTTTCAAGACAAAAAGGTACATTGGTTCACTATCCACAAAATGCCTGCAAAATTAAAGCTTAAAACTGACTTTTTCATGGAAAAAAAGTAAAAAGAAAAACATGAAAAAACTTATTAACCACCCCATTTTGTTTTTGCTGTGCAAAGTGCCGCTAGCCCACGGCATCGTTTTTTTTTTGTTTGTGCTCACATCTATTCATGGACTAATTGTCAAAATTACAAATAAAACAATGTAAACAAAAGGGTTTTGGAGAGTGAAACGTACGAAAGATTCCGGTCTTGGTAATGGAGTGTTTTTGGGCAAAACCAGAATGACAGATTGGTTTCCGGTCTTTATATGGTGTGTCTATGCACTCTAGTATAGATTTCGATTCTGAGCGAACGTGATCGAGTCGACCCAAACAATTTCAACTTGATTCCATTTTATAGATTGAAATTATGTGTGACAGTGTGAGTTATGTTCTGATTTCAATGGAAGTTTGGAAATTTTGTATGAATAAAGAAAATAACTTATTTTTTTAATGCATTTTTCTAGAGATGGGGTCAAAAAAGTCGCATAATTTTTTAAAAAGGGTCAAAATAGAAAATTTTTTAAAAAGTCGTATCATGATCGCATGAGGCACAAAAAAGGGTCAAAATGGGACTAAAGTCGCAGACAAATTGCAGACAAAAACATAAATCAGGCCAAGGAAGGGGGAAAGGGTAAGGAAACATAAACGGACGGACTATGGCACATCAGGGCACTGCGGATGTTAGTGCAGTGAGGCCATTAGTCCGTCCGTTTATGTTTCCTTACCCTTTCCCCCTTCCTTGGCCTGATTTATGTTTTTGTCTGCAGGCGAGGTTGAGTTTCGGGGGCAAGATCCCCCCCCGTCCGACGAGCTGACGCCGTGCAACGCAAGCAGGCCGCGTCCCCCGGAGCTCAACATTCTAACCTAACCTTTCCCAAATCTTCCTATCTCTTTTTCCTACCTCATCCTTGTTGAAATGTGTATATCACCTAACCGATGATACCTGGCGCCATCTGCTAACTAAAAAGGGGAACTAAACATATGTTGCCACCTTTAATTGAGCAACATATGTTCAGCACTTCAGCACTTCAGCACATCAACATATCAGCACATCAGCGGCTCAGCGACGCTGTAACCATTTTCTTTTCTTAATCTTAATTCATTCTTGCCTACATTTTACTTTAATAAAGATCAACTTTTTATTAAACTGCGTTTTTCATTACAGGTTATGGGCCCAGATGGTCTAAGTACTCTAAGTCAGTCGATTTAAATATTTTAATCAACTTTTATCAATCTAATGATTGAGGACGAATCAAAGAAGAAAATAAAAGAAGACAAAAACGAAAACGCCAGCGGAGTATCTCAACAAGTCTTCATTATGTCGATTACATCAGTTCCAGCATCATTCGAGAAGCTAGATGGCAGATTAAATTTCATTGATTGGAAGTACGCAATGAAAATCCATCTTTTAAATTGTGATTTATGGGAATTCGTCGATGGCACCAAATCCGACGAAAAACAAGAGTCACGTGCTCTGGCGGCAATTGTGTCTGGAGTGAAAACTCATATATTTACAGACATACGTGAACTCAAAACTGGAAAAGAGGTCTGGGGTAGGCTCCAAAGCGTTTACGAGCTAAAAGGTTTCTCCAGAGTGGCCGCACTTATTGAGGAGTTGGTGAACGTTCGTTTTTCCGATTGCAAAAGCATGTCGGAGTACCTTAACAAAAAGGTTATGTTTGCCCAACAACTAAAAGCAATCGATAACGAAATCAAGGACGGGGTCCTTGCCGCTCTGATTTTTGTTAGCCTTCCAGATTTCTACAAGCCATTAATTATGGCACTAGAGAACTGTGGAGCCGATCTCACTACTGATCTGGTCAAGGAACGTCTCTTAGCTGAATCTGCGCGCTTTGAGAACGTTGGTAAGGAAACGGCTTTATCTTCCAGAACACGTCCATTCAAGAAGGGCAGTAGTAAGTTCCGTGGCAAATGTTTTAACTGCGACAAAGTTGGCCATCGATCTGCAGAATGTCGTGCTGCCAAGAAGTTCGTAAAAGAAAAAACTGAAACTGGCTTGATGTCACAAATGCAGCTTAGTACTTCCACCGCACTCGGAGTTGGAAAGTTCAACACTGACGATTGGTATGTGGATTCAGGAGCAACCGTTCACCTAACTGGCCGAAAGGACTGGTTAACGAATGTTAAGGTGTTGAATGGGGGTGGAAAGGTTGTTACAGCCTCTGGAGACCATTTCCATATTTCGGCAATGGGTGACACTGTGGTGTTGCTCGACATAAAAGGAAAGCCTACTAAAACCCCAATTCGTGATGTTAGGTATGCTGAGGGCTTAAAGTTCAACCTCATTTCTTGCAAGCAGTTGGGTAAGAAGGGAATCACAACAACGATTGTCGATGACAAAAGATGCGAAATTTCGGTTCGTACTTCTGGAGCAGTCATTGCTTTTGCAACTTCATCGGGGGATGACTTGTATAAGCTCAAACGTTTTGAAGAACCAATTATGAAGACCTGTTATTCGTCGTCAGTCTGCACTGATTTTGAAACATGGCATCGTCGACTTGGCCATTTGAGTGTGGGCGGCATGAAAAGATTGCGAGATGGTATGGCAGAAGGCATCGTTTTTAAGGACAAGGAATGCGATGGGGTTTGTGTTGGTTGTGTAAAAGGGAAGCAACATAGAAATCCGTTCCCGAAAGGAAAAGCACGTCGTGCTAGCAGTAAGTTAGGGTTGGTACACACCGACTTGTGTGGACCCATGCAGGAGCCATCGATTGGGGGCAAAAGATACGTGCTGACTTTCACGGATGACTTCACACGTAAAACGTTTGTTTATTTTTTAGCAAACAAGGATGAGGCATTTGAGAAGTTTAAAGAATTCAAAGTACATGTTGAAAAAGAAACTTCATCCAAAATACGAGCTATTCGAAGTGACAATGGCAAGGAATTTGTCAACAATAATTTTGGAAACTTCTTAAAGGCGCACGGTATACAACATCAAACCACAATTCAATACAACCCGGAGCAGAATGGCGTTGCTGAACGCATTAATAGAACTCTTGTAGAGAAAGCGAGATCGATGTTATTTGGTGCAAATTTGCCAAAGAAATATTGGGCGGAAGCAATCAATACAGCTTGCTACTTGAGAAATCGGAGTCCAACGGTTGCCGTCAATAAAAAGACACCAGAAGAAGCCTGGACAGGTAAGAAACCAAATTTAAACCATTTAAGAGTTTTCGGTTCTAGCGCATACGTTCACATTCCCCGTGAAAAACGCAAAAAATGGGATGCCAAATCACAAGAACATCTTTTTGTTGGCTACTGCACAGAATCGAAGGGATACAGAGTCATTGATGTTGAAACCAATGAAATTGTCAAATCCCGTGACGTTATATTTGATGAAAACAAAATAGTGTCTTTAAGAAATGAAGAAGCTGAAACAAGTAGCGAGTTCCATATCAACGAAGCAAAAGATGACGAGGCAGCAGTTAGTAGTGAAGAGATCTTAATTCCAACCGAGAGCGATACAATGGAGGCATCTAATGACGAAAATTTGGTTCCAACGGATGTTGATGATGAAGCTATTAGTCAAGACGAATTTTTTGATCCAAGCCCCTATCAAGAAGAAGATGAAGTTTTGGATACAGCTGACGGAGAATCAACTCGGGAACATGTTAAACGTAAACGTGGATTGCCAACGCGGTTCAAAGATTACGTTTTGTCTTCTGCACTCGACATTGTATCTGATGGAGATCCAAAGGATGTGAATGATGCTCTTTCTCGAAGCGATGCTGAAATGTGGAAGCAAGCCATGCGTGAAGAATATGACGCACTCATCAAGAAGGATACGTGGGAGCTGGTTGACTTGCCGAAAGACCGAAAAGCAATCTCATGCAAATGGGTTCTGCGTAAAAAGAAGAACGGAGCTGGTGACACAGTGCGCTACAAGGCACGTCTGGTTGTTCGAGGATGCATGCAGGTCAGTGGTATGGATTTTGACGAAACTTTTGCACCGGTGGTTCGTGGCACAACACTTCGTTTCCTGATTGCGGTTGCAACTCTTAAGGACTGGAATATTGACCAGATGGATGCAGTGGCGGCATTCCTGCAACCTGAGATAGATAAAGATATCTATATGATGCAACCAAAGTTGTTTGAGACTGAAAATGAGATAAATCCTAGAAAAGTGTGCCGACTACGCAAAGCATTGTATGGCCTTAAACAGTCTGGCTATTTGTGGAATGAAAAACTGGACAAGGACCTACGTCATCTTGGACTTGTTCAAGCCAAATTTGACACCTGCGTATATCATTGCCTCAGCAAAGATAAGGTAATTATTATCGCTATTTATGTTGACGACTTTCTGCTTATTACAGACAATGAACAATCCAGAGTTTGGATTAAGGCAGAGCTCATGAAAAGGTTTGACATGAAAGACCTTGGTGAAATCCAGTACTGCCTTGGGGTTCAAGTCATAAGGGACAGAAAACGAGGCCAAACAACACTGGACCAAGCAGCATACATCGAAGCAGTTCTGAGAAGATTTAATATGAGTGATGCGAAACCTGTATCTACACCATTGGAATGTGGAAGAAAGTTGAGCCGAAACATGGCACCAATCAACGATGCAGAAAGAGAAGTGATGCATCATATTCCCTACCAAATGGCGATTGGAAGTCTTCTGTATGCAGCACAAACAACACGACCGGACATTTCGTTTGCAGTGGGGGTTCTTAGCAAATTCAACTCTAACCCTGGCAAAGAACATTGGTCTTCAGTAAAACGCGTTCTGCGATATCTTAGAGGAACGGCAGGCGCTAAGATAACTTATAAAACCAGTGGAAACAACAACATTGTGGGATACACAGATGCAGACTACGCGGATGATCCTGATGACAGAGTTTCGGTAAGTGGCTACACTTTCAAGTTGGCGGGTGGTGTTATCAGTTGGTCTAGCAAGAAACAACAAACAGTTGCGCGTTCAACAACCGAAGCAGAGTATATGGCTCTTGCCCATGCTACTCAAGAGGCATTGTGGCTCAGGATGATGACAATAGAGTTGCAGATCTCATCGAGTGACACCATGATACAAATTGGATGTGACAATCAAAGTGCTCTAGATCTTTCAAGAAATTCTCTTCATCATGCACGTACAAAGCACATTGATGTGCAGCATCATTTTCTTCGAGACGCAGCAAAGAAAAAGTGGGTTGAGTTCTTCAAAGTGGCATCAGAAAAGATGATTGCAGATTCATTGACGAAGCCGGTCAACCGTCAAAAGCACGAGTGGTGCAGATCAGCAATGGGAATCCAAATTAATTAAAAGTATTAAACAGCAGAGAAGCACCGTATCAAGTGGGGGTGTTGAAATGTGTATATCACCTAACCGATGATACCTGGCGCCATCTGCTAACTAAAAAGGGGAACTAAACATATGTTGCCACCTTTAATTGAGCAACATATGTTCAGCACTTCAGCACTTCAGCACATCAACATATCAGCACATCAGCGGCTCAGCGACGCTGTAACCATTTTCTTTTCTTAATCTTAATTCATTCTTGCCTACATTTTACTTTAATAAAGATCAACTTTTTATTAAACTGCGTTTTTCATTACAATCCTTATCCTACCCTTCCACTTCACCCACCTTCTTATCTCCTCTTGCCTCGCAACAACTTGCAAGTTTTGCATTCATAAAAATTTCTAATTCGAGATTTTATTAAAACATGAATTACGATGTTAGAGAAGTACAAAAAAGTGGGTCTTGTGATTCCCTTCCGTCTGTCTGTTCTCGCCCCTACAGCCCAAACCATTGGGTCGGTTAAGTTCAAACTTATAATTTAAGGTTTTAAGCAGATTACCGTTAGGTGCAAAGACACTTTATATAAAATAGCCATCTACCCTTCATAAAAAACGATTTTTTATGTTTAGATAGAAAATCTATAGTAATAAAGTATAAAAAAAAAATCACAAAGAATGAACCAGAAAATTTCAACCCTTTCGATTTATATTATAATCCCCATATTCTGAATCGTGTAAATCGACATTTCAGCTTGTAGGCAATTTCAATTCTTTGGTCAAAATAGATTTTTATAAAATTTTCCCTAAAATTATACTAAAAAATATATTTTTAGTTGATCCAGAAAGTTACTTCTCATAGAACCGTTATTTTGTTTCTAAGTTTTCTCAGGAACTTGTGAAGTGATTTAATTTTTTTTTCTGAACAAGCTCTTACATTGTTTAAATATATCCTGATCAAAAATGTCCTTTTTTTGGATTAATTTTTATTTTTCAAAACTCGATATCTTAAAAACAGGTCAATATTTGTAACGAAATTTAAATCTATAACATGTATTTATAAGCATTAAATAATTTTGACCAAGGCAACTAGTTAGTTGGTCAAATGTCATAAGCTTCAAACTAGGAACTTTAATCCACTAACCCCTACTTTCAGTTTATCGTGCAAAAACTACCAAAACATAATTGTCCACAAAAACTTCTCAGGCAAGCTACAAGTCCATCACGATTTGTATTGTAAAGATATATTACTCATTTCTTTTCCAACTATACAAGGAACCCTTTTATAGAAAACATTAAACGGAATTGTGAAGAAAATAAATACATTGTAGAGTAATAAATTTCAGCTTTCAGTTTAATACAAAAAAAATGGTCCGCTGTCATTTTGACATAAGTAGACTTCGCTTGGTAGCTAGGCGCCAGTTATAGCTATCGTTGGTTTTCATCATTGGGCGCATTCACAAAGCTAGTGGCTACGTAGTCAAAATTCAACTAGCTTTGTGAATGCAAAACTTCACTACAAAGCTAGTCAATCCGGAACTGTCATATCAATGACAAGTGCAAACATATAATGCAGGAAACATTTGTGTTTTCAGTACTTTAAATAGTTTGTATTGTTTTTAAATTCAATAAAACCGAAAATAAAACATAATATGAGTGATTTTTATTTTTATTTAAATACTAAATGATTAATTTCTTTTTGAATTCTTGTGTTTTTACCGAGCAGCTGATTGTGAAACGTCAAAACCAGTGTGCACTAACTTTGTAGCCGAAAATTTTACACTACGTCAGAGGGGAAATTTCAACTACTTTTGTAGTTAGATTTAGCCAATCATAATCCCTTGACTACGTAGCCACTAGCTTTGTGAATGCGACCATTGAAAACAAACATGGAAATTTTTTGACAGGTCGTTTATATCTATCATTCACAAACCTCTACTTTAAGTTCATAGTACAAAAACTACCAATAACATTATTGTCTACAAAACACTCCTCAGGCAAGCTACAAGTGCATCACGATTTGTATTTTGTATTCTAAAGAAATATTACTTATCTTTAAAAAAAAGTTGTCAGTTGAATGGCAGAAGTAGAGTTGACTTGATAGTTAGGAAGATTTTTCTTGGCTTACTTTCCAGTCAACTTTCCATTAAAGTTGCCTTAATCGAAGGGTAATTTTTTGGCAGCCGACCAATCAGATACTAGAAACTTGCTTAACTTTCAAGTCCCTTATGTCGTCTGAACCTGCCCATTGTTCTCAAATATCCCAAGGAAATTTCCAAAACTGAAAGCTGGCCTACTTTTTAAATCTAAACTTCTAAAGTGAGAGTTGAAATAGTAAAAAAAAAACAACTTTCAACTTGCCGATAAAATTTCGAGTTAAAACCAACTCCGGAGTTTTCAAATTTGAATTTTCCGGTAAGTTGAACAATAGTGAACAAAACCGCCCTTAGTTCTATTCAAAATTCGACTATTATAAGTACTCTCACATAAATTCAATAATTGCCCTAAATTTTGGAAATTGACTTATTTTCAAAGTTTTATATATACCTTGCACAATTTTAACTTTACAAATATATTTCATATCACTTTTCTTGCCAAAATTGTTTTCTCATTACAAATTGTTTTGAACTATTGTTCATCAAACAAGATCTAAATACATTTATTTAAATAATTTCTTCTGGAAATATCTTCTTGTGGTAAAACAATACTTCACACTAAACTAACCTTATCGTAAGTAAAAATGAGATATCTTTTTAACACATCTTCTATTATTTGCTCATGACTCATAAAAATTACAAAATAGTAAATACTATTTTTAGTTGGAGCAGATGTAAAATCATCCTCATAAGTGTAAAGTATTTTAAGACAAAAAGAAAGCTATGATTAGCAATGAAAGGTTTTATTTTAACATGTATACACAAAACTCATACAACTCATATTAACAATAAACTTCAGTCGTTTGCTCCTGTTAAACCGGTAATCAACTCGAACATCCACTTAGGCTGATCTTTGGGAACCATGTGTCCGGCATTACGCACTAACACCTCTAACAAGTTACCTGCCCTTTTCTTGTACCCAGCTATTTCTGAATCCTTGCCCGTGCCTACTCTCCATATTTTGCGTTCGGCGACTTTGTAGAAATCTGCATTTGAGAACTTTAAGTTCTGTAAATAATTAACGGTCAACGGGTATGCTACAATAATATCCAACTGCCCATTATAAATGCAGACTGAATAATATTCTAGGATCTCAGCCACCCAATGAGCCACACTGTCCATTACGTCTTCTTTTAGGTATTTTTCAACAATGTTCTCATCGTGCATGTCGTGAAATGTTCGGTTGCCGACATGTATGGCTTTTCTTATATGAGAAGATTGCAGAAATGTTCCCATGTTATCCTCTTCTTTCTCATCTTCGGTAGCATTGAGATAGTTGAAATAGGTATTGAAGCCAGTTAGTTTTCTGAACAAAGATCCATTGACTTTGCCGTCTATGTTCATAATATTGTCGAAAATATCAAAAGCGCATGTCATGTTGTGGCTGTGAACGCAATCAAGTGCTTCTTTTTCAGATTTTTTGAATTTTAAAGCACCTGGCAAGTCAATAAGACCCAATTGATAGAGATAGTCTCCATAATTCAATTGATGCTCCGGATCTGATAGGCCATTGCCGATAGCAACACCTTTTAGAGGAATATGAACATCATTGTGAATAGAGTTTTGAGCATGATGAATGTAATAGGCCAAAGCTGGAATATACTTCCCAGCATAGGATTCGCCAGTTATCCAAAATCCATAAGTTAGTTTAAATTCAAACAGCTGGAATAATTGTTTAACAGCTTCATGGAGATTGCTAGCAACTTGCTTTTCATTCCGCGCATAACCCTCTTCATGTTCGGTAAAGCTAAACCCCGTTCCAACTGGATTATCAATATAAATCAAATTTAACTTCTCGCTCCACGCGAACTGCCTCTTTTCAATTTTCTTCTTTTTTATATGAAACGGACCATTCTCTTGGAATAGTCCGAACAACGAAGTCGCTCCTGGTCCACCTTGGAGCCAAAGCACAACCGGAGCATATGGTTGATTAATTTCAGCGGGGAAGTACCAAAAAAACATATTCGAATTGAATTGCTTGTCTACGGTTAGATAACCGGCATAGCTCTTCGCTGCTTTAAAAGTAGGGTCCACAACTTCGGCGGCTGTTCGCGCTGCTGTTATGTTGTTTGCTTCTATCATTGGGGTCAGGAATAGCGGCTCTCCGGGGTCACCACCATCGTGATAAGCTTTGTATCGCGGATAAGGGTTGATGAAAGGACGGTGATATGGAATGTTTGCCGAAGTAGCTGATGCAGAATTAAGAATTATTGTGCACAGCCAAAGGAAAATGAAGATTTGGTGACCACCGACGATGCAGTAATTCATCATAACTACGGAGAATATTTAAATTTTTGTTTATTATTATGTCACTGGTAGGTATAGGCACTTACCTGCTTGTCCCAGGAATTGAAATTTAATTACTTAAGAGTTCTTCGGTGATCAATTGTAAATGAATAATAAGCTCTGGAAAACAACAATGAATTTGATACTAACTCATATATTTCTATTATGAGCTTTAAAGACTATTTTTAATTAGAATACATGTACACTGTTCCTAAATAACGACTTACGATCTACAAATCAAAACAGTCTCAAACAAACGGAATTGGGAAAATGAGAAAAAATGAGGTTCAAAAACAAAACAAAGCGGATCAAAATCAGAGTTACCATATGCTTTTTTAACGTAAATTTCGCACAGTCTATTTACAAAAAGATTTCATGCAACTAATTTAAGTCAAATTGATATTCATTCTCACATAGACCTGAAATTAGATTTGCATTTCTTTTCTTCCTCTTTGAATTCTCAGGCAAGAACGTTTAAAAGAAACTTTGTTTAAGTATTATTTCTGAGAATACACAAATCTGTGCGAAAAGATATTTTTCTTAAAGTGATTTATGTTTATACTAACCTATTGCATAGTATTTAAAATATATGAGAAAGTAAATATACATAAAGAAACTTATTTCCGGATGCAAACCGAATTTATTATTTATATGTCATTCGTAACAAACTTTTATTTAATTCAAGAAATTCTGGCAGCACTCTCAAAACTGTCCTCTGCTCTACAAGGGAAATCCCCTCTTTCTTGATTTTTGTATGGTTTCATTCGCCCCTAAGTTCACTATTTTTCTGGCTCCAGAAAGAAGTAGAGCTGGGTAGATGTATGCCATAAAAAGAATAAACATTGTCTGCACTTTCAAATTTGTAGAAAAATAGGAAGCAAACAATTAAAATCACATAGGTAAGTTGGATAGAGATAAGAGACCAAAATGCAAGCTAACTTTAACATGAAATTTGACAGATACCTTTTGTGTCGATTCATACATTTTCTTTCTTCTTTCATGATGTAACTATGATTTTAAATGGATATGTTTTCGTTTTTCTTTTTCTCCTTGATTTTTAAGCTTCAATGATTTCCTGGTTTTTCAAACAGACGTGTTCGCCATTGTATTAAGACTTCTTAAAATATTTTTTTCCAATCAAGCCAACATAGGTACATTTCTGTTCCTAAGCGAAGTTTACACGATTGGAAGATCTTCCAATATTGGCTGAACTGTCAAATTCTTCCAATTGCATCCAATTAGGTGACAATTGATCATTTTCTATCAAGTGAAAACTGTCCGTTTATACGG
The DNA here is from genome assembly GCA_951509635.1 of Eupeodes luniger. Taxonomy (NCBI): domain Eukaryota; kingdom Metazoa; phylum Arthropoda; class Insecta; order Diptera; family Syrphidae; genus Eupeodes; species Eupeodes luniger. The sequence continues at coordinate 127,449,799 of OX608075.1, read as the reverse complement.
TTGGTTGATTTTATCTAAATATCAAATAATTTTTTGGTAGACAATTTGCTGACAATTGCTGACAATTTTGTATCTTCCAATTAATAATTGTCTGTTTACACGATTGGAAGACTTTAAAAAATAATAAAATTGGTAGACTCACTGGAAGACAATTTTCTCAACAGATGACAGAGAATATAAACATTTATATTAGAAGTGGAAACAACAGGTTGTGCAAAACAATTTTAAAATTTTGAAATATAAAAAAAGTGAAAGTGAAACAGGAAATGACGACTATCTTGTAAAGTTTGTTCATACATCCTATCCTCTTCAACCTTCTTTTTGTATAACTTTTCGATTTTCACATTCTTTCAAAATCCTGTAAACTTTTGTTGTTGTTTCCTGCTCAAAAATTTTCTGCCAATAAAAAATTGTATGATGTTCTTTCCAAACAACATCATCCAATTAATAAGTTGACAATCATTCAATTATCATCTAATATTTTGATAGAAAATTTGCCGAAGATTGACTTTTAATTTTTTTTCTGTCAGTTTTGACAGATGCAATTTGGAGTTTATATGGTTGATAGAAAATTGGTTAAAATGTTTTGCGAAAAATCTGTCAATATTGGAAGATCTTTTAATCGTGTATACTAAGCTTTAGATGTAAAAACGGAGCGAATTTTCTATCGGAAGAAATCAACTGTCAAAATTTGTATGGGAAAAATATTCTGCAAAATATAGACTTTTATCTCTCAAATTTGAAGTAGAAATCGTAGAAAAAAAAAAACAGATACATTTTGTGACGTTTATTTTGACATACTTAACACATAACACATTATTTGTCAACGCTCAACAGAAAACAAAACAAAAAGATGCCAATGGTAAGAAAAACAATTATATTTTAGATAATTTATAAATTTATTTTTTTTTAATCCAGAAACAAGATCAACAAATTCACTTTTTAATTTTGAAATGAAGATTAAATAGAGGGAATCGATGTGATTGTGTGGCGGCTTAATGTTTAAGACCAGATGACATTGGCCAGGCCGCCGTGCTGCCGCTTCTCTGCCAATTGATGTTGAATTGGCAGCACCTCATCTTAGGCCAGGGCTAGAAGGAAGAAGGAAAAGAAAAAAGTTGACAGGAAAGAAAGTCAGGAAAGAAGAAGGAGAAGAAGAAGGAATTGGACGACCTAAGGAGAGGGAGGGAAAAGGCACACGATGTCCGCTGCGGGGGTCGCGGCATGCTTGTTCGGCTCGGCTATAACTCGCCGGTTGGTGGGGGGGGATCTTGCCCCCACAGACGGACCACTCCATTTCAAAACATAAATCATGCCTGGAAAGATAAAAGAAAACGATGCGATACCACCACCTATTTGCGTGCACCACACTCGCAGCTGCTGTTGACGGTGCAGCTGGGCCTTAAAATTCCCACCCCTCCATGGAATCCGGTAGGCCTGCAGAAAATCCGGACTCCCCGTTGTTGCTTCTCCTCAGAGCATCACCTCAGCCGCCATTGTCACAATATCGTCACTCCCCTTTACTTACCCTACTCACCCCCTCGGGATTCCTCTACTCGGCCATCGAGCTATTGGCCCGATTACACAAATAATTACAAAAAAAATCTGTTTTCATCTTGACATACATCAACCTTTTTGACCTTTATTCATGTCTTTCAAAAAAAATTTATAACAAAGAAACGAAAATTTCTACCATAATACACAAGGTTTTAAATTTAATTTTATGATTAAACTCGAAATTAGAACCGTTAGATGTAAAAAGCCTGGAAAAACAACCGGTTTCCTTAGCGGCAACCCTCCCCACTGTCTCGCAACTATTTCTCAGGCGTAGTAATTCACACCCGTTATCCCAAGAAACGCTAAACCCTTTCACCCTCCTACACATAGAGCTCTATCTAAAGGGGTACCAAAAGGGGCAAAATCTTGCTTCCCGCGACCGAGACGTGGACAGAACCCCACCACGGAGTCTTACCCAAATTTGCCGGTGTCGGTATTTTCCAAACCCTTTTGGACGGCACTTACAAATTCACCAAAAAAAACTAATAAAATGGGACTGAATCCTCACTAAAAAAAACTAAATGAAATTACGCTCTGATAAATGGCATGAACAAAGGTTCACATGTATCTATACACATATATATATATATATATATGACAAAAACTGGCCTCTGCAATCTTGAGAATCTTGATTCGGCTGGATTCTTGTATTTCAACTTCAATAGCAATTCAATTTCACGTCGTCGTACCGACGGCCGGCAACTTCCTTGCCAAATTATCTTGATTTCCTTCGGTACTTGTTGCGTCGGTCTACGAAATTATCTTGACAAAAAATGAAAAAGGAAAAAGAAAAGGAAAAGGGGTGACGTCCGTTTGACTCCCGCTGAAAATTGATAATTGTCACTCAACAACCTGCATTCCTAACTCCACTCTAGCACTCTCTTACTTGATAACCCGGAGTTTCATGGGCTTAAGCTCCTGCTTTTATTTTGGTTGAAACCAACTCTGGCAAAAGCCACGGATTACCTGGTGCAGGATCTTACAATCACCCTGGAGCGTGAAAGAAAAAAAAGGTAGGAATTACTCCCAGGAATATTCACCGGCGCATAAAACTTTCTTCTTTTACAAAAAAAAAACAACAATAACACTCACCCTTTTACGATAAAATTCACAAATAAAATTCACCAAATGTCTTAATTTTGTTTTAGCTTTAAGCCTGGATATCATATATATACATATATTTAACTAAATGCACTTCGCACTATATTATAATAACTTTAAAATAAAATCTCGTTGAAGTGGTTTACACCTTGTGATCTCTCTGACGTTTGAACTTCAAATGTCCTCTTCATTCGCTCGAAACCTCCTCCTAACCTACGATTGCCATTCCTCTATTCACTTTTGTTTGCGCCCGTAGAATGCAACGTCATGCACTCGGCCATTTTTAGTCGATGCACTTGTCAAACTTAGCTTTAAGCTCTAATAAGCCTATAAGTGATGCGTTCTTTTTTTTCTATTGTTTAGTTTCGTTAAATTATTTTCGTTTACTTTTTGTAATTATTTTTGTGAACATTTTAATTTGTTATTTATTCACTCATCATTTATTTATGTATTATTTAATTCAATTAAATTAACAAAACAAAAATACAAATAAAATAAAATACTAAATAAAACAAGTTGTTTTCCTTGTGCACCAATTGCACGATGCATCAATTGCATCAATTACATAAATTGCATGAAACCATAAAAGAACACGCAACTTTAATCACGTAAGAATGTGTACACAAGGATTATTGTATACTTAGCCTTAACCACATAATAAGTCAATTCAACTCTTTCTAGCCCAACACATCCGCATTCCACAAATTCTTTCCACTTCTTTCTACTTTCATTCATCATTTTTTTTTCTATTGTTTACTTCCGCTTTTTCTTTCAGCCATTTATGAATGAATGGAATGGACCATTCACGCCGCCCGTACCAAGCCTAACAAGACGACCAAACCTGCGCATCATCCACCATAGTTATTCCGGTAAGTATTTATTATTTATTTATTTCCTTTTATAATATGTGATAATATTTTTATATTTTTCTTACTATATTGTTTGTTTCTTTTCAGATTACCCAGTTGCCGATGACCGGAGGATAAACAAACAACGGGGATGGGGCGGAATGGCGGTAGGTGACGACCAAGGATCTGGCAGCAAGAAAAAAAATATCGTAAGTACCTAATCCTTTTATATTATTAACATCCATGTTGAATTTACATCAATATCTTTTCTCATTTGTGTTTTCAGGTTGTAATTTAGCGCCAGCGACGCCTCTGCTGCCACACAACTTGGTGCTCACCGAATTGCGGCTCACCATGAGGACAACGACCTCCGCCGACATCCCTCCGCTTGTAGTGACGACCAGCGAGGACAATATCGTAAGTAAATTATGTTCTTATGTTGATTTTTTTTTTCCTACCTATCTCATCTTTTATATTTCAGGGCAATTTTTCCCGCAGCCGACGCCTCAGCTGGCCAGGAACGATTCCCCAACGGGGTGGTTTTGTTGAGGATCACAACTATGACGACCGGCAGCGAGACCAAAAATCGTAAGTAAAACTAATGTGTTATTGTTTTCCTCTATTTTAAATGTATTTTGTTTTTATTTTGCAGGAACAAAATCTGCGCCGTTCGACGCCTTAGCTGCCAAACACGCAGCCGTAACAAAACATCGGCGCTGCGGTGAGGGTATCCCGAGACACCGGGACGATGACTAGGCTGCTGTTTAGCTATAATGTGCCTGTGGGGAAGAACCCACGTCCCAAAGCCGGGCCATTCAACTTTTTATATATATATAGAGTGTAGTCTATATTGTGGATAATCGACTCGCAGGTATGTACTGTTTATTTTTCTGTTCTGGATTGACTGTATTAAATTAAATTATTTCTTTTCATTTTCAGTTTTCTGCCTCCTGTCAGCGACCCAATAGCCATCAACTGCAGGAGTCGGATACCCTACCCGACAACATCCCTTATCGTTATCCTACTCATCATCACCAACATAAACACCAACCTACCTATCTGTCCAGGTACGAAATTTTTTATTTTGTTTCTATTTATTATGTCGTCTGTTCCAACTTTTTTTTATTTTTTTGTTCTCATTATTTTTCTAGATGTGCTTCTATCTATACCTGTGACTACCGACACCATATGTAGCTCCTCAACGGTATGAGCTGGGAAAAGATTTTGTATACACCGTGCGATCACCATGGAGACATTTTCCCCAGCTTCGCGGTTCTCTTTCTCAACGAAGACATCCCTCATCTCACCATCGTTTCGTCGTGTATCCAGGAACAACATCAACAACCACATATTTCACCATCATTGCCCGCGGCCGCTCGTTGCGGATCCTTGGCCAACAAAAACAACAACGTGGATCGTCGTCATCGTTTGTTAGTGTTAGATCCAGGTATTTAAATTCATAATTTAATTCTGTTGATAGACCATTTAATTTTACTATTTTTTCTTTCGCTTACTAGATTCTTTTTACTACTTCTTTCCTCTGGAGGACAACCCTACACTATAAGAAAGGAATTTATTTTATTATACCTGTCACCACCATAGAAGCGGAATTTATTTTATATTTGTCACCGCCATAGAAGCGGAATTTATTTTATACTTGTCACCACCATAGGTCCAACGACCTCGGACTCATCCTCAACACCATCGACAACATCTCTCGACAACGTTGCTCATCATCATTATCACTCCTCATCCTCCATAGAAAAAATTTTTCCGGATCCAGGTTCAATTATTGATATTTGTATGGTTTATTTTAGTTATTTTATTTATTATTATAAGGTATTACTTTTAGCTATTGTCGTCGTTTTATATAGGTATTATTATTATTATTTATTTATTGTTTGCATTGCATGATCTTTTACTATATGTACGCTTTTTATCCCTATACACCTACATACCTACCTACATGGTTTCTAGTTTTGGGCGAGTGAGGTCCGGTACCTAATAATGCCCTTTTTTTATGTGAAACTGTTCGCTTCGTAACATTTTATTTCGCGATCGAGGAATTTATATTTTTATGGACGGAATTCCCGTTAAGCAATTTTATTTTTTTGTTTGAATCGAAATGAATTCGAAGGGTTGTTTTGTTGAGATGTGTGATTATGGTTATAAAAAAAAACTTTTGCTTGTGGGTTCTGAGCATCGCTCGGTCGGTAAACCCCTTTTTTTTTTTGGTTGTTTTTGGATTCTAGATTTGCCCGATTTATAAATTAACGCGTTTTGAATTCGTTTAATATATTCGAACGTGTCGATTAAAACTTGCCTGGATAAATAACTAATATATTTTTGTTGTGATAAGACCTTTATTTGGATTGTTTATATTTTGAGACCATGGTTTGATATTAATTTATAATATCTATACCTGGATAATTCGAATTGGTTTTTATGGGTACACGGTACATGGGTATGCTAATACCTCCAGCGTTGCCGGCAGTAGCAATTATTGTAAATCTTTCTGATGTTGCATTTTAAATCTACTTAAACAATACCTAACATTAAAAAAAATTGGACAGACTCAAAAGTAAATATCACAGATCGGGAGTTATAACTCTTAAAACTAAATAAAAAAAATATATCACAGATCGAGCATTGGTCAACAGGTACGGATGCCTGGACCATATCACAGCTTTAATAAATTTTCAACATGTGATTGCACGATTTATGGAGTTGATACTCTACATACTGTGATTTTATTTTTAAGTTTTGGTAATCGTTTTCTTTGCTTTTTGTATTCTTATTCGCGTCCACATGTACCTATTAATAAAAGTTTCGGATAATGGGTGATGTTTTTGAAATGTTTTCTTGTTTCGATTTTATTGTTTGTTCGTTTACGAACGGGGTTTTGTGGTCATTTTGTAACTCGAGCACGTAACGGGTGTTCCTATTTATAACTGATCCGTTTGGGATTTTTACAATTGTATTCGGTCTTTTGAGAGTTATGCCTATATATCACAGATTGTTGCTAATTATCCTAGTCAGTCTAAAAAAAAAAATTTTGTTTTCATATCACAGTTGATGCTTCTTATCCTAGTCAGTCTTTATACAATTTTCTGTTTTCATATCACAGTTGATGCTTCTTAACCTAGTCCGTCTTTTATCTCTTATTTTATCTCGTATCACAGATTAGCGCTTAAATCTAACTTAACGCTAAACTTAAAGCTAATCAGGTACGGTGGTGGATATTTTTGTCGATGAGTACAGGTACTTATGGACATTACTCTGGACACGCATTGTCGTTACCCGTTCAATAATATTTTACATCACATGGTGATTATTGCACATGGCTATATAAAGTTTAGAATGACTACTGACCGGTTTGACTAGAATTGTGTAAAGTTTTAACGAAGATTTAAGAAAAACTTTTTGTCTGACTAGGGTTGGCTAAGGGCCGAAGAGAATTAAACATGAATACGCAACAAAAGGACAAATTTTACTGTTTCATATCTTTCGCATGAAAGATACCAATACTTTTTCCGGCTAGATTTTCTAGTTCGTAAAGGTTTTTACCTACCGCCTTGACTACACGACACTTAATGAATTTTGGACACAACTTGGCTGACAATAGTTTGGACGAATCACTAAGGATGAAATTTCTTTTGAAGACTTCTTGTCCAGGAAGATATTTCACGTTTCTGGAACGGAAGTTATAATTTTTCGCGGTTCTTTCGTTACCTTTTAAAATGTTTTCTTTTAATTTTTCGCGGATAATTCGTAACCTGGCTTGTCTTGGTAACGTCGACACCTCTCCATCGGCTAAATTATCTAACTTTTTCGCGAGTTCATAGCTGGTGCCATGCATCATCATGTTCATTCCGAACAAGGCGTAATACGGTGTTGTGCCAGTAGCTGAGTGAACAGAACTTCTGAGCGCAGCCGCTATCTCGCTTAAATGTTTATCCCAATCACGCTGATCGGTTTGCAGATATGATCGAATGGCTGATAGCAAGGTTCTGTTTACCCGCTCTGACGCATTCGATTGTGGTGCGTAATTGGCTGTCTTGAAATGCCTTATGCCGTATGTGGACAACAAATTTTGGAACTCTTTAGAAAGGAATTGTTTACCATTGTCTGAATGGATTAGTTGCGGTACTCCGAAAGTATTAAACAGTTCATCTCGCATGAAACGGACGATACTTGAAGCTTTTGCTGCACGCAAAGGTTTCAAGAACACAAACTTGGACAAGTGGTCGAAGACAACAAATACATACGCGTTACCATTTTTGGAACGCGGATAAGGACCTATGAAATCTACGTATAGTTTCTGAAATGGTCTGTCGGTAGAGTAACTGTTAGTTATCGGTGGACGTGAAACAACATTGGACGCTTTTGACTCTTTACATATTTTACACTTAGAGATGTATTTACGAACTTGAATGGTCATATTTGGCCAATAGAAAAATTGTCGTATTCGATTTAACGTTTTTGCTATGCCACCGTGTGATGACCGTGGAGGATCATGAGCTTTTTCAATTAAGTCTTGTGTTAGGTTTGACGGAATCCACAAACACCATTGATGTTCGTTTAGCACATCGTTATCTAAAGTTGGGAAACTACGTTTGTATACGTAACCATCTACGATTTTTAAATCTGGCAGTTCTTCTTGTCGAAGTTGAATTGTTTTCAGGAGTTCAACATACTCATCGGACTTAAACTCTTCGGAATCTAGATCTATCAATGGACTTACTTGTTCCAACGAAACTGCATCTAAGTGTGCCCGAGAAAGCGTGTCTGGCACAACGTTAAGTGATCCTTTGCGGTGCTCTATGTTGAAGGCATATGCTTGGAGTTCTAAACTCCACCTAGCGAGACGACCACTCAGATCCTTCATGGTCATAAGCCACTTCAGGCTAGAGTGATCGGTTATGATTGTGAAGTTCATACCTTCAATATAGGGCCTGAATCGTTTTACCGCCATCACTGCTGCCATACACTCCTTCTCGGTCACACTATAGTTCTTTTGACAAGAGTTCAGCTTTTGTGAGAAGAAAGATATTGGCAGTTCGCCTTCATCATCATTTTTCTGGAACAGGACGGCACCTATTCCAGAATCGGATGCATCGCACTGGACGAAAAATGGCTTTTTAAAATCGGGGTGTGTTAGCACCGGAGCTGAAGTTAGGGTTTGCTTAAGGGCTTCGAATGCTGCAAGGGCTTCATCAGTCATTAAGAATTTTGTTTTTGATTTCTTTAACGTATCTGTCAAAGGTGCTGTTAAGGTGGAGAAATCTTTTATAAATCGCCTATACCATCCCGCTAGGCCTAAGAATCTCCTAACTTGCCGGGGATTTTTCGGAACAGGGAAGTTAGCTACTGCTTCTACCTTTTCTGGGTCTGTTTTTAACTTCCCACCACCAACGATAAAACCTAGGTATTTCAGTTCCTTGAAACAAAACCTAGACTTTTTAACGTTGATGGTGAGGTTCGCCTGCCTAAGGCAGGTGGCTACTTCATCTAACAATTTAAGGTGGGACTCAAAATCGGGAGCAATTATTAAAAGGTCATCCAGGTATACGAAGACGCGATCCCGTAAACGTGCAGGGATTACCTTGTCCATTAACCGACATAACCTTTGTGCAGCATTACACAACCCAAAGGGCATGACGGTGAACTGGTACAAAGGTCTCCCTGGCACCGCAAACGCCGTCTTTTCCCTACTGGCTTCCTCCAGCGGTATTTGCCAAAAGGCTTCTTTTAAGTCGACGCTGCTTATATAATATGTGTCGGGCAAGCGACTAAGTAGACCTTCTATGTGAGGCAATGGATTTGCATCTTTTTTCGTGACAGCATTAACTCTACGCGAATCTAAACAAAATCTATATTTTATAACACCGTTTTCTCCTGCTTTCTTGATTAATACTACTGGTGAGCACCAGGGGCTCTCACTTTCTTCGATTACTCCTATTTTAAGCATTCTATCTATTTCCTCATATAGCAAGGCTTGTACCGCTGGAGAAACCGGGTAATGACGTTGCTTTACCGGGACCGCGTCGCCGGTATCAATGACATGACTCATTAATGAAGTCTTGCCAAGACCATGACGTTCGTAGTCCAAAAACCTCGTTTTAACGGCTTCTAATCGGGACTGTTGTTCAGAAGATAAAATATGTGCGTTAGGATGCGGAGTGTTTTCAGGTTCCGTAATGGAACTAATTATGTTCGGAGCGACACGAAAAGTCCTCCAAAAATCAACTCCTAAATAACATTCTTGGTCGAGGCCTGGAACTAAATAAAATAAAAACTCATCTTCTATTCCATTATACTCTAATTGGCATTTTACTTTTCCTATTATGTGTTGATTTTTTCCATTGGCAGTTTTAACTCCTGACTTATATGGGATAACTTTCATTCCTACATCTTCTACGAAATTCAAACAGTTTTTGCCGAGTATACTGATACTTGCTCCACTATCTAATAAACCGTACAACTCTTTTCGACCTATTTTTAGTTTTGCATACGGGCGAGGATCTGAACTAGTAAAAACTGTTGTCGCTGCTATGCAATTTCTTGTACTCTTCCTTTGACGATATCTTTGACGTGTTTTTAAAATTCTATCTGATATTGCGCTTATTTTGCTATTGAAGATTCTTTCTCTAGCTTCTTTATATTCCTTGAGACGGATATGTAACGGAGTAAACTGAAGTTTATTTATGCTATTATTTATTGACTTACTATCTAACTTATCATTTGAATTATTTCTTTTTAATATGGCTATTGGTTTATTGTTTTCGAAAATTTGTGTTTGAATGCCTATGTCGATCGTGGTGGTTCGTGGGGTGTCTGAGTCGAACGCGACTCCCCCAGACTCCTCGCGTTCGACCTGGAGTTTCCCGGCCGACATTGCGGACAATTGGGTTTAATCACTTCTTCTTTACCGCATCCAAAACAATAGACTCTATGGCTTGGAGACGGACAATCTACGTAGCTGTGCCCCATTTCGTGACAATTCCAGCATTTCAATTGTCTTGGCTCGTTGCTATTCCGGGACGTACGAGGTCTGTTACTGTATTGTTGGAAAGCGTCGACGTGGTCTTCTTCGCACTCGGGGCTGTCGAATGCTAGTTCGTTAGCTGCAAAACGGTTTTGTTGCCTAACTGGCCTAGCGACTTCACGTTCCCTATCGGCTCCCCTCGGTGGAAAAGCGAACTCCGCATCCTTACATGCTCTCCTCAGTTGGTCGAGATTGAAGAGCGCTTGAGGATAAACCAATTTCCCGATGCGATCGTTCAAATTTCGCTTTAAGATTCGTACCAATTCTTCCTCAGAAATCTGAATTCCGAGCTGACTTTTCAGCTTGTATATGGCTGCGAAATATGTATCAATGGGTTCCCAGGCTCCTTGACGTCGGTCCATGATGTCTCTCATTATCTCGAGATCTGATTTTAAATTTTTAAACTGACGCATTAAGGCGTCTCTAAGTCCTGGCCAGTCCGGACGATAACTTGTTTGTTGATACTGCCAGTACCACTCGTATGCTGTTCCTGATAATAATAAATGGAAGTCTCTTAGTATTTCCGCCCAGGAACATCCATGCTGTCGTTGAAGCAATTCAACTCTAAAAATGAAATCCTCGACGGTTAGTCGTTCCGGCTTGCCTTCGAAAAGTATTCCCCACTTATCGATCCGAATCGGCGGTCTTGTTGCTCTCGGCTGATAAGAGGGTGGTGATCTAAATTGATGGTCGGGATATCGGTTTTCTCCGGAATAGTAACCTTCCGGCGGGTATGGCATCCTATGGCTGTTGTTGTCATTACCGTATGGATGGTTTCTTCCAACGTGCGGTGGTTCCTGAAATCCTCGCCCCGAATGGTTCGTAGGCGGCAATTGTCCAGTTGGAAATTGGTTTGGCGGCGCATAACGAAATTCCGGATTCACTCCTCGTGAGTGGGGCGACGGAAGCGGTGGTAAACTACTCGCCGGAAATTGTGTTGGATGTGCCTGTGGCATCTCTGGCATAGTCCTGGGAGCAGATGACCGTGGCACCGTCGGTGGTCGAATCCTTTCTTCTAGTGGTGGAATCGGTCGCGTAGCATAATTAATTTCTTTCACGAAGTCCAAAAATCCCCTCTCAACTTCGCTTCTAACTGACTCGGACACATTTCCACTTATTGATCTCGTGTAGGACTCATATGCGTTCACGACAGCTAAGTTGATGAGTGTCTTTAACTCCGCAGATACACTGCTCGCGGTGACTCCTTGTCCTTGGTCGAATCGGTCTATATTCGCCTGTTCTAACACTGATTCGCCTCGCGGTGCGTTATCTGGGAAAACCTCCCTGGGGCTAATATTGCTGGTTCGTTCTTCCTGAACGTCAACTGGTACCCTGTGGTCTCTGGTTGGAACTCTTTCATCCGCGGACGTTATATTGCTGTATGGGGGTGTCGAAACTGTCCCGACAGTTTCTTCCGACCCGCTTGTACCGTGATATGAAGGTTGAACTGGTGGTTTCGTTGTGGTAGTCTCACCCACGACCTGGTTATTTGTGCCACTAGGCTCACTTACTGGTGGTGGATCCTGCATGGTCGGTGGATCACCAGATCCGCGTGGAGGTGAATGTACGGTGGGCATTTTATCGTTATCTCCCACTAACTTGAATTGACTCCGGGTAACTGGTCTGTGGAAAACGTTAACTTTGCGTGGAGTGTTGGGCTCGTTGAATTGAGGCTTATGACTCATTACCACTTAAGGAAAAACTTTCGCTACTATGATACTGTTATTATTCTCAATTTTGTAAGAATTGGCCTGAGAAAACTTACTGATTCTTGTATTGATCAACCAAAAATAAAGAATCTCTAAACTATGTACTGTTTGACAAACTTTCCTCAGAACAATTTACAAAAAAAAAACGAAAAAAAAATTATTTTTTGTTGATGAAATATGGAATTTGACAAATAAACGGAATATGAAATTCGGGTAGTAAAAATATGAAAAATAAATGAAATTTTGTTGACAAAAAACATAAATCAATAAGAAATTTTGTTGACAAAAATATATTAAATCCTGACGAAATACGAAAAATTGACTTTTTGACGACCAAATTTGGTATTTCGAAGTAAATAAATAATTAAATTTTGTTGACAAAATATGAAATTTTGACGACAAAATATAAAATTTGACGAATCTCTAATTTGATTTTGATGAAAAAAATTATTAAACTTGGATTACCAAATGTAAGATTTTTATGACAATATATAAAATTTGCCGATTAGTAATTCGAAATTTGATCAAATATGAATAAATAATAAAACGAAAATGAAATTTTGACGAAATAAATAAATGATATGGAATTTTGATGACCAATTATAAAATTTATATGACGAAATTTGAATAAATAAATAAATAAATGAAATGAAATTTTGACTAATGTAAATAAGTAATATTGAAGAAAAAACAACAATTGACCAATGAACTAAACACTAAAAAAAATTGAAAACTTTGATGAAGAAATAAAAAATATGTATGAAACTTTGATGGAATAATGCAAAGTTTCACAAGATGACGAAAAAAAAAATAAATAAATAATAAATAACGAAAAAAAAATATTGATAAAGAAGATGAATAATGAACTTACAATTATTATGCTAAAATCTCAATCTGAAAACTATATCTAAAAACTGTTGACAATCAAATTGACTGACCAACCAAAAATGAAAAAACTGTAAGGTCTAAACTTAGTACTAATAATTTTTTTATTTTTTGATTTTTATGTTTTTGACTTATGACCTAAGACTTACTAATTACCAACCACCAAATGACTAAAAACTAAAAAAAATATAAACAAAAAAAATAATAAATAACTAAACTAAAACTGACTAAAAACCAATTAAAGTTGACCAAAAAAAAACAGATGACGAAATCTAATCATTCGCTAACCAAAAACTCAAACGAAAAAATCTCTAAAAAAAAAACAATGTGTAAATCGACAGAAATGTTGTTTGAAATGATTGAAGGTTGTTGTTGTATTTTGTATTTGTTATTCGGGGGTGTTTGGGGTAGCAAAGGGAGTGACTTGCTCTGAACCTGTGTTGACGACATATGTTTAGGTATGACTCAACTGCCGACTGGTAATGGTGCTCCTAGAGAAACTTTCATACTCGGAGTGTGATAAACCCAAACAATAATAAAACATTGAAACGACACGAAAACAATTTCAAATTGTTCTTGCTGTCGGGATCGAACCAACGCGTCGCGATTTGAAAAGCTTTCTAAAGAGCTATCTTAACAAAGACTTACGCTTTCGCTCGACACCGTCAGCAAAGACGACTTGAACGGAGAACGCCAATTGCGGCTTCTTTAAACTCCGACCTGTTAACCGCAATTCAAAGGTTATGTAAGGACTCTACCTTTGAAGACATGAAAACTAGAAAATCGAAGGAATGCAACTGACGACACACAAAACTGTTTCGACCGTTCTCGCCTCTTACGCCAGATCGACACGTCGCGATTAAAACGCCTTCTAATGAGCAATCGTTATTAAGACTTACGCCTCGATTTGACGTATTTAACGCCAACGGTCGGAACACTGAAGGAAAACACTAGGACAAGACGTTGGGCGCCATTTGAAATGAAGATTAAATAGAGGGAATCGATGTGATTGTGTGGCGGCTTAATGTTTAAGACCAGATGACATTGGCCAGGCCGCCGTGCTGCCGCTTCTCTGCCAATTGATGTTGAGTTGGCAGCACCTCATCTTAGGCCAGGGCTAGAAGGAAGAAGGAAAAGAAAAAAGTTGACAGGAAAGAAAGTCAGGAAAGAAGAAGGAGAAGAAGAAGGAATTGGACGACCTAAGGAGAGGGAGGGAAAAGGCACACGATGTCCGCTGCGGGGGTCGCGGCATGCTTGTTCGGCTCGGCTATAACTCGCCGGTTGGTGGGGGGGGATCTTGCCCCCACAGACGGACCACTCCATTTCAAAACATAAATCATGCCTGGAAAGATAAAAGAAAACGATGCGATACCACCACCTATTTGCGTGCACCACACTCGCAGCTGCTGTTGACGGTGCAGCTGGGCCTTAAAATTCCCACCCCTCCATGGAATCCGGTAGGCCTGCAGAAAATCCGGACTCCCCGTTGTTGCTTCTCCTCAGAGCATCACCTCAGCCGCCATTGTCACAATATCGTCACTCCCCTTTACTTACCCTACTCACCCCCTCGGGATTCCTCTACTCGGCCATCGAGCTATTGGCCCGATTACACAAATAATTACAAAAAAAATCTGTTTTCATCTTGACATACATCAACCTTTTTGACCTTTATTCATGTCTTTCAAAAAAAATTTATAACAAAGAAACGAAAATTTCTACCATAATACACAAGGTTTTAAATTTAATTTTATGATTAAACTCGAAATTAGAACCGTTAGATGTAAAAAGCCTGGAAAAACAACCGGTTTCCTTAGCGGCAACCCTCCCCACTGTCTCGCAACTATTTCTCAGGCGTAGTAATTCACACCCGTTATCCCAAGAAACGCTAAACCCTTTCACCCTCCTACACATAGAGCTCTATCTAAAGGGGTACCAAAAGGGGCAAAATCTTGCTTCCCGCGACCGAGACGTGGACAGAACCCCACCACGGAGTCTTACCCAAATTTGCCGGTGTCGGTATTTTCCAAACCCTTTTGGACGGCACTTACAAATTCACCAAAAAAAACTAATAAAATGGGACTGAATCCTCACTAAAAAAAACTAAATGAAATTACGCTCTGATAAATGGCATGAACAAAGGTTCACATGTATCTATACACATATATATATATATATATATGACAAAAACTGGCCTCTGCAATCTTGAGAATCTTGATTCGGCTGGATTCTTGTATTTCAACTTCAATAGCAATTCAATTTCACGTCGTCGTACCGACGGCCGGCAACTTCCTTGCCAAATTATCTTGATTTCCTTCGGTACTTGTTGCGTCGGTCTACGAAATTATCTTGACAAAAAATGAAAAAGGAAAAAGAAAAGGAAAAGGGGTGACGTCCGTTTGACTCCCGCTGAAAATTGATAATTGTCACTCAACAACCTGCATTCCTAACTCCACTCTAGCACTCTCTTACTTGATAACCCGGAGTTTCATGGGCTTAAGCTCCTGCTTTTATTTTGGTTGAAACCAACTCTGGCAAAAGCCACGGATTACCTGGTGCAGGATCTTACAATCACCCTGGAGCGTGAAAGAAAAAAAAGGTAGGAATTACTCCCAGGAATATTCACCGGCGCATAAAACTTTCTTCTTTTACAAAAAAAAAACAACAATAACACTCACCCTTTTACGATAAAATTCACAAATAAAATTCACCAAATGTCTTAATTTTGTTTTAGCTTTAAGCCTGGATATCATATATATACATATATTTAACTAAATGCACTTCGCACTATATTATAATAACTTTAAAATAAAATCTCGTTGAAGTGGTTTACACCTTGTGATCTCTCTGACGTTTGAACTTCAAATGTCCTCTTCATTCGCTCGAAACCTCCTCCTAACCTACGATTGCCATTCCTCTATTCACTTTTGTTTGCGCCCGTAGAATGCAACGTCATGCACTCGGCCATTTTTAGTCGATGCACTTGTCAAACTTAGCTTTAAGCTCTAATAAGCCTATAAGTGATGCGTTCTTTTTTTTCTATTGTTTAGTTTCGTTAAATTATTTTCGTTTACTTTTTGTAATTATTTTTGTGAACATTTTAATTTGTTATTTATTCACTCATCATTTATTTATGTATTATTTAATTCAATTAAATTAACAAAACAAAAATACAAATAAAATAAAATACTAAATAAAACAAGTTGTTTTCCTTGTGCACCAATTGCACGATGCATCAATTGCATCAATTACATAAATTGCATGAAACCATAAAAGAACACGCAACTTTAATCACGTAAGAATGTGTACACAAGGATTATTGTATACTTAGCCTTAACCACATAATAAGTCAATTCAACTCTTTCTAGCCCAACACATCCGCATTCCACAAATTCTTTCCACTTCTTTCTACTTTCATTCATCATTTTTTTTTCTATTGTTTACTTCCGCTTTTTCTTTCAGCCATTTATGAATGAATGGAATGGACCATTCACGCCGCCCGTACCAAGCCTAACAAGACGACCAAACCTGCGCATCATCCACCATAGTTATTCCGGTAAGTATTTATTATTTATTTATTTCCTTTTATAATATGTGATAATATTTTTATATTTTTCTTACTATATTGTTTGTTTCTTTTCAGATTACCCAGTTGCCGATGACCGGAGGATAAACAAACAACGGGGATGGGGCGGAATGGCGGTAGGTGACGACCAAGGATCTGGCAGCAAGAAAAAAAATATCGTAAGTACCTAATCCTTTTATATTATTAACATCCATGTTGAATTTACATCAATATCTTTTCTCATTTGTGTTTTCAGGTTGTAATTTAGCGCCAGCGACGCCTCTGCTGCCACACAACTTGGTGCTCACCGAATTGCGGCTCACCATGAGGACAACGACCTCCGCCGACATCCCTCCGCTTGTAGTGACGACCAGCGAGGACAATATCGTAAGTAAATTATGTTCTTATGTTGATTTTTTTTTTCCTACCTATCTCATCTTTTATATTTCAGGGCAATTTTTCCCGCAGCCGACGCCTCAGCTGGCCAGGAACGATTCCCCAACGGGGTGGTTTTGTTGAGGATCACAACTATGACGACCGGCAGCGAGACCAAAAATCGTAAGTAAAACTAATGTGTTATTGTTTTCCTCTATTTTAAATGTATTTTGTTTTTATTTTGCAGGAACAAAATCTGCGCCGTTCGACGCCTTAGCTGCCAAACACGCAGCCGTAACAATTTAAAGTATCGAATGACGTAAATTGAACAAATTTTATAAGTTCATTTTGACGTTAATCAAACAGCTGTTTGTTTCTAACGTTTCCGCAAATATTTCTATTTCATGTAAACCCTTTGCGGAAATTTATATTTTTCTACAAAGTAGAAAATTATATCGTTACATGAATATTGAATACCCTTAGTATGTAGAATTAACTAATGAGTTTTGAGGAAAAATGTCACAGTTTTGAGGGGAAATGTCACGTATACTTGAATTACCTACTTTATAAATCAGCTGTTCATTTTAGCTTGAGGCAAAACAAGATGGCTACCGAGGATTTGTATCTTTATTAAAGTGTTTTTGATCGTGAATAGCGATGATGTTCGCAATTTTCTTTTTTAATAGATGTCTTACAGGATCAATTCGATAAGTTCTTTTACAGAAAGAAAGAAATCGCGTTAAAAAAACATTATATAAAGTAAACATCACATCCTTGCCCAATTATAACAGAATTTGAATTTGTTAAAACCTTTACAAAACTGGAAAATGGGAATATAAATAACATAAGTAGAAACCCAAAGCATACATTTATGAAACGCACTCCCGCTAACTGGTGGATTTTAATGGAAAGTAATTTAAGTGGTGGGCTACTACTCAGAACTTTTTTTTTTACATTATGAAAGCAGACCTCTTTAATGGCATTAATTTTGGTGTTTTTATGTATTGTTTCTATTTGAAAAGCACCTACTATCATCAAAATTTAAACAAAAAAACAGTAGAATCCCAAAAAATCATTTTTAAAATAGAAATAAAAGTTTCCTCGACATGAAATTGCGATAAATGTTATTTATTTCCTCATATCTATCAAATTAAAAAACACCCGTGAAAATTCGTGCTTCACTAGAGTCAATTTGAACTGTCAAAATTGCTGTAGGCAGACTGTAAAGTTAAAATAATCCGATATTATTTGAATAAGGATATCAATTATAATAAATTTTAACAAAATACAAAAATCTGATTCTGTTTAAAATACAGAAGGGCTAGTAGCGTTAAAGAATATTATTACACCAAACCGAAATTGGCTACAAACACAGTCCATATCTAGTACATATGTCAATGGTTGTGCATCCGATAGGCAGCACTGTTTAACTAAATTTACTAGTACCATCTACCATTTCGATGATGCAACCATCAATGATTTTCCAATTCGCCGTATAATAAATAAACACAAAAGCGAGACAGCTACATAACTACATGTTTTTCTTCCATTCATTCATACACTAGTTCAAGATGAAAAATTCCACCCAAATGTGTGACGACTTTTCAAAATGACGGCTTCCCGTTAAAAACGTTAAGAGATAAATTTTCAACCATCCCAATTCGACAAAAGAAAATATACAAAATAGAAATAAAAAATAAAATCTATTTGCAGTGCTTGTTGCGATAAATAAAATCCAATACAAATTAAAATACGAAACGAACGTCTATCTCGAAACTCGATTTATTTATTAAAACAGAACAAAAATTAATCTAAAAAGCAGAAGAAGAATAAGAAAAGAAAATTGGAAAATGCAAAGTTTTAGTTTTAAGTGTGTCGGCTGTCGGTGGTGAATCTGCGAAAAAGAAAATTTGAATTTCCAATCCAACTCCTCGCTCCAAGCTTCTGGGCCTCTCTTCTCCCTGTGCTGTGCTGTGCCTGTGGTGGCCTGTGGTTGTCCTGTCTTGCTGTGTAAACCGTGAATTCAAGTGAAGAAGGAAATAAATCAAAAAATAAGAAAAAAGGTGTGTGTGGTTTTTGCATAAAGCCAAATTTATATATTTCCTTAAATATGCATTCCCTCTCTGATTTCCCTTGATTAATGTGAGTGCAAATTATCCGCAATTAAAAAAGAATCTTAACAAAATTTTCGTTCTTAATTGTGAGAACAAATTTAAAAGAAAAAAGAAAACGAGAAAAAAATTATATCATTCCGTAAAAATTGTCAACACGTCGTCGTCGTTGTTGGTCGAGTCCGGAGTCGGAGTCGTTTGGATTCAGTCGGTTCTATTTGGCGGCGAGGTATTTTACAGCAGCGTGACAAGGACAAAGTGATTATCATCACCACCAAATCGTTTTTCTTTTTGTATTTATTTATTTTTGGATTTCGTTTTTCTTCTTCAAAAAAAAAAAAATAAAATTTGTCGCCTCCGAGAGAAAACAGAAAACTGTGCGCAATCAACACACCGAGAAAAGAAAAGGATTAAACAAGGATCATAATTATTTTAAATAATATTATTTTTAGTTATTCTTTGAGGTGGCGAATGATAGTAGAACTACAAATAAGTCAAGGTAAGTTACATTTTCTGCGGTGTCTCGTAGTTGGTAGAGCTTATTGAATTTTTCTTGTTAAGGAATTCAGTGAGAAAAAGGCTTAACGAAGTCCCTAGTCAGTCTGTGAGCAATGAGTCATTTCTTTGGCTTCCGCAATAACCAAAGAAAGTAAAAGCGAAATTGTGATCCTTTCAAATGCATTTTACATACAGCAAAAAGGATAGCCGAGTTTCTTCAGGAAAAGAAACGAAAAACAAATCAAATGTATTGCCATATCTTCTTCTACCTACTA
The DNA here is from genome assembly GCA_951509635.1 of Eupeodes luniger. Taxonomy (NCBI): domain Eukaryota; kingdom Metazoa; phylum Arthropoda; class Insecta; order Diptera; family Syrphidae; genus Eupeodes; species Eupeodes luniger. The sequence continues at coordinate 127,429,830 of OX608075.1, read as the reverse complement.
CTTGGCAATGCAGCTGTTTGGTTTGCTTGCACATTTGTACAATATATCGGAATTTCTTTCGCCTCTCATACCTTTACACATTGTATCAACCTACCCCTTGGGTTTGTGGCTTGCCAGCTTTCAGCAAACCCAATACCCAACCAAAACCAAACCAAACCCACCCTCCATTGAGCACTCATTCCAGATTCCTAGACGACTACCCTATCTACCTACCTCCCTTCCTCCCTGCATACTCGTACAATGTACAAATGAAATTTAGCTGCAGTCATGTCATTAGGTTGATTTTTTTGGCAGTCTATGTTTTTGTTTGCTAAAAAAGTTACTGAAACTCGTTACGGTTTACGAATGAGACCTTAAATAGTGAATATGTAGTTGGTATATATTTTATGAGTTGGTTGCTTTTTATGTTAAGTTTAACAAATTATATCGTGACAATGAGTTCCCATAATTTTTGTTCTCAAGCAAAATAATTGTCTTCTTTTTTGTTTGTTTGAATAAAGATGTTACTGTGAACTATACGTCAATAAGGTGAATGACGAATATTATAAATAAAAATAACAATTATTTGAAAGCTTTTCAACCAATATTGAGGAACCTACCTACCTATATTTTGTTATGTATCATAATGTTTTGCATTGATGTTCATTTCTCATCTGCAGAGCTTGTGCAAATGCATACTTTAAATTATTGTTTTATTAAGCCCACACGTGGGAATAATGCCAATTGGAAAAGGTTACAATCCTTTTTTCAAAGCCGTTGCCAACAACAACATTTATGTTATTTTTTCTTTGTACGCCTAAAATAATACAAAATATGTAGGTAAATTGAATTTAAAAATCCTCCTATAGAATATCTATTAGCTATATGTAAGTGTGTTCTTTACAATAGGTCAAGTTTTAAGTTTCAAAAAAATCTAGATGGAAACTTAAACCAGACATCAGCATGTCTGTCTCTATTCGACCTAAAGAATTTTTGGATGATTCCTTAACCTCTTTAGTTTAAGTCACACAGTTTTGTTGGAGTACCTTTATGAAACTCATACAAAGCATGGACTTGAAAATCTAATTCTTCGCTATGTCCTACTCAAAGTAGGGTGCTAAATTGTTCTTCTTACCTTCTACGTATGTAGGTTTCTATGTTATACATAAATTGAAACCAAGAGGCTAGAGAGAAATTGTCTCCTTTTTTTAAAAAAAAACTCGTGATGTTATTAATTTTAATGTCAATAAAAAGATCTATTCAAGACACAAAAAGTGTATATTGGATGTTAGAAATGGGTGTTTCTTGCAAGTCTGGCAATACTTTTTTTTTTCAAAATTGACCTTTTTGGCAGCTGTCACTCAATGTATGCCCAGTTTGATTTGTCATTTTAGAATGAATAGAATTACCCCTGAACGATGCTTCCAAGTCGTTTGTCAAAGCAAATAAGCCTACGTTGACGCCTTGAAAGAGAATAATTGGCGCGTTATTGCTGCAAAAGTGATCGAAAATTTGGTTCTTGGCCGGAATTTATTCGAGCCTACCGAGGCGGCTACTTGACCGAAATCATTTTTAAAACATAATGTCAATTCTTCATGTTTATAAAAAAGCTAATGGCCATAATATTAAATTTGATTTCTTCTTGAAAATCAAACGTCTAAAAAACACCCTTTACAATTCAAATCCCACAGGACATTTTTATGGTGTTTTTTGTAGATCTTTTATTTTTTCATACATATATAAAAATGAAAGCAAAGAAAACGACGAAACGATATTGAAAGCGTAGCCAATGCACACTTAAGTATAAAGCCTCTTCGTCTGTACGACTTTTTTTTGGGAACAAAAATTGATTTCACACACGGTTTTCCAGTTGATCGTGTTGTTTGTATCGATTGCCATGTATTTTTTGTATGGTCGAAAACAATGATAGTGGACAACGGGCGTAGATAAAAAAATGGTCCTTTGTAGAAGCTTTTTTTAGAGACCCTTACATGCCTTACAAGCCTCTTTTAAACACAACGGTTTCGTCCGTAGAATAAAATAGATAGTCCTTGCAGTTAACTTATAAAAGAAACTAAAGCTTTCACATTTGACGGAGACTAATTTTTAACGTGCGACACCGCAAAGACTGGAATATACGAAATGTAGGGTGTTTTATGGTAAAATATGACTGGATTGGCATAAATGGCAGCTTGGAGCGTTTTCCTTTTTGAGAAGATAGCTATGTATGTGTTGCTTCTGTCTGGAATAGGTGAAGACGTTGGAACAATTATTCATTTGACTGTCGTTTTCGTTGGATAAATAGACCTCTCTGCTTTTGGATTGATGAAAGAATAGTGTTGATAATATATTTTCCAATCATCCAATCTTTTATTTTCCCAGAAGGAGTTGATCACATTCAGATGATCTTTTTTAGTTGGAAGGACAGGAAGGATGTCGAATTGTTCTGAGGCTCTTTTTGCTGCACAGTCACCAAGATCATTTCCTTTGATTCCAGAGTGTACGGAACCCAGAGTAATACTGTTTTCTTTTTGTTTTTGAAAATATTGTTTCAAATTTTGGTTTGTGGTAGAATTTTGGATGTTGTTGATCGCATTGATGTTAGAAAAATTATCGGAGCAAATGACGTTATTTGATTTTGTGTTTGCTATTTCCGTTGCTTCTAGTATTGCGTAGGCTTTCGTTGAGTTTATTGAGAAATACCTAGTTTGGTAGCCATGCACTGAGCAGAATGTCTGGATTCCGAAACGATTGCCAGTCCTGTCCTAGTGTATTTTGATTCGTCTGTATAAAGAAATCCCATGCATCGTTTTGGTATTCGTCCGTTATTTCAAGAAACATCTTATCAGTAAGGTCTAAGTGTGAAAGAAGCAAAAGTAATTCGGCAAACGGTCTCCGCTCAATATTTTGGAATTAAGCATGTATAGATTGCGCTTATGTTCATAACCAGTTAATACAAAAAGTAAACATTTTAAAATTTTATGTGTTATCCAAAAGCTTTTGCTATCAAACAAACAAACAGACGGCTTATGTAGCTGATGTTGCATTCAACGTTTTCTGAAACTTATTATCTGGAAAGAAGAGCTTAAGTAGGTCGGTACTTTATTAGTCACTTATTTGAAAAATACGCACATATTAACTTCGAATATGCGTGCAAAATTCCTCATTGGATGAATTTCTTTTAAAAAGAATATTACTATCATTCAAAATGTTTATGAAGTCATGAAATAAGCTTTTTTATATTTTTACCAACCAAGTGGCATGCAAATGTAAATCATATAGTTTTGTGCCTTTTCACTTTTGTAAGTACCTACATACATTCCCATAACTTAAGTGCGGTTAGTATACAGGTACATTTAAAATAGGTAAGTGTGTCTTTCATATTTTGATTTTTAGAAAAATTATAATAATACTAAGACGTAAAGAACTTAATTCATAAAACATACATAAACAAATAATACAAAAAGCTATATTATAAAGGAAATCCAAGCGAAAGACTTTTCAAGGCAAATGTCATTGAGGGGAAGTTAAAATATGATTTTGAAAAAAAAAAAAGTAAATAAATAAATAAAAATGACGTCGCAACAACTGAGTCTGTTCTATAGAAAAACTAAAACTATACACTACTTAATGGGGTGGAGTCGTTTTATATACCTTAAGTGGTTGTTTGGTTGGCTGAAGCTAAAGAAAGACGACAGATATTCACACAACACCAGGTTAGTGATGATGCTTGGTCGATAATTTTATTAGTTTCATTTTCTTAAGCGTTGACGTAATAATTATTTCGCAGTTAATGGTTTGTCTTGTCAACTTGAGGAGGTTTTTGTTATTGTTGTTTAGTCAATGCGATAAATTTTCCAAATCAAAGGCAACAAACTTAAGTTATAAAATTAATTGCGGTTTCTTTATATTATAGTTTTTGGAAGGAAATATTTTAAGAACAAAAAAATGTTGTTAGTTTAATGTGAACATAGTAAAAGTCGTACCTTTCGAAACCTGGGACCACCACCCAAAAAAAGAAGAAGATGTTTCCTTCGACCTGAATGAACTCAAATTTTAAAAAGAAAAAGGAAATAAAATAAAAGCGACACATTTTAATGAGGTCTTTTGCCTTTATTCAAAAAAGATTTGCGATTATAAAGAATACAGAAAACGAGCGTATTTCAAACCCGACTGTTTTAGTCCAGGCGTATTTTAGAAGTCCGATTCTGGGGCCACAACATTATTATCCTTTTTTTGGCTACAGCCTTAACATGGAGCCACATAAGCTAGTGCTGGCAAGCTTACTAGGGGCATATGTAATGTTTAGTTATAAGCAACAGAATTGTGTTAAAGGTTCAAAAATAATTAGGAAAATCAAACACTTAGGGCTTTTACAAAATCAGATGTTATAGGTACCAATTCTACACTTATTTCTTGATTTCTCTCATATAATATGCATGTGGCTCCTATTAGAAATTTGTCTTCAAAACACTTTCCATTTGAAACCAAGTCAGTTCACGCTAGCTATACTTATTATCACACGAAATTACACCAATCTAATAGGTATAAAGAGATAGACAACGTCTAAGTACTTGTGATTGACAGTGTCTCCTAACGTGTCACAAGCTTACAAGACACAAATATACATCACATCACCCAATGTACCCCAAGTGCATAAGTGATCCACTCACGTTTTCTCCTCTTCTGTTTTGTATATTTTTGCACTAGGCTGGAATGGCCTTCTTGATTTGTCGTCGTTAACGTTGTCGTTGTTGTTGTCTTCGTCGTAATAACACTATGCGAAATTATCTAGAACTAGTCATAGGTACATGTTAAAACCCTATGTGAGTTTGACATCCCTCTTGCCTGCCTGCTGCTTCTCTCATCTAACTTATCATTCTTAGTTTTCCTTTAAATGCATGTTTGTACGGCTAGGTGAATATGTACTGGGTGTTTCATTTTTCTGTTGTTGTTTATTTACTTTTGTTTTTGTTCATCGTCTCCATTTTCAAAGTATAGTTGGAGACTCAGTCGTTACTGTAAATGTACACCTAGTGTGAAGCCCTCTGCCTTTTTTTTGCTGCACAGAAAAGATGTGTATTCATTGCGAAATGTGAGTGAGAAACATGTTGTGATGAAGTAAACGAACTGAAAAACGAAATCTGACCCAGCAACAAATCAAAACTTAACACATAGGTATATGATAGCAAAACAAGCAAAAGTTCAATGATAGCGTCGCATGAACTCGTTCTAGTAAAAATTAGCTCTGATTTAAGTTTCAATGACTTTTAATAGAAAGAAGGTCTTTTATTACTCGACTTCATTGTTTCGTAGATTTCAAAAAATCAAAAGAACAGTTTTTAAAGTTTTTGAAAAAAATTAAATCATTAAATTTGACTGAGATATGGAGATATGGTCATTTTAGCAAGAACCCAATACATGTCTTTGGAGTAAGAGCAACTGAAACATATCAATGTAGAAAACAATAGAGTTAAGTGGAAAAGTTGCAAATCTTCGTAATCTCTTGCCAAACAAAAGTACATATTGTATATGTATAAAATGCCAATAGGCTGGAAGGCAAATTACCCCACCACACCGGAAAGAAATATTTATAATACTTGCACTAAAGGATTATTAATTGTTGCAGATATGCCCACAACCATCCAACAATAGATGTTTTTAAAAACAAAATCTCTCCAAATGTTGACACAGAGAAAAGGCAACAAAAAATTGGTATTTAAATGCTGATTGCTGGTGCACACAAAAAGCAAAGGGTTTCAACAAAAACACGCAAATTGACCTCTTAAGTTCGTGAACTCATTTTTATTAAATGTTTTCTTTTTTTCTTTCTTAATTCTCAGTGGGTGTATCGTATATACCTAGTTGTTGGTTGGTGCCAGTTTCAATTGCTCTCTCTCCTATGTTGCATATTCCAATTCAGCAGCTTCAATACTTTTAAGTTTCAAGATTTTGTTGTAGCAAGGGAAAGAGATCTTTTGAGGGGGGGTTAGAGGGTTATTGTCCTAAGAACAAGTGTAAGCGCTTTAACTTTGACAACTTAATTGAGGAGGAAACTTTTCAGCTTTGGAGAGAGTTTAAGAAACTAAAACGGAACTGGAAGATGTTTGAGTGGAAGACTTAACATAAACACTGTCTGTTCTGGCCGACGAAAATGGTGGGAAGAGAATAGATATAATAGAACAAAGCAAATACCAAACTACCAACAGCTGGTGTATAGTTATCTAGAATTGTAGTCATTGTTGTGGTTTTGATTTAGTCTTTTTTTTTTTCGTTGTTGTTAGGCAATAACCGTTGAACAAAAATAATTATTATTTGCAATGTCTTGAACAATTGAGGTTAGATGAATTGCAAATATGCGAAACTTTCAAAAATAATTATCAGCAATTTTTTAGGAAACCACAATATTTTTCTGTTATTTATTTATTTGGATTACATGGAAATGGCTAAGTGGGGTTCGATGAAATCAGGCTCCAAAGTTCGTTCTTAAAAAGATCGTTTGCTTTTCAAAATCAAAATTAGCTTAAAAAGGAACTTTCGCTTCTCCGTCTTCAGAACAAACGGTTCAAAAGCTGAGACATCGAAACGATATAGAAGATTAAATGATGGATGTCATGCAATAAGAATTTGAGTATACTATTCCGAGGCAGCAAAGAACGAAGTAAACTTATCTCAAGATAACAAGATGGACAAGTTATTCGCAGCTGTTGAGCGTTCAGTCCAGATGACAACCTTAATGCTGGAAAAAGAAAATAATTCGGAAGAAAAGTTGACAGACATATTTAAAAATTTAAAAGTAGAAGAAGTAGAACTTGAAAACTAAATGACTCAGAGAATCAAGAATGTTGAAGACAAATTCAATTGGAATATTGAAAAATTAGAGAATTATTAGCAATGTCTTGAACAATATCGAGTTTAGATGAATTGTACATTTTTTCTTCCTTGAATTTTATATGCGAATATTCAAATATCATCATAAACACAAAAATGTGCAATTTTGTATGAAATTACAAAATAGTTCTGTTCATTTATTTAGAAGATTATAGAGAATTTGCCAAATAGAGTTCGATCAGATCAAAAAATAAAGAAATTGAACGATAAAAATGAATGAGATTTTTTGACGCTTACGATGGAATTTGTTCGTTTTTTCCTTACCGAATGTCAACCATGTTCTTTTACTTAGTTATTGTTTTTTAAGTGCATCCCTCTTTTTTGTTTGCTTATTTAAGAAATGGATTTTGATTGCAAAATATATTTTTAGGCTTTTATTTTTCATTATGAATGTTGATTAAAAAAAGTCTCTTTTTTTTCCAGGTTCCTTTTGATTTCAAAATATTCGTTCTCCAGCATTATGTGGACTGATATGAAGGACTCTTTTTAAACAATCACTTTTTACATTTAAACAGGTGAAAAGGAACATTTCTGTAAAATAATAAAATAAAATTCGAGCTTAAGGAACAAACAAAAATAAAATAATTGAAAATGAGCGGCTATACGGCAAAAACAAAATATTCAATTTTGAAATAAATTTTGGAAATAAGTGAAATATAAAAACAAAACAACAACTTAAAAAAATCAACTATTTGTGTGTGCAAATAAAATTAAAACAACACCAAAAAAAAAACACCCTGCAAAAATGGCATACCGTAAACCATCCGATTTGGATGGTTTTATAAACCTCATGCCAAAAGCTGATATGCGCGTCAAAGCAATACTCGCTGAAGATCTTGTAACATTTTTGAGCGATGAGAACAATTCCATTGTGTGCATGGATTTGGGCCTACTCGTCGATGGATTGATGCCATGGTTAACTGGAAGTCATCATAAGGTAAGCTATTATAAATGTTCAATATGGTTTTTAATATTTTATGAAAAATTATTATTATGTACAGTGACCCCCACGACTAATCGGACATAGAAAAGAAAAATTCGCAGTGCAATTTCTCTAAGAAAATGTATGGGGGTGTTAAAATTAAACATTATATTTTATCATAAGGGAACTCATATTTATTTTAAATAAACAAAAACAAAATTTTAAATTACTATTCAAAACAAGGAAACTAAAAACTAAAACAACTCCATAATTTCATGTCTCACAAATAATCGGACACATTGCATTTAATATTTTGTGGCGTATCCTTTTGATTTAATTACCGCCTCAAGGCGTCGAGGCATTGAAGAAACCAGTTTTGAACAAACTTCACCTGGTATTTTTGTCTATTCTTCTTGAAGACCCGTCTTTAGCTCCTGAATATTTCGAAAACTCTTTTGAGCGACTCGACGTCCCAATTCATCCCAAATATGCTCAATTGCATTAAGGTCAGGGGACTGTGCAGGTGTTTTAAGCACTTTGGGACAATTATACAACAACCACGACCTTGCTGTGTAAGATGTATGCTTGGGGTCGTTGTCCTGGTAGAAGATGAAATTGTCTCTTATTCCAAGCTTACTGACACTTGGCACCAAATGTTGCTGTAAAATGTTGATGTAGCCCTTTTGATCCATTTTACCTTCCACAAAGTGTAAGTTTCCAACACCAGAACTCGACATTACATCCCCATACCATGACCGACCCACCGCCATGTTTCACAGTTGCCCGTGTATGTTTATGAGAGAATTCTTCATTTGCTTTTCTCCATACAAACATTCGTCCGTCTGATCCTTTCAAGTTAAATTTGCTTTCATCCGTGAACAAAACCTATTTTATGATGTTATAATGTGCATCCGTACACAAAGAATACAAATTCAAGAAATGTTACCTTATTCCAGAATGACGTATCCTTAGTTAAATGTTCCCTAGCAAATTTAAGTCTTTCTTTTCTATTTTTTTCACTTATGAATGGCTTTTTTCGAGCTACGCGGCCATTCAGATCTTGTTTTCGCAGTACTCTTCGGATCGTTTCGTTGCTCACTTCCTTATTCCTGGTCTCCTTTAAAAACACCTTTAGAGATTCCGAGTATAAGAAATGATTTTCCTTCACTTGCCGAACAAGTAGCTTTTCTTCGTACTTATCCAACTTTTTCCCTTGTCCTTTCCTGCTAACATTAAGGATCCTACCTTCATTTTTAAAACGTGAAATTATGTCCTGAACTGTTGAATGGCTCCGTTTGACAATTTTGGCTATTTCTCGAACTGATTTTCCATCCTGACTATGGGTTATAACCAATTTTCGTATTTCAACAGACGTCTGTTTACCTTTAGCGGCCATTTTAAGGTTTAGCGGAAAACTTTAAAAAAAACAAACTGAATATGACTCGCAATAGAACATTCTCTAAAGCCTATCATAATTTGACGGGAAAAGTACTGTTACTGAGCACTCTACAGTGCATCAGTAGCAAGTGTCCGATTATGTGTGGGAGACGGAATATTAGAGTTGTTTTAGTTTTTAGTCTACATTGTTTTGTTTATTAATTTTTAATAAGATTTTATTAATAAAAAATAAACTTAAGGGTTTCTATTTAATAAATCAGAGGTAAATTTCTACACCCTCCATACATTAAATAGATAAATTGCACCGTTAAAAACGTTCTTTTCTGTGTCCGATTAGTCGTGGGGGTCACTGTACATATGTAAATATATAATTTTTGCATTGAAATTGAACTGACTTAACTCATTTATTGATATTTGCATTCAACACATTTTTCTGCAGTGCAATACAGAATTTGAATTAAGTTATAGTTTATTCAGAACAACATAACATACATAACTACAAATGTAGATAAAGTTGAAGGACAAGAGCAGCCTTTCTTAGGCGCACAAATGAATGCAGACAAGACAAATATTCTTCATAAACATCTTGTGCATTATACTTGGACCTTTGGATTCATTTTTTTTTATTTACTTGATAGTCCGCTTTATTCTTCCTCAGTATCTTCGTTAACTATTCATACATTTCTCATTTCTTTTTGTTTTGCCTATACATACACATAAAATAAATAAAAAGTGACAGGTTTCGCCTTTTAAAATTTAATTGAGTTGATTTAAAAAAAAAAACAATCTTTATATTAACAACTTTCCAATTGAGGAATCTTTAAAATTTATAAAAATGAAAGAGGAATACAATTTTTTGTCTACCATTTCCATATTTGTTAAATAAATTACTACACTGTCACTAAAAATTAACATTTCCGGCGCTTCATCCAATAAATCGAGTTACAGAATTTGTTAATAACTTTAAATAATCAAACAAGAAAGAAATATTGATGGAATTCATTTTTAATTATAATAATTTATTAAATAGCGGCTAAGAGTTAAATAGTCTATTCAATCAGTCCAACTTTTGTAAATTTAATTTTTTTAATTAATCCACTTGTATGGCAATAGTGAATATTGGTTCCCAATGCTTCAAGAGCAGCTGGTTTATCGGCATAAGCCAATGACTTTACAAAGCTTCATAAAAAGTAATAGAAGTTAAGTCGCACGAACGAGGAGCCCAGTTAAAAGGACAGAACAGAAATGTCAAAACAGTTTGACATTGTCAATTTTTAAACCGGAAACAACATCCATCAAAGAACACCCTTTATGTGTATAATAGAGAGTACATTTTTTTAAAGGACAAACAATTCATCATAGAAACAAGATTTTAAATAGTTTTTCATGATATAATTGAAACTACGTATAAATTTTGTTTTCTATAATATTTGATTAGATTATCTGTAATTTGATAAAAAAAAAAAGTGCGGCACGTTGACAGAAGAATTAAGTTTTCATTTACAACTATGTTTATGTAGTATGTATTACTTAAAAACACTATCAAATCATAGATTTAAAAACTGTCGCTATCAATCAATTGGTAAATCAACAATGTTCTTTTTCCAATATCAAAATTTAACAGGAGTAAAAAAACATAAATAGATATGTAGGTTATAATTTGCAAAAAAAAAAATATAAAAGGTTGTATCAATAATCGAAACACAATTCTTAAAAATACCTACATACATACATAGCTTCATAATTTTCAGTTTGAATTGTAAAGAAAATTGAAAAATAAAGAAGCTTAACTGTGGGCAGGTTCAGACGACATTAGAAACTTGAAAGAGTAAGGCCAGTTTCTAGCATCTGATTGGCCAGCTTCCAAAAAAATGTCTTCCAATTAAGGCTTATTGGAAAGTTGACTGAAAAGTTATTTATGTCAAAATGACAGCTAATCATAATTTTTTATTCAACTGAAAGCTGAACTTTATTACTCAGTGATTTATTTATTTTCTGCACAATTCTATGTGATGTTTTATGTTAAAGGGTTCCTTGTCAAATTGGGAAACGAATTAGTAATATATCTTTAAAAAACAAAATACAAGTCGAGATGGAATTGTAGCTTGCGTGAGTCGACAATTATGTTTTGGTAGTTTTTGCACGGTCAATTGAAGATAGAGGCTAGAGAGTTTGAATTTTTATGACACTTAAAAAACTAACTAGTTTCCTTAGTCAAAATGCACGTTCAAAAAAATACATTTGACTGCAAATGAAGTCCCTTATGTTGTCTGAAGCTGCCCCAATGTGACACTTAAGCGAAACTAATCATCCTTTATCAATTTTACTAAAATGAGTCGCTTTTCGAAAGAAAATCGCGCAATTGTAGGTATTGAGACCAACTTTTCAAATATTTGCTTACTTTCCCTCGAAACCTACACATTTATCACAATTCAATGTCATCTCACTCAGTGACTCAAAATATCAGATGTTTAAAAAATGTAAGGCAAGACAAGTTACATTCTTATTGGAATTGAAAAACTAAAATCTTAACAAGATGGCGCTGAGCTGCTGCCTTTGCCTTTCTATTAACAGACTTGTGTTATTTGTATTTTTTTTTAATTTTCGTTAAGACAAATTCCGGTACCCATTTTATAGCGCACAACTTTTCCATATAGGGACACTTGTCTTCGTCATCTTGCCCCCGTATACTTTTAATCCATATGCATATCAAGATTTGCATATTATTCAAAATGCGAATGAGATGTTGATTTTTGTTGGTTGATGATTTTTTTTTTCATCCACGCCCTGAAAATGATGAAAAGCGAAAATACCAAATCGCGGAGGTTTGATTTTTTTGTGCAAACTCAAATCTTAGTTTTAGATCAACTTTCTACGAGATCAGAGACTCAAATCCGGTGTTCCATATACAATTTTTCTTTTTTGTTTGCGATAGCATAAATAATTTCGCTCTTGTTATATTTTTCCGGTTCAGTGCGGGTGTTGTACCTGGACGTACCAATTTAATGGTTTGGTTTTTACAAACCAAGATAATTATAGGTACTTTCTTAGTTCATTTATCATAGATGCATCAGTCAGTTTTTCCATATAAATGTAAATGGAGACTTTTTGCAAATTTATGCAGAGAATAATCGAAGGACAATTATTGTGAAAAGTTCAACTGCCTGGCAACAAAAATCAACAGACATTAATTAATATTCAAGGAACATTTGTTTGGTGTAAGTATGCAAAAATAAATCATAATGCAAAGAACCTTGCTCCGTTGTTGGCGTTTTATGCCACGACTGTGACTTTTTGACGGTAAATGAGACTGAGACGATCACGATGATGTCATTGCATTGGTGGCTCTTTCTGTAGGCTCAACTGTAAATAATATTTAGTTTTTTGTTTCTTATTAACTGTATGAGCGTTTAATTAATCAATTTATCAACGTAATAGAGGAGTTAGCTACCCCACGGAAAACATTAAAGTTGATGTGCGTGTCTAGTTGTTTTTGGTTTTGGTTTTGCTTGCCATCCTCTCTTACATTATGCGATTTCTGTTTTGTGCCAATCCTCTTCACATCACTTGAGAATGCAACGGAAATAGAATAAAAATATACATCTTATTTTTAGCCAAAAAATAAAAATAAATACTAATTCAAGTGTAAGGCAAAGAAGATTAAAACAAATTTAAAGAAAAAGAGTAGGTATCTAATGAAAATTATTACGAGATATACAATTATGTGTAATTTGTATCTAAGATACCACCAAAAATATCTTAAAAGTATTTCATTATAAAATTACGTATATCTCAATTTGTTGATCGAAATTTCAAGTTATAACGCCTACTCCCAATTTGTAGAACTACATTCGTATGTATATATATTTTTTGCTGAATTATTGTAGATAGAAATAATATCGAAAGTATTTAAGCTTCTTAAGGTGTGTAAATTGAAGTTTGCATTTAAGGAATTCGATGGCTCATGAATTACTCTTCCTAAAATGGACAACGAGGGTTATTTTATAATTATTGTTTACAATTTTGTCTCAATGATAAATGAATGAAAAACCATTTGTTTTGAAAATTATCCATTCCAATGATTTTATAATACAATATCATTGTTGTGAAGTTTTATTTCTCCATTGGTGGCAAATATCGAAGTTTTTGTTTGAATGAAATAACGAAGAAAGCTTAACATACTTCCGAGAATGAAGCTAAGAGTTTTTTGGTGGGAAGTTGTTGATGTAGATAGACTTTAACAGGAAGTTTTAAGTTTCAAATACTCTAACAAAAGCATTTTTCAACAGTGCAGGAAGACGGTAATACCTAAGTCATATGTTTACGAGTTCCTAAATAAGAACCATGATAAATGAGCCTAGCAATTCACAAGATATGACATTTAAAACACCAAGTTTTTCCGTGTTGAATTTAGCATTTGAGATCGATCCAGTCCAATCGTCCTATGATATCGAAAATAAATAAAATCAACAGGAATCAATTCATAGTAATTTTTCGACCAAGTTTCAATATTTAAAAATAAATAAATAAATTAGGTGGCACAATAGTCCATTGAAAACTGGGGCTTAGTGACTTACAACTCTTTACCATTCCTGTGTGCGAGTAATGTTGTCAGGGATGGAAGGGACCTACAGTTTTAAGCCGAATCCGAACGGCTAATTTGAGAAAGCACTTTTCATGACAAGAATTACTCATTGAGGATTTGTCAATTCCTCGCAAGAGGCAGTACCCGTAAAAAAAAATTAAGATGGCACAGGCAAAGATTGAACCCAAGACATCTGGCATGACAGTCCAACGCACTAACCATCACGCCACTGGTACAACAGTTTCAATATTTAGTTTTAAGAAAATCCAGTGTTTGTATTTTTTCAAATGCTATTCTAATTTTAAATTCTTTTTGTTACGGCTCCGTGGCATGGTGGTTAGTGCGTTGAACTGTCATGCTAGAGGTCTTGGGTTCAATCCCTGCCTGTGCCACCTAAAGTTTTTTTCACGGGTACTGCCTCTTGCGAGGAATTGACAAATTCTCCAAGAGTAATTCTTGTCATGAAAAAGTGCTTTCTCAAATTAGCCGTTCGGATTCGGCACATAAACTGTAGGTCCCCTCCATCCCTGCAATTACTCGCACACAGGAATGGTTGAGAGTTGTAAGTCACTAGGCCCTGGTTCTCTACGGACTGTTGCGCCACCTAATTTATTACGGCTCCGGTCGACAAAGAAGAAAACCATCATCAACTGGGTCTTGCTACTTTTCTTTGACGAATCTTATAAAACAACAAAACAACTTGCTGAATGTGCTAACTAAAAGAGTAAAGGTCAAAGAGTTTATAAAAGCCAAATAATCGGCAAGCATTTTTATTAGTGCTATTCTTGAAATTGTTTATCTACGAGGTGCCAATGTTTATATTCCTAATGTTTAGCTAAAAAATCATGTAAGTTCATCATTTCTATTTATAAATAGTTTTTAATAGTAATTTCCTGCAAATAAAACAAAGAAATCAATGATCATCAACTTGGGCAGGCACACGCATCCACTAAACTTGTGCTTTGAGCGACATTCGTCATAATTTTTTGTTAGCTAATTTATTCAATTCAGTTGATGTTTTGTGCGTGTATCTGTCTATACAGAATGCTGTCGTCGTCGTCGTTCGTCGTTCGTTGTTTTTATTTTATTATTTTCTCAATAAAATGCATGACATTACCAGATGACAAAACGTGCAACTCAATTGGGTATTGATTGCTAAATTGATTCCCCAGCCAGATACACACACTCGAATGTTGTCGATGCTGCAGTCTATATATCAGAATAGAAACAAAACTACAAAGCCCCACTGGTTTAAGTTGTCCGTCCGGCAGTCGTCGTCGATTTCGTTTTCGTCGTTGACATCGACGTTGCCGTTGCCATTGCCGTAGCCATTGTCAATACGGCTTCTTCCCTGTCTTTTCTTATGATGCCACCGTGTCATTATGTCCATATAGTGGCTACACCAGACAATGTGTGTTCAAACTTAATGCCAATCCTGTTGTTTAGAAATTCTAGAATTTTGTTTGTTTCGGGCAGACTTGCGAAAATTATACTCTTTAAATGCCAATAAGTCGATTTGACTTTTCCACGTCATTTGGCAGCCATATAGGGAATCCCATTTAATATTTATAATTTATTTATTTTTTCCTCAGCTTCTGCTAGTCATATTTGTGCGCTTATGCATGTCGTTTTATTTTGTTGCCACACCTCGAATGTTTAATTGGGGAAGATTTAATATAATTCATATACAACTACTTAAATGTTAAATAATATATATATATTTATAAACAAAAATAAAGCCGACACATGACGCCTAACTATCAAGAAAGGAGTGACCCACCGACTCGACAGCGACACAATGTTTGATTATTCAGCCAGAGAAAGCAAAAAGAAGGAGAATTAATCTTTTTTTTTTCATTTAACTAATTTGAATACTTCATGAACGTACACTACACACAGTGTGGTTTACGTGGTAATATCATTTACATTTACAGAAGTACGGAGTGCTTATTTTTGCACTCTTACAGCAAAAGCCATCCATTGGTTGGATGGAAAATGTTTGCAAGGTTGTTTGTCCTTGCGGTGGCTTTTGGTTTCGACTCTGGAAACTAATTTTAAAAAAAATGTCTTCTTTTGTAGGACGAGATTTGTCGTTTTGATTTCAGTAAGGGGTCAGAACTGTTGGTTTAGTAGTACAGATTTTTTGTATACATTTTGCTAATATGTTAAACATTTTCAAACTATTGAATTATTTTGTGGTGTTTCTAATCCAATGAACCACAGTGTAGCTCTTGTTTTTGTCATGTTTAACAACACATTGTGAGATCATTTATTCTACTTCAAGTCGATAGAAACAAGACAAAATAAAAACACGAAACACAAAAACAAAAAAAAATATTAGAGTAACTTTAGGAAATTGTTCATGAGAAGTTGATGGCCATTAGCCAATTCTTTATTTAGGTTGACATACGCCCGTGCTAATTTACTTAGAAAAAATAAGATCACTAAAACGTGACACTTGACAACTTCAAACTATGTATAATATTCTAACATAAAACAACCTACTCGTTGTACTCGTGTAATTGTTATTATTATTATTATTTTTTGTTTGTATTATTTGACGCAAGTAAATTAAACGACAACAGTTCATAAATCCTTGACCTCAAAATAAAAAGTTGTAGAGAGAAAATTAACGATTATTCTTTTGTGGTTTTTAAAATAGGTATATTTTTCTTTTAAAAATGAAATAAATTATTGTGATTATGATGTAATAATTTATCGAGCTTGACAAAACGTGTTTATTGTTATAATAATGAAATAGAAATTCGAAGAATAGATATGTTAGTTTCTGAGAATAATGAAAACAAACGTCCAACTAATGATATTTTTTCAATTAAGATGTTAAAATATAGACTCTATGACTTTCTATTGTTTTTAAATTCTTTTTCAAAACTAAACCAATACCTGTAGCACACAAACACTAAATTTTCCACCTTAAGTTCATTTGATACCTCGAAGTATCAACACAACACATAAAATAAAGTGTAGTTTCTATGAAGTATGACTTGAATTCCGGCTACGCATTTTTTATTCAAGCTCAAAATGTGCGTAGCTAAATTTGTCTCTCTGTGAACACGTAGCTGATGAAATATTTGCACATCACTCTTCCGGAAGTTGATGTGTCAATTAAGAAAACTTAAATCTGCCACCTTGAATTTAGGGCTCAAACCACATCTCTTCAAAGTTTATCTAATTGTCATGATGCCAATGTAAAAATACATTTTTGTCGTTTAGTAAGTATTTCAAATAAAAAGTAAAAAAAGGGGATCATATGAGACTGGCATTGATAACTTCCCATCCGTACCCGGATTGGATTTTTGATTTTTCTAACACTTTAACAAAATTTTTCTAACACTTTAACAAAATAACAATAACAATATTTTGTGTGAGATGTCAATACTTTAGTTGAAAACCATTTTTTATTAAATTTTTGTTGTTTTTGTATGTTTCGTTTCGTGTTTTGTAAAAAAGTTGTCAATGCAATTAGCTTGAAGCCAAAATCTTTAATTTTTGAAAAGATATTTGAGTCGAAAATCAATTCGATCAATTTTCTCACAATTTTATTAGATGTCGAAAACGTTATTTTTGGTTACTTACTTATTTAAGGTGGCGCTACAGTCCGGGGCGGACCTGGGCCTCAACCAACATGCGTCTCCAGCCAGCTCGGTCCCTAGCTAGCTGTCTCCAGTTTCGCACGCCAAGTTGGTTGAGGTCCTCACCCACCTGAGTGCGCCACCTGAGTCGCGGTCTTCTTCTACTGCGCCGTCCCTCGAGATTGGATTCGAAGACCTTCCGGGCTGGAGCGTTGATGTCCATTCGCTCTACATGACCCAGCCATCTAAGCCGTTGGACTTTTATTCTGCTAACTAGGTCAGTGTCGCTGTACAGCCCGTACAGTTCGTCGTTATATCTTCTCCTCCATTCTCCATCTATACGTACGGGACCAAAAATCACCCGAAGAATTTTCCTCTCGAAGCATCCTAAGACGTTCTCATCTTTCTTTGACAGGGTCCAGGCCTCAGCGCCATAAATGCGAACCAGGATGATGAGTGTCTTATAGATGGTGATTTTAGATGCTCGAGAGAGGACTTTACTTCTCAATTGCCTTCTAAGTCCAAAGAAGCAGCGATTTGCAAGGGTTATTCTTCGTTTGATTTCAGCGCTGGTGTCGTTGTCTGTGTTTATAGCGGTGCCTAGGTAGACAAAATCCTTAACTACCTCGAAGTTATAGCTGTCCATGGTGACGTTTTGTCCAAGACGTCGTTGTTCAATGTCCTTTTTTGATGATAGCATATACTTGGTCTTGCCCTCATTGACCACTAAACCCATCTTCTTCGCTTCCGTCGCAATGCTCAAAAACGCTCCACTGATATCACGCTTTGATCTTCCAATTATGTCAATATCATCTGCGTATCCGAGTAATTGGATGGACCTTTGGAAGATTGTGCCTCTAGTGTTGACGGTTGAGTTTTGCACAATTCTTTCCAGAACGATGTTGAAGAAGTCGCATGACAGTGCATCGCCTTGTCTAAAACCTTTTTTGACATCAAATGCATCGGTGAGATCTTTTCCGAACTTGATGGAGCAGCGTGCATTCTCCATCGTCATTCTGCACAAACGGATAAGTTTGACAGGGATGCCAAAACTAGACATTGCTCTGTAGAGCTCTTCCCTATGGATGCTGTCATACGCGGCTTTAAAATCGATAAAGAGATGGTGGGTATCGATTTGAAGCTCCTGGGTTTTTTCCAAGATCTGCCGTAGTGTGAATATTTGGTCGATAGTGGACTTTCCTGGTCTGAAGCCACACTGATAAGGACCTATCAGGTTGTTGACGAACGGCTTCAGACGTTCACATAATACGGCAGAAAGGATCTTATATGCAATGTTAAGGAGACTGATGCCTCTGTAGTTGGCGCAATTTAGAGGGTCTCCTTTTTTATTACCGGGCAAACTATGCTAGGATTCCACTCATCGGGCATGCTTTCTTCCGACCATATTTTGCAGATGAGTTGGTGCATGCTCCCTACCAAGTCATCGCCTGCTGCTTTAAATAGTTCGGCAGCTATGCCGTCAGCTCCAGCAGCTTTGTTTTTGGTTGCATTAAATTATTATACAAATTTGGTATCACATTGGAAAATATAATATAAAATTTAATTGAAATCGCTCACGATTTAGATTCTAGGGAGCTTAAAACGTCGGGAAGGTCAGTAGGTAGAAATAGCAGTCACAAGCAGCCCTTGCTGCGCGATTCAATAAGCGCCGTTTTGGTACCATAAACTAGTTTGACCTATGTAATGAAAATTTAAAATATAAAAATATAATACTATGACGGATTAATATTGAAAAAATTGATTGATGCTAGAGCCATTTCGTCGCATTCAGAAAGAAAAGTTTATCAAGATCGGAAGGAATGCCCTTCCGAAGCTTAACATTCTAGAACCGGGCAGGGCAGGACATTTACAGAGATAGTGAATCACAGTTTCTCTCTCATGTTGGTCTGCGCAGCTACGGCAGTGTGTATTGTGAGGGATACCCAGCTTTGCTGCAAACTCTCCAATCGGCCAAAGTCCGGTACAGTGACCCTGGCTATATCATGTCTGCATAAAAGTTCGATAGAACGGTTTTTGTTATAGGTAGACCATATCTTCCTGGATAAGGTACAGTCCGTTAGACTGTTCCACCTGCGCTTGGATTTTGTCAGAAAAATTGAGAAAATTTTGCACTTCATAACTCAAAGAGAAAATATTCACTCTTTCCGCAAGTGAACTATGAAGGGCCAATCCTTGCTGGACCACTATGACCTGGAACCCAAATAAGAGTGACACGGAGGTTGAGGCTGAGTTGAGTTCAACCCGACATTGTTAGACCACTATAGAGAATGTTGTGGCCGAATTGATAGCCATAATAGCCAATTCATCAAATCGGACCTATTAAAATAACTTCAGAAGTTAATAAAACAATGATATCTAACCGACTCAAAAAAATGTATACGCGCTATAAAAAATAGAATTGCAGATTTTTACTTAACAACATGTCGTTTATGTTAATTAGCAAAACAAAAATTGGTCTAGCAAGTATATCAATGTTGATTATGTCCCGACAAACCACTGAAGCTCATTTTTATTTAGTTGTATGATATGATTCTAGTCTTTTTAAAGCACCGAAAACAAATTCAAAACTTGATTTGCACAAGCAGTATGTAATGTGTCTTAAGAAATGCATATCTTCATAACTTTAAAAGATCTTAAATTCAGAAACGTGCATAAAAATCATTTTTTCATTTTGTCCAATTTATTCAAATAGCATTTTCATACTTTTAACAGCTTAAAACTGTTATAATTTATTTAACTTTTCTCTAGTGTCTCCCTTAAAATAAAACTTTATATGAGCACAATTTCCTCTCCAGTACGAGAGGTGTATCCCCAGTTTATATCCTTTAATTTAGGGTTATATCTCTTATTTGAAGTCGAATGCACACTCGTTCATGTAAACTTACATATAAAATGACATTTTAAATCACTCAAGAGAAAATACGATATAATATGGACCAGCAGCAAATTTAATATGTCCACCAAAACTGTATCAAATGACATATTTACGATTCTCAGTAGAAAAAAATAAAAATAAAAATACCTTTTAAAAATAAATTTGTAAACCTTCCTGAAGGATGGATGCTGTACAGCAAGTAAAAAAAATCAATATGATTTCATTTTCACGGATCAAAAGCATGTGAATAGCAAAAACCTCTTAGATTTCTAGGGGAAAATTGAAAAACGTGAAAGAAAATAGGATGAAAAAGGAAAAATAAAAGCAACACATTTACATCCTCTTCATTGCTTACTACCATTTCAATTTCCTCGAAAAAATAAAAATAAAACGGATAAAACAGAATATCCATTGCTCTGTGATGCCATAACATCCTATCTGCAAATCTATAACGATTGGTCATTTTCCTATAGTGAAACATGTGCACATGTGCATTTATTTTTGCTTAAAAATAGTGTGACAAGCTTGTCAAAAAATCGATCACATGCCCATAAATAGCACATCCATAGGTTTTGAGGAAATTAGTTGTAGAAGAAAAAAACACCAGAACATTGGTCATCTATTTTCGGTGTAGTAATTGATTGGTCGACCAAGAAATTATTATGGCCATTGATTAGCCCTTAAATAAAGGATTTTGCTTTTTTAGTTCAGAGCTTTGAAGACTCAGAGTTCAGAGAACACGTTCAGAACTAAATTTGGTCTGAAAATTTCATGATTTGTGATTTTAAAGAATTGAAATTGTAAACGAACATTTTAAATTGTTGGAAATTATGTTTGATGTATAAACTCATTTTAATATAAGTTAAGTATTTTGTCCACTTGAAGGCTAAAATTAGTTGTTTTTTCATTAATAAATACAAAATATTGAAAATTGATTTACCAATCATAAAATTTAACTTCTTTGGTGGAACAACCTGCTTCTTCCATTTCGATCGCGCTTCAAAGCTCTGAACGAAATACAGAGTACTACAACAAAGCTCTAGTCAAGCTGTACAGAAAAAGAAATACAATTCGCAGTTTGACGATTCTGGCTCAGTTCAAATACAAAAAGGAAAATAGCTTAGAAGCAGAAGTTTGAACTTATTGAGAAACTCTTAAAGTTTTTGTGTTTGAGGACCAAAAGTTCTTCTTTGAAAGCATGTGTAAATAATCTTGGTAAAATGTCATTTTAATGGTTGCAAGAGTTTTGTTCTTGCAAATGCAGACTCCTTGGCTAAAGAAGGTGCCACAACTCCTCTGTTGGGACCGAACCCTACAATGGAATGAGTTATTTAAAACAAAATTTAAGAAAAACATGAGGAGACAAAATCTGAAGAACTCACTAAAATTAGACAAGCAAAATATTTATTTGGGAATTACGTTGTCGAACCATAGGTTCTGTTACAAGCATAAAACACCAAAAAATTAGAATTATATAATTTTTTTATTTATTGTTGTTTCCTTTATTTCATTATATTTATATATTAGTTTAAATAAAAAAATAGTTTTACTAAAAATTGTCGCCCTCAGCTTTAATGTCAGCTCTGTTTCTATCGATATTTTTGACACTGCGTCCGTTAACTCTATCTTAAGAGCTTAAAAATTCCCGCAAGTAGTCTTTCAGACACGCTCTACAATTCTGACCACAAAAAATAATCTCAGGCAATAAAATATGGATTTCTCGAGAGTCAATCTTAAGCTTCTTTAAAATAGTAGGTTTTGACGATAAGGCACTTTTGTGTTGTCTTGTTTGTCTTACCCACTAGAATTCATCTATCTCTATTGAAAGGGGTATTTGTTAAAAAATGTATCAAAAACCTGTACCACTTTTCTATAATACAACTTGTGAACCGTTTTCACATTTGCTCCCAAAACTTGCGTTTTGTGACACTTTGGAGTAAGACTTTTGACCATTAGAACGATAGTTTTAGTTTGACATGATGATGTCGCATACATTGTATCGTTTTCTTTGTTTTAAACTTCTTCAACGTTAAAAATCTTTTAATTCGAAAAAAAGAATTATTTTATGCTCATTTTTAGCGTGCCAAAGTAAAAGCCGTTTGGCTCTTTCAACAATAACTTTTTGGATTCGAGATGTTAAAAAATGATCTGTAGAGCGTCGATAGCCATGTATGTGTATACATAGATGCTCCCTAATCAGAATTGAATGGAATCTGGGGAATATATCCAATTCTGTATACATTATCTTTTTCTTCCAAAGAGGTTCTAGTGGCATTCATTCTGGTACTGTTTTCATAAGCGTGCAAATGTGGACAACGCGCGAACAACTACTTTTTGGGCTGGTCATCTCTTAAACATATGGGCCACTTGAGGAGAACCCGATTGCCGAACAATT
Source organism: Eupeodes luniger (assembly GCA_951509635.1). Taxonomy (NCBI): domain Eukaryota; kingdom Metazoa; phylum Arthropoda; class Insecta; order Diptera; family Syrphidae; genus Eupeodes; species Eupeodes luniger. The sequence goes on along the minus strand of OX608075.1, from coordinate 127,407,171 downwards.
TTGCGGTTCCCAGGGGTTTTTTAAACGAGGACAAATTTATCCAGAACTCATCTCTTACCCATGTTAGGCATGACTACGTATAACCAAAAACATTTAAAAGACCGTATAAGTTTAAGTAGAATAACCTAAGAATATTAACAGTCCTACTCACTGTGCTTTGTAATCTGAACAAGCACATAAACATCCTGGCCTTATAGACATTTTCGGCTGTAGGTTTCATGAGAAAACAACTGATCACATATTTGAAGTACTCATAAGTATATACTAGGGACACTACCAAGTGGACAGATACAGGGGGTAAACTGTGTCCCTAGTATTTCTGATGGTTCCCTAAATACTGAAGTTTCTCAAAGAAATAAACATAGAGCAAGAACTTTAACTTAAGAGCTTTCTCCAGTTCTAGAAGGGGACACAAGAGATCTTTAGGGCGCAGTCCATTTACTCCAAACCACCTAATTCATTCAAGTCTTGCTTCGTCAAGTATCTGACAAAAAAAAAAATGTGAGATCCCTGAAACTTCCAGATCGAAAATGTTCTTCATTATTTGTTGGCACGCTTTAGAGCATAGACGAAAATCCTAACGAGCTCCTTAAAATGACAGAGAAGGGTCACTTCAATGATTTGATTTACTTGAAATTACTTTTCAATAAGTAAAACAACTCATCAACAAAATTGATTAAAACCAGAAAAATGTATTTGCAATCAAATGTATCTTTAATTAGCAATTCATTTGCAACGTATTTTATTTATGTGTGTCATTTTGCGATAGTGTCGCAAAAATAATAGAAAAAGAAAACATCATCTCATACAAACTTTCCTCCCTGGTCGACTTTCATCGTCGTCGTTGTCATCGTTGGACATCTTTGCGCTTCATCATAAATAATGTTGAACTTCAAATCTTGTGCATTTTTAATTAAACAAAAAAAACTTCTCTTCATCAATTCATTTATGTTAATCATACAAAACAAAAAGATGAGAACAAAAAAATGACATAGAAAAAATGGTAGAAAATTAGGCCGGCATAGTTGGGAGATTGGAAACTTTGATGATGTTCAAAACAAAAGAAAATCCCAGTTGAGGTTACGAGTATTTCACAAAACAACAACAAAAAATGGAAACTAGAAAAAAAATTATTCTTGATTTATGTTCAGAGTAACCTTCTAATTTGTTAAGCTATTATCTATTATAGCAATTAACATTTAGATTTGGCTCCAGAACCAAAACATCAATAGACTTTCTATTGTTGGAAAGATTGAACAGAAAAACATTGAAGAAGAAGAAAACATATTGCTCTGGTTGCAATTTGTTCTACTTTTGTAATCTCTGCTTCGCATATTAGAAAAATTGAACAACAACAAAAACGAAAAAAATAAATCACCGGCAATGCCAAGTAAATATGTACATATGTATGTATGTATATAAAATCTCTGTACATTCATAGATACTACTTTTTACATGACATAGAAAAACACAGTTCAAGGAAAATGATGTCATCGTCCAATAGAGTTAGTTAAGAGGTAGTCACTCAGTCAGTCAGGCCAAAGAATACAAAACAACAATAACAAGAACAACACATTTTGAACTTTATTTTCTTGAATGCGGCAATTAAAGTTGGCAATGTTGACACTTATTATAGTACTGCCGGGCGTTGACTGCATTAAGATTCTTGTTCATAATAACTTACTATTGTTACCTAGCGATAGCGAGGGTGATGGGGTGTTGATAAAATCTTGACAAATTAATTTCAAAACAGAAACATTTTAACTTATTGAATAAATTTGGTGGTGTTGATGTTTTGTAGAGACTTGATGAAGAGCTTTACTCTAGTCTAAAGTAAAAGAGAATAAAGACTTCAAGGATTAACATCTATCGAGATTGATTAAAAAAATTAAGGAAAATAACGAAAATCTTATCGCAACTAATTTGTGGATAAAATTATGATGCCTGGGAACGAAGGAGTCATGTCATTATTCAATGACAGAGAACTTAGCCATTTAGTGGTAATTCGTAAGTACAAAAAACTGTAGTCCACGATTAGAAAGGAGTCAAATGCATATTTTTATTATTATTATTAATATTTTATTAGGTTGTTTGTATACGGAGTAAGCAAATAACAAAGCTATAAATCGATACTGACAGTAAAAATGTGTACTTACGGAGAGGGGTCTTATGAAAAATTTAGCTTTTAACTGTTTCTATATTAAATGACAACCAAATAGCATTATGAGAAAATAAAAGCTTTTAAAATGGGTCTTTAAGTTATTTATGTCTAATTTTTTAAATTAGATTGTGTACAAATAATGTGACATTTCACTATTATTTGGGTTCCAGGTCAGTGGTATTGAAAGAAATGAACGGGCTGACGAATTAGCCCTGCAGAAATCGGCCCTTCATGGTTCACTTGCAGAAAGGGTGAACATTTTTCGTAATGCTAAATAAATAATAAATTAGGTGGTACAACAGTCCGTAGAGAATCAGGGCCTAGTGACTTACAAATCTCAACCATTCCAATTTTCCGAGTAACTACAGGGACAGTTTATATGCCGAATCCGAACGGTTAACTTGAGAAAGTACTTTTCATGACATGAATTACTTGTGGAAGATATGTCAATTCTTCGCAAGAGGCAGTATCCGGGATTAAACCCAAGACCTCTGGCATGACAGTCTTACGCACTAACCATCACGCCATGGGTTTTACTTGGTGCTATTTACGTCAAAATCTTCACGATTTTTCTTAAAGAACCCAATCCAAATAAAAGTATCCTTATGCAAAAAGTGTAGTTCTAACGATCTTTAATACAGATCCGGGCAGGATATAGCCAATATCACCAGTCATTGGCCTATACAAGAAATCGTAGCAAAGTTGGGCATTTCTCACAGTAGCCTTAGTTAAGAGTACCAATAGAAAGGAGACGGTTATTTATTACCTATCCAGTTCCAGTAATCTATTTAAATAAGTTTTCTGAAACCCAAATCAAAAACCTTTCAAAGTGACGCTTAATGGCTGAATCACAAACACGCTTCAGCTTCCGTTTCGTCTGCGTTACGGTGGGCCAGCTTCGAGGTTGCTTTGAATGACATTTCTATTATTTCATCCCTCCAAAGAGCAAATATTTTTTTTGTTGACATTTTTTTACAGCTCTTGAGCTGTCAGACAAAACAAATGTTCAGATAATTGAACTAGAGCTTCCGTTTGGAGTCACATTACGTTACATTACGTTCTTTTCCTTACGATTGTCAAACGAAACGTGAGGTCGAAGCTCCATTGTGATAGCATGCATTGAATTCCTATGGCTGAACTCGTAAACGTCAGGCGAAGCCGAAGCTGAAGCGTGTTTGTGATTCAGCCATAAAGCTCTTTCTACCAATCTTTCAAATCTTATTTGTCGCAGTTATGGCAGCAAAACAGCTAACTCCAATGCTAATTGAGTAGCGCAGGAAAGATTGCCTGTGACTGCCACTTCTACCTATCTACCTATGTGTTATAATTAGACTTGACATCAGTTTTTTCTTTTAATTTTGAAATTGAACCATAACTAAAACTCATGGTATTATTCTTTTTATTTTCAGATAGCACAAAAGTCTTTGGAAGCGTTTACAGAACTAATCAAACGATTGGGTCCTGATTTTAATGCGTACACAGCAACAGTTCTTCCACATGTTATTGACCGTTTAGGTGACAGCAAAGATACAGTCCGCGAGAAGGCACAATTACTGCTGCACAATTTAATGGAATTCAAAGTTCTCAGTCCGCAACAGTTGATTGATAAATTAGTACCGTGTTTTAGACATAAAAATTCCAAAGTTCGCGAAGAGTTCCTTCAAACAATCGTGAATACATTAAATGAGTAATGTTTTTTTTTTTCTAGTGTGTCTCTTAATGAATATGAAATTATTTAAATTTTTATTTTAGATACGGAACATCACAGTTATCATTAAAGTCTTACATTCAACCAATTGTGATACTACTGGGTGATCCAACGTCTACTGTGCGGGATGCTGCAAATCAAACGCTCGTAGAAATCTACAAACACGTTGGTGAGTAAGAGTAAAACAAAAAAAAAAAATATATCTAATATTTGTATAAACATTAATGTTTCAATATTTTTAATTTTTAATAGGTGATAGATTAAGATCTGATTTAAGACGTAAAGAAGTTCCATCTACCAAACTGGCTATCTTAGAACAGAAATTTGACGAAGTAAAAGAGGAAGGTCTTCTACTGAAATCAGCTCTCAGTCATAATGGACACGATGAGGCAGATCATGCGGCACCAGTTCGACCTACTAAATTAATAAAACGAACTGTTTCAGCTGCTTCAAAGAAACCAACATGCCTTGATGTTACATCAACTGGTATGTTCTCTTTCTTTAATATATAAGACATAAGACATAAACCAAAACCAATATGATGTTGTTATATGTTTTCTTTTGTGTTTTTGTTTGGTAAGGTGATGCTGGGGCTGTAACATGGGAAATCTTTGAAGCTTCGTTTGAATTGGTGCCGCAACTAACAATATTTCATCAACGCGATATGGATGACCAGTTTAAGCATATCAATGCAGTGATTGGAGATAAAACTATGGACTGGGAGAAGCGAGTCGACGCAGTAAGTAATACATGTTATTCAAATTTCTGTATGTGTATCTTTGAACATAAGACTTTAAAAGAATTATAATATATATGATATTTGATATTAAAATATACTATTTTTATATTTGTTTAGCTGAAAAAAATTCGCTCTCTTCTACTGTTAAACTTTCAAATGACACCTTATATAAAAGATATGTCGATATCATTCCTTGACATTTTAAAAGAGCTTCGCTCTCAGGTAAGTCTTTTTTTTTAAACTAAGAAGAATAATCTTATGTATTGATATTCTTCTTTTATTACATTAAGGTAATACGAGAAGCATGCATCACAATTGCGTATATGAGTAAATCCTTAGGACTGAAAGTCGATCAATTTTGCATTTACATTCTCGCAGAACTCATAAATCTCATTCAAAATTCAGCCAAAGTAATTTCGTCTGCTGGCACAATTGCTCTCAGATATGTGATCAAGTATACACATTCTCCAAAATTGCTCACAATCATCACATCAACATTGACGCAATCAAAATCTAAAGACATTCGTTCGTCTCTGTGCGAGATCATGGTGATGATATTCGAAGAATGGCAAACCAAATCGTTGGAACGAAGTGCAAACGTATTAAGGGACACCTTAAAGAAATCCATCAGTGATGCGGATAACGATGCTAGAAAGCATAGCAGGAGGTAATTTTATCTTTATTTTACAAAATAAAAATAAAACTGTTAATAATTGGCTTTTTAGAGCTTACTGGTTATTCCGAAGGCATTTCTCGGATTTAGCTGATCAAATTTACGAAAGTTTGGACAGTGCAACCCAAAGGGCACTTGAAAGGGAACGTGATTTGATGTATGGTACAAATGGTACGGGGGGTCCAATGAATAAAAGTCTTGGTGGTAGTAGTTCAAGTTTGTCGTCTATGGCGGGAGTAGGTAGAAGTACTCGTAAGTGTTTTTAGTTTGAATTTGATCTGTCCTTAAATGTTATTATGATACGTTGAAATATATCTGTTTTTGTGTGTACCTTTTCAATCATACATCATGTTTGTTTTTCTTTTTATCATGTTTTCATAAAACATTCCAGATCGACGATCTACTGGACTCAAATCACCTGCGACAGCACCTTCAGGTAAATTGTTTTATATAATTTTTAAAATCTTTATCACAAAACTAACAGCTTATTTTATAATATTTGCTATGTCTTTTCTTCTGATTTGTGCATTAAAACAAATTACGGATATCGTGGTAATTTTAAATGTCACATTTGATGCGTAATTTTGATGGCTGCTGTTTGATTGTTTGATTATTCACTACTTATGCTGTTGCTGGCAAATTTAAACAAACAAAATTTAATTTATATTCATATTCATCTTTTTTTGATTTTTTGAATAATTTTTTTCTCTCCACTCTCCAAGTTGATACAAGCACTAGCACGGAAAATCTGTCTCAGCCTAGATTGAATCGAGTGCCTTCGTTGCCGAGATCATATCGTAATCGTAGTGGAATACCAATTGCTCAGACTTATATTCCTCCTAGAGGTGTTATTTCTTTCAATATAAAAATAATTATATAGTTTTTTTTTTGGGAGTATCGTTTTTTTTAGGTTTTATGTTTTTATTCACTAACACATTCCAATAAGCTTGAATTATAAAATTCAATCATTTTCTAGAATATACATAGTTTTAATTAAATCAACGCTAGTACCTATCAAAAATTTCAATACCAATGACCTTAGTTTAGTCAGTATAAACTTAAAAATTGATTTTTTATTTTCAAAAAAGGTTAAGGCAAGTAGAACTTTATCAAATCTGATATAATTCGATTGTGTTCTATTTATTACTTTTGTCATGCAACTTGGTACGTAAGGCAGAAAATAGATAGAAAGAATGCATACCCAACCCATTGAACAAAATCAATTCAATTTACTAATTATATCAAATAATATGAATCATAATTAGTTCATAGAACTTCTTAATTTATTTGAAATCATCACGAAAAGTCGAAACACAATCAACACTAATTTAGGGATGACAAACAATTATTTTTCTCAGCATGATGCATTATATTTAACAAAGAAATTGCACTCGCACTATTACAATCAATTCAAATGTAATAAGTTGATGTTATCTAAAATTGAATGATTAATTTTTAATACAGGGTTAATATTTAATAGAGATAGAATACGACCATGACATCTTTTATATTGATAAATCACATGTTATAGTGAGTTTACATTTTTCGCTCCTACTGGTTCGATGCCTCTTGTGAATACAAAAAATATATTAAAAAAGGTATTTAAATTCGTGGTGCCTTAAGTGTACCTAGTCAAGTCATTGTTCTCTAGTGGCACGCACTGTTTCAATAGGAATCGACGGCGGCGCTGCAGTTATTAGGGCTCGCTGTCCAAATTTCGATGGGGAGTCTTACAAGCCATGCTCTCCAACTCTGCTCACAAACTGTAGTCCAACGGATTAAAATCTGGACTTCCTGATGGCCAATCCGAATCGGCGATAAAATCGGGAATATTTTGGCTGCAGAATCTTGTTGGAATACACCTTTCTCCTTTGAACAAAGTATTCGTTGAATCTTTCACAATACCTTCGAGAACATTCTCCTGAACACACACTTCTACTGTAAAAATTTTTGTCGTCAAAAAATAAAATATTTTGTTACCCGCTTGCCACTGCAACAATCGAGTATTTCTTTCCAGTCTTAATTTTACAGGTTAGGAATTAGGAGATGTCCCATTGATCGACGATAGGCTTTCATATGGAGATAGCTTGGTCTATCCTCTATTTCCGAAAGTTCATCTTCATTTTTTTCCGATTCCGATTTTTAAAAGCGATTACCGACCGCAAAACGATATTCTTTGGTGTCCCACTCCATGTTAATTGATTGAAGGTTTAAATTCACCTACATTCTATTGTAAGCTCATAAGTGTATGTGTTACGAAAAAATGTTAAACGGGACTATTCCCACTGAAAGTAATGAGCAAGGGCATCTTTAAAGTTTGTAACAGAAATTATGACAAGACTAGGTACTTCCAAAATATTGCCAAGGGCTGCATAATGAAGCTTTTGGATCAATTTCTTTCAGTCTTTAACTAGTTTAACCAAACGGACAACTGCTATGTTAAATTTAATAAAAGGTTCGATGCAAGCGTGTTCATCTTTTGAAATATGAATAGGAAAATATATTTAAATACTTTTTTGAAAAATAAAAATAAATTACAAATCATAACACAACAGTTCAAAACACCTAAGCTTAGCAACTTACGAGTACCTAGGCTTACACAAATATAGTTTTTTTTTCCAATTTAATTTTGAATTTTTATTTTTTAATTTTAATACATTTAAGTTGTTTATTTTTATTTATTTATTTTTTGTTTAATTTTTTTATTTAAATCATCAATCATTCGACATAAAATATTTTTGCAGCTGGCTTTAGAAGCGTTTCGGCCGTTGATACTGCTGCTGTACAAAGAGCTAGAGCGCGTGCGCAATACTCAAATTTAGCTAGATTAAAAGTTACATCTGGAACTGCCTCGCTGCGTAAGTTTATTTCATCCATGAATTTAATTAATAAAATCAAATCATTGTAGGAATAGTATTTTATTTTATTTTTTTTTTGTTATTGTGTAATTTTTCAAAACACACAAAAATTGCAAAGCATACTAAAATTTAAAACAAATGCGCATGCACATTTCTTTTTTACTCAAAAATATTGCTATTGGTTTTTTCTCGTACATAAAATTTTAACACTTTAAATTGCAAAAACAAAAAAAACACTCATATCCATTGAATAAAACTAACAAAATCTATTAAAATTATTGCCTTGAAATAATATTAATGCAAGAAAATAATAATATCTAAAACAATCGTTTGCGTTTTCTTTCTTTTTTTTCTGATTTTGTTTGTTGTAACACGCAGAAGGGCATGTAGCCCAACAAGGTAAATATTTTGTATTCAAAAACATACAATATTTATATTTTTGAATTCTTCAACACTGTTCAAACAATATTTTACATTTTCATTACAATATTATAAACAAAACGATAAAACACAAAATTATATTAATTTGTTGGAGCAGTGTAACGCATATTGATCTACTTAAAGTTAAAAAATTTGGTCTTGACATTTTTTAAAAATAAAAAGAAATTAATGTATTGATGTTGATCTTTTTTTTAGCACGAGCAAGGAAAGTTGCCAGTTCAACAACAACGCCGCAACATGCATCTCCTGAGCATAGACCAGCTCCGCGCTCAAGAACAGGAGTCTCACAATCTCAACGTAAGTCTGATATTAAGTTTAAGTAAATCCATCCCTTAAGACTTCAGAAATATGAATTCAATAACATTTAGTGTTATTTTTAAAAAAATATATACAAAATCAATAATAAAGGATTAAAGAAATCGAAAGTTTAAAAAGATAATGAACAAAACTAATCTCAATTTTTGTCTCTCATGCAGCTGGCTCTCGAAGTACATCACCATCATCAAAGCAACGTTCAATGTTTGGTTCATATACATCCTACAGACCAACGGGTACAATACCAAAGCCAAAGGCATCCGGTATCCCACGGTCATTGGCTAATTCAAGGGAAACAAGTCCAACAAGAGGAGCGACAATCCGAAGAAATGTCTATTCGACAAATACTCCCAGGCGCTCTGAAAGACCTCCCATTAATCCAGGTCGACCAGTTTTAGCCCAAAGGATGCTTCAGCAGAGTAGAGAAGCAGAAAATGCTCTTGCCGATGCATTAGTAAGTTATGAGTTGATTTTTAATTATTGAATTAAAATAAAAATTGTTTTGTTTTTTCTTATTTTAGTCTCCTGAAGAAGTTGATCTTTCATCAGATTACTCTCGACTTTCATTAGGACGTAAGGTATCACGTGACGAATCCGACGAAAGCGAAGCATCTTCGGTATGTTCGGAGCGAAGCATTGATTCGTTTAAGAGGATAAATGATGTTAGTTTGCGTCTCTATTTTGTCATTGTTTGTTATTTGTTTGTTTTGCTTTTTGTTTGTTTTTTGTTTGTCACTTAATTTTGAAACGAAATTAAATAATATTACAATTTTATAAATTTAGAGTTATTCTTGGAATGGATCTCGCAATCGTTTGGACAGTTTCCGTGCTCCAATTGAAGACATCGACACAATCATTCAATACTGTGCATCGACGCACTGGTCAGAACGAAAAGATGGCCTCATTAGTCTAACTCAATATTTATCAGATGGAAAAATTCTCACACCACAACAATTGCAATGCGTATTGGATATGTTCCGTAAAATGTTCATGGACAATCACACAAAAGTTTATGCCCTCTTCCTGGACACAGTCAACGAACTGATTCTGGCGCACTCCAATGAATTGCACGACTGGCTATTTATTCTCCTAACCCGTCTATTCAATAAACTTGGCACTGAACTTTTGGGTTCGATGCATGGCAAAATCTGGAAAACTCTCCAGCTTGTGCATGAATACTTTCCAACTGACATTCAAATGAAGGATGTTTTTCGAATTCTATCCGATTCGGCACAAACACCGCCAACTAAAACAAAAATTGCCATATTGAAATTCTTGACGAATTTAGCAACATCTTATTGCACAGCTGGTGATTTTCCCAATCAGGGTCCCGTGGAGAAAGCCATATTGAAAATAGTGCAGTTGGCTGGCGACCAGAAGAGCGTTGAACTGAGAGGTCAGGCGAGGTTGTGTCTTATTGCATTGTACAACTGTAATACCCCATATGTAAGATAATTTTATTTATAGATATTTTAGTATATACATACATAATTATGTACATTTTTTTTTTTTGAATTTTTTTAATATTTATTTCTGTTTTCTTTCTATTACAAAGATGACGCAAATTTTATCGAGCTTACCAAAAACTTGTCAAGACTCAGCTCGAACTATCATTCAAACACATTTGAAACGCAGCACATCAGGTATGTTATCATTTTTAGTATGATTTTGAAAAAAAAAGATCATATTTTACTGATGTACACATTTACAATTTGGGTAGTGATCAAAATATCTTTGGTTTTATTTTGGCAATTCGTGATAAATATTTTTGTTTTAAATTTAAGTTTGGTGAAATCTGCTTTTGACTTCTCTTAGAAAAATAATAATAAACAAAAATGACTCATGTTGTTACAAAATATAATTTACGTATATAATTTATTTACAAATATTAAGAAATGCTCAAAATTATAGACCTAGAGCCGGCAGCAAATTTTGGGAGTGGAGTGTTAACCAACATTCATTCATGGTCGGCTGTAAGCGTTCAAAAATGGTCATTTTCCGAATTTGAGGTCGAAATGATAACCACGTGAGTGATACATAAAAAAAAAAAACAGAAAAAATCCCCTGTTTATAAAGAAGTGTGTCCAAGACGTTTTACTTTCAGTCTTCTGCTTGGCAGACGCATTTTAAACTTTTTCCAATGCATTTTTCAACTTAAAACCCCGATAACTGTTTTCCTATATCAGAACACTTCCCCTGATTAGAATGTGCATTTAAGACGATCTTAAGGGACGAATCTTTAATTTTAACGCAACAAATAAATACTAAAATCTCATACATTTTCAATGGTTTCTGGGGCCGCAATTCCGTTAACCCATTTCAGTTTTACAATTTATCATCGATCCATCTAAGAGTTTAAAACATTGAGGAACGGGAGTTAATGGATATTCAAAAATGTCTTTCGTATCAATTTTGGATGAAGTCTTTGATGCTTTAAAAAGTATCCTTCCTATCAAATTCCTTACCATTTTTATTTCTCGAATTTTTCAACATGTAACTGTCTTTGTGACCTTGTATTCTGAAGCAAAGTTTAGAAATTTGTTTTCAAATCTTTTGGGATCGACTTTCGACTCATTTAAAAATGTGTCTGGCAAGCAGAAGGCTGCAACCAAAATGTCTTGGATATATATAAAGTAAAAGTCTTGGGCACACTTTTTTGTAATCAGGGGATTTTTTAATGCATCACTCATGAGGTTATCACTTCGATCTCAAAATTGGAAAAATTACCATTTTCGAACGCCTACCCCTGACCACGGCTAAAAAAAACCTGTCAGACGTTTAAATTTTACACAGACGTTTTTCTCTTAATCCTAAACTAAAGATGGTTAGTAATCAACGCTTTTTCTATAGCTTTGTGTTTGACTGAATCTATCTGAGAAATAAACAATTTACTTGATTAGTGTATTTTTGTTTTTACTGGTAAAATAAATTAATAAAAGAGTGAGATAAGATTCGAGATGGTTGTGCAAGTATTTAATTTTCTACTTAATTATTGCATTTTGAGATATCCCAATTATAACCGGAGGTCCTCAATTCATGGATTTAAGTTGACGTTAAGAAATGCTGTATTTGATCTAGAGACATATTCCCACCTCAGATTTTGTACATGTTTAGATATGAAGGAAATAATAATGTTTTTTGAACTAAAAGTCAAAAGCAGATCATCCATCTTTGTAGATACAAAAACAATAAAAAGAAATAGGCTTTTCATGTTCTTTAAATAAAAAAAAAAAACAAACAAAGCTATCACTCTAAAACTCTTTTCTAAATTAAAATTATTTTTTTCTCCTCTCTCTTCCTTTTATTTATAATTTAAATCAATGTTTGTGTTATTGAAATCAAACAACAAAATACACCCACTTATAATATAACACAAGGCTGTGAATAAAATAAGCATTCAGATAAAATTTAAATTCAAATAATACCGTTATTTCTTTCATTGTTTTTTTGTTTGGTTTTCCTTTCTTCATTTTCTACATTTCTTTCTTCGAACAATAATAAAACACAAACACCTGAAAATAATACAAAATAAATAAAGAAAATTGCTTTAGACGGATTATTCTTCTCCGAAGAATCGGTACTTATCTTATTTCTTTCTTAAATTTAATTATAAACAATTTTTAATTAATTTTATGTTTTGCTATATTTTTGGGTACCTTCTTTTTTTTTTGTTGTTGTTGTTGTTCCACAATCCCAAAACTCATTAGTCTCAATTTTCACTTCGCTGGGTTCCGCTTGCTTTATGGTTTTTCCTTAAGCTGAGAAATTTTAAAACAACTGATTATGTACCAATTGAGAATTATTGTATCGATAGATAGACACGTCACCTCACTTTTGGACAAAACTATGCAAATGTTATTATAAAGGCACTCTTCTTAACGCACAAATCATAACTTAAAAAAAAAAAAAAAAAAACAAAAAGAACAAAATTGTAGTCCATTTAAGGTTTTGATTTTATTTTTTAGTTGTATATTTTATTTGCTTTAATTTATTTCTATTTTCTTCTTTGGTGGATGAATCTGTGGATAAAAAGTTGTTAATTTGGTTGGTATTTCTTTTGCTTGTAAAATTCTTTCCCCATAGGAACAAATAGCCCATCATCGCCATTATCATGTTCGAGTCCAAAACCTTTGCTTAGTCCATCGCAAGGTCCATTTAGTTTACAAAATAATTCTAGTAAGTAAAAGTTTGTTTCTTTTTAATTTTTTCTATTGTTTTATATTTACTTATATATTTTAGTTTAGTTTTATTTTTATTTGTAAAAATTCTTTTTTTCTGTTCCTTACATAAATAATAATGTACAGCTAATACTGTAAAAAAGATAATAAATGCGTATAAATAAATATATTTAGTTTAATTTGGGTGGCAGCAAAATAAAAAATTAACACAATCATATTTTAGGTCCCCGTTCAAGACAGTCTTCTGTTGAAAATAATGACCCACTCAATAGTGAAGAAGTTTATAAGAGTTTGCGCAAAACAACAGCCGAAATACAAAACTATAGTTTCGAATCGAAACTCGATCGCGATACGAACAGCAAAGATTCCGGAATCAGTCAAATGGGTGATCATGGAATGGGAGGAAATGCAATGCATAGCGAACAATTTAATGTGATTTCATCGAATGGACTTAATGGCCATTTGCTGTAAGTATCTTAAACAGCAATGTCTCTTTATTTCTTCTAAATCGTATATTTTTTTCCTCACAGATTATTAGACAAAGAAGACTCGTGCAATGGTTCCAAAACACAATCGGCAACCACAACAGAATCAAATACACCAGAAAGCACTGTGCGCCTGGATGCAATGGATATGCAAAATCACAAAGTCTCCTCAGTGCAGAGACATCATCAGAACTTCCAAATCGGGGAGAATGGTGAAATTATTTTAGAAAGTAAAGTTCTAACACTTGTTCTATGAAATTATGAATTTGATCTATATAAAAACCTTTGATTTGATTTTTAGATGGTTCCAGTGAAAGTGATATAATTAAGGCTGCCATAGTTTTAAACTTAGACACAAATTCAGAAGTAATACAACAAACATTGGCCGACCTGTCTGTGTGTATAAAGAGCGGCAATTGTGATTTGCCGAATAAAAATTTTAAGTAAGTAAAAACTCTGACGTTTTCTTTGTTTTCGAATGAAACTATGATAAACTTCTTACCAATAACATTTCATTGTTATCGATCGTTTAAAAAAAAAAACACTATTTTATCTTATCCAGGGCCATAATGAAAATGCTTCTAAGCCTATTGGAATCACCAACCCCAGAAGTTATGACATCTGCTCTTCAAGTATTGGGCAAAATCGTTCGCAGTGCGGAAATGAAACCATTCTGGAGTAATTTTCTAGAATTGATACTTTTAAAAATTATCAATTGTTATCAAAATAGCAAAGAGGTAATTTTTATTTTGTCAACTAAACCAAAATTAAATTTTAAATTTAATTTCTTAATTTATTTATTTATGTTAGGCTTCTCGTGAAATCGACATCATAATACCTCGAATAGCACCTGTTTTACCTCTTAACATCTCAATTAATATTTTAAATCCAGTTATTGCCACTGGAGTTTATCCATTGAACTTGTGTGCGGTTAAATTACTTACGGAATTGACCGAAAAACAAGGCAATGAACTTACCGATATTCATTTGGAAAGTATTATGCCAAATTTAGCAAGGGTAAGGAACCTAAACAAAAAGTTCAATGTTTTAGTTTCCCCATAAAATAACTTTGGTCATTTTTTTTAAATAGTTGACTGATGACTCCCAATCGATGGTGCGTAAAGCAGCCGTATTTTGTATTGTTAAATTGTACATTGTTATGGGCGAAGATAAGGTTAAACCGAAGTTTTCGCTGTTGAATCCTAGCAAAATAAGGTAAGCCTATTTTAAGTCACAAAGGAAAGGAAAATATTGAATTCATACAGTTGTCCGATTTTTTAAATAATGTTTTATTGTCTAACATCTTTATCATATTTACCAATTATCATTTTATAATTAATTTTTATAAATTTCAGACTACTTAACGTCTACATTGAAAAAAATCGTGGTACGAAAACTTCATCATGATCGAATGCCAAGTGATTGTGGGCGAAAGGAAGACATTTTGCAAAACGTTTTCGCCGCCTCAGTGGCAAGATTAAATTCAAAAACGGAACAATTCCAGAATAAATGAAATACGCTTTCACTCACACCACACAAACAAAAAAAAAATAATAAGTGAAAATATTAAAACAAAAATTATAAAAAAAAAAAAAACAATCCACACAAACTTTTCAGGAATCTAGACAGAGAGAAAGAGATCTAAAAGATTGATTGACGTTTTTAAGTTCTTTTTGTTTAAAAATATTATTTATATAAAAAAAAAAACACAAAATAACTCCCTTTTCTGTTTATCATAATTTTCATTTCTGTTGTAGTGTATGTTCGCAGTTTTATATATATAATATATGTTCTTGTAAAGTGTGTAAAAATAACGAGGGAAATGAAAGGAAAACAATTAGATCATAACTATAATTATATGTTTTATTTAAAAAAAAAAGAAGAATATATTGGCGTCGTTTTTATATCGTCGTCGCTTTAAGTAATTTTAAAAAAGAAGTATATACTAATTTGTGGCATATAAATAAAACAAAAACAGAAGAAACAAAATATTGAACGAAACAAAAAAACAATCGAGTGTATGTCTGTTGAAAAGAAAAACTATAAGTT
This sequence comes from Eupeodes luniger, assembly GCA_951509635.1. Taxonomy (NCBI): domain Eukaryota; kingdom Metazoa; phylum Arthropoda; class Insecta; order Diptera; family Syrphidae; genus Eupeodes; species Eupeodes luniger. Next base: position 127,391,564 of record OX608075.1, on the reverse strand, counting down.
AAAGAAAACAACTTGGACAAAAGAAAAACGATAAATAAAAACTTCACAAATCTATCGAAAAACTTCAAATAAACAAATAAAACAAAACAACTTTTTTCCAGTTTGTACAATATTTGAACAATTTCTTGTGAAATACATTTCTTTTATCATGGTATCAATACCAGTTGTTAGTACGTAAGTGTGTTTGACTTTTTGGTATAATATACAAATTTATATCGAAGAAGCCCGAATTAACAAAAGAATACATTTTTTAATTGTCATATTTTTAGTATTAAACCTTTATCCTTTCAACGACAAGAAAATCAAAAATTAAAAACAAACAAAAAATATACAATTTTCCCATCCTTTTCATAATAAATGAACCTTTGTCTCAATTTGTCTGTAATATTTTTTTTTTTTTTTAAACTAGTTAAACACATACCACATATATGTAATAATAGTTTTTGTATAATTTAACTCAAAAATAATTAAACTAATATGTTTTTTTTTTCTTCCTAATTTGTAATTTTTTTTTTGTATTTAATAAGAAACGTTTTTTTAATTTCCTATACTTTTGTTTTCGTTCTTTTACTCTCATGTATAATTTACTTTTAAAATGAATATGAATACATTCATTGGTATATATTTTTTACTTTTAGTTTAGTTTAGATAAAAAAATATAAACTTTATCATTTCAATTAATCAAAATAATAAAAAAAAAAATAATAATAATATTTGATATGATTTTTCTTTTGTTTGATGTTATTTTTTTGTTTACATTTTCGTTTGCTCTTCAAGATGGTTGCTTGTTTTTGGTTTCCCAACGAAAATTGAATCTAATAGAAGAATTCTAAAAGAATTTGTTTACATTGTCCTAGCATTTGGTGTAATCTAAGGGAGTTAAAAGCTGCGATGAACCATAACTCTTTAAAAGTATCGTTCATGGAATAACAATTAACTGAAATCCCAACCGATAAATTTGTTGGCAATTGTTGCTTCTGAAATGTGATAGTCATGATACATTTTTAAATGCACTTAGCAGGTATTTGGTGTAGCTTCATGTGTATGCTACCAAAAATATACAATAAATGTATTGTTTTTCAAAACTTGTACGTAGTTTTCGTTCATTTGTCAACTGTGGTTGGTTTAAAGTAGCATAATTAAAAATTTGAATGAATACTAAAGTGGATAAATTTGGCGTAAGGATAAACCCGCCAATATCACCTAATTATCATTCTTCCGATACAGTTTCTACGGATATTTTCAGGAGCTTAAATGAAAAATTTTGTCGTATATAAATTGGAATTTCATTAGACATCCATTATCTCCGAATTTAAAAACTATCGTACTTTTATCTAATTTGGGCACTATTTTCTTCAAAAAAATTAAAACCTTTTTTTATAAATAATACTTATACGCCGTAGTGATCATTTAAGGGAATTCATTTAATGAATAGCGGGTGCAGGATGTGTGTACCAAAGACTGCCTTGTTAAAGGTATGCGTTTAACCCCTTTTTTTAGCATTCTAGTTGGGATTCCTCTTGCGGTGAATTGAGGAAAAATCAGTTTTTCATTTTAAATGTAAAATTAAATCTATATGCTATAGATAACTGTGTAGGCTTCTAAAAATGTTGGTAAATACATAAATTCATAAATATATACATAAAGATTCACTTTTTTAATTCACCTGAAACTGAATATTTCTGTCGTCTTTAATTTGGGAAATAACAAGTTTGTTTAGCATTATAAAGATTATATCTTATGAAAGCGATTTTGGTTCATATTTACCTACATAAGTTATAGGCACATTAAACTATCGATAAAATAACAAAAATGAGTTTTTTTAAATTCTTCCCAATATACTGCACATTGATTTATTTTTAATAAATTTAAAGCATTGCTTCGATTTTTATTCAAACTGGTAGATAGCTAAAAAATAAAAGCTAAATAAAGAAATCAATTTTAAGGTTTATGATATTTAGATCATTAAAATAAATAGAAGTATACAATTCTTTAATTAACTGAGAAGAGGTCATAGTTATGGACGTTGATACACTCCTAAAAAGCAGTAAAATAATAAAACAAAGAATAAAAGTTCTAATTACTTAGCCTTAGAGCTAACACCTACACAATTGTAAGAAACGAAATAACCGACCATACATATTGACTTGCCACTTCATTCTTTAAGGATTTAGGATACAATAAACATACAATTTATAACGATTTCGATGAACTTTTTATCCCTAATCTATCATGCAACCCGAAATGTCGTACCAATTTGTTAATAAAAATATATTATTAAGTAGAATCGAACACTTTCAATTTGTTCAAACAAATTACGTCGAAGTAGGAAATGGAATGTACATACAAGTACATATGTACGTCTCAATTTGTATTCCATAGTTCCCAAATTTCTAAATTTTATCTTTACTTAAAGCCAAACAAAATTATTATAAAATACTTCAAGTAACACGAGCACATTATTATATACATACATACTTAACTTATGTATATTGGTAGAAATGGTTAATTTTAACTTGTTCTTATTTTTTTTAACGATTTATTCAACATAACTTTTTCTTTGTACCAACAATTTATAAAAACATTATTGTTTCATAAAATATTATTTTAGTAAACAAACTGTAGCTATCTGTGAGCTTAAATAGTTTTGCTTAATCAGATTTATAAAAAGTTGAACACAAAACCGATTTTAAATGTGAATTAAGAAAAACAAAACAAACAAATTTGTGGGATTTATATGTAGATAGATATAAGCTGGAATGAAAATGAACTGTAAAATATTTTGATAAAAGCATATTAAAAGTAAATAAAACAAAAACACAAAAAAAAGAAAATAGTATGAAATGATTAGTCGTACGTACATTATATATATTTAAATGTTATAACTAAACTATTATGAATTATTATATATTAATACAAAATTGCTTAGCATAATTAACATGAACAAAAAATATAAAACAATTATGTATGTATGGATTCGACCATTAAAATCTTTTAATATAATTTATATAAAAAACAAATATTAATAAACTTATTTTTTGATGCGCGTCAATCAGCGAACGAGCAGCGCAGCGGTAACGGAAAGAGCAGCTTCAAAATTAAACACCCTTTCTTGGCCCAAATTATAATACAAAAACATTTTTAATTCGTTCGAATATCTTTAACTGTACTGTTATTTTTAAATTTATTTATATTTTAGTTTGTTAATAATAAATGCGGATTGCCTTTTTAGCTTTTTATGTGTATAACAATTTAAAAAAAAAAGAAACAAAAATAATTACAATTGTTAAAACTTTTTCAAAATCTTATACAAAATGACTGTAAGTAGGAATAAATTTAATTGTTTTATTTAAATTATTAAAGAATTTAATTTATTTCTCATAAAAAAAAGGAAACAAACCAAAAAAAAGAAAAACAACAATTATTACCTATTATATTTAAAGAAAGCAAACAAAACAAAAACACTGAAATTATAAATTAATTATTATTAAACATTACTTATAAACTATGTATAATGGATTAAATTTCGCAACTTAAAATAAAATGAACATTTAAATAAAATATAAGCTTATTATTTGTTTAATTATTAGCATTATCCACGTTGTCCATGGCATAATTACGGTAGCGTATTACCTGTCGATAGAATAAAATTTCAAAGAATATTGCAGCTAAAGCGAATAGATAGCCCCATAAGAGTGTTAGAATAGCAGGCTTTGTATCCACTAAGCTGGCAGTTATGAACTTTCCACCTCCGCCAGTACATTTGGGTTTCTTAGTGTAGAGAATTGCATTCTCACGTTCCTGTAGACCGTGCTCGTGGATTCGCATCATACTTTACACAACAAAAAGAATGCCATTAGTTATGATTATGATATTTAAAATGAGATGCTTTGTTTATTTCTTGGATTAGAAGTAAATAGCTTTTGAATTTAAAATGTTAACCCTAAGTACTGAAATTTTTTGACTAGAAACTCTCGAATCAATGACGTGACGATTCTCTTGGGATTTCATCATGGGTCCATTTAGTTTCTAATGCGTCTTAAATTAAATGTTTCTTTTGCTTTGTTAATTTGTTTCTTACCCAATTTTAAGTAGTTCTTTGTAAGAAGAATTCTTCTGGATAGCATACCATGGATCAATGACTTGGAGATATTGTATTTCTTGCAAGGCACATTTTTCATCTTCACGGAATGTTTCACTTACGACCTTATAACCAACACCAATTTCCATGTGAAATGCAAATAAACCTTCTCGTAATAGTTCCACGCCTTCCTCGAGTGTCATAAAATTTTCAGAACCATCTTTGTTTAGGATTTTTTGTTGATAAATTTGCTGTCTCACTGGATCGGAAGTGTGCTTAAATGAAGAAATATTATTTTTGTAATAAAAAGAAAATATTAGGGGCTATCGCGAATAAAATTCTACACGAAATTGTTCCCATCTTTAAAATTTGGGAACGTGAATAATGTCAGAAGCAACCCTTGGAATTATATCGATAAGTGAGTTTCTAGAAGACATTGGCTCTCTTTTTAACGTGTAAGATTTAAGCTTGCGTGAAAAAGTTAAAAATGATGGGCATTTCAAAACTTCGTCAATGAAAAACATTTTGAAGGACATTTTATTTCCAATAGATCTATAGCATTGATTGGGCGCCAATTTAAAATGTTTCTAGGGGTCCGATTATGGGATTCGCGGCAAATCGTTTTGCTAGCGAGTTTGCCATTTTTCAATTATTGCTTTCGCTTTTGCCTTCTTTGTTTTGAATTCGACCAATTAACGGATTCCAAGGCGAATTTGAAATGTCATAATGTTTGATGGCGAGTTGAAATCCGACAGCTTCTTTTTGGCGGATTCACAGGCGAAAGAGTGTTTATTATTATTCACTGTTCTTGATTATAAAAATGTTAGGTTAGGTTAGGTTAGGTTTAATGGGCTGACGGTTGATGTTGTTACCATCACACTTAGATCAATGTAGATCCATTGTGGTACCCCGAAGTGTTGGAAACTTCCTGAAAAGATAAAATAACCTATGAATCATGTGGTTCATTAAACCATTTAGAGGCCTTGACAAAATTTAGTAAGCTTTTGCCTGGCAGTTCTGATAGTTCCTCCAGTTCATTAAAGAAAAAGTTGCCTAGAGTTTTCTTCCTAGCAAGACAGAGCGAAGGACAGTGGCAGAGAAAGTGAGCAGTGTCTTCATGCTCGTTTTCATCACCACAGCCTCTACAAAGGTCATCAGTACTGAGCCCCATCTTCTTCTTATGGTAGCCGAGTAGGTTGTGACCTGTAATGATGCCGATAAGGGATCTTAGGGAGGGCTTATTTAGATATAAGATCCAGTCGGATCTTTTCTTATCGTATCTAGGCCATATCTTCCTGGTGTTAACACAGGTTTCTAGCAGATTCCATCTGTCATTGGATGTTTGAAGGGTGGTTTTACTGACGTTAAGTTTCAGTTCACATAACGGTATTCCTATATGGTGGTCTATTCGAGAGGGTTCCAGTGTGGAGCCCTTCCTAGCAAGTTCATCCGCCTTTTCGTTGCCTGGTACATCACTGTGGCCAGGAACCCAGCAGAGTCTTACGTTATGCTGTGTGCCAAGAACCTTTAGCTCTTCGCGACAGCAAGAGACAAGCTTTGACTTGATTTGGGTGGCAGAGATAGCTTTTATTGCTGCTTGGCTATCAATGAAAAAAGTGATGTCCGCGTGTGATATCGCCATCATGGATAAATGTTTAGCAGCGTTTTTCACTGCCAAGATCTCAGCTTGGAAGACGCTGCTATAGTCAGGGAGCCTGAATGCTTCGGCAAGGTTGAGGCTTTCAGAGTAAAATCCTGCACCTACTCTACTATCCATTTTAGAGCCATCGGTGTAGATGGTAATGGTTGAGTCGTTGGTGTAGGGCTCATTATTTTCCCAATCTAGTCTATTGGGGAACTTGGTGCTAAAGGATTTGTTGAAATCCAAGTAGGGGCTCATATAATCTGTGCAGATATTTTTGTCTACGTATTTCGTAAGAATAGCTGCGTGGCCACTCTGGCTAGTTTGCCAGATGTTAGTTTGACTGAGCCTGAGGGCGCTGTATGCTGCTGATTCTTGAACGAATAGATCTATCGGGGGGAGGTTGAGGATCGTTTCTAAACCTGCAGTTGGGGTTGTCCTCATCGCCCCACTGGTACAGATACAAGCCATTCTCTGTACTTTGGTAAGTGTTTTTTGATTTGTGGATTTCTCCAACGCTTTCCACCAAACCAAACTGCCATAAGTTAGAATCGGTCTGACTATGGCAGTGTACATCCACATTACTATTTTGGGGTTCGGTCCCCAGTTTCTACCCAGAATCTTGTTACATGAGTAGAGTGCGATTGTGGCTTTCTTATATCTTTCTTGGATATTTGGACCCCAATTGAGTTTTTTATCCAGTATAACTCCAAGGTATCTAGCTCGATCGGAGATTTTTAGTGTTGTATTGTCTATTTTTGGTATTATAAACGGAGGGATCTTCCTCCTGTTTGTAAAAAGAACCAGTTCTGTTTTAAGGGGGTTTACATTAAGACCGCATTTTTTGGTCCAGTTACTGACCTTTGATAATGCGTTTTGTACGAATTATAAAAATGTTAGTTAGTTTTATTTTGATTTTCTTATAATTTATCCACAATCCACAATAAAATATTGAATATTGAATAAATCACCGCAAATTTCACAAATTCAATCAAAACAAAACAAAATTTGTGGAAAGTTTCAAACCAAAAGTGTCAAATCACTGAAATATAGGAACAAAAAGTCAAACTAAAAGTGTCAAATCACTGAAATATTGCAAGAAAAAGTCAAACCAAAAGTGTCAAATCACTAGGAAGAACTATTTTCGCTTCGCCGCGAATTCGTTAATAAGGACATACGACGCGAGTCGAATTTGAAAGGTCGAAAACGATCCGCCGCAAACCTCATAATCAGGCCCTAGGCTTCGTTTTATTAATTGGGCGCCAATTTAAAATGTTTCTAGACCTCGTTTTATTAATTGGGCGCCACTTTTAAATGTTTTTAGGCTTCGTTTTTCTTTACCTTTAGAAAAATAAATGTCACTCACTTCATTCAAAAGAAGTTTATGTAACCGTGATTTTTCTGAAAAATTAAGCAAAATAAATAAAATTGATGAACTTACCGTGAAATAATATCTATTAAAAATAGTATCATCTGCTCCGAGCTTAAGACGTGACTTCAGCAAATCATTAAGGGTTTGAATTTTTCTCGAAGGCGATTGCAATAATGCAACGATATTTGCTGAGTAACTATAAAAATGTTTAATTCAATTTTTTAAGGGCAGCAAATCGATGCCACCATTGTTAAGCCATTATTACCTTGTGTACAAGAACATCAGCATCAAGAATACAATAAACATAATTATTCTTGAGGTCATACTTCTAGGGGAAACAGCTGAGCCCTGCTGGCACGTGGCACCAAAAACCAAAATAAATGCATCTAACGCCGAAGGATGCAGAACACCAGGATCTGTGTTACCCTGTGTGATGATTTCCAAAAACGATTAGATTGAGTCCCATTAGGAAAGTAAGTGTTTCAAGTTAAGAACAAACAGTTTACCTCATTTTGTTTGATCTTGAACTCCGACCATGTTGAGAAAACTAAAGCTACCGAAGTCACAACAATCAATGCAATAACAGCATGCCAAACTCGCTTAAATAAAAAGGTACTTTTGATGAAGAACTATAGCGTAATAAAAAATAAAATACTCTCTTTTCCATCGGCCTTACCGTATCGAAAGGAAGTAAGAACACATTATCAGTATAGGAGAGCTTTGGAGAACGGAACACAAACTTAGAACGCGTTGGAGTCGGCATTGCTATGTACTCAATAAACTTAATCCGATCGGCAGTAAAAAACAGCGCTGAAGCTCCAATATCAGATCGGTTATCCACTAAGTCTCCAATCATTCCACTCCATTTTGACTCATTATTCATATAGCCCCAGGATTTAACAAATTTAAACTCTATATCTCCATTGATGAAGTCAGCTAATTGAGTGGTCAATACGTAGTTGACTTTGCTGAGGGTGTCAATATGTCTGTCCCTAAAATTAAGAGAGAAAAACCTTTGTTGCAAATGTTCCAAGGTTAAATGGATGGTAAGTTTTCTTTACAATCCATCCGTCAAATGGTTAGTAGAGTCATTATGTGTTAGGACAAGGCTTGCCCGCAGCTTAATCCCTTCGAGATTTCTCCGTCTAATCGAACTAATGTGTAAGCTTCTGGTAACATTCAGACTGCTGGTGTTTGTACAGAAGCCAAATAATTCTAATATGAGTTCTTGTTCCATTGATTTTCTATATACTAAGTTAAAGTTTATAAACAATGCTCAAAGACCACTCTCAATAACCATTAAACAAATATTTTAAAACCTTGTTTAATAACAGTTCCAGAGTACTCTTCGATCTTGGCCAAACAATAGACCTCACTGCTGGGCATCACCTCAAGATTCTTGAAGGTTTCTAATATCAATTCATCGAAATCTCTTTCCAATCGACTGACACTATCCAATACAATCCATTTGAAGCGATGAGTTAGCTTTGTGCCAACCTACAATAAACATATGTACAACAGCAAACGAAAAATGATCGCGTGTCAATTACTAATAATTAAGTATCTTGTAAAACAATCAAAAACTCACCTCGAACAATAACCGTTGCGTTTCATTGCAATTCAAATCAACAATTATAAGATACTGATGCTCTTCAAGTATTCCATTGGGAAAATTCATAAGGTTAGCATCTGAAATCGAGGCTTGATAATTACGGCTTCCGTTGTGACCATCCAGTTGGCTGAAACGACGATAGAACTCCAAACGAATATCTATAAAATATATACAACATGTTAACAGAAATTATGTGTTATTAATTTTTAAATTAAAGTGTGAGAATTTGATAATAATATTTCATTAAATTAAATATTTTATTGAAATGTTTGACAATGTGAAGGTGAGTAGAGAGATACATAATATGTACTTTTTTTAAATATTTTAAATGTTATAATTTGTTAAGAGCAAGTAAATATTTTTGAACTTCGCAGAGCTTTGCCATTGGCTGGAATTTTGATTCGATTTTGTTAAATAAAACGTTTATTTTTAACTTCAAACAAAGAAAGTGCATTTTCATATTCCGGAAAATATTATATCATATATAGGTACAAATAGAGTTTGATAAATTATTTCACATTCTCGATGTGCGGTTACAAAAAGGATCTCTATACTCAATAGTACGGCCGAAATTTAGCTCAAGGGTAAACTGATGGGCATTCCTAGATGTGCGAGTATTACGGCTGAATTGTTTAAAGGGTGGAATGTAATTGACTAATTCGACAGAGCAATGTTTTTAAAAATATCGGTAAAACAACGAAATGCATGAAACATTACGGCGGTGTTCGAGCGATGTAAATGTTTCGGTTATAGTTTTATCACCTATTTTTTGATTCTATCCATTTAAGATTTAAACTTGTTTTTGGGGTACACGCGCACGATATGTGAGTTATATTCAAGCTTTGGACGAATAAAGGCTTTGTAAATTACAGCCAGATCAGAAGGGATCTTCGGAGAAATCCTAAATCTAAACCTAGCAGCATTTTTGGCAATGTCGAACATTTTATCATTTCGTTAGAGGTGATCTGTGATACTAGCACGGAGTACTGAAAGTTGATTAGTTTACTGGATGAAAGTGCCACTCATGGTCCATGGAAAGTGGCATCGAGGTGTGTTACAATTTAACGATGAATTTTTGAAGCATTGAATTCTATAATAAATAAATTAGGTGTCGCAACAGACCGTTGAGAACTAAGGCGTAGTGACTTACAACTCTCAACCATTCCTGTGTGCGAGTACTGTTGTCAGGAATGGAGGGGACCTACAGTTTTACGCCAAATCCGAACGGCTAATTTGAGAATGCACTTTTCATGACAACAATTACTCTTGGAGAATTTGTCAATTACTCGCAAGAGGCAGTACCCGTGAAAAACTTTGGATGGCACAGCAGGGATTGAACCAAAGACCTATGGCATGACAGTCCAACGCACTAACCATCATGCCACTGGTACTGCATTGAATTCTACACGTTTAATAATTCCCCATTGGATAATGCTGTAGAGATCAGAACTTAATGAGTTTAACATACGCTGTCGTTGAAGTTTGACATCCGAAGGACAAGGATGTGAAACTATAAACGAATACGAAAAGCTGAGGGTATTTTCGTCAGCGAAACAGTTTAATAGATAAGAACTGGCAGACAAAAGGTCATTAATGAATATAAGAAAGAGAGTCGGAGACAACACGGAGCCCTGAGGAATATCAGCAGTACAACTTGTATTGAACGGTTATTGAAAGGTAGTTTCTAATCCAACGGAGAAGAGATTCATCGTAATACCAAAAGCACGCAATTTCAATAAGAAAGCTTGGTGCCAAAACCTATTAAATGCTTTTAAAAAGTTTCCAGTAATTCTCATCATTTATGACTCTTTTTAAGGTTTTGAAAATTTTGTATTCTAATCCTTCTATTGTTTTGGAGTATTTTCTTTAGTGCTGATTTCGGATCTGAACTTTGATTCTAGCTATGTGCCCAAATTTACAAAAAATACCGGTTTTTAACGTTATTTTTATATTTTGTCAATATATTAAAAAAAAAACTGGATTTATGATAAATTTGTTTGGAAAACTTATTTGTTATCGGAAGAAAAATTATTTTTGTAAGCTATTTTTGACTTTTTTTGGCAAATACCATTGTAGTCCTAAATAGTTTAATTTTTTTGTTATGGATTATGAAAAATAGGTAAGGACATACCACTAAAGAGGATTTTTCAAAAATACTGACAATATTTAAACTGAATATTGAAGATGGGTTTATTAATTAGGAAAACCATTACACATTTTATTGAACAGAAAAAAACTAGTTTACCTATTAATTTACATTGTCTTAAAAAAAAGCTTGAATGATGTCTTTTTTATATTTTAAAAGGCTTCGTTTAATTTCTTGTCTTCAGGGTATCCTACTGGATAGGTACATTTTTAGACACCGTGTTGAACGAGTTGGATACTTAAATTGAGAAAGCTTGCAAAAATAAAAACAACTTTTTGTTGCTCACAAAAAGCAAACAAAAATTTAGTCCAAAATTATTGTAAAATAAAGTTTTCAATTAATAATTATAATAATTCACTGAATTTTTACCAAAAAACATAAACACTAGAAATCAAATTTCAGGTTCCTTCAAATCTAACCATATGTTGATATATCTGGCTGTTCTGTCAGATACCCACATGTACCAGAAATTCTTTGATACCTTTGGATTCATTTTTTGACATCCTAGCTGTTTGACATAATAAATAGACTAAGGTGCCAGTTATAGCTATCATTGGTTTTCATCATTGAAAACAAGCATTGAAATTTTTTTGACGGGTCGGTTATAGCTATCATTAAAAATTTCTGTCATTCAAAAAAATTTCCTGATTCAAATCCACAGACAAATTTTTACTGACCGAAATCTGTCGTTTCACTTTTAAAGTATGAGCTGTTCAGGAAAATGAATTTTCGTCCGGAAAATAGAAAAATAAATTTTTAGAGAAAAATAAATGCGCAATTACACTTTTTATTCTTAAAAAAAATTCTTTGTGTGATTTCCGATCAATCAGTATATAATTTTTATTTTCAATCAAAGGGAAACACCGTCAAATATCGATTGAAAAATTGTCCGGATCGATTTAAATGATAGCTATAACTGGAACAAATCAATCTCTTATTTCAATGAGCAACATTTTAGTTTCGATAGAAAGTGATGAAATAAGTTGCATTTCCAAATGTCATCTATGACGAATATTCTCCATATTTCCACTTATCAACATCTTTCTATCATTGTAAAGAGGGTAAATCTGCCGAAAAATCTAGATCTGAGGATTTGATCTTGAATCAAAAACTAATCAATTTTTTTATTAATTATTATTTGAATGCAAAAACAGGGGAAGTTTGTATTTTAACAGATCTAGATCAAGAATAAATTAATTTATTTTACACATGGAAAACCCCATAAGTCAGTCTATTACAATTTCTGCGATTTTTTAAATGTCCATCCCTGACAACAGTACTCGCACACAGGAATGGTTGAGAGTTGTAAGTCACTAGGCCCTAGTTCTCAACGGACTGTTGCGCTACCCAATTTATTTATTATTATCTCAGCAAGCACAAAAAACTTACCAAAATTCCAACAAATCATAATTTGAACTCGGAGTGGAATATTCAAATAATTTAATAAAGATTTTATTGGTTCCACAAACTGAACAACTTCACTTGAACAGACAATTCCATAACTTAGTACTAAGCCCAGAAACAAAACTATCAAACCCACAAAAGGCTTCATTTTGATCCCTTTAACAAAATAACTTGATCCCTTTAACAAAATAACTTCAATTCAAATTTAAATTTCGGAACATGACCTTTTTATATTGATAAAGCAACTGCATACAACTCAACACTAATTGAAATTAAAAAAGAAATCAAAATTTATATTTGCACAGCAAATAGAATTAGAAATTTTATTATTATACTCAAAAAAATAAAAAAAAATAAAACAAATTTACAAAGTTGGTGGAGGAGGCATCATGCCTCCATTCATCATACCTCCATTACTACTAGTTATACTAATTACACCGCACGCAATCGCTGGCCCCACAGAATTCTCTTCGTTCTGAAATGCCACTGCATCGGGCAGGGCTTGCAGTGACGATGAAAAGACCTCGGCGTTCAGGGAATTATTGATGTCAATCGGTTTGCTATGAATCACAATTGAACGTCCAATGATTCCGTGGATACCAAACAGTGTCAGGTAAGAGCTAAGGAACACACTCGAAATACTGCCATCTTCTTTTGTGTCAACATTGCCAATCTAAAAAAAGTGTGTTTATTTATAAAATTGCAAATATGTAATTGAATTTAATGCGAGTGCATATACGAGAAATCATTAAGTTCTTACAAAATTGTTGGGGAAATGGCCACCAGTCGACTTGCAGCCCATGCTAACATCTCCAAAGGTGTGGATGTGGAAGGCGTGCTTTCCCACCGGAAGTCCTGTCACGTTAATTGAAAGTTTGACATAATTATTAGCCGGCCATTGGTTGAATGTTACCGATCCTGTAATAGGCGAATCGGGAGCATCTGGCACGATTGTCGCGGAGGCTTGCCACATATTTTCATTCTACACAAAATTGAAGTGGATACATTGGAGTTAAATTAAATTTTATAAATGATTCCATTTTCACTCACAATATTGTAATAAAGCGTATGTCCTGGGTTATAGCCAAGTATTGGTACCGTTAAACGTTCGTATCTTTTAACTTTTCCGTTTATAACTTTTATCTGTCCAGCGTCATTGGGAGGTGGAGCCGCTTGACGACGATCAAAAATCCCTTGACCACAAATTATTCCAATTGCACATGCAAAAGCTATTCCTGCCAACAGAACTCGAGAAATCATTGTAAAGCTTGCGATTTTTGTATGATTCTGGTTCTGAGTGATTCTATCAAAGCGTGTGGCGCTGTCAATATTCACCTGTCGACTGACTGTTTTGGCTCGTTGTAAGGCTAACTTATTGTTACTTAATTTTTTTGAATTTTCTTCATGCTGATTGACTTTTATAATTATACTTGGACTCATGAGATGATGCCAGTTCGATAAGCGGTCAGTGTGTCATACCATGGGGACCCCTTGCGAGCTTACTATTATATTACATAGTGAGTTTAATGTAAAAGGTATTAGTTTATAGTTTAGATTTTTATTTTAAAAAAGAGATTTGCATTTAGGGAAAACTGATAATCTTTTATATGCAACTGTTAATGTTCGTTAGGTTAACCCCGTATATTCATAATTCTAATTCTAACCTAAATATAATTATGATAAGTGTTTAAAAATAACGGAGACAAAAAGAGAAACTACTTATATATATAAATGTGTATCGATATAACTTTTGTATAAAAATGTATAGGATTAGTGAAAATGCTCGTAGCTATGTTTTAAAGTTTAAAATTAATTTTTTGAGATGAATACAAGTTAGATTAATACAACATTTCTCATTTTTGCATGTCGTGAAAGTACCGTTAGTGTGTGAAAATCATGAAAATATAAAGCTATTTCTTTAAGTCTTAAAATTAGACTGTATCATTGTAGAATTCAAGACTTCATTTACTTATTTATTACTATTCATCTACAAACTATTATGTTTTGAAGAATACTAATAAAAAATTATTACACAATTTCAGAAGATAATATAGATGAAGTAGTTTAATAGAAAAATAATTATGTTTGTATATTGAATACTATTAATTACTATTATTTTTCATTCAAATGTGTAATTATTGAATAAATTAATGTATCTATAGGGAAAGATTCACTGCAACGGTAATTTTTTTCCACGTCTTATAAAATTTAAAAAATTACGTTGACGCATTATTCTTTCTGGGACATAAAGTTCTAATATTGAAGTAATTCCCGGGTTTTTAATTCTATAAGGAATAAAATACACGACTGTTTCGTACGAACTTGCTCAAGTATCGAAACAGTCTGTTTAAAAATATTTCATGAATTTCAAAATTTAAAAATGTACCCCCAAAAAGAGTGTTATTTTTTTCAAAAATTCCAACGACATTTGATTTCTAAAAACAACATTAATTTTTCCAAATGGCGGGAAATAAATATTCATCGGATATAAAATGCAGAATTTTGAGTGATTTTAAAAAAGGAACTTAGGTTACCCATTGACCCATCAACTAACAGACACCGCGCACTGCAGGCCGGATTGCGTGGTTTTCAGATAGCAAAAGGGCCATTTATTTAAAAAAAAATGTGAAAGCTCGTTTGGATTTGCAAAAACTCACATCTCAATCGGAGTCTGAAAAAAATGTGAAACGGTCTTGTTTTCTGACGAATCAAAGTTCAATGTGCACGGATCGGGTGGAAAACAACATGTCAGAAGGCCAAGAGGTGAGAGTCTAAATCCAAAATACACTAAAGGGACGGTCAAACACGGAGGTGGTTCAATTTTGGTCTTGGGCTGCTTATTTGGCCAAGGAATCGTGCCAATTCGACAAGTGGAGGGCATAATGAAGTCTGAAGACGCTATGTAGACATCCTTTGTAACACCATGCTGCCTTATGCCCATTGGGAAATGGACGTTCAAACACGACAATGATCCCAAACACAAGTCGAAGTTGGCCACAAAGTGGATTGCAGAAAAAAAGATTGAGGTTTTCCATGACCAGCCCAATCCTCAAACCTAAACCCAATAGAGAACCTGTGGGAAATTGTGAAGAGAAGAATTGGGAGCAACATTTTTAAGAACAAAAGTGACCTGGAATTCAGAGGCAGTGGAATGACATTCCAAAAACGGTTATTAATAACCCTATAGCTTCGATGCCCAGAACAGAAGATATACAGCCGTTATAAAAAATAAAGTGTATGCAATTAAATATAAAAATTTCCTTCCGTTGAAGTAAGAAAAGATCTACAAGTTGCAAATGTTTTGCACAATTTTACCAACTATGAAAGTATTTAGTGATTTATTTTTTGTTTAAGTGAAGAGTGTTAATTTTTTTCCAACAATTATAACGTAATATCAAAAGAGTTTAGAAAACTAAAGAAACAATTTTGCTGTTTGATCTTCTAAACAATTTTTTTTTAAAGAAAAATATTGGAGGTTCTAGTTGCAAATGTTTTGCACAGTACTGTACGTTTTACATTTTAATTTCATAAAAAAATGATGACCCATTTTGAAGATATCGAATTTCAAAAAAAATGTATTATTTTTTAAAAATCAAAAATAAAAACAAAGACATTTTTGACCATCAAATATTATTGAGATAGTATAAAAGCTTGAGCAGAAAAAAAATAATCGAAATCGGTTGATTAGTTCTTGAAAAAACTTTAAAAAATAACGGTTCTCCGGGGAATACCCTTCTGGAGCAATACAAAAATATTTTTTTTTATTTTGAAAGAATCAAATCTAAAAAAAAACTTAGCGAAAGTTCAAAAAAAAATCTATCGGTTTGTTTTTGAGAAAATTTGAATTTTCGATTTTTGACCAAAAAATGTTTATGGGGACTACTGTTATTTTTAGTCTTAAAAAAATGAAAAAACGCTTAACGCAATCGGCCAGAAACCTTAATTTCAAATTTTAAGTCAATCGACCCAATGCATTGGGCTGTAGGGGCCAGGGCAGACAGACGGTCGGATTCGGGGGGCCCTCTTCTACCATCATAATGTCATGTTTGATTGAAATCTCGAGTTCGAAATTTTTAAAGAATTCAAAACTTGTCATATAGTTCCAATATGCTAGCAAGTAAAAAACATTAGGACAAACAGCATAAATAGATTGCCTCTTTTAAAAAGAATGAAGACCATTCAAAGTACATTTTGAAGAATAAAAGGAAGTTTTAATCGTCCATTTTAATTGCTTAACAACGAATCTCGTAAAAGCCTTTTGAACTATTTCGATTCGAAAAATACCTACTAAAGTCGATGGGCTCCGCAGGCACTAGAAAAATATTAAAGAAAAAGACGAATTAAAAACATATACCTAAACCAATTTCAAGGCATAAGGATAAGGAAATTAATTGCAATTTCTTTTGAGGAAACTAAGCATAGAGTTTGCTTTAGCAACAAAATAATCTATGTGTAGCGAAAATGCCAACTTAGGGTCAAAAATCACGACCAGATCCCGAGTGTCCGTCTTACGTTCAAGGTCTTGATCATTAATATAGTACATATGATGTAGTGGCCTTAGAATTCCATAAGCAGTGAAAACATAATTTTTTTTATTTTAAAGAAAGTTAATAGTTACTACACCAACTATATAACATATTCAAATCATCTTGAAGCTTAACTCTGCATGCATAATTATTTATTTCTGATCAAAATGTTTATATCATGTGCATAAATAAGACATGACACATTTTTAAATGAAAACGGTATTTCGTTAATAAAAATATTAAACAGAAGAGGTCCACGATGGCTTCCTTGTGGAACACCAGTTAATACTTTTAAAAACCTGAAATAATTATTTCTGAGATTTACACACTGTGTTCTGTTTATAAGGTAACGACTACACCATTTTAAAAGCATACCATGTATCGGCACGCAGACTCTGGTGAAAAAATAACAAATTCCTTCCAAAACAAAAACCGTAAAGTTATTTTTATTTTCTAAAAATTACAAATTAGATTTTAAAGAAAAAAAAAGGAAATTATAAGAAAAACTTACATAGGTATGAATTTTTAATTTTAATTCTAAACTGCGGCCAATCTATTCAAACTATGTACATATTTCTCATCAAAAATCAGGTTATGGTGGTTATTTGGAAATTAAGGTCTATGGCGTGGAAAATTCTCGAGCCTTTTTTCATTTGTTTTAAATATTCTTGTGGTGCGGTATTGTCAGAATAATTAAACAAACAATTTTTTAATAATGGAGAGTTTATGGCTCGATGACACCATGAATACCAAAGGACTTAAATTTTGAGACCACAAGTTGCTGACATATTCGATCAAAAGCTTTAGTCGACCATCTGTAAAGATGGTATCAACTTACATTTAGATTCAAACTTATCTGTAACAAATTAAGTG
This sequence comes from Eupeodes luniger, assembly GCA_951509635.1. NCBI lineage: Eukaryota > Metazoa > Arthropoda > Insecta > Diptera > Syrphidae > Eupeodes > Eupeodes luniger. The sequence continues at coordinate 127,373,908 of OX608075.1, read as the reverse complement.
TATAAATGTTGATCTTCCTGACATAAATCCAAGTATTGTTTTATGATGCAAATTTTACATATTTAGGGAACAGACAAGTTGAAAATTTGAGAAGAAAAAATCGTAGACGCTTAATCTTGCACTGACAAAAAAATAAACTCTAAGGTGTAAAAAAATGAATTCATGAAATATAACAATTCGAATTGAATTTAACCATCCATTTCTGAGTTCATGTGATTTACACAGACTTTGTAAAAGCCTTTAGTAGGGTTAATTTAAACATTTTCTTAGAGCAACTTTAAGCGTATGACTTCCATAGACTTCTTAAATGTTTTTCTTCATATATACTTTCATTCTTTCTTCATATACATATACTTAATCGAAAACAATATGTAATGATTGGTGGATTTTTTCAAAAGAAATTAATGTTACTTCTGGTGTTCCAGAAGGTAGTCATTTGGGTCCCTTATTATTCATACTTTTTACTAATGATTTCCAGAATGTTCTTAAAAATTCTCAATGCCTTATGTATGCGGATGATATAAAGTATTTTCCTCGAATTTCTTATTTAAATGATTTTCCTTTGCTTCAGAATGTTGTAAATTCTTTTTTTTTTATGATATTATGGCGTTAACCGTTGAGTGTCAAAATAGTCTGTTTAAAAATATTTCATGTATTTTAAGATTTAAAAATGTACCCCCAAAAATAGTGTTTTTTTTTCAAAAATTCAAACGCTATTTGATTTCTAAAAGAAACATTAATTTTTACAAATTTGTATTTGAAAATCGTTAAAACTGTTTTTTTTTTAAATTTTAGTTTAAAAATATTTTTGGTACACATGCAGTTATTTATAAAAACTCTCCCTAATGTATGCGTATTATATGAAATATTTTTCTCGAATTTCTAATCTAAATGATTTTCCTTTGCTTCAGATTGTTGTAAATTCTTTTTTTTTTGTGATATTTTGGAGTTAACCATTGAGTGTGAGAGTTTGCTTAACTGCTTGGATCTGTGTCTTGCATCCATCAATTTCCTTAAGAGCTAGACCAATATTTGCAATTGATTTCCATCATACGCTATGGACAGCATGAACCGATTTCAATTTATTTAATTTGGATAATCAATTTCAAGAAACTTATTAACTTTACTTAATTAGTTTTTAAAATGTATAATTTTATATATTATGATATTTAATTTTTATTTATAAAAAACATTGTTATTAGATACTTAATTTGAAATTTATTGAATGTAATTTCGTGGATTGATAAATTAAATCTATATCTATATATCTATATCTATATCTATATCTATATCTATATTATATATATAAAAGAAAGTCGTGTTTGTTACAACACTTATAACTCGAGAACGGCTGGACCGATTGCCATGGTTTTTGATTTGTTGGATTTGTTTCCGTCCCGAATAACAGAATACATCTTAAAAACAATGAAAACTCGATATGTGCAATGAATTCTTAATAATTTCAATTTGCGATTTGTCAAAGCGATCCGTTCGCACGAACTTTGCTTTACTTAGAAATACCACGTTATTACACTTGGAACGCTACATCGAAGAAATTTCAACATCGGAAGCAAGGCGATGCAGTTCCTGGTCATCAAGATATGCGTTCTACTGATGCTCTTGGTCGTATTTACACAGTTCATCCGAAGAATGATGAATGTTTCTATTTGCGGTTGTTGCTGGTACATGTTCGAGGGCCAATATCATTTGAATCACTACGAACTGTTAATGGTATCGTGTGCCCCACATTTCGAGCAGCATGTCAAGAGCTAAATTTGCTTGAAAACGATACTCATTGGGACACGACAATCGCTGAAGCAATTATTTCTGCATCTACAAGTCAGATACGCACATTATTTGCTATCATCATTTCAACATGCTTCTCATCGAACCCACGTGACCTGTGGAACAAATACAAAGATAACATGTCAGAAGATATTTTACATCGAATTCGCGTCAGCATTTAATAGAGAATTGGAACGAGAACGTGAATATGATCCACATGAACTAATCCAATCAGTTCAAACGAATGTACCTCTGTTGAATCCTAAGCAGAGGGAAGTCTATGATACACTGATTAATGCAATTGATGATGAAAATGGCGGCTTATTTTTTTTGGATGCCCCCGGTGGAACTGGGAAGACATTCCTCATGTCATTGATTTTTGCCACTGTTTTTATTATCTGGCGATTTCCGACAAACACTACCAGTCATTCCAAGATCTACTGCTGCCGAAATAAACGCTTGCCTCAAAGCATCAAATCTGTGGCGATATGTAAAGAAACTTCAACTGTCTGTAAATATGAGAGTTGTATTGTTGAACGATCGATCTGCTGATGATTTCTCGAAGCAATAACTGACCATCGGTAATGGCCGTGTTCCTGTTGACAAATCGAGCGGTTTGATTTCATTTCCTCCAAACTTCTGCAATTTCGTATCATCAGAAGACGAGCTTATCAACAAAGTATTCCCGGATATCATTGCTAACCACAAAAATACTAAATGCTTAAGTGAGCGAGCAATTTTGGCCGCTAAAAATAAAGATGTAGATGACCTCAATTTTATAATTCAAAATCAAATCGTAGGTACTCTGTATTCATTCAAATCTATCGACTGTGTAACAAACGAAGAAGAAGCCACTAATTATCCAACTGAATTTTTAAACTCCTTGGATGTGCCTGGTTTACCACCGCACAATTTAAAACTTAAAGTTGGCTCGGTAGTCATCATGCTTAGAAATTTAAACCAACCAAAACTGTGTAATGGAACGCGTTTGGTGAAAAGAAAACTGATGAGCAATGTGATTCACGCGTCGATACTTAAAGGAAAATTTAAAGATGAGGAAGTTCTTATTCCAAGGATTCCGATGATCCCAACGGATATGCCCTTTGAGTTTAAGCGAATTCAATTCCCGATTCGTCTTGCCTTCGCCATGACGATCAACAAATCACAGGGCCAATCCTTGACTATTTGTGGCCTTAATCAAGAAAATGTATGTTTTTCTCATGGTCAATTGTACGTGGCATGCTCACGTGTCGGCAAACCATCCGCTTTATTTGTTCTTGCGCCTGACCAAAAAACAAAGAATGTCGTTTACCACAAAGTGCTTGAATAAAATTCCTATTAATTAATTAATCCGTTTTTTTTTCCAATCTGCACAACATATTTTTCAATCATTTTTTTCTAACATGAGTTTGAAGTACTTAATTATTATTTTTTATTTTTATTCTCATTCTGTATGTATGTTTTCATCATCATTCATCATAATAAAATACTTTTTTGTTTGTATCTATATAAATATATTATTTTGTATCATTGTTTTACGTTTATCAAAGCCTAAATTAGTTCAGCTAAAAAGTAACACGACATTCATTGACTGTTAGGCGGTACGAAGTTCGCCGGGTCAGCTAGTAAACAAATAAACAAAAGTATTATGTTACTATTTTTCTTTTTTATTTTGATTGGTAAAATTAACTTATTTATGAAAGAAAAAAACCAAGGTGGCCGTGTAGTAGATCAAAGTAGCCGGGTGCTATATCAAAGATGATGGTAACTGAAAATATGGCCGGGTACTAGTCAAAAAGTACCTTTTTACAAAAGAATTGTTTAAAATTCTATAATAATAATTATAAACTTCAATGGAATTTGATTTTAATGTTATTTTTAATCGTTCATAAAATTAAAATAGAAACAATACAACAATAAAAAAAAAAGTAAAATTTAAATTACCTTATTTGAAGAAATAATGATTTTTGAAGTTTCGGAAGGAACACCTGCCAACATGTATGTATATGAAAGTTTTATTTAAATTTTGGACGAATGCAAGCTTTGTAAATTACAACCAGATCAGGAGGTGTAAACAATTTCTGACAGCAGGCGTTCATGTTCTGACAGCAATTTTTGTGTGTCTTTTTCTACATTTATGATTTTTGGCCAAATTATCCTTAGATGCTAACAATCCTTTTTTTTGAGCTCATGCATAAGATGACAGTATTTTACACCATATCTGAATCTTTTCAGTTCTTAAGGCTTAAAAACTTTCCCTGAATTTCTATTTTATGCTTAACTTAGAAATGAAAATCTTTTACCATAAAATCCGTCCTTGATGGCTCAACCCACATTCTATAAATAATGCAATATTACAATAACATCACATTTTTATTCTCAGTACATCTAATGTTAATATCTCACTCTCAAAGGCCTCTATATTTAAACCCTAATTATTAAAAATAGCTTTGAATAAATTTCCACTTGTCGCGTCCTATTATTATTACAAATCTTACCCTTAAGGTGTTGATAAATTGTTTTCCAAAGATTGAACAAAATGAAATGAACAAAACTGCCACAAGCACAATACTTAGCTACTAGCTATAGATACTTTTATAAGGAAATTAAAATAAAGTATCTTATAGAATACGAGTACACTCACTGAACTGAATAGCTCCAGCGAGTAGAACAGCAAAAGAACAAATGAATTCCTTGAGCTTTATACATCTTTGATGAATTATCCTGAAGGCATTGATGGAAATGAAATGTTTATTCCTTAATGCAAACAAATTGAGTTCAATCCGTTTTGGATTTGCAAAAAAAAAAGAAAGCGACATATTTTAGGTGCATTGCTTTTTTAAAGCTTTGAAGAAAAGAAAGGAAGTTAAGTGTTAACTTCTTTAAAATAAAGTTACTTTAACTTTAACACCCAAGGTGCCCATTAAGTGAGTAAACATGTAAGTGAAGTTAAACAATTTAAATTTAACAGAACTTTAAAATCTTCTCTTCTTTTTATACCTACCTATGTATGTAATTTTATTTGGGGAACTTTATTTCTAAGGCGCATGTTTTAAACTTGTTGCTTTTGTTGCCTTCCAAACATTTGAAGCTTAACGATATAAAACTGAAAGGATGACACAGGATGTGATGTTATATAAACCGAAATGAAGATCAAACTTATTTCAGTTGGATTTGAAATTGACGACAAAAGTGAATAAGCTCGGTGGAAGGAATGACAAAGAATTTAGTGATTTACCTATGTTATTGCATATTATTGTGGAAATGTTGCTTTGCAACTGATTTCAAAGGTGATTCTTTTCGCAAATATTCGAAAATTAAAAAAATTAAATCGTGGATTACAAAAGTGCGACCGTGATTTCTATAAAATGTACTGTAAATATGTTAAATATCATATTTAAAATTTTCAAAAATGCAAAACAGTTTTCAAGGGATGTTGTTTTCCTTCTCGTGTTCACACCTGCTGCATTACCTCAGTTGGATCTTAATTTCAATTCAATTCATACTACAGTAAAAATATGTTGGCGTTAAATTTTGTTCTTTTTTGAATATAAATAAGAAAACTTTCAAAATCAAACCCAAACACTTATAGATTTTTGTTGCTTTAAAACGTTTTTTTTTTCTTTATAAAAAAAATTTAAAGTTTTAAACTGTGCAAATTTCATTTTTAAATTTTCCAGGTTTTAAAGTGATTATATTATTAAAGTAATATTTTGACCGTGTTTTCTTCTGCGAAGTGTAAACTGTTTTGCGCTAAGTGTTCACGAAATTATCCGCTTTGGAATTTTAAACTTTAACCTAATTCAAGCACAAAAATTGGTCCTTCGAGCCGCATGTTTGGCCTATAAACCCAATTTATTATTTTTGTTAAAAGAAAACCACAACACACTTTTGGACATTTTAATCACTCTTGATTAACTTCATTCAAGATGAAAGTTGAAAGTTATGACATACGAAAAGTGACAAAATTAGTATGGGCTGTTTTCATCGATGTTCCTCCGATGACATCAGGAGTGTTTTGATAATGCAACACATAGTTTGAAACGTTAATTTATAGATTAAGATAATCATCCGATATCGATTGAATCACAATTGAAATCTGATAGTTTTGTTAAAAACTTTGAACAAACTATTTTTAAAGCAGAAATTCACATCTTAACGAGATTGAAAAGAACTTTTGCCCTACGAAGGAAATGGAGAAAAACAACCTTAGCATTTCCGTTTTTATTTGGTAACCCCGGAACCGAAAGAATGTGTGGACTTTTCTGAGAGTATTAATTTGGGAACAAAATGGCAATTCTGAAGACAATGCATATTTGATTCGAGATTTATGAAATCAACATATGCACTCCGCTAGAATACGCATACACGTTTTGTAAAACACTTTTTAAATTTTTCCAAATATTGATGGTTTTTTGTGCCATCTGTTAATACCTTCTACTCTTCTAAGATGTTAAGAAAAAGATTTCAAAGAAAAATATAGAAAAAGAAACCGCGAATGTTTTCCCCCCACTTGCAAAGTGTTTCATATTTTCTTATTTCTTTTGAGTCAAGTTTACAAGGTTTTCAAGTGCTGGGTAGTTTAAGTCTACAATTTCAGGCGTTTTCAGTAAAATTCAGTTCCTGATCGAAAAATTTAAGAAAAATGGGTAGATTTAAAAGCGCAACAACAGCAGCTTTGAGATGAGTAGTTTAAAGATGTTCATCAAATTCTTTTGATTCTGTTGGATTCTTGTGTATTCCAAAACTTTTCGAGAAATTGATATATGAAAAACTAACGTTTTTAGTTAAGGAACACATTTCACCGCTACAACATGGTTTCGTTGCAGGAAGATCAACAACGACTAATCTTTCTATTTTCTCCAATTTCATTTTAAATAATCTCGAAGAAGGACATCAAATTGATGTAATTTATATCTATTTTTCAAAGGCATTTAATAGAGTAAGTCACTATATTTTAATGAAGAAATTAAAAAACTTTGGTTTTCATTTTAAGTTTTTGAAATGGTTGGAATCTTATCTTAAGGGTCGAGTTCAATTTGTTTGCATTGACGAAGTTCTTTCAAAACGAATTTTGGTTTCATCTGGTGTGCCCCAAGGTAGCCATCTTGGACCCCTTCTTTTCCTAATTTTTATAAATGATTTACCTAGTATTTTCCTCAATTGTAGTCAACTTCTTTTCGCCCATGACCTAAAGTTTTTTCGTTGCATAAAATTAATGACTGTCATCTCTTACAAGACGATATTTCGAAATTATCCCAATGGTGCAAGAAAAATCAATTATATTTAAAAGTCGCTAAATGTCAATGTTTTTCTTTTTGCCACAACTTTTCTAATATCATTTTTGACTACAAAATTGAGAATCAAGTTCTGGAAAGAGTACGGGAGAAGAAAGATCTTGGTGTAGTTTTTGACCCTAAACTTAAATTTGTTAAGCACATTGAATTGAGTGTATCCAAAGCAAACTCCATGCTCGGTTTTATCAAACGCAATAGCATAGACTTAAAAGACCCTTTTGCTCTCAAATCGATTATTACCTCATATGTAAGACCAATCTTGGAATAGTGTTGTGTAATCTGGCACCCTTCTTATAACATTCAATTTAAGAGAATTGAAATGGTCCAAAAAAAGTTTTCAAGATTTACTATTGAAAAATTTGGGTGGAACATCGAAGCTCCATCATACAAAACTAGATGCCAACTTTTAGCTATTCAATCACTTGAAATAGACGCAAAATATTTTCTGTGATGTTTATAAGTGATATTTTATCATATCATATCAAGTGCCCTTTTTCGTTGTCTTTAATAAATTTGTATGCTCCATCGCGACAACTTCGAATACGTTGTTTGTTTCGAGAAGATGTACACAGAGTTAATTACGCGAAAAATGAACCAATAACCCGCTGTGTCAAAGAAACAAACTTAATTTTAAATTGTATTGATTTTGATTTTCAATTAAGTAGATCTTCATTGAAAAATAAGCTATTACTGTATTTTCATTTCAATTGATTTTATATTTTGATTATGTATGAACAAATTAATTAAGGGTATTCATGCAAACATAGAAAACCCATAGAAACCTTAAAAACTGTAGAATTTTCTATCGGTAGAAATCAACTGTCAAAATTTGTATGGGAAAAATATTCTGCAAAATATAGACTTTTATCTCTCAAATTTGAAGCAGAAATCGTAGAAAAAAAAAATAGATACATTTTTTGTTTGTTTCTAATGTTTCCGCAAATATTTCTAATGGGATGTTCATGTAAACCCTTTGCGGAAATTTATATTTTTCTACAAAGTAGAAAATTATATCGTTACATGAATACCCTTATCATATATTTTTTATTCAGTCAGTTATTTATGTAGAATAGATAAGCTTTAGCTCGTTACATTAAAAATTATTGCAGCTTGGCATAGGGGAATCTGGAAACGAAATGTTTCTAAATAATTAAAAATTTTCTGATCCAAGAACTACAAGAATCAGAAAGTGTTTAGTTAGGATCCTGGATTGAAGAAAAATTCGAATTGCCAAATAAAATATAAGTTATGAACAGAGGTGACGAAAATGGGTGTAGTGGTTAATGAGGTCAAAACAAAGTATGTACATCATACCGTCGTCAAGAAAGGGCCTTTTACACCAACGTCTTGGTTAAAACGTCACAATCAACTTGGCGTTACTTTAAGGTAATCAAGGATTTTCTCCATCTGGGCTATGGATGCAGAAAACAGTAATGCTGAGATCAAATGAAGAATTATTCTTGCTAACCACTGTTTCTTAAGGCTAAGAAAGCAATTGAGTAGTAAAGCCCTTATTTTGTTTCTTTTTACATGAACTCATCAGCTCAGCTAACTCTTTGTCTGCAACATTAACTGACAATATGTATTTTCAAACTTCAATACCAAAAAAGTATTAAAACGTTTTTTAATTTATTTAAAAAAATCGTCTGCTATTTTTCTGTTTATAAAAAAAGTTTAACTTTATATGAAGGCCTCATTTCCTTAAAGTTTATTCTATTTTTAGTTAGCATTCCAATAAAAAAAAGCAAAAACAAAACAAAAAATTCCCATTTTCGTTGTTCGTATCAATTTTATTTTGAACTTCAATAAAGCTCATCATCTTCATCTTATCAAGTAAAACAAATTATATCAACACAAAGGTCAAGAGCATTAAAATCATAAGATCGAGAATTTGTTCTCCAATTATTGTTTTGTAAGTCTTACATTTAATTTATTATTGTAAGCAACAAATAATAATGGACAAATAAAATAAAAAAAACTATAACTAAAACGGATCGTAAAAATACTGCATTACCACCGACTATAATATAAAAATAAAATGTAAAAATAAAAACAAAAATAAATAAACAATATTATCTTTTATCGGTAGCAGTAACAGAAACTCTTCTTCCTGCACATGCCCATCCAGTGGCCTAGTTTCTCGCAGTAGTCTTGACACCTTGGGAAATGTGGGCGATAGCGTGACTGCTTGGCGCACAATTCTCTGTCGTTGGTAATGACGCGAATCTTGATTGCTGCAATGCGTTGTTTTGGCTCTTCGGGTTCACTCAATGGTACAACTGGTTCGTCATCCAAAGCGTTGACGCTGCCGCCGCCGTTGGAGCTGCCGTCAAAACATAACAGAAATCCAAACGCCAAAATTAGACATAATCCCCGCAAAGTAAAAAACCACATCTTTCGAAACTGATAATCCTCTAAATCTGTATCTGAATCTGAAGCACCAAAATCGATCACAGATTAATTATATTATATTCGTACTATCTCGGGAAGACAATGTTCGCGCTCTGATTTCAAATCGAAAACTAAAGTATTCAATAAACGCTGCCTGCTGCCATATAGCACCGCAGAAAATGTTTTCGTATTCAAATTAAAGCGTGTAACTTGAGGGATTTCATTCGGATCATCGAGGAAAAAACATCAGCGTTCGGCGGCGTATGTACTGCGGTAGACGCGGTAGTATGTATTTCCGCGGTCCGTTCGGTCGGTCGGTCGGTCGATTGGTTGGTAGGAGAGATGAAAAAGTTTAATCGTAAAACAAAATATAAATAGGTATCAACCATAAACGACGTGTACCTATTCTTGCGTTCATACAGAAAATACTTGATTGAACAAATGAAAATGTTCTCCAGAAGTTTTGCGGCATTCTGCTTCTGACGTAAATAAAGTACTTCGATGGTACAAATTTAGAATAAACAATTATAGTGATTTGAATTTGAATAAAAGCAAAACATTTCGAAATGAATTAATTTGAAATAAATCTATCTATCTATTTAAAATTAGAGAAAACCAAGGATGTTCTTCAGAAAACAAAATAATATAATTTAAACAAAGCGTATTGGAAAAAAAATAGTACGTATACGCCACCCGTATTTTACCTTGATAGATTGGCTTTATAGGATTAAAAACTTTATTTTGAATTTTGGAGTTTAAATTTTTGTATGACAGGGAAGGAGGAATACGTATTCAAAAACTGTGGATGTAATATGTAAAAGAGTGCATGTTATAATGATACTAGGAAATAACTTAAATTAGGAGTTAACTTCCATTAGACGAAATTAACTTACTCCCATTCAATTTTTCTTTGGAACGTAGATCATAATTTAAGAGTTTATTCAGTTATTAATTATAATTTAAACATCAATTCCAAATGAAGTAGTAGTAGTAGTAGTAGTAGTAGTAAGTGTGATTTTTATTTACATTTATAAGAAGTAATTACATAGTTTGGTAGTTATCACAAAAGAGCATTGGCATGTGCCGTCAGCCGAAAAGAGAGCAATAATATTTCTTAATACAATTATGAATTAATTTAACGCAAAGTTTACATTGATAACAAATAGATAAACTAATACAATAAATATAAAAATTAATTATTTGATTACAAAATTAAAGGCAGAATCAAAAAGATTCGTTTATGATTTGATTTCGATATTTATAGGCAGTTTTGATGTAGCAGTAAAGAAGTGTCCAATTTTCGCCATTAAGAATATCCTGAATTTCATCTCCATTAAGAGTATTTTTTCTCCAGATTGATCTTCTGATTGAGTTTAAAATAGGACATATTCCAATGAAATGTCATATGTCTTCTCTAGTTCTCATATTGCACAAGGTGCATTCCGTATTTTGCTCGCTTATGTAGGGTACGTAATTAAGTCTGAGGAGTTCGCCTCTCGCTTTAAAGATAGTACTGATAACATCTAGACTATTCTGGTCATTAAAGTAATTGTTTTCTCCCAGGAAATGGTTTAAAAGCTTATACGAGCTTCTTGTTTGACTTTGTTGACAATGTTCGATGAAAGCATTTCTAGCTGAGTCTTCAATTTTACTTAAAAGGGTTTGCAGGTTTATTCTTAGATAATCTTCATTTTCTAGTTGGAGTGGAACATCATGCTCAAATGAAGTATTCATCCAACTAAAAATTATAGCCATCTTCTTCACTCGAAATAGAAATCAGCTTAAGGAATTTTTTGCTTAACTCTCGATGTTAAACATTAAAGTTTTCTCAATTTCCAAGAAATGATAATTTTGTCTGCTTAACTTCAGATTTTTTAACAGACTTTTTGTTCTAAGCAACGAAGTAACTATTGTTGGGAGAATTTTCGATAATTAAAATTTCTAAAAACAATGTTTTACATTTTCCTTATTACATCAGCTATCTGCAAGTAAAAGTCCAGAAGAAATATGTAGGTCCCATAGGCCACCGATTTCTTTTGTTAGAAAAGGTAGACTTCTCGAATGGTCCTTTTTAAATTAAATCAGAACCAGCATCTGATGAGGATTTTAAAAACAGTCTGTAATTTTCAAGGCATATCTTAAAGACATTTGGGTGTTTTTTGTTATCTTTATAAAAATATCTTCACAAATAATGCTTTATTTTATAACGAAGCATAAAAAGGACTTTTTTGAAAAGAGGAACAATAATTCTGTTAGCAAATTTTAATCGTTTCCGCAACACACGCAGTGTCAGTTTTAAAAAGGGAGTAAAATCTCCGACAGTGCTCCGCTCCATTGCACTTAGCGTGATGTTATATAGCCTATAGCTTTTTCCAATAAATGAGCTATCTCACACTGAAACAATTTTTCAAATTGGACCAGTAGTTCCTGAGATTAGAGCGTTCAAACAAACAAACGAACAAGCTGTTCAGATTTATTAGAAAGTGAAGAGAAAGTTATGAAGTTTTTTTTTAATTGACAGGAAGCAGTACAAAATGCTTCAACGTACTATACTTGCTAAAAAGGACAATCACGAATTTTGTAAAAATTTTAACTCTCAAAGTTTACCACATTCATGGTGCTTGATGTAATTAAGTGAAGAAAAACAATCCTCAATTTGACTTTCAACTTTAAGTTTGATATCAAATCAACTCTAGAGTTGATCAATAATAGAACGTTGCGATAGATTGGAATGAAGTGAATAAAAAGGTACCGAAACAAATATGAGAGTCAGGTCTTATGACGTAAACTCCCAGTTTTTATGAGATATATTTTATTGAATTTTAACCCATTTAAGGTTCAGTTAAATTACTTATAGCAGCTCGTCCTTTGTGTATATGATATGGAAACGTACGTGGGCGTTATACAATGGCAGATCGAGGGGGGGGGGGTCGTGTGGGGCATGGAATAAATAAATCATAGTGAAATAAAGTTCAGCTTTCAATTGAATAAAAAAACATTATCAACTGTCATTTTCATAGAAGTAGACTTGACCTAATAGTTAGGGAGATTTTTCTTGACTAACTTTCCAGTCGGCTTTCCATTTAAGTTGCCTTAATTGGAAGGTAATTTTTTGGCAGCTGGCCAATCAGATACTTGAAACTTGCCTAACTTTCAAGTCCCTTATGTCGTCTTAACCTGCCCTATGTACTGTACATATGTATTATGTACATATGGCAAGGAGTGCATTCGTAAAAAATTTCGAACTTATAATCAAACATGACATTACGATGGTAGAAAAGTCGAAAAAAGGTTTTCAGCCGATTACCTTAAGGCTTCATTTTTTTAATACGAAAAATAACAGCAGTCCCCATACAAATTCTAATTTCTCTAATTTTTGTTCTTAATTCGTTTTCTTTCTACAAGAAAAACATATTTTGGTATTCCTCCAGAAGGGTACTCTTCATAAAACCGTTATTTTGTTTTCAAGTTTTCTCAGTAACTAATCGACCGGTTTCAATAATCTTCTCTTTCAGTTCAAGTTCTTGTCGATGGTCAAATTTTCAAATTGATGATGATTTTTGATGATTAGAAATATCATTTTTTTTTTTATTTTTAAAAAAATAAAAAATTTTTTTACAAAACTCGATATCTCAGAAAGGGTGAACATTTGTTAACTAAATTTAAACGAATAATATATATTTATAAGCACTAAATAACTGCATACCAAAAATATTTTAAAGACAAAATTTAAAAATTGTGTATATACAAATTAATTTTAAAAACCTGCTCTAATGATATTTGAAAAAAAAAATAAATATAATGGGCACGTTCAGACAACACAAGGGACTTTATTTGCAGTCAACTTCATTCTTTGAACGTAAATTTTGACCATGGCAACTAGTTACTTTTTCAAGTGTCATGAATTTCAAATTCAGAACTTTACTTCACAAACCTCTACTTCAAGTTATAGAACAAAAACTACCAAAATCAGTATTGTCTACAAAACACTCCTTGGGCAAGCTAAAAGTCCATCACGATTTGTATTTTGTGTTGTAGAGAAATATGACTTATTTCTTTTCTAAATTAACAAGGAACCTTTTTACAGAAAGCATTAAATGAAGTTGTGTGAAAATAAATAAATCATTGAGTAATAAAATTCAGCTTTTAGTTAAATAAAAAAAACACGATCAATTGTCATTTTGACATAAGTTGACTTGACTTGATAGTTAGGAAGATTTTTCTTGACTAACTTTCCAGTCAACTTTCCAATGGCTGCGTTCAATCTCAGACAGATAGGGTATCCGGATACCTTTTTGTTAGTGTTTTACGTATAAAATAACAGCTGATCAAAAACAGCTGAGATGTCAAAAAAGGAATCCAAAGGTATCCAAGAATTTCTGGGGTATGTAGGTATCTGACAGAACAGCTGATTCAACACATGGTTGATTTTCAAAAAACTTGAAAATTGATTTCAGCTTATTGTATTTGTTGGTAAACAAAAAGATACAAAATGTTAGTTGAAGTTGTATTTGAGGATGTTCTGTACATAATAGACGATGAAGAAGCTATTTGCCTCCGAATTTTGTTTTATCTTACAACAATTTTGACTTCGAAGCTTAAATGTTTCTCTGCTTTTTGTGAACAACTAAAAGTTGTTTTTATTTTTTGACAGCTATCTCAATACAGCTATCCAACTCATTCAACAAGGTATCTAAAAATCCACCTATCCAAGATACCCTATCCAACACGAGATTGAACGCAGCCAATAAAGTTGCCTTAATTGGAAGGTAATTTTTTGACAGCTGGCCAATCAGATACTAGAAACTTGCCTAACTTTCAAGTCCCTTGTGTCGCCTGAACCTGCCCAATTTAACATTTGCAGGTATATTTTTATTGCATTATATTTCTTTCAAAATTGATTTTATGTTGAATAAAACTTTTAAGATCTTAAAAAAATTAATGAAATCTACTTTTTGAAGTGAATTTGCTTTAGATGTTCTAGAATTGAGATTTAAACACACATCAAGAATACAAATGTCCCATAAACAGCAAAAGTGACACTTTTGTTAAAGTAATGGCTAATTGAAAAACACAATGCACGTTAGATTTCTATTAAAACAAAAGCTTTGAATCTCTTGATAACTGAAGTAAAAAGAGATTCTGAAACGTGTAATTTGTGACTGTCACACAAAAGTTTCTTCCCAACTTATTTGTTTACCTATTTCCTTAAATTCAAGAACCAAACATTTTTCTCTCTACAATTTTTAAGTTTGGTTGACTCCTTTAAGATCAAAATATTTTCTAGCATTAGCTCCAATCTACGAGTAAGCAGACTGATAGCGATAGTAATAATAGACTCCTGAAAATCGAGTCCGAAAAAACTACGTCAAAAAAAGCCAGAAAATTCTTGATATCAGATTCTTTCTCATTTTCTGGTTTTTTGAATTTTTGTATCGGTTTTCGCATTAATAGAAATGGCAACAAAATAGAATATATTCTTTTTGGAAAAAAAGCTTGGTTTCCAAACAATTTCTTACATTTCTGCGTGAAAGCAACAAAAACCCTATAAACTATTGTGTTTTGCTCTTAAATATGGCATATTTGGAAAACAGTTGGAATCTTGGAATGCTTTCATATGTAGAGTCAACCAAATTAAATAGTTAGGCCTCTTTCACACGAGACGGTTTCGTCCGTACAATTAAAATCCGTACGGTTTTTAACCGTGAGCCATTGATAGTAAACTAATAAAATTAACTAAAGCTTTCACACTGGAAGGAGACGGGTTTTTTCCGTATGGACGATTTAAAACAGCCGTCTCAACGACTGAAATATACGGCGACCGTGCCGTCGCCGTCTTATCAGTGGCATATGTGACTACGCTTAGACTATAACTTGCTGGACAACAGCGTTCTAAAATAATTTAATTACTTAAGTTGTCACTTTAGCCCTTGAATTGTGTACATTTAAAGTTAAGATACACATTATGTTAGTTAAATTTTGTTAGTCTACTTTACAGAACATTAAAGTACATTTTTAAGAGGTGAGTAAAAACTCGTCTATATGTTAACTGGGTGAAGCATATATCTGGGTTTTTGCTGTATAAGGAATATTATGTTTGTTTTGTCTTAGAAAAGAATAATATGTTTATTAAGCTAAAAACGCCTATTTTATATAAAATAATGTTTAGGTTTTTATTCATGGTGAATTAAAAAAATTCCCAGGGCTATACACCATTGTAGATGTTGGGTTGATCCCCTCCTGTACTGCCTGAAAACAATGCCTTTTTAAGAAATTGACAACATTCGAAGAGCAACTGTTATCATTTAAAAATACTTTTAAAATTATCGTTTCTAACTTTTATTCCAATACTCGTAGTTTCAAACGACCTAATAAAGCTCTTATGTAAAAACGATATACAGTAGACGCTCGATATAGTGAAGTAATAAAAACCAGCCATGGTCACTATTTCGAGATTGTTCACTATTTCGAGCGGGAGCCTAGAAACGCTTTCCAAAGTTAAATTTGATCAAAAATACACATTTTGTTCAGTGTGAAGATAATTATATTTATTCAATGAATAAACTAACATTTAATCAAGTTAAAACAGTTAAAAACAAAAAAAATCATAATACATACTTATTATTACAATTACAATGCTGTACAAAAGTAAGAACACAGCAAGAACTTGTGTTCTACTAAATCAAGTGACTACTTTCATTTGTGATTCAGTGTGAGATAAGCATGAATTAACGTTAAAATTTGTTTAAAGGCAGTCGACATGCTGTAGACGTATTGCCACTGCAATATTCTTGTTTAAACACGAGAAAAAATATATGTTCACTATATCGAAATTTGAATTGTTCACTATTTAGAGTAGTACATGTAACATTTTGGTTGTTCACTATACTGGATAGTTCACTATTCCGAGGTTCACTGTATCGAGCGTCTACTGTATGTAAATGAAGACATCAATACTTTACTAATATTATATTCAATTTGTTAACTTTATCAAATTCAGAGTTAAATAAAATCAGCACCACTTCATTCACGGAATGGCTACAGCAAGTTAATGTTGAATACCTTGCTCTCAACCAACTATCATCTTCGTTTGCTTGGGATCTAATAGTCGACCCTAATTCTATGGTTTACGATGAAGCATCACAATTAGGCAAACAACGTTCCAAATGGCAAATCCAAAGATGTACGGAAGCAGTGGAGATGAACGTTGATAACATAACTGATATTCAAAAACGAATGATTTGGATTCTCTGTCGTGGACCTAGATACACCGAATACCAAGGAGGGTTTGTTTTAAAAAAAATATCTATTTGTGCATCTCTTTTAGCAGCTTTTCATTTTCTAGAGAACTATCAATGATTTTGAATGCAATACAAAATATTTACTCGGAAACGGAAATTTGTATTCCCAAAGGTTTTGATGTTTGTATAAACTTCAATAGACTATGGGACTACACCTACACTAGAACTCCGGAAAACGAATTTGTCAAGTTGAATATGAGACCAGTTGAATCTAAATTGTATATTAAAGTCATAGGTCTAAATTCTAAATCCTTCAGATTGAATATAACTTTTTTTTAAAGGCGTATTGACTTTAATCCTCTAAATTATTTCGATGGGAATCTCACCTACGACGATGACTATTACATTTTTCGAGGACTTAAAGGTAAATCGGATATTTCAAAAGAATTGGAAATCGATGAACAAATTCGAAAATCCGAACCAATCTGTTTGGATATTGAAAGAGACTTGGAGAAAATCATGGCAGGGAACTTCTCAGCCCTTCAGAGGATGGATTGTGCTTTGCCACAGGATGTGATCACTCGATGGGCTTGGGAATCATGGAGATTGGCAATGGGATCAGAAATTGGGAATTTATATCCAAATGCTGTGTATTTGATGAATGTTGGAGCACAGAATAACGGTATAAAAGATTAAAAGAGTCTTGAATGATAAGTGCTTTCTTTTTTTTTTGTTTAACTCGATAGCTTCTTAAAGGTTACAATGACATTGGAGAATGCTGGCGTGAGGAGCTAGAAATTCCAGATCTGGAAAACTTCACTCAAAAACTTTGGCATAAAGTAAAGCCCTACTACCAATTGCTTCACGGTGTCTTAAGAAACGTTCTCTTTAAAAAGTTTAAAAACCAAGACATCGACAAAAACGGTCCTATTCCTGCTCACTTGTTAGGTAGAAAGAAGGTAGGTCTGCTAATTTAACTCTTCATAACTATGAGTTCGATTTTTTATAGGAAACATGTGGTCTCAAGATTGGAGTAGCTATCATAAGCTATTGTCGCCCTTTTCAGATGTCTACATTGAGGATAATGTCCGTAATTCAAACTGGACGACTCATGATATGGTTCGTAGAACACTTAGGGGTACGTCTCTCTCATTGAAAGTATATTTTTGTTTCGCTAAATTCATAGGTCAAAAGAGCTGAAGACTTTTTCACGTCAATGGGCAGAAATCAGATGACCACGAAATTTTGGGATCACTCCAAATTCGAAAAGGCCAATAACAACACCAAGTGTCATGGAAGCGCTGGAAACATGTTTACTGCCGACGATTATCGAATGATAGTTTGTGCCGAAACCACTCTCAACGATTTCTATGTGATTGTCCATGAAATGGGACACATTGAGTATTACATGCATGTTATGAATCAGCCACCCCTCTTCCAAGATGCAACAAATTCAGCTTTTGGCGAAGCCATTGGTGATGCAATCTTTTTGGGTATCATGAGTCCGCAACATTTGAATAGGCTAGGATTGTTGGATGACAAGTTTTTAGCTCCATCAAAAAAGCTTTCGACTAGGGAAATACGAGTAGTTCATGAAACCACTGAACCCAAGGAATTCCTTAAAGCTCCAGTAGCTAAAAGTTTGCCCAAAATATCACCAGACGAATTGTTTACACTTGGCAATCGGCGATATCCGGATTTTGACTTATTGAATGCAAAAATGGACTCATATATGCATTTCAAGGATTTAAATGATAAGTCTATCAACGAGTTTGATTTGTCACATCTGCTGCGTTTAGCTCTGGAAAAGATTCCACACATTCCCTTTGAGTATATTTTAGATCAATGGAGATGGAAAATATTTCGGGGAGATGTCTCAATTCGAGACGCAAATACATATTTTTGGGAGCTAAGTTTGAAGGAGCAGGGTATTCATGCACCAGATTGGATAAATCGACGGGATTTCTTTGACGCAGCTTCTAAATATCATGTTGCAGATAATACTCCATACGTGAGGTATGTTGTAGGAATCATACCAAACCGAAGTTTTAATCATAATTTTGTTTCTAGATATTTTCTCTCAAGCTTCCTTCAAGTACAAATATTCAAAGGACTCTGTGAGAAGACAGTTTTCGGAAAATTCAATACCGGCCAAGAACTCCCAATGCCACTTCATCGCTGTGATATTTACGGTTCAAAAAGAGCCGGTCATATTTTAAAGTATGTAAATTATTTAAATATAAATCCGTTCTAAAAATAATAAATAATATTCCATTTCATTCACAGAAAAGCCCTCTCCTTAGGTTCATCAGTTCATTGGAGTGAAGTGCTTTACATTTTGACCGGCAGTCGCGAAATCTCCGCTCAACCACTGATCGAGTACTACCAGCCTTTGTTTACATGGCTCGAAAAAATTGCAATAGAATATGAAATCCCAGTTGGATGGTGAACGAATAAATAAAACAACAAAATTAACATTGTTATTAATTAAACAAATACTATTTGCTTGTAACATTGATAATAATTATTTAAAAAAAAAAAGAAGATAAAAATAATTATTAAAATATATTTACACTTGACTCGTATAAAATAAATACACCAACGTAGCTTACTTTAATTATTTTTTCTTTAAATTAACACATTTTTTTAAAATTATCTCTATCCCATCTCGAGGAGATCCTTTGATTTAATTGTACCAAAGTATTTATTAGTTGTGAAATCAAACTCAGGCCTGGAGTTGAGAGCACTGCGAATATCATTTGGTTCTAAACTAAGTTCAGTTGATGTTCTGAAATACACAAAAAAGAGGAAATTTGTTTTGAGTTTTAATTGTTAAACACTAACTAGAAATGTCAGTAGTTACCTTTCTTTACTGTTTTTCATTTTGAAGCCAATCGAACGGCGGACTACGTCCTGGATAAACAAACGAAGAGTTTTAGACAAAAGAGTGTGCGCCGTTGGATGAATTACATCTAGAAAAATGATAATAAAATAAATATTTCAGTTTTGTTTGATTTTGTTTGCTGTAAAAACAAAAATTATACCTCGATGTATTTCCTCGGGCTGAAGACGAATTCCAATGTCTTGACACATTCCGCTCACTAAATTAGCTTCTTTCTCAAGCTTTTCATCCATGGAAAGCCACAATTTACCTTGATGAGTCTTCAACGGAGACTGTTTAATCTGTCGTTTTGATTCCATCTCATTGTGAATCTCATCAAAGCTATCAACGTCAATTATTGTATCGTGTTCCTTATAATGACTGTTAACACGCTTCCAAGCTCGTTCAGTCCAATCACATATACGATGATTAGGTGTCACAGTTTGGTAGCGAATCTGTTCTTTTTCAATTTCATGTTTAACCAATTCCGTAAGACTGGCATCTTTATGGTCCATTTTTGCCAATTTATTCCCAATTTGACCATCCTTAGCTTGTTGGTTATGAACTTCCATTGAGTTTATCACAGGGGTATAGGCGTGATGACGAGCAAAGATTACAATTTCTTTTGTTGTCCATAAATCTGCAGTCTTGAGCTTTGGATGTTGAGCTATGCTCCTTGAGATGAACTTTGCCCGAAGCCACTAAAAGGAGGTAACATTTTTGAAATGATTAAGGTTAAGTTTTGAAGATTATACACAAACTTACCTCTAAAGCTTTAAGTTTAATTGGAATCGTCTTGCGAAAATCAGCCCACGTTGCAATAATAAATGGAAATGCCATCCGATAGTCGTTCTCCAACGCCAGACTATTGACCATCGGCAGTCGTCGCAAAAGAAATTCCACCCCACTGCGAACAGTTGCAAAGGCGGTATTATTGAACTGTTGCTCCAACTCTCTGCGATATTCTCTCCGTTGTTTTTTCATCAAAGCTATAACTGGTTTATGGTTCACCTTGACAGGAATAAAGTTTCCTTTTTTCAATTCTGGGACCCGCGAAGGAATAAAGTTCGCTGGATTGGGGATGTTGCGAACTGTGATTGTATTCGGACGACGGAACGCAGGTGATATTTGTGGTTGTGCCGGCTTGGTAATTGTGACCGTATTGGCTGGAGCGCGATTGGGATTCAGCCGATTGGTGTAGTCGTGATCTGTTGCGATAGACGTGTGTTTGAAGACATTGCTGGCATTGTTGCGAATACAATTTCCTAGATTGTCATTTTGGGTAATCGGTTTGAGTAGACTGATTTGGGGTTTAAGGAGCGACACCTGCTTCTTTTGCTCCTGCTTCAGTTTGTTCTGCAAGGGATCTATGATGTAAACCTTGCCTTCCTTGTGAATTACTTGATTCTTTGCTGGGCCATTGCGCCGGAAAATTGGTTTACACCCAAACTGATTGGGACCGAAATTCTCCGAATGAGTTACTGTAGAAGAAGCTTGTCTGGGTGAACTTTGCGCTGGAGAAGGTGAGGCTGCTTCTTTTTCCTGAGATATCACATGTTTATTCCCATTTGCTTCGATTTCATTTATTTGTTTTGGGGGAAGTCTTCTCACAATTTGCATTTGTTGCGATTGCGATGCATCTCCATTCTTTGTGACTAATTTGAGTTGGCCATTGACATTGGTCATTGGTTTTTGCGCGGTTGTTTGGAAAGGTGACATTGAACTTTTTGATGCGATGAGCATTTGCATGACCTTTACATTGCCTTCTTTGTCAATAAACTGGACAAGTTTTTTTTGGAGTATATTTGGATTAACCATGACCGAATTATTGCCATTAGTTTGATTTGTAGCTGGAGCTGTTATCTTGCTTTCAGCTGCCGCTGTACTCTTCGTAGGAACATTTACAACCTTTGTTGGTTCTGTTTTTATAGGTTGTTGAATTTTGTTGTTTTCTTTAGCTATGACTGGGAGTATTTTGGGAACGATCTCCGTTTCTATTTTTGGACTTTTTAAAATCTGTGAAGGTATTGTAGGAGTTGTTGTTGGTAATGGAGCTGGTTCCTCGCTCAATTGCATTATTGATTCTGTTATGTTGCGAGCTGGAGGCAAACCAAGAGGTCTTCGACATATTGGAGTGTCGGCTAGAGGAGAATCCATGAAAGTTGGTTGAATTTTTTCTATATCAGCACATATCGCAGGACTTTCAATTTTATCTAAGAAATCAAAGAGATTGTCATCTATTTCAGCTTTGGGATTTATGATTTCTGCAGTTTTTGAAGGCGATAGCAGGTGCTTCGATTTTGTGATGGTTTCTGTGCGATAGGGGCTTCTCGATGATGATGATGTTGATGGTGGTGATAGTGGGGGATTAATAGAATCTGTTCGCAGCCAAATTTCTACCAGAGTCTCCGCACCTTAAATTGAATTGGAGAAAAAATGAATTTATATTTTTTAAAGTCTATAGAAAAAAATTGGAATTTTTAAGATCTTATTTTTCTAAAAACTTTTAAGCTCTAGTTTTTGTCTAAAAACTACGAAATTAACCAATACAAAAAGTAAGTATTGACTTCTTGAAAGTATTATTTGTGAAAAGAGCTTACTGCACACGATTCTAGGATTCTGGTGTCTTTTTTTTGCATTTTGTGGCTTTACTTTAACTGCTAATTTGTTTTGAAAGTTTTAGCTTCAGGCATGTTTTTCAGATATTGTATCTTTAGTAGCACTTTTTTAAATATTAAAATCACTCACCCATTGTCTGCAGTCCACTTAAAGTCTTATCCAGAATCAAGTTATGAACCAACTGCACAGGTTTCTGTTCAATCTGGGGATCGAAAAATAACTGCAACCGCACAGGAAACTCGCCCCAACCGCGTCGAGCGAGTTGAAAAGGAGGCGAACTGAAAGTACAAAATATGGTAAAAATTCAAAATAAGAATTCATAGCTGAAAGTTTCTTTTATTATTCCACTTACTCCACATCCACAACATCATTAGGTCTGTACGATGGATGCAGGAAGAACCTAACTTTCGTTACGAACTTCTCAATAGGAATACCAGTCTTTGCCTGGACGTACACCAGCCATTTGTGCGATGAATTGTCCGACGGTTTCTCATCGCCAATATATTTCGATGTGTTTCCCACAACTATCAGATGTTTTGTCTGATTGTTTAATCGGGCACTGTTAAGCTTCGGTAATGGTTTCTCCACTTTTATAGGTTCAATATGTCTTGGGACTTTAATCGGTCCATTAGGTTCCTTTATGCCAATCATTGCGGCCATATCTAGACTCTGTTCGGGATTCGAATGATCAATAACGATTCCACGTTGCTTGATCATTCGTTGGATGCGCTTTTCTTCTTTCTTTGTGCGGGATTTTTCCTTAATTGATGTTTTAGCGGTTTTTGCCGCCTCACGAACAGTCGGTCGGGAGCGAAGTAGCTCATCGTAGGTCTTGGGTTTTTTGCCAACGATTTTCTTAACCGCCGGATGGAGTGGTACTTGGGGGCCATCTGGTTCGTTATCGAATAACGATGCACCTCGTAGAGCTCCTGCCTCAGCCTCGCTGTATTGTAAATTTTGCTTATTGTAATAATCCGAGACCACAGTGTACCGAATTTGTTGGAGAATGTCCTTGGCTTTGGAGATCTTTGTATCGATTTCATCGAGTTGCTCTTCCCTAAATTGGATTTCCCGGTTAAACTCCCTATTGATGATTTCCTTAATCCGGGCGTTTCTCTCCTCCGACGATTGCAAGGAGGTGGTGCGTATTCTCTTGCCGGTGTTGTTTTGGGGATAGTCTGGATCATGATATTCCTCAAACTTGCGTTTTTCAGACATGATTGACGCCTCTGCAAGAGGTTTCCCGTGGATATTTTGGGCAATGTTATTTTATTCTTCGTGTCTGTGAAACTTGGCGCGCTCTTTTGTTTTGAATATTCCTCCGAAATTGTGTTATTGATGGTTTTTAGTAAACTTTATTATGCAGATGTGTTTTGAGAATTGATTGTGCATCATTTGAGCATAGTTTAAGACAATTTTTTCAGCAATTTCAATTAAAATTTCAACAAAAACCATAATAATTAAAATTTGCCGTTTGTGGATTGACAATCGAAATTTTATTTTTGATTTGATGACATTCTAGGAATGTCAAAATCTACTCTCTCGCATGAGAAAGAAGATCAAAATTTGGAATTCTATGATGAGCGTAAGAGGGACGACTATACACAGCACGAATTATAAACGTGTTAAAAGAATTTGTTGTCAAACAAAGCTTAAGTGATGCCAAGTTTTATATTTGAAATGTAAACTTTCGAATTTACCAAGTCTTTTTATTGACAACTTTGTATATATTCTTAACGTTTGCCGTAATGTGGCGTTGGAATTTTTATAAGCAAAAGGTCAAGTAACATAACTTCTCGAGCTAATGTCACCGTAGTCACTAGGTGCCACCCCCATATGATCTCGATATGATAGTACTATAGATTTTATATATGAAGTTGACACATGGAGTCACGGCCCCTGGAAGTCAGTGCGTGAACCTTCAATTGGAGATATATTATTTTTCGATTACACCTTTAATGTATTTCCCATAAGGGTTATCTAAAAATTGTCTCGAGAAACATTAGTTTTACTAAATAATTTGAAACCAACGGAATCAAAATTATGATAATTATTTATCAAAATTATTTTCGTGATTTTTGGAAAATACATTGAATAACAAATCGACAAAAATCTATCTCCATATGTCAGTACACGCACTTTACTTCCAGGTGGCGTGAAAATGCCAATAGACGCCATTTCCTTTTTAATCAAAGCACAAACTGAGCAGTCAAAAAAATTTCTTGGAGCGCAAACCATAATACAAAAACGTGTGAAAGAAACCAATCGAAATGGATAATCAATATTTATCATTGGTTTTGTAACAAATAACTTTAGAGTTATTAAATGCCGAAGTGTGATCCTTGTATATAAGTGTGAACGCACTGATCAAAATTTTGTCCAAAGTATACTTGACATGTCTTAGCTCTGCTCTCCACAATTCTTACAGTTAAAAAATAAAAACTTATTTATTACAAAAACATTGTAAAAGTTACAAGTTCATGTACGCTTTTCCCACATCTACCGAATATAATACTTTGCTTCCATTAAAATTGACAAAGAATTTTCTGTTGGTGTTGAGAATCCTGATGTTCCATGAAAATTACATTTTCCTGCTAGTATTTAGTATTCAGCTAAATTTTTATATCTCATTTTTGTAATTTTGACAAAAGGTTCTCAAAGTAGTTACGCCTGAAAGAAAAATGTTGATTGCCACTTAATTTAACCTTTTCGTTGTGCGTAAACTTATTTTTAAATGGTTCAATAGCAAAAACAACATCTTAATTAAATCCAAATTTCCATCTAGAAATTTAAATAGTTTTTGAACACATCCAAACTGTTATACAACACTTGACATTTGGATCTCTTCTCGAGACTGTTCTACATTTAATATCCATCAACTTCGACGACATAAACAATTCTGTAAATTTTATTAATTTCCTATTAAAATGCCAGGAACAGAGATTAGTGAGTATGTTTTCCAAATATTTCCAACATTTATCATTTTAACACATTCCCCACTTTGCAGTATTAAAATTTATCCTAAATCGATTGTTTGCGAGGATAGTCAGCTCAGAGGTGACATCACCATATCCAGTGGGTGTGCAATTCATCCGAGTGCAACCATAATTGCAGAATCTGGGCCGATTATTCTCGGCGAAAACTGCATCGTCGAAGAATACTCTACTATTGTTCATCGTATCCCCAGTGACCATCCTCTTTTTGAAGAGGGCAAAACTCCGGTCCTAATAATCGGACCGAATAACGTCTTTGAAGTTGGATGCAGAGTTGAAGCATACAAAATCGGTGAAAAGAATGTATTCGAGTGCAAGAGTTTCGTCTCGCCCTATGTGTCTGTGTCGAGCGGATGCATCATTGGGGCAGGCTGTAGTGTTCAGGGTAAGCAAGATCTTCCCGAAAACACTGTGATCTATGGAAAAGACTGTCTACAAAGGGAAGCTATTGAAAAGCAAGGAGTAAGTTAAACAATTATTTGAAGCTAAACAATATTTAAACTAATCTTCTTTGTTCTCAGTCTCAAACATTACAAATTGACTTCTTGAGAAAAGTCCTTCCAAACTATCATCATTTGCGGAAAGCTAATTACGATCCCAAGAAGGCCCGAGCTCAAATCTAAATTATTATAATAAACATTTTGTCTTTTCACACTCTATACATGAATTAAATCATAACTTTATTTTCGTTGAAAGCTTTAATTTCTTTTTCGAAGGTTTCGATTGTGTAGTCACATAGTTTGTCAAGATCCTCTAAGCCTCTTTTCAATATATCAATTGCTCGACTCTGCCGTGATTGAATACGAAAGTGGAGTTTATTTTCTGTTGGATGGGGTATGGTGTAGCCACAGAAATCAACATCAGGGCTAGAAAGAGGTATTAACATGAGAATGGTCAATTGCGTTTTTATGATATTCACAAACTCACTATCGACTGATGATGGTTTTGAGTGAATTTCCTAGCGTGTGGCCCTCGTCTTCGAAGACAAAAGTACGAGCACCTTCTCCGCTGTTTTCATCACCAGCTAGCTGTTGATATGGAATATGAAATCATAAAATTCTTTATTTTGTATTAAAATAAAATAAAATTACCTCTGCTAAAACACCCATGTTGTTCGAATCGACTGACAGAGTGACAGAACAGGACAGTTGTTGTTTTTTTGTTTGTCAAAATTGACGTGTTTCGATTTCACTTCTTCAGAATTGCAGATAGCACGTGTGTTTATCAAAACCAGTGCTGCCAAAATGCAATTTTATCACTATACAACACATTTAAACCAAATTACTTTGAGTTGACTCATGTGAATGGGCTCTGCCAAATTAATTGCATTTTCAACTATTTTAAATTCAACAATGTCGTTGATTGCTTTGTGCGTGATATACCATTTAGCTAGTAGCGTTAAGGAATCGATGACATTAATGCGCAGTTGGTTACTTAGCTACTAGCAGGTCTTCTTATCTAGTAGGTCAATGTGATACACATGGCGTTTTTCTTTTTTAGTTCAGAGCAGAGCTCGAACTGTCAAAAAAATAATTGTGTTTCTTTTTGAGCTCTGATCGTTCAAAGCTTCAAATTCGTGTTTCTTTTTTAGTTCTGAACATGTTCAGAGCGCGCTCTGTAAACTCAGAATAAAATAACAGAGTAAACGGAGTAAAATGCTGAACACAAACAATTTGATATATGAAAGCCGGGAAATTAAAAAAAATCATAGTCAAAACAATAAAAATAGCGAAAGAGGCTATTCGTTCTAGTGCAGAAGAAAAGATAATTTAGAAAAAACTAATTGCATATAGCATTTTTATGAACCAAATTTATTTCAGACGTCAAATGGACCAACGGTATGACTGTTTTTTATTTAATTTGATTAAAGAAAATTTTGAACGCCTTCAAAAAGACGAGCTCAGAGCTCAGCTCTGAACTAAAAAAGAAAACGCCAACAGTCAAAACATTGAGCTGGCCATACATAACCGACCAAAATTTACTCGTGTGATTCTTCTCGGAGAAGTGCTTTTGATTCATTGGATTTTGGGACTGTAAAATTCAAATTCAAACAAAGTCTTATCTAAAAAATTATTGTTTGTAGCAATAATTTCAAAGTAGAAAAGGAGTTCATCTACTTCGAGACGAACATTAATTCCACGAACAGCTTTTTAGTGGAAATTGGCCAAACAAATTAACTCAAAACTGCTTTCTCGATAGACAAAGTGCTCGTTATACAAAACTCTAATTTTACAAGTTCTATTCTACGGAACCGACGATAAGTAAAAAAGAGGAGTTAATACTTTGGAGAGAAAAACTCTTCGGCGGATATTTGGTCCTAAATGCAAAGAGAAAGAATGAAGGAGTAGATTCAATATTGAATTTTACACTCTGTACCAAGTTGTAAATGCAGTTCAAAGATACAAAACACGTCGACTACACTTGTTCGGCCACATCAATCAAATGCACAACAACGCTCTAGCCTAGAAAATCTTCGAATTTCAGCCCCCAGGTTCAAGACGACTAGTCATAGAATGACAAGAGTTTGCGAACGGTCGTGTATTTTTTGTGCGCTTGAAGTTGAATTGATAGCGGGAGAAGTACAGTGAAATTAAATAGTGCATTGGGCTCAGTCTGTAGAGTTTTTGATTCTGCATAAGATAAACCCAGTGTCATTGTGTAATTAAAGTTATTTGTGAAAATATAAATAAAATTAATTTCATAAAATTTCAATATAATCGAACATTGCAACAAGTTTGAGTGAAAAGTGAACAAAGAAAGTTAAAGCTTAATATTCATGCATAAATATGAATTCAAGCGGTGTTTGTGCGGAGTGTAAAAAAACTAACAGGGGCAAAAATGACTCAGTGTTGGTCTCATGCAGAGGGGGGTGCGGATCTTTGTACCATCCTAAATGCATAAACTTAGCTGAGTTTGACATTGCAAAAACAATGGAAAATAAACCATATTTAGTGATATTGTGTGAATTGTGCCGCGAAAAGCTCGTCTCTCTTAGACACATTGAAGAGAACATTAGACAAATAAAGGAAAAGTTTGATCAACTCGGTGTTAAGTTCGAACAATTAAACAGTGACTCAAAAGAAAATAATGATAAGAAAATTATTTCAACAATTAAAAAGACGATCGATGAGAGTTTGAACAGTGACAAAAAATCGTGTGATAATAATGTTAAGAAGAGTGCTTTAATAATTAAACCAAAGGAACACCAGGATGCAGAGAAAACCAAATCGGAAGTGAAATTGAGCGTTAATCCTGGGACATCTTCTATACAAGTATCGGGAATTAAGAAAGTGGATAAGGGTGCAATTGTTGTATCATGCGAGAATGTTGAATCTATGAATAGAGTGAAAGATAAGGTTAAAGAGAACTTAGGTCAGAATTATGATGTGAATGTTTTGAAAAGAAAAAATCCAAGAGTGCAAATCTGTAATATATCGGAAAAATTGAATGAAAGTGAGTTGAATAGTTGTTTAAAAAATCAGAACGAAATTTTGAAAGAAGTTAACTTGGTGTGCAAAGCAATATGGAAAAATAAATATTCTTATACTGCAGTGATTGAGTTGGACAACAAAAGTTTTAATGAAGTGATGAAAGCTGGAAAATTGAGTGTTGGATGGGACAAATGTTTGGTTAAAGAGTCATTTTACGTGAAGAGATGTTTTAAATGTTTGGGATTTAACCACAACACAACAGTAAGGACTGTAAGGCTGAGAGTAAGTTATGTGCTAAGTGTGGTGGATGTCATATCTTTTCTGAATGCACTGCTGAATGTTTGAAATGTGTGAACTGCGTACGAATGAATGATGAACTTAAATTAAATTTGAAAACAAATCACAGTGCGTTTGATAATGAGTGTGAAGTCTATAAGCGTAAGCTTAAAGTTGTGCAGAATAAATTTTTGTAGCAAACAAGAATTAATTCAAGAAAGAATTTGGTATTTTATTATTTGAATATTCAAAGCTTACTGGCGAATAAGTGTGAATTGGAACTTTTAGTAAATGATTAGCATCCTGATTTTATTATACTATCAGAAACCTGCGTAACTAGTGAAATTGATGACTCAGAAATAGGTATTGACGGCTACAAGAAAGTGATTTGTAATTCACACTCACGATTCACAGGTGGTGTGCTTATTTATATTAAAAAAGGAATTCGTTCACAAGTTGTCGAGATTTTGAACTTATCAAATGTGTGGTGTATAAAGATGTGTATATGGATGAATGATGAAAAATGGACAGTAGCAGTGTTTTATAGATCCCCAAGTTCTTCAACAATAGACTTTCTTTCATTTTTTTCGGATTGGTGCTTGTGTTCCATTAAGGATGAAGATAACATTTTAGTGATGGGTGATTTTAATATCGATCTACTCACAAAAAATCGGTACGCGGAAAAAATGTTAGAAATTTTAACCGATCAAGGTCTGTGCCAAATAGTGAATCAACCAACCAGAATAACTGAACATTCGGCTACCTTAATAGACTACGTTATTACAAATAAAGACCTCAAATCTCGAGTTAAATACGTGATAGATGCACGCGACAAAATTACTGATCACGAAACTATAAGTATTGATGTGCAAATTAAAAAGAAACCAGAAATTAAAAGAAAAGAGTATAGTGTTTTACGCTATACAAAAGAACATTTTGATTCCTGTCTTATCACAGAAGGTTTTCATAATATATTTTCGAAAGATGATTTGAATGATTTGTCAAATTCTTTTAGTGAAAAACTTAATAAGTGTTGCGAAAAGTTAACGGTAAAAAAACTTGCTCCTCAATTTGAAGACAAAAAATGGTTTAATTTCGACCTACTAAGATTAAAGAATGAAAAAATAAGGGCATATAATATAGCAAGTTTAAACAAAACAAGTGATAATTGGCTGAGGTACAAGAATATTCGGAATAAATATAAAAAAGAAATTCGAATGTCTAAGAGTGACTACATTATTTCTAAAATATCTGCTACGGAGGGTAATCAAATCGAAATGTGGAAAACTTTGAAAAATATGGTGTTAAAGAATACTAAACAAAACAACATTGAGTCTATCCATTTTGGTGATGTTATCTCGAATCAATCTGGTGAAATAGCGAATAAATTTAATAACTATTTTATTGATAGCATTTGTGAAATAAATGCCTCTATACCATATATTCCCTTTGTGTCACCTGATATTAGTGTAAATTCTGTTTTTGCTTTCAGTTTTTGCAGTGAAAGATCTCTCTACACGTTAATAAGTAAATTAAATAATAAAAAAGATATGTTTAGATTAAACAAAGAAATGATTCTGCAATCAATTGAGATAATCGGTCCGGTGCTTATGAAAATAATAAATACGTCATTATCAACGGGTAAATTTCCTGAAACTTGGAAGGAATCATTAATTGTCCCTGTCGAAAAAGTGAGCAATTCGAATAAGTGTGAAGATTTCAGACCTGTAAATATGTTACCGTTGTGTGAAAAGATTTTGGAAAAATTTGTTGCAGAACAATTTCTTAATTATTTGGAAATAGTCTGTTAATTGAAAAGCAATCTGGATTCAGGAATGGACATTCATGTGAAACGGCGATTAATTGTGTTGTGTGGAATTGGAAAAGGAAGATGGATGGTGGACTTTCGATAGTGGCTGTTTTTCTTGATTTGAAAAGAGCGTTTGAAACGATTGATAGAGAAATATTACTGAAGAAATTGCGATTATATGGTGTGTGTGATCGTGAATGGAAATGGTTTGAGTCATATCTTTCGAATAGAAGCCAAAGAACTAGAGTAAATGGTGAAACATCGAGTGCTAGAGTTAACAATTTGGGAGTGCCTCAAGGTTCTGTTTTGGGAGTGTTTTTGTTTCTTTTGTATATTAATGACTTTAAAAAATGTTTAAAATACTGCAGTATGAAACTCTTTGCAGATGATAGTCTGATTTATATTTGTGGAAAAAATAGAGAAGATATGTGTGCCAAACTGAATGAAGACTTGAAAAGACTTGATATATGGCTGAAAATGAATAAACTTAAGGTGAATGTTAATAAGACGAAGTATATGAAGTTTGGAATGAATGATAACATTGATGTGAGAATGGATAATGAACCGTTAGTTTGTGTTGAAAGTATTAAGTATTTAGGTTGTGTCATTGACAAAAAACTAAATCTTAAAGAACATGCCAGTCATGTATGCGCAAAAATCTCAAAGAAAGTTTATTTTTTTAGTAGAATCCGTCAAAATTTAACATTGAATGCTTCGACTCTTCTGTATAACGCGATAATTTTGCCGCATTTCAATTACTGTTCGACATTATTATTTGGTTCGAATGCAGACGTCAAACAAAGACTGCAAAGACTACAAAATAAAAGTATGAGGATAATTTTAAGACTAAACGTGTATACACCAATCCGTGTTTTGCTTGAATGTTTGTGTTGGATGAATGTGAAACAGAAATTGATGTTTGATGCTATGATTTTCATTTTTAAATTAAGAAATCATATGTTACCGGAGTATTTATCGGATGGATTAGTGGAAGTGGCGGCAGTGCAACCTTATAGTTTGAGAAATGGAACCAACCTCAGACCGGAGCGATGTAGGTTAAGTAGTACCCAAAGCTCAATCTTCTACGATGGCATTAATTACTTCAATAATTTACCGAATAGTGTGAAGAGTGAAACTAATATGAATGCTTTCAAGAAAAAGTTGTGTGAATTTATTAAAATTGATGTAACCTAGTGCAAATCAATACACGAAAGAACATGATTTTATAAATTAATTATTAACAAAAGTATATTTTAGAGTTTTATAACTAATCTTGTTTCTTTTATACCTCTAGGGTTAGGGATAAATAGAGCCCAATCTTATATATGAGATGGGTACTCTTGGCTTTAGCCGAGATGGTATGCGGAAACTCTATATATATAAAACCAAATAACCAGGCGGTTACAGAAGAAAAACGCTAGATCTCTACGAATGAAGGGACTTTGTCAATTACCGCGAACTATGGAAGACTACAATAACTCCCTTTAAAGACCCTTTATGGATAAGGAGCTGTATAAGTAAAAACAAAATTAACTCGAAGAGAGAAGAGCGCGTTTTGACTGAACAATTTGAATTTCCAGGTACTAGTAATCCACCAAGCCAAATGGCTTCTTGGTCTTTTAAGAGTTTTACAGTACATAATTCTTTAAGAAAATAGAATCAATTAATAATTTTTAAAAAATCAAACAATCAACAATTTGTGGGATTACATTTATTTTATTTGCTTAGACACCTTCAACCGCTATTTCAACAATTGGTTGTACATAATACGGGCCATCGTTAACATACTTTTTCAACTGCAATTGAGTTTGAACATCGAAAACATTGCTCTCCGACAATATTTTAATAATTTCAAACTTTGCATATTTTGCATCTTTGTCGAATTCAACCTTCCTGTCGATGAGGTACTCAACAAATCCCGCTGTGTACTTGAGAGCCACAATACCCCAACGATATCGACACAGAGCTCGAATAAAATTCAAACAAGCTACTTTAATATCCGGGAAAGGGTTGCGACAAAAGTCTGCTAGAAATTGTAGGCTTTGCCCTCCAGCCAGGATTTGATACCACTTTTGCAGCACTTTACTGAAATTACAAAATTTTAAAATGCAAATGTAATTGAATC
The DNA here is from genome assembly GCA_951509635.1 of Eupeodes luniger. Taxonomy (NCBI): domain Eukaryota; kingdom Metazoa; phylum Arthropoda; class Insecta; order Diptera; family Syrphidae; genus Eupeodes; species Eupeodes luniger. The sequence goes on along the minus strand of OX608075.1, from coordinate 127,341,059 downwards.
AAACTCTCAAACTCACCTTACATCCGCTGAAGGCTCGCCTTGGCATGTAAACACAACTTCAAGCGAGTTAAATGCACGATTTTTCATCTCTGTTGGGAGGTTTCTCAAATACGAGAAAAAGTCTTCGAAGGTTTGCCTGAGGTGGCTTTCATAATTTGCTTCAAGAAGTAGTTTACCTTGTTGTGAGTACGCCAGGTTGGCAAGGGTATCAAATGCCGTCGGCAAAATCGTTGGATCGGCCGAATGAAGACAATCAAATAAACAAAGAACCATTTTGGGATAACCAGTGATGATTTTCTGAGGTTGGGAATATGCAATTTTTCCAAAAAATTTCATAATTCCAGGTATTAGCAACCTGTCTAGCGGATTCTGTTCTATTTCATCGACTCTGTTGGAAATTTTTTCAAATACCTGCTTCTGTTCTAAGAAAACCAGACCATGGTTCTGTCCAGCAAGGGAAGACAGAATTTCTAGGACATTCACTTGCAACAGAATATCGTTGTTTTCCAATGCCTCAACCGCAGAGTTGAGAATTTCCTCCAAGTTACTTAGATTCGAAGGCGAAATCTTGGACAAATTCACTGCGACTTCATACAAACGGCATCGCACTATGTCGTTTTGGTTGAGTTTACTCAGAAGGGCTTCCTTGAATTGCCTCTTATTGATCTTGTCAGCTAATAAGATCGAAAGTATTTCCACTGCTGGAGCTCCAACACTAGTCTCATGTTCTTCAATGCAATTTATGATGACCACGATAAGATCTTCGGCAACTGAGGCATTGGGATGCCTAAGGAGTTCCTTAAGAATTGTATTGAGAGCAAGAGAGCGGACTTTAGGATTCTTGTGCTTCAAAGAACGCTCCAGAAGGCTTGGCAGATCAGTTTGGTTTATGGTCAGCTGATTCATACAAATCGAAAGAATATCGATCGCTAAATCACTTTGTTCACTGGAATCACAAAGTTGACTGTCATGATGTTGAAGAACATTTAGAATAAATTAAGAGCCTTACCTTGTTAAGTTTGTATTATCTTCCAGACAATCGTAGATTTCCGAAGACTTCAACAATTTATCTGTGACGATGTTTTCCAAAGACGATTCTACATTGAGACGAGAACGGATTTCGTTCAATGTTTCTGTGCGATTTTCCTTGATGCGAAGGTTTTCGAGTTTTTCCAGACACCATTCTTCGCCCATTTTATTCCAATAAGAGCTTTAATTCTTTTATAAACAAAAATAAACAAAAGATCACAAATTTTATTTGGATCTCACAAACATGAAAACAAGAATGAAAATTGACAAGTCATGTACATTTGCAATGGTAAAAGGTTCGTTCAATGACCAGTAACCTATTTGAAAGAGGAAAGTAAAACATACGTTATTTGCTATTGATTAAGAAAGCTGATATGTGAGGAATCTTATCTTTTTCATTTTGAGAATCCAGCCGAAAAAATCGAACACGAAAATAACAATACGAAATCGTTAACGTTCGTTAATTTTTGCTTTGATTTTCGTTTTGCAATATGAATAAGATATTTCTCACATGAAGCTTGTTCTTCTGTCTCCTTGGAATTTAATGGCTTCTTCTTTTCATCGTGGCCAATTTGAGATCTTAAGGGGCCGGTTATAGCTATCAGTAAAATCCATCAGTAAAATTTTAGTTTTTAGTTTTTGAACACGTTACAGATTTATTTCTAGCAAAAGATTGATGCAATAAGATGAATCCTATATTCAAGTATTTTTTTCAAAAAGAAACAATGCATTTAAAGTTTTATTTAATTTATAAATCCATTTTAATTTTTTTAATGATGAAATTTCATTTTACTGAACAGCTGACTGCCAAAAGCCAAAAAAATTCCATTCCGTTTTACTGTTGGTGTTCCAATTTTTTGCTGTTCCGATCACATCATTACAAATTTTACTGATGAAAGCAACAGTAAAAAAAATGTCTGAGGTGCGAAGCCTCGAAGTGACATTTAATTTAATGACGTAAATTCACTGATTGCTATAAACGCTCATCAGCAAAACATTTCAGATTCCTCCTGTTTCAAATTTTACTGATGGATTTTACTGATAGCTATAACCGGCCCCTAACAACAAGCTTCACTAAAAAAAAACGAAAATTTGCAAAGATGGAATTATTGAATTAAAAAGTATTTCTCTTTGCAAAATACGTTTCACCAAACGTTGCAAAGTGCAATATTATTTGTTATTTTTCAAAGTATTTGTTCTTTTTGTTTCACCAAACAATAAACTTTGCAAATTATATTTACAATATTGAAAAGCTTTTAAGTAAATATGCAAAGAGAAATGTTTATTTGCAAATAAGAGTTTGTTTTGAAAAGTTGTCGAAAACTTTTTAATTTAGACGAATTTAACATGAATTTTGAATCTTAGGGTTAACGACTTGATTTGCCACAATTTTAAAAATGTCTTGCTTCAATGCAATTTGACAGTTTATACCAAAAAAAAAGTTTCTTTTGAAAAGCTGTTGTTAATAAAACGAAGAAGTTAAAACTACTGACCAAAGAGTAGTGAAATGATTTTTCGACAAAAGAGAGTGATTCATCAATTTTTTTCAATGCATATTAGATCTTAATAAACACAATCTAAATTTTCCTTGCAATTTTTCAAAATACGAATTAATTCCAAAGATGTACTTTAATTTGGTGAAACACTTTTACTTTTCACTTTTCAAATAAAGTCTGAAAAAGTAAAAAGTCTTTTCACTTTAAGTCTGTTCAGTGACGCTGTTCTGGACTGTTCTAGACAGAAAAGTACAGCTTTTTGCTGTTCATTGAGGTTTTTTCTGTGCTGAACTGTTCTACTTTCCTGTTCATTGACAAACCTAGAACAGTTTAGAACAGGATTTTCTGTTCTTGCTTTTGAGTCAGATCAGGTTAGAACAGATTCGTGAGAAATGTCAAAATCGAAGTTGTCATTTTTTTTGTTTACGTTTTGATTTGGCTGTGCTTTGTGTTTTTTTTTCTGGTGATTTACAAAAATTAAAACAAAGTTATTTTGCCAATTTGTTTTATTTGTTTAATTAAATATTTATAAAATACATTTATATAAAATACATTTTACATTTCATCAAAGAAAAGGTAATAACATTCGTCACACTTTCATTCCAATCATCTGAAGAGGAATCCGTCGAAAAATCCCTATCGGTGTCTGAACCACTAACATTTTCATTTAGTATTATCTTAACAATCACTTGATTTTCCATTTCAATAATTTTTAATAATATTTTTCACAGTAAAAACACAAAAAATGAAAAAAATAAGCGAGAAACGAAAAATTCACACAATTTGCAAATTGTTTTGTTTTTTTTTTTGACAACTGACGTTTAACTGACTGTTCTAACTTGATCTGACGTTTCTCACGAAACTGTGCTGTCCTGTGCTGTTCTGATCTAGAAAAATCCTCACTGAACAGACTTTTTGCAAATTTTATGAAACATTTTGCGCTTTACTTTGCAGGATACTATTCTTTTCAAAGTTGTTAAGTGAATAGTGTTTGGTGAAATGGGCCCCAGATCATTTTAGTTACATAAGTATAATCTACAGATTTCAATAGAATGCTTTTATTTTACACATAACCTCATTCAAATTGACTTTTGCTCTTATCTTTTCCTATAAACATTATGTAAATAGAATTCATATAACCATTGCAATGAATATTTTTTTAAATTTTTGAAAAAAAGAATATATAAACATTTTTTATAAGATATCTAGTTCTGTCAAGCAGAAGAACGATCGCAGCGACATCTGGTCAGCTGTCAAGAGTTTATAATAGGAGATAGCACCTTTCAATGTACTTAAATTTCTAGTTTCATGAAAGTACTAAAAAATGTATATACAATCATTATAATCAATTCTGTAGATATAACCGGGAACTCCTCTTAATTCCTTCCGTATTTTCCTAACTCTCGCACTGTGTTTAAATATGTGCAGGTTTGTAATAACCGATTTTGTATGTCCCAATAGTTGTCTGCTTTTAAAAGTTTGTTTGTGTTTTAAATAATACGCTTCTTGATTCTGTTTTTAAAATATATCTATATATTTATCTACTTTACCATATATAAAAATAAATGCACATTCTTAAGGCGAATTTTTTTGTCAACTGTAAGCGAGGTTTTCCTCAAATTTAATTATTTTTTTCGTTCTTCATGAAGTCATACACCACTGAGAAGTCCTTGTTTCCCAAACCGTGTGCTTTTAAAGTGCGATAAATCTGGTGAGCCATGGCACCCATTGGAATTGGTGTGTTTGAAGACGTTGCTACTCCAGAAGCCAACCCCAAATCCTAAATAGTATTTTAAGATATGGTTAAAAATGTATTTTAAAAAAAATTTCAAAAATATATTTTTTGTTCACTTACCTTAGTTATCAGATCAGTTGAAAAGCCTCCCTTGTATTCATTATTAGCTGGTGCCGTTGGAACAACTCCAGGAACAGGATTATAAACTTCTGTCGACCAACAACGTCCAGTTGATGAATTAATGATATCTGCAAATGTTTTAGGGTCCAATCCCAAGCGAATAGCCAAATTCATTGCCTCAGAAGCTCCAATCATTGAAATACCCAACATCATATTGTTACAGATCTTTGCAGCTTGACCCATGCCATAGTTGCCACAGTGTGTGATACGTTTGCCCATACATTCCAAAATGGGTTTCACTATATTGTATTCTTCGGTGGTACCACCAACCATGAAAGTTAATGTAGCCTGTTCAGCTCCTGGAACACCTCCCGAAACAGGGGCATCAATAAAGTGAGCTCCCTTTTCACTTACAATCTTTTGTATGGACTTAACTACAGTGGGATCGATAGTTGAGGAATCAATAAACACTGTTCCCTTATTAACGCCATCTTTAGTTATTTGATTGTAAGTATTATAAACAATGTCGTTGTTGGGCAACATTGTGATAACGAAATCTGATTTTTTCGCCAATTCACTGGGGTCAGCGTAGACTGTGGCACCTTTGGCTTTGACAGCATCACATGCGGCTTTTGAGATGTCAAAAACATGAAGCTTGTGTCCCTATTGAAAGAAAGCAAAAATGTTTATTTTAAAAGAATATAAAATATAATTCTATTTTTCATTTGTTTTTACAAAAAAAAAATGAATTTAGTTACAAGTAGTGTCAATTTAGCTAAACCGGCCTAAAAGTCAAATAAATACTAAATCCACCACTGTTAATTTATTATTTTTCCGAACCTTATAACATTCTTTATATGAAAACAAAATCCGAACATGGAAAATTGTTGTTGACTATTTAAATTAGTACATATGTAGCTTATCTTTTAATTGATTCGTAATAAAGTTTTATTAATTGTGTACCTATTGATATTTTGGCTTTTGACATTAAATTCTTATCTGAAAACTTTACATAAAATAAAAAGACACACCCCCTTTGGATACTTGTCAAGTCACTTCATATGTCAAATTATAATAAATCAAAATTCCAACCTACGCACGCAGTTCGAAATATCAAAAAAGGAAAACAATTATTTTTTCGTTATCACTGTCAGTCACAGAGGGTCTAGGCAAATTGAAACTTGAGTTATTTTTAAATGCTTCAGCTCAATATGATTAGAGAGTGGCGTCAATATGCGAATGTGATTGAAAGAAAAAGGCAACGTTGTTTTTAAAAAATGGAAAAATATGCATAAATGCCACTTACGTTTTTGATCAAATTGCTCGACATATGGCCACCCATGTTACCAAGTCCAATGAAACCGATATTTTTGGACGCTACTCCAGTTGACATGCACCTCAACATGGTGTATTCTAAGGTCTTAGTTAATTGCTTTGAATTGCGAGTCACAAACATCACACGAAGTGCCATTTTGTTGTTTGGTACAAATAATATTTCCGGAACCGCTGAAACAGACTACACAACCGAATTGATTGGCGATAACACACTGACTAGCTAAAAATGTATGAATTTTATTTTTTCAATATTAGAACGTAAAGTTAGATTCTTGATTTCATTCAAGTGGCATGGGTAGAAGAGCAGTGGAAGGAAACAAGAGAAACCTGTTTGAGTTAGACGAAATCCACAAAAGATACGCATACCTAGAAATACGGGACGAGTAAGGGAAGCATTATTATTGAGATACTTTTCTTTTGGGAAGTGAGAAAAATCTCATCTAATTTTTACTATAATTAACTCAAACAGTAAAAAATATTCAAGAGATACGATATGTTACTTATAGTATCCAATAAATAAATTGTTTGTTTTTGTTTTAAGTACAAATAGAAACTGCGGAAAAACTGTATGAAGAGGTTTGATAAGACATTTTATAGATTCACCGGGATTAAAAATCACATGACAGTGCTTTTGTAAACAATTATTACTGGGCTTTAATTCTGCGTTGGCGTTGGTGTCTCTTTAATGATAAGAATTAGCTTTTCTACTATGAAAATATAAGTAACACGTTATTACAGACGAAAGGGAAACGATGGTTGTCCAAAAAGTATGCAATGAAATATATTGAACTATGTAAATACGTTATTTTTATAAAATTATATGTTTTTACAAATTAATTTCGATGAACTTGGTATTTTGATTTGATCAAAGAGGAAGAACTAAAAAAGAGTCTGGGATGCGACCCACACTGATAACTTCCCATCCCGTCTGTCAATTTGTCTTTCTTTAAAGTTTGTAGGCTTTCGTGTTTTTTTTTTTTTAAGTTGTCAGTTGAATTATTTTTAAAAATTTTAAAGTTACCAACAATATTTTATTGTATATTATAATGAAATATGTACTAGTTTGATTTCAAAATCTATTTTTGTTAACGAGTATTTTAGTCGAAACCAATTTTTAACAATTTTAGTAGCATTTCTTAAAAATTTTTATTATTATATAAACAAACACAAATTGGATGAATGAAATTAATTTGAAGTCAATGTCTTCTATTATTCACGAGATATCGAGAACCCAACATACATTTTTACCAAATTTGCGTACTATTTTTTGTAGATTTTATTTCTTTTTAAAAAAAAAGAACTGTTGGATTTTTATAAAAAAATTGAATGAATGCCGAAAACAACATTTTCTGTGAGATAAAATAATTTTGAAGCCAATGTTTTTAATTTTTGAAAAGATATTTGAGTCGATAACTTTTAGTAATGCCTTTTGAGGTTTTTAGTTTTTGTCAGTTCGATTTTGCTCAAAATTTTACTCAATGTTGACAACAATATTTTTTAAAATATAAAATATCTCAAAGTTTTATAAAGATGTTTAAGTCGAAAATCAATTTTTACCAACTTTTGTACATTTTTTTTTAGGTTTTTATTTTTTTATAAAAAACTGTCGATTCGATTTTTCTCAATATTTTACCAGATGTTAAAAACGTTATTTTTCGTTGCTCAAAATTGTTTTGGAGATAAAATAATTTTTTTTTCGTACAATTTTTGAGGTGACAAATATTTTTGTTGATATATTAAAAAATCGTTAATTGGAATTTTTTTCAAAACTATATTTGTTCGGTATCACGTTATAATATATAATATATAATATAAAATTTAATGCAAGCATCTAGCGTTATTGGTTCCGTACGTCCTTACGTACACACGCACGCACAGATATGTCTCTAAAAATCTTTTATTTCGACTCTAGTGACCTTGAAGTGTCGAGAAATGTCAAAAATTTTCAATTTGACAAATCGGACAATAACTTCCTATGGGAAGTTAAAAATAAATTACGTAGCTTAGGTATATTAGCGGTACATATTACACTGATTTCTAAAATATAGTTTATATTTAAAACCGATACTTTTTAACTTAAGGAAGTATTCTGGGTTAGAAGTCTAAATTTTACACATTCTTCAAATAAGGATAACAAAATGTAAAATATTTGTACAATGCATGTTAAAACATATATACATATATTAATAAGATCTTAATAACCTCATGCCAAAAATATTTTCAAACCAAAAATTCAAAAAAATTTAAATACACACAAAATGTATTAAAAAAAAAGAAACGCTCTAATGATTTTCAAATTAAAAATTTGAAAAATTAAGTTTTTTTGAGAAATCAAATGGTTTTTAAAGATTTCAAAATAAACTGTTTTTGCAAGTACATTTTTAAATCTTAAAATACAGGAAATATTTGTAAACAGATTTTTTGAATACATGAGCAAGTTCGTATGACCCAGTTGTGCATTTAATTTGTATGATTTTTATTGATATTTGAAAATAATATAAAATAAAAAAAATATGTAGTCGTATTACAGGATGGTGCTTGACATAACTCCAACCCTCATAAAATTAAAAAGATCTATATTAGTAAAGACATGGCTATCGGGTGGACCCTTGCCAAAGAAAAATTAAATGCACGACTGGGTCGCACGAATTCGCTCCTGTATCAAACAAATATAAAAATAGCACCTAATATTTAAGATTTAAAAGTATACCAGCAAAATTAGTTAGTCTTCAAAAATTTAAATGTCATATAATTTCTCAAAAAACCTTAGTTTTTCAAATTTTGTTTGGAAATCGTTACAACGGTTTTTAAAATGTTTGTTCAAAAATACTTTTAGTATGCAGTTATTATAGTTTTAATTTACATTAATATTTGGTTTTCGTAAAAATATGTTGGCCCGTTTTCGAGATATCGAATTTTGAAAAAAATAGTTAATATTTTTAAAAAGAATGTTATAGCTTGATATATCATGTCAACCACCTCAAAAGAAGTAAATAGTTTTAACAAAAGCACTTTTGAATTTTGAGGAACAATTTCAGTAGAATAACTCATGTAATAATATTTAGTACTCTATTGGATTGATCGGCAACCCCAGATCTATACATTGGGCCTTAATAGAACAAAACTATATGTACATATAATTATGAGTGGAATACAAACGAATTTCTGCTAAGAACGAGTCATTTTGTGATTCGCTTCACTCTGACGGCCTAGATACCGTCTCACAAAATCAGCTATACTTACCTCCGTTTAAGGGCATATTTTTAAGAATTAAAACTTTGAAAATATGCAAAACAAAATTAATTTTTTACAATTTTTTAGACCTTTAATAACTATATTGTACATTACCTCAGCTTTATTTAATTTCTTGCTGATTTTAGGAAATCCACATCTTAATTCGTTCCCTTTTGGTATTTTGTTCCACAAAATTGAAAAAGTCTACAAAACATAAAATCGTAGTGACTTACAAAATTAAAAAACTCAGATTTAGATAAAAAACCGATTTTTTGTTTTGAAAAATGAATAAGCTATAAACATAGTCGACATTCGGTCCAGTTAAGACGTCGGGCGCAACTTGTGATACAGCGTGCTCAACCATTAATTTATCGACAACTTCATTCCCAAAAGTGACCTTGTTAACTTCCCCCCTTGTACCATCAATTCCTAAAACATTGCAAGCAAATTGCACTGATCGCAAATAAAAAGTAATAACAAACATTTATTCCAACAATATTTATGTCTTAAGCACTATTCACATGAGCACGACAAACGACCAACGAATGAACGAATATTCGTCGATTTTGACATTTCTTTCACATGAGAGTTTTTAATTCGTCGCACAGCCGAACACCATTCACCACCGAAACTAAAACAAGAATGATTTTTTTATAGTACGTTTCCACCAACAAATAATCCGAGATTTAAGGCAAGTGATTTAAAATAAATCATGAGGTGTTTCCACCAAAGAAAAGGAGATTAATTTGACGTTTGGTTTATGGCATAACAACCAAACTTCAAATTATTCTCCTTTCGAAAAGAAAAAAAATATGTATTTGTTCACTCATATTCTGTAAGTAATTAGTTTTATTATATTCTTGTACATATTTATTATTTTTGTATAATTACATTTTATTTCGTCTGTGATTTCTTGAAAGTTGTTTATTGCTTTGAATTTGAGTCATATGGAAGTGAGACAGATAGTTTTTGTTGACATTTCCATCTGTCAATAAACGAAATTGGTCCGTTCAACAATTATTCTCCGAAAAAAAAGTTTGTTTGATTTGACAAACTAATGTTTCCAAGTAGATTTCAATGAGTTTTATTTGAAATCTTCATTTGAGGAGATTAAAATTTGTATGGTAAATCTTCGAGATTTCAAGGAGATTTGTGACAAATCTAGCTAAATCTCGGTTTAGTGCCCGGTGGAAACGTAGTATTAGGTTAAGTACGCGCGATTATTTTATTCGTTGTAAGTGTGGATGATGTGGAACGTGAATAAAGTTTGACAGTTTGTATCAACTAAAATTTTTTTCGCAACGAATACATTTGTTTTCTTAAATTTATTAATATATGATATTGAAAAGTAAAAGTATGCATCATAAATCAAATAGAAACTATATTGCTATCGTTTTGTTTAGATTTTGTGTGGAAATATGTCTTTAAACGTATATAAAATCACATTTTGAAATTTATTCGTCGTTCGTTGGTCGCGCTCATGTGAATGCTGCTTTACATTATGACTTTAAAGTTCTAAAGCTCTTAAAAAAACACCCAATATGATTTATTTTTGACAGCACTGCACCGTACAATACACTCCTTTACTACTTTCTAGTAGACTATATGAATATATGTATGTATAGGAAAATAATGAGTGTGACCAAAATATCGAGTTTTATACAATATTCAAATATTTTTTTTTATGATAGAAAAACTTTTTTTGAATAAAAGAATTTTAAAATTAGTTTTGGAAACAAATTCGATGACTAGACTCAATCATAATCGAAGATTCTATATTGAATGTCATTGGCAAAAGATTGTATAGAACCGAATCACTAACCACTGCAAAATGTCTCCTATTTTTAGCTAATTGTATAGGTCCAATATTTGATAAGCTCAGTAAGAGAGGCACTAATCAGTAGCTACTAATCCTTGTGGGGGTTTCTCTAAAAGTTTTGATTATAGCGTCACTTGACACCATTTGATTTTTTTATCTTACGAAATGTTTGAAGGACATTATGTGCTTAAAATCAATTTTCAACTAAGTGATCTATGAGATCTCTTATCAACAAAATTGAAATAAAGGTACCGCAAAATAAAATATACAGACATTTTGTTTTGTATTAACAGATAATTTAAGATCATTGGCGTCTAAAATAAATTAGATAAAGATTATATTTATTTTAAAATTATATAACATAAAATATACTTACATTTTTTATGTTGTTCCTTATGTACATTTATCTTATCATCAACTTAAAGTCTTTAAAGGTACAATCTTTTATCTCCATTTACGATCTTAATAACCTAACTTTTTCATTTATACGTTGAGAAACATTTAAAATAAAAATTCTCTTAAAAGTAATTTCAATCATTTTTAAATGAAAAACACATTTTAAACTTTTTTTCTTATCACAAAAATGTATTTATTTTTATTGAATAGAAATTTAATACAAATGTAGGAATAATAGTTTAAGGTTAGTTAGAATAATAGTTAAAATTTATTGAATTAAAATTTTAAACTTAATTTATTTCTTATCGATCACTGGAAGGAAAAATTACAAATTACTGTCTGTGATTATCGAATATTATACAAAGAGAGCAATTCCATGACAGTGTACCAATTCCAGACTGTCGACGGACAGCTCTCTTTATTTTCGTATTCGCATTTCATAATTTGTTTCCAAGATATCTTTTAACTTTTTTTTAAAACTCTTATGCAATAACTTTTATTGTTTTTTTTATTTTTTAAAGCACCACTTTAACCAACCACTTAACCCTTTCCGCTTTCCAGCTTCAAACAAAACTAAATCGAAAATTGTATTTCGAAAAATGTCTAGCCGCCACCGCTGCACTCGGCATCGGTATCAGTATATCGGTTATAGACTTCCCCACCAACATTTTTTAGCGCCGCTGTCGTCGATTCCAACAGGTAGACGTTATTGTAGTATATGGTGTTCCATTTATCTTCGACTTGTTTGTCAAATATAAATACCAACTGATATCTCAAAAAAAGTAACTAACTACGCGATAGAGATAACGTTTTGCACCTGATATAGAAAAGTATGTATGTATCATTATGTACGTGCTACTGAATATGAAAATTCATGATTCAAATCTTTTTGTATCTTTTTGGTTAATATTCAATTCACTTTTGGTTTTTATTTTTTTTTTGGAAATATCTCCACTAAGTAGTTTTTTGATGTGGGTACCCTATGTCAACAATTTCTTTCAATATTTGAATAACGACAAGATACATCGTCTTCTTTAGAAGCCTGTATATCCGTTTGAGCTTGAACGGAAACCTATACCTATCTACTTTTCAAATAATGACGTGTTGAAATAAAATTTCAAATATTTCAAAGTTGACTCAACCCTAATTTTTTCCGATTTAAAAAAAAAATAGATAAATTGAAATAAATTCAAGCTTCAACGATTGATATTTTATACATAGACTTATTTTTTTAAGTAAATACTTTTAGTTTCTTTAGATCTAGAAAGCGAAATAATAACGAACGAATATCTAGAGTTCGAGTTTTACCAATTAACACTCTCAAACTAAATGATTTTTATTTAACAAAAACAAACAGACTGCGATCCAAAAAAAGTGCTTCACTGACAAAATTTTCATTTGAAGTAGAAATGTGATGTATGATCAACTGTTTCATGGTTTGTTTGTTCATCTAATTTTTCGAACAATATACATTTATTATTTATGAATAATATGAATTTGAAATATCTACAAATGACGAGGAAATGATGGGTTATCTTAAGTTATAAGATAAGTTATGAAAATTAGTCTTGTTTAGACTGTTAATTTTCTATGGTGATAAATTTCTTTATAGAATTTTAAATTTTAATGAAACGGACAATTTGATTTCTTTGTCTGATCTTCAAAATTCGAATTAATACTTAATTGTTTCTTTCAAGAAATTACTGATAAGAAGCTTTATGTTTTAATTAATTTATCTTCATCTTAGTTATGTATATTTATTTGCGTCAGAATATCATTAAAAATAGTCAATTTACCATATCAGGCTATAATCATGATAAGGGCTTATTACTTTGATCTCATTTTACAGCTGTTGTCATGATTATAAGTCTGTTTACTTGAATATGATTTAATTTTAAAAATTCATACCCTGTTTAAATGGAGACCAAGGTAGTTGTTGAAAATTTGGCTGTAAAAGTAGATCACAAATTTTGCTATTAACTACTATAAGGAATACAAATTTTAGATTAAACTGTTTTAAGTATGTTCGAAGTATCCATGCCAGTCATGGAAATTCGGATAAATAATTGGCAGTGCAAAATATCACAACGAATACAATCCCTCAAATTCGTTCTTTAAAAAAATTATCATTTTTAAATTCTTTTCAATGCAATCAAACATTTAGTTTTAAAGGAGAGAAACTACTTTTTCTGCCAGTGATATTTTCAAAAATATAAATCCCGTTTTTAAAAATTTCACTACTAGCCAATTTATATTCCTGAGATCTCAGATATTCCTCTTTTCTTAGAAATATGTATGAACAAAGTTTCTCAGACAATTTCTTACTTTTCCTGTCAGAAATCTGAGAATTGAACTTTAACTTTTATGATTCGATTTCTCAAGAATTCTCTACCACACAATTAAAAAGGAAGAAAAGAAATGCAAGAATTATTTGATTCCTATAGAGAAATCTGCGTACATTGTATCAATTTGGCTGAGTAAAACATCAGGAATCTTAGAAATATAAACTGCCCAAATTTTTGAGAAATTTTGAACTGTCAGTTTATCTTGTGTTATTATTTTTATTTCAAAACATATGCAATAGTAGATATTATAATTATTAAAGAGAAAATGTATGTTTGATGTTTGTTCGTAAACCCAAATAATGGTTTCCAAAAACATTTAGATTTTTAAAAATGAAATCCTATTCCCTTGCTTATAAAAATAATAAGTAATTTCAGAATCGGTAAAATAAGTTGTCATTTAAAATAAACCATTGCTAAATTTAACTCTCTTCATAAAGCAGTTACTAAATGTTTGACAGAATTAAATAATCGATTGGCGCCCAACATGGAACCGCAAATGTTAATTTTCTTCTTCACTAACTAAAATTAATACGAACTCACTTTAAATCCTTTTATTGAATTTGTACTATTACTATTCTTCACTAGATTAAACTCTTTTGATAAGGAAGCTGTCCGTTGGGAAGAATCAAATAATGGATTGGCGCCCAACATTGGACAGCAAATTTGAATTTTTAACTCTAATTTCATTAAATAATATTAAGAAAAACTATTTTAATTAATCTTAAAGGACCTGGAAGCACTTTTCATAATACATACAAAATATGTCTCTTTCTACAGATACAGCTACACAATCTTATCGCATATATGTATACATAACTGATCACATGACAAGATTTTCAAGTGAGAGATTCTTCTTAAAGAACCACAATTTAAGATGATGAACACTTTAAGACAAAAAATTATAATCCATTGAAAAACATAATATTTATGTAGTCAGTTGATCTTCCAACAATCAAACGTGTCGTGTATTAAAATTTTTAACTATGTTTTAATTTATTTATCAATAATAATCCATATCACTTTTATTTTTATCACACTCCCTATATTAGATATAATCTAGAATAAAACTTCACTAGGTACTTCACAATCTCGTTTTTGTATTAAATGAAGATCCAGAGAACGATGTTTTACTTTATATACCCCCGGTTATAATATTTTAAGATAAAAGCACAATTTAATTTATTTTTCTATTTTTTTTACTTACATTTTTCGATATGAGGCTTGAGATAATATTCACCGATTGTGTGTACTGCCTTATTGCTTCACGTTTTCACTCCTCACGCCAAGGTAAGAAAGTGAGATGTAGAAGTTTGTTTTATTTTTTTTTAAATACATATGTGCGCTGTGTTGAACTTTGTGTAGATATTGTTTGATTTTAAAATGATGTTATGGAAAAAATGTATTTTTTAGTATATAGTTCAAAAAATGGAGGTGGATTGAGTTTTAAAAGTAAATATTATACGAAGTTATGCTATTGCAGTAAATTGAGCGTGTTTGTAAAAATTATCACTCTCATAAAAAAATAATTCTACGATAAGTTATCATACGTATGCATAATGATGACACACCAGTGTTGCCGTAATTGTGTTTTGCACAGAGATTGATGGGGAAAAGAAATTTAAACAATAACATTCACGTTGCAAATTTCAATTATTCGTGATGGTAAACAACTTTAATTAAGCTATGATTACACGGTCAACGAAATCGGTCAACGCGTTGACTCTCTGACGTCACAAAAAATACATATTTTCTCCGTCATCTCACCGTCAACGTTTACAGTATCAATGCTTAAAACATTGACTATCACACGATTGACACTATTGGGTCAATGTTGTCCCAAATTACGTTGACGCACAGGTGTGTCAACCTGACTTTTACTCATCAGTGTCAATGCATTGACTCGCAAAACTTTGATGATCACACGGTTTGACACAAAGCAAAAAAGCCGTCAGCACAAGTCAAAGTTATTTTGAGGAAATAAAATAAATATTGTGAGTTTATTAATGCACATAATTATATAGATATATTTAACTTAAGTGCAATTCATTTTCAGATAAAAAGCAATAGCAATGACAAAATGAAATATGGAGATAGCGGTTTTGGCATTTGATAAAAGACGCAAATCAGCTACTAAATACAAGCTTAAAGATGTAGTTGCTATTAAAAAAACACAATTTGGTACTAATCAAAAAATTTCTCGTAAATTTCTAGGTCCTTATGTTGTCACGAAAGTCTCACCAAATGACAGGTATGAAGTACAAAAGGTTGGTACTCACGATGGACCTCGCAATACAACGTCTAGTGCAGACAATATGAAGCCTTGGGGTAACTCTGACCCCTATGATGAATCCATGACTGACGATGAATCCGAAGACGATGTTGATGAAGTGATGGGGTCAAACGAAGATTCCTTTGCAGAATCATAATATAATGGTAAAGGATGTGCGCGATTACCATTCTAGCAGCCGAAAATCAAATGACGAAAAACAACAAGATGCAAGACCCTGTAAGACGAATTTCCCCAATTCCCAGATGATATCAGATGTACATTAGAACGACGATGAATCCAAGACTTATTGAATGCTACCTGAAGACGATTCACAAGACGATTCCCCGAGGACGTGAAATACACAAGATGGCCGATTGTAGGATACGAATAAGTCTCCACACCAAGTTTTCCCTGAAGTCAGTATCACCCTATAAGTTACATCAAAGTTGAATCGAAACATTGGCAAGAGCGAAGAAGGCGATGAAATGCAATCGAAACAAGACTCTTGAAGAAGAACCCGAACGACGAAGACGTTCCACTAATTCCAATACTTTTTTTTCACCATTTTGTTAAAGCTAATTCATTATTGTTTAATTAAAATTACTTTTTAATAAAAAAGAGCTTTTTATTTCCCCACATGTATGTCCTGTTTTGTTTTTTATTTTTTGAATTAAATGATGTAAAAAAACCAGGGCCATGTTTTTTTTTATATGTATAAAAATCACAGTCAAACTGAGACGATGACACGGTATTTAATTCTGCCCCGTCAACGCTGGGACACGGTCATTGCGATGACACGACTCCGTCAACGCGTCCCAATGACGTTGACAGAGAGATTACACGGTCATCGAAAAAAGTCAATGCGTTGACCCAAAAATGTGTGTCAACGAGAGTGTCATCGTACCCGTCAACGCAATGACACCAGTTTTCGTTGACAATCACATCAAGTGACACTCTTGGGACAGATTGTGACGTCATTTTTACGTCAGAGAGTCAACGCATTGACCGATTTCGTTGACTGTGTAATCATAGCTTTAGTTTATTAAATTGTAAGAAATAAAATAGAAATTCTACGAAGTAAAAGTATATAGTTGCGAAAAATTTACACATCGAGCTCTTTCCGAAATCGAAAACTTGACAGTAGGTCTTATGACTTTATGTGTTACGAACAAATGTTAATACTTATTGTTCTTTTATTGAAAATGACGCTTACAATAAATGTGCGGAAATGGGATACATAGAACGTAGATCTGTTGACCAAATTTATCAATTTTGCATCCCATTCTATTTCTCAAAATTAAAATTTAATATGATAACACAGATAAGACTTGTTCGATTCAAATAACAGGTTAGAGATAGAAACTTTAACATGATACCTTTCAAAAATTGACTTCTAAAATGACATTTCTGTCACATTATTTCAAAAGCTTTCAAATAGAATGTCGGTAAATTTTGAATGATAAATTTTATGTACTCTAATTATAGTAACTAAGTATTGTTTATTTAGTTTCAATGTTTTCTTATCTTTGTTCTCATTTAAAAACAAGAAAGAGATAATTTAATTTATTATTTAGATAAAATAATGTGAAATCTTCTTTAAGCCTAAATAAATTATGTCTGTTAAGTACAATGTCTATAAAGCTGTAGAGACTTTTTAATCATTCAAAAACTAAATTAAAAATATATCAATTTTATGAAATGGAATATTACTGTATACGTTTCAAATAATAACAAAGTAAATGAAAAAGCTGTACTGAAAACTTATTTTTCTCTTCTTGGAATAAAATCATGATATACATATATTTTTTTAAACCTAGATTTTATGTTCATCAATTTGAATTTAAACCATAGTCTAGTGAAAGACCAATTGAAAGGAAATTACAAATGTCATAAATTAAGCTTTGATTAGGTCGCCTTGGAATATGTCATTTTCGTATCCAATTTCTCCTTCCTTGTCAACCAAATAACTGACAGTTAACACTTTGACTCTTTTGAAGCGTATTTTTTTTTAATTGAACTGTTTATATTTTTCTTAATCATTCTCCATTGAAAATTTAAATAGAAAGCAATGAAATAAAAAGTTCATTTGACTTCTAGGTGGGAAATTCTGTTAATATTTTACTCTCCCGCTCTGTCAGCCTTCTTGAAAAATTCTCAGAAACCTTATACAAATACATAAAATGGCCAATTGGAATAATGTAAGGTGACTTTTTGTATCCCCTTCGAACAGGCATTTTAATTTTTTCTTTAAATGTCAAAATGAGTTGCATCAAAGGCAACTACTAAAGGATTTAGTAAATTTCTAAATCCATTTTAGCTTATTTTAAAGGATTTTAACATCCTACTATCTCTTAAAAATGTAGAATCGCTACTTTAATTTTTATCAATTTGCTAAATTCATATGATATCTGTACAATTATTTTTATAAGAGCAGTGGATGGAATGATCCAGTCAACAGTTGGGAATTCCAATTAATATGTCTTATTAAGCATATTTGTTTTGTTTATTTTCACGAACTGTCACTTTATAGACATGTTTGGATGCTCGAATTTTAATAAAAGGCAACTAGAAATTTATTAGTTAGCAAAGCTTAAAAATTTTGGACTCCCTAAGAAAATTGCTAAATATTTAGCAATTTGCTAACTAGTAAATAATTGTTAAACATTAAAAAATAGGTTCTTTAAAATTGGGCGCCATTGTTCCTAGAATTTAAATACATCCCTTTTTTGACAGCTAGTTAAACAAATATGTATTTTTTGTTTGGAAGTATTCAATTCAACGAAAGCAATTAGTATGAAAACAAGGAATAATTAATTTCCTAATTAAGTATTTTCCTTTTGAAAAGAGACAGGAACAATATGCACCAGTTTAAAAGGATACAAAATGAGCAAAAAGAGACACGTATACAATGTACTGCTGCCACAGATGCAGAATATAATTCCTCTACTCGGAAGCAAAGTGACATACATAAGTCAAAAATGTATTTTTTTTTTATTAAAGCTCATATTAAGCTTATAAAGGGAGTTTAATTTCTTTGAAGACAAAAATTATACTTTTTTCAATACTTTTAAAATGTTGTGCTAATTATTTCTATAAATTTAAATTTATAATAAAAGAAACCAATTTTAAAATGACTTATGTCACTTCAACGAATTATATTTTTACTAGATGATCATTTATAAATTGATCCTTAACAATAGTAGATAACATTCAGGGATATGCCTCTTTCCAAATAAAATTGATTTATAACTTTTAAGACTCCTATAAAAAGATGAAAAGAATACAAAGCTTAAAGAAAATGCTTTAATTGATCTAAGCCGTCAAATTAGAAAAATCTGATGACATATAAAACTTTTCTTTTTAAAAATATGGAAACAAACAAAATTTAACGTAAAATGTTCTGTATATACAAATTAAGACTTATAAATGGGACCAGACTCTAATTCAAAATTAGATGATTTGTTTAACATGAATATAGGTCACATATGCTATAAAACACTGACATATGATTTATCAGAAGACGCATTAAACCCCATTGAAAACAAAAATTCTTATAAAGATACCGCTATATGTAAGAGTAAGGCCCAAACAAAAGAACTTTAAATTTAAATGAGAAAAAACAAAGCAGCCCTCTCCCACTCAATAATAAGATCTGGCTTTTATATACCCTGCTTTAACTATTTATACCTCTATCTTATCTTTTTAAGAAATGTTTCATTAAGCAAACAAATCCATCCTGTTTTCTGTCTAAATTTTGTATCTAAGCTCTTTTGTTATAAAAACGAGTGTTTTAAGAGGAGTGGAAAAAGGGCATCAGTGCCAGAACAGCTCTAAAATGTTGAACTAGGTGTTTTTTAAGGCTTAACTCATTATCTTAAATGGAAAAGTACAAATAAATAATTAGACAATGGTAAATATGTGATATCTTTTGCTTTTCAGTTATAATTTATGGGTTTAATCTTTTTGACAGCAATTTACGGGTATAGACCTAAGATATTTGTTGCTTCAACTGCGAGTCATCTTCTCGTATGTACATATATGAATAAAAAGAACTTTCTGAGATTGACAAAGTAATTTATTCTTTTTATTCACCTTTAAGTAGGCAGAAAGTTTATGGTGCTTCGCCATCTTCACATTTATCCTTAGCTCTTATAACTTTTGTTGACAAGAGGTTTGTGTGAACAGCCAACGTTTTGTATATTCAAATGATATAAAACATTTCTTTTCCGAGATTACTTGTTGCTATGTTTGAATAAGATAAAGTGGAATGTACGATATGACTTTGTCACGTACCTACCAACAAAAAGACAATCAAAACCGTGATAAAATATGTTTTTTTTTTTCTTTCTTTAAAAAATATTTTTTTGAGTAAATATGTAGGTACATATATAATTACTAAAAATTGGGGAAACTTTGGCCTTCAATCTAAAACAAAACGTTATTTTGTGCAATCATATCCATTTGCGAAATAACTTGCTAGTTAAAAGAAACAACGAATCTACTCAATGAGTTTCTTATAAACTTAACGAAGACACAAATAGAACTCACCGTTTTTGAGAAATGTTTGTCACTTCTTATTTAATTTACAAACTAAAAATAGTAAAACACTACTTTTGTATGATTATTTGGGCTTGTTTACAATCCAATGGAATCTTCTTCTGTCAAAATATTTATATTAAATAAAAACTTTCAACGTTTGAAAAATTGTGGTGTGAAAATCCCAAATGTTTTTTTTTTATTCAAATAAAGACAACATTTCATCGAAAAAAAGTGATTCACATACAACATTAATTTATGACATTTCAAGCAATACCATCGAATGAATCAAAGTCTAATGTTTTAAGGAAACATTCAATCTTAAGTTTCAGATCTTCGTTGTCGCTTACATCGAGACTAGTCAATTCTTCATTTGTCATTGGAGAAGTATTTCTACCACGATCGAACCATTCGAGTATTGCTGATTTTTCATATGTAAAACCATCTTCTGCTATGACAGGATATGTCATTATCTCATGGGTAATCGGACAAATAAGTTCCAATGGAATGTCAATCTCACTCGCAGCCATGTTAAATATGATCGAACGGAATCCGGCAATGTGTGATTCGAGTGTAAGTGTAGCTGACAAATCCCATACTATAACTGACCGATCGTTGGATCCAGATGCAAGCAACGATGAATCTCCATTTATTGCCACGCAATTAACATAACGAGAATGTTCGAGTAGAGTTTGAAGACAGTTGCCTTGTAGATCCCAAACCTTTACAGCCTTATCCATACCTGATGATATTAAGAGAGTTCCACGAGAATTGAATCTATGTTAAAAATATTATGATTATGAAAGTTTGTAATAATTATTTCTTATTGATTTATTATTTACCTCACACAAGTTACAGAGCAGCCATGTCCGGATATTGTAAGAACACATTCGGCATTCATTAAACTTGAACTATTGACGACCGAATTCCCAGATTCTCTTTCACTTGGACCAGGTGGGATCAGTCGGGAGTTCTTTAGATTTTCGTTTGACTTAAGAGAGTAAATTCTCCAAAGTTTTATACATTGATCATTTCCACACGTTACAACTGTGTGAATTGTTGTGTCAGGGTCTAAAGCTAAAGAAAATATTCTAATATGAATGAGTTTAAAAAATACAATTAAAATTAACTCACGATCTGTATGAATAAGTTTACAGAAATCCGCATATACAACGCCAAGATCATGAGCGTGATCAATTCCACAATCATATTCATGGTTTTGAGCTATGAATTCAAACAAAAATAATATTATTTAGACATAAAAGTTAAAATCCAAAAATGCATACCTTCACAAATTCGTTTTATAAATGTAAGCCTCATCATTCCTGTGTTACAAGCTGTCAAAAGAATGCTTGAATCAGCTGAGAAGGCTAAAGCATAAACTGTTTCTTCGTGATAATGAAGTGTCCTTAAAACAATCATAAGTCAATTTTCTTTGTTTAAAATTTAA
This sequence comes from Eupeodes luniger, assembly GCA_951509635.1. Lineage (NCBI taxonomy): Eukaryota > Metazoa > Arthropoda > Insecta > Diptera > Syrphidae > Eupeodes > Eupeodes luniger. The sequence continues at coordinate 127,319,295 of OX608075.1, read as the reverse complement.
AATTTGTATAGATACCTAATTAAATTTTTTTCTTGACCCCAAATGCATACTGCTCCACTATCATCAGCTGATGCAATATAAGAACCATTAGGACTAAAACAACATGAACGAACTGCTTCTCCATTTAATTGGTAGAGGGTGTTGGTTTTCTGTCCAGTTGAGATGTCCCATAAAAGAACAGTTCCATCTACAGAGGAAGAAGCAAGGACTCCTCCCTTAATAAATTAAAAAAATGATGAAAGAACTTCAAAGTAATAAGGAGAATGTATTCATTAAACTTATGAATGATACAATTTAAATATAAGGTATAAGCTTACACACCAGATTAACTATAGGAAAAAAATCCTCTTTTGTATTTATTTATTTTGTTTAATTTTATTTAATAATCTAACTTATAACGGAAACTTATTTTCGTGAAGAGCAGATTCGTTTATATCCAAAATTAAACAAATTGTCCCAATGATTTCTATTTCTGACAGTTTGTTTAATTTTGGATATAAACGATTAACTATAGGAAAAAAATCCTCTTTTGTATTTATTTATTTTGTTTAATTTTATTTAATAATCTAACTTATAACGGAAACTTATTTTCGTGAAGAGCAGATTCGTTTATATCCAAAATTAAACAAATTGTCCCAATGATTTCTATTTCTGACAGTTTTCTGCGAAAAAAAATGTCCGTGGATTTCAATCAGGAAATATTTGTTTCATAATAGAAATTTAAATGGTCGCCAAAAATATCCAATGAATGGTTTCAGTTATGGAAACCACTGATAACTGGATCTTAATACAAAATGCTTTTTGTCAAAGACTAATTATTAATCTTATCAATTTGACAACCCAACAACGCGAAGTTGGCTACTAGCAGTCCATATCTAGTAGGTCAATAAATATGGTATTATACAAGTTTTCTTTTAATTAAAATTTTGTTTTCAATTCATTTCAAAATTAATCACAAATGGCATTTCAATAGAAATAAAACACTCTTATAGAATATATGTATTTAGCTAAAAAAATATGTTTTGCTTATAGAAAAAATCAATACAATATGGAAATCCTAATAACCAACAAAAATAATTAAATCACACAACACAGCCTAAAGTTCTATGCATTCACTGTAATCAATAGTAAGAAAACTTTCATACACTACCCTGCCGACACACCGGCATCGGCTTTCAAATCTGACATTTAGTTTATTTTGTGTGGGCATTTAGTTGGTAATTTTCAAACAAATCTGTTGCAAATTTGTTTATCCTCGAAATATTCGTGTTTAATTCTTATATATTCAAAAAATAAACAACATGAATCATTTCGAAGAACTAGAAGCCCTCGATCCCCGAAACACCACATTCACAACTTCCCGCATTGACACACCAACCCCACACAAAGTGGCAATTGTCCTTTTGGTTCATCAATATCTAAAAGTATTTTTGATTGATTTTATTTTAAATGTTCCACGAAAGTATTAATCATTTCACGTTTTTTAAATTTGATAGGCAAAACAATCAGCCTCCGAACTTGGTCTAATATTTCCCGCGCAGTCACGACAGCGTTTCTGTATGCTTCTCTTGAAGCTTATCCAATATCCAGACATGATGTATAAGGATTTGCACAACCTCCTCACGTCGAATCGCTACAAAATCGATACTGTCCATTTGGAAGGATTCGAGAAATGCATGAGTGACCTAAATAGCCTCGGACTGGAGTACCTCTTCGATTTGTTCGAAATGCAGAACTTCGATAAAATCCTCTCCGATTCGATTGGTGTCAGCCAATATGGAATCGTTGGACTCTACATACGGCGAGTTGCTGTGATTCTAGACCGAATGTCGTTCCCAGAAATGCTCAGCTTATACGAGAACATATGTTTGTATTACGAGAAAGGTGAGTAAAGGAATGCACTGCCATAGATTGGCTTACTATACACATTTGCCACTTGTCATTCTGTCTGTTCTCTCTGAGATTCTTTGTCATAACGTTATTAATCGTCACACAGCAGGAGCAGAAGGTTGTTTTATATTATAAAGGCGATGGTGGTATTCAGAGGGTGGTTAGATATTATATTGTAGATTTTTATTGATTTCAGCCCTGCCTTAAGTGACACGCACATGTTTATGTGTACTTTACTTGGCTTTCTGTTGAGTTCTACGACACAAAAATCTAATATTAATAACACACTCAGTCAGTCACTGCTTTAATAAATTAAATTGCTAGAAGCGATGTTTGCTAAGTTGGTAGTGTAAAAAACACAGAGTTTGAGTAACTCTAAGTTGCATTGATTATGTATGACCAATTACTTTATGTCTATTTTTATTAATATGCAGTAACTTTTATGTTATAAGTCATGTAGGTTTTTAGGTGTATAATTATTTTGTTGTTATAAGGAGTGAGTTAAATAAAAGTTTTGTTGTTTATTTATAATAAATAAAAATGAACTACAATGAAGTTAATCAATTTTATATTTTTGTTTGAACAAAGCAAACTTAGGTCTCAGAAATCTTTGAATCTTGATTTCAAATGAGATTAACACGCACTTCAAGCTAAAGTTCGCTGGGTGATTGTTAGTGCGTAGTTTGTATTAAACAAGATGCCTATGGGTGATATAAACTAAAGAGCAGGTTCTTCAAACGATTCTGAGGAGTTATTTAATAACTAACCACACGCTCACGTTTCATATGAATACAATTTTATGTTAACCAGTAAGCACCAGCTCTTCAAACCTGGAATGGACTTCAGTTAAACTTATAGATTGTTTGCTTTTTTATTGTAAACATTTTTACAATCAATGACGAAAGTCTAGATCAACATATTTTGTTTTTAATATACCAAATAAATCAGATTATAAAATCCTGTATAGATTATAAATCTGCTTGAGGTGTTAGTGGGGCTTTTTAAGGTTTTTCTGAAGTACAAATAAATATTAAACTTTTAATAGGTACTTCATCCTTGTTCTCAGCTATACTATTTTAGAGTTCTATATAGCATTTAAAAGGCATTGGAAACTATAGTTATCCTATCAGCGAAATGCGTTGCACCATATGCTGAAATTATATTGCGAAATTTTCCTGCTTCAGAATTCTGATAGTGTGTGTCTTTTTGACGTTCATCCTAATACCGACCAGCTTCCTAAGTTTATAGGTTTTTCAATTAAAATTTCAATGTCTTTGTCTTCCTTACGTTCCTACCACCAGTGCCAATAAGAAAAAATAGTGGTAACGTATCTCCTTATCTTATTAGAATAAATCGAAAAACTGATCTTTGGGCACCTTAAATTTTTGAAGGATTTCTTAAATTTCTGACTTTAACAATAATGAAAAAAAAAGTTGACTGTGAGAACGTAAGTGCAACAAATTGGTTCTACTGGCCAAATAAATCATTCTATTGAATTTGTGAATTGTTCAAATGGAGTCAAAATTTGTAATGTTTCCTAACGTGTCTTTTCGAACTCTATTATGGAACCTAATTCCTGACTGCATTTAGCCTAAAAATTTCATAATATCATCCCAAACAAAAGCTTCTCTAAGGAGAAGCTGCTTTTCTAGATAAAGAACCTGCTTATCCATAAGATTTAATGGAGAAGGTGCTCTTTTCAGCCTGAGAAGATGCTCATCAAACATTTAGATTTGCAATCGGTGAACATTTTCTTAGTATTTTAATCATATCATTTAAAGCACCTGCTCTGAAACTTGAAAAGGTACTATTTTGTTATCATCCCACCCTAAATTCAATCCCTGGGTTCTCAAACAAGTCGTTTTAATTGTTAATACTTAGCTCTTTTTCTTAACAACCTTAATTTATTTTTTCGTTCGCTTTGTTGAAAACCTGCAGCTGTTTTGAAATTCTTTGAAAATATCCACAAGGTTCTTGTCTTTAATGTGAGATTTCAATTTTAGGCATTCGTATGATGGCGATTGGCCCCCGTGTATCAAACCTCCTTGGCACGTGTACCAACAACACAACAGAGAGCAAAGAAGAAACAACAATTGAAGAAGAAGAATCCCTGCCAGTAGTCGATAATGTTCACCACCATCGAAATCCCCACAGCAAATGGTCTGCCAAACAAGCCGATCTCTTTATAACCCAACAATGCAGCCTACTGGAAAGCAACGAAATACGTGCTCTACCACCCATCGAAATGCAAACAAAACTAAACGAAATAATTCAAGATAATCCATTGAATTCTCAAGCATTCTTCCTCACCTACATGAATAATCTTCGATTGCGTGATTATTTTAGTTCAGTCGATGCACTGCATCGTGCCTTCGATCGAAGTCCCATGCAAATGATGACCAACTACGAACACAAGGGTTTTCAATTCTTCAGTATAAATCTAGCGGTTATGCATGCTAATTTTGGTCATCGTGAGGAGGCGCTGGAATCGCTGAAAGAGTGTATAATGCTGGCACAGGAGAATGGCGACAAACGATGCTTGGATTTGGCGAATTCGTGGTATTGCATTCTCAATAGCAACAAAATAGATCCATTCGAGAAATGCCTTCCCGATCTACAAGATCCGTGTATGATTCAGAGTCTGTCGTTGAGCATACAGTTTGTTGTTAAGGTTGGCGCTCAATGTGGGTGTCTGCCGTTGGATTTGTTTGAACTTCTTCAAAAGAGTGATGAACTCAACTGCAAGAATTCCCTGATGGATTATTTCTCTGATTCCTTGGCTCTTCGGTCGGCTCTTTGGAATCTGTATGGACACAATGAAATGGCTTCAATGTACGCACAATTATTGTTGAAGTTGAAAAAGACGTGGGTATTTGGTGACGTCGGCAATAGTGAAAGTGTGTGCATGGTGCTCTGCTGTCTGGCTCTGTGGCTTAATATTCAAGGTGAATATGCCTTATCCTCCGTAGTCTTGCACCACACCAAGGAGAGATTCCCTCGAAATCCTTATTCGAATAGCTGGATGATATGTGAGTGCTATATAATAATTCACCAGTCAATACTTCGTTGCAAATGGCAGGAAGCTTCCCGTGCTTGTGATCAACTTTATGTGTTTGATGAAAATGCTGCAATTCTCCAGCGTGTTTCGGTGCTCATTGCCAAGCGATATCTGACCACTGCTCGAACGATGCTTGACAAACTACTCATGTCAAGTGATCTCGATTGCTTGACACAGGTTCGTGCCTTAATTCTGCTTGCTTATTCGATGATCTCTCAAGACAAAGTCAATTCCGAGGTGATAGGAACCCTAAACAAAGCATCAACGCTAGCACTGCAGTCCTATCTCGAGTTTGAATGGGCCATAACTGATATGATGTTCGCACAGGTCTTGCTTCAAATGCAAATGCCCCAAAAAGCTTTGCAATCGATTAAAAACGGCATGGAAAAAATATATGCCAATGGAGGACTATACGACCGTGCAAAGGCAAGTTTTGTTTACATGAGATGTTTGGTTGCTACAGCATTGACGAATGAAGAAAAGAAAAAGTGCATAAAAGAATGTAGCCAACAGATTGATGAAGCTATTGGATATTTTAAGAAATTAGACGCCTACGCAAAAGTACTTGATGTTTATAGCTTTTTGGCAACTCAGTACAACGAACTTGGTATGAAGCCTGAGCGAAATAGATATGCCGCCTTATTCAGACAATATCACATGGAATTCAATATTGCCGAAGAGTATTTAAATGTTTTCTTTTAAAAGAAGTGTATGGTTGTTTTTTTATTATTAAATATTGTAAATATTTTTTTTATTGTATTTATTTGTTAAAATAAAATTTTATAGAAAAGTTGAAAAATATTAACATGGAAAAACATGTAATCAGTAATCTTGTTTCTAAATAATTCGAATAACATAAAAGTTTGATGAACTATAAACAATATGCTTCGAAATTCTTCACATTAAAGATTGATGTCTAAATTAAAATTAATATATTGAATTGGGAAGTAGACAGGGTAAAAAATTGTTAATAGCATAATTGCTTTGTATACTCCTAGGGATATAAGGCAATCCAATCAAATTTTAGACAAGGGGATATAGACTATGCGTGTGCATACAAAAAACAGGCTCTTTTCGAAAGAAAGGAAATGTAGGATATCCATCATGGAATTAAATGTTGATTACTTTATGACTTAATTTCACAAATAATTGAAAATCATAAATAAAAACTTAAATCAAAATATTAAATATTTGTGCATGTGTTATTCTTTTCTAGAGTAAACATTTATAGAAAACAAATAATATAACATTTTAACATCAAACATTATACATCTGGTCATTATGGTCAGCATATCATTATTATTTATGACTATTTTTATATATTATTACATCCCTGCACGCTATCAAAAGTGAAATACCTTGGTAATGGGATTTTGTTTCCATTTTATTTGTATTAAATAATAGTAATACGTTAAATTGACACTAAGTTGTTTCGTTTTTGTTGGTTCATAAAATGCTCTTCCTTAAAAAAAGAGAAACTTTTAATCGCGTGTTCCTATGTTTTGGAAATGTAATTGATACAAAATTCCAGTCTACAGCCGACAAATTTATAAGCTATGAATATCTTCAAATTAAAGAAAAAAACAAACATAGACCAAATACGAAAACAAAATAATAAACATGGATACCTAACAACCTAAAAACAACAAACAATCCTCAAGTGTATTTTCCTTGCCATGGTCATCATAATATTCTGAATGGACAGACTAAAAATATAAGTATCCTATATGGAAAGCACATCGCGACACACCGAATATAGTCTAACGTAAAAACACGTCAAAGTTAAATCAATATTTAATATAGAAAAAAATATGACAGAATCTACTTTGTTTACACCATTATTCTATTTGACGTACCTCCATTTCAAAAAAAATAGATAGAGTCATTAATAAAATTACAAAAATATTAGCCTTACATATGTTCAACTTTCAAAAAGTTAACCGTGATACTATGAAATTCTGTTTATCTAGTTTTTTACTTTCCATAATAACTCGTTGTAGTTTATCAAAGACTTTCAGTTAATTATATGACAATAAAAAATACAGTAATTAACTATGATTATGATGGTTAACCTATGCAAAACATACCTTTGGTGAAATCTTCACACTAGTTACTCCATACTTGTGTCCCAATAACGGTGATATATTTGAATCTTCCACAAAGCCCAAGCCGACTTCCCATTTCCAAATTCGAATCGTCTTATCACTACGAATAGGATCAAAGGTAGAATTATTAATTTTTGTGATTTAAAAATAGAGTATTTAAGTATATTGACGAACCTTGATCCAGTAACTAGTAGAACATTACCCCAAAACTCAAGACACGTCACATCTTTTGTATGAACTTTTAACTCTTGTAAGACACTAACATTTTTTGCTATTAATTTCGACATTATAATTGTGTTTATATTATATTATTGGTTGTTGATAAAAACTGCGACTTAGTATTTAAAAAATTCCCCAAAGTTTTAAATGTATAGAAATAAATATATATAAGGCACGAGATTGTGTTTTTTAAGGCTTTTGTTGTTGTTGTTCTTGTTGTTTATGATTAAACTAAAATATCAGAAATTCTAATATGAACATTGTCAGCTAACGACACCACAAACTAAACTAATGACAATCGACTCTGCTAACAAAAATGAACCCATTTCATTCATCATATACAGAGGACATATAGAACATAGAACCAGATACCAGATACAAGAGTCATTGTCCAGCAAAGAGGATATACGACTATGAGTATAACCTATGGTCGTACCATAGTCAATAGTCCTTTTGTGAACACATCATATTTTATAAAGAAAATCAATAAAATTGTATGCCATTCAATGACTAGGACTAGAGTAATAAAGTTTTGTTGAACGTACATAGGAATGGTATGGATGGGCTATGTACAATGTAGGTAGGTAGGTTGGAAAGTGGTAATGGTAAAGAAAACTATCCCCAAAAGCGAGCATAAGATTTTTATTAGTGCTTAAAGTGTAACATTTACTTTTTCTATCCATCGACACCTGCTGTTTTTCTCAAAATTAAGGAACTTATTGCCGCCATCAGATTTCATCCTAAAAAGAAACCAAAAAAGGACTGCCATTGTGATTTTAAGAAGGTGGGGTAATCTAAGGTGTTTATTAGGTATATGAATGATTTGACGGTTATTTTACTGGGATTGCATGTATTTTTGTATTCATACATTTATAAGTTCTTTCATTCATACGTTCATAAATGTTTACACTTTTATATTATGTTTTTTTACTAAACTTTTAATGTTTAACTAGCTGACCCGGCAGACGTCGTTTTGCCTTTTCATTTCGGAAGAGTCATGTATCTGATTTAATCAACATAATATTAACAATAATGTTTGTTATTTGTACTTTTTATGGTTAAACAATTAAATCATATAAATTATCTAAGTATTTTCAAATTGATCCTTGAAAGCCATTACACACAAATCGCATTTTTCAAATCGGTTATCATTTTCCGTTTTTTCCCTGCCATATTCACAAATTATTTAAAAATAAAAAACTAAATTATTGCAATTAAGAAAAAAGAAAAGCAAGCCTAAAAAGTCTTGCAAACACGTTAAAATGTCACCCTTGGCTAATTTTTAAGTGAAATAAATAATACACCTTAAAAAAGAGTAGAACCAACATTTCAAAAGACCCAAAGGGACTTTGAATCGTTTATAAGCTATTTTAGCTAAACTATACAACCACGCGATCAGTCGCGCTGACTTTAACATATTGAATAGGGACACTTATTAGGTAATCTGTATGTTACCTCAAGCTTTGTGCTCGCTTCAGATCGTAAATATCGTAAACTCGAGCTAAATAGATCTATTTTCTATTGTGTCGCGCTTTAACAATTGTATTCTATAACAGCAGTGCCTTCCCTTCTGTTGTTTAATTTATAAAACAAAATGAAAGTAATAAATAAAAAAAAAGTAATTTAACTTACATATGTAAGTACATTTTCCTCTCAAAATTCGAGGTTTCAAGCTAAATTACGTTTTGCAAGTTCTTAAGTCGCGCTTTATGACACATGATATCGTAAAGTCTGCAAGAAGCCTGTTAAAAGCTTGACCGACCTAAAACGTGGCTGTAGTTTAGCCCATAACACCCAGAATCTCAAATTTAATGCTGTAGTAATACTGGATTTACTTTAATTTGCAATGCAATGCAGGATTTGTAGAAAAGTAAAGCAGTACAGCTATATGACAATCAACGAAAGATAAAAAGATTTCACAAAATAGGCTTTTTCGTTTTAAATTACTATAATTATATAAATTGTCTGCATTTGTGAAGATGTCTGCATTTTTTTGGTATTCTATCTACATTCAATTAATATAATTTCATTATTTTGCACCGTCTTTTTGAAGATTTTAAAGTGTTGACGAATCTAAATCAATCATAAGAGCTCATTTGAATTTTATTAAAATACAGACGAAGTTGCCATAACATGTTCGTATTTACCATAATCTCCTTTCGATTTCCTATAATGTGCACTTATGTCTACTACATTTCGGTCTACTATCTCTATCCAACTTATAGGATTTCAATAATTTCGCAACCTCTTTTTCTACTCATTTGAAAGTGCAGACAAACGCAAGTTCACTATAAAATTAAACGCAAATTTAATCGATTTGCAGTGAAAATCACAATAGTATACCATGCGTAATGTAAATGGATTTTGAAATCATGATCAGCCGCCACAAATCGTTAACGATTTTTTGTTGCAGTTCCGGTTCAAAATTACGATTTACATAATCTTTATATTTTTCAATATATTTTAAAGACGACTTGATAACCTTATTTATATGACAAACTCGTTGTAAGAACAAAGAAATACTTACAAACCGTTTTGCGTTTTTCTACTAAAAACCTTTTTAACAAAAATGCTTCAGCGATCCTTTAAGGTCTATGTAGGACAGGCGAAGACTAGAAACTTATGAGGATTTCGTGAAAAGTAAATATTTAAACTTAATCAGCCCTATCACAAATTGCATTGTAATCGGAAACTTTTACGAATTCCGAAAAAGCTATTACCAAAAAAGTTCCTAGTGGAAAATCGCATACAATTTTGCATTACGAACGGATTTCCTGATACGGTTTTTCGAGATTCGTAAAAGTTTCCTATTACGATGGATTTCGTGATAAGCTTGAATATTGAAGATAGGGATTATAGATTCGAAACATCATAACAAATTGTATTTAAAAAACAAAATCCATGAATTTAGAAAGCTTTATATTTCAAAAACTTGATATGATAGATTGATTTTAAAGCTAGATTCGAATTAAGGACATCAAAAAACCTTTTAGAAGTAGAATTTGATTGCCAGTTAAAAAACTTGTTGACTAGTGTAATTTATCAAACTCTAATGTAGAAAGAGCATATTGGCATCACTTTTTATCATAGCCCAACTGTCACTACACTGTCTGTCAAATTCTGACATTTTCATTGTCATTTTATTTTTGGTAGAGCAGTACGTCCAATAGAACTTCATCCGCATAGGTATTTTCTTTCCTCAGACAATGGGCGCAGTTTCCTTTTTATAAATTAATTTTATTTTTAATTATCTTACAAATAGCCATTATGCTTAAAAAATCGTTTAACTTTTAAAATACAATCACCAAATATATCGCTCGCCATCCAAATACATTTCGCAGACTCCAATAAAACCAATATGAGAAATTGAACACGAAAAAACATAAAAAGTGTTTTCGTGTCGCGGATTGGGAAAAATATATTTTTATTTCTTTTTTGTTGTTGGAGTTGGTTAAATTTTCTCGCTGTTTATTGACGGATAAAAAATTAAATTTACATCCAGTAAACAAATAAGCAGTGAGTCTTTTTTGTTTTCATTTGAATTCCACTCTCGGGTTGATTTAAAAAAAACACCAAGATTGAGAAGATAAAGGCAACCATGACCGGGACACCGGCCAAACAGAAGTACAGCTTCACAAGTTATGTTAACTCTCCGAAGGTAAGCTTATTCAATAAACAATTTCAACCACAAAAATGTCTCGTCTAGTTTCATCTCGTGCGACTCTTTAATCTATTTCCCGTGCCCTCATTTAAAAAATGATTCTATACCTAAGTGTGTTGATACCATAATTGATTGCTTCCGCATCCCCTTTTTTGAGTGTCATCTTTTGTTAATGGTGCTGTTGCAAGTGTGAAACACTCACTAAAATAATTTGTTTTATTGCATTTAGGGCATAAATGGGTGTGAAGGTCTCCCAGATCTGCAGAGTTTAAAGCCAAAGCTGCTAGCAGGTAAGATTCAGTGGTTTAAGTTTAGCAAAAAGTACCATTTTCTTTTTTTTTGTCTTATCAGATGAACTAGAAGTGGCATCGGCTCCTGTCTATTTGTACCCGCCAACGAGTAAAATATCGGACAACAATCTACACGAAGCAATTCTGGGCCTGTTAACGGTAACAAATTTTAAATTGTCTTTCATGGCATACAATCCTGACGAGGTAAATTCATTCAATCTGTGTCTCTCACATTGACTAACTCTTAACACTTCCGATACTTGATTTAAAACTTAGCAACAAGGAGCATATCAAGAGAATCTCTTTCTGGGCAAAAACGATGTCACACTCAACAACATCGATTATATCTATCAAGTTGTGGATAAAAAGAAAAAGCTATTGCTTGTGCCAGAGCAGAAAATAAGTTCGAGAATAGATGCTCTTCATATAATTTGCAAGGTTTGAATTTTCAATCTCAATCTCACTCATAAACAATTGATTTTCACTTCACCTATATTTCTGGACAACAATAAACAAAAAAAAAACAACTTCTTTTCTTTTTCCTTCAAGATGCGATATTCTATAAATAACTTGTCGTTTTTTTTTTGTTTTTAATCTTCTTTGTCTACAGAACTTTCGTCTATTGAAATTCTCATTCAAAAGTACTGCGAGAGATCAAGGAAAGGTCATTGCATCGGCACTTGCTAGGTTCGCATTCCCATCACGTCATGACTTATCGTTTGCTTTTTGTTTCAAGTAAGTGTGATTTATAGTTTTTCTAAACTTGTAACAACTAACACTTATTTATGTACCTAAGTATATTTTTATTATGAAATTTAAACACATTTCTTTTTTTTTGTTTTAATTTTGTAACACACCTGAAGGGTCCGAAGGTAAAAATGTTTAGGTAGCGAATAGCATTACAAAAAAAAACATTATTTTTGATTCATTCCAGCAGTACATGTAGCCTAATAGATCCAATAGATTTTAGTACTATTCCTTTTTTTAAATTAACTTAAATACATTTTGTAAGTTGTAGTTCATTAAAATCGGGCTCCTTTCAATTAAAGTTTTCCGACCTCTTACATACATTCCAACAAAGTTAAATCAAATGTAAGGATTTTTACTCGCTTATGCCATTTATCTAAAATTTCAAACAAAATAAATTGACAAATTTGAATGCCAGTTCGATAACCGGGTTCTAGTCCGGCCCCGCCTTGTCACCTTTTTTTAACAAATCTTTCCATTTATCCCGATAGTGAGCCGAAGATGTCGTCTACCCTAAATGTACTACAAAAGACTTCGAGTCAAACAAAGGTCGCGAACAAAAAGTCCGGTATGCACCTAAAGCCAAAAAATCCTTTTAGTTAATGCATATGAAGAAAGTCGTAGTTTTCAGAACTTTATTCGAATTTTTTATGTGTCCTAAAAACTATTACAAAAACGCAGTCGAACATTTTGTTGACTTCCAAAACTTCAAGACAAAATTTTGTTTGGTATAAAGCTGTTATCATAATTTTTTGATGTGAATGTGGCTTCATTTTTGCATTTTCACAGTAATTGCTTTATAAAAGTCTTATCACTTGATTTTGTCAAGGTATTTGACAGAATAGGCATACATATAATTCTAAATAAGCTAACTCAGTGGAAGATTGGCCCTAAAATTTTCTCATTTATAAAATCATTTTTGTCAAACAGACAATTCAGAATCAAAACAAATAATTTCTATTCAACTATACATATATAAATTAGAAAACGGGATACCTCAAGGCTCACGCCTCTCAGTGACCTTGTTCATTATAGCATATAACGATATAAGCGGGATTATATTGAAATATAAAAACTTAAATCACATCCTTTACGCGGACGACTTAATTTTACTGTCTTAATGTAACGATAAAAGCCGTACTAAGGAAATACTTACAGATTTAAACGAATGGTGCTCCCACTCAGGGTCCATCATCTCACCTAATAAAAGTAAACGTTTACATATTTGTAAAAAAAGAAATTGTAATACATTCAACATCAATCTATATACTTATCTAATACCAAATGTTAACATCTTAAATATTTTAGGTATTACTTTTGATAAAAATTTTAGTTTTAAGGATCACGTTTCACTCCTCAAAAAAAAGTTAGCTACCAAGCTAAATATAATCAAGTATTTATCCTCAAAAAATAGCTATGTCCACCCCAACACACTTATTAATGTTACTAAAAATATAATACTATCAAAGATTGTCTATGGTTTGGCTATCTACGGAAAATGCTCAAAAACAACACTACAAATTATCAAACCCTCCTATCACTCCGCAGTCAGAAGCAGTTTGCAAGCTTTTGCTACCACACCAATAAAAAATATGCTCATGGAAGCTGGCCTTCCGTCCATTGAACACCGCAGAGACCTCGCCTCGCACCAAAAATCTGCCAGTCTTACAAGTCCCCAATAGTTGACGATGGCAAGAAGATTTTACTGCGTAAAAAAACTCCAAAATACCCATCCACCATGTACATTGCACTAAAATCTTCTGCAATCATTGGCATCACTCCAACAATCACGAACTGAATCCCGGAAACACCCCTCCATGGAAAATTCCAACAAACTCGTTGAACACCTACCTATCATCTCTCAAAAAGGATTCTACAAATAAAGAAACCTATTCGCAACTATTCCACGGTATCATAGACAAATACAGAAATAATTTATGGCATATTCTGTACACAGACGGATCTAAATCTGACAATGGCACAGGACTTGCAGTTGTTTCTGAAACATCTGGCGTGCTTTACACTACGAGACTCCCTAATTATTTCTCAATTTACTCCACAGAAGCGCACGCTATTCTTAAAGCTACAGAAATAGCGAACACGGGAGCTAAGAACGTCGTTATTTACTCCGACAGCCTTTCCACCATAAATGCAATCGGGAATGTCAAAAACCGCTCACCAATAATCAATAAACTACGAGACAACATATTCAAAACAAAAATAAGCTTTTGATTCTCTGGATCCCAGGACACTCAGGTATTAAAGGAAACGATCTGGCAGATAGTGCAGCGAAGAACGCTTCTGAAGAAACAAATATTAATACCCTTCCACCTTCTAAGGGAGATTTCCTGAAATTAGTCAACTCTTACTGGGAACATAAGAGTCTATACGACCATCAACCCAAGAGGAGAACCAAATATGTATCCAACAGAAACGACTACTAAAATGAACAAATGCTTCTCACGCCTTCGACTCGGACACACCCAGTTAACGCATTGCCATCTTCTTAAAAAGGAAAACCCTCCACTCTGCCACCTCTGCCACCTCTGCCAATCCAGTCATATCCTAACACATAAGCATCTTATTTCCAATTGCTCCAAAATCAATGATCTTTGTAAATCACTTTCAAACAAAAAATTAGTTGACCTCTTATCAACACCCTCTATAGAAAACATAAAAAATGTATATAAAATCCTAACAATGCTTAAAATTGAAAATGTTATCTAACGAATATACCTACTTAAGTATGTGTGGGGCTGTCGGAGATATGTGATCTTACTTAGCTACCCCGAACCTCCGACAGCCCCATACATACTTATATCTTACTATATTATATTGTGTACAACATATTTTGTAAATTCTAGCCGCAAGTCCTGGTAGCTAGCGCTTTTAAAAATTTTGTATTGTAATATAAATTAATTTATATTGTAATAAATAATAATAATAATAATAATAAAAGTGGTTTCAAAAACCACTTTGAACCGCAATAATGTTCGTTTATCGGGTTCTCCATCGGTTCCCTATGTCTTCAAGGTTAGACAACAGCCCAAAAAGTAATAGCCGCACTTTGGCAGCATTTATACGCTTATGAAAGCAGTATTGGGACTAATACCTCTTAAACCCTTTCGGAAGAGAAATATAATGTCCAATGAATTTAATATATTCCCCAGATCCATTTCAATGCTAGTTAGGGCTATCGACGCTCAACAGATCATTTGTTAGCACCTCAACTCTTAAAAGTTGTTGTGGAAAGAGACAAACGAGTTTTAGTGTGGCACGTGAGGAATGAGCAGAAAATAATTATTTTTTCCTATAAAAAGATTTGAATCGTTTAAAAAAACGATAAAATGTATGCGACATCACCATATCAAACTAAAATTGATACTTTAAGGTTCAAACATAACCATCAATTCGCTGTTATAGACATATCCCAAGGGAAAGGGTTTAACATATACCCTTTTCATTGAAGAAAGATGGTTTCGCCTATAGGACTTTGATGAGGCATAGAAAACCAATACAACACAGACGCGTCTCAGGGTTAAGAAAAGCTCTCTCGGGAAGTTCATATTTAAATTAAATTTAGATTATTTTTGTGTGGTCAGAATTCGAGAGCTTACCTAAAAGACTTCTAACATTAAAACTGACTGCGGTTAATTTTAGCCCAACTATTTTTTAATTTAAACCCCTTCGGAGAAGAAAAATAATGTCCAATGAATTGGATATATTCACCAGACGCATTTCAATGCTAGTTAAGGCGATCGACGCTCTACAGATCATTTGTTAACACCTCAACTCTTAAAAGTTGTTGTGGAAGGGGACAATTTGAGAAAGATGGTTTCGCCTAAAGGATTTTGATGAGGCATAGAAAACCAATACAACACAGATGCGCCTCAGGTTTAAGAAAAGCTCTCTCCGGAAGTACATATTTAAATTAGTTTTAGATTATTTTGTTTGGTCAGAATTCGAGAGATTACATTAGAACTGAACGGTTAACTTTAGCCCAACTATTGTTTAATTTAAACTAATTTTATCGCTAAATTGATGAATTAAAAATGAAAACAAAATATGATGTATGTATGTAGTTGCTAATTGGTGTTTTTTCTTGCAACAGAAGTTATGCCCAAGAATAAAACACCCTTTAGGTTTTTAAATTATAACTTTCCTGGACAAAATTTTAAACTATGTTTACAAATTGGAAGTTCATCTCGAAGCAAAGTAAATTCAACTCGTCAATTAGTTTGCATTAAAAATCATAAATCACAAATCATTTTTCTCAAACAAATTCCAAAAATTAACAAGTTAGTTAGTTTTTTTCCCTGCTTAGTTATTTGTCTTATAAATTTTGTTTTATGTTTACTCATATCACAAAGATCCCTATAACCAAGTCACCTTATAATAATTTTCGATAATTTGCTTTATGTTCACAGAGAACATTATTACAACACAGTGAAATCAACCGTCGCTATGTTTACAAGCCAAAACGACTGGGCAAAAGAACTCATACGTTGCGGTGTTGAAGACTTTCGGGTAGTTGCAGCCCATACAATAAAAAAAGACAGTGGTCTTCCACCTCATTTCGTCATCCCAAAGTGTTACGACATTGAAGATTTCAAGCAGCATTATTCATCGTTTAATGATTCAAGAAGTGCTTTCTGGGTTTGTTTATATTTTATCATTATAAAAATTTTGATGAGTGAATAAAATAACTTTTTGTTTGTCTAGGTTTACGGTTATGCGGGTGCAAATTTAATCCGAATGGGTGAACTTAAACCAGAAATTCCTGAAACGACTATTGAAAATGTCACCCTGGAATTAATAAGAAAAAGTGACGCCGAACGAAAGCCTCCGCATATAATGAACCTTTCCGAACGCCTACCAAGTATACAAGACATTCAACAGGGTTATTTGAAGTTCCGACAGATCTGCACTCCTGATAGTCCTAGACAATTTCTAATGCAAGAAACCAAATATCTAACTTTGCTGGAAAAGTCCGGTTGGCTTCTGTATGTTTCCCTCTGTCTGAGCAATGCATCCGAAGCTGCCACACAAATGCGACAAGGCACAACAGTTGTGCTGCAAGAAAACAATGGTCGCGACTTATGCTGCGTCATATCCAGTCTCACACAAATTATACTCGATCCTCTATTTCGTACTATTGATGGTTTTCAATCGCTGATGCAAAAAGAATGGGTGGCTCTGGAACATCCCTTTCTGGATCGTTTGGGTCATGTTTTCTCAGCCGAATCGTCTAAAGAGAGTCCTCTGCTCCTTCTTTTTCTAGACTGTGTGTGGCAGCTTCTGCAGCAATTCCCTGAAGAATTCGAGTACAGTCAGACGTATTTGACAACGATTTGGGATTCAGCTTTCCTGCCAATATTCGATACATTCCAATTCAATACGGAGCTAGAACGATTTAAGGCAACAGAAGTGAGTTTAATTTTGTTTTTTTTTTAACTAAATTGAAAACAAAAAATACTTACAAAATGTGTGTTTTTATTGAACAGGAGTTAAAATTAGTTTTGCGGCCAGTATGGGACTGGAGCGAACAATTTGCTGACAAGGATAAGGTTTTCTTTACGAATCCCTTCTACCAGAAGCGACAAGAGGTCTTGAGTAGAAAGTCTATTGCGATTCCACCGAATGCAATCCGCTTACCAGGACTACAAAAACCCGGTTCAAGGATGACTTTCGATCCAAGCTTATTTTCAACTCAATCTACTGTTCCAAAGGTAATTAATTTTTGTTTGCTCTTATCAACTTTTTATTAAACAAAAACCATGACATTTATTTTAGGATCGTTTTCTCGAACCAAAACATAATATAAGCCATCTGGAAATATGGGAGCAATGCTACTACCGATGGATTCCAATTCTCGAAATCAAATCTGGGGGTTTCCCACAAATTGAACTCTTCCATAGGCTTTTACTCAACAATATTGGCAAAATGCAACGAGCACTAGAGACACGAGACTTTGATGACCTTCCTGAAAGCGGCTGCTGGGCGTCAACAACAACAACAACGAATACAAGTAGTAGCACATCAGCAGCATCAGCTGGGGCATGCACCAGCAGCAGCAATCAGCAATCGGATGACAACGAAACTGTACAACTAAGAACAAAATCGAATGATACAACACCAACGAACAGTCCAACTCAACTCCAGTGTCTACCAACTATCACTTCATTCTTCCCATTCAGCACTTATACCGGAGATTCAACTCAGCTAACTGATATCCTCACCAATAGCAATGAACTCATTATGGAGGGTTCCATAATGGAAAGACTATCCATTGCTCAGTTTCCCGATTAAAAAAAAAAAAAAAAACAAACAAGACCTTGAATAACCATTATTTTTTTTACAAAAGAAAAGAAAGAGCTATAAAACTTACAATATACATATATATTTTTTAAAAAAAGTATTAATTTTCAGTTCGATTTTATTTTATAAACAAATTCGAAACGAATTTAAATTATAAGAGAAAAGCGATGAAAAATATATAGATTATTTTTTAAGTAAATTTAAAAAGAAAGAATTTAATTAATTAATTATGATTATGATTATAATTAACACAAGCCTTAATAAATGATTAGCAATTTTTATTTTATTATTATTATTTTTTGTTTTTGTAAAAATCGTATATACCTATATAACTACATATATAATAAATTATGTATCACTTCAGTTTAACTCCACTTACTTACATACAACTTATTAGATAGATGATGTTATTATATTATATATTGTAAACTAAATATATATATATATACTATACGTATTAAATTTACATTTGTTCTGCATTTCATTATAAAAGAGCAGTTTGTTTTTTGAATTATAACTCAACCTATAGCGCCATACAAACAAAAATATTAAACAAACAGTTTATTAACATGCCTCAAAATTAATTTAAAGAAGTTTATATTTATATTCCTTGGAATACAGACAATAGCCCAAAAATATATGTATTTAATTATGCACTTTTATATTCGCTTTTTTATTATATTTTGCACTTTCCTTCTAATTTAGAAAACAAAAATTCTTTTATTTTTCGTTGTGTATTTCATTTATTCATACTTAAAAAGATTTTATTATTTTTCAAAGCACACAAAATATCATTAAAATAATAAATACATTTATTATATTGAAAATAAATAAATATGGAAAGAGGAATATTATTAGGTTAAAATGATGGAGCATTCAAAATATATTATTTACAAAGAAAAACAAAAACAATGTTACGTACAAGTTTCTCTTTTTATTTTAATTATACTTTAACCCTTATTTATTTGTTACTGTTGAAATAAAATTTTAAAATTTGATTACAAATTACTTTCTTTTTAAATTGGAAGCATAAATAGATTTACGGTATTGGGCGTAAATCAAAAGTGTCTTTATGCAACGGACTTTACCTGAACCACATTCGCTTAGATAGCTGAGGCACAGAATGCCCGATGGTTGATTGTGCGTTTATTGAACTCTTGACATAGATGTCATGCACATTATCTGGATCTTATTATCCATACAACTATGAACAAAACTTAACTGTTAGTAATTTTGTTGGGCTTGAGCACTTATGTAAGGTAAACTTAAAATGTAATCATTTAATTTTAGTAGAATATATATATTTTTTAATATTTCTTAATTTGTGATATTAAAGAAGAAAAATTATTCGTCAAGATTTTGGAGTCCATTTGCTGCAGGCTTTATAAAAGCTGTCCAAAAAATAGAAACACTTAATTTAAACTTACAAAATCAATATATTTCGACAGAAAATTTTAATTAATTTTATTTGTTAATAGATTATATTTGGTATTTAGTTGAAAAATTCTTGTTTTAGTCTGTATTAAATTATTTCTATTAAGGGGTCATCCCATGTGACGGCCTGTATTTTTAGGAATTTTTAGGATTCTTTTTTTAGAACCAATAAATAGATACAACTTTATTAAGTTTATTTTCATTTATTAACATAGTTCGACAGTATAAATATAAAATTTGAATTAAAAATATTGTACAGAACACGAGTTACACCGGTGTGAACAACACCACCTCGAAAAAATGGGCTCGCACTTCCTCCACGATTCCGGCTGATTGGCTTATCTAAAACAAAAAAAGTAAACGGCGTTTTAATCTGTGGAATGAACTATCATCAAATGAATATACCAAAAATTGGACTTTTGGGAGACATTTGAAAAAAAAAGTCGCGAATTTTGCGTTTTTTTTTTTTTGCTATAAAAAAATCGAAATATTTGGAATTTTTGCTTGTCGATAGTTCATTCCATGCGTTTACATGTGCTGAATCCAACCCATTAAATTTCAAGTCATTCGGTCAAGCCGTTTTTGAGATACCATGGAGGAAAGTTTGAAAAACACAGTTTTGAGAAAAACTCGTTTAAAGTTTCAAGTCCTCTTAACTATGAAAATATCCACTTACCTTTCAATTGACGATGCCTGGTCCATAGAGTATTCCTTCCTCTTCTTCTTGAAACTCTTTCAAAGCAGATTGTTCAGCTCTTGAATCAATTCTAGCTTGTTTAACGGCATCACTTACGCGCCGCTCAGAACGTGAGATTCGCTTTTCATCATGTTTCTCCACATAAGTATGGGCTTCGCGGCCTATAGGGCATCCCATAACCGACATTACTTTCAAATTACCTTCCAAACCTTCATTAAAGATGATAAGTAGGATCCCTTTGTAAGTTTTACTGTCACCATCGCCGATGTATGTAAGATACTTTACCCCATATTTTTTTTTTTTTTACACTTCAGAATTTTCAGAAATTAGTTAGCTTATAGCAAGCTTCAAACTACGATCAGAGGATCATCATAAGGGCATGTGTTAGTTGTTAGTAAGATAATAATACAATTAAAGCCTAACACACGCACAAAATACAAAACATAATTAACATTTAACATGAATTATTACAGAACAACAAAAAATGAAATAAAGACGTTTACGATAGTGGAGCACTGGTTCTAAACATGGACCTGCTGTATCTTTAAAACGACTTCGAATTTTGAAAAATCCCTTTACTACCGTATTCTAGACATATTAAACAAGCAATTTATGAAAAAAAAATCGATTTTTTGAACCCATCACATGGGATGACCCCCTTAAGCATAGAGCCAACTTGGTACTGATATTTTTTTAGAGGAGTTGAGTAGCACATTTCAGTTCTACATCTTCAATGGTTCGTTTTGTTAGAAGACTTAAGTCAAATCAAGATATTAAGAGTACATTATAAATTATGGTCCCTCGTTATCCTGATTTAAAGGAAACATAATTTCCATCCATAACAATATTTGGACACACAGTCACCCAAGAGAAGTAACGATTCGTACTAGCATGTCTCATATTGGATGACGTACAAAATTGTTATACAAATTAATTCTTATTTCGACACTTTTAAGTGCATTTCACCCCTCCTTTACGCCTTAAAGGCATCATGATTTATGTAGTATCCGCCTCCGTTTTTTTTTTTGGAATTACACCTTTTTATGGGAATTGTGCGTACATAGGTAGACTAGCTTTTGATTTTCTCGTTAAAGTTTCCTATTCTCTAAAATTAATTTTAAACGGATAGGTTGGATTTCTTTGGATTATTAATTTGTATGTCATTAAAAAAAATTCTTGCAGGGATTCGGCGAACTGTCGCGATCTCATTTCTGGATGTGTTTCTATTATGTAATATGTAGTGGCACTACAGTCTTGCAGTCTTCCTCTGCATCCATGTGCTATGTGGTACATTTTTTGAAAACTTAGACAGAATTTGCTTATAGCAATCTCAGATTAAATATCTCACAAAAAATTTGAGGATTGTAAACAACATTTTTGAAAGTGTTTCTATTATTTTGACCAGCTAAATTTTAAATCTCTATGTTTACTTTTGAAATTTTTAAATAAATAGCTTGAAAATATATGCTTCAAACGAAAGAGAAAAAATGTTCTTATTATTTTGCATGAACAATTTTTTAACATTCAATCTTAAAATTTGTTGTTAGTGCTTTTCCTAAAATCATATTGATATTTATCAGCCCTATCGAGGTAACCGTCGGAGCGGAACTTTCTCCGCAACGCATCCTTTTTCGGAGATTGAATTCCGGTTTGAGGTAGCTGTCATCGGAAGAAATTTTACAAACATGAGAGAACGCAATGCGATGGATATAAATTTCAGGCAGAGATGTGCAAATTAACCGATATATCGAAAATGTGATATATTTTCGATAATATTTTATAAAATAAAGACAATAAGCGTTTTAAACCATGAAAAATTGGTGGCAGAACGTAATTTATTGCTTATAAAAAGTATTTTTTTCAATTATTATGCGCTAGCATTTTTAAGACATGTAATATTTTGATGCAACGATTTTTAAATAAAAACTATCGAATAAAGTCCCCTCCCTATTTCAAACATATGTTTTTGTTTCCATTTGAAGTGTTAAAAGAAAAAGAATAAATTGAAAAAAAAACTGTTGAAACATAAGTTTTATTTATTTATTTGACTTTATACAAGCAACAATAATAAGAAATGGATAGTGTTGGTTTATTTTTGGACGCTGAATCCAATGAGCTAAGGGCGCAAAATAAAGAAAATAGGAGAACATTGCGAAATGAAAGCAATATACGTGAACTAGGTATCTGACGCGGCGTAAGTAAACTTATCTTCGAATCTAATTCTTATTCTTCTAATAATTCTACGATTCTCTTCCAGATTCAAGAAAAACTTTCGCCTGAATAAAAATACGTTTGCTTTTGTTTTGGAGCAGATTCAAGACAAATACAAAACAAATCATCGGTCTGATTGTGTCACTCCGGAACATAAATTAGCAGCTTGCCTCAGATTTTTTTCCGAGGGAAACTACCAACATGGTGTTGGAAAAGATTTTCAATGTCCAGTTGGCCAGTCGACTTTTTCCAGTATTTTATTTGCCTAAAAACAAATATTCCATTATTAATAACACAAGATAACGAAAATAAAGTTAGTTTTTGTATTACTTACATTTTAATTAACTATTTTTTAAAAAAAGAAAGCACTTTCCGCAACAAGAACTTGTCGGAGGACTTCGGAAAATTTGTGTTTGTATCTGTCAAGAATAAAACCAAATAAAGTACTTCATCGCAAAGCATCGCATGCAAATTACATGCGTTGAATTTTGTCGGAGAGAATGTCCGATCAGCTGATCGGACAACTACCTTGAAGCAAAATGTCTCCGATTCGGAGGAAATCGGAGGGAATTCCGCTCCGACGGTTACCTCGATAGGGCCGTATATTAGTGGAAGCCCTATGAAAATAAGAGGTTGGGTACAAAATTCAAAAAACTTTACAACGTTTGTATTCAGTTAATCCATATTACACTTGGAAGAATTTAAATCTTCCAGTATTTAGTTGTAAAATACAAAAAATACAAAAATAAGTTCAATTTAATTTGCAGAGCTTGAATTTAAAAAAATATTATCTCCGTAAAAATGATCTGTAATAATTTTTTTATCAGCTGTTTCTTTTTACAACAAAACAATTTAAAAAACTACATCTAAAATTTGAATGCATCCAATATAAATGTAAAATTTTGAGTTAGAGAATCGAGGAGTTTACTTTTTAATGAATTCCACGTTGCTAACTCTTTAATTCGATTCTCAAGTTAAATCTTTCGAATTCGTAAAATTTGTTATTAGAAAATCAAATTTTATTTGTTCTAAAGTAAGAAATTTCGTACTTGACAACTCTTATGTTCGTTTCTGAAACTTTGTTCGATACTTATTTATCATTCTGAAAGGTTTACCTTTTTAACTTGATATACAAATATACATACATAAGTCATCAAACAATCAATTGAATTGCCGGAAGCATTCTGATATGTTCCTATAATACATTGCTCGAAGAGATACAGATACCTGGAATCTCCTATGAAACACTGGCATTATAATTTTATTCATTTGTATACAAAAAAGCAATAACCATTAATAATCTTATAGTTGAAAGTCTCTGTTTTTTCCAAATTTTTGTTCATATCTATAGTCACATTTTCAACAAATAAACTTTAATAATTAATCAATGTCTTTTAATTGTTCTTCTTTTATATGTGCAAATCAACATGGTTTTGTTAAGAAAAATCTACGGCCATTAATTTATTTAAATTCTCTTTTTTTAGCTTGGATTCATTCGAAAAACGTTCCCAAGAAGATTGCATCTTTCAGATTTCAGTAAAGCATTTAATAGATGAAGTCATAGAAAAGTTCGAAGTAAATTAAATAAAATTGGACTCAACGATTATTATGTTGTATGTGGATTTTGGTGTTCATTTTATTTATAAATGATTTTTCATCCATATTACAAAATTCATTGACATCAATGGTTGCTAATGATGTATCTAGTTTTTATGATTTCGGAATCGTATTAGACTCAATATTTACATTCACTGACCACTTTATTTATGTTTCTAAAAAGAGTTTATCG
The DNA here is from genome assembly GCA_951509635.1 of Eupeodes luniger. Taxonomy (NCBI): domain Eukaryota; kingdom Metazoa; phylum Arthropoda; class Insecta; order Diptera; family Syrphidae; genus Eupeodes; species Eupeodes luniger. Next base: position 127,294,876 of record OX608075.1, on the reverse strand, counting down.
AATTCTGAAAAGATTTTTCCCGTGATTTCCGTGATCCTTATGTAATAAAAATTGTTTGTTTCTTTTGCCAGTCCAATTCTTGAATACGGGTGTGTTGTATTGGCACCATACTACTATATTCACTTAAATAGACTTAAATTTATAAACCTCCCATTTCTTTCTGGTCTGCTTCATAACTGGAGTAATGAATGGATCTCTTAAATGTCCATTATTTCTCGGTCGAATAGGTTTCAAAATGAGTCAAACTAGCTGTAGGTTGAATTTTCGAAAAATCAACTTTTTTTTATCTTAAATTGTTCTCTAGGATCTTAAAAATGTGCCAAAAGATTATGGGCGGTAAAAACCATTAAGTACACGGTTTTCAAATTTTTGTATTAAATGTATCGCATATCTAGTCATGATTTACTACAATAATTTAAAATCTTGAAAAACGTTTATCTTAATATGTCTTTTTAAGTTTGCCGGACTCATATATCGGACAATTTTTTAACCGATTGAATTGATATTTGGAAATTACATTTTGCATCGAAGTACGTAGGATTGTGACGATTTTGAAGGCAAGTTTTACATTTTTCACTTGCCAACAATAAGTGTATCGCAAAATCCTACATATTTTGTTGCAGTTGATATGTTCAATCCAAAAACATTATTTGATTAATTTTAAAATTACGGAAGCGGATATTCCCTTAAACACAGCCGTCAATTTGAATTTAATGACACCAAAAGAAATATTTAAAATCAATAAAACTGTCGAGTCTCCGTCATTTGTTTGAAAGTTGCAATAGTTTCTTTGCATTCGGAAAGATCTCCAATCCAAATAAGAATCGGAAATAACTCTCAAAACTCTTTTTACTTTCGAATCGAATTACAAAGTTTGACCCCAGCTGAAGACTTCTAACGGATTAGCTGTTGTAGTGAATGATGTTTTCGTGGGTATTTTGCGACATTTAGTCCAATGCGTTTCCCCCAGCTTAGACAGTTGGGTTTTCTAAGACGCACGCTTTAGTCGATGGCTATCGACGCTTCCTAAAATTAACAACTCTGATGTTCTGCAAATTATAAAATTTTCTATTTTAGTTATGTAAAATATATTGACACTACAATTTGATCGAATTATGTTTTTTTTTGTTTTTTAACCATTTTGCACTTTATTGGAGAAAAAAAGAAATAAAACAAAATATAACACATATACAATCATGATTATAATAATATATATAATAAAACACATTTCATGTAAAGGTATATTTATAAATAATTAACGTTTTTTGTAAAAAAAAAAAGAAGAAAATATTTATTTTTACATAAACGTTTGGTTGTAAGTTTAAAATTAAAATAAATTGTATAATAACATAATCTTTTTTGCTTAAATTGTTAATGATTTTTTGTTTAGTTTTTTTGTATAATAGATTTTTGAATATTTTGTTGTTTTTGCAGTTGAGATCGAATAAATCAAAAAAAAAATAAAAAATATATATAAATACATTTTACATAATATTAATAAAATTGGGCGTACCTACATCATAATTAGTTGTACGTCATTGCAGTAATAATTACTTTATTAATTTTTAAAAACTTGTTTCTATTTTCTTTTTTTGTTTAGTGTAGACATAATAAAACTTTATTCCTGTACAAATTCCGTATGTTAAGCACACTTTACCTATTTTTGTTTTTCTTAATTAAATAAAACTCTCCTCTACGAATAAGGATTTCAAATCCATGTACAAATTACTCAATATTTTATGTTTAGCGTGTTCAACTAATATTATTTGTTCTTGTTAACGTTTTTTTTTGTTTATATCAACTCTAACTCTAATATTATAAGTATTAATTTTGTTTGTTTTGATTTTATGTAAGATTTACTAATTAATTATGTGAAACGTATTACTAGATTAAATTAACTAAATTAACTTAAGATGCTCATGCTGCTATAATCCTAATCAGGCGGCAAGTAGGAAAATAATCGGTATTTCTCTCGAATATGTGGCCGAACATCTTCACGCTATAAAGTTAAATATTTTTGTTGTTAGAAATGTTTTGTTTATGAAAAATTATATCGATTAAATTACCATTTCAGCTAATCTCTCCAAAAATGGTAAGACTTTCAAGAGCTCAGAATCGTTTTGATCCATAAACCAACTTTCTATCGGTATACCGTTTTCCAATTGATATCTGTTAAAAAGTTAAAATTAAGTATTATTTAATTGAATTAAAACAGAAAACAAAATTACTTACCCAAATGCCTGAGGGGAATTGTCTATAATAATCGTCTTGGACAAATCTCGCCCAAGTATGGTTAGATCTTTTATGTAGTTACCATTAACGAATACACAATGTTCACGAAACAATCGATATCTATTTATTTAAATTTCCAATTCTGTTATTTACAATTTAATTAACAAGCAAAAACTTTAATACTCACTTTATCCACTTTCTTTCTGGATCGAGTAAATTTAAAAGTTTATCAGCATATACCCTTTTTGATGCGGTAAACAGAATGACTTCAAATATCTGCGAAACTCTTTCGAGGAACTCACGAAAATGCGGACGTGTCCTAACAAATACTGTATATTTACAATCCTTGAAAATAAAATAAAATTGTTAGAACTCAATTAAAATATAAATTCATCGCTCGAATCTTACTTGAAAGAGAACAGGAAATTTGAAACTAGCGTCAGACAACTCTTGCAAACTGCAGTGTACTAGCGTTTCATCTAAATCCAGCACCAGACTGAATTCGGGACTCGACCGAGTTCTAAGTGGAAGCGCCGGGCACTTTGCTCGCATTTCCGGTGTTAGGGGAGGTAAATGCTTGATAAACACATACGGATCGAAAGTATCCCACTGCATCTCTTCTTGACGGGTATCGGGAATTTCCTCCACCTCAGGACATTCCTCTTCTAAAGCGGCAACATGGGCCAGCGAAATCGGTGTTGTGCATCCCTCCAGAGCGGCTGTGTACATCAAATTGGTCATAGCAGCAGTTGTTCCATGAATATCCTGCTGATATGATTGATATGACGCCACGTTGTGTATCAGAGTGTCCACTTCAATCGTATTTCCACCGTAGGCGGCATTGCACTCCGACGACATGGACGACGATGATGATGAAGAGGAGGAACTATTGCTAGCACCAAGACCAACCTCACCCATAGTGTCCTTGTTCGGAAGATTTATGGAAGAGAATATCGACGTCGGACTAGAGGGAAGATTAGTTAACGCTTTAAGATTTTCAATAGCCGTTTGGTGTTGATAGTAGGACGACGACTGGGATGACGACGAATCTTGTTCGTATCCAGTGCACGAGGTATCCGAAAAGTGTCCACTCTCCGTGCAATTCAACAACGTGTGCGCCAAAATCGGATTGTAGGGTAATAAATCAGCAATGTGAGAGTAATCTGAGTTGCTCATGGTTACACTGGCCATCAGGGTAGCCGCTGCTGCTGCCGCAGAAGATGTTGAGGGCGATGAGTTCGACGAAAACACCGAGTTATAAGATGTGGTGTAGTTCTGCTGATAAGACTCTGAAGATGACGGTAATGTCTTCTCGGTTTCAGGTTCATCGAACATGGAAATCGATATAAGGTCCTGGGAACTTCGCGGAAAATTGTAGAAACCAAAATTAGATGATGTGGTGGTGCTACTGGTGCTGAAGAATTGTGACGATGGAGAAAAGTAATTCTGTTCAAACGTCGCAGTCGAGTTGGAGGCAGGAGCAAGGAAAATCGGCGACTGCTGCTGACTATTGCATGATGTTGTGACTGTTGATGTCGGTGATCGAAAATCCAAGAACGCAGAGCTAGAAAGACCACAGAAAGACGACAAAGCCGCATCGGTGGCATTTTCTGAAGAAACGCAACACAATAGGTCCTCCGTGGTGGAATCCACTTCAGTGGAAATCATATCCAGCACCCCTCGGCCAGCCGAAATTGAAGGCAGTTGCTCGTAGTCGGTAGTGCTGTCACATTCGGTGATGCTTGTTAAATTGCTTTCATCTGGCAGAACAACAGATGATTTTGGTTGAGAGAGCTCTTGCGACGTCGATACCGGCTCCTCCAAAGGACACTCGGAAGGTTCTGTAGGCTCGATCGAAGAGCTAGTTTTGATACATTCAACAGTACTTCCTACAATCGATGATGTTGTCGATACACTGCAACTGTCCGGCTCTTCCTTATCATCCGCTTTGGTCTTCAGAATTGGGAGTTTAGCAAAGTTCGCTGGCAAAGACACATTATTCTCTGCGACTGCTGAAATTGCAATAACCAAATTTAATTTATTTGTTTATTTTAGTACAACATTCAAAATCTTACCATTTTTTGAAGCAATCAGTTTTTTCCGTGTACACACTCCCACTCCCGCTCCACTATTCTCGTAAAGAGCCAAACGAATTGCTTCTTTCTTATGCCATCGATTCTCTTTCTCAGTTGATTTTCGCCTTCGCTTACTGCTACCGGCCAATATTTTCTGCTGCTGTTGCGTTACGGCCAAAGACTTTGTTCTGGTTCCGATAGAACGTGGTCTTGTTAAAACAGCACTTAGACTATTCACTGCTGTTGTATTTAAACGTTTTACAATCGGCGATAGATTTTTATTGCACTTTGAATTTGTTATACTAGGGCTGTTGCTGTTGACGCTGCTATTGGTGGTCGATGAAGCCACAGCAGCTTGCGAAGTTGTTTTATTGCTAGCGGCATTATTATTTTGAGCTATTTGTAGGCTTTTTATGCTTTTCGGAGTTGGCTTCAATCGCTTTGGTGATATAAGAGCAACTGAAGCTGACGTCGAACGCATGCTCGAACGTCGCAAACGTCGATCTCTTCTATCGCTTCGAAGAAGCATTGTAAGGTTTTTTTGTTTCTTCTACTTTTGTAATGCTGCAAGAATAATGTAAATTTAAATTGATGAAATGCACTTTACTATTTGAGAAGAAGTTATAGCTAAAATACAGGTCACGGGGACCATTTTTTCAAGAGTAAAAGCTTAATTCTTAATGCGGATGCACGATACCAATAGAAAAGTATAGACGAATCTCAGGAAGTCGAGAGAAAGAACAAACAAATGAACTCAATTGAAAACCGTGAACCTACAGCCTATTTTGGGATGTAAAAATTCAATCAGTTTTATCACAGTCCTCGTCGGAGGTAATTCGTATTGTACTACGAATGGCAACAAAACCGTGTCATACCATCAACCCAAACAAAATATTTGTCCCAAAATTTGTAGTTTGTGAAAAGTGGCACCTCTATTCTCGAATTCGGTGTCAAGATTTAAGTTAAAACTAAACCTCTGATAGTTTTTGTTTTGCTATTTGTACCTAGTACGAATCTTTTTCGACGGGGTCTGTGATAAGGAATATTAAATTTACAAACGCATCTGGTAAATGCGACGAGATCTCGTCAAGCTCATTTAGTTTTCTTTTAGCATTGTGAATCAGGCCCTATGGTACATATACATTAAGCGAGACAACAAAAATAAAAACAGAACATCTCAAGACATTTTCTTAAGCAGTTGATGATCGAGCAATTAATTCTGTGCTAAGAAAGTGGAGACTTTTTTTATTTCACGCATACAGCAACGTACTACGGAATGAAAATCACAACTATATTTTTCTAATTTGATTTCATAGGTCTAAGAGATTTTATTTCACATTAGAAACTTACTACTTTCAAAATACAAACAAAAAATGTTTAGATAAGAACTAGTTCGTTTGAAAACAGAAAAAATTAGCCATTAGAAATACTCAACAGCTCAACCGATGGCGTAATCTCCAATCAATCAATCCAAACCCTTGTTAGATTAGCAGAATGTTTATGTAGGCTAATATTATAGAGACACACAAATGAATGAAGGAGTGTGATGAGATTTAGGTATCCATCAAATGAGGGGCTAGATCGCCTAGGTAAAAAAAACTAAACATCAATTATTAAAAAGTTCCTCAAACCTTCATCACTTCGTGTTATTCGTAGCTACCCAAACTTTGCCCATTTTTTCTCCTTAGCAACATCCTTTAAAAGCATACATGATACACAAGTTGAGTGTACCTACAGAGAGCCGTCTTTCATCGTTCGTCCACAAAATCACCTCCTTCTACCTCCCACACGACCACATCACACTACTCATGCAACGAAATGTGTTCAGCTTCGGCTGGTAGCATTTTCCGCCACCTCGAAATGAGAGGAAATCAAAGAAAAGCCTACATACGCTACGCACCTACCTACCTACCTATCTACCTAGGTATAAACAAATTGATATAAGAAAATACAGTCCCTCCAAAAGCCGTTCCCTATTCACTTGCAAAAACTGGTTATAGGTTATTTTTGTTTTTGTATTTTACACTTGTTGTACTTGTAGGTATGTGATATTAACCATAGCAATAGCAGAGAATGAGGCGCCGCGCCTCACTGTTTGTATATATTATTGTTTTATTTTTTTCTCTACTGAATCAAAGATTAAAGAAAAAAGAAATAAAGAAAAAAAAAACAAACAAGTAAAAATAGTGAATAGAGAAAACTGTGAAACAAAAAATGTTTAAAAACATTTTACGTCATTAGCAAAATAAAAAATAGGTGCGCAGTAAAACATAACGAAACTATACCCGCCCAAAAGTTGGAATAGATTTAAATATAAGATTAACAAAACTTAGGTATAAACATTATTAAGATATAAAACAAACCAGTCCCATTGATTTAGTTTTGATTGAGGAAAGTATAAGTATAGAATGCTAAAGGAGAATTGGCATACAAAAAATAATGTTAATAAATACGCAACGAAAGAATCTAAAAAATAAAACTGACAAAAAAACAAATAACAACAGAAGGAAAAAAAAAATAAAATACAGAAGGAAGACAATTCTATCAGAATAATAAAAAAAGAATATTTTTTGTTTGCGCGGTTCTACAGAGTTACCAGAAAAAATAGTTTATAATTTGTAGAAGGTACATAGAATCTAAAATCTAATTTTCAGATTCTAATTTGAAAAATATTTGTTACTTCTTCCGACTAACAATAACGTACTTGAGTCTTCTGGATAGAATTGAAAAAAGAGCTCTAAAAATGATAGGGTACCGTTTTCTTATCGAGACATTTGCTTCTCTTGAAGACTACCTTCTCAGAGGTAGTCTTAACTCTAAATTGATATCACATTCATATAATTACTTCGCATGAAGCCGTTTATTTGGATAGACCGAGGCTGTTACCCATCTTACTTCATTATTTCTTGTCAAGAACTAAGAAAGCCACTTCAAGTTGTTCGTCAGAAGAAATAATGACTTTTTGGTTTACGTTTTATATTGACCAATTACAACGGCAAGAAAAGAAATAAGAAGTATCAAAGCTGGACAGCTAAATGAGATAGTTTAATTTGTGACATTTTCTTTTCTTGCTGCTGATGATATCATTGACTTCTTAAAGAATGTTTCTAGTTTATATTTTGCTGAGTCATTGAATGATTGTTATTAACAACAAAGTGACCATAAACGCTTGTGTAAATGGTGTATAGCTAATAAGCGCTTCTTGGAAGTATCTAGGTGTCATTTTGTCATTTTCTAGGAGTTCCTTTGCATTATTCAGTTAAAAGTACGAAACTCTTAATACTTAACGTAAAGAAATATCTCAGTGTATTTTTTAATTAAAAACTCAGTTTTAGGATTAATTATAAATACTAGGTCTGAAAACATTAAAAAAGAAAATGTCACGTATTGTAGTCCATCGTCTAACTGAAATATTCGTATCCCATCTCTTAAAACGAGGAGTCTACTTCTTAGCCTACTTTTAGCCTCTTGCCGTGCACCGTCCAGGAATGTGTTATCTCGTTTCCACGTCATCGAGTAAATTATGGTTTCGGTTCGTTTTTGTTGCATCAACAATTACGACTTATATTATACCTACTTTCTGATTTAAGATCTCAAGTTAGCTTTATTTTGATATATGTACCTACATATGTAGGTATAAACAAAACGCAGTTTTTAACAATTTGTTTTTTATTAAGAATTCCATTAGACAAATAACCACTACTTATCTAAATACTTGACTTGGGTCACGGGGCTGTTTTGAATAGTCCAACAGTAGTCTGTTTTGATGGTCAATTTTGACTGTCAACCTTTCCTTGTTTCGCATAAATTGTTCGCTGAAAATTTTGGAGTGCTTGGCAGCTTTCACATAATGTCATTTTGATAATAAAAGCTTAATGTAACTAACTGCATTCTCACCTTCCATATTCAGAGCTTCAGATTGTTGAAGAATAGGAGGAATGATCTTATTTTTGTTGGTAAATGAAGCAATCGCAAAACATACACTAACTTTTCTTTATTTAGTCGAAAATGTATTAAAAAATTTGAAATAATCTAGTTTCTGGGTTGAAAACAACTACTTATTAATGTACATACATATGCATGTATGTATGTCCATAGGAAGTTCCAGAATTTTTTTTTTGATTCCTCAAGTTACTTCTGAGCAATTTAACTTTTTTGTTGTCATTTCTCTGTGTGTTAACCGCATAGATACAAGCTATTGTTCTAAAAAATAATGTATAAAAGTGAAAACTAAATAGGTGTTGCCCATAAACCATTACCTCACGAAAACCAAACGCATTTTTTTTTAATCCTCAACAATCAACTTACGCCTTACGCGATTCCACCCCTGGTACTGCTCCTCCATAGTTCAAATGTCTTGATGGAATCTCTTGCCTTGCTCTCAGATCACTCTGATTTTCACTGGCTCAACAGAATGGTGTAGCTGTAGCTGTTACCTGTAGCACTGTCAAAGTTAAAAGATACGAAAATACTATACATCGACACAATGAGAAGCTGTAGCTGTAGCTGTAGCTGTAGCTGCAGCGCAAGTTGACTCAACTTTAACTTTTGGCGGCGCTACAAGCTGCATTTGAGATGACAGATGGGGGAAACCCATTTCATTCTTTGACTTTTCACTTTTTTTTTGGGAACGTTCAATGCATTTGAGAATTTTTTCTGGTTTTGTAACTTCTTTATAGTATGCTATCATACAAATTCAGTTCAAATATAAATTTCATATGCGTTGAACATGCCCGATGCGGTGCACCATTGTGGGCGACCTTTGCTACATAGTGAGCGATTTTAGTGACAGCTTGTGCTACAGCGATTTTTTTAGCTACAGCTGCATCTCATTCTGTTCAAGGGGTTATCCCTGACCCCTTTTTATTTTATAAACCGTGAAGTTGTGGCGTACATGTTGGCTGTGTATGGGCAAGTTTACAACCAGCGTTGTGCTAAAGTGCCCAATTGGGCCATTTGGCCCCAAGATTTTTATTTAGGCCCCCTGCCCCGGGCCATCACGAAATGGCCCCAAAATCGTTAAATGTTGTTATGTTGCTTTTTATAAATAAAAATTGATAAAGTAATTAAAAATACTAACTACAAATGCAAAAATATGAAATATAACCTAATGTTTTATTCGATTATTTTCATTTCCTTTTCTTGTATTTCTTTTTTAATGTACATATCTACTTATACCTAACGTCTGACAATAAAAAAATAAACCATTTGAAAGTCAAAATTAATTAAAAGTCCTATAAGAAGAGAGTATTTGAATCGGTCGACTACATACTTAATATGTAGGACGTAGTTGTACAAATATTCATATGTGAAATCATATTTTGTCGCTCAGATGGTCGAATTTCGACCACACGCGATACTATAAATACGGAAAAAATAAGTGGCCCCAATAAAGGCAAAAAGGCCCCAAAAATGGCCCCAACATTTTTTTTCCTAGGAACAACGCTGTTTACAACGCACGTTTTGAAGTTTATCAACAATAGCATGTGTGATAACGACATGTTAATTCAATGAAAATAACAACACAAATGACCAATTGTTGTCCCACAACGCCATACACGACGAACATGTTGATAAACTTCAAAACGTGTTGTAAACTTGCCCATACACAGCCAACATGTACGCCACAACTTCACGGTTTATAAAATATTTCATAAACCGTGGATTTGTTGGCCAACATGCCCATACCCGAATGATTTTCAGCCCAACACCAACAAATGACACCAACATGTTCACCGTCTATGGCCAGCTTTATATAGAAGAATAGTTGGAGTCTGCTTTACATGTATTCCTCGACGAGAACATTGTGAACCAAACAACATTTAAAAAAAAACAACTCGGTTGATTTTAAGTTCAAATGTGACAAGTATACAAATTTGCCTGATAGCTGTATCCGTAAAGAAATGCAACTTGCATTAAATTCCGCTTCCAAACTACAGAAACGATTTAAAGTTAAATACAAAATTCCATCTGGCAACGTCAACAGCGAACATTCATTCAATTTACATCGCAATACATATCTACCCAAAACATACAAACGTACATACAAAACTAAGTTTCATAAAAACAAGTGAAACTAAAAACAAGACCAGCAGAAGCAGCAGAAGTGGAATACAGAAACTGAAACCAAAGTAGAAATTCGGATATATCCATCCATTGCGATTCGCAAACAATCCTATCCCCCTACCTCCTATGCCTTGCCTTACCCTTACTCTTGTAGGTGTACTTATATTTTATCTATATATTTATATATATATATACAATGATGTATATACATATACATATATTGTCAGCTAACTTCAAATAAAAAAAGAAACGAAAGCACGAAGTAAAATAGAAGAAAAATTACACCACAGAAAAAAAAAGTCGAATACAAATCAACACTTTTTCCCGCCTTAAATAAATTTTATCGAAAAAAAAACAAACCAACAATTATAAACAATAAAATAAGTTTTTCATGGATCTATAGATGCATTTTCAATTATTCAATTTAGAAATTTTCATGTTGCGACAAGAAAAATTTCTATCTTTCGTTGGTTGAGTGAAAATTTAATGCAAAACATTGCTGAAAGATGTTCGAAGTTTTTTCGATGGCATTTTCTACCGGCTATTTAATGTATTGACAAATAACTTACCGTTTTGGTTAAAGTTTATCACTTAATTTACACTTTATTAACATTTTCACTAATTTTTTAAAATTTATAACCAGAAAAATAAATACTTTTTAAGGGAATGAACTTCCGTCGAGCTGAAAACTAATTTGTAATACAACCCAATATGGCGGCCAAATTTTCCCCATGGAATACTGAAAGAAATCTTGAAATGGGCGAAAGAGACAAATAGTGTGTTCGTTTTGATATTTTCTATGTTTTTTATTCTTTCTTCAACTTAGGGTTATTTGCGATGTTTAGAAATGTTTTTAAATAAAAAGTGCTTTTTGTTTATAAAACAGAAAATTGTTTTGTTATTTTGTTTTAGATTTTAATGGTTATATTTTGATTTTGTATACAGCATTTTTCATTGAGATGTTTAGAACATTGCCCCATCAAGGAACACTAATGTTTCGACTGTGTTAATGGCCATATCGACGTCTTTCCTTTGAATGGTTTTCTTTTTGGATTGTGTCGTGCAATGGTATGCTTCTCTGGCTATGGAGCCAACAAAGAGTTCTGTGGCACGTGTGACAAGAAAGACAGCTTCATTTGATGCAATATGTAAATCAGGATCTAGTTTCATTATATTTCTTATCCTAGCCAAAGGCAATTGCAGAAGTTTGTTGTGCTCACTGGATTTCTCTAGAAAAATACAAAACAGCAATTTTTAATAGGAAACTTATTATGTTGAACAATAATGAAATTATTACGTTTATCTGAATGGGAAGCTGCTTCGCCGTCTGGTTCAACCTGTGCCGCCGAAGATTCAGTAGCCTCTACTTCTTCGGTAGCTTCTTCTATCTCTTGGTCGAAGCCTGGAGCAGCTTCTTCTGTTAAATCATCTTCGAAAAGATCTTCGCTTGCCATTTATATAAATTTTTAACACAAAATTAATATTTATTATTTTTTAAATTCAATTTTGTTATGCAGCCGTAGCGCGGGTAAAATTTGGGAAAATGTCAATAGTTGTCAAAAATTCAAAACAGTAAAATGCGATGTTTTTTCTCAGTGATGCCAAGAATCTTTTTCATAATTTTAAAAGGAACTTGTTCTTATATATTTATTCACTGAAGCACTGAACTTACGAAAGCAATCCGTGATTATGTGGCCCAAGGGCCCTATTTGTGTTAATCGTAGGTTAAAATTTAAGCATTTCGAAGGATTAAATGAAAGTTCATATATAAATTAAAGAAACGTTTTATGCTTAAGCCTCGTGAAACCCATCGAAATTTGAAATTGTTGAAACAGTCATACAAATATTGAAATCAAACATAATTCTTAATTTAATATTATTTCTAAAAAATATGTTAGAAAGCTGATTTATGAAGATGTCAATCATATGGATAAAACAGGATTAGACATTGACCTACTAGATATACATTGCTAGTAGCCAACTTCACATTGGTGTGGTCTAAACCTTACCGCTACTAGCCCTTCTGAAGGTTGATCGGAAATATGGAGAAACTTTTGAACTTGACTTTTATATTTTGTTTATTTTGTCAAACTTTATGATAATAGATGTTTTTAGTTTCTTTGAAAAATATTAGTAAACATTTGTTCCACCAAACCTACACGATGAAAAGCACAGCTAAAGAGGTTGAATAACTTTTAAGGAGGATTTTCTGTAAGAATATGAGTCAAGTACGAGTCCATTTCTAGAATTTCAATGGAATAAGGCTTTTGGTGTTTTTCTTTTGTTGGCTCTAAGCAGATTGCATTCAGAGCCCTCTGATATTTTTAATTATGAACCGTCATTTTAGTTGATATCACTAAAAAAAGAAGTGAAGTTTTCTTAGTCCAGATATTAGCTCGAATCGTTCATTTTATCCTGAGCAAACTGATCCGGCTCTGAGCTAAGTCTCGATGTAAAAGCCTTGAAGCTAAAAATAAAAATATGTTTTTCCAGCTGTAATACAGGTTTAAATGAATAATCTTGTTAAAACAATACAGAATGCTGTCCACGTTCTATTCGCGCCACTTGCCTTGTGATGGCACGCAAATCCAAAAAAACGAACAGTACATGGACTGCAACAGCTTGTGTAATTTCATCTGAATGCATCGACATTTTTCGAGTTTTTCTGGCATCACTTTCAGCTGTCAGTTTTTAGGTTATGGCAAGAATTTTTGTTATGACTTCTGATCACAAAATATTCTGAAAAAAATAATAATTCGAACAAAATTTCACAATATTAAGAAATTTGAAAATATATAAAATAAAATTCGTCTTCAATTCAACATGATTCCTCATGTTCGGAATTTAAAGTTCTTATTCCAGCAAAGGTAACGAATTAAAACTTATTCCTATTGAACAAGCAAAACAAATGTATATTTTACATAATTAAAGATTCCTATCCCCCAATTGTGTACGATTTCTTACAACCTCTACCCTAAATCAAGCTAAATCAACTCATGCCCGAAAAATCGACGAAATCAACGATGAACCAATAAAATTCTTTGGTAGTGGAGCAGCTTCCTGGCGAGCCAAAGACACTCGCAGTGGCGGTGCCGATGAAGCTCTCTGGTATCAACAGTATGTCATCTCGGGTAGTGTTGCAATTTTCTTGATTTACTTTTGCATCTTGAGAGAAGAAAATGATATTGATCAGAAGTTAGAAGGATCACTGTATGATCATATCGACGGTCTTGAAGAACAACAACTTGTTATTCGTTACAAGTATAATCGAGACAATAATGTTGATACTGCTGATATAGAGAAGCGTCTGCTTGAACTTGGCATCGATGCTAGGAAGTTGGATCAGAAGTAATAATGCCTTCGTTTTTTGATAATTGTCTTTTTTATTTATTAAAGTGAGAACAGAAATGTATGTTAAAGATATAAAGTTAATAAAAACTATAATAAAAAAATAATGTTGTGTATCTATTTAGTTTAAGTAGTATCGATGGTTAGTTAGTGCGTAGGACTCTCGAGTTAAAAGTCTTGGGTTCAATCCCTGCCTGTACCACCTAAAGTTTTTTTTCACGGGTACTCTCTTGGGAGGAATTGACAAATCTTCCAAGAGTAATTCTTGTCAAGAAAAGTGCCTTTTCAAATGAGACGTTGGGATTCGGCACACAAATTGTAGGTTCCCTACATTTCTGAAAGGACTCGCAAACAGTAACGCAACAGTTTGTAGAGAATTAGGACCCTAGTTCTCTACAGACTGTTGCGCCACCTTGTGTATTTATTATGTAGTTTAAGTAAGACAAAAACAATATGCTTGAGCATGCATTAGAAAATCAGAACAGCAAACCAACTCTCCCATCTTTAAGGTGAATCGTCTTCATTTTCATTTATTTCTGAGAATCATCAACGTTAAGATGAATATTAATAAAAATTGCGAAATATTAAATTTAAGCAATAAATGCAAAGATTGACAATTTAAATGGTAAGCATTAGCAAAACCACAAACGATTCAATCGGATGCGGGGAAGAGCTTCAATAGAAGTATCTGATAGATAAATAAATAGGTATTTATGTTTTGATTCAGCACCAATGCAATTTTTTTATCAGTGGGACGAAATTAACTAACACTGACGCCTCCCAAAAATTTAATTTCATTGAAGAATTTCAAGAGGCTTTAAACTACATACTTTCAATAACCATTATATATACATATAAATACGTAGTTATTTTGTATTTGAACAATTCAATCTAAAATACAAATTAAATTGTAAAGAACCTCACTTTTCATAAAGTTCAGAACATTGTTTTCCAATTTTTTCATTGCTAGTTCTTGGTCCACATTTGTCACTCAACACACATATTCATTGACATACCCAATCGGTCAAACTTATGGCTATTTTTGGATTTAGATCACAAATATACATACATACATGCATACTACAAGACGCCTCGCATATTTTCCATTAAAAAACAAATTTTTGGTTCATACATATGTAAGTATCTCGCATCTGTCTTGCATGTCCAATCATCTTCACTACGTATAAACCATAACATGGTTATTTTTATTATCCAGAAAACGTGAAATAAATTCTAAACAATAGGCGATATACCTACCGCTACTGTCTCCGTCTTAACCTTAGATCTGCCACGTCCCTAAAATTTTATAAATAAGGTCTTTTCCTTTGAACTAGTAAATGATTGTTAAAGTAAATTTTCAATTTTCTCAGAAGCAAATCTTTCCGAGTTAAATACGCAACTTTTGTATTCCCCCAAATGTTGATGAACCAGTTCTAAGAATCTCATTTAATTGCAGTTGCAGCTGTAGAAATAGACAAACCCTCAGTTCTTAGCGAACATCCATTAAAAAAGCGCATGTTCAAAGGAAAAAATCAATAGATAGCCAAATGAAAACAATCATGGATTCCCTTTTGAGGATTTTTTTTATTAAGAGTACTTATAAGGAAAATTACAACTTTTCTCCAAAAAATAAATAATTGGAGACTAACTCCCCTCGTACTAGCAAAAGGGATTTTTTAAAGTTTTTTTTTTTTGTTTTTGTGTAATTCTAACCTTAAACATTAATTATAAATACCGAAAAAAACATAACTTCTTATATGGAGATGCTTTGTCCGAAAAAATAAGGAGACAGAATTTAGTAAATGGTGTTTGTTGCATCTGCTTGTCTTTTCTGGAAACCAGCATCCCGCCAAACCAAATAAAAAGAATGACGAGATGCTGTTGTTGCTATTGCTGTTTGTTCGCGTCATCCTACTCATCATCATCGTCATCATCCATTTGAGAAAACTTATGCTGCTGTTGTAAGTAATAATAAAGAAATTAAGAGTTGTTGAGACGACGTTGACTTAAGCACGTTCTCCACGGATTCGTCGAGCCAACTGGATGTCTTTTGGCATAATAGTTACGCGCTTGGCGTGAATTGCGCACAAGTTGGTATCTTCAAACAAACCCACCAAGTAGGCTTCGCTGGCTTCCTGGAGGGCACCGATAGCTGCAGACTGGAAACGCAAATCGGTCTTGAAATCCTGTGCGATTTCTCTCACCAAACGCTGGAAGGGCAACTTGCGGATCAACAACTCGGTGGACTTCTGGTAACGACGGATTTCACGAAGAGCCACTGTACCGGGACGATAACGATGGGGCTTCTTTACACCTCCGGTAGATGGCGCCGACTTACGAGCCGCCTTGGTGGCCAGCTGTTTACGTGGGGCCTTGCCTCCAGTAGATTTACGAGCTGTCTGCTTGGTACGAGCCATTCTGTAA
The DNA here is from genome assembly GCA_951509635.1 of Eupeodes luniger. NCBI lineage: Eukaryota > Metazoa > Arthropoda > Insecta > Diptera > Syrphidae > Eupeodes > Eupeodes luniger. The sequence goes on along the minus strand of OX608075.1, from coordinate 127,278,731 downwards.
AATAATTATTATATTTATTAAAATATCCCAAAATGGCAAATCATCGATAAAAAGAAAGAAAACTAAAAAACCGCCAAAATTAGACAAAAATGTGTTACAACAAAAATAAATAATTAATAACAGAGATAAGAAATTATGTACACAGAACCATAGTAAGTAGGGGTATGTGGTACTCGTACATGTTCATGTACAGTCACTGTTGAGAGAAGAAGAAATCTCAAAAACAACAGAAACAGAAGAAGAGTACCTACGAAATAAAACTGGATTTATTGTAAAAGACGAAAAAAAAAACAACAGAGAAAAAGAAAATGGCTGACTTCTTTTTGGTGAAGCACCCATTGAGAAAAAGAAAAATATTATTTCTATTTTTATTTCCCGAAGAATAATTAAATCCTTTCCGATTTTTACTTTTCAACAAAAAATAATTAAAATTTAAATAAATTTTCCTATACTGAGATAAATTTTTGGCCAAAAACTTAAATTTCCATTCAAGGAAAAAAGAAATAATTCGAAGGTGCTGCGGGGCATGAGACTCCGCTAGCATGAGCATCAGACAATGAAGAAAAAATGGCCGCGCAAATGGCGTACCTTTTTCCACGAAAAATACACAAAATTTTGTGATTAGAAAAGAAAAACTATTCTTGTTCCAATAAATCTTTTCGGACACTCAAAGTAAATTTAGAAAACTGTAGTGGAATATTTAATGATGGCATTTTTAAGAAGAATACTAGATAAAAGTGTTTTATATTTACCTTGATTATATTTTTGTTTAAGGATTTAATTTCACAAAAAACAGAAGTGGAAATAATTTGATTTTATTGAAAAAGATTTTTGTAAACACACTGAAAAACTAACCGAGAAGTTCACCGCTCAAATGTTTGTAACAGAATGAAATGGAGTTTTAATGGAAGAGCAATATGAAGGGAGAATAATCGCTCTTTTTGGCGCTTCTTTGCAATGAGGAAAAGAGATGGCTGTATTTTAACTGGGGAGCTATGTACAGGCAGGGAAAAATTGTTGGGATATGTTCGTATGTTATTGAAAATACAGTACGGTTAGAAAATTTGGTAATTTTTTCGGACCGCAGATGTGAATTTTCTTGATATCATTGTTAGGCGTTTTGGTGGCGATTGTGTAAATAATTGGATATATTCTTGTTTATAATTTCATATTGACATTTCTTTAATTACGTGGTATTTATTGGCTCAACTTTCCATTACCGCAGCACGAATTTCAAAATGCGTTTTTTTTTTTATTTGATAGATTTATGCAAATAAATAATAATTATAGCAATTTTAGAGCGAGGAAACACTTATTTCTATTTTAAATTTATTTTCAAAGTTCACTTTTTCACATACAAAAGACGCAAAAATGGTTGATTTTGACATTTCTTCCCTGTTTTTTGTTTAGTGTTGCCATACTTGATTATTTTTTGTTGGAGATTTCTTTTATTTTAGTGCTCAAATGCAAAAAGTACTTTGCATATACCCAAACTCGCACCCACCCCAAATCCTAAAGTGATCCAAGCTGGGGAGTTGCAGGGGGCAGCATGTCCCCCCTTACATACCTAGCTATTAGTACGCAGTACTATCAATTCAAAAAACTTGTTTTAGGCTCAAAAGGGTTAAGTCCGAAAAAGAAAATATTTTTTTTATGAAATATTTTTTGTTCGCAAAAAAATGACTTAAAGGTGTTTCCTCGCCTTAATATACCATAAAACATGTTCTATCTGACATCAGTATCAATGTAAACGCAAAGTTGTGCATAGAGTTATTTTTACCACCGAGCCATGCTGTCGAGCATGCTCGTCCATGTAAACACCCCTATTGAGACTTTTATCTAACTGTAAAAAAAAAATCAGAAGGAAATACGTGCTGCGGTACTTTAGTTCGCTTTTGTGTTCGTTTTCAATTAACATTTCATTTATTTTTACTATTATTAATTATACGTATCCACTTAAGAAATGGTTAAGACAACCAACTTGTTGGTTGGAATGTTGTGCAATAGATACCTACAATGTTTAAACATATAGTAGGTAGGCAATGACTTGTTGAATATAACTGGTCCAATGCTCAACAACTCGATACTTTTGCCAGAAAGTACAAAAAGTGAAGTAAGTATTTGGTGAGGACACTTTTTTTTAGAAAAAACGAATAAAATTGTAACCTTTAAAGTGCATCAAAAATGTATGGCAAGGTTAAAATTGTCGACTTACAGAACGATAATTTTTCTACATTTTGCTAAATAGTCAATAGAGCATGTTTACTTTAAACAAAAATTTTGATTGTTTAATACCAAGAAATCACACATAATCACTTTTAAATCACCTTCACATATCGCTTGAGTTTACACAAGGCCTTAATCATTAATAACTAATTAGAGGCTGCTGTCACTTGTCACTGGGGAAGTTCATTGCATGTCAACTCAACCTAAGATGAAATATGTAATGGAGGTGTGCCATATCTCATGGTATGTTTCGATCGAGCAATTTCTGTCTTCGATTCTGTTTTTACAACACTTTAAGATGGAATTTGACAGATGGCAACTTTCATGTGCTGCTTGTCGAGTCGGTTTATGAATCATTTTCTATATAGATGCGTATTAACACTCCTTTACTTCCAAAGTTACGTTGGTGCTATCTATTTTTAATTTTTTCAAATTGTATAATAATAGAAGTCCTAAGTTTCATTACAAAAAGCTTCTTGATGCCTACACAAGAGATGGCGTTTTAAAGTTTATTATTATTTTTGCCACTAAACATTTAAGAGGGCAAGTGTAGCTTAATAGGTGGAATCACTTTTAAGGAGGATTTTCTATGTAAATATGAATCGACTAGCAGTCCATATCTAGTATGTCATAACAATATACATAGTTTTTTCTTAATATCCATAATTTCCTACTTTTGGATTCTTTGGAATTTATTTATTTTTTGGTCCTTTAGCCTTTACTATGAATTTTATTAAGTTATAACCTAGTTGTATTTTTTGATACCATGTGGGTTACAAAGAAAATGGAAAAAATATTTTTTTTTTTAATGGCGGAATAGAATTTCCGTTTTTACATATGAAGTAAAGGAATGCTGCCAAAGCTTCAAGTTTCATAAATGAAACTGTCGGTAACACAAATTATAACCCATCTGATATGTTAAAATGTTAGGATGTAATATTAAATAGAAAAAACTCCTATAAATGTGCCTGCTATCCATAGAGGAAATATATTTCAGCCCTATCAGGAGTTTCGCCCGAATGTTGTTCCACGCGAAAAAATGTCCCTTTTTCTTTTCCCTTAAGGCCCAACTATAATAGGCATAAGCTAGCATATGCGCGCATAAGTAAACGTACGAATACAAAGAATCTAATACGAGTGACCATAATGGAGTCTAGCTCCGTTTCGTTCAATTTTTCTCAGTTTCGTTAACTTAAGCAAACTTAAGCAAGAGCGATCCCAGTCGCTCGCCGCATAAGTAAATCTGACAGTTTTGATCAAATACACACAGGCCAACTCCACTGCAGATAATTTCTCTCAGAATGTTTATCATAACTGGAAATCAGCCTCATAAACTTATTCATAGTGTGCGTGTCAATTCTCCTCTAATTTATGAAATTTCACCAAAAAACTCATTAGTTATTTCTATGTATGCGTGGAAACACGTCAATTTTTCTTGTTGAATTCTTTCACATTACAAATACAACAATGTAAACAAATGGGTTTTGGAGGGTGATACGTACGAAGGATTTATATCTTCATATAGAGTGTTTTTGCATGAATATCTCATTCTGTGTATCTGTTGTGTATTCTGTTGACATGTAGATACGTGAGCAAAATTGCATTATGGCTATCCGCAGTAATTTCACAAACTTAAGTGAATTTTCGTTGGGTTTTTGACATAAGCTTATGTTTGCTTATGCCTATTATAGTTGGGCCTTTACTTTGAGTTTCACCAGAAAAAAAATGATGTTCGAAAAATTCCCCTTAAGCAATATTCACATGAGCACGACCAACGACCAACGAATGAACGAATATTCGTCGATTTTGACATTTCTTTCACATGAGAGTTTTTAATTCGTCGCGAATAAAGTTTGACATTTACCACCGAAACCAAAACAAGAATGATTTTTTAGGTTAAGTACGCGCGATTATTTTATTCGTTGCGAGTGTGGATGATGTGGAACGCGAATAAAGTTTGACAGTTCGTATCAACTAAAATTTTGTTCGCGACGAATAAATTTGTTTTCTTAAATTTATCAATATATGATATTGAAAAGTAAAAGTATGCATCATAAATCAAATAGAAACTACATTGCTATCGTTTTGTTAAGATTTTGTGTGGAAATATGTCTTTAAACGTATATAAACTCACATTTTGTAATTCATTCGTCGTTCGTTGGTCGCGCTCATGTGAATGCTGCTTTAGTCTGCTATTACACGATGCCTCACGACTCACGACTCACATGAGTGCGAAAAAGAAAGGAGCTCTGAGAAAATGAGATGCAAAAAAAAATGTCCGGTGAGTCTCGGGCAAATTTTTAGTAGACTCGCTTTGACGTTTCTTTTTACTCATATTCGTTTTATGCTGTTCTTTTTCATTCGATTTTCTTGTTGCTGGGATTAACAACATCGAATTTGTTTGAAAACCAGAAAAGTGTGTAACTTCAACAGCTTTAATAAATTTTCGGGATCCATTTCTAAAATCCTATTTATTTTGTTTTATAAATTTTACTCAAATTCAAATACTATCGAAAAACTAAAGCCAACGAGAAGGAGCATTCAAAACAAAACAAACAATAATTGTCAAATTTGAGGCATGGGGCACGAGTCAGCGTGTAATAGCGCTTGCCTCACCGAATACAAATTTATAAGGAAAGTCAAAAGTGAGTCGTGAGTCAACGTGTAATAGGGGACTTAATCACGAGCATTCAATTCGGGCGAAATATCACACATTTGACAGCTAAAATGTTCACTTAAATTTTGGCGGCGAAGAGGAAGGCAAAAACGTTAAAATGTAAGTTTTTCGACGAAATTGTTTATTATTAGCAAACATTTATTAATTTTTGTTTTATTTTCAGGAGTAAACCAAATGAGAACACAGAAACGTACCAATCGGAAGCATTTTACGCATCCGATTAAAATGTATATGAAGAGGAACAGATAGAAGGCATCGAGGAGATCACCATTGTTTCGGCTCCACCACCTGTTTCTTCTCAAATTATCGACGATAGTGCCTCAGCTCTGAGAACAACATATCAAGAAGGCCAAAAAAAGAGGATTGACAAAGTCAATGCGCAGCAAGTTCTTATGGACGAACTGGAAGTCCAAAAAGCACTTTGTGTGAAGGTTGATGAAGCTATTGTAGTGATGAAAGAGCATATAACAATCAAATGGAAACAAATATGAAGAAGTTGTACCGATCACTAGATAGCATTCATTATCAACAAAAAGAGCAGACAAAAGAACAGATAATATATATGTATGTATGTATATGATATATTTAATCTATGCTGCTATCATTGAAATCAAAATTTTTTGAATGGATATTTGACTGTGTTTCCCTTTGCTTATAAATTAAAATTATATACCGATCGATCAGAAATAACACAACAAATTTTTTGAGAAAAAAAAGTTAAATTTTTTTTTGCTAAGAATGTATTTTTGTATTTTCCGGACGGAAACTTATTTTCCTAAAGTAGACAGCTGATACCAAATTCACACAATTCCAATGACAGATTTCTCTCAATAAACAATTTTCGGTGGATTTGAACCATGAAATTTTTATCAATGAAAGAAATTTTGAATGATAGATATAAACAACCTGACAAACGAAAACCAATGATAGCTAAAGTTTCCAAATTTTTTCAATAATACATAAATATTTAAATTCCCGACATATTTCTGATAGATTTCATATCACTTTGTTAACAAATGGAGCCAATTGGCTCAGAATCATTTGGACTCGGTCCCAATTTGCATGCAATACACGACCGAGCCACAACCACTTTGACAGACTGATTATTTTTACATTTTTCATTTCAAGCACGAACTAATATATTTGTATCTGGATAAAAAACAACATCAAAAATTGTTTTTAAAATAAAAAAGTAGCTATTTGTTCAGAGAAACTACGAAACTTGTAAGCAGAAAAACATGCCCAAAAATGGTATTCCCATACAATAAATATTGGCAACTCACCCAGAAAATATAAAAAGAGGGAAAGAGACATAAAAGATCTGTTTCCTTGAATTTTTGTATGAGATAGACAGAGATAGGTTTAAAGTGGTGAGATAAAATTGAGTGAAAATACAGCACTACTTGGTTCGTTGATTCCCCATACACGACAGCGCCGATTTTGACTTACTGAAAATCCAAATGGATCGACAGAGCCAAACCGAACCATCTCAATTTCTCCACAAACTGTCAATTTTGGATCAGACGGGTCAATTTGGATCTTTGGCTTTGTCGTGTATGGTCAGTGTTTGTGTTAGCCAAAATTGGCAAGAGACAAGTTGGCTACTTTAAAAGAATACTTTACAACAATATAACACTTTGTATTAAGGGAACGTGTTCGAATTTTTCACTTTTTCCAAAAATTGGAATCATAAGTCATATTGTAGAAACAAAATATTAAATTTTATATTTTACTTTTTTCTACAGATTCGCACCTCATTAATTAAGAAAATTTATGCCTTACCTCTTATTTGACATTTCATAAAAGAAATACAAAATAGTAAAATCATATAAAATACCACGAAAAAGTTTTAATGTAAAACAAAACTTACAGAATACATTTATGTTGGCATTTACGAAAACATTTGTATTCATACACAAATTTCGCATGATATGAAATAAATATAATTTAACTTGAAAATTTCAAGAAAGGATTTCATATCCAATGCTTTTAAAACGTTTTTGAAAGTAGTTGCCTTTTATAAACTCTCTATTTGTGGCTGCCGGGTTAGATGAAAGATTTTAAAATACTTATATAATATTTACAATCTAGTAATACAAATGAGATAATTCACATTCTTATGATTTTTGCAGAAAAAAAGCCGATAAGCAATTATTTCGCAAAATTTCAGCTTACTACATTTTTGTTTCTCTTCAATTTCAATCTAAATCTACTACAAAAATATTCCTACTCGCCGCACATCTCTAGTTGAAAAGTAAAATTGGAAATGTCAAACAATATTCGCTTCGCCTATGTCAAAAATCAGAATTTGTTCAGTTCGATTTAGCTGCCTCTGACAAACGGTTCGGTACTTTTCCTTCGAGATATCAGAGTTCGATTAAAACGACGAAGAACAAATTGCAAAAGAAAAAAAAAATAAGAAATCCCACAGTCACAGTGGAAAAGAAAAACTTCAACTATCGATATAATAGAATCAATCTTTCTCCGCGAAGTTCTTAATTTAATGGTGTTGCGCGTAACATTCGGCAATAACTGTGTGAACCCCGTGTGAAGTTTTTGTTAATATTCTAAACGACTTAAATATAAAAATCAACTGTTAAAGTTATTGTTAAAATAATAATTTTTGGTAAATATCTTCCTCCTCCCACCTCTGAGAGAAAACGAAAAGTATATTTTCTTTCTTTTTTTCGTTGTTGTATAATAGCCCTGTCTCGTTTGTCCGTTGAATCGAACAAACCCAAAATATAGTTTGCTCTTTTATTAGTCACATTTTTCTGTTTTTTCCTCTCGATATTCGCTGCCGCCGCACCGACCACCAACACAATATAACGAGAAGAAAAGAGAAAATATAATTTTTCCCTAACTCCTCAAGTTCATCATATTCAATCCAAAGAAAAAGTATTTTATTTTTAATAAATTTATTTTGTAATTCATTTTGTGCGTGGTTTTGTGCAGTGTATCGAAATTGATAGCTGAATAACGAAATTGTTTAAACATTGAGAAGTTCATAAGAAATGTAAATAAGTGTCAAAAATAACGGATACGGATAACAAGTTAAGAAGGAAAAATTTTCCAGTTGGAGTGGAGTAGAAAATTTCTTTTTTATTTCTCATTCTCTGCAATGAAAAGAAAGAGAAAGCTGCAATACGATAAAAGCAAAAACCTGCGACAGAAATACCGGAGGAAACAAGAAATCTAATTAAAAAACCGAATATGTGAGTGGGAGAGAGCATTCTTCCATCATTAATCAGTATCAGTCTTCCTCTTCTTCTTCGATAAAGGGTGTGGAAAATCTCTTAGATTTTGGAATTGGATTTGATTTCGATTTATAAATTTTTTGTTTTTGAATTTTATTTTTTTTTAATTTACTTTGAATTGTCGACCGCATATGGAAAGTTGTATGACATTTTATAAAAATGGGTTAAATAAAGAATTTATGCATTCATATGAGAAGTAGGTATATTTGGTTAAACTGATGGAAGTAAGAATCCGCAAAATTCCCCTTTTTCTCCACACTAGGAAGAGTGTTTTTTTTTTTGACAATCATTAATTACTCTTCTCTTTATGGTACTCTCTTAAAATTTCTGGGCAATTAATTAAACTGCTCTTTAATTCTGTTTACATGCGAAAAGCGAAAATAAAACTTAAATTATTGCCAAAAGGGCGTTTCGATTTGTAACAAATATAACCTACACCTATAGGTTGGAATCATCTACAAGACAATAAAATATCCAAAATATCTTGAGACTATTTTGATGTGTTATTAAATAAACAAATACAAAATACCTATGGAACTATTTAATCTCTGGAAGGTAGCTGCTTAGCAAAATATCAATTCACGTTTGTTTTTGTTTCAATAGAATACGGGGGAGAGGGTGGTATTTTCACATTGCTATTTGTCCCACTTTTAGGTCCAGTATCCTGTTCAAAGTCTGTGAATCTCTGTACTTGTTTTCTTGACCACTTGGATTCAAATTACCCTTGAAGAAGAGGAGAATATAGGTACCATATCTTTGGTATCAAGGTAGGTAGGTTAGGTACATGTACTTGATTGTGTTGAACGTTCAACCGCCTACCTAAATGTCTCAATCCCATCCCAACCCATCCTTTTCCAATAGAGAGATGTGTATATTTATTTTTTTTGCAAAAAAAGATTAATTTGTCAATTTTACGAATTAAGTCTAATTGAGTTCAATTGATATCAATGGACCTGGCTGTGGCAAGTATGTAGGTAGGTAAAATACAAAGCCACCGTACCTTCACTTCTCTTTATCTAGACTAGACAAATTTATTACAAAACAGAGGTAATTTCCCAGAATAAATTTGTTGTGTATTACTTATGAAATATGATAACAACGACGATGAAGACGACGGACGTGACGATGAGATATTTAGAATTTGCTTGAAGGTAGGGAAGTTTTATTCGACGATGCTAAAATTATTTAATGGCTAAATTGATAATGATTAAGGACATGATACCCTACCCTCCAGCAAGTGTGTTTCACTGTGATTTAAATAATCATTTTGCACTAAAACGTTGATAGATATGTAGATTCATACATTATGTAGGAGTCTTAGTTCCAAACTATAGAAGATTTGTACCCATTTACTTACAACATTTTTTTGACTCAATAAGGCGGATATAAATTATTTCTTTCTTCTAAAAATTTAAACAAACGAAATAACTACATGCGAGATGAGGATTAAAGAGTTCATCATTTGAACAACCTAGCATAAAATATTTTTGATTTTGTACCAGTGGCGTGATGATTATTGCGTAGGATTGTCATGTGTGGGTTCAATCCTTGCCTGTATCACCTACATAAATGTTTGTTTTCTCTACAGACTTGCGAGAATTGGACAAATGTATGAAATGTTGTTTAATAAACATAAAGATATTTCCAAAAGAAAGTATCTACCTATTTAAATAAAAAAAATTAAGAACTTGTTTATTGAAATATAGTTAAAGGAAGAATAATACAATTTAAGAATAAAATAATTTGCATTGAGCAAACAAATTGTATTATATAAGGTTTGATAGGTTATTTGAAAAACATTTGTAAAGTTAAAATTAAATAAAGTAGGTATACCTATTGTACATATTATTGCTTATGGATGTTGACATTTGAAAATACGTCAATTTCCAACAAAATCCTGCAAGAGTTATTCTTGTCATAAAAAGTGTTCAAATTAGTCATTGGGATTGGGTAGATTGGTACCGTAGTTAGTTCTGTGTCTAGGCTGAAAAAGAAGGTGTTTTTCCCTCAACGGTCTTTATGGAGCATAGATACAAATTAAAGAGAGTAAATTAGGACATTTGATGTGGTAGCACAAAATATCACTCACAAAAATTAAATCATGAATAGTTCTTCTAGATTTAAGTATCTGCAAGCCCAAAAGATTTTGCCTGGCCACAGAGTTTCGACAGAAGTTCCTATGAATTTGGTGAGGGTTTTAGATAACATCTGTATATTCGAGAATAGATCTTACTAAAGTAGTATAGAGAGCAGAGAGTGTATGGATCAGAAAAATCAATTGAATTTCTTTTTATGAATACTAGCATTGAATTGGCTTTGGCGACAATAGTATCGACATGAGGAGCAAAAGAAAACTTGGAATCAAAGTTTACTCCTAAATCTTTTACTTTTGTAGTTCTCTGGAGATGATTTCAATCTAGAGAGTATGGATATTCATGCACAAAGTGTTTTCTAGAGATAGAAATAACAAAACATTTTTTAATGTTGAGATTCAAGTAGTTAAATTAACACCAAATAAATAAATTAGGTGGCGCAACAGTCCGTAGAGAACCAGGGCCTAATGACTTACAACTCTCAACCATTCCTGTGTGCGAGTAATTGCAGGGATGGAGGGGACCTACAGTTTATATGCCGAATCCGAAAGGCTAATTTGAGAAAGCACTTTTTGATGATAAGAAGTACTCTTGGATAATTTGTCAATTCCTCGCAAGAGGCAGTACCCGTGAAAAAAACTAGGTGGCACAGGCAGATATTGAACCCAAGACCTCTCGCATGACAGTCCAACGCACTAACCATAAAACCACGGGTACTAAAACAACGGGATAAGTTATCCAATCCATTTGAAGTTTAAGCAATCGATATCGCTTGTTACTTTCAAAAATAATTTGAGGTCATAAGCATATACAAGCCATTGGCTAAAATTGATAAGATTAAATGTCATCGATAAATATGATAAACAGCAATGGACCAAGATGGCTGCCCTGTGGAACACCTGAAGAACAACTAATGGACTTTAACACTGACTGCGGCATGGTTTGACCTGAGCGACCCCTATATGCGGACATTTTATTGTCAAAAAGGTTCCTTTTACTCTACTTTACTTATATCAGTGCTTAATTTTACTAATATTTTGTTTTTTGACTATAAAAAACGATTGTCGCGTAGTCGACGTCAGCATCATAGTATGGCGTTTTTCCCGTATGCGGGGTGTGCGGAGGCATTGGGAAAGGTCAGAAAGTAATAAACATGTTGTCAACGATGCGTCGACGTCCGCCGCAGAGAACAAATACGATTTGTCGTCGACGTCAGCAGTCAAAGTGTTAAAGTATATTCATTAAATTTTACTTCTTGGACTGTCCACATTAAAAATGAGCCAATCCATTGAAGTAGGCTTGAGTGAATACCGAATATTTCAAGTTTTCGAATCAATATTGTGTGACAAACTGAATGGAAAGGGTTGTAAGTCTCTAGGGCCTGGTTTTCCACTAACTGTAGCGCCACTAAATTTGTTTTGTAAGTATTTTTGATACCTAAGATAAATAGGGAAACAAAAAATTGTTTATAATTATGTATTTGTTTATAACAAAATTGATGACATTTGAAAGCTCCAAAAACTAAGAGTTAATTAATTTATTAAAAAAAATATAAGAATTTTTGAATTGTGCTCCATATTAAAGCCGTTTCCGACAAATTATCGTAGACGCTGAAATTGAGCCACTTATGACTTAAGTCAGTATTGGAAATTATTAATTGTTCTTTGGCTAAGACATGGCAATTGCTATTTAGGCTCGATATATTCGCAAGTGGTTTTTCGAAAATATTACGATGAATTGTTAATCAACCAGTTCAACTAATATTCTTTAAATTTGTTTTCCAAATAGTAATATTGCTTACAATAAGGTGACAAAGAAAAATTTTTAACCAAGAGTTTGTCAGGTCTGTCCAAGTCAAATTCACCTATGCATGTTCTTTTATTTAAAACTATTTTTTTGTATGGTTAACACTCATGTGCATATTAAGTTAACCCCTTCATCACCTTTTACGCAAAGCTGTCATTTCTCATAGATTCTTTTGCCTTTAAAAGGTATATTGGTATTTCAATTTACATTCACTGCGGTGGCTGACCAAATTGCGCATGATGAGGAGTCGGTAGACAAGCTCTCCGATTACCACCGCAATCCCATTTCACATGCAATAGAAGATAAAATAAAAGATGACTGGCTGCGCTATTTTTATTTAAAGAATAATATTTAACAAACAAAAAAAAAAAAAGAGGAAGAAAAATACCTTTACTACTTAGTCCCTTAGCGACAAATGGCGGGGCTTGGGCTTGCATACACCAGTTAGCTATCTAGCCAGCCAAGCCACACAAGCTTAACGAACAACCATCCAACGATCTTACTTACCATGAAACCTGGCTGCACTTTGTGTGATGATGATTATGGTGATGGTAATTATCATGATGTTGAAAATGGTAATGGTATCGGCAAATCTTTGGCACGGTGGTATTTGGATTTTTCTGAAAATTGGGCGCAAGTCTTTTAAAATCTCACTGTTTTTCTACAGACTTGTTGTTAATAATAAAGTTTCCTATGTATTTTCTTTTATGACAGAGGTTATAAAAGTTTGTTATAAGTTACCAACCCTCGAAACTGAAGCAATGTGATTTAAGACATAAAATTGCTTTGTATCAATTTTATTAGTTATAATTTATTTGTGATTTCTATACGATCCTTTTAGGAAACGAAAGGTCTTTATTTCTTATTGAAAGAGAGTGATAAGAGATTAAGTATAGTAATAATTTTTTTTAGATGTAGAATTGAATCAGCGTGTAGCGTTGTGTTTACTTGAATCGGGTTTCTGGATCCGATTTCACTAGACGAGCTAAATTGAAAATATTTTAGTATACCTGAATCGGCGAATTGAAGAATCGGGGTCCAGCGCAACCATGTATGTATGTACGAGTATATATGTACCTGGATCGTAATTTCTATTTGGATTCAATTCCATTTGATTTAAGGATAAAAGGGAATTCATCATCAGCTCAGCTGGCCACAGCTTACAATATCAAATACGGCCCTGATTGCAGTGATGGGTTTAGCAATGAGTGATGATGCATTCATTGCATGTACCATGCATGCAGTTCCTCTTCTTTTATTCGTTACTACTTTTTTTAGGGGGATTTTTCCTTCTTATTTATAAACATCCATTGCACCAATAAAGGCTTAACTAGCTGTTGTTTTATTTTCATTTAGTTTTGCCTGTTCTATTCCTGTGCCAGTGCCAGAACCCAGAAGCCAGAGTCCAAACTCAAAAGAAGGAGGAGGAATATTTTTTCTTTTGCAGTTCGCAATTCTTTTTTCATATTTATATTCTTCCTCGACTTGCTTTGCTTGCTGATGATGATGATGGGTTGGTTTGGTTTGGTTTGGTTTTGTGCCTGCACGAGAGCATGTGAACATTTCAATGTTAATGCAATAGCAAAGTCAAGCACAACACATAGTTCATTATGCATCTTCGAGGCGCTGCGCTGCTCTCTTGTGCCGGCTTTCGTGGAGCACTGACCCAGTTTGTTTTTTTAACAGACAGCAGCAGCACCACATTTTTGTAGTGTGTATGCTAGAATATACATACCTACTATGTAAAAAAACAATTTCAGAAAGATACACGATCAATCGGATGCATAGCTTTTATAGTCAGCCAACTCCACCGTTGTCGACGTCGCGTCGTGCGTCGTCGTCGTCGCTCGTTTGGTGCGCAGACTTTCACTGTGATCATGTTTTTTCATGTCTTGAGTTTATTTCTTAATTTTTGTTTTTATTTTTTTTCTTTATTTTTTTTGTTAAGTATTACCGGCGTTTCTTTCTTTTGCCGGCCGGCTTAAGACATTGTATTTTTTTCTTTTGAATTTCTTCTCATTGAAAGTTGTTAATTGTGACCAACTTTGGGCAAAGAGTTTCGAATAAAAGTTTTTATTTTTAGTCGATTGGGGTGGCAGATTTGTGAGTTTTTTTTTTTCTTAAATCTTAACATCAGCAGGGGTTTGGTGATTCATTCTCTTTTTGGTGAAATTAGTCATTGTTAAGTCTGTAGGAGTATGATCACATATTGTAAAGGTTGTTCACCTGGCATTAGTCGGTAATTTTTATTTAACTGATTTAAATACTGTACATATATTGGATATTGTTTTTCTTTTTTAAATAAATATCTACGTTTCATAAATTTAAAGCTTGAATAGAGTCTTAATATCTTTACCCTCTCAAAGTAGTAATTTTTGTTCGAAATATAAATTCAATAATAACCATTTTTTAACTTAAAATCTTTTATTTTATTGCAAAGTCTTACACCAATATTATTGACAGTTTCTAAAACTAGTTTAACGCCAAAATTAGATTTATGTAAATGGTTGAGATTTTTTAGTTTAGTTTTTCAAACATTTGATTTAAATGTCAATCAAATGAACATAGTTTTTTGATAATAGTATTTTTATTATTTCCAAAAAACTTAAAAAATCAAAACCATTTCAAAACCAAATTTGCCGTAAAAGTGGTTTTGAAGAAACTCAATAACATGGGCGTTTGAGGAAGAAAGTTAGAACTAAAAACAAACTTCCAGACCATGAATGTTAAAATAGTCGTGATATGTAGATTTAACAAAAAAAAAAGAAAAATTAGCTGAAGGTCAAGTTAGTATCTCTCTGACTCCGAAAGATTGGTTAGGTTCAGACGACATAAGGGACAAGGGATGACATTGAAAGTAAGACAAGTTTCTTTCTTTCTGATTGGCTAGCTACCAAAAATTTGCCTTCCAATTAAGATAACTTTACCTGAAATACCCTGGTTACAAGAGGAGATCGAGGAATCGAATCGAAATTGAATTGACATTTCGATCCAGGTAAACGTCGTCATTAGATCGAGAAATCGAATTGAAATGGATTCGAAAAGACATTTGGGTTTTGTTTGTATGCGTGCTGTGTTGTGAGTAACTTCTATCTTTATAAATAAAAAATAACAAATTGTGTAGTTCTATAATTCAAATAAAATAATGCTTACAACACAAAAACGCTCACCAAAATAAACTCATCTGAAAACACACAAGAAGTCTGTTCAGTGACGCTGTGCTGGACTGTTCTAGACAGAAAAGTACAGCTTTTTGCTGTTCATTGAGGTTTTTTCTGTGCTGAACTGTTCTACTTTCCTGTTCATTGACAAACCTAGAACAGTTTAGAACAGGATTTTCTGTTCTTGCTTTTGAGTCAGATCAGGTTAGAACAGATTCCTGAGAAATGTCAAAATCGAAGTTGTCATTTTTTTGTTTACGTTTTGATTTGGTTGTGCTTTGTGTTTTTTTTTTCTCGTGATTTAAAAAAATTAAAATAAAGTTATTCTGCCAATTTGTTTAATTTGTTTAATAAGCAATCACTTGATTTTCCATTTCAATAATTTTTAATAATATTTTGCACAGTAAAAACACAAAAAATGAAAAAAATAAGCGAGAAACGAAAAATTCACACAATTTGCAATTTGTGTTTTGTTTTTTTTTTTGACAACTGACGTTTAACTGACTGTTCTAACTTGATCTGACGTTTCTCACGAAACTGTGCTGTCCTGTGCTGTTCTGATCTAGAAAAATCCTCGCTGAACACAACTAAGAATAGATAAAACATGACACACGCACCGCACACAAGCAAAACCTTACACACCAATAACTCGATTCCCCGATTCAGGTTTACAAAACTATTTTCCGATTCGATTCGATTCGATTCAACTCGTTTTGTGAGATCGGATCGAGTAATCCTATTTCGATCCGATCCAGGTACATACATATATACGGCGCTAAATCCTGATTCAATTCCGATTCAATTCTCCTTGTAAACTGGGTATAAGTCAATTCCACTTATGTCAAAATGACAGCTAATCATGATTTTTCATTCAACTGAAAGCTGAACATTATTGATCTGTATTCTCTGCGAAATTCTATTTAATGATTTACATATGTACATACATATGTAAAAGAGTTCCTTGACAAATTGAAAAAGGAATAAGTAATATTTATCTAAAATACAAAATACAAGTCGAAATTGAATTGTACTATGCATGCATGGGGAGTGTTTTGTTGAAATAAGGTTCCGAGTTTATGACACTTGAAAAACTAACTATCGGGTGATTTTTTAAGAGCTTGAGAACTTTTTTTAAAAAAAAAACGCAAAATCTCATCGATTCTTTATTTGAAACGTTAGATTGGTCCATGACATTTACTTTTTGGAGATAATTTCATTTAAATGTTGACCGCGGCTGCGTGGTCCATTCGGAAAGTCCAATTTTGGGTAACTTTTTCGAGCATTTCGGCCGGAATAGCCCGAATTTCTTCGGAAATGTTGTCTTCCAAAGCTGGAATAGTTGCTGGCTTATTTGTGTAGACTTTAGACTTGACGTAGCCCCACAAAAAATAGTCTAAAGGCGTCAAATCGCATGATCTTGGTGGCCAACTTACCGGTCCATTCCTTGAGATGAATTGTTCTCCGAAGTTTTCCCTCAAAATGGCCATAGAATCGCGAGCTGTGTGGCATGTAGCGCCATCTTGTTGAAACCACATGTCAACCAAGTTCAGTTCTTCCATTTTTGGCAACAAAAAGTTTGTTAGCATTGAACGATAGCGATCGCCATTCACCGTAACGTTGCGTCCGACAGCATCTTTGAAAAAATACGGTCCAATGATTCCACCAGCGTACAAACCACACCAAACAGTGCATTTTTCGGGATGCATGGGCAGTTCTTGAACGGCTTCTGGTTGCTCTTCACTCCAAATGCGGCAATTTTGCTTATTTACGTAGCCATTCAACCAGAAATGAGCCTCACCATAAATCGGACGTAAAGCGCGAAACACATTTCGAACCGAACACTGATTTTGGTAATAAAATTCAATGATTTGCAAGCGTTGCTCGTTAGTGAGTCTATTCATGATGAAATGTCAAAGCATACTGAGCATCTTTCTCTTTGACACCATGTCTGAAATCCCGCGTGATCTGTCAAATACTAATGCATGAAAATCCTAACCTCAAAAAAATCACCCGATAGTTGCCTTGGTCAAAATTTGATTCAAAGAATGCAGAATGCAGCAAAATAAGTCCCTTATGTTGTCTGAACCTGCCTATTGTAAAATATTTACCAATTTTATTTTTTTTGATTTAAAGAAAAAAGGTCTAAGGGATTTGTTTGTTACAACGATATTGGTGTATCAGGGGTGCACTTTACATTTTGATTGTTTTTTTCTTCATGAATTGCACAAATTAAAGGAATTGTGACTACTTTTTCTAGGTTTACAATGTTAGAAAAATAAGGAAGGATCTTATAGGTGATACAGATGCACATTGGACTTCAAGTTTGTTGAAAATTTTTAAATGGGAGGGAAAAACAGTTAGACAAAGTATACCTACCACATTTTTGATGTACAGCTGGGCAAATATATGAGTTATATTCAAGTTTTGAGTGGCTTTGGAAGACTTTGTAGATGACAGCCAAATCAGAAAGGTCGAAAAATGTCTTGCACCGTGTCGGAGAAATCACAAATAGCTGACATCATTTTTGCCAATTTTGAATATGTTATCATTCCATAATATATTACGTGATGCAAGTGCCGTTTGGATAGCTACATTAAATATTGTATGTTTTAAGTAAGTAGATTGTGTCAACAGTATTTTCAAGTTTGCAACCGGTGTGCGGCTTTTATGTTAAAATAAAATTAGTTAACATTGTATAGAATTAGGTAGTGAGAATTTAAGTTCCCTTAAATGATCAAAAAATACAAATGGAGCAAAGTTACAATAATTATTATTTAAATAAAAACACTGGAATTGTTTTTCGTTTGTTTATTTATTTTTCATCAGTTTTCTCATGATCAAAACAAAAATAATCATTCTATTTACTACAATACGCCTGCATGATGTCTTAAATAACTTTTTATAACAGCAACAAATTAACAAACAAAAAGAAACTATTTATATGCTATTAGTATCTACAGAAGCGACCGCACAAGATTCCAGTCAATTAAGTCAATTGATTTATTTTGAAAGGAAGATTTTTAAATCCAAGACGACGACGACAACGTCAACATTGTCGTGGAACAATATATTCTTTCTCTCACTCTTTCTATGCAAATTTTACCATGTGTCATCGAGAATTTAATTGAATTTACTGCGATTTGGACGAATAGAGTCAATGAAAAATGATCCTGTCGCGGGCAATAGATTTAAATGATGACTCAAGACATTGCTCACAAAAAACGACAACGAGAATACAATGATTTTAATATTATGAACCAAATCACACACTGCAACAACATAAAAATTTCTATAAATATTAATCGTTTAATTTAATTGACGACGACCTAAAGTCTAAATATGTGTAGAAAAGAAAACAGAACAGAAACAGAAGATACGCTCATACGGATGTGTGATGTATGATGCCAACAAAAACGTAAACAATAATTTATACGACTTAAGAGCAAAAATATTTGTCTATATCTACGTCGTACATGTTTTTAAAAAAAACGTATCATTTTGAGATTCATTCAATGTGAAATGGAAAAACAAAACAAAAAATATATACATATTTACATACATATATTTCAAGTAAATAAAAATCAACAACAAAAACACATAACAAAGTGCCGTAAAATAAAATATGGATATTTGCCCAAAAATTCATTAAGCAATCAATCGTAAAACGAAAACGTCATTAAATGTCTGTCAGTTTAAACGTGTATTAAGTTTGACATATTTTTCTTTTTGAATGTTGACGCAAATAATGTCATGTTTTTGTTGGCATAATATCGAAATTGTTATCTAGACTTTAGTTGATTAAATACAAAATCGAATAAGTAGCCCTTTCACAATACGACTGACTTTAATTTCCATGACTATTATTTATAGCAAAGAAGGGAGTCCGTTAAATGCGTTCTTGCAAAGTATGCAACTGACAGTTCGATTAATTGAACACGTTCTTATGAGAAGCGACCCATAAGCAACCTATGCTCTAGAAGTAACACAAAAATTAACTGAAGATTTAACTTTTCTCTCGGGTCCGTTGACATGAGTTGTCAATAATAGGCATGTCAATCTTAAATTGGTTATTTTATTTCAACAAAACAAGTATTGATTTAGTAAAACTTTAAAGGTTCTGGTAAATTAAGCTGTCAAAATAATACAATGTGTCCATTGAGTAACCCCTATCCGTTTCATACATAAGTCAATTTTAACCGATCCGTTGTCGCAACTCATGCGACGGATTTAATGGGTTGAGCCCATAAAGAGGGCGTCCAGTTTAAAGTTTGGATATACATATGTATGTATCGTAGTTTTTTTTTAAATTTCCAATTTTAATTATGAGTTGCGTTCAGCCAAGGAGTCTGAGATCCATAACGATTCTGGTGATGTTTAATAATTACTTCTAGATTGGTACCTAAAAACAAGGGATATAAAATTTAAAAAGCGTTTTTAAAATCTCATTTTACAAAAAACATTGTGTGTTTACCTGATAAAATTAGAAAAGAGTACACCAGATCATGGTCAATAAAGTTTCAGAACACCGCCAGTCAACTCCAATCTTTTATTAGCTTCAAGAGAGTGTGCAAGAAGATTTGCAGAGTCTTATGTCGTGTATTGATTGCTTTTTGGACTCCGTATATTTTAAAAAAACCTTTAAATGTATATGTTAGGGCTAAGATGTTATCTACATGGATTCACCATATGGATTTTTGAGAGTCAGCAGATTTAAAGTTGCCCAATAAGAAGTATTTAAAAGCATACTATAAAGCTTCAATTTCGATCCACACACAAAAGACCATGCACATGATTCATATCAGTTGTCTTATTTTTCGAAAACTGTTTGAAAATGGTTTTTTATAAATCACGATCATTTGACAGCTGTCAAAATATATTTTTACACAACACTCAGATATTCGACTGAATGGTGCCACAAAGTTCAAAACAATTTTGAGTTATATTTCAACAAATTTCTTGAAATATTAAAATATGTATGTATGCCAATCAATGTTCTTGAATTCTTAAGAGATTTGCAAGATTTAAGGTCAAAACTATTAAAGCACTGTCAAATGGAAGGCTTTTTAAAATTGTCATCTCTTGAAATTACTCAATCTTTATTCCTAAATTCATTAACTTTTTATTAAGAATCGGACATTTTTCGTAAAATAAGACAAAATCTGTTTTGATCTGATGCATCCTAACACCTTTCACTTTTCTCCATCCACATTAGGTTTTCAAGTTTAACAAACAGACAAACAGAAAACAAAACAAAAACTACCCCGCCCTAGTCGATTAAAGTTATGCAAAGAGTAATCCATCGTTTATCGAACAATTTCCGTCATCCATTAATCAATCACAGACATCAAGTCTTCAAATCAATGAACCCAAACACCGCATTAGCAACAAAACCAGCTGCAGCAAAAGGCATGAGCACATTGACAATTGCCACACCTCCGCCACGTGTTCGGCCCAATCCAGCTGTGAAAAAAATCGACACGCCTGAATTCAAATCAATTTTCACCGAAGAACTTCACGCACTGATCGGACTCTTTGAAAAGTACAATTATGAATTGAGAATAGCTGGCGGCGCAGTTCGTGACATTCTGATGAACATTGAGCCAAAAGATGTCGATTTGGCCACCACAGCGACTCCAGACCAAATGAAAGAGATGTTCACTAAGGAGGAGGTGCGAATGATAAATGCCAAGGGTGAGAAGCACGGAACCATCACGCCTCGCATCAATAACAAGGAGAACTTTGAAGTGACCACGCTACGAATCGATGTTCTTACCGATGGGCGCCATGCTGAGGTGCAATTCACAACAGATTGGCAATTAGACGCTAACCGAAGGGATTTGACCATAAACTCTATGTTCCTGGGTTTTGATGGAACTGTCTTTGACTATTTTTATGGTTATGAAGATCTGCAAGAAAGGAAGGTTGTGTTTGTCGGACAAGCTGATATTCGAATCAGGGAAGATTATCTGAGGATTTTACGGTATTTTAGATTCTATGGAAGAATTGCCAAAGATCCATCAAACCATGACGCTGCAACTCTAAAAGCAATTAAAGACAACATTGAGGGAATGGCGAGAATAAGTGGGGAAAGGATTTGGGGTGAATTCGCGAAGATTTTACAGGGAAACTTTGCTTTGGAACTGACTTTAGAGATGTTGAAGTGTGGCCTAGCCAAGTACATTGGTCTCCCAGATGATCCCAACGAAGAAGAGTTCCGTTTAGTTTTCGCAAGAGTTGCATTATTCCCCGGACCTCATCATTCTATAACGTATGTAGCAGCCTTATTGCATACAGTCGAAGATGCGATGCGCCTGCACGAACGCTTGAAGCTGTCAGCTTTCGAAAGGGATGTCACTTTGTTCATCACACAAAACAGAGATTTAGTGGGTAAGCAGCTTAAGACTCTAAAGGACTACCAAATGCTTTGTCTACAACCCTCAGCCAGGCGTGATTTTGTTGAAGAACTTTTAAAATACTCTGGATGTTTAGATTTGTACAAACAACTGATAAGTTGGCAGATACCTGCGTTTCCGGTTACCGGAAATATGTTGAAGGAGAAAAACTGTCCTGTGGGCAAGAAAATGGGAATTATTATGTCGAAGTTGAAATTGATTTGGGCCCAAGATGATTTCCAGACGAGCTCACAAGACCTATTGGAAGTGCATTTGCCAAAAATTTTAGCTGAACTTCCACCACCATCGCCACCAACATCACATAAAAATAAAAAACAGAAAATGAAGTAGTGATTTGAAAGTGTGTCTCTTTTGCTGTTATTGTTTCTCAAGCTTAAGTATAGATATAATGCTTATCTATTTTCTTTTTTTTTTATAAAAAATTTGTTTGCACTATGAATACTTAATTAAAAATAAATAACTCAATAAATAATTATCTTCTCAAATGGAATAATAAAATTATGAATTTTTATTTGGGAAACGGAAGCAGTGTGTTTATTTTGTATCCAAAAAACAAAACTAGAGCTGATGGAAACACCACTGATAATTATATTAATTAACATTCAGACCACGCAGCTATAAAGAATTTCAGACAAACGAACCAGGCCTTTTTGGAAAAACCTTATTTAAAACTTATGAGGGTAATAATGACTAAGGAATATAAAAAAATACAAACTTGTGTCTATTGCGTCTTCTGCATATTTAAAAAAATTTAAGATATGCAGTTTTGTTCCGGATTTACTGTTGAAATTTGTATTCAAAAGTATAAAAGATTGTGAGATAGTTATTATTTTATTATAAGCAACTAACGTGTGATAATTCCTTCCACCACGATCCTTATTTTAAATTTTAAAACGTAAATATATTTGTATTATTATGTCAATAAAGTTGACTTAAATAACAATTCATTAAATGATTTACTGACCAAAAATAATAAATATTTTATTACACAGTTAACTTTTACTTAACAATCCTCCCTCGAAAAACCAATAAATAATAATTTATAAGTACTTTTTGTTATTTATTGTCCACTGATTTAATTAATAATGAGAATGACAGAACTTAACACCTATACCCACTTATTGATGTGTCGTTCCGCCTTTGAAGGTTCGAAGCTATAATTCTCACCGCCGCGCCGCCGCCGCCGGCCTCAGTTCAATAGAACCATTAAAACTTTTAATTGCATAGTCTCCTCAACTAAGGCCACCATCATCGCCACCACCACCCCAAATATTGCCAAACCCTCTTCTTGGCTCCCGTCGAGTGATTCGTTTGAAATCTTAATAAATCACTGCAAGTACTTGACCCTATATTACAGCATCAAGATCTATTAATTTCAAACTGGAAAGCTGTTACGTGTTTCTATAGAGTTTTATTTTGTATTGTTGTTCTGTAATAATAACAATGAAATTTAATAACATAACAAAAATCAATAAATAATTAAGAAAATAAAAAAAAAAATAATAATAATAATAAACACGACAACAAAAGACATACATATGTAAATCGAAACAAAACATTGAAATTGTTTATTCTAAAATTAGATGCAATTTTTATTCTTGTTTGCGACTCCCTATGTACTGTGAGTCTCTAAGTATTATAGTGAAAAATTGAAGGCATCAGGGGAGAGAGAATTTTTTAAAAGCTGCTGCCGCTGTGTGCTGCTACCGCTGAGTTACTTTGCTCTTGGTTTCTGGCACCACACGATTTTCTGAACAAAGCGCTACAATTAAAATATCTTAGAGGTAGGTCACGAAACAGTCAAATCAAATGTTAATAAAATAATACTTTTATTACAGGTAAAGAAAAAAAATAAAACAAAAATAACAAATCACATTATGCAGGTTCTAAGACAGTTTTTATTGCATTTTTTCGCCGCACGTGGATTGTTTGGATTCCCAAATGATGAATGAAAAATAGAGAGTGTTTTTTATTCAAATCTTCTTCGAGATGAAATAAAGTTCTATTTAAATCGATATTAGTTATGTTTAGGACATTTAGTCATAGTCTTTTTTAACTAACGACTAAGTTATGGTTTGTAATTTTAATAATCAATATTGATCTAACGTCGTTTTCAATTGGCAATCTGAAAGTGAAAAAAAGCATTCTGAATGCGTTCAATTGGGCAAAAGTGACAGTTCTGATTTTGAAAAGAAGAGAATTTCCCTTCTGGTTTTAAAAACAGAATCAGAAGCAGAATCACTCACACATTCATAAATTTTAAGTGTCACTTCCTCCATGTTTGCAGCACAAAAACAAAATGAAATTTAGCGCGAATACACATATATGTGACACATGTTATACTCAACCAATAAATTCTCACCAAACTTCAGATTCTTCGGAATAAAAAAAAAACTGTTCAATTGGGATTCCGAATCGAAGAACAATTCCAGATTGCCAATTGAAAACGACGTTAATCTCCAATGTGTTCCATATTTGTTTTAAATAGAACTGTCAAATTTGTAAATTTTTAAATGTCAAATTTCAGGCACCAATGTTAATCTCTCTTTTCAATTTTTAATTCGAGAACTTTAAAACATTACACCCTGTTGTTTATATACATAGTTAGCTTCACCCATAGAGTGCAAAAAGGGAAAAGGGAACGATTAACGACTGAGGAGCTGAGACCTGAGAGTAGCGCATGGTACCTATGTAATACTGTGTGACACACTGGCGCTCGTTATTTTTAATATTAAAAAGCGAAAGTTATTTATTGAGTTTTTATTTTGTGTAGTGAATAGATTTTTTCCGTAGGAATTTTTTGTTTTTAATTTGTGTTATAAAATAATGCGATTAAATGTTAAAAGACAAAAGCCACGAACGACGACTACGACCGACGGCAGACGTATGTATGTATGAGTGGTTGGTGGAAGTGGTATGGGGGTGGTGTCTACTTTTATTACGTATGGTTGAAATAAGAATGTTGTGGCGCCAGAAAAATTGTTGTTGTTATTGTTTTGTGATATACTAAAGTTTAGTAATTAGCTGGCAGAGATTGTGAAACAGAAAATTGCAACAAAAATGAAAAAAGGTAACGTATACGCCCGAGTGTACTAACACCGCAGATGCATTGATTTGCTTACATGTGACTTGTGCATGTCTCACTTATGGGGATTTCAAAATTCAATTATATTCGATTTTAATGAACTTTTATTTAAAATGTTCCTCAACTATTATTCAAATAGAAATTTATGTATACATCGAGTACGGATATTCCACCATCTAACATAAGAATTCCTTAGAAACTTAATTATCCTGATGCCACTCTTCATTGTGTCAATTTAATTTGATTGTTAATGTTGTTGTTGTCGTTGTAGATATTTATACACAACTTGTGTATGCGGAAAAAAGTTTCGCTTCGCACCTCCTGCTTTTCAGGATGTGCCAGTGCCAGTTTCATTTTGAATTAAATATGTCATCCGTCTTTGAAGTTGCCTGTTTTTTGAACTTGGAAGACAAATGAGTATATTTTTTTTTATTGTCATGTATGACGCACCAGTTTCCTTAAATGACTTAATGTTGTTTTGTAATGTTGAACAGAGTCTCTGTTTGGAGGGGGTTTAGGTCACAAAAATACGAGTAAAATGAAAAATCTTGACATGTGATAATAAGGGTTGCTTAAGACTGGTTTCCTATAGAATTTTTTGTTTTTATGATTTTGTTTGTACCAAGAGTGAGTAATGAATTACATTTATGTAAATGATAATTAGTTCCGACATGAAAACCACAAAGCGTAATGTAACGTGTTTGTTTGTGTGTGTCCACAATAAGGGCCTCGTATGGAAGCATCTCTTACTCAGAAAATATCAAGTATTTTTTTCATTTCCACACTCTAAGGCCGTTACGTTATTGTATGTATGTAGCTTAAGATTCATTTTAGAAATTTTGAAAAAGTTTGCATTGATTCTTTTTTTTAAAACCCTTAAGGACAAGATCAAAAAAAGAGCTTTGAAAATGATAGAACTATTAAAACAGAAACTAAACATCGCTTGAACACCGTCGGAATTTTTCATGTCTTAAGTATCCAGTTGCAACCCTCCCCCCACACAATTCATACGTAGTTCTTGCTTCTAATTATGCCCATCAGTCTACCCTTGAACTATATTTCAGAGATAAAGAGATTCTTTTTTTTTAGCCAAATATCAAGAATGTGTTTTCCTTCCATTATAATATTAAAAACCTTAAGACCAATCTAAGTCGGTATCTTCTTTTAAATCTTTCCTTTTTTTCTAAAGCTCGCACCTGTGTTTTAAACGTGTGAAAAGTAGGTATGACGACAAAAATTCTACTTATAGTTACGCGTGACCCAGTCGTGCTTTTCATTTTTAGTATTGTGTTCATAGTATTTTCAGGATTGTTTCTAATGTTTCAAGAGAACTAACTAACAACAAATCCAAAAGCAAACAGACAGGACAAGCACCTATCATTTAAATGTTTCTTCCTTCCTTCGGACAAGCCACGTGTATGATATTTAAATTTATCTGGAAACATTATGAAATGACCTTTTTTGAAAGGTTTTGTCAATAATTCCAAATATTTATATTGTATATACTCTGCTTCGTTTCCCGGTAAAATGTATTCAATAAATATTTCTATGTATATGCATACCTCTATTTATGTGTGTGTAGTATATTCAGAAATGTACATAAAAAACAAATTACCCTTGTGGCATTAACACTTCAAATGTACTCTATATAGCCATTTTCAACAAGTCCATATAAATAGAAGCCTATATGTATGTTTTTATATAGTTGGAGTGTCTTGAATAAAATATCTCTTCATTCCATGTTCTGCAATGCATTCATAACAATAAAAGTCACTATGAATGGCTGTGTGCCATTGCCATGTGTGTTGAGTGCATATCATTCTAAACTTGGAAATTAATTATTATTGTTGAACTAACTTTTAATATAAATACGCAACGACGAACGAATGACCTTTTTTAGCAGGAAATACTTTATATACAGAAGTTGCAACTTGCCAAAACAACTATGAGTATTTTTGTAAGAGGGTGGAATCTAACGAATTTAAAAAAGAATTCAAATTTGAATTTAAGTTCTTTTCTTTTGGGTGACTTTATAAATGTTATAGACTTGTATAGAGATGAGTATTGCTATTATTGTGATGACCTTTAGCCTGAAGTCCTGAAGATTTTAAAAATGAGTAGTATTGTGTTAACATGTTTTCATTTTAGTTTTAATAGAGTGATATAATATAATGAGATTAATTTACGTTTGGCCAAAATCTAATTATTCATAGGTTAACTTTTTTGAATGATGGTCTAATGTGCACGTGTAAATTGTTTAAGTGAAAAAACTGTCTTTGTTAGCACTTGAGTTCAACAAATCAGTTCTTCATGTGATGTGTCATCTTGTTGTTGAAGAGATTTTTGTAAATCTGGCGTTTCCATGTGTTGTCGATTTTTGCTTGGGATCTTTGAATTTCCTTTCGTTTATAGTTTATGGTTCTGTTGACATAAAAGTAGGATTAAGCCTTGTGTTCAAAAAAACGCTGTAATGGAAATAAGATTGTTGCCACACCTGGCAATGCCTCAACATAATTTCGAACTCCTGCTTAAAACGAGACAACTATTCTATTTCTATGTATGAAAGAAACAGTAGTATTATAAAACTTAAAGAAAAAAGAAACTAACCTAAAAATCTGTCCTTTTGAAGTTCAAGTTAAGAAGTTGCGTCAGCTCAACGTGTTTTTTGTAAAAACCTAAAGAAGAAAACTAAAACGTATGTACAATTATATATGAATTATTGTAAAATAAAATAAATAAAATTTAACAAAACAAAACAAAACAAAAACTTAGATTTAAGATCAATCCTTTACAGAAATTTAAAGCCATCGTAAAACTACATTAACATTGTAAACCTTTATTAATTGAATAAAATAAAACTACGAAGCTAGACAATTTGGAATTTTTGCTGAAGCAACATTCTTTAAATTTGTTTTAGTTTTCTTCTTTAGGTTTTTACAAAAAACACGTTGAGCTGACGCAACTTCTTAACTTCAAAAAACAGATTTTTAGGTTAGTTTCTTTTTTTTTAAGTTTTATAATACTACTGTTTCTTTCTTACATAGAAATAGAATAGTTGTCTTGTTTTAAGCAGGAGTTCGAAATTATGTTGAGGCATTGCCAGGTGTGGCAACAGAGATGGAAAGCTGAACAAAAGTTTTCGACTCCCTAAAAGTTTTGCATTGGTGCCCAATTTGGGCTCGTTTATTTAAAAAAAAAAGTGTAAAACTAATTTAAAAATATTGTTAACTATAACTTTAATCAGAAAAGTATTTTCTAGAATTGTTGTTATTGCGAAAAATAGAAATTTGTCAGTAACTAGTTAATTGATAAATCTATCGGAGAACTGCTGAAGATTGAAGATAGCATAATTTGTTTTAGACTAAATACATATAAAGGACCAATAACATAAAATCAAATAAGTCAATTTATTTATTTGTAACATACAAAAATGAAGAATTAAGCATATCAAACAAAATATCCATAAAGGGAAAATGAACGTGGGATATACAGTTGTTGAAAATAAAACGAAAAAACCCAATTTACTTTATGGAAAGCATGGGTCGTTGTAAGCATTGTTCCCTAGAAGAGAAAGCTATCATTTTAGTTCTACGAAGTGAGGGAAAGTCTTTGAGGAAAATAGCCAGAATAATGAGTAGATCTCTCAAGTTGATTGCAAAAGCAATTTGACCGCTGAGAGCCAAAAAACAGAGGGGAAAACCAAGGAAAACAACCCCAAGAGAAGACTGAAAGATAATTTGCGCCTCAAAAAAAGATCCTTACAAGTCTTCAAGGGAAATAAAATACAAACTAAAGCTTCGAATAACTTCCAGAACTGTTCGTAGAAGACTTGTTGAAGCTAACTGGCTCAGAAGGATCGCAATAATGGTGCCCTTTCTAAGGAAAACAAAATATAACAACGCGGTTTAAATTCGCCCACGATCATTTTGATTGGAGTGGGCCAGAAGGAGGCAAAAAGTGGAGGAATGTTTTGTGGATGGACGAAACAAAGATAAATTTGTTCGGAAGTGATGGCAGACAAACCGTTAGAAGGCTTTCTTTGAAAGAACTAAATCCCAATACGTCCAGAAAACGGTCAAGAATGGTGGCGGCAGTATCATACTATGGGGTTAATTGTCTTGGTATGGCGTTGGACCAATACATTTGATTGAGGGTAAAATGGATCAAAATATGAAGGTGAATATCATGAAGGATACGATGCTGCCTTATGCGGACGAGAACCTGCCTCTGAAATGTGTTCTACAGCAGGACAACGACCCTTAGCACACATCCAAATCTGCTCAAAAGTATTTTAAGGACCAAAAAATCAGCGTATGGGAATGCCATCCTAATTGCCTGACTTAAATCCCATAGAACATTTTGGGGGAGATTGAAAATGTGCGGTTGGGAAACATTTAACAAAAATTTAAACCGAACTATGGAGGATGGTTCAACAGGAGTGGTACAATATTTCAATTGACAGATGCCGCCGATTATTTGACTCAATGTTCAACAGATGTCACACTGTAATTAAATCTAAGGGCCAGGCTCCAGATATTAAAATAATTTTTAAATCCAGAATAGCTTTGCATTTAATTTTTTTTTTTTAAATCTTTGTATCTATTTTAATGTCCACGAAATTTGTTCCTTTTTTTACATTTATGAATTTAAAATATTTTAAATTATAATTTAACTACAAATAATGGGTAATTTTAGTTTGAAAGAAAAAAAATAAGAAAATGAAGACCAAACTTGAAAAAAAAAAAAATCTTTTTAAGTCAATAAAAAATTGAATTTTTAAAACTCTGTTTGGTGTATCTGTATGTCACAGCTTGAAGAAATATGTTTTCAATCTTAAGAATTGATTTAAATTTCAAACTTAAAGCCTAGAATTTTAAAATTGAACTAACAGTTTAATTTTTTTGTCAGAAACTACAATTTTTAAAATTATGACAATCTTATAAATTATGACCAGCACCGCCATTTTTATGAACACAACTGTAGATACGTACTTATTAGCTGCGTTCAATCTCGTGTTGGATAGGGTATCTTGGATAGGTGGATTTTTAGATACCTTGTTGAACGAGTTGGATAGCTGTCAAAAAATAAAAACAACTTTAAGCTGTTCACAAAAAGCAGAGAAACATTTAAGCTTCGAAGTCAAAATTGTTGTAAGATAAAGCATTTAATGGATAATTCAACTGATTCGTCGGACGATGATGGATTGATAGGTGCGTAACAATTTAATAAATAAGAGATAACCCTAATCTGTAATCTATGTTAAATTTCCTCCTAGCTCAATTGGAATTCTATACGATTAATAATTTACTTGCGAAATCTCCGGTTTTAAACGATTTACGTTTAACAGAAAACTATCCTAACAGAAACGAGGACTATTATACGAGGTGTGTTCAAAAAGTACCCGGAATTTTTAAATTCCGCGGGTCTGGAGAGTCCGAAGGTCAAAATTATTTTTTTTATTGTGTTGGTATACATGCCCCTAAAGTATGATGCAATTTTCAGCTATATTCACTGTTTACTTTGTCTGTGGTAGTTGCTAAGGTTCGACGTGTTTTTGTGAGCTCGGCGATTTTTGCTGAAACTGCTGAAATTTGACCAAAAAAACAATCGCATGAACATCGCTCACGAGCTGTTAAATGACGTCAACGACGATCCAAGTTTGCTTGAAAGGGTCATAACTGATTATGAAACATGGGTATACGGTTATGATGTCGAAACCAAAGCACATAATCATCCACCTGGAAGCATCCAACGTCAAGAACGAAAAAAGCACGTCAAGTTCGATCAAATGTGAAGGTTTTGCTTACTGTTTTCTTCGATTATAATGGCATAGTGCATCAAGAGTTCTTACCACAAGGTCGTTCGGAATAAGGAGTGATAACCTTGAAGTTATGCGACGTTTGCGTGAAGCAATCCGAAAAAAACGTTCAGATTTATGGAAAAACAGTTCAAGGCTTTTGCACCACGATAACGCACCTGCTCACTCGTCGTTGCTTGTTCGTAATTTTTTGGCCAAAAACAATACCGTAGTCATGCCCCAACCTCCATATTCACCAGATATGGCTCCGTGTGACTTTTTCCTATTTTCAAAGTTGAAGAGACCCATGAAAGGACGCCGTTTTTCCTCGATTAAAGAAATAAAGGCAAAATCGCTGAGAATGGCTAAGGACCTATCAAAAAGTGAATATCAAGAGTCCTTCCAAGATTGGAAAAAATGCTGACATAAGTGTATTATATCTTGGGGGGGACTACTTTGAAGGGGACCACATTGGTGTAAACGAATAAATAAATATTTTTTTGAAAAAAACGAAAATTCCGGGTACTTTTTGAACACACCTCGTATATATTATACAACTTCAACTAACATTTTATATCTTTTTGTTTACCAACAAATACAAAAAGCTGAAATCAATTTTCGAGTTTCTTGAAATTCAACCATGTGTTGAATCAGCTGTTCTGTCAGATACCTATATACCCCAGAAATTCTTGGATACCTTTGGATTCCTTTTTTGACATCTCAGCTGTTTTTGATCAGCTGTTATTTTACACGTAAAACACTTAACAAAAAGGTATACCCTATCTGTCTGAGATTGAACGCAGCCATTTACAAAGTGCCCTAGTAAAACAACTCCGCCATTTTCTAATCGATTTTGACAGATAAACACATTTCTGAAAGAACGCCCTACGGTCTAAAAATCTTCTATTTTCCATAAGAATTCTTTTTGAAATTCAAGTTCTCAGTACTGATTTGGCATTTCCACCTCGTTATTTTTTGGGTGTTGTTAAAAAAAAAAACAATTAATTTAATTTAATTAAAGCTTATATTAAATCACAAAATATGTGTTACTTGCTCTTTTGACTAATCTATGTATGTCACTATCATCTATTATGTCATTAAATGAACACTATGTAAAAATTTAATTTAATGCCAAACTACATAATGCATATCTTCATAAAATTACATAATAATTACGGAACAATTTTTTTTTGTTTACATTTAGGGTCTTTCTCTTCATCAATACTTGAATTACAAAATCATTAATGACATAACATAATAATAATGATCTTCTCCTTGAAAGTCCTCAAGAGCAATAAATCCTTGTAGTATATATGTACATAATAGTTGAGTTTTGGTTTAGTTTGAAAATGAAAAAAAAAGTCAACAAAGTCATATTCACTGCTACCATACATATTTACATATGTATACTTAAAGTTAGTAAGAGGACAACAAAAATCCTGCGGATGCTATCGATTGGGGTTTATGCATAATAGAGTTAAGCTATGACGTAAATACAAATTATAGTGAGCTTTATAATAATATGATAAAATATCATGTGATTGCAGATAGAAACTAGCTTAGATATCCACGAAATCTAAATTAATTAAGCAAACACTATTCTTAACACATTCGCAATACAAAAATGACAACAACTTTACAATCATTTTGTTTCAGTGGGCAGGTTCAGACGACATTAGGAACTTGAAATTAAGACAAGTTTCTAGTATATGGTTGGCCAGCTGCCAAAAAATTACATTCCAATTAAAGCAACTTTATCGGAAAGTAAACTGGAAAGTTGGTCATGAAAAATCTTCCTAACTATCAAGCCAAGTAGTTCAGAAGCCTTCTGGGCTCATCAAAAACTTAAAACTTAAAAACCAGTTCTGATTCGGAAAAAAGACGATAATTGATTTGGATTTTAAATCAGATCAAAATCTGAAGCCTTAGCACATTCTTACACTTAAACGTCAAACTCAGTAATTGTCATTGGGCAGGTTCAGACGACTAAGGGACTTGAAAGTAAGGCAAATTTCTAAGTTACGTCGTTTTCAATTGGCAATCTGGAAGTGAAAAAAAGCATTCTGAATGCGTTCAATTGGGCAAAAGTGACAGTTCTGATTCTGAAAAGAAGAGAATTTCCCTTCTAGGTTTAAAAATAGAATCAGAAGCAGAATCACTCACACATTCATAAATTTTAAATGTCACTTCCTCCATGTTTGCAGCACAAAAACAAAATGAAATTTAGCGCGAATACACATTTATGTGACACATGTCATACTCAACCAATACATTCTCACCAAACTTCAGATTCTTCGGAATAAAAAAAACTGTTCAATTGGGATTCCGAATCGAAGAACAATTCCAGATTGCCAATTGAAAACATCGTTAGTCAAGAAAAATCTCCCTAACAATCAAGTCAAGTCTACTTATGTCAAAATGACAGTTGATCATGTTTGTTCATTCAACTGAAAGCTGAACTCTATTACTTTGTTATTTATTTATTGTATGTTTTATGTGGAAGGGCTCCTTGTCAAATTGAAAAAGAAATATGTATGTAATATTAGTTTACAATACAAAATACAATACGTGATGGACTTTTATCTTTCCTAAAAAGTTTTTCGTAAACAATAATGTTTTTGGTAGTTTTTGTACGATGAACTAAAGGTAGAGGTTGGTAAAGTAAAGTTTTGTGTTTGAAATGTATGACACTAAAAAACTAACTAGTTGCATTGGTCAAAATGTACGTCAAATAATGATGTTGCCTGCAAATGAAGTCCCTTATGTTGTCTGAACTTTCCCAATTTACTATCCGAACATTTTATTGCCGACGAAGGAAGTTCATGAAAGCGTATATTGTGTGTGAATTGCTTTAAAAAAAAACCATAAATATAGGTTTTTTGCTAGTGTTATTAAAAAATCATATTCTCCGAATTTGGTATGAAAAATTCCTTCTTTGATTTTTTTCTCTTTTCAATTGTGTTCTCTGTAGACACATCAATTCAATAATGGTACACTGGGCGTATACGTACTTTTACTAGTTTATTGGTTTTTAATACATATTTGTCCCAGTGGACTTTTGTAAAATGTTTGCATGGCATCACTTTTAAGTACATGGATGGGCAAATCAACGTCGCGTCCGTCGGTTGGGTCAGTATGTTATTTTATATTCGTGCATTGCAAATAAAAAAACATTCGAAGAAATAATTCATGGACAATGGGAGCCATATTACTTAAAATGTACAAAATTCCCCTACAAATTACCAGTAGTACCCGTGGCATGATGGTTAGTGCGTTGGACTGTCATGCCAGAGGTCTTGGGTTCGATCCCTGCCTATGTCATCTAAAGTTTTTTTCACGGGTATTGCCTCTTGCGAGGAATTGACAAATTCTCCAAGAGTAATTCTTGTCATGAAAAGTGCTTTCTCAAATTTGCCGTTCGGATTCGGCATATAAACTGTTGGTCCCCTCCATCCCTGACAACAGTACTCGCACACAGGAATGGTTGAGAGTTGTAAGTCACTAGGCCCTAGTTCTCCACGGACTGTTGCGCCACTCAATTTATTTATTTTAATTACCAGTTAATCAATCCAGAACTAACACACCCATCATACCATTGATGAATAAGTAAGACATTTCTGAAATAGTATCGGAAGTATTTTCAATTGTACAGCAATGAGTTGCGTCATAGTTATCGCTTAAGAGAGGATAACTCTAGCCATGGAAAAGTGATTCTCATATCTTCCGCTCATATCGGGTGATTTTTTAAGAGCTTGAGAACTTTTAAAAAAAAAAAACGCATAAAATTTGCAAAATCTCATCGATTCTTTATTTGAAACGTCTTAGGTGGTCCATTCGGAAAGTCCAATTTTGGGTAACTTTTTCGAGCATTTCGGCCGGAATAGCCCGAATTTCTTCGGAAATGTTGTCTTCCAAAGCTGGAATAGTTGCTGGCTTATTTGTGTAGACTTTAGACTTGACGTAGCCCCACAAAAAATAGTCTAAAGGCGTCAAATCGCATGATCTTGGTGGCCAACTTACCGGTCCATTCCTTGAGATAAATTGTTCTCCGAAGTTTTCCCTCAAAATGGCCATAGAATCGCTAGCTGTGTGGCATGTAGCGCCATCTTGTTGAAACCACATGTCAACCAAGTTCAGTTCTTCCATTTTTGGCAACAAAAAGTTTGTTAGCATTGAACGATAGCGATCGCCATTCACCGTAACGTTGCGTCCAACAGCATCTTTGAAAAAATACGGTCCAATGATTCCACCAGCGTACAAACCACACCAAACAGTGCATTTTTCGGGATGCATGGGCAGTTCTTGAACGGCTTCTGGTTGCTCTTCACTCCAAATGCGGCAATTTTGCTTATTTACGTAGCCATTCAACCAGAAATGAGCCTCATCGCTGAACAAAATTTGTCGATAAAAACATTTCGAACCGAACACTGATTTTGGTAATAAAATTCAATGATTTGCAAGCGTTGCTCGTTAGTAAGTCTATTC
Organism: Eupeodes luniger; assembly: GCA_951509635.1. Lineage (NCBI taxonomy): Eukaryota > Metazoa > Arthropoda > Insecta > Diptera > Syrphidae > Eupeodes > Eupeodes luniger. The sequence continues at coordinate 127,243,731 of OX608075.1, read as the reverse complement.
ATGATGAAATGTCAAAGCATACTGAGCATCTTTCTCTTTGACACCATGTCTGAAATCCCGCGTGATCTGTCAAATACTAATGCATGAAAATCCTAACCTCAAAAAAATCACCCATTATTTGGCGATAAATTGTAAGTCTCCTTTATTTCCTCTATAGAAAACTGATACAGTATCAAAAGAAAGAACTTAATTAATAAGTTAACTCTAGAAAAAAATTGGATAAAATGAAAGACTGTAAAAATATTTTTGCACATTTTTGACATCATTAAATTTGACAGAGACAATTCATTTAAATCTTCTATTTTTTGAATGCAAAACTTATCAAAATTTATTTTTGTTATTATAAAATTTACTGAACATCAAAGTTTTTTTTACTGAATTTGGACTTTTTATTTCCCTCCCAAACCAAAACTACGCAATTGAAAAATCTAGGGTACTTCTTATTTGTATGCACACAGCCTGCCAATGTGCATTATTGTGCTTGAAACAAGATTATGTGGGTTATTTTATCTGAATGTCAAATAAATAAAAACATATAAAATACGTGTAGTACAATTCTCTATTCTCGCAATAGGTAACATTTTATACTAAACTAATGTTCATCATATGTGCAATGTGCATCTTAGTTGACGTCCATGGGTTATACGGGATGTACATATTTGCAGTAGTTTTTATTTTTGAATGCATAACATTTAACCTTTATTAAGAGTATAGTATCTCCTTATATCCCAGACAAATAGTACAAATATGTGCATGAAATACTTTATATAGATTTACGCGTCACAAATTTTATTCCATTTTATATCTATGAGTATAAATGTAATTTGCAGTGGATGTCATAATGTTACTTAATCTATTAAATTATTTTTTAAGCGCACTTTCTGAAGTTAATTTTATATTTAAACCTCAAGTTCAACACTAAAGGTCACATTAAGAGGTATTTTCGGTTGGTTCGGTGGGTTCCTGCATTTTTCTACTCTTTGGCAGTTAGCGCACTCTTAACTTTAAATTGCGTCGTTTGTTGTTGTTCAAATTTCGAAAAATTGCCCTTCTTAAAATTTTAACAAACGCACCCAATCTAATAAAACATTCAATATTTTCTATTAAGATAAAAAACAAAATTTTTATCGAAATATTTTACTTTGATTAGTCACCAGCCATCAATAGAAAATATGTTAATAGTGTGTCTCTCCCATGTCTATAAAGTACCATAAAAGGCTCCTAAAACTGCTAAAACGATTTACAACACGCCACTTTATTTTCCAAAAAGCTTTCCATTATAGATAGATACTAGTTGCTGCTGATGTGAGAATGAAGATTTGTTATACAATGTGTCATATGTGATTTGGATAAATACCCCATTCTATCTATAGAATAGATTGTAGAATCAAATCAAATCAAATCTGATTTGATTTTTGATTTCGATTCAGGTATATATGGCAATGTGGATTGAAAGTGACAACAATTAACCAAAATATAACAAACAATTATTTAACAAAACCAATAGAAACCTTCGACAAGATATCTACTGTAAAACAAAGCAAAGCTATAACAATCTAAAGAAACACACAATTATTGAAGACTATAAGGACCACCTGTGAGATCGATCTTTCTTTTCTCGATTCGGTTCGAATTAATCCAGCTCATCTACAACCCAATTCAGTTATACAAGGAGCTAAATCCTGATTCATTTCTCAATTTAAACGTAGTAAAACAATAAAAATTCAATTTGCCAATCTGAAAGCCTTCTGAACTCTTGAGATTATTTAATTAGAAAAAATGACAGTTCAAATTTCCGATACATTGGGCAGGTTCAGCCGACATAAGGGACTTGAAAGTAAGGCAAGTTTCTTGCATCTGATTGGCCAGCTGCCAAAAAATTGCCTTCCAATTAAGGCAACTTTATTGGAAAGTTGACTGGAAAGTTAGGCAAGAAAAATCTCCTTTACTATCAAGTCAAGTCAACTTATGTCAAAATGACAATTGATCATGTTTTTTAATTCAACTAAAAGCTGAACTTTATTACTCAATGATGTATTTATTTTCTGCACAACTTCATTTAATGCTTTCTGTAAAAAGATTCCTTGTAAATTTGGAAAAGAAATAAGTAATATTTCTTTAAAATACTAAATACAAATCATGATGGATTTGTAGCTTGCCTGAGGAATGTTTTGTAGAAAATAATGATTTTGGTAATTTTTGTACTATGAACTTGAAGAAGAGGTTTGTGAAGTAAAGTTCTGAATTTTAATTTCATGACACTTGAAAAACTAACTAGTTGCCTTGGTCAAAATGTACGTTCAAAGAATGAAGTTGACTGCAAATGAAGTCCCTTATGTTGTCTGAACCTGCCCATTGGCTGCATTCAATTTTAGCTTTTTGTTAGTGGTCTATGTGAAAAAAACAGCGGATTTAAAACATTTGGGCTATCGCAAAACCAAGAAATTTTGGTAACTGTATCTAACTGACAGAATAACCGATTCAACATATCGTCGCTGTAGATCGAACACCTCGCTCGAACACAGAAAAGTTCACTTTTTAGGTAATTAAGCATTTTTATTGCAAACAACTTTAAGGATCTAATGTTAGCCTAAGGGCCCTTTCACACCAAACGAATCCGAATCAATCAGAATCACTCCGAATTAAGTTGAATCTGATTGACCAAGATTCGGCTTCGAGCGCTCCGTTTAAATGTGAAGGGATTCTTTTCCCGCCTTCAGACCGGACGAATCTGGTTCAATCAGGTTTGATTTGAGGTCGCACTTGATTCAACCTGTCAGATTCCTCGTCCGGTCAGTCTTGAATCAACAACCATACGAGATGATGACAGCTCAAAAGCAACTAAAGAAGGAAAACAAAAAGAAGATGAAAGGATTTTTATAGATTCTGGTTGATTCAGCTGGTGTGAAAGAGTGGAGATGACGAATCAGATTCAACTTGATTCGGAGTGATTCTGATTGATTCGGATTCGTTTGGTGTGAAAGGGGCCTAAGTTGAAAGGTATTCGATCTACAGAGGCTACATATGGTTGAGTTTGATGGATTTTAACTTTTTGCATTTCGTAAGACGAATCCGATGAATTATCAAAATTATCCATGAAAAATGTATTTTAGAATAATTTAGGACGTCGAAATCTAAATCTTTGTCTGCTTTACGTGAGCAGCTAAAAGTTGTTTAAATTTTTTGCCAGCTATGTATGTATGTAACTGAATTAAGCTATCTAACTCGTTCAATAAGGTATCTAAAATGTATCCAACACTAGATTGAACGGAGCCATTTAAACATCAAACTCGGTAGCTGCCATTTTGTATGTTCTTGAAAAGCAGATTAATTGGGCAGGTTGAGACAACATAAGGAACTTCTATGTATTCCACTGCATTCCCTGAACGCAAAATAAGATAGCTTGTACATTTTTCAGATGTTATTCATTTCACTTTTACATTAGCTTGATCGTGCAAAAAGTACCAGAAACATTATTATATAAAAAAAACTCCTTAAACGAGGTAAAAGTTTCGTATTGTTAAGAAACAGTTTCCTATATGACAAGGCACAAGAAGATCGAAGAGAGATTCCGGATTGCCAAAGAAAAACGGTACGATACAAAATTATCTATGCATATACTTGTCAAAATAAGTCAAGTTTATTTTTTTTGACAGTTGACCAATTAGAAGCTGAGATATGCAGGGAACATACAAATATATTTCTTTTAATTACTACTACCCGGTGTTCCATTTCCATTGAAGATTTTAGCTTGAATCAAGTAATTTATGATTTCAATGTTTCTACGCCTTCTTTTAAATTGATTACTTTAAAATGTAAATACAAAAATGCTCAGCTTATGCCTTGCAAACAATACCTGTTTCAAGATAAAAGCGAATTGTCATATACATTATGTATGAATATTACGAGTATGTTCATAGTTAAAACAAATATAAAAATATATGTAGCTAAATTTATCTTTTAATTAATGAATATTTGTATTTTAAACGTGGACACAGTACATATGTATGAACGTTTTCATGGTTATTTGGCATTAACTATTCTTAACCGGACAGACGAATAATGAGTGACACACGCTAAATAGAATTAGGTCGTCTAATGGGTGTGTGGTGTGGTCAGAGGGAAGTAGGTATAGTGTGTTAAGGTTGGTTAAATTTTTTAAAATAATATTTGAGGTAAACATATCTAATATTGTGGGATAGGATTTGAGATTGAATTAGGTATTCATATTCAGAACATTAAAAGTACAACGCATAATGCGATATCTGACTTTAAAGTCTTTAGAAGTTTGACTCTTGCACATATGTATGTATATAGTGGCCGACAAAAGTCTACGTACGATCTTATTTTTAAGATGCCCGTGGTTGCCTAACGAAATATTAATGTTCACCTATTATATCGGTTCTTCTTAACTTCGAATTTAATTTATGAACCCACTCCTTTAACTAATCATCGAACTGTTATTGTCATTTTATTCAGTAAAAAAAACGTTTTCATCAATGTAAACGTTTCTACCGAAATTTGGAATCGTTGACCGCTACTCGAAGAGTTCAGTTTTAATTCTTGCCCTAGTGGACAGGAAGTGATAGATACAATGGGTTGGCCGAAGTGTTAAAAATATCCCTGACGTCCGTAGCAAGCGATCCAAATCAGTCAATTTCCATCGTTCTCAAGAATTAGGCCTGGCTCACACCACATTATGGCGTATTTTCCGTAAGGACCTTGTTTTACACCCATACAAAATCAAGCTAACTCAAGAATAGAAGCCGTACGTACGTTCTTCAATTAAAACCTTTAAGTTAAAAATTTGATTCTAATAAAAATGTAAATTTCGTCTGTAGTCTTTTTTCTATAATTTTGTAAGTCTTTCGTCAATAAATTTTGAAGGTCCTTACAAATATAATTGTTAGCTTTGTGTAATGTCATTAAAATAGATATTTAAAATGTTAACATCATAAACTTAGTTTACATTTTTGTATCAAACCTTTAAGTTTCAAAAAAAGTGATCGTACGTATAGTTTTATCGTTCACTGTAAATCGATAAAACGTTCTAATTTTGTTTTACACTGGTTTCTCACATAAAATCACTTAAAATTTTAATGAAATATTCTACATTTTCACTTTTGCTCAAATCAAAACTTGTGGCTTCTCCTTTCAGCAATAATGAGATGTGGTTAACCTGTATAAATGGACTAGTTTCATTAATTTAAATCTTAGAAGACAAAAATAAATGTAGTCTAAAAATACAAATTAAATATTAATTAGATAATTTTAGAAGAGTGAAATAAGGCGCTTGTCTGGTATTAAATTTAATAAAATAGAAGCCGAGTTATAAGAAAAAATAAGATATCATTCACATGTACCTAAAGTCTTAAGCAAAATCTAATGAGCAGTCCTCGTATGTTCCGGATTCCGGAAGGGACAGTAAAAACATCAAAACTACTCAGAAAATGTTCTCTTAAAAATATAAAATTGTATACTCTGAAACATGAAATTTGCATACAATGGGTCTTATGAATAAAAAAGTAGTTCTTGCCCAATACTCAATTTTCAGAGCAAATACTTCAATTGATATGAATAAAATACTTGGTAAAGTGCTCAACGATTAATGTTTGATAAGCATCTTCTCAGACTAAGCACATTCTTCATTAAATTGTATGAATAAACCGAAGCAGGTACTTCTTCAAGTGGAGAAGCTTCTTCTTATTTGTGACTAAGCTCAATAGAATATTTTTGAAATTTTTAAGTCAACAGTGCCGTGCGGAATCAGGTTAAAAGAAGAGTTAAACAAGACACAATAGTTAATATGGTATAAAGTCTAGCAATTTAATATCAACCGCGAAGGTGGAACGGACTTTAATGTTGATGATATGATATGTAAAGTAATCAATGCCTTTGGAATGCTTTATCCCATATGAAACCCATTAATAATATCGCTTCAGTCTAGAAAAAGCTAGAAGTGCTTCTTCAACATCTCAAGCAGGATTTTATAAACCTTTTTTTTTTTTAATTTAAAATTAAATATTTCTATAGAGATTTTGTTTTTATATTGACTGTCAAAATTTCTTTAGAAATACATAAAAACAAATAAATAATAACTTCAAATAGAAGTTCATTTGACGTTTGGGAGCACCTACTTGATTTGAAAAAGAAGTGGCTCACACAATAAATTGTAATATTCATATGAATTGGAAGCACGTGCTTAGTTGCTGAGCAGCTCCCCTGATCGGTTTTATTTATATCTCCCAATAAGATTCTATTATTTAATAACATGTTAATAAAACCTTTAAAATAAATAATTGTTTTCATCTTATTTTCAGAGCTAAGCTGTTCTTCAACAAGAAACTAGTAATGATGAAACAAGGAACTGATCTCCTGTCCACGATGAATTAAATTACGAATAAAAAACAGGCAAGGAAGAAAAACTAGGTGTGGATGCCCTCGACAAAACCCTGTAAAAACACGTATATTTACTAAAAACAAAGATCTTTATATAATATTTTCTTGAGCAAAACAAAAAACAATATTATATATTTTAAAAAACATTTAATTATCACTACTGTTATTGTTGTTGTTGTTGCCTGTTGCATATTTTCCAACGCAAATTAAACTCACCAAAATATAACACCAGCTATAAGTCCGGTTGAGTTACACAAAAATAGAACACCAGAATCCTCGCGAACAAATATCGTTGCGTGTGTTAGTTAAAACACACACACCCCCAACCACTACAATCCCCTCCCGAGTGTTGTCGGCGGCAATGCCGAATAGTCGAAACAGTTCCTCAGCTGGTAAACAATTCGACATATCACCCCGTGAAAGTGGCGACGATTCGGAAGATGAGAGTGAAATCCTGGAGGAAAGCCCATGCGGTCGATGGCTCAAGCGCCGCGAGGAAGTCGATCAGCGAGATGTGCCTGGTATCGATTGTGTCCACCTGGCGATGGACACCGAAGAGGGTGTCGAAGTTGTGTGGAATGAAATGCAGCTATCGGCGAAAACAGATTTGAAACAACAAGAAACTCAAATTCGTCAGATGTTTGAAAATCTTCTTCATCTGGATCACGAGAATATAGTGAAGTTTCATCGTTACTGGACAGATATGAAAAGTGACAAACCTAGAGTGAGTTTTATTATTGTTTCCATAGATAAATCTTTTTTTTAATTTAATTGTTCTCATTTCATTCTTAGGTCATATTTATAACAGAGTATATGTCATCTGGTTCAATGAAACAGTTCCTGAAACTTACCAAACGGAAAGCTAAACGACTGCCTCTACAAGCATGGAGAAGATGGTGTACGCAAATTCTATCAGCACTAAGGTACTTTTATCTTTTTCGTTAATGCATACATATGTTTTAATATTCGTTTTTATTGTTTCAGTTACTTGCATTCCTGTACGCCGCCAGTTATACATGGCAATTTAACCTGTGATACATTATTTATTCAACATAATGGCTTAGTAAAAATCGGTAGTGTAGTTCCCGATGCAATTTATTTCAATGTGAAGAAAAGTAAAGAAGTCAACAGCAGACATCTAATGGCGCCCGAGTATGAGCGAAGTATGATATTCTTTTTTTAAATGAAATTTTATTGTCTGAATTTGAATCACTATTTAGACTTTAGCCCTCCAATTTCCAAATCATTTTTTATTGTATAAAGTTGTATATTAAAGTTTAACAAGAAACTTTCGTTTTTAGTTATAATTTAACGGTTCCAATTTAAGAACTAATTAACTATCGATATTGATTTTAATTTTTTCTTAAAGATTTATCACCTGCTGTGGATATTTATTCCTTTGGTATGTGTGCATTAGAAATGGCAGCTTTAGAAATCCAACAAAATACTGACTCGACTTCTGTGAATGAAGAGAGCATCCTGCGTACCATCAATAGTCTGGAATGTGAACTTCAAAGAGACTTAATATTTAAGTGTCTAAAAAGAAATCCAGACGAACGTCCTAGTGCCCATGAGTTGTTGTTTCATCCGTTGATATTTGAGGTGCATTCGTTGAAGTTACTCTCTGCACATTGCTTAGTCTTTTCACCGAAAAATAGAAGTAAAATTAATATTATAGTATAAATATTAGCTCTCTAAAGGTTTATTCAATTTTATTTTATTTATTTTAGCACAATTCTCCGAAACGATAATCGATGAAATGATGCAAAGGTGCAGCCAACCAGATATTATATTGGGTAGAATTCCAAGCAAATCAGGCGAAGAACTTTGCTATCGGTTAGCCGATGTGCCATCTGCGGATAAACTGGAAAAATTTGTCGAAGATGTCAAGTAAGAAACAAGATTTAATATTGATTGTTTAAATATTTAAAATGTTTTATAAAGGGTATCAAACAAAATACATTAAAAGGAATAAAATGTTGAATATAACGGGCACTATATGTGTTTGAACGTTATTTCCTCATTTTTCTTTTGCCTCTCTCGTTACTATTTGGTGTTGGATTTTCTTCTTCCTTATAACTTCATATTCCTTAATAAACTGCATGAGTAGAAAATATTTTGAAGATCATTTGAAAGCTTTTTTAAGAATATTTATTTTGTAGAAAGATTTACATACATTTTTGTCACTTAATTTAGATTTGGAGTTTATCCACTGACTGCATTTGCTTCGAAGAAGGCCTGGCAGTTCAGATCACGAGCTGTGTCACCTGAAGCAGCCGATTCAGTGAAATCGGTTTCACCCGAGCCGGTTGATATAGAAACCCGAAGAATTGTTAACATGATGTGTAGTGTTAAGGCGAAAGAAAATAGCAAAGATTTGGCGGTAATTAATTTAAACACACATTTTTAAACCTTAACAAAAATGGAAACTAACGTGAACCTTTTTATATTTACTTCCAGATGACGATACTTCTTCGCATGGATGACAAAATGAATCGCCAACTTACTTGTCAAGTAACAGAGACTGACACTGCTGCTGACCTAACCAGCGAACTGGTGCGATTGGGTTTTGTACATCTTGTAAGTTGTTTGTTTGCTCATGTCAGCACCAATTAGTCATCATAAAAAAAATACCAAAACTTTCTAGGAGGATCAAGATAAAATCTGTCACCTTCTAGAAGATACGCTTCGTGGTGGTTTTGGCAGTCAGCAACAAACAATCGTAGAAAATAGTGCTTTAAATGAACCATCTAGTGATAGTGGGATCAAAAGTGTCTCATCAAATCCGACGGGTGAGTTTTTGTTTTTCTATAAAAACAAAAAAAAAAAAAATTGAAATAAATTAACATCTGTACACTTATAACACACTACAATACATTTATCGATATTCTCAACTATGTTATGTATATTTTAAGACATCCCACATACACAATGTATATATATTAAATACACCAACCATTAAAAAACAAAGGAATGAAGAAATAATTCTACTCTACTATTTTATCATTATTCTTAAGCTTCGTTCTCATTTTCATCCGCATCCAATCGCTTATATCAGAAATATTAAAACCATTAACTTCTTCGAATGTGTAGTTTTAAACAAATAAACATTTAAAACAAAACTAAATACAAATAAATATAAAATATATATTTATCAGGTGTTTTATATATCAAAATAGATTTCGCTTCCAAGCTTTTGTGAGACTATAAAACAGACAAAAAATAAATTACTATGATATTGATATTGATTCTCTGGAATAACAATAAAATGTGATACACTTTTTGTGACCAGTTCGTGCGGAAACGACGATAACAAATTTTGCTGTTATTTCGTTTCAGAAGAGATTTGCTGAGAGGAAACTTTGAAACGGGACGATTTATCGTTTCGTTCCACTACGAAATTTCTTCAAGGTAAATATATTAAAAATTCGTAGGGGTTGGTGTTTAACTGTCGTAAAAACCATAGTTACAATAATAATGATAACTGTTAATATTTTAGTGTCTTAGAATATTTTGTATTGATTTCTGGATGTTATTTAAAAAACAAAAATTATTTAAATTTTTAAATAAATTAAACTTACAGGATTTTGGAAAAAATTTGCAATACTGTGGCATACATCTAGGTTAGCAAGTAAGTGGCGCTAGACTTACAACCAACAATTTTTGCTTCTGTTAAAGAATTTTTGCCCTTTGCTTCATTATTTAATGTTAAATAATAGAAAACGTTATGATCATGTATTTCCAACATTTCCCCCTTTAAAATCATAATCTTATTAATTATTTGTGATTATTTAGGTTTAAATAGGTTTGAAAAAATGGATGGACTAAAATTTTACTTGGAGAAATCGATTTACACTGTTTTCTGAATAAATAGACTGAATTGATATCTATTTTCTAAAGAAGATTCTAACACTCCGTTTGGACCTGGGCTTCAATCAGCAAGATTCTTTTTGGTCACTAGCCATTTTTCTATTTCTAGTTCCGCACGTAAAGTTGGTTAATATCCTCTTCTACTTGCGTAGGCCAATAGTGTTCGTATTGTTATAGGATTCATTTCTATCACCTTTGGAGGTTTACAAATGTTCCATTTATTCTGATTAAAGGCCAGAAATAATCATAATTGAGCTGTAACATTTTTCTAATTATTTCTGCCCTCTTAAAGGGTTTGTTATTTATCCTTTGTATATAAATTTAAACAAAAATCTATACCTTAGTACACACAAAATTAGCAGGCCAACATGATAGCTGACCTTAAATTTGTTTCTGTATTTGGTTACGTACGTTATATATTATAATTTTCTTTTACAAACATTTTTTTTGCTATCTAAATAAATTGACCATTGGGTACATTCGATAAAAATATCGTAAAAATCATGGAATCAGATTCAATACAGATTTGTTCCGAAAGTGAAATTTTTAGAGGGAGATTTTATCTCCTACATTGTTTATGAACTTTGTTTTTGATTCACGATTGACAATATTCGAAACATTTTATATATCAGTTCCAAAAACAGGGCTATGAGTCGTATTGTAAGCATGTTTCCGAAAGATTAACTAAGTTTTACCACGTAAATAATTTAAATAAATTAAGATGCAAATTTATACAACAAACGAAAAAATTTGTTGCTATCAAACGTTTTTACTTAAATTGTTTAGGAAATTATTATAAACGCTCAATATGCTTTTTATTTTTTTATTATACGATCAGTTTTAGTAAAAAATACAGAAGAGCGGTTATCATATCAAAATACAAATCTATTATACTTACTTAACATAAAGTTTGAAGCTACGCTTGTTTAAATGTTTGCCGTTCATTTAGAAAATATATTTCAGAAAAAGCTAATACAAATATTTTGAATAAATTGAACTTTGCCAAATTAAAAAACATTTTTTTATTCATTAATACATATCTACATGATTTACTTAATTCAAAAATTAATTCTTTAAAAACTAAATTCAAAGCTGTTATGGTACAATCAAACTAGGCTTGAATTTGCGTTATTGTTTTTGTTTGTTCTTTAAAGCGTTCGTTTCATTGTTAGCTACCAATTTTGAACATTTTTGTTAGGTGTAACTAGTTTTTAAAAAGTAACAGGTACAAATGTGCGAATTTATGAGGATAAAAATGTTTAAAAACTATTTTTGAATACTTGTAGCTGGTTGGTTTTCTCTTCCAAGAAAGAAAGAAATCCATACAAATTAGCTGCGAATAGAAAAAATTCCAAATTCAGTTGAGGAACTCTACAAGTTTAAGTTAAATTATTGAAATGTTCGACCTATTTTGTTGTCTAGTTTGAATGTACTTGTACTCGCAGTGATGGCGACAAAATTCGAAAAAAAAACAAATCGATCATTTTATGGTAATATTCATTGAAATGTCCCATTGTTTTCGTTCAAGTTCCACAAGCAGTTTGTTTTTTTTTTTAACTTATTCTTAAAAAAATATTAAATTATATTTTAAATTTATAAAAATACACGGTACAAAAATTTACAAGTTAATTATTATTAATTTAGAAAATTTAATATCTGAATATTTTGATTACATTAAATACAAAAATCCCTTTTCAATTTAATTTTCAGCAGCTGTCGAACGTAATTGGTCTGTTGCTGATACAGAGTCTCCATCCAATCCGACAGCTGGCGGTGCTGGAAGTAATGAGCAAACGCCATCTAGTTCTGGAGGCTTAACTACAGATTTTTCCACACCAACAGCGAGCAGCAGTCAATCTACAGAACATTACCTTGGTCAAGATCAGTTGAGCAATGTGCCTCTTCCTCAACAGCAGCCACAACAACAGCAACAACAACAACAACAACAAAATCTACAACAGCAAATACCGCAAATGAGTAGTGATCCACAACAACAACAACAAGAACAACAACATGAATATCAAAATACAATTGTTTCTTCCACCACCGATGTTGGCAAGCAACAACATTCATCGCAGCATCCACAAAATACGCAGCAATAGCAATTTATTATTAATTTCTACAACAAATTCATCAAAGAGAAAAAACATAAGAGATAAATTTTAAACAAAAACAAAAATCATCAAATGAAAAACAGCCACACAACTATTCGCAGTTATGCCAGTGATTATTCTTGATAAGAAATAAAAATTAAAAATAAATTATTAAAAGCATTAGGTATTATTGAATTAAAAAAAAAATAATAATAATAAATAAATTAAAAGAAAAACAACCTAAGCTAAGCATTCATACTATTATTGATTATATAATACAATTTATTATTAAAACAAAAAAGACAACAAACGCAGAAATAGTAAACAAAAACTAAAAATAAAAATAAAAGCAAAAACATCAATGCATGTATGCAAATAAATATAATATATTTTTACACATTTCTTTCAAATCATTGAAATAATTATTATTATTATTATTCCCGGTATCTGCACACAGAATAGGAATTCGTCTGTTTTAAACAAAAATAAAATTATAAAATAAATTAAATTAAATTATATCAAAACAAAACAAAAACTTACCTTACCAACTTAAGAAGACAACAACAAAAATATAAAACTTATATAAAATAAATGTAACTAATATAGGAAGAAAACAAAACAAAAATCAACATTATAATATTAAAAAACAAAAACTATGAAGAAATTAATCAGTAATAATATAATTATTATATTTGTGCGTGCGCTGCGCTGCGGCAAACAAAAACAAATGAGAAATAAGTATTTAAAAAACAAAAACAAAGCCACTAAATTACAGATTTAAATAATAGTACATACATAACCAATTAATGTTTAATAGGAATTTTTAGCGAAAAACAAGAAAGAAAAAAAAAATATAATAATTATTATTCCCATAATAATAGTTATACTATATAATATATGTACACAGAACTATGAGAAAACAAAAACATTACATTTAATCATTTTTATATGCTAATATGAAAACAAAAATTAATAACAATATTATTAAAACAAAACAGAGTGGAGGACATAGAAGATGGCTGGAGCGCGGCAGCTTTAGGAATGGAGAGATACAAGCAGAGTAAAGATTTTAAACAATAAATATTATTGCCTTCTATATTTGTTGTTTCTTTATTTTTTTTTTATTAAAATGTAAAATTTCATTTTTTTAATTTTATTTAATTTGATTGTCTTTCTGTTTGATACAAAAATAAAAGTTCGGCCTGAAAGCCCGTTTTCGACCTTCTTCAGAAGTTAAAAAACAACATTCTTCTATGTTTAAAACGCGACAATTTCATTCAGACCGCTCGGTGTGAATTTATTATTTCAATTATTTGAAAAACCATATGTAGAACCATATTTTCAAGATTTTGTAGAGTCATGGCCATGGACCATATCATGGAAATATAAGGACGGTGACATGCAAAACAAAATGATATTCACGTCGGTTATTGAATTCGCAGTAGTTTTTTGCTTTCTATAACATCTCAGTTTTCATTCAAAAATTAATGGAGACAAATGTATTGCTGCGAATCACTGCGGATGGAACATTGCTTATTCCATTATCGACACGATTTACTTTTTCTCTTGTTCCTACGAAAAGCCGATTATTGTCAACTTAAAAGCAAAACGGAATCGCAATTTAAAACAAGTCTCGAAGTAAAAGACCCACAGTTTAATACTTACACTTATTTTTTGACTTTGAGCTTTTTGGCCACGTCACTTTAAGCTCCTATCAGCTTTCTTCATTCATGTGAGTACGAGTAACTATTAATCCTTCACAAAACAAACAATCTATAGAAATCAAAATGAAGCATGACAGCATTGACGACTAAGTAGTGCGATAAAGCGAAATTGAGACACTCACTGGTTCAGTCAAAATTTATTTGTATTTCTTTCTCTATGACTGCCATAATCTGACTAAAGGATTTTTTCACCCTCAGCATTGCTGTGAATACATGGCTTATGATTTTGAAATCATTTAAAATGTTTTCCTAATCACCACTTGAATATTTACTACGTTAGCTATACATTTGAAAATGACCCAGTATAAGTTCAAATAATCGAAAACATTATCAGTTTTGCCAACGCGCAGTGCAAATATTGGAACTTGATTGATTTAATTTGCAAGATTTCAAATCGGCTAGGCTGTCCCAAAATAATTTGACGATGATTTTGACTTGACCTCGAAAGCAGATATAATTTAACCAACATCAGAAGAAAAATGTATTATTATTAAAGACAAATTAAAGAGCTATCTGCATTCTACAGATAAAATAGAGAATAATCAGATATGAGGAATGAAACATTTAAAGTTATGTGTCTATTGTTTAATTTACTAAGTACACATTTACTGTACATATTTATATTAATCGAGTCAAATACCACGAACAGTTTTTTTTTTTAGTACATATAAAAATACATATTATTATATAATATTTGTTATTTTAGTATTACTAAACAAGCCTATCGGCTTTCATTTATTTTCTGTTTTAAAATAAAAAAAAAAAAACAAATAATTTAACAAACAATAAATTATTGTATGTTGGTTCTTTTCGTAGATTTAATAAAACAAAAATTAAAAAAAACAAAAAACGAAACTATTTTGTACATACATATTATATAATAATAAAAAGTCTCTGTTCTTTCCTGCCAAATTTTCTTATTTCTGTGGCAATTTATTCTTTTTGTATTATTATATTATAACTGATTAAATAATATTATAATTATTATGCTTTTTTTATAAAAGAAAGAAATAAAATATTTAAAGATAAGAATGCTGTGTTTGCACCGCAAGGAAGGGGGAATACATATTTTATATTATGTGATGTTCTAGTGAGCTGAGTGATTTTATATTTATATATACATATATGTAAAGAAGAATGAGATTTAATAATTTTTTTTTTCTAAATTATACTTTTTTTTTGAGCTAAAACAAAATAGAAAACAATTAAAGCAAAAATAAAAGAAAACAAAAAACAAAACAAATCAATTCTGATCGCAGTGTTTGTAAAACTAGTCGTAGAACAAAATTATTGATGATATTAAATTTTTTGAAACAAATAAGCAAACAAAAGATGAGCGCTATTAATAAACAACAAAAACAAAAAATAAGAATTAAAAAAAATATAAATAAAAACAGAAATCAATAAAGGATACAAAAACGGACCTAGAAAGTTGTTGTTTTGATGCACATTGTTTTTTTTTCAGGCTTCGAGTTTCCAACGTTTGGCTTACAAAAGAAAGAAAGCAGTTGAAAATGTTGGCTATTGAAAGAAACTTATTAATTGTTTTATGAAACCTTGGACGGTTGTAAATTTGATGACAGCTAAATTTGCTTCAGCTTATGAATTGATATGGATTTGTCGTTTCTACAGGTGTTCATGCTTATTCTGAGATTTGCTTCCGATAGAAAGTTAATCAAATTCGATAAAATTGCATTCAACATTCGAATGATTCAAAAGTTCACCGAATCAACAAAACTTTAATTTATTTTTGAGAACTAAATTTGTTTGTTTAAATTCGTCTGTTTCGTAAATCAACAAAACAAGTACATATTTTAGTAAGTTTTTATTTCTTGAAAAATAAATTACTTTTATAAATTTTGTTGATCGCAATCGCAATCGCAATTAACACGTTCAGGGTAAAGAATTCGGGTGAGCTCGTAATTGCAGGCTTGTCCATGCCCTGCTTAAAAAAATGCTCAATTACGTTTTATGAACACAAAAACAACTGCAGTTATCATAAATGTTTGTTTAATAGAATTTTTAATTTGTTTTGTAGTACATACAGCTGTGTGCAATGAAATAGTAGTGATTTTTCAAGATTGTTCAATTTTGAATAAAATGTGTTGTGTTTAATTTATTTTCATTTCAAAAACATTTTCTTTATTTTATTAAGAGGAAAGGGGTCTCGTATATAAGTTTGATGACCCTCAAAGACAGAGCTTAATTCTCGTTACACAACGAAGACCTTAAAATATGGCGGATGCAGTCTTATGATATGGAGCTGTTTTTCTTACTATGGAGTTGGTATAGCTTGGCTCTAAAATACCATGAATAAGCACACATATTATGTTTAAAAAAAAACTACAAAGCATTATGCGTCGGTGAGATGCCACTCAAATATATGGATATACATAGGGGCTCAAAACACACAAATAGAAAACCAAAGTAATAGTTTCGAGGTTAAAATAATGATCTTATGGAGTGGCCTGCTCAGTCTCTCGACTTTAATAGAGAATATGTGAGTAGATATCAAAGGGAAGGCCTGGAAGACGAAACCCAAAATATCAATGAGCTATGGCTCTTGGTTGAAAAAAAAAATGGAAGAGAATGCCTTAAAAACGATGCCAACGACTTGACGACTCCATGCAACGCCGCGCCGCTGTGCTGCCGTCATAACACTAAAGGATTCACAACAAAATATTACTTACTTTAAGTTTTTATTTATTTCTTGTTTTAAACATTTTTTTTTGTACGAAACCAATGTAAACTAAAATTTTTTTGCTACCTTAATTAAGATCATATTTTACCCTTCCTAAATTATTTCTATATTAAAATTAATGTATTATTTATAAAAGTTACGGAGTTTAATCTTTAAAAAAAAATTATAAAATGAAAATAAATTTAACACATTTTATTGAATATGCTTGAAAATCACTTCTATTTTATTGCACGCAGCTAAATGTATGTATATTTAAAAAATGGCTATCAACAAAACTATTATTGTTCTAAGCTTTGCGCATTGCGGAAGAAACCACTTTTGAAAACATGGAAATAAAATTGTTAGAAAATGAACAAACCGAAAACGAAGGAATTATTTTTTGAATATGAAAACCTTTAAAACGATGTTAACATGCCATGTTCGAAAAAATAAAAAATTCCCTTAAACAATCAAGAAATTCTCAGATTACATTATTCGAAATCATTTTCGGATGACCAAGTCTTCATATTCATAACTGTTTCTTACAGAAATTATACAGAATTTGCAAAGGGTTGTTTTGAACGAACTTGAGCCATTTTGGAAAAACTCACATTTTGGACGTTCGAAAATAGATACGAGGCTGGCAGTCTATCCCACTATTTAGAAGCTTGTAAAAAATTACTCTTTAAGAGAATTAAGCTTTTGATTCAATATTGCTAAAGGATCAATAACAAGGTTGTTGTTTAAGCTAAGAAAAAAGTATGCTAAATAGCCAGATTAGTACCCGTGGCATGATGGTTAGTGCGTTGGACTGTCATGCCAGAGGTCTTGGGTTCGATCCCTGCCTATGCCACCTAAAGTTTTTTTCACGGGTACTGCCTCTTGCGAGGAATTGACAAATTCTCCAAGAGTAATTCTTGTCATGAAAAAGTGCTTTCTCAAATTTGCCGTTCGAATTCGGCTTAAAACTGTAGGCCCCTTCCATCCCTGATAACAGTACTCGCACACAGGAATGGTTGAGAGTTGTCAGTCACTAGGCCCTAGTTCTCAAACGGACTGTTGCGCCACCCAATTTATTTATAAATAGCCAGATTAGAGAAAAGTATGTTAAATGATCAATTAAACCTAATGGATAGTTTTGCATGATTAGGAATACTTTTGGATGATAGGCGAAACCCAATTTCCGATTATAACCTCTCTTTTTTTTATTTTAATTGGCTTTAATTTTTAACCATTTGGGACAAAATGTAGCTTTTAATGAGGACATCACTTTTTGTATGCACTTAGAAATAATCGATGGAGACAATTAAATATAGCGATCCTTGCCTACTCCAAATTGGTATCTACCTTCTGCGACAAATCACGTCATCGGTAGTATAATGGTGGGAAAAATATATCATTCTTAAAAATTCGGTGGTTAACTCATCTAACACGTACTTAAAGCGCATTTTGTTCAATCGAAAATTTATAATACATACATACATAAATCTGGGAAGGAACCTGATATGTAGTTCGAATTGTATGTATGTACTTTGGATTTTCAATATCGAATAGATTAGATACATCCATAATCCTGATCCTATACATCTATTCCTCGACGCCATATTCACATCTCATAAATAAAACAATGGTAATTTGTTATTCTAAGAGGTTTTTGAATATTATTTTGAAACATTTAACAAAAATGATACCGGAAAGAGATTTTACAAATTTTTTTGAAAATGAAAAAGTGTAGCCAAGTGTATGTATGTGAAATAAATAAAGATTGTGGTAACGACTTGCACAACTTTTTTATTATTTTATTAAAAATAGGTGAGTTGACAAAAAAGTTCAAATGAGAACCTTGTGCTATTTAAATAATTTTATTTTATTAAAACAAAAAATGGTTATTGGAATGGTTATTTTGTTTCTTTATCACATCTTGAACTGTTAAAAATGATTCAGAATAAATCAAATAGAAAAAAGATTTTTTTTCAAGTTCATTTAATGCAATTATTCGAAAATGAATTTCGTTCGTGAGAAAGTCGAAATACACAAAGTTCATTCAAATTAATATTTAAATTAACTATTCGCACCAATGTCCAATATCAAAATAAGCAGGAACCAGACATCAAAGAAATATTGAAAGTGCGTATACGCCTAGTGTACCGTTCTAGAAAATAAAATCGTACACAAATACTTAATGAACATGCAACTTGTGACATTAACTGCTTTAAAATTGAAATAGTATCAGTGTTTAAATACTTGGGAATAATTGATAATAATATGAGATGGCTCGAACATGTTTCAAATCTAAAAAAATATTTACGTTATTGTATTCGTAGTTTTTTTCGACTCAGAAATTTCTGTGACAGTAAAACACTTAGAATGGTTTATTGTGGAATATTTCAATCAAGATTGCAGTATGGATTGAGTTGTTGGGGGGGTGCTTACGATACAATTCTCCAACCACTCCTTGTTTTACAAAAGTGCGCTATAAAAAAAACTCAGAGCAAATCGTTTGGCTCATTCTATGGTTCTGTTTAGGACATTGGGAATTCTGCCACTAAAACACTTATATTATTTCAAAGTCTTAAAAATATTTTTCTTGAGAGGTGGTTTTATGCAGAGTCCAATTTCTGACACTAGGTATTTGCGTAGCAATTCGTTTCATTCTGTTCTCACACCATCATTTCGAACTACACATTTCAGAAACTTTTTCTCCGTTGTATCATTTAAATTCACTCCTATTACCGATGTCGTAAACGACAGTAAAATATACGACACGACACAATCTGCATTCCATAAGTCGTTTTCAGCTTTTGTCACTCGTTTTGTTGTCGTGTGTAAACGTCAAGTGTGTTGAACGCTCTAATTCAGCATTCTGTAAGACGAAAAGAAACGACGACAATGAAAAAAAACGACGGTATCTCTCGTTTGAAAATTTGCTCACGACGAAGAAATGGAAGTTCGCAAAACTGTAAGTTTCCTTGTTAAATAATTTATTTTATGGAATTTATTAGTACTTTATTTGCGATAAATAAAAAATAAATATTTGTACACGTTTTCGGTTAAAATTAACAAAGCAAAACCGATTCGAGGCGCTTGTCCAGCTGATGGAAAGCAACGAGCAGTTGGCTAGGGGATTTTTGAAATGTATGAACAAAGCCGATTTTAAGAAAGAATGGAATGTAATAGCTGAAGCTGATAAACTCAACAGCAAAGGTCCTCCAATAAGAGATGGCTTTTTCAGGTTTGGTCCGACTTTGAATTTAAAGTAAAAAAAAATGTTCAGACAAACAAAAAAGAAGTGAAAGGAAATGGAGGAGGGCCAAACCAATTGCACATCCTATCTGCGCTTGAGGATGCTGTTGCAAATCTACTTAAATATAAACAGATGGTTAAGCCCGAGTGGAAATGCAATTGGTGTATCACATCTCCCAACCACTTCAACGTCTTCATCATCCGGACATACATACATAAGTCAAAGCAAATTCAGGCTACAAATGCTGATGCCGCGCTTTACTGTCCTATTTGTACAATTAATTGTGCCTTTGCAATATTTCGCTCTCTTCCTTCTTCACCATTGTCACTATCGCTGCTTGTGTTGTAATACATTTCAACACTTATCATTTTAATAATGTATTTATTTGGTAATAATTTAATAAAAACACATTTGTTGAATATCGAGTAATGAAATGATTTAGAATTTGATTTCAGTTTGACAGATCTCTGATACATTTTCATCGCTTAAAAATCTGCTACAAAATAGTCGCGTCGAAAAAGTTATAGAATGCCACTTAAAAAACGACACGACAAAGAATACGAGAGTCGTCGAAAAAACGAGACGACATCGGTAATAGGCATGATTGTTCAATCGTCTACCTATGAACTTTCGGTTTATTAGATCTCTAACTATTTTCTTAAATAGAATAAAAAGTTGGCTTCTAGATTTCAATCACCATGAAATCAAAACTCTGCTGCTGTATATCACTTAATTATGTTTTTCATTTATGTATGTATTTTCTTATGCACATTATTAAAATTCTTTGCGTTTTATTTAATTTTGTATTTTAAATTGGTAATAAATTGTTGTACACCCCACATTTTGAAGGTAATTTTCAATGATGTGACATTAACACTATTTTATTTTCAAATACAAATGTCACTAGTTATTCTTTCTATATTTTTGAATTTGTTATATTATTATATACATAAGCACAAAGTTTGTAAGATAAGAATAATGAAATAAAAAAAAAAAAAAAAATTATTAAAACTTATTGTTGATTAATTATAAACAGACTTTCCAAAATCTTTTTCCTTTTATACACAAAGTTAATTCTAATGAACAGCTTATTTCTATCGAAATAGATATTCGCTTAAATCTCAAAATAAGAATGAACCAGACATCAATGAAATATTAAAAGTGCGTATACGCCTAGTTTACCATTTTTATAGTAAAGTATCTAATAGAAAATAGCGAGATCATTTTTTTTTCAATCCAAAACAAAGAGAAGTTATTTTTATTTTGATTTTTATTTATTTCAAGTAAATATAAATTGATCGAAAAAATACTTAACTTAAATAGATAATCGCTGTTGTGCAACTTAGTCCAATATTATGCATTTTCAAAAATAAGTATTGCATAGATATTTAAATTCGAATACCAATATTGATCAGTTTAAAAATAAAAAAGTCTGTAACCATATATTGGATTCTTTTTTGTGATACGACTTTTTGTTTTAACAATCGAACATTTAGACTTATTTATTTGTTGTTAATTATATTAATTTCTTTGTGAATAAAAATGGAATTGATAAAAATATGTTTTTAAATGCTATTCGGCACTCAACAGAGATTTAGCCCTGAAACTATGCTTAAAATTTGTTCTTATTTTTGTTGTAGTATTCATATTTGGCGTTTGCGAATATTATTTTTGGCAGTGTTGTTGTTGTCTTTTAGAATTCAGGAACACTGTGATCCATTTTACCACGAAGGAATGATGTTGAAAGCCTACAATAAAACAAGTAAATATAAATTTTTCAATCAGGGATGACTTAAAAAAAAGTTAAAAAACCTACTTTTTGATTAAATGCTCATATAAAAACGATGGAATTATTGTTATTTTGATGGTGTTGCCAGGTGCGTCAGTGATAATTTTGCCGATTTCTTTATCTTTCATTGCAACTACAGTTTGGCCATTGACTTCGAGTAGATTGTGATTGATTAGAACTCCATTACGGGCTGCAGATGAATCCTTAACAATGTCAGTTATTTTTCCGTTTTTAAAGACTATTCCCATGCTGCCTTTAGAGTCCTTCAATAAGGTAACTGTTCTCTCAAATGGCCTATTGTTTAAAAATATTCATTAAGTCATATTATTTAGGACCAAAAAGAGTTAAAAACATACCTATCTCGAACCACAACGGATATATTATTATTTCCTGATGTTTTGAGCATCTTATGAATCTTGTCTACAGAATATCCACTAACAAGAGTTCCATTGATTTGTAGAATTTGATCGCCAAACCTCAAACCAGCCATTGCAGCTGGACTACCTTTGACTACAATACAAACAAAAACACCATTATCAATAGATTGTACTCTTAGTCCGACTTTTCCCTTAGAATCTTTGCACAAAATCAGCTCCCGAATACTGTGATTGACCTGAGCTACAGCTGGAATGACATTATTGCCTGTAACAGGTGCAATAAGTTCCTTATTCGATGGGTATGGTGAATTTCTTGCTGGTTCAATGGCAGTGTCTGTGGTATCAGTCATATATCTTTTAAAAAAAATTGAAAAGTTAAATTTTAATCTTGAAAACAACAAAAAAAAAAACGGTCAAAAAGCATACTCTGGCATGTTTTGTCGAATCATCTCATCAGATAATTCCAATCCGAGAAAATTTCCTAAGGCTGGATAAACGACAGTACCATTTTGTACATTAGCAACAGGATATGGCGAAGTGATTGCAGGAGTAGCAACGGGAGCGTCTTGTGAAAATTGAATCACTTGATTGACCATGGCACGTTGATTTTGTACAAGTTTGTCAACTTGCATGTCCTCCAATGATGGATATAGAGACATTTTGGCAACTGAAAAAATGTATATAGGTATGACTTTATAAATCTCATTCAAAACAAAAAGAAACAGATTAGAGGATGTCAATTGTTGAATGTCTAAAAGCTTAACGATGTTCCATGACTTCTGTGAAAAAGCTGAATCCCTAACGATGCATACAAAGAATCGAAGAAGTTTGAAAAGGTAAAGGTTTAAAAACTAAAATTTGTTCAAGAACCTTTAAGAGCTCTATTACAAGACTTTTAAGACACAAGTGCAAAAGGGCAAGAAGATTGCAAGCTAATTACTGCAAAGGAAAAAGCTCACCATAATGAAAATACACATCAGAGTAAATCAAGACTTCGAAAGTGTGAATAAAAATGATGAAAGTTAAGGGAACCCCAAGAATGTTATACATCCATACAACAAATAAGAAAGTTGATAATTTAAATAACATGACCTGGCAGTGAATCATGGAGCCACTCCAAGTAAAGTATTTTAAGTTTATCATTTTTTCAAATGACTAGTTTTACAGATTCTATAAATAAAATACATTTAATTGATTTTATTTTTGTTTAAAACCCAAGGTGATGATAACCCCATTATAATAGCCAATGCCTTAGTCACTGTATACCTTCTTAAATTTTAAAGTTATTTTTAAAATACACTGCAATCTTTGTACCTACATCCTATAAGAAAGTACAAAAGGGCTTATAATAGTTTACATAAGAAAAAACAAAGCTATAAATTGTCTCTGAAGTTGCAAGAGAGCAGTTGTTTTTTTTTGTAAGTTTCTTTATCTTAAAAGATAAATATAGATCGTGGGAGATAAGTGTTCTTTTGCGTAGGTTGGAGCAGAGACGGAACGTTGTCATGCGAAAGGGCTTGCCAAAGTCATACTTATTGTTCGAAATTAATAAGGCATGCAAAGACGACAACCATAGAACCATTCCGGATGCTGACAAGTAGAACATCTCATCTTAAATTCCTCTCAGTTTCCAGACAATAAAGAAACATAACTCCACGACAAAGAATCATTCATGCGTTCTTCCAATGCAGAAATCTTTTTGTGATATTTTCGTTGCACTCGTGATGCGTTTTCTGGTTGCATTACGGTCAACTTAATTTTTTTCTTACAAAAGAATATTTTCTTGTAATTTCACAATTTTATTTTGTCATCATTTCTTACACCAGTACCAGACCAATCCCTAAGGCTTCTGGAATTCTCCATCATTACTTAAAGCTTCTACTCATGAGAATATTCTAATTCGAAGAATTTTACAACAACATTCTATGGAGTCACTATTTTGTAGTTTCCACAAAATGAAAATAGATAATGAAACCTTAATGATTAATGGTACTTTAATTTGGGTACCTATTACTTGTTTTCTTTGTCCATGATTAGGATAGATTTATGTACATAGAATCCTTGATAGACAACAAAGAATTTTTGTCACAACAAATTGTCCTTGTTTGTATCTAGGTACTTACTTTTTGTTTCCGATCCGGTGAAAAAGCGATATTTACTGCAAAGTGCAGATGCAAATTAAATATACTTTAAAGAATAATAACTACAGAGTAGCTATACAAAATGAAACACTATTGATTTAATTTAATTTTAATTAAAAATAATAAACAAAGTTAAACAACACTCAGCAACACAGCACGTCACTCCTCAAATGAAACAAATATAGAAGTGAAGAGACTGAAGATGGATGAAGACTGGAAATGGAACTGGCAATGGCAACTAACTAGCTAGAGAACTACTACTGGAGAAAGAATATAGAATTTAGAATTTTATCAGTCAATCCACTTGCTCGATTAATAAGTAGATTTGGAATGAGATTCATGAATCAAATTCACGATGGTTGCATTGCTTGCAGAGGGCGCATAGAAAAATTAAAACAAAGTGAGTCACTCCCACTTTTCATGGAGCTGGAAAAGTGGGAAAACAAAAATTTGATAAAAAAAAAGTCAAATAAAAACCAAAACAAACTTTACGTTACGTTATGCAATTACGTTAACCTTATCAAAACGTAAGACTTGGTTTATGCATTGGATTACAAAACACATTGTTATTGTGAATGATTTTTAAGGTGCCGCTTACACTGTGAAGTTTGCAATGCTTACACTCAGAGTCAAAATATATTTCTAAAACTTTGGTTTAATTTATTTTTAATACATTTTAGTTTCTTCCGTAAAACATAGAGGCGTGTAGTGAATTCTTTTGTATGGTAAGAGGGGTCACAATTATAAAATACATAAATGAATTCATTATATACAGGCTGTCCCATAGTCCGTACCACAGAAGACAACCATGGGTACCTGAGGTCATTTTAGGGGCCAGTTATAGCTATCATTGAAATCGGAGTTTCCCTTCGATTAGAAATAAATTTGAGAAAAATATTGTTATTGCGCTATTATTTTTCCCTAAAAATGTATTTTTCTATTTTCCGGACGGAAATTCATTTTCCTGAACAGCTGTTAATTTTATGTTCAAAATTGAAGCGATTCATTCCACTGATTTGTTTTCCAATTTCACACAATTCCAATGACAGATTTCTGTCAGTAAAAATTTTTCGGTGGATTTCAATCAGGAAATTTTTTCAATGACAGAAATTTTTAATGATAGCTATAAACGACCTGTCAAAAAAATTCCAATGTTTGTTTTCATTGATGAAAACCAATGATAGCTATAACTGGCGCCTTAAGCCGGAAAACTTATAAAGTAATTTTTTCGTTTCCGCTTTTTGTTCTCATTTAATTTTGTACAAAAATAACTAGCTAATTTGATTGCCTTTAAAACTTGGTTCAATCTAGATAAAAGTTTTTTCTCAAAATTTATCAACAAACCCTTTTTTCTTCTTTTTTTTCAGAAATACACGTTATCAAGTAGCGGGTGTTTTTTTAGGCGTGTGGTTAGAAGAAAACGATTATAATCAATTTTATGGCCAAGATTTAAGCTTTTTTATAAAGATAAGGGTTTGCCAATATGTTTTAAACATGATTCTGGGCAAGTGGTAGCCGTGGCTGCCACCACTTTTGCAGTTTTTTTTTTTATAATAAGCGCACACTCAAGGTTATATTACTACCCTTATTATTAAAAAGACACATAGTAGGTACTAGGAAAGGAAGAGGGTTTGGAAAGACAGAGTGTGGTAAGGCATTCCACATTCGCGTAGTACGGCTAAATAACGAATTTTTGTACTTGACAGTATGACCGAATTTGGACTCGAGGGTATACTGATGAGTATTCCTAGAAGCCCGAGTATTAAGGTTTAACTCTTTAAGTCTGGCTTTTTCTCTAGAAGTCTAGAGCATAACCCGTTAAAATAACGATAAAAAAGGGTGAGACAATAAACTTTACGACGATGTTCAAGCGCGTAAGAGATCCTATGATATGGTATTACCACCAATCAATGTAAATGCTCTACGTTTAATACTGTCAAGAGGCTTAAGTAAGTTGCATTTTTGGTGACATCGCGTATGTGATCGTTTCACAAGAGGTGGTTTGTAATACACATACCGAGAATATCGAAATGTTCAGTCTCCTCGATGCAAGTGCCATCTATGGATAATCGCTTTAACGATACAAGACAACATTGGGTTTTCGAAGCATTAAATTCCATGCGGTTTTTTATTCCCCATTTTACAATGCTGACGGAATTAAATGAGCTTATCATATTTCGTCGTTGCAGTTCCACATCCGAAGAAGAGGGAAGTGAATCTGAAAACGAATGTGAAAAGCTAAGAGTATGTCAGTTGGGGATGTATGTCAGCAATAAATATCCGAATACTATATTTCAAGACGTTAATCTTCTCAGACTTATCTGCATAGACACGCCACTTCACATACCCCTACAAAAAGGAGGACAGTGGTTTTAAATCCCACATTTTTGGAGGCCACGTTGATTGTTTCATGCTCTATAGCGTTCTCCATTGTTTGTAACATTATGGCCACCTCGATTTTTTAAGAACTCCGTCTGCCAATAGAGCACACCACAGTGACTTTTTGAAAAATGTTCTTGTGAAAATCGCGCTTAGTGGTCGTTCGGCTTAATTCTTGCATGAGTTGAATTTTGTAAGCCCTCAAACCAAGATCCGCAAAATCTTCCATAAAGCGGATGGGAACAGCTCCAATTGCTGTGGGCGATGGCGCGGAGTATGGACGCATTCGTGTCTTCTTGGACACTCTATTCCACAGCAGCATTATCGTCTTCGGTGGGCAATGTACGGCCGGCGTCTCAGCGGATGGGCATTATCCACTAGAATAAACGTGGTGCGATCCATGGTTGCCTACTCTGCTGGGCAATTATGTATGTCGAACGAATATCAGTTGCAGTGCCGAATGTGTTGTGCAAACCGAACAATTATTTTGGCAATAAATTTGCATGATTTGTTCAGAAGTAAGTATATTAATTATAAAATAAATCAATTGATAGATATCAAAAAGACCAACTCCGAAAAAAGTGTTGCCACATTGGAAACCACACGTTTTAAAAATACATCGATTATTATGTTATATTTTGTAAATTAAGAACCCAACTTGTTAGCTGAAACAAATTTAGTAATTTTGTCACAATAAGTACATTTTTTACTTTTTCGATTTTAAAAACATATACAGCAAATATTAATAAGTTTGCTTAACGGTTTTATCAGAAAACCGTTATAACTTGAAAAGGAAGTAATATAGTAAGGTCGTCTTTTGTGGCGAGGACTGTGGGACACTCTTTATGGAGGGTGTACCATTAGTAAAGCCCCAACTGATTACGGTGAAAGACCAGGTCATAATCTTACCTAATTTGTCAGTACCACGTCTTAACGGTTCTTTAGTAATGCTTGCTTTAAATGATATTAAAAAAAAACTTCTACTTTTAGTCGGTTTTTTACTTACCCTGTCCATAAATGATTTATGTTTTTCATGTTATTGGTATGTTAAAATAACTCAATGTTGGGACAATACATTTTAAGTGAAAACAATTTGATGGGAGTTGCCATTTAAGCAATTTAAATCAAAGGAAATGTTGCCCTTCAATATTTAAAGTAGTATGCTTACAAAATTTTGTATAACTTGATGTTGGCTATTTATTTTAAAAAATTGATTCAGGGTTACGAGTATCTGGATTAAAAATTTCGGGATATTAAGTCATCATTTTTACTTTTTAAATATAGTTTTTCAAAAGTAGTTAGTGCAAGAAAGTACTTAACCTTTTATTGGTAAACTTGACATACATACATACATACGAGCGTTTGATAAAAATGAATCTAAACAATTCCAATTAATAAAATCAATCATGGCCTTGTAACCAAACTGAACATGGATCAATATTCTCATAACTGAAGTTTTATATAGTCTTAAGGCAATATAAGCTAATAGCTTCACAGTTTTTGAAGCTTCAATTGATCTTTTAAAAAGGATATGCATTGAACAATCATAAATTTATTAAGTCCATTTTTGAGATATTTTTGTATTCTTGAATGTTAATAAAAACTAAATTCTGTGTCCACACTTAAAATTTCTCAAAGTGCTAGCAAAGTCACAAATGCTGGCATACCAATCGCTACACGTAAACTATTGCTAATGCAGGACGTTATGAAGAAGGCAGACACCAGGTGGAATAACATCACCACGTGTCAGGTCACAAAAAACATCTGGCCTACACTAGATTTAACGCGATCAAGGTGCTTGCTATATCTAAGCAGATCGCATATAAGCTCGATAATCGGTATCATAACCGGACACTGTCTAATAGGAAAGCACGCCACGCTGCTAGGCGTATTCTCAAATGATTTTTGCAGAAGCTGTATGGATGAGGAAGAGGAGAAAACAGTTCTTCATCTCCTCTGTACATGACATGCTCTAGCTCAAAAACGCAAGAATTACCTAGGAGAATTCTTCTATAACGATCTCAATCATATTAACATAATCAGACTCTCACGTTTCGTAAGGGACTCAAACTGATTTCATTGAGCTTAGAAGAAAGCCTCAAGATTCATGTGGTATCACAATATGGGCCATTAAATTGACCTAAGTGTGTCCTACTCCATCACGGACAACCACTTTAACCTAACCTAACATTGTCGCAATGAAACTGAGGAAACCAGGTGCGCTTTAATGTTCGAGAAGTCCAACTGCTCTTTTGATTCGTCATTTCTTTATTCAAACAATAAACATATGTACTTCATAGGAATTGTTAAAGCTTGTAGAAAGCAACTAGATTCTGGGTCTACATAAACTGTCCAGACACAAAATTAATTTTTCATATATCAAGAGCAATGAAAAACAAGTAATGAATTTTTTCAAGAGTTTAGAATTTTTTATTATAGAGCAAAAATGTATCACAAAAAATTATAAAGGAAAAAAATTAAGTTATTTATACAACAGTCATCATTCAAATATTCATCAAATAATAAAGGTAACTCAAAAATATCATAATTTTTGTAAAAATTTGTTTCACTCCGGTCATCTCACTAGAACCGATACATTTTTATCAAAACAATTTGTGTGAATTAAGGGCGAAACATCTAATAAATACTTCATTGAATAAAAATTACAGCTAGAACAACAAATGTGGGCAAATATTTTTGTATGAAGATCTTAATTTTGTTTTGGTTTTTGTTTTGTATCAATTTCAATATCAATATATTGAAGAGAAGCAAAAAAGCAGCTCTTTTTTTTAATCTTTAAAACATGAATATTTCTATCCTACTAAATATATAGATATAGATACATTTATTTGTTATTTGTCGACAGTGTAGTTAATATGATGCTCAATTTTGTTGGTTTAAATCGAAATCATAAAAATTATCTATTTAAACGAGCTTGTCTTTAGGACGAATTTGGTCTTTCGGCGATCCTGTAAAATAAAAATAAAAAAAAAACAAACTTTAAATTAACGATTGATGATTTGGTTATTTTAAAAAAGTTGTTTAAAAATTAACAGCAGCTGGCAAATAAAACACAAAATACTACCCAAATATTAAACACAAAATAAAAAACATGCAATTTAAGAACAAAACAATTTGAAAAAAAGAAAATCAAATAAAAATAAAATTTAAAAAACAAACATGCCTCTCTTTGCGTTTTGAAGCAGTAACTGATCGGCTAACAATACCGTTGTTATCGTTTCTTGCAGTCGCAGACGTAGTTGTTGTAGTGGGAGTGGGCGTGGCGCCACCTATCGGTGCAGTCGTTGGTGGATCTGTAGTTGACTCTCGGCTTGATTCTAAAGATATTGGAGGAGTCGAAATGAGACCTGTAATACTGATAAGGCGTTCGTCATCCAATTCGTCATCATCTATTCCGCTTGCTTTCGTCTGAGAGATCTATGGTTTTATATTTGTTTTGTTGTCGCAGGGATTTGATAGTTTCAAAGTAATCGCACATGAAGAAACACATAGCACACATGTAGGGGAATTGGGAAAGACATCATTTATATATATTACATTAAACATTGAACATTTGATTTTGTTTTTATTTATTATTTATATAAATAACGAAAGTTTAATTCGAATGAAGGGTTAGGTGAGAGTGAGTGATAGTAGTGAAAGGGGTTGGTTTGCATTCAAAATTGCGTGCAGTAAGTTCATGATAGATGAGTGAAAGTTTACAAAACAAGAATGAATTGCAGGGAATGTAATGTTATAGAGATGATTTAAAGATAATAAAGCCTCGGTCATCAGAATCATCAATAATTTATTTAAATTCAAATAAATAAAGAGAAATCTAAGTTTAAGATAATTATGTTGCTAACTTTTTTAATGAAAAAAATTACACTGACGTTTTGTATGATATTTTTAATTCCTATAAAATAAACTTAAATTTTCCAGAAGTTTGCTTGCAATGTTTTCAAAAACGTTGAATACCTCTGTCATAGAAGAAAAGCACGGAGCATCGTGATATCACGTCTTTTTAGTATCACGAAAAGCTTTCTTAATAGTCAAAGACTTGCGCTTAGAAAATAATTAAATCGACAGACTCGTACCCCTAGATCGAGCTACAAGGGATGATTACTAGAAAAAATTTTAATTGCAGGAAGCAATTTTGAAATAAGGCCAAATCGCGAAGCACCCAAGAGACGCTGTACAAAACCGTCATCATACTGGTGTTGCTGTATGGCGCAGAAGCATGGAGCCTATCTCAGTCGAATGAAGGCTCTCTTGGTAACTTCTAGAAGGTTCTACGTACGATCTAAGCACCGATTTGTGTCAACTGGAAAAATAACACCTGGAGACGGTACAACCATGAACGTGACGAGCTATACAGCGACCTAACACAGCGTGTTCAATGGTTTAGATGGCTAGGGCATGTTGAGCGAACGAATATCGAAGCTCCAGTTTATAAAGTATTAAACGTCAGGCCAGGGGTAACAAGAACCAAATGCAGACCTCATCTCCGGTGGAGGGACTAAGATAAAGCCGATACACGCTGACTTGGTGTTCTAAACTGGAGACAGCAAGCTAGAGATCGAGTAAGCTGGCGGAATCAATTGCTTGGACCCCGCACTATAGTGCCAATTAAAGTAAGTAAGGAAAGTGTATACAAATGAATTCAAAATGACAAGTATTTATTTTAAGGTCAATTGATTTTTTTGTTGGGAGAAAGAAAGTCGACTAAAGTGGTGCCATAATTGTGTTCCAAAGAATAGGGTATTTGCAGTGTATTACAACTGCAAGATATATGAATTTTGAATTTATATGATTCTTTAAAACAAAAATATTATAAAAGAAAACAATAAAAATAGAAGCTTTTTTCAGACTTAAAAGTAGCAAGAAGGAATTACTGTCTGCTGAGTGCATCACCGAAGTAATAACCCACACCACATGCATTCACAACAAATATCCAATCAAATATAAATAAATTAAATGTACACCTAAATAACAAGCAACAAATTTATATAAAACTACAAAAAAAAATTCAGTTAAACATTTATGTAAAAGTTTTAAGAAAATCAAATGTAAAATTTTTTTGAAAGGAGGGAAACAAATAAAAATATTTAAAAGTGAAATAATGAAAACCAACCTCATTGTATAGCATCGAGGGATCACGTGTCTGCCTAAAATATCGGTCCAATATATCTTCGTCTCCAGTCACTGGTTCTAGATCACATTTGTCTCCCCTACCTGAGCCTGATTTTGAGAAGACAGCGGCGGCAGTGGCAGCGGCGTTGCCCTTTTGCTCTTTGGTCAATAAAAGCTTTGAGCTTCGTGGTATGCCTCGAGATGACAGACTTGTAGGTGCCGTCTGATAACTACTGCGACCCGAGGACGTACTAGGTGAATTCCTGTGATAGTTAAAGGATTGATAAAGTGGTGAGGCTGGTGCTTGGGAGCCCTTCGTTGTGGTTGCTCCAAAACTATTAAAAAAAGCATTCGTTTGAGAAGTCGAAGCTCTTGGTGGTGTAGCATGTGAAGGCAACGATCGCGCAGATCCATTTCGAACTTCAACAGCTGAGGAACATAATTGAGGTTCGTAAGTTGGCAGTGTATTTAAAATTGAATCAGTCCAAATGTTGACTGCTTTGTTCCAGTCATCAGTCTGTGTGGCACTTGCGGATGGCACATTGGTTGTGGTTGAAGTTCTGTGATTTTTTTGTCCACTAGATGGCAACCTTAGACTGACACTACTACTCTTTGGCCATCGTGGAGACGACACAGGGCTGTTATCTCGTGCTGATTCGCCGGACTTTAATCGTTGTACCCGTCCAACAGGTGATACCAACGGATATAAATCACCGGACGGAAAGAGATCGGTCCACTCGAATTTTGGCTTAGCCACCTTCTGCGATGTCTTTGTCTGGGAACGTGAAGGACGGCCATTCGATGTGCTCGCTGCATCAGCATCTAATGATCTAGGCTCGTTACTTGTATGTAATCCCATTTGATTGAAAAATTCAGCAGGCAGCTCCCCATCGCAATTTGAGTGTTGTTTTGAGGGATTCGCAACTGGGACATTGATCTGTGTACGGGAGGCGTCCGGCGATAAATGAATCGTTTTTAACAATCGATCCAATCGCGAATATGCATTCTGATGATGCGGTAGTAAAAAACGATTGATGCAGGTTTTTGATGGAGGTGGTAGTGGTAGTGGTGGTGGTGGTTGTGGTTTTGTACATTTTACAGGGAAGTAGGAATTGTATCATTCGTACGGGGGCACATAGAAATTAGAACGATAAACAAAGAGAAGATAAAATAAAATAAAAGTAAAAGTAAAAGAAAAAAAAACATAAAACTTTAGAAAATAAAACAAAAGTTATATGTAGCTAATAATATAATCACATTTAACAATAATTTAGCAATACTAAGTATGTAATAGCTGCCTGTGTTGTAATTTGTGTGGCAGTTTAATTTCATAACAAAGACATCCAAACTAAATGTTTAAAGAATGGCTTAAAGTTTTCCAAACATTTTTGAATCAGTGCAAATAAAAAAAGAAAATTAAAACAATGTTGCGCCTGGTTGAGGCGCCATTACATCATCTTCTGAATTATCTGATACATTTTGTATCATTTTCTGATAACTAGGATCTCATAATCATTTAAAAATGTCAAACCAGTAACTGGAGACAAATCATTATCCATGTTCATAGTCCCTTTTGGTATGAAAAACCTTGACGCTCTATTTTCTATTCAAATTTCTGTAAAGTCGATTTAATAATAAATAAAACCTATCAAAGCTCTTCAAATCCAAAAACCTCGCTATAAATACAAACCTACTGCTCTTTAAGACCTTAGTCATATCTGTATTCACTAATGGAGTGACATTGGGGTGCTCAGTCAAAGACACTTAAGATCATATTGCATATTGGTCTTCGAAAGGAGTTTTACGGAATGTAGATTGGTCCCATTTGTGAGGAATGTCAATTCCAGAGCAGGTATAACAAAGAGTTATACAAAATATACCGTGAACCTAGCTACAAAAATAAAGCTTTGTGGTCTCCGTTGGATGGGCATCGTAGCAAACATAAGCAAAGAAGAGCCACGCAGGTAAAGAACCATAACAACCGGGAAAGAAATAATCAACGAGGCCCGGACCAGATGCCAAAGAAGCAAGTAAAAAGAAAAGAGTACGCATATTAAAAAAACAACATAAAAGCCTGTAGCTTCACCAAAAATAATCATTAACCCTGTCTCGATGTTCATAACTCTATAAAACCCCTACTGAATTACCATGATTAGGAATATAACAAAAGAAATATATGAATCCAAAATTAAAAGAATCGATTGTATCTCCTAAAAAACATTTTATTCATAAACATCAATTATATTATTTTTTTTTTATTTCGAATGCTTTCTCTTTCTGTACTTGGTATCTCTCGTTCTGAAAATCTCTTCGTCTGGTTCCTCGCCAACCTCCTCCCTATAGTAATCTTCATCGTGATCGTCTTCCATGTCCTCTCTATCGTTCGGCACGTAACCCTTCTTCCTTGAATCGTCCTTCTTTTTGTTCTTCTCCTGGTTGGCCTTCTGTACTTTCTTGGCGTGCTCCTTTTGCTTGCGTTTCTTCTCTACCTTTGCTCGAATGGCTTCAATTTCTTCACTTGTCTTTGTCACGGTAGAGTGATAAAGTACTTCCCCTGTTAATAATCCATCCTCGATCTTAACCAGTTCCAGAGTTAACCTCGGACCAATTTCGTGCAACTTAATGGAAGACTTGTTGTTCTCGCATTGGATTTTGGGATTGACATCTCTCACAGTTGTGGTTTCATCTTCATCCTCCATCTCAGAATCGGATGCATTGCCTCCTTGCAGGAAGTAGTCAGATATATCCGTGCATTTGGATAAATTGGGAATATTTCCCTGAACTATCTTCTTCACACCCTTGTGCAGTCCCACGGGCACAATTTGTATGCTGTAATGTCTCATCTCTACCAACTTTGTCACGGGATTATAAGAGTAGAGAACACATCGCTTCATAGTCGACACATTCACCTGCGCCAAATTGATTGAAGGAAACATGTTCTGGAACGAATGGGCCATCAATTTAATGTGTTTTCCCTCCCCAGTGAAGTTATTCAATATAACCAATGGCGAGTGTTGGAACATCTCCTCGTTTACATATTGTTTCTTGTGGATTGTCAATACATCTCGTGCCAAAGTGAATTCATGTACTTTGAAGGTCAACGTTGGACCGCGAGGCATTCGAACAATCTTGAAGGAGAGTTGTGTGGCTCGTTTGTTGAATATTCCCATGTGACTGACACTGAAAACACCACTTAAACTGACGAAGTCCTTGATGCGATTGGCTTTCTTCTCTTTTAGATTTGTGGCCGTAAAAGGTTCCATTAATCGACGGAAATCCGCAGTAAGATCTTTGATGTACGGGCATGATAGACCCCGATGGATGATGAACGAATGGGGAGCTTGAGATAATTCGACCGGCTCTTTGTCTTCATGTATTTTTACCTTTTTCTTAGGTTTGCTTTTTGGTTTTTTCGTTTTAGGCATATTGCGTTTGTTTGTTTAAATTGATTTGAAAACTTATTTAAAATAAAATTAAAATCAAATGCAACTTCTGGATTATTTAGCTACAACTGCGAACACAAATTTCACGAAAAACCTCGTGTAGTAGGGGAAATTAGTTTGACACATTGGAAAAAAGAAAACAAAGCAAAATGGAGTGAGACAAATATATTGTTCTGTGGAACACAAATGAATGCAAGTAAAATAGACCTGTTCGTTTAGTATCATGAAATAGTTCTTAACCCCGAATACACAAGCAAGACTTGTCTTTTATTTTTTGAATTGGAATATAAAGTGAACAGATTTCACCAAGTTCTTTATTTCTGGAAAAAAGTAAAACTAACTTTCACAAAAAAGTTAATTCATATATGCATATATATGCCAAATAAAAAAATACTCATCAAAACTAATAAGACATCCAGATCGACATCGTTTATTTACTGAGCCGTTTATTGAAGTCCCTTTGAATTCACATAAAAAATCAATTTTACAGGACTTCAGATTTAAAATATCAGAAATTCAGAGGAAATATGTCTGCCAAAAATATTTAAAGCTATTTTCTGATTTTTAAGAATAGATTTTGAAGGGAATAGGGTCTTTTATGAACATCGTGCATCTTTTAAA
Source organism: Eupeodes luniger (assembly GCA_951509635.1). NCBI lineage: Eukaryota > Metazoa > Arthropoda > Insecta > Diptera > Syrphidae > Eupeodes > Eupeodes luniger. The sequence goes on along the minus strand of OX608075.1, from coordinate 127,207,838 downwards.
ATCAGTTCTGAGAAGAAAAATTAAAGTATTTTTTGATCTTTTACACGACCTCACTTGAACAAGTTTTTGGAAAATGGGAGCATTTGGAACGGAATCTAAAATAAATTTAAAAATATATACTAAATTTAATGAAATTACACTTTGAAATAAATACAAACATACAAATTTAAACCTTCTAAAGAATAGATTTACAATAAATCTACTCGACTGAAAAATTTAATTGAAACAAACACACCGAGTTTCTGTGCACGGTACCGATTTCAATGCCATGTTTTTTTATGACAGTTGTAGCAACTTGAGTTTTAATGTCAAAACATAGCGGACTGCAGGTGAATACTTTTTCAAGTTTAAAAACCAATTAAAAAAAAATTATTTAATTGAGAAACAATAATATGTCGTATACTAAGTCGCAGGTGGAGACAAACAAAAGGAGCCGGCCAAAAATGTGTGGCAATGGGAAGAAGGAAAATAAAATTTTGTGGCTCGAAAAGTTGTTGATTTCGAAGGGCAATGAAAAAAATCCCATATCCCCAAGCAGGCAAATTTGGCAGCAGCACTATTTTTTTTTTAAATATTACATTAAATGGATATACATATTTATCTCAAAAATGTTTATTTTTATCAACTCTGAATTTTGAAATGTCAAAGACCAGACGTGAAAATAAATTTCAAATTGAAAATAATAAATATAGCTGCCAATGAAAACACTCAGGTCCAGTTTTTAGGGGTGACTTAAACCCAGAGCTAATGAATTCTGAATTCAGAGTAAACTCAAGAACAAGTTTTTTATTGGCAGTTTAATGTTAAACTCATGAATGGTATTATAATTAGTATCACCAGCCGTTTTTTTAATATCATTTGTTGTTTTTTTTTAAGTATTCAAAATGAATAAACGAATTTCAAACTTTTCCTCCAAATAAATTGATCTGATAAGTCTTTTTCTTCTCAAAAAGAGTTGAACTTCAAATTTCGTATAAATCCTCATCGCTCAGGTCGAAATCATTCAGACAAAAAATTATTCATTGTTCCGCAAAAAGAAATAAAAATAACTTTAATTGCAAGGTCAGTATTTGTCAAAAACATTTGAATTTAAAACAGAGTTAACTTACCCACTTTGAAGAGCTAACTACGAGACTAATAGAATGAAAAACATGTTTCAAGGGTTAACTCTTAAACTAGGATGATCTCGCACTAAAGAACTGGGCCTTAGAAATGCATTTCAAATCTACTTCACCGAATCTCGGATTTATGGCAAGATGAAAAGTAGTATTAAGAAGTCACCTAACTTGAGTTTATGTATTTCAACAAAACAAATCATAAACGAACAGAGCTCACACAACTAGAGATTAGTCACCCTGTTAGTTTGTGGATTATACTCTATCTCTACTCACATGACATTCGCACAGCTGATATTGTCGTTGTTTACTTTTTCCAACTATTTGTACGCAGGCAGAGTTCAACCAAAAAAATAAAAACAGAAGTGTGTTGTGTAGTAAAGTACCTGCTCGCAAAGTAGCCAAAAACTCGTAGGTGTGTTGTTGCTGTTTTTATCGAAGAAGAAAAATTATGAAATAACAAAAATTAAATCAAATTGTTTTTAATCAGTGAGCGAGAGAACCCGACTGCAATTAATTTCCACCTATACTACTAAATAATAAAACCTATCAATTAAATGTCAACCCAGCTGGCGAAGTTGATTGCTTTAAAGCAGAATCTTATCTCCTTTGTGTTAACACTGAAACTGAAACAAAAGGAACATCAATTGCTCTCCAGTTTTACAGCCCTGCGCAGCATTCCAAAAGCTAAAGCTAATAACAAGGTTCAACTTTTACCTCTCAATAATATTTCAATGCTCAGCACATGAAAAAGAAACAAACAAAATAAAACTTTTTTGTATAAAAAAATAAATAATTAATTCAAAGTATTTTCTTCATTTCTTCACTATTCATATGAATTTTTGCTCTCGCCCCTCCACCTCCACCTCCATTTCTCGCTCTCTTTTTCTCTTTGGTTAAACTAGCTCTATACTTGGACTTTGACACAGTTTTTTCTTTTTTTTCTTTCTTATTTCATTTTAATTTTGTGATTTTGATTTGATTTCATTAAGGTATTCGAATCGCGTCGTTGTCGTACTGTTAACAGTTGTGTTGGACATATCGTTCGAATTGCTGCACTTATTGGGCTTCCTGTTGTGTACAACGCTCCTGTAACCCCATCCCTACCACCACCGCCACCACAAGTCCTACGACACCTCCAAATGGCAGAGGAATCAAGTCTTGAGAGTGTTCTGCAGAATGCTGACCAATTATTCGATGAAAACCACTTTCAAGAAGTAGTCGATGTCCTCGACAAATACAAGGTGAGTCATTTTTATTTTACATTTCTCTATTTTGTATGCAATACAATTTTTATGTCATGAATTCAAATAGGATCAAAATCAACCCGACATCCAATGGAGAAAAGCCAGGGCGACATTTTCCGTTGCCAAAGCAACCAAGGACAAGAGCGAGAAAGAAAAATTGATTAAGAATTCACATGAGCTGATTAAGACTGCTGTTGCTGCGGACCCTGGTAATTTTGCTGCCCACAAATGGATGGCAATCATAATGGATGCTGCTGCCGAACTCCAGGGTATCAAGGCAAGAATATTGCAATTGGATAATATTAAATTTCATATGAGCGAAGCGGTTCGTTTGAATCCAGAGGATCCAACTTCATGGCACTTGATTGGGGCCTACGAATACGGTCTGGCAGAGTTATCGTGGATTCAAAGGAAACTAGTTTCTACGATATTTGCCTCACCACCGACTGGTTCCTTCGAAAAGGCTCTGGAGAGTTTTGAGAAGGCAGAATCTCTGAAAGAAGGATTCTACTCGACCAATTGGTTGATGATTGCAAAGTGTCATATGGCTTTGAAGCAAAATGATAAAGCGAAAGGATTTCTAGAGAAAGCTGCCAATTGTGCTGTGTTGTAAGTAAAATTATCTGTTACTTCTATATTTTTGAACTTTGTGTATTTGAATTTTTGTTTTGTTTTTAGAAATGAAGATGATAAGAAATGTAAGGAGGAAGCTGTAGCTTTATTACGAAAACTGTAAATTTTATACTGCTATTTTATAAATATAAAAACAAAGGAATTTACTAATAGCACTTTCACTTTCATTGTGGATGAACTTGATGTTGTTTTTGAGGTTTAAAATGCTTACAATTTTTGTTTATTTTTAAATAGATGTACCTACTACTAATTTTCGCATATGATTTTTTAGAAAAATTTGATATTCATACTTTAATAAAATAAAAAGAATTGTATACATTTTGTTTAATTAATTTCGTAATAAAATGTATGACGACGAAATTCGGAAATATGTACTTAGAGCTCGGTTCCATATGAGAATGATGAATGAGTTGACAAATATTTCAATTAATATTAACACTAAACATATACATACAACAGTTTGAGTTTGAGAATAGTCAACGAAAACGATCCTTTTGTTTTTTTCAAAAACGAAAGAAACTGCGATAACGTTAAGATTCTGTAAGGCGTTCAATCGAATATGTTTGTTTTTTGAGTTTACAGAATGTCATCCCTGCTTTTTTACTCTATGCATTTGAGATGTTTTGAAAAAATATTTCCACAACTTGGAATGTTTTTTAAACCTTTTATGATTTTCTTTTCGATATGAACATTTGAACACCACAAGAGGAATATCACTTATCTATTTATGCATTTTATTTCAAATCGGAAATTTATGTTAAGACTAATGGAACTAAGTGCCAGTTGTCAGTATTGAAGTATTAAATTATATTCTGTAATTTTGCTGCTTATATTGGGCAGGTTCAGACAACATAAGGGACTTCATTTGCAGTCAACTTCATGCTTTGAACGTAAATTTTGACCAAGGCAACTAGTTAGTTTTTCAAGTGTCATGAATTTAAAATTCAGAACTTTACTTCACAAACCTCTACTACAAGTTCATGGTACAAAAACTACCAAAATCATTAATTTCCACAAAACACTCCTCAGGCAAGCTACAAGTCCATCACGATTTGTATTTTGTATTTTAAAGAAATATTACTTATTTCTTTTCCAAATTTACAAGGAACCTTTTTACAGAAAGCATTAAATGAAGTTATGCAGAAAATAAATAAATCATTGAGTAATAAAGTTCAGCTTTTAGTTGAATGAAAAAACATGATCAATTGCCATTTTGACATAAGTTGACTTGACTTCATAGTTAGGGAGATTTTTCTTGATTAACTTTCCTGTCAACTTTCCAATAAAGTTGCCTTAATTGGAAGGCAATTTTTTGACAGCTGGCCTATCAGATGCTAGAAACTTGCCTTACTTTCAAGTCCCTTATGTCGCCTGAACCTGCCCATTGTAAAACTAATTCTTAAACTGTCACTTAAGAGCTTATGTTTGAAATAAAGGCCTTCAAATGTCTATGCGTAATTGAATTATAAAAAAATTACTTTTTAAAGCTTTATTTCTTATTTTTGTTGACATATCACAGTCGTAAAGTTGCTTTAAAATCCTTTAGGTATTGCTATTACATACAAATAATAACAATTTGAAATTGTCACTCATAATTGAAAGAGCGCTAACCTTGCAAATTAATTTTATTTATGTACTGTACATAAATATATTATTGTTTGGCTTGTGGTTATTGTTATTGCTTTTATCAAAGAAAAGTATTGAAATGCAATTATAGATTTTGGATATGGACTTAATGATGCCCTGCCCAAACATGGAACCTTAACATAGTAGGCAGGAGATAAAAAACTATTTATATCTATGTAATAATAAAATAAATAAAATACCTCTATATTTGTAATACTATATTATTGTATATTACAACAACAATGTGCATATAAAGAGTGATAAATTGCGGCTTTTTGATTGCATCATATGCACATCACATCATAAATGCTGTTATCTATCTCATTTTTTCTATTTTTAAATTGATATTTCAATTAAAAATGATTAAAATGTTTGATTCATGTTACAAGTAGAAATTAGAAAATGTGTATCTTCATTGACAATAATAAAACAGAATGAAAAGTATAAATAAAATTGTAAATATAGTAAGCAACAGCGTGTAAATAAATACAATAAATTTAATGGCGTGACAAAACTCGTAAGAAAATTAAAACCGGCTGAATTAATAGAAATCTCAATAATTCCTACGTGCATTTAGTAATTTTTGTTAAGCCGACAAGAATATTGAATTTTTGATTGAAGTTGAACAATGAGAACTGTTAATTTGTTACAAAACTTAGTTTATTTGGATTTAAGATGGCTTAGATTAAAAAAGCATGTTTGAGGCAGAACTTCTGGACATAAAAAAAGTGTTTTCTTGGCTCAAAGACAACGCGATATCAAGTTTTATAAAAAATCCTTAAACTCTTTCTCAAACCTCATCATTTTGAGCTTTTTTTCACAAAAATAAGAACGATTCTATTTTAAAGATCCATCTATCTCACATGAGAGGTTTCCGTGAGCAGATTTATCTTATTCTAATGAGGTAAACCTTTGAAATGTTGAGACTGAAAAATGGGCTCAGGAATCATAATGGTTGAATATTTAATTTTTTTTCTACCGTTGGGTCAACAGAAAATTAAGAGAAATAAATAATTAAATTTTTCAAAATACTGCCGCCTGATTTTTTGGGGACGATCGCCTGACTAATAAAATTAAATGATTCTTTTGCTTCGATTTGTTGGTGATCTTGCTTTTCAAAGCGAAATTTCTAAAGATTTCGGAATCAATAAAAAAACCGGTTTCCAGGAGCATTATCGAAGTTGCTGAAAAGTGGACTGAGCTAAATTCGCAAATACATCAGAGGAAAAGGATCATGTATTGGCACAATTGATATTGACTAACAAGTCATCGCCAAAGGTTGGTCGAACAAGCATACTATTTTTTTTAAATATTGTTTTACTTTGGTCGAAAATTGCTTCACTCGGAGAATTCTGAGTAATACTAATTATTATTTTATACAAGCTAAGATTTGGGAAATCGCGGTAAAAGAGAAATCCTTGTTTTGAGTAGGGTTGTCACAAACACTGCTTTCACTTAAAGAAGACAACATACAAAATTAATGGTTTTTTGAGACTGAGTGATTTCAGACCAACCTCTTTGTATACAAAATTGAGGTTTGCCTCATTGCAAACGCTCAATGTCACTATCTAGAGCTTGTTGTTAGATCTCATTCTCATGAGACTGAGTAAATTGGTTCTACATTTCACTCATCGACTACCAATAAACGCATCTTCTAAGGCAGTTAATCTGCCATAAAATCATTGGACTCTGTCTCAATAAATTCATCTCTTGCGGATATGACAAAAAAGCTCAATTTTCACCTTTGTTGGGTGTCGGGTTATAGACATGTTCCAGGAAACAATAAAACTGACGAACTTTCAAAAAATGTAACTGTTTTAGTTTTGTTGGGTAACAAATCTAACATCAGTATATCCTTAGGTACATGTAAACTTATAAGTATTTTTTCATACCTTGCTTTTGGTATTCTAAACATTTTGAAAAGGGTCTCATATATTCTTAAGCCTGCATCGTAAGTTATGGGCCACTTCAATTCGCGAAAACCGCTTTTCATGATTTTCTCCGTTTCTATAGCTGAAATTGTGTTAACACTTTTATTTAGGATTTCAAGAATTAAACTTGCTATAATTTCCATCTCACACATTTTCTTATTCTATCAGAAAGACAGAGAAGAAATAGTGCAGCACTTACATTTTTTTAAATTAAATTGTTGGTATAAAAATGTAAGGTAATCAAAACAAAACAATTCGTTCTTAGAACTATGTTAGCTTTCAACTAGTTGCCTTACCCTTTCAAAGATAACTACAGCACCCAATCAGCATATTAACTGACACGATTAAGAAGACCAGGAACAGGGCTGGATGCTTTAAAATCTTCTAATACCTTGTATGCGAGGGTGGAGAGAGAAGCACAAATCGTTGGACTGAAAATCAACACGGGAAAAGCTAAGATGTTCAGCCTCGGAACCGCGAACACATCCTCTCTCATAAACATTGCCGAACAACCAGTAGAAAAAACAGAGAATTTTCAATATGTTGGAAGTATTATCTCAACTGAAGGTGAAACTGAATAAGATATTGCTAGCCATTTCGGAAAATCTAAGGCTGCTTTCGGGATATTGTCCCATGTTTCGAGGAACAAGCTTGATGACAAAGCTAATATTGTTCTGCTCAAACGTCGAATCAGTACTTGTTTACGTTTACCAGGAAACTGCAGACCTTCATTAATAGCTGTCTACAATTTATCTTACGCGTTTTTTGGCCCAAAGTATTTTTTAATATAAAATGAAGAACCCATTGACAATATTTTTCGAAGGCGCAAGTGGCAGTGGATTGGAAAAACGCTTGGAAAAGGCAATGACTGCATTGCAGGATATGCAATGCATTGGAATCCACTCATTCAAGAAGTCAGAAGAGCACGAGGAGGAATCGTCGAGATTGAGGAAGAGCTGTAGGGAGTTCAGAAACATCGCCGGCGCTTAGGAATTAAGGCCCTATGCTAGAAATCACCCATGGACTTTATAGATCTATAGACATAAATTATTAAGTAAGTTTAATGCATTGCAATCGATTTTTCCGCAAACATAGCATAGCTCACATCTATTCTTACAATCAAAGGCAAGACACAATTTGGATTAGGTTATTAGTTAAGCTTACACATTTTAAAGAAAAAGTACTTTTTTACGCTACATGAGTTTAACGAAGAGGGAAAACTCTTAGATGCAAATTGCATAACAAGGGACCAACTATTTGTATAAGTAAGTTAGCTTTCTCAGTCAATAGCCACTTTAAGCTAATCTAACTATTCTACCAGAGCACTTTAGGCCTGCAGGCGTGTCCCAATTCTATATCCTCTTTCTTAGGCAAAAAAAAAAAATATATTGAAATTTGTATTCTTGAAAAAGCTAGAAACCAATCTATCTACAGTTTAAAGAACGTTGTTTTTTCGGTAAGTAACGGTACTTTGAAGGCATGTAGCAACAAGAAAAGCATTATTCCTTTTTTTTAATACTTTAAGTATAATAATAAAAAATAAAATTAAAGGATGATATCATAACATCGGGCCTAAAATTGCTTAAAACCTCGGTGCACTTATATTTTTGTTTGGAAAATACTCTGCTTCATAAACACAATTTTCTTTTGTTGTTCACATTTTAGCTATTACACACTTCTAACACAATTTACAACATACATGCAGTTTACACATTTTGATTCTATTTGTTTTTAGTTTATACGTATTTTAAAGAAAAAAAAAAAAACAAAAACATTTTTAGTTCAGTCTTTTTAGCTATAAATTCCTAATATCCAAAAAACTAAAACAATAAGACGCTTTTTCTAAAAATTTCTCGAATCCAAATCAAAAGCAACAAAACCATTTGACATACTTAACCGAAATTAAAAAACGAACCAACAAACGTAAACAGAATGACAGGGATATAAACGAATGCACAAAACAAAAATAAATAATTGATAAATGATATAAAATTATTCATATGTTTATGTAGAATACAAACTTTATGATATGCAAAGTTAAATCGACTTTTAATACTTACATCGGTATTTTCCCAGCGATAAGATGGTGTTTCAGTTGATTCCTTGACGCTTGATGGCGACGATGATGGCCTACTCTTGCGATATTCTTTAAGTAATGAATCTAAAGAACAGACAAAGAAAACACAAAGTTAACAATTTATTATAAAAATATATTTTTATTTGTATAATTTTTAAAAATAAAACATAAACTATACGAATAACAATAATTTATAAAGGTAACAAATCATAATATAGAGATCTTCAATTTGATTAATAATAAGAAAATTTTCTCATATCTATCTTTTGTTTTGGATTTCTTGATTTTTGATTTACATAAATGATTCTAAAATTTCAAGCATTTCTGCTACACACGAAAAAGGAAAACAAATTAAAATTGAAATGAGATCACTTTTTGAAAACATTGTCAGGAGTTTTTGTGGGTGGGAAAGCGCAAATTACCTTCCGAATAGCTCAACGGGATCGAGGTATTCAAAATAATACTATCGTCCAGGTAGTCACCATTCTGACAATGGAATTTTGGCGGTTCAAAAAACGTTTCCAGAACATTAACGGAGCACATTGGCAGACGGCAGTTGTTTTGAGAAGCTGAAATTTATAAACAGTTCGGTCTTTATTCAAGTGCTACGCATCAGATTGATTTAACTTACTTGAACTATTAATTTCTGAAGGACTATTATTTTCAGTCGGACTTGTACTATCAAGCAGGGAGAGTGTAACACGACGATGATTCGAGTGTCCACTGCTAGTTGGTCTCCTCGATGAACTGGCACCACTGGACGAGGACTTATCATTGCTTAGAGAAATACCTTGAGCCATAGATAATTCGGCATATTCAACATCGTTCTCGCCCGATGAGAAGTCATTATCATCGCCCAATGGGTTTTCATCTTGTGTTGAGAAGGAAGTGGCACTGATTTTGAATAATGTTGATGAGGGAGCAGGCAGCGGAGAACTTCCTGGCTCTTCGCCATCCGAATCAGAGGCATCTGAAAGGATATTACTTCCAAGAAATGTTTTTTCTAATGTTGTTGATGTGAGATCTGGTGATGAATTGGAAAGAATGTGGAATGAAGATTTCTCGGGGGCTGAAATGAGTATAAAATTTCGAATGCTTTTTGTTTTATTTGGAACGATTAACATAGATTTTTTAAACTTTAAAAGATGTTAAAAGAAGATGGATATCTGGAAAGTTAATGAATGATTGGTGAAGGCAGGATTTTTGTTTTTAACATAAAGCAACTACTGTCAAGAAAAATCCATCGTGATTAAGCTCCTCTGAAACGGTTATCTGAGGACCATCAACGATAGATGGTGACTTATAGACAAAAGTATGACAGCGAAAAAATGAGTAATGCTGATTCATACTTACAACTCAAGGGTGTTGCACTATTAGTCGGCTTCATCTCACCCCCGACGGCACCTTCTCGAAACGAGGAATTATAAGTGGAGGAACCATTGACTAATGCTTGTAGCATTCCAGAAAACGAAGCGTCAACTAATAAAACAAAAAAACAAAGCATATTCACACCTTCCCAAATATTGTTTAAAAACCAACAGGAAAAAAAACTAACCACTTTTCTGAATATCACTGCGACTTGTCTTCTTGTTACTTTCTTCAGTTTCACTAGGTCGACTAGTGCTGCTATGTTCAGAATGTAAGCCTCTCAACGATTTATATCCCTGACTATTCGTCTCTTCGGTTGCATTATTCACTGAACTTTGACTTGCCTCTTGATGCTTATCAGCCTCTTCGTCTAAATTGACAACTTGATCACCACCATTGCTTGCTTCTTCGTTGGTTGCCTTCTCACGAAGAATCTTATTCTCCGCAACAAGTTCTTTTTGTCTTTTCAACAATTGACTTATATAATACTGTTGATCACGACATCGCTGGAAATAAGTCGACGGACGAACCTGGAATCGAAGTTCTAGAGTATCTTTGGCCAAATTCAAATAACCCTCGGAGGCTAATAAATCCAGACGAAAGAAACGATTATAACCCCAGCACTCGCCAACCTCAAAATCAGACACAAACTCTCGCTGGATTATTTTACTCGAACTCTGATGTATCATCTGCACACGGTACTCGTACTTGCTGGTCTCGGGGAAACCAGCAGCCAGCTCAAGAAACACCGATAAATACTCAGCACGAACAGCTCCATTGCCATTGGGATAGACCTTAAGACGCCACTGCAGCCCATTACTCTCCAGTGGCTCCGAATGAACAGGAGCACCTTTCAATTGCAGCTGAGAGAAACGCTTCATTAGGAAGTTGCCAGTATCGTATTCAGGAACAATTTCACTGTGAAAATCAGCAGGTACTGGAGCAGTGATGTAGCTGGCCATTGGTTTTATTCGCACCTGGTGAATCATTTTCAAGAGGTCTGGTGATTTCATTATGAGTTGTGATTTCGAACATATTGTCATTTGTTGTTCGATCTCTTGTAAAAGATGCTCTAGCTGTTCAGTCTCTTGGCTTAGTGAGTTCTTCTGGCGCATCAGGGTGACCAGTTTCACCTTCAATTGGGAATCTAGTCTGCTGACCATGAGTTCGACGGCATTTCGTATTTCTCGCACTTTTTCGTCTTTCGCTTTCCGTACGGTTTCAACATTGTGTTCGACACTTTGGACGAGCAATATGAGCTCTGCGAGGCGTGCTCGAAGTTGAGATACTTCTTCCTTAACCTGGGTTATGTGTGTTTCATAAACTAGTTCTAAAATAAAAGATTTTCTTCAATGCAATATTTCAAAATGGGTTTGAAAAAATGTGTTAAACTTACCTAACTGCTTAAATGTATGTCCCGAATGGGTGCCACCCCACAATGCACATTGATGACAAATACAGCATTTACAAGTCCAACAGTAAACACTCAATTTCTCCTGATGACTCGGACACAAGTCCTGCTCTTTACCCTGAATCAAGCCATTCGTAGTCCGAATATTTGAACAAATCTGCTGAAGGTTCTCAATTTGTTGGGCAACATCCTCCAGCCATCGGCAATTTACCAAATCTTTCACATGCAAAGAAGCTCTGCAATGCGGACATTGGCGACGTTGTTCAGTCAACCAACGCGATATACACAAATAGCAACAAAATTTTGAGCAATGCGGACACAAATGTGCATCTTGCAACTTTTCCATACAGATGAAGCAGCGAAAGACATCGTTAAGTGACTAAAAAAGAAAAACAAAGAAATGAATTTGAGATTGAAGAAACTTGGTCGTTCTGATTGATTGCGCATCGACAACGATCACTACCACGACACGGCGAAGCACCTTTGAGACAAAAGTCAAGGTAAATTACGCGAAGTTATGTTTTTTTTTTCTGTGTTTGATGACAAAGTGTCAATGGTCTTATTTTATTGTTTGGTTGGCACTAACTTAGACATGTGACCTACACCTAAAAATAAAGCCTAATGAAGTACTTTAGCAGTAGTAGCAGCAGCAGCAGGCAGGCTGTGTGCTAAATGAAATGAAAACAATTTAAAAACTTAGCCGGCCGGCATTGACTCTGATTTTATTTTTCTTGCATACGCAACGCAATGGATACGCTAATTAAATGCATTGAGATATTTTTTGGGTTATTTTAATTTAGAGTTTTTATTTTGTTTGTTAAATTATTTTCGTTGAGAAATTTTACGAGGAATAATTGCACTTGTTGCTCGATCGTGCTTCGTGGTGCCGCACGTTGTGGTATGCGTTTTTAATTTCACGCAAATGAGATAACGAGTTATTTCAGGTATTTTGTCTTCACGTCCGAATGAAATTGTAAATGCAGCTATCTTATCACTTTTATTGATTCACTTTTTAATTGTTTAACATTTTTTTTGTGATGATTGCAATTGAATTGGAGCGGGGTTTGTCTAAGTTTATGGTTAAGTAGACGAATAGGAGGTAAATTTACGAATGGAGTTAAATTGAAAAGTTGATATTAAAATGCAAATGTAGCAAAAGAAGTTATTGGAAAGGGATGGACTCCACATTCTAAAATATTGTGGACAACACTTCGAAAAAAATCTTTTATACGGAGTTAAGTTGCAAAAAAGAATGGGTACCCAGTAGGAAATTTGCTCACCAATGAAAATTTTGTGTGAAATCGCCAAGGAATTCACCTACTCGAATCATTGAGGAATAGCATGCAATGAAATCCTTACTGAAAGGCATTGCGTTTTTCCTATGATCATACAATCCACCCTATCTTTTTCTTTGTAAAATATTTCACTCACTATGAATCATGAGATCGGGTTTATTATTGTTGTTGCTTATTTGTCATAGGTTAAACAACCAAATACAACCTCAAAGATAATACCATGAAATCATACACTGATGGGTCGAGGACGTATAAGACGGCTACGGGTATTTTTTAGTCTAGTACCTACATTTCTATAACAATGGAAAAGTCAATAAGTATTTTTTTAGGCAGAACGTAAACTTGATAGAAATCATAGATAAACAAAAATATAACTATAATGTCAAGTTTCATCTAAGGCACTTATTTACTATCCTATAAGTTCAAAAATAAAATGGGAATGTATTGACATACTAAACTAACTTGGAAGTCAAAATACTGTTATTTATTGGGTACCTAGCCATGTTGGTATTTAAGGACATGAAGAGGCAGACTCCTTAGCGAAAATAGGTGCTGCAACTTAACTGATAGGTCCCGAAAATTATTGTGAAAAAGAAAAAAAAAAGCGATTTGAAAGAAAGTAAAAACTTGAAGTGTGCTCCTTAAATTGAGTTAGGAAAAACACTACTTGAAATTATAATCAAAAGGGCCTCAAATACTGTGTAAGCTTGAGTAGGAGTAACCTTAAATTATATTAAAAGGCCTAGTTACCGGTCACTGTAAGCTGTAAGCTTAAAGGCCTACTTACCGGTCACTGTAAGCTGTAAGCTAAACAGACACCTAAACATTCTAGGCGTTTAAATAGAACTCTCCTCTCCGATGGTACCCCGAATACTCAAGAAATTGCCCTAGCCTGAAAGATTTGTTCTCCAACAAATTGGTAAACAAAAACAAAGACATATAAATCGATAGCCAAGTATCAATCACATCTCCGCCAGGTCACAAAGTGAAAACTGGTAGGACAGTGTCGTGGGCGTACTCAGCAAAGTCAAAGCGGTTACCGTTGAGTCTGAGGACATACAAAACATTGACATTTATGAAATAGGAAACAAATTGGATAAGAAGAGATAAATTCTTCATTCGAGTCAAACGGTAGCAATGAATTATACGCTACTAGAGCAATTACATGGGACAATCCACAAAAGTTTCACGAAATCGCAAGTAGCAGATGATCGGCCCTTGAAACTTGCAGGGTATCGAAAAATCTATGACCAAATAGGTCACAATTCATTGATAGAATAAGTGTCAGCTCATCTGATTTATGTAAAGGGTGTTAAGACAAAATGGCACGATGTAAGAAAACACACATTTCACTTTATCTGAGAATGCACCAGCCTTTAGTCTGTTCAATTTGAATATGCAGTACAGGCCTGGTGCCTGCTGATGTTTGCATGGCACTCAACTTAAGAAATTGCCTCTGAAATAAAAACCGAACACCTGAGTTATATTGAAATTGTTTTTGTAATATTCCATTCGTTGATGGAAATTATAATAATTTTTCTTTGGTTTTTATTTTCAGAATATAAACTTTCTTATAGCTTCTGGGAGCATTTTAAGATTAAGAAAATAGATGTTGTCGTGGCGTGTTTTGAAAACGGTTAAAATTCAGGTATAGGTAGGTAGGTAGGTAGAAATGGCGATCTCAAAGCAACCTAGCCTGAGATCCAACTAGCGCTGTAGTGCGCCGTTTTGATACCAAAACTCGTTTGACCTGTGAAAGAAAGGAAAAGATTTATAGAGAAGCTTCATAGCGATTAAATTAGAGCCATTTTGTCGCATTGAGAAAAGAGACTAGGTCTCTAATCTTTGTCTCAGATAGCTCATCCAGTTCGTGAAAGAATGCTTTCCCAAAGCATTTCATTCTAGTGCTTGCCAAGGCAGGAAATTTGCAGAGGAAATGAATTATCGTTTCACTTTCTCTTTGGTCGCAGCAACTACGGCAAAAGGTGTTGTAAGAGATACCCAATTTCTCTGCATGAACTCCTATAGGCCAATGTCCGGTACAAACCGCAACAATCCTGGCTATGTCTTGCCTTGGCCTGCATAGAAGATCGTTTGTACGGGTTTTGTTATAGGTGGGCCATATCTTCCTATATATAATGCAGTTCGGTAAATTGCTCCACCTTCGATTTCATTCAGTTTGGTAGATGGAAAAGATTTTACCCTTCAAAGCACCAAGAGGAATATTAACCATTTCCGCAAGTGAGCTATGAAGGGCCGATCCTTGCCTGGCTAGCTCGTCAGCCCGTTCATTTCCCACGATACCACTATGGCCCGGAACCCAGATCAAAGTGACACCGAGGTTAATGTTCAGGCTCGCAAGCTCATCGCGACATTGCTGGACCAATTTAGATGAGGATGTAGCCGAGTTAATGGCTTTGATAGCTGCCTGACTGTCTGTGAAGATAGCCGCATTTCGGTGTTGGTTTGGGCTTTGTTTAAGTATTCTACAAACCTCCCTAATTGCCAGCAGTTCAGCCTGAAAAACGCTAGCAAAGTCAGGAAGCCTAAAGGATTTAGCTACATTTAGGGACTCAGAAAAGATCCCAGAACCAACTCCGCACTCCATCTTTGAGCCGTCAGTAAAGATGGTTGTATCGAAACCTATCGACACGATGACATCCTCCCAATCTTCTCTGGATGGGAAAATGACCTTAAAACCCCTACTAATGCTCAAAGTAGGAGTGCAGTAGTCAGTGTCTACCGAGATAATATCTGAGGGAATCAATTTCGCTGTGTTGCTGTGACCATAAGGTTTTGACAACCAGCTGTTTGATTCCTTCAGCCTAATAGCGCTGCAGGAAACTATGTATTTAATGAAAAGGTCGATTGGTAGAAGATTCAAAATAAAATTTAAGGCATTCGTTGGGCAAGTACGCATGGCCCCTGTGGTGCCCACGCAAGCTGTTCTCTGAACCTTCTTTAGCTTAACGATATTGTAGGCTTTGCTAAGAGCAGGCCACCACACAATCGAACCATAAGTTAATATTGGACGTACTACGGCTGTGTACGTCCATAAAATCATCTTCGACTGAAGTCCCCACTTTTTGCCGAAAGTTTTGCTGCAGGCGTAGAAGGCAACACAAGCTTTCTTAACCCGCACTTCAATATTTCGTTTCCAGTTTAATTTAGGGTCGAGTATAACTCCCAAATATTTTGCACTGGAAGACAATGATAGGATTTGACCGTTGATTTGAGGTAGCGTGAAGGCCGGTACTTTAGTTTTGGTGGTAAAGAGCATCAGTTCAGTTTTGCTTTGGTTAACTCCTAGACCACAACTCGCGGGCCAGCTGCTAACTTTCTTCAAAGCGGACTCCGTGATTTCACTAATCACAGAGGTGTACTTTCCTGACACCAATAGCACCAAATCATCCGCATAGGCTACCGCCTTCACTCCACATCTCTCTAATTTAACGAGAATTGTATCCATGACCAGAAGCCACAGAAGAGGCGAAAGGACACCACCCTGGGGTGTTCCCCTACTCACGTGTTTTGTTGCGGTTGTATTGCCTAGAGTGGCTTGAATCTTCCTACCACTGAGCATGGAAGTAATCCATTCTCGAATGAAGTATTCTACACCGAACTTAACGAGCGATTCTTCTATGGATTCGGTAAGGACGTTGTTAAAAGCACCTTCTATGTCTAAGAAGGTGGCAAGAGTAAATTAAAAAAAAAAAAAAAAATCAGGTATACAAATATTACTTTCTGATTTGATAAATTTAAAATGGCTTTAAGTACTTCAAAGTATGTACATGATTGGAAGCAGGCAATCGTTGACGCAAACTAACAAAATTTACTATCTTGTAAGAAATAAGTCGGAAACTGTTAAGAAAACTGAGGATGTATTGTCTGTAGCAGAGCGAACTGTCTACAATTTTTTGAAGGAAAATGAAGAAAAAAAGAAAGAAAAAACATGGGTAAGAGCAAATTGGTCAATTTTCAGACAAATAGTTTTAACGTAAAAAAACGCACCTACTATTAATTTTCTTTTTATTCAGCTTACGATCTACATGTTTCTGTTCATAAAATCAAAATAAATAATTGGTAACGCTAACTACATTTTTGAGCCAATCATGCCGATGTAAAATGATCACTACGGCAAACCGGAGAAAGCTTATTAAATTCCATAATAGTATGGATGAAAGGCAAATATCCTATCCTCCCTATACTACATATTCAAATTGAACAGATTATAGGAAAGTCCTTTTTCGAAGTCTTATGCGATGTTTGGTCTGTGTCACTAAAATTCTTTTAAGACTAGGATGGTTGAGAGAGCCGCTTCCAACCTACATCCGCGCCAAAATTTTCCTCCACCTTTCCTAATCCTTATCATAATCCCAGATTGGAATGATTTTTGGCTATTGCTGATGCATCATTCTGGAAAACCTAACTTCACCTACCCTAGTATTTGTGAACTGATTTCGATTTCTTCAAATACGTTAAAGCACCTAGACGTTCAAAGAAACACTGCCAATGTTATACTTTTATAATCTTTTCTGTTCTTTTATTTGCACCTCACATCTACTAAAAACAAACATTCTTTATGATTGATTTTTCATAATATTTAAATAAAAAAAACTGTTTAAAAATATAAAAATACCACCTAAGTCCAATATCATGAAAAAAAATCTCCTTAACACCATTAGTCGAAAGGGTGTAACTTGTTCACTTTTTTTCGTTTACGTTTCTTTATACTTTGTATTGTGTTCCATTTTTTTAAATTAAGGATTCCATCTGCCTGCTGGCCGTGACTGAGTAAGGACGGTTGCAAACGCAAATATTACAAGTATAATTGCTGGACGAATATTGATACAAATAATTATGATTTCTTCATCGGTGAACGGGTTAAAGTGGAGGTTTCAGTGCCTTATTATTTAGTTTTCAAATGAGCCCGAATGTTTAGAGAATACTTTGCATAGATAGACTTTTCCTTAAATTGATCCAACCAAATCATTCAAATCACTATAAATTTAACACTTAACACTTAAGATTGCAATAAATTAGTACAATTACAATTAATAAAATACAAGCTAGTCTAGAAAAAATTTAAACACGTCATTTTAAAGTACTACATAAATTTATGTACACGTTTCAACACCATTCTCCCTCTGATATTGCACCTGTCTCTCAGAATTCCAATGGATCTTGTTTACAAAAGTTCAAGAGCCCAAGAGAGACACACAGGAGCACATATCTCATAGCCGGTGAAATAAAAGCGAACAAAATACAAACAACAACAAAAACATATACCGGCATTTAGTCACACACGGAAGACCTTGAACGTGCTTAATAAATAAATGAAAAATAAATGAAAAATAATAATATTTATACCTATGTTCTCTTGCTTTGTGTGTAGAGATTCTTTAGTTTGAGCTTCAGCTTGTCCAATGTTGTTTTTTTTTTATTTAGGTGCGCGCGCAAGATTGCATTAATAATTTATCGAACACAGAGTTTATCTTGTTTAGATGTCGTCTAGATATGGTCGCAAATGGTGGCGTTAAAAAACACACACAAGAAATAAGTAATGAGGAGCTAATACTAGATGCTATATTGGCAGTCGCGGGATTCATTTTAGAGCCACATTATTGTCTTGCAATTATTGTTATGGACAACAACGACAAGGTAAAATCTCAAGTCATCATTGTGAGACACACAAAAAAAGAAACACACACAAAGTGTTTGAAGTAGAGAGTAAACATCACGTCTGGAGTTTCTTTTTAAGGATAAACAGGCGGCGGCGGCGGCGGCAACGGCAGCGCGAGGTGTAACCTTGATGAAATGTTAATTATTCTTAAGCACACTCAGTCATTCACAGCAATAAAGAAGAATAGAATACTGTATGGAACGGTAGGCAAATTATGATATTTATTGCAAAGCTTTGATTGCAAATTATTGCCGATGCAGTTGGAATTGAAAATGCATCTAAATAAACGTATATGTAAATGAGGAAGAATTAACAAGGTTAAACTAGTGAATTCTTTTTAATTCCTGTACCGCCTACAAGCCAATGTATAAAATATTATAAATTAACTTGAACATTGTTTTTAAACCACCGATCGTATGAGTAAATTATGGAATTTTTTAATATTTCGAATCATTGTTCAATAGCCAACAATTTATTCTAAATAAAAAAAAATTTTGTGGCGCAAAAGCTTGTTGACTTTTCCTACGAATTCGACCTCCCAATTTCAGAGAACAAAAGTTACTTTTAAGAGGATTTGCCAATTCCTTGCAAGAAGCAATCCATGAAAAAACGATTAGGTTACAATGGCAAGTGCTTCTTTGTTATATTTGCGGTTTGAAAATGAGACATGGGAACAGTCTTTTGAAGAATGGATGTCTGCCTTTTTGTGTCTAAAAATATTTAAAATACACAAATGGATTGAAGAAATCTTGATCTCATAGATTTTCAAAACCATAATCAGAGAAGAAATTAGTATAGTTTTTTTTATCATAAAATGGACATGGTAAGTTTTCTAACAAGAAAAAAACTTGTTTTGAAAAACAAAAGCACCTTATCTAATTCAATATTCGCGCATTTCTTAATATGCTCGAAATTAAATTCTATAGAATTTAGAAAACTGTTCGTGTATTTGTAGTTGATTAATTCAATTCTTGTATCTCCGAAAAAACGTGACGAAATGTTCTCAACTTTAGCACATTTAAAAAACGTCTTTGGACTTAAGGACGAAGATAAAACCTAAACACGTCTGGAGTTGAGGACTTTTGATTGAAAAAAAAAAACATTTAAAAACTTAAAATAATTTAGGCTTATCTTTTAAAATACTTTCGCTAATATCATACAAACTAATCTTTTTACCAGTGGTGGTTAGTGCGTTGGACTGTCATGCGAGAGGTCTTTGGGTTCGATCCCTGCCTGTGCCATATAAAGTTTTTTCACGGGTACTGCCTCTTGCGAGGAATTGACAAATTCTCAAAGAGTAATTCTTGTAATGAAAAGTGCTTTCTCATATTAGCCGTTCAGATTCGGGTTAAAATTGTAGGTCCCCTCCATTCCTGACAATATTACTCGCACACAGGGATGGTTGAGAGTTATAAGTCACTAGGCCCTAGTTCTCAACGGATCACCCAATTTATTTATTTTAATCTTTTTATTTTGATCACATATAGATACAGTGTTGGCCAAAATTAAAGCAACTTGATGAATATAAAAGAAATTGTGTGTATAAATGATTAATGTTTAACAAGTTTTACTGTATTTGTGTTAATTACATTTTTTAGACTATCATAAGATGAGAAAAACAATATTTCATAACTAAACGAATGAAAATTGATAAATTATTCTTCTTTCAAACTTAATAATTTCAATCAAATAAATCAATATTTTGTGGCAAAACCTTTGTTTTTTTATCAAACTTCTAAATTAATTTTTAAATAATTGAATTTGAAACGATGTTCCAAAACAAAGAGGAGGTTCTCATTTCTACACTTCTACGATTTTTCATAGATTTTACATATCGAGCCCTTTCCAACATTTTATCGTAAGTGACATTTTCAATAAAAAAGAAAACGTATTTATTAAAATTTACTTGTGTAAGTGATTTCGTTGTTGACGAAACAATTTATTCAGGCGGTTACCATAAATTGGCAGAAAGGGCTCAAGATTTTAAGACTGCGCCGAACATTTCGCGACAGGCGACAATAAAGGTTTTAAATTCAAACCATTTCTTGACTATTCTCGAAGTTTGCTGCGGGTCGTTTTAGTGTTGAAATTTCCAATTGAGCGGAATATTATCATCATATTGTGGAATCATAACGTTTTCCAAGGCGTCTGCGCACAAGAATCGCTCAGTTATGACATCAATTTTATGTATGGGCCCATTTCATGTCCAGGAAAACATTCACAGACCATATGTTCTTTCGTTGAAAATATGTATGTGTTGACAGGCTTACAGATCAGTGGTTTCCGAATGCAAATAAAACAAACTTTATTTCATCCTTTTCCCGACGTTTCGTTGGCTTTTTCCAACTTCTTCAGGGGCATAAAATAGAATTTGAAATTTAGCACACAAAAAAACTTATAACTATGTCACAGACTCTTGATCGCCTTGTGCTAAATTTCAAATTCTATTTTATGCCCCTGAAGAAGTTGGAAAAAGCCAACGAAACGTCGGGAAAAGGATGAAATAAAGTTTGTTTTATTTGCATTCGGAAACCACTGATTTGTAAGCCTGTCAACACATACATATTTTCAATAAAAAACCCAAACAGATCACCAAATAAGCTCAAAAGCATATGTTCTTTCGTCTATATTTTATATTTTTTCTCTTGGTTAGATTGATTAGGCAACGAACTTTTTAGTCTTTGTACGATCCTTTTAAATTAAGTTAAGATTCTTTGGAAAATAACACGGTCTTCAAATTTTAAGCTGGCTTTTTTGTTCAATAACAAAACAAAAGGCTTTTTTCTCTGCCATAAGAGACGATAACTCAACGTATTGTTTTTACACTCGATTCTAGCTTAGTTCATTCTTTAATTCCCTGAAATATTTTTCTTATTGTTCCTATCAAAAATGTATCTCAATGTTGTGGCCCTTACCTACAACCTCTATGAATATTTTTCACGGAATCGTTGAGTGTATACAATTTTAATTAAACCATTTGGCATTTACCATTTACTTGAAAAGGTCCTTTTTTTAAATTAATACATATACCAATTATCGCATGCTTCTGTTCATTAAATAAATGAAAGGCTTAATTGCAGCCTCAATAGATGATAGCCCTCTATCAGCAGCTTTTTACGTATTATACTCTCACTAGCTTCTAGTTTTAGTTCTTTCCTTTTTTATTTTCTTATTAAGATTTTATCTCTATGAATCGTTTTCAGGAATCATTGAGAGTATAAAATTTGTATTGATCGATTTATGAACTAATTTTTGTTTGATAATTTGGCTTGAGAAGATTCACTTTCAAATTAATTTATCAATTTGTCTCATACTTTCTTTTCTTTAAATAAATAAAAGGTTTTTTTTACAGCCTTAATAGATGATATCTCTCTATCTACAGCTCTCTTACGTATTATGATTGCACTCGCTTTTAGCTTTAGTTCTTTCTTTAAAGATTTGTTGTATTTAAAAACTGTATACAATTTAATTAAATGATTTGGGATTCCAAACATTTTTTTTTTTTTAATTCATCTTCAGAAGATCCACTTCTAAATTTATTTATTAATTTTAATTTAAGCTCAGAAGAATTCTTATTTCACGCAATTTCAGCATAACTGGTTTTTTTTTTAACCCTAGAACCCTATCCACGTTCCTGTATTACCCTGTGCTTTATTTGATTGAAAATATTTGTGGAGACCATACAATTAGAATGTTTTAATACAAGTGGTGTGGTAGGTATTCTATTTAAATATTTATTGAAGTAAATAAAAGAAATATTTAAAATATGTATCTTGAAAAAAAAATCAGGGTGCCCCTAAATATATGGGTAGGGTTCTAGGCTAAAGTTAAGATGAACGAGTCAACTTTCTTACTTTTCATTGTAAAACGTTATTGAATTCAAACTACTTTTTTTTTATCTCAGTCTACCAAATTACTAGCAAAAACAAAGAGAGTATCCGATCATTGCTTTAGTTTTAGCTGATAAGTACGAACTATATCTGTAAACTATAAGCAGACAGTTGTTTTAGTTTTTTCCGACACTATAGGTAGGTATTTGAATCTCATTTTACTGACCAATTTTGTCAGCACTTAATAAGACCTTTGGATCGATTATATATTTTAATTGGTAAGACCCTTTTAATAAACATTTTTAATTTTAAATAACCGAAAAACGACATTGAATTCCAATCTGTATAAAATATTCCTGGTGACAAAACCTATGTTAGAAAATTCTTATTTAAGTTTATCTTTCTTTTTAAATATACGTAATAAAGTTTAAAATCTCTTATGTAAATTATGTAACTTAATTATTATGTAGGCATGAACCTCTCTCGCTCAAAAAATGTCAATGCATTCAAAGTTCAAATTAGGTCAAGTATCTTCTATGCTTCCCATTACCATCTCACCTACCTACATCGTTAAATAATAAAAATGTACATGCATAATAAAAATGCACTTGTTTTGAATTACATCAACTTCTTTTATACCCAAAATAAAAATAAATAATCCGCGCTGACCCAGAATTGCATAAAAAAGAAAATAGAAAACAAAAACAAAAATATTTGCATAGGTTTTTTGTGACCGGAAAAAAGTAGGTAAGCATAATTTTTGCTGTTTCACAAAGGTTGTAGAAAAGGAATAACAGAAATAAAATACTACAAATTTTATTATTCATCATTCATGAGTTGAATAATTCGCGAATTAAAAAAGTTTCACACGCTCTTGATCCTAGTTTGGAGCAACCAATCAAATAAACAAGAACAAAAGTAATACAAAAAAAAAAAACAATATTAAGTTCACTAACCTCTGGCAAAAGCTCAACTGCACCGCTTGAAGCTGCAACTGCTGCACCACCTCCAACTGCGCCGGACGTTGATGCACCATTGCTATTCCCAGCACCACTAGCCGCTGTTCCAACAATCTCCCACACTTGATTCTTAACTCGTTTTGGCATTTTGTTTCTTATTTTATTTATTTTTCCTCTTGTTCCTCTTCTCAGATGAAACTGAAGACGTTGCTCCTTTCGAAGAAGAAGAAGAAGATTATATGGGAGTACCACCAACCAAATGCTACAAAGGAAAACTAGATTTGTTCCCTCCTAGGCAGCCTAGCCTGCCTGGTGATGCGTGCTGGGTGCTGCCTTTGCACCTGCTCCTGGTCCTTCTCCTTTTTTGTGGTTAATACAAATGTATCCTCCTTTTACTTTGCAAAAAGAAGCTATTATCATTCTCTACTTTGTCGTTTGTCCAACATCGATTGAGTCTCAAGTCTCAAGAGAAATAAACAAAATAAAAAACAAGCCAAATCTGTATAAACAAACGAAAGAGTAACCAACAGAAGAAAAATATAACAACAAATCTTTCTTAATAAGAAAATTGTATTGATCTCTGCTGTTAATCGATTTTCTTTCTGGTTATAAACCAATTATCCAATTAACCATAGCAAAATATATAAACTTGAAATAATTTCTTCTTTTTGTTTTATATTCAAATTGTAAAATTGTTAATTTTATTTATTTAAACAAACAAATTTTAAACATTGATACGAACGAAGAAAGAAAAAACTTTATCAAATGAAAATTTTTCCAATGACATACAAGATTTATTTATGATTTTTGGGGTGAACTTACTTGGGTTGATTTAAAGTGGTGTTGTCTTACGTGATATACACAACTAAAAAGGGTGTTTTTAATTATTTTATTACATTCAATTATAATTAAATAATGGGTTAAAATATTAAAGAAATTATTTTATTTTCTAATTCAGCTCGGCACACGATTTAAGCGAGCGGACAACAGGAACACAGCGCGCGACACTTCACTTCAATCGACAATACAATCCTTCATGCAGTGGCAGGGCAGTCAGTCACAGTGCAGTGCGAGTGCAGTGAGTGTGAGACAGACAAGAGAAGACAAGACAGAAGACACCACCCTCACTTACGTCGTTTTCAATTGGCAATCTGGAATTGTTCTTCGATTCGGAATCCCAATTGAACAGTTTTTTTTTATTGCGAAGAATCTGAAGTTTGGTGAGAATGTATTGGTTGAGTATGACATGTGTCACATATATGTGTATTCGCGCTAAATTTCATTTTGTTTTTGTGCTGCAAACATGGAGGAAGTGACATTTAAAATTTATGAATGTGTGAGTGATTCTGCTTCTGATTCTGTTTTTAAAACCAGAAGGGAAATTCTCTTCTTTTCAGAATCAGAACTGTCACTTTTGCCCAATTGAACGCATTCGGAATGCTGTTTTTCACTTCCAGATTGCCAATTGAAAACGACGTTAACTGTGGAACTTTTATGACTGGAAAGAAGGAATGGGTAGACTAGATAGTTGATTAGAAATGTTTGTTGTTATCTTTTGTTTTATTTGGTGGTTGGCCTTTGTGTGTGCAAAAAGGACAAATGTTGTAGCAGCTGGTTGACAAACAAAAAATTTGCAAAACATTTTCATTTTTCATTTCATTTTATTGAGTCTTTCTTTTCAATTACATTGTATAATATTTTCTTTTTCTTACACTAGTGGTATATAGAGAACTGTCGAGTATGGCTCTCTCTTTTTCTTTTAATGGCAAAATTATCTTACATTTATTGTCCTTTTCATGTTGCATATATTCAGCTCTTGCTCATGGAGCTATTTCACATTTTATTTTTGACGTATTTGTCATATAAACTTAACCTAATCTTAAAAATACCTTATTCTAAGGAGATACACTATACATGTATCTCTAGGAACTTCGAGCTGAAATTAATCAAAATGTTTTGTGTCAAAATTAAAAATTCATTCATGAGTTTTGTTCGTAATAATACATTAATTCCATTGCTTGGGTTTTAATAAGTTATAATTTGTATTTGCATGTTTTGAAATTTATTTAAGAATAATAATTTTAATAAATCCTTGTCAGCTTATTCAAAGATTTTGTTTCACAAATAATGCTTTTGCATGTAAATGAATTTCTTTATCTACTGTGTTATTTGTTTAACATTTATGAGTGATAGTTTGTTTTGTACTTCGTTGTTTTTTGTTTGTTTTGTTTTAATTTAACTATACTTATATGTAGCTCTGGAAATATCAATCTGAAGTTAATCAAACTGTTTTGTGTAAAAATTAAAATTATTTCGTAAGTTTTGTTCGCACTAATATTTACATTGTTATGTACATTCTTTTCATTGCTTTCATAATAACAATTTTTTTTTTTCTAATTTCATGTTTTTGATTTTGCTTTTTGTTTTTCTTTTTGTTATTTTATTATTTTGGTTTTGACAGTTTATTTTGTTTTACATTGATTATATACAAGTCTGTGTTAGTTATTTTTTATAATATACTTAATATTTTCAGAATGGATCTTTTATTTACTGCGCCACATCCTGATAACCACCCGGACTAGCACCAACCTCATCATTCACTTTAAAGTGTAAGATGTGAAGATGTCCCTCCAGCAGTTGGCTAGTCAGGATGCAGCGCGATAAATACATAACAACATTGACTCTAGTTACCCACGGTTCTGCCCTTGGACAGTTCTTCTGTAGAATGGTGGTAGAGCACACTCCAAACCATTAGCATTGTTTTCAAAAATAATTCCTATTGGGGACAGGTAATCCGATATGTCCCAAGAGATATCTTTTTGTTGCTCATATATTTCTTTTATTAAACTATTTTCAGACCAGCTCATTCTCTCAATGAATTTCTTCATGAGCGCAAATGCATAGGACATCAGAGGAGTTACTTTAGATTCATTATAAACATATTGATTTGAACATTTTCTGGTTCTTGTTTTGTAATTTTTATTTATACAATATCTTAGTATTTTTCTTTCTAGAATTTCTAGCTCTTTTGCTACGGTTGGTGAAATTGAAAACCAGCAGGGGAATGCGTAAATCATGATGGGTCTTATAAGCGTTTTGTAAAACAGTAATTTTGTGTTTTTTTTTAGACTTTGATGCCGTAAATATGGTGTTAAAATGTTAGAAACCTTAATTGCTTTTTCTTTCGTTTTCCTTGCGTGAGAATTAAATTTAAGCAAGTTTGTAAACTGAACACCCAAATAGTTTATTTTGTTTTTAAATGGGACTTCTACGTTGTCAACTGTAAGACGTAGATTTTTGCTCTCTGCAACTACTCCAATTTTACCCTTAGAGCATGAATTTCTAAAACAAATTGCTTCTGATTTTGAAATGTTAATTTTTATCCCCCATTTACTATAATATTTTACAATTAGGTCCGTATGTTTTGATATTTTACGAACTGCGTCATGTGGATAGTCCGCATGAGCCAAGATTATAGTATCATCCGCAAAAAGGAAACCTTTAGTTGGTGATGAATTTGGGTAAGTATTTATGTGTGGGAAGTCATACATGAAAATATTATAGAGCCTTGGGCCCAAGACCGAGCCCTGTGGGACACCTCGACCTATGTTGACCAAATCCGATTTAATGTTTTGAATCATGATGTAGAAGAATCTATTTGACAGAAAGCTTAGTAAAATTTTATATATTTCAGTCGGGAAACCTAATTCTAGCAACTTAAACAACAGGCCTTCCACCCAGACGCTGTCAAAAGCCTTTTCAACATCAAGGCAGCAAGCTATTGTACTTTTCTTTTTTCTTAAATTGTTAGTGATATCATTATGAACTTTTACCAATGCATGGGTTGTAGAATGTTGCTTTTTAAAACCGAACTGGTATTCCGATATGAATTCAAAAGTATTATCTATATGATTATCCATTTTATTGCAAATAATCCTTTCAAGAATTTTACCCAAATTTGAAAGCATGGATATTGGTCGAAAATTGTATAATTCGAAACATTTTGGTTTTTTTTGAATCGGCAACAATCTGGCAATTTTCCAATCTAATGGAAAATACCCATTATTGAGACAATTATTAAAAATAATAGTTAAGAATTCAATAGCTAGTTTCGAAATTTTTTTTAGTAAAAAGTTTGAAACATCGTCTGGACCAGCCGATTTTTTGGAGTTCAAGTTTTTTATAATTAAAGCAACCTCGTCAACAGATGAGAACATTAGCGGAGCTATTGGATTAAGAGCAGAATTGTTTCGATCGAACAAAAATATTTTGTCTGGCAAGGTATTTTTAGCATCTTTTATTCTATTTTTTACTGTTTCAATGAGTTCCTCGTTTATATTCGAAGAAGAATTATAAATTTCCTTATAATAATCCCTAAATACTTCAACCTTTCCCTCCTCTTCGACTACAGAAATGCCATCCACAATTATTTTTGGACAATTGAGTTTCCGAGTTTTGCCGATAAGTCTATTTATATCTTTATAAGCCTGTGGACCTGGTTTAATATTGGAAAGCCTTTTCTTTAACTGATTATTAATCCAATTGGCTACTTTTTCCTTAATAATTTGTCTAAGAAGTGAGATTCTGTTTGACAATTCTCTATATTCATCATTGGTTCTGTTGTAATTGTTATGGTAAATTTTGTTTAACCTTTTTTGCCATTTGTGTTTATGTGAAAAGAGAATTTTAATGTTTTCAGGTAATGTAGCATACTTTTTGAAAGATGGTGTTACTTTGCTTGAATTGGATTCTACCGCCGATAGAAGAGAAAGGTTGAAGTATTTAATACTTGTGTCTATTTCCGAATTTGACATGTTGAGTGTATGTGTTATCTTAACCCTATCTAATTCCTTGTCTAGTGAGTTTCTAAATTTATTCCAGTCAGTTTTAACAAAAGATCTGGTTAAGGGAGGTTGACTTAATGGAATTTCAGCATCAGCTAGTTTGATGTTGAGCAGTAAAGGTAAGTGGTCAGAAAACGAAGGTAAAGCTTTGATACTACAATTAGGGTTTATATCATCAATTAGGCTGTTTGTAATTAAAAACTGATCCAGGTATGAAGATGTTCTTGGGTAAGTGGGACAGCTGGATGTCACATTTACCAGACTGCAACCTGGAGCAGTAAGCCATTTCTCTAGACCAACACCATTCACATTGGTAACACTATCTCCCCATAGAGGATTTCTTCCATTAAGATCCCCTCCCAAAACACAGCCGTTATAAGCTTCAGCTAATTGATTTATTTTGTTTAGTTCACTTATCAAAAACGAAGATGACATGCCGGAAGGGATATAAACCGAACCCAATAAAATGCTCTTTCGTGTACCGTTGCAAATGTATTCCATCGATATCAATTGACATAAAATATTTATGTTTTTATTTTCTATTTTTTTATAAGGGATATTGTTTTTGATAGCTATTGCTACTCCTTGTTTATTGTCATTTCTAATCAAATTATAAGAGTCAAGGTGGAGTTTATGTCTATTATTTAGATGGGTTTCCTGTAAAAAAGCTACTGCTACATTGTTATTTAAAAGAATTGAAAGACACTCAATTCTTCTACTGTGTTAAATTAAGGACCCAACGTTATGACTCAGAATTTGCATGGCCATTATTTCGAACTAGAGATTAGAACTTCATTTAGAAGTCCTAGGTAGGCTAATCTTTTTTCTTCGATTGAGCCAGCTTTTTTAATGTTTTCCATAAAGTTTTTTATTTTCATTATAAGAGTTGAAACATTTGTTCCAAATAACTCTTTTGAGAGTTCGAAAAACTCATTGATTACACTTTGTCCACCCACTACTGGAGGATTTAACGATTGGGAATGAGCAACTGGAGAGTTGGATTTAAAAAGGTCAGCAAATGAAGTTGCTGAGTCAACAAGGTTCGAGTTTTTAACTGTCTGTTGGACAAAGTTCTTATTTTTTTCTTTTTTTTCAATTGCACTCTTCACCATTGCTCTCCGTTTACTCATATACCCTTCGTAATAGGGACACCCCCTGTAATTAGCAGGATGGTCAAACTTTTTACAATTAACGCAATATGGAACGGAATCCTTAGTTCTTTCCAATTTACATTCACCTGGCTTATGATTACGCTCACATTTGACGCAATTGTAGTTGCGAGCACAATTTTTTGCAATATGACCATATGCCTGGCACCTCCTGCATTGCATCACCCCACGATTCCCTCTTGGCCTTTCCCAAGTGATTTTTGTATAACAAATATATTTAATACCCATTACTTCGTTAGCCTGTTTGTTCGGCAGAAGTTTGACTAAAAACAAATTGTAATCAATTTGTTCTTCTTTGGAACGTAAAGTTTCAAATTTCACAACACTTTCCACTACATTTGGAACCTGGCTTTCAATTTCAGATTTTATTTCATCTACATTGTATTGGAAATTTAACCCTCTTAAAATCAGATTAACTCTTTTAAGTTCTTTAGGAGTAAATGAGTGGGCTTCAACCTCTTTTGAATCTCTTAGAATGTCCATTAGTTTGGAGTGTGCTCCGACATCACTCACAAAAAGTTTGCTCTTAGAGCGATTAATATTAACCACTTTTATTTGAAGATCAGGTAAAGATGATTTTAAATCATCAACTAACTTTTTAATATTAGCTTTGTACAAAATTATAGGAGGACAAAATTTATTTGTGTTCTTAGGAACATCAACTAGATTTACTTTATTTTCATTTATATTTTTTGTTTTTGACATTTGACTACTATTTGACTTACTAATATTACTTATAATATTTAATTTATCAAGAATTTCAAATCTGTTCTCACCGTACGTCTGGTTTGAAGAATCTCTGCTGGCATGTTCTGATAGGTTCCAAACTATCTCGTCTTGTCTGGACGTTCTTCGCTTTTTTGCAGGGACCTTTTTCCATCCTTCCATTTCAACATCATTTGGATGTTCAACGGCAGAGTTCGGCATACTTCCTAGTTCCATAAGATTTTCGGCTGCTTCCATTCTTCGTGGCGTAATTTGAAGCACATGTGCACTGCTGCTTGGGTTTGTCTGTTGAATTTGGACAGTATCCGATTTGTTTTTATTCGCCTGATGTGGAGTTGAAAATTCCGAGTTTTGAAATGAAATGCTTTTAGATCCGCTCGGAAGAGCAGGAAAATGTTCGTTAATATTGTCAATTTTGACAAAATCAATTTCTTCGGCTTGGGACGCCACCACTTCCGTTAGCTTCCGTAACGGCATTTTTTGTTTTTGAGAAGTTTGCTCTTCATTAACTTTACCGTTTACCATTTGGCTTGGTAACGGTCCTAGATTTTTCTCATTACCCTCCATGAGGGACTTTAGATTTTTAATTTTTGCGTTACTT
The DNA here is from genome assembly GCA_951509635.1 of Eupeodes luniger. NCBI lineage: Eukaryota > Metazoa > Arthropoda > Insecta > Diptera > Syrphidae > Eupeodes > Eupeodes luniger. The sequence goes on along the minus strand of OX608075.1, from coordinate 127,177,323 downwards.
TTCTTGTTTTTTCTTTTATTTAAAAAAGGAAGATCTACTCCTTTTTCGAAACTAAAACGATTTTCAGGTAAATAATTCACTTTAACTTTATTTCTCGATTTTAAATTTTAATTTTGAATACTTGATAGAATTAGAATAGACGTCTGCTCTATATCACTGTCACCAATCGAATCC